>OX336376.1:48293807-49788696 GCA_946902895.1 Fragum fragum | reverse complement strand
TCCAAAATGGGTATGATCCGTCAAGAAACACGGGAAAAGGGGCCTTATGAAAATTCATTAAAAATTCAATTTTAAATCCTCGTTTACGCGATAGAGTCCGTAGTTTTCATTTGATTCTCTTCAAACTTTTTCAGAATGATTGTACCATCATAAGGATCGTTCCTATCGAAAATGGGTCTGATCCGTCAAGAAACATGGGAAAAGGGGCCTTATGAAAATTTAATTTAAAAATCCTCGTTTACGCCTTAAAGTCCACAGTTCTCATCAGATTCTCTTCAAACTTTCACAGAATGATTGTACCAACATAAGGATCGTTCCTTTCCAAAATGGGTATGATCCGTCAAGAAACACGGGAAAAGGGGCCTTATGAAAATTCATTAAAAATTCAATTTTAAATCCTCGTTTACGTGATAGTCCACAGTTTTAATCAGATTCTCTTCAAACTTTCTCAGAATGATTGTACCATCATAAGGATCGTTCCTTTCGAATAGTGGTATGATCCGTCAAGAAATAGGGAAAAGGGGCCTTATGAAAATTCAATTTTAAATTCCATTAAAAATCCTTGTTTACGCGATAGAGTCCTCAGTTTTCACTGGATTCTCTTCAAACTTTCACAGAATGATTGTACCATCATAAGGATCGTTCCTTTTGAAATTGGGTATGATCCGTCAAGAAACATGGGAAAAGGGGCCTTATGAAAATTCAATTTTAAACTCCATTAAAAATCCTCGTTTGAACGATAGAGTCCACAGTTTTCATCGGATTCTCTTCAAACCTTCTCAGAATGATTGTACAATCATAAGGATCGTTCCTTTCGAAAATTGGTCTGATCTGTCATGATACATGGGAAAAGGGGCCTTATGAAAATTTAAGTAAAAAATTCTCGTTAACACTCTAGAGTCCACAGTTTTCATCAGATTGTATTTAAACTTTCACAGAATGATTGTACCATCATAAGGATTGTTCCTTTGTGAATTTGGTCAGATCCATCAGAAAACACAGGAAAAGGGGCCTTATGAAAATTTAATCGAAAAATCTTTTAAGAAATACTCTTTGACACTCTGGAGTCAATAGTTTTCATTGGATTCCCTTCAAACTTTCACAGAATGATTGTACTATTATAAGGATTATTCCTTTCGTAATTTGGTATGATCCTTCAAGAAACACAGGAAAAAGGGGCCTTATGAAATGTTTAATAAAAAATTCTGATTAATAATCTAGAGCCAACAATTTTCAACGGATTCTCTTCAAATTTTCACAGAATGATTGTACCATCATAAGCAGGGCTCCGGAAATTTGGAAATCTAAATCGGTCCGGGACTTCCCCCCCCCCTCTCCTACGCCGTTAAAAAACGAATACCCCCGCCTTCTTTCACCTTTCCCGTACGTAAAAGGGTTCATCATTCATTCAGTAGTTGTCTTCTTTTTCAAATGTTCCGAAGATGATTATAATCTTCAACGAGTTGAAGATAGATGAAAACAACTGATAGATCCTACTTTCATTTTGTTTTCGAAAATTCGGCTGAGTATAAATTGCAATTCCGGTAATGTACGACAGTCCACGAAATTCTAATATATTGTAAAATTAGACAAATAAATCATATTATTAATATTTCCGGGTTTTACAGAGTACCGCCGATTTAATTTTAGTAAGGACATACTTTTTCATTTTCATAAGCTTGTTATCCAAAGTTCTGTTAATTTAACACAGTCATGCCGATTTTCTCTCAACACGAGTGTCTGTTGATGGAAAATCACAGCTGACGTCACAAAAATGTCGGGTAAGTCCATTCTACCCCAAGGGATCACAGAGTCGTGACGTACATCAAAAAGACTGACGAGACAAACTCGAGTGGGTCGCCCACGTGTTGCACTATTTTCCTAGGGTGGAATTTGTTCACAAATCTCGGTCATTTACTTATTGTAGTTAATTTCCGATTTATTATTAGGACGTTTTCCACCCATGAAGTAAGATTTTATTTTATTTACGGAACTAGAGATATTTATTAAACTGTCGTTTTTGTTTATATTTAGATTATCTGTTTTCTGCGGATTTCCATTGTTTGAATTCTATCGGCTATGTTTCTTACCGTGAATGAAAAACTATAAAACAATAAAAACATATATTACTGAAGTGACTTTTTTTTATGAAATTCATACCCGGTCTCACGCGCTTACTTGTGATAAATTAATTTCATTAAAGCCTTGTGCCGAGCTATTCCGACTTTGTACGAACGGCAACCGAAGCCTGTTCATGTCTTGATTTATATACCCATCCCATGCTAAACTAAAAGATATTAGTTTCATGAGTAATGGCAATTTAAATCGACGCAATAATCTTGGAACGTGTGTAAGTCAGACCGATTCTCTTACAAAACTGATACCCGAAGTTCGTTCAAGCGTGAAACTGCAAATTAGGCCCACATGCGGATGTGCATATATACCCGGCGGGTAAACTAATTATCGATTTTTGGCACTTTTGTTTATCTCTAATTCTGCAGGTAACGTGTGAAACCCTTGAATTATTTTGGTTTCAAGTGGATTTTGAGAGATGGTGGGCGAGTTTATCAATATTTGATGAAAATTTCGGACCGATTTTTGTGTAATTTTTGGGATTCCAATCGGTCTGGCAATTCAAAATTCGGTCCAGACCGGCAATTTATCGGATTTCCGGAGCCCTGATCATAAGGATTGTACCTTTTGGAATCGGATATGATTCCTCAAGAAACATAGGAAAAGGGGCCTCATTAAAATTTAATTCAAAGATCTTTGTTAACACTCTAGAGTCCACAGTTTTCATCTGATTGACTTCAAACTTTCACAGAATGATTGTACTATCATAAGAATTGTTCCTTTCAAAATTTGGTATGATCAGTCAAGGACCTTGGGAAAAAGGGGCCCGATAAAAACTGGATTGAAAAAGTCCTCATAAACACAATAGAGTCCATAGTTTTCAACAAATTCTCTTCAAACATTCCCAGAATTATTATTACATTAAATGGATTGTTCCTTTCGGAAGTAGGTTTGATCCATCAAATTTCATGGGAAAAGGGGCCCTATGAAAATTTAATAAAAAAATCTAAGTTAACATGTAATGGCCCTAGATTTCACCTGATTGACTTCAAACTTTCACATAATGATTGTACCATCATACGGATTGTTCCTTTCAAATTGGGTCTGATCCATTGAGAAACATAGGAAAAGGGGCCTTAGGAAATTCAATTAAAAAAATCTTAATTAATGCTTGTAAGTCCACAGATGAGATGGGGTTGTCTTTATACTCAAACAGAATAATTATACTTTTGTAAGAAGAGTTCCCTTTGGAATTGGTTCAGATCCATCAAGTAACATGGGAAAAGGGGCTATATGAAAATTCAATTAATAAAACCCTGTTAACACAATAAAGCCCACAGCTTTGATCAGATTTTGTTGAAACTTTCACAGAATGATTGGAAGGTTATATCTATCATTCTTTTCATAACAGGAATTAAACTGTCAAGAAGCACAGGAAAAGGGGCCTTATGAAAATTTCATTTATAAATCCTTGTTACCAAGTCCAGAGCTTTCACAGAATGTTTGTACCATCATAAGGATTGTTTCTTTCCAAATTGGGCCTGATCTGTCTAGTATCATAGGAAAAGGGGCTGTATGAAAAAGTATTACCAAATCCTCATAAACACAACAATGCCCTCAGTCTTTATCAGAATCTCTTCAAACTTTAATAAGCTGCCGTCATAGCGCAGTTGGTAGCGCGTCGGACTCTCAATCTAGAGGTCCCGGGTTCGATTCCTGACGGCGGCACTCATCCTTCCCGACTATTTGTCTCTCACCAATGGGTCGATAATCGTAGACCTATGTGGGATAGCAGCTGGAGGCTAGGAAAGGATGTAATGGTAGTACTGGTGTGAGAAATACCAGGATTACGTTGTTAGGTGCTCCAGCCGCCGCGATATAACTGAAAGATTGTTAAAAGCGGCGTAAAACCCCATTCAAACAAACAAACAAACAAATCAAACTTTAATAAAATGATTGTACCATCATCTGGATTGTTCCTTTGTAAATTAGGTCTGATTGGTTAAGTGACACAAGAAAAGGGACCTTATAAAAATTTTATTAAAAAACATCATTATTACAATAAAGTCCTCAGTCTTTATCATTTTCTTCAAACTATCATTAGGATTGTTCCTTTGTACATTGGGTCTGATTTGTTAAGTTTCACAGAAAAAGGGGCCTTATGAAAATTTAGTTACAAAAATTCTTGACACAATTCAGTCCACTGTTTTCATTGATTCTCTTTAACTTTTAAAGAATGATTCTACCTTCATTAGAATTGTTCCTTTTGAAATTTGGTTTGTTCTGTAAAGTATCATGAGAAAAGTGGCCCTATGAATATTTCTCTATAAACTCATTAACACAATAAATTCCACAGATTAAACAGATTGATTGTACCATCATTCCAATTGTTGATTTTGACAGTGGATCTGACTATAGCAAGGGTCACATAAAAAGGGGCCTTATGAAAAACTTTTTTAAATATTCTGGTTAACACAATGATGTCCCTTGATTTCACCGGATTCACTTCAAAATTTCACAGAATGATTGTACAAATACTTTAATGGTTCTTTTCAGAACTGGGTACAATCCATCAAGAATCATGTAAAAAGGGGACATATGTTTTTTTTTTTAAATATTCTAGTAAACATAATGAATTTCCAATATTTCATCGGATTCACTTTTAACTTTCATAGAATGATAAAACCAACAGTAAAATATCACGGGAAAAGGGGCCTTATGAGAACTTGATTTTAATATCTTTGTTAACACAATAAAGTCAACAGTTTTATTGGATTCTCTTCAAAGATGCATGGAATAATTATGGCATTTGAAACACAGGAAAAGGGGCCTTACAGATTATCATTCAAAACATTCCTGTGTATGTGATGAAGATCACAATCATTATCAAGTTGTATTTTAAATTTCACAGGACAATTGTCGGGTTGTAAGGAAAGTTCCTTTTGGAATGAAATTGATCCAACAGAAAACACAGGAAAAGGGGCCTTATTGATTTTCATTCAAAACAATCCTGTTTATGTGATTAAGTCCACAATTATTGTCAGATTCTGATCAAATATTCACAGAATGATTGTAGGGCCATAAGGTAACTTTCTTTTGGAAATGGAGTGGATCCGTCATGAAACATGTGAAAAGGGGCCTTGAGGATTGTTGCTTAAAATGATAAATGGGATAAAGCCCCCTTTTTTTTCTTTATGCATTCTTCTTTGAGCAATTAACTTCCTTAAATATCAGATTTTTTTAACGGAAAACTTGATAACCAGTAGAGCGTCTCAGGCCCTCATGGGCCTCTTGTTTCTGTAAAGTATCATGAGAAAAGGGGCCCTATGAATATTTCACTATAAACTCATTAACACAATAAATTTCACAGATTAAAAAGATTGATTGTACCATCATTCCAATTGTTGATTTTGACAGTGGATCAGACTATGGCAAGGGTCACATAAAAAGGGGCCTTATGAAAAACTCTCTTAAATATTGTTGGTAACACAATGATGTCCCTTGATTTCACCGGATTCACTTCAAAATTTCACAGAATGATTGTACAAATACTTTAATGGTTCTTTTCAGAACTGGGTACAATCCATCAAGAATCATGTAAAAAGGGGCCATATGATTTTTTTTTAAATATTCTAGTAAACATAATGAATTTGCAATATTTCATCAGATTCACTTTTAACTTTCACAGAATGATAGAACCAACAGTAAAATATCACGGGAAAAGGGGCCTTATGAGAACTTGATTTTAATATCTTTGTTAACACAATAAAGTCAACAGTTTTATCCGATTCTCTTCAAAGATGCATGGAATAATTGTGGCATTGGAAACACAGGAAAAAGGGCCTTACAGATTATCATTCAAAACATTCTTGTGTATGTGATGAAGATCACAATCATTATCAAGTTGTCTTTTAAATTTCACAGGAAAGTTGTCGGGTTGTAAGGGTAGTTCCTTTTGGAATGAAATTGATCCATCAGAAAACACAGGAAAAGGGGCCTTATTGATTTTCATTCAAAACAATGTTTATGTGATAAAGTCCACAATTATTGTCAGATTCTGATGAAAATTTCACAGAATGATTGTAGGGTCATAAGGTAACTTTCTTTTGGAAATGGAGTGGATCCGTCATGAAACATGTGAAAAGGGGCCTTGAGGATTGTTGCTTAAAATGATAAAGGGGATAAAGCCCTTTTTTTTTCTTTATGCATTCTTCTTTGAGCAATTAACTTCCTTAAATATCAGATTTCTTTAACGGAAAACTTGATAACCAGTAGAGCGTCTCAGGCCCTCATGGGCCTCTTGTTTTTCTTTATGCATTCTTCTTTGAGTAATTAACCTCCTTAAATATCAGATTTCTTTAGCGGAAAACTTGATAACCTGTAGAGCGTCTCGGGCCCTCATGGGCCTCTTTTTAATTGATATCGCCTCCCAAACCAATAGACTAATTTGAACCAAATTTGGCAGAAATGTTCCTGAGATGGCCTGTTGAAATCTCTGGTTGCCATAGCAACATAAGTGAATTTTAAAATTATTTTCAAAAAATCATCTCCTGATCCAGGAGGCAAAAAGCCTTGATATTTTGCATGAAACAGTAAATGGATCTTTTTCAAATAACTAAAATCTTGACTCCCGGGTCCCCAGGAGTTGAGCCTCAGGGGCTGTTGTTTATTTAGAAATAAAGAATGATTTCTAAATAACATCTCCTCCCAAACCACCGGGACAATTTGAACCAAATCAGGTGGTCCTTAGATTGTCCCCTTTAACCCATTCCTGTTTTATGAAGTTTTAGATTGGTCCAATTTCAAACAGGTTGCAGACGACAATGAAAAATGCATGCAATATGAAATCTAACTATCCTATGTGGTATAAAATATTGTGGGAAAAGGAGAAATTGCTTGTTACAAGCAATTCTCCTTTTTTAACAATGTTTTCTCAAGTATAAAACCACAGTGACGTAAAATCCCGGGTTTGTCCAGGAAAGGGTTAAAAATAGCTAAAAGAACTGAAATCCTTTAAAACTCTGGTTGCCATGGCAAAGTGAAATCTTAAAATCTTAAAGATCTTCTCTTGACGCAGAAGGCATAGAGCCTTATTTTTTGCACGAAGCATCAGTATATTGGCTTTTCTCAAAATAGTTAAAATAATGACCCTCAGGTCCCCAGGGGTGGAGGGCTGGGTTGTGTGTGTGTTATATGCAGGAAGCATCAGTTCATTGACTTCTTTCTTATTTCTGATCCCCAAAGGGCGGCACTCATCCTTTCCTACTATTTGTCTCTCACCAATGGGTCAATAATCGTAGACCTATGTGGGATAGCAGCTGGGGGCTAGGAAAGGATGTAATGGTAGTACTGGTGTGAGAAATACCAGGATTCCATTATTAGGTGCTCCAGCCGCCGCGATATAACTGAAAGATTGTTGAAAGCAGCGTAAAACCACATTCAAACAAACAATCTTTCTTTTTTTCACCTGAGCACGTAGAGCTCAAGTGAGCTATTGTGATCCCCTTTTGTCCGGAGTCTGTCTGTCGTGCGTCGTCCGTCAACAATTTCTTTAAAAGACATCTCCTCCCAAACCAAATTTGGCAGAAATGTTCCTTAGGTGGTCCCCTTCAAAAATAGCTAAAAGAATTGAAATCCATTAAGAACTCTGGTTGCCATGGCAACAAAAGTGAAATTTTAAAAAATCTTTAAAAATCTTCTTCTCCTGACCCAGAAGGCGTAGAGCCTTGATATTTTGCATGAAGCATCAGTATATTGACCTCTTTCAAAAAAGCTAAAATCAAGATCCTCGGGTCCCCAGGGGCGGAGCCCCAGGGGGGTGGGGTTTATATAGAAATAAAGAACGATTTTTTAAATGACATCTCCTCCCAAACCACTGGGCCGATTTGAACCAAATTTGGGAGAAATGTTGCTTAGGTGGTCCCCTCAAAAATAGCTAAAAAAAATTGAAATCCGTTTAAAACTCTGGTTACCATGGCAACAAAAGTGAAATTTTAAAATAATCTTTAAAAATCTTCTCCTCCTGACCCAGAAGGCATATTGATATTTTGCATGAAGCATCAGTATATTGACCTCTTTCAAAATAGCTAAGATCATGATCATTGGGTCCCCAGGGGCAGAGACCCAGGGGGGGAGGGGTATATAGAAATAAAGAACGATGTTTTAAATGACATCTCCCAAACGACTGGGCCAATTTGAACCAAATTTTGCAGAAATGTTGCTTAGGTTGTCCCCCTTAAAATCAGCTAAAAGAATTGAAATCCGTTTAAAACATGGCAACAAAAGTGAAATTTCAAAATAATCTTTAAGAATCTTCTCCTCCTGACCCAGAAGGCGTAGAGCCTTGATATTTTGAATGAAGCATCAGTATATTGATCTCTTACAAAATAGCTAAAATCATGTTCCTCGGGTCTCCAGGGGCGGACCCAGGGGGGAGGGGGGTATAGGCATGAAGCATCAGTTCACGGTCTTCTTTCTTATTTCTGAAATTATAACCCATGGAAAAAGTTTTTTCCTTCTTTCAAATCAGCACTCAAGCCTTGGAATTTGTAATTTAGACTTTTGGATCCCAAGGTTTTTATATGTAATTGTGGCCCACTTGTTTCATGATCCTAACCTTAACATGAAATTAGACTGTTGAAAGAAAAAGAGCCTTTATCTCAGGTGAGCACCCCAGGGCCAACGGCCCTCTTGTTCTGAAAATATAACCCATAGATCCAGAGGGAGGAAAAAGTTTTCTCCTTCTTTCAAATTGGCCCTAAAGCCTTAGAATTTGTAATTTAGACTTATGGATCGCCAGGTACATAGTCTATATACCGGTATGTATAAAGTATTGCCCACTTGTATCATAATCGTAACCTTAGCATGAAATTAGACTGTTGAAAGAAAAAGAACCTTTATCTCAGGTGAGTGCCCCAGGGTCAACGGCCCTATTGTTATCTCTTTCAAGCATCCAACTTAAGCTTTGTCTCTTTCTTGCATACTTTTGTTTAAGTTGTACATTTCTAAACAGTCTGTCTAGTTTGTTTAGCCCCACTCTGTTTGTTTTCACCTTATGTTGAATAAGACAGGTATTATCTTTTATTTTTGACCTGGCAGGGCAGACAACAGTGGATCCAGGATTTCTTTAAAAGGAGGTTTTAACTTACCAAAGGCAGGGTTAGCTCTGGCTAGAAAAAAGTTGTCGCATTACTCTCTCCAAATTAAAAAAGTTGGACCAAATGGAAAAAGTTGGGGCCAAATTGAGAAGGAGTTGGTGCCAAAGTATAACAATTCTTAACTTCACATTTATTTTATTTACTTATATGTTGTAAAATAAACAATATACATACTAAACAGTTTGTAAACATGGGCATTTATTCGTAATTTTGTCTTGAATGAATGTAGATAAGTCATACACCTACAATGAGTTTACTCATCTTCAATCAGTGCTTTCAGTACTTTGATAAGAAAATCGAGACTTTGATGAGAAAATTAGAGAGAATGAAATAGTAATAAGCCTTATATAAAATGCTTTATTTGATAATAGAATGACGAAGACATCTTTAATTTAAAAAAAAAAAATCGTTTTAAGGTTGAACATTCTTGGGTACGAATGAACAAAAAAGAAATGGACAGTAGAACTCTTGAAATTTCTGTCAAATTTTAACAACTATCAATAACTCATCAGAGTATCATAATTACCCATAAATGTTGATTCAGTGTTTTAGCAAGGATTCGCAGTAGTGGTGCTGAGATTGGAAACTAACCGAAACTGTCAGCAGTAATATGCACGAATTCGGCTATTGTATTCATCAAGAAAAGGCAAATGGTGGCCAGTTTAATTACATTTTTGTTAAAGAGAGCCAATTTATGCGTGATAAATTAGGTCTACTTATGTATATGTTATACTGATAGCCATCATCTAAGAACTCTGATCCAGTCATCCCTAAAACTAAGTCAAGCCCACGTAAAATCAATACGACTCTCTAACCAAAGAGCTTATTTCATTCGTCTGATTTGCTGTCAATCAGAACTGTAATTAAATTTGGCAATGTGTCGGTCTTGTGTCGGGCTCAATGACATAATTGACCCGATATACAAGCCTTTGAGCAAGTATACACACTTAGCCCTCGGCCTTGATTTCAGATTAGCCTAAGTAAAGTGTGTATAAAAAACTTATCACCTTTTGGTGCCACAAACTTTCATCAAATGAAAAAAACTTGCGACAGAATTTTAGTTTTGTCGCATTTGGTGACAATGGCAATCGACATCGCGAACCCTGAAAGGGTGGAAATTTCCTATTATCATATTTTTATTAGTTTGGCTGTTTTCGGAGGTTTAGCCAGGTCGTCAGTACCCAAAATCTTTCACATTTTGTGATATCTCCATATTACTGCACATTCACTTCGGACTCGAATTATATGTTCACCTTTTTAGTGAACTAATTTTGCCCCCTTTTTTGCCATAGAAGTTTTACCCACTATCAAGCATTTGCATCAGCAAGTTATGCTCTTGCTGATATTCCACATAAGAATTAAATAAGCTAAAGAGGGAAGTTTCAACAACCCCAACCCCTTCAAACCCCCCTAAATCAGCCACCGGTAGAGCAGGCTGATGAACCATTACATTTTTTACTTGGGGTAAGAAAAGACTCTGGTATCATCAGGACTTTTCATATTTGAACCTATGAATAGTTACAGTCTCACAAAGCATAAAGTTCAAGTCTTATTATCAACAGCGATCATGCTATTTTCAAATCCATCAATCTCAAGAATTTGAAACGTGAATATCGCATGAAACTATGCCATGCATTGATAAACAATGATTGTAAGACAAGATGGTGGGACTAATTTGCTGCCAAAATGGGCAACATAGTGGAGCACTTTTCCGTGTTCCTATGTATGTTAAAATGATTGTAAGATAAATACTGAAAGGTCCAAGGCTTTTAAAATAGAAAATGGCAAAGGACTTCAGTTCAGTAATGTAAGGATACAAATACATGAGCAAATAATGTCTCCTTTCATGAAAAGTAACCTAGCCAAATTATGTCATGGCTTAGCTTCACCCTTCCAGATCCATAATAAAATATGATAGCAAAGGTCCAGTTAGAGCTGTCATTTGAAATATATTTTAAATAACGATGGTCTATCCTTAATCCATTCCAACACACACAAAAAAACGCTCTTTTTTACGCCAATCAAGAAAAAATCTTTGGAAAAGATTGTTGAAAATGAAGAAATTGCTTGTGTCAAGCATTTTCCTCATTATCCCCAATGTTTTCTGTGTGCAAAAAAATTTCATCAACTTGAAATTGTCGTCTGCAGCTTCTTTCAATCTTGACCAGTCCAAAATTTTGTTGTTTGGGAATGGGCCAAGTCCATAGAATTATTTCCAAGGCTACTTAACAGAATCATCTTAAGGAGGGTTTTAGATAAATTTTTTGACAGAGGGTCAAAAAGAATTCTTTTTCAAAGCCAAGCATACTGTTTATTTCTATCTGTTTCTTCATCATTGTTATATGTTATAAAATTGTTTTATGTGTATTTCAAATGTTATATTTCACCTACTAAACACTACCTCAAGGTAACTCCCCCTATCAATTGAAAATTTTCTTTTAATTTCAGGATATTTAGCTAATCAAAGTGCAAAGTGATCAGGGTGAGCCATTTTGATCTATTATTGTCATTCATCTATTCACAAAAACTACTACAACAGCCATAGCACAGTGGTAGCCCGAAGTACACCTAGTCATGGGTTCCAGGTTTGATTCCTGACTGCAGCAAATATCCTTTTCTAGATTTGTCTCCCACCAATGGGTGGAAAATAATAAACCTATGTGGGATGAGCAGCTGGAGGCTCGGAAGTACGTAGTGGTAGCACTGGCGTGAAAATTACAAGGATTTCATGGCTATGTGCTCAAGCCACTGCAATATGACAGAAATACTGTTAAAAGGGGTGTGAAACTCATTCAATCAATCAGCTTCAAAAAGTTCTGCCGCCGCGATATAACTGAAAGATTGTTGAAAGCGGCGTAAAACCCCATTCAAACAAACATTCAAAAAGTTCTACCAAACTAACCATCAGAAATCAATCTTCACAATAAAAGTATTCACAGGAACCAGGAAAAACTCATGGTTGGAATGGCAACCAAGTGAAAAAATTCTGTTAAAAAGCTGAAATGCCTAGTTGAGTTGATCTTAGACATTGCCTAATGATTCTGTACCAAAGATCTTCAAATTATTGCTCTATAATGAAAATTAGCCCTTTTTGAGGCATCAACATCTTGAATTGAAATGAAAAAGAAAATCTTTAAAAATCTCCTACCTAATCAAAATGCCTAGAGCTTTGATATATTGCACGCAACATCACCTCAGACTCTCTAGCAAAATACTTCAAGTTATTGGTAAACAAAATTCTTCCTTCTAAATTGCATGCCCTCTAAGAGCTTTAATATTTAGCATAGAACCTTTTCAAAATTACATCAAGCCCTATGTTATGAGATCTTTGATTTGATGCATAAATCAAGAATGAAAAAAAATCAAGTAATCTCTTTCCAAACTGTAAGGCCTTTAATGCCTTCAAATTTTTGTTTTGCAATGCCTTATGGTAATCTACTAAAATACTTCAAATGATTGTTTTTATATCAAAATGTTGTTAAAACCAGAATTCCAAAGGGAAATCTAGAGGGGAATCTTTAAAAACTTCTCCTTCCAAACCCATCCCCACAGAATGACGCTTTTGGAAGCCCCCTAATAAAAGCAATTGGGAAAACAGGGTGTAAAATGAAGAAATTGCTTGTAACAAATGGTAATGCTTCCGGCTAACTGGTGAGTGAGATAGGACACTCGTGGTCCTGTTATTTTCTCTGACCTAATATTAGATGAAAAATACTATAAATCTTATTGGACATAATTATCTCTTAACCCATTCCCACACAATCCCTCCTTTTTACGCCCCTCAAGAAGAAAGCTTTGAAAAACATTGTGGAAAATTAAGAAATTGCTTGTATCAAGCAATTTCTTCATTATCAACAATGTTTTCTTTCCTAAAAGACAAAAAAATCTTTCAATTTGGACTAGTCTAAAATTCTGTTGTGAAGGAATGGGTAAGGGAATTAGTTTCAAAATAAAAGTTCCCCATTTTTGTTTTAAGCATAGCTGTAAAAGTGTTTACTAGTAAAAATACAGTATTTTGAATACAAATGTGTTCATATTACTTATTGCTTTAGATAGAGTGGGTGATTTCAATTTAAAAGAGTAAAATTTATCTTGTATCCTTCAAACCAAATGTTGTTTGTAATCATTGGAATTATTTCATCAAGACTGTTCTATTGAGTACCAACATCATTAGACTTTGAAAAGAATTTAAAAAGAAACATCACTCCTTCTTATTTAGAGCTCTGTTTTATTCTTTATATCTTTGAAACAGAAGAACCTCGTACTGATGTCAAAGACAATTTTGAAAATTCAATTTTTTTAGTTTAAAGCAGAGATGTGTATCATTGGTGTGTCGGTTGACTAACATTTGTAGATATAACAATGGATTGTAACAATTTTTTCAACTCTGATACACTTGGATTTGACAGTAATTTGGATAGTTTGATTCAGGCAGATTATGAAGAAATAGCTCTTCCCTTTTCTTCGCATTCACAAATGTCTGCTCATATGAATGATAGGGTAGACTTGTCAGTAAGCGAAGGTTTAGGGATAGTAGACTCAACTAGTGATATGAAAGTAAATCCTGAGGAAGTTGCTGAAATGGGATGTGATGATCTCGATGAGATGCCTCCTGATTTACTGAATATTAATCCAGTTCAACAGGAAAATCCTTCAATAGAGAATCTGAATGATATTTGTCAGAATAAATCCGAAATTCTTGCTGAGAAAAGTATAGAGATGGATAACAATTCTTCAAGAAAAACTGAAATAAATACTGAAAATAAGGAGAACAATCAAAAGGATGTTTTAGAGTTAGATTTTAAGGAATTGGATAAAAAGCCATCAGATATACTCAATATATACAAAACTCTAAATGTAAATGAAGCACAGTTTAAAAAAAGAAATTCAGGAGAAATCAGTGAAGAAGATAATGAGAAAGTTAAAAAGATTGAACACAGTAAACAAATAGATAAACCTGTGACTGAAATTGATAAGATTTTTAATAAAGATATAGAAGAAAATCCTGTGGAAGATATACATCAAAATTGTAAGAATCAATATGAAATACAAGTTATGATCAAAAGTGACAGTATCTCTGGAGAAAATCCACATCTTACAACAACTAGTAGTGTTTATGAAATGATTGAAAGAACTCCATGTAATATTCATAAACAAAAAGATTTTGCTGACAATCAAAAAACAAAAAATGATGACTCAGAAACTCTTAGAGAAAATAACAAAATTGAAAGAATTGAAGGCCAAAATATAGAAATACTAAAAGAAATGAGAAAAAAGAAACCTGAAGAAAATATAGGCAATATAGAGAGTGACTCAAGAGACAAAAAAATGGTTTGTCTTGAAAATCAAGTAGATAGGCCAAAGAAAAGAAAGCATAATGAATTAAATGCTAATTTGATTCATGTTAAAAATTATAAGGAAGAAGATATTAACTACAAGAAAATCAAAACAAATGAATGTGATATTAAAAATAAAGAAGTAATTTCTCCCCAAAATGATCAAATTGAAGTAAACAGTGTGACAAGGAAAGCTCTAGATTCACAAAAAGAAAATATGTATATATCTGATCTTAAGACTGATGATGATGGATCAGAAAGTTCACTGGATACTGACTCAAATTCACAATTCATGATTATGGAAGAGTATGCTGATGAAGAGCAGATAGCATCAAATTCAGATAGAGAAGATATTGCTGAGATAGAACAGAAAGCAACAGAATCTGAGAGAGAGAGTTCTACAGAGAACAACTGTGCAGAAAGAAACTCTGACAGAAAGAGTTTTGTGGAAAATAAATTCGCTGAACCTGAGTCAGACAAGGAAAGATTAGTAGAGAAAAATGATTTATTTGCAGTGTTTGATAGAGAAATTTGTGTAAAGGGGGAATATGTAACAACAGGATCTAAAAGAGAAAGTCTTTTAGAGAATGAAAACATCGAAATTGAATCTGATGGAGAGAGTGTTGTATACAATTCTGGAGAATCAACAGAAATAGTTGAAGCTCAGGAATCAGATGGAGAGAATGTCACAATGAAAGAAAATGGAGCAACAGAATCTGATGTAGACAGTGTAGTGGACAATTCTGAAGACAAAACAGAGGTATTGGAAGCTCTAGAACCTGCAACTGAAGCTCTGGAATCTTACGAGGAGTCAGCCACAGAGGATGTTGATGAGGATGAAGATACACTGGTAGAAGATGACTTTGAAGACATGGAAGATTTTGAGGTGATTGATGCAGATGATGGAGAAGATGGTGATGGTGACAATGGTGATGAAGATGGAGAACCTGATGTTGAAAGAAAGGTCGATGAAAACCAAGATTATGTTGATGAAGATGATGATATTCTGGATGAAGATGAGCTTGATGCATGGCTGGAAGAAGGTGTAGACAAGCAGGACAAAAATCACTCCAAAGGTCCTGGACTGGTTCAGTCAAGAGATGAACTTGGTAATGGGAACTATGTGATGAGAACCAAACATGTACTTAAAGGTTAGTAAATATAAATGGATCTATTCATTGTTTATTTGTCTTCAAGAACGTTGCTCTCTTATAAAGATTTTTCTTTTCAAAGATCATGAGAATGGAAAATTGATAGATTCAGGCCTAATCAGTTTGCATGTTTAAAGTATGCAAAATAGGGGAAGCATATGGTCACCAGGCTGTGTGTATATGTGTTTGTCTTTAGGTCCACTCAAAGAATTTTCTCCTAAACCCCTTGAACAAATTGGATAAAACTATCAGTATGAATAGCTTTCAATATATTCAAGATATGTCTCCCTTGTTTCTCAGTGATTAAACTAGGGAAAAAAAGGACTTAAGGTAAGACCAAGAATTAGATTTTCTCTAATATCTTTTAATTTCATCATAATTTTATGAAATTACATATTCAACTTATAAATCTGCAGGCCTTATGTTCTTGTAATTTATTAACGCAAAACTGTGTTATGGAAAAATGGGGCTTCATATATTATAGCTTTAGATCTCTTTTGTTAGCCTATCTGAAGCCATTACCCATAATTGGAAATAACACAATATTGCAATAATGTTATTGAAAACAATAAGTATATATTAAATCACTCTTATTTTCTATATTTCAGCAAAAAATGTCTTTAGCATTATTATTATTGTATCTTATTATTTTATTTTATTCTTGATGAAGGCATTTTATGCTGAAATATTGAAAATAAGACTGATAAACTAAAGTGTACCTTTGGGAACTCTCTGCACTGAATTGGGGAAAAAAAAGATTCTTTTTGTCACTAGGAATGGGGCCAGTATTCTGCCCTAGAATTAGGCAAATGAAACCCCTGATATACTTTTCAGCTCACCAGAGCACAAGGTGCTCATGGTGAGGTATTTTGATCATCCTCTGTCCGTTGTCCGTCTTGTGTCAACAATTTTAAAACGACATGTCCTCCCAAACTGCTGGGCCAATTTCAACCAAATTTGGCAGAAATGTTCCTTGGGTGGTGCCCTTAAACCCTTGTCATGCTGTATAAATTACCACACAGAATTGCTGTAAGATCAAAGGGCAGAAAGCACTGATAGAGCTTGTTGTTCAAAAATCAGTATTTCTTTTAGAAATCAATTTCATTAACAACTCTGGCAGGAAAAGTACAAGCAGGAGTTGTAGACCAAGATCAGACTGCACCTCCTGCCATTACCGGAATATTCCGGGTTCAACATGACAAGGGGTAAAAATTGCTAAATGAGTTGAAATCTGTGAAAAACTCTGATTGCCAGGGCGACAAACTGAAATTTTTATAAAATCTTTTTAAAAAAACTATCTCATCCTAACCCAGAAGGCAACAAAGCCTTGATATTATGTATGAAGCATTAGCACAATTACCTCTCATAGAATTGCTAAAATCATCACCCTCGGGTCCCCAGGGGCAAAGTCACAGGGGGATGGGTGGGGCTAAAATTGAAATAAAAAAAGAATTTTTAAAATGACATCTCCTCCCAAACCACTGGGCCATTTTCAACAAAAGAATTGAAATCTGTTGAAAGCTCTGGTTACCATGACAACAAGAGTAAAATTAGAAAAAAAGACACCTTAAAAAAATCATCTCCTCCTGACCCAGAAGGCATAGAATCTTGATATTTTGCATGAAGCATCAGCACATTGACCTCTTTCAAAATTGATAAAATTTCAGAGCCCAAGGGTGATGAGGCCTATATAGAATAAAGAAGACAACTCCTCCAAAACTATGTTGCCAATGTCAACCTAATTTTGCAGAAATGTCCCTTAGGGTTGCCCCCTTTTAAGAATTACTAAAATATTTGGAATCTGTTGAAAGCAATGGTTGTCCTGGTAACATAAGTTGAATTTAGTAGATTATAAACAAGGTCTTCTCCAGACCTAGTTAGTTTTAGGCCTTGAAGAACGGAGCCTTATCTCAGGTGAGCTCCAGGACCACCGTCCCTCTTGTTATTTCAAATGTCTTGATGTTTTGTCAGAATGTTTGTTTTATAAGATCTCAGTCAATTTTGATATTTGGTCATATGGAGTCAAAAAGAAGCCAATAGGTCCAATCTTTGAATTACCTTGTGTGCACTCAAGAGGGCTTATTTTTGCCTCAAATGACACAGGAAAAGGGGCCTTATGGATTTTTGGGATCATTCATTATTATCTTTTTATGCATTCTTCTTTAAGCAATAAATTTCTGTAAATATTGGAGGCGGCTGTCATAGCGCAGTCAGTAGCGCATCTGACTCCTAATCTTCAATCATGGGATGTCATGGGTTCGATACCGGGCAATGGCACATATTGTCTCTGACATTTGTCTCTCACCAATGTGTGGATAATCTAAAACCTAAGTGGGATAGCAGCTGGAGGCTAGGAAAGGATGTAGTGGTAGTACTGGTGGGAGAAATACCAGGAATCCATTGATAGGTGCTCCAGCCACCGCAGTCTGACTGAAATACTGTTAAAAGTGGCGTTTAACTCCATTCAATCAATCAATCTTTAAACATTGGATTAAATCAACCCTTTCCCACTCAATGACACTTTTTTGAGGCCCCAAGGAAATTGGCTTTGGGAATCATTGAGAAAATTGAATAAATTGCTATATTATAATCCTATTTAGAAAATCTTTTGACTTTTATGAATAAAAACATTGTGGACAATGTAAGAAATTGCTTGTATTATTTAAGTTAAAACTAACCCTTTTATTCATTACAACACAACAAATTTTTAGACTGGTTCAGATTGAAAGAAGTTGGAGACTACAATTTCAAGTTGCTGGAATTTAGAAAATCATTGCCTCAAAGACTAGAAAAAATTATAAAAATAGAAGAAATTACTTGTTGCAAGTAATTTCTTCATTTTCCACATTGTTTTCCAATGCTTTTTTTGGGGGGGGGATTGAGTGGGAATGGGTTAAATGAAAATGCAGATAGTTGTACTTAATTTGACGTACTTACTGTCAAGTTCCTTTACCTGTCAATCAAACCTGACATAGTAACAAATGTGATTTTTAGCTCCACTGGCTCTGGCTGAAAGCCAGAGAGCTATTGTCATGGTGTGGTATCTGTCATGCTTGCATGCGTTCATCCGTCAGTCTATATATTTTTGTTTGTTGGTCCGATATTTGTTTTAATCAAACAAGACTTAAAACAATAAAAGAATACTATATAGGAATTTGCCTGACTAAGGTTCAATGAATTTCATTGAAAATCAGGTCAGATGATCGAGTTCTCTTAATGGTGCATTCTTACTGCTGTTATTCTGAAAATAGATATGTACATTATACCTGTAGTACATTCCAAAAATAGATTTTGATTATATCATTGCCACACACTTACATTTGCTAACGCCCTCAAGAAGAAAAACTTTGGAACACACTTTGGAAAATTAAGAAATTGCTTGTTTATACCTCAAAAAAGTATAAACTTAAAGTCATCGTCTGCAACATCTTTGAAACTGGATCAGTCCAAAATTGACTGGGTAACTGTCCCAATATAACTATCGATACTGTCTCTCTCGGATTTAAGTCCAAAGTACAAAAGCCGCCGTCATAGCACAGTCAGTAGCGCATCAGACTCCTTATCTTCAACCATGGGATGTCATGGGTTCAATCCCCGGCTTTGGCACATATTCTTTCTGACATTTGTCTCTCACCAATGGGTGTATATTCTTAAATCTAAGTGGGATAGCAGCTAGAGGCTAGGAGAGGATGTAGTGGTAGTACTGGTGTGAGGAATACCAGTAACCTATTGTTAGGTGCTCCAGCCACCGCGATATGACTGAAATACTGTTTCAAGCGGCGTTAAACCCCATTCAATTAACCAAAGTCCAGAGTTTTGTCGTCTGGTAATGGGTTGAATGGAGGAAATTTATTAAAAACCCATTACCTGATGACAAAAGTTTAGATTTATTCCAATTAAAGTCATTTCATTTAGCAGCCAAATTTGGCAGGAATATTCCTTTGATGATGCCCTTTGAAAATTGATAAAAAGAATTGAAATCTGTTAAAAACTCTGGTTGCCATGGCAAAAAAAACCTGAAATTTTAATAAAAACTTTAAAATTATATGGCATGAAGCATCAGTACTATGATCCTTTTCAGAATTGCTAAAATCATCACCGCTGGGTTCCCGGGGTGTAGCCCCGGGGGAATGGGGGGGAGGCTTATATAGAAATAAAGAAGGATTTTTAAAACGACATCTCCTCCAAAACCACTGAGCAGATTTCTACCAAAGAATTTTAATCAGTTGAAAACTCATTTTGCTATGACAACAAGAGTAAAATTGAAAAAAAAAAAAAAATAATGATAATAATAAAAAACAAATTTATCTCTTCCTGACCCAAAAGTTGAAGAATCTTGAATTTTGCATGAAGCATCAGTACATTGACCTCTTTCAAAACTGATAAAATTTCAGAGCCAATGGGTGATTAGGCTAAAATAGAAATGAAGGAGGCAAAACTGAAACAAATTGGGCAGAGATATGTAAGTTTGCACCCTTATGATAATTACTAAAATATTTGAAATCTGTTGAAAGCATTGGTTGGCATGGTAACATGAATTTAGTTAAATGTTAAAAGAGGTCTTCTCCCGACCCAGTTTGTATTAGGCCTTGAAGAAAAAAAGAGCCTTATCTCAGGTGAGTGCTTGGGCCACTGGCCCTCTTGTTTTTGAAGTGTATATTAATTTAGAATCTTTCATTAAAATGTGTTGGTAAGGAATGATCTGTTTCTAGCTCTACTGGCCGAAGGCCATTAGAGCTATTGCGATGGCTTTTTCCCGTCCATGTGTCCGTCCATCCGTTCGTCCATCCGTCTTCTGTTAAACATTCCTTTCCAAATTGGGAATAATCCGTCAAGAAACAAGGGAAAAGGGGCCTTATGAAAATTTAATTAAGAATCCATTAAAAATCCTCGTTAACACTCAAGAGTCCACAGTTTTTAGCTCTACTGGCTGAAGGCCACAAGAGCTATTCCGATGGCTTTTTCCCATTTGGCATCCGTGCTTCCATCCGTCCGTCCGTTAAACTTTACCTTGTTAACACTCTAGAGTCCACAGTAATCATCGAATTCCCTTCAAACTTTCACAACATGATTGTATCATCATAAGGATTGTTCCTTTCGAAATTAGGTCAGATCCATCAAGAAACATGGGAAAAGGGGCCTAATTAAAATTTAATCAAGTAATTTTTGTTAACACTCTAGAGTCCACAGTTTTCATGGCATTCTCTTCAAACTTTCACAGAATGATTGTTCCATCATAAGGTTTGTTCCTTTCAAAAACAGGTATGATCCGTCAAGAAACATAGGAAAAGGGGCCTAATTTAAATTTAATTAAAATCTTTCAAAAATCCTCGTTAACACTCTAGAGTCTACAGTTTACATCGGATTCCCTACAGATTGTACCATCATAAGGATCGTTCCTTTTGAAAACGGGTATGATCTGTTAAGAAACATGGGAAAAGGGGCCTTATTTGAATTTAATTAAAAAATCCTCGTTTACACTCTACAGGCCACATTTTCCATCAGATTCAATTCAAACTTTCACAGAATGATTGTACCAACATAAGGATCCTTCCTTTCGAAATTTGGTCTGATCTGTCTAGAAACATGGGAAACAGGGCCTTATGAAAATTTCATTACAAATTCAATAAAAAATCCTTGTTAACACTTTAAGAGTCCACAGTTTTCATCAGATTGTATTCAAACTTTCACAGAATGATTGTACAATCAAAAGGATTGTTCCTTTCGGGATTGGGTCAGATCCATCATGAAACACGGGAAAAGGGACCTTATGGAAATTTAATGGAAAAATCTTTTAAGAAATCCTCGTTAACACTCTGGAGTCAACAGTTTTCATCGGATTCTCTTCAAACTTTCACAGAATGATGGTACTATTATAAGAATTGTTCCTTTCGAAATTTGGTTTGATCTGTCAAGAAACACAGGAAAAGGGGCCTTATGAAAATTTAAATATAAAATCCTAATTAAAATGTAGAGTCAACAATTTCCAATGGATTCTCTTCAAACTTTCACAGAATGATTGTATCATCATAAGATTTGTTCCTTTCGGAATTGGATATGATCCATTAAGAAACATGGGAAAAGGGGCCTTATTAAATTAAATTCAAAGATCTTTGTTAACACTCTAGAGTCCACAGTTTTCATCTGTTTGACTTCAAACTTTCATATAATGATTGTATCATCATAAGAATTGTTCATTTCAAAATTTGGTATGATCAGTCAATGACCACGGGAAAAAGGGGTCCGATGAAAATTGGATTAAAAGAATCCTCGTAAATACAATAGAGTTCACAGTTTTCACAAATTCTCTTCAAACATTTACAGAATGATTATTACATTAAATGGATTATTCCTTTCGGAAGTGGGATCGATCCATCAAGTTTCATGGGAAAAGGGGCCCTATGAAATTTAATAAAAAAATCTTAGTTAACACATCATGGCCCTAGATTTCACCTAGATTTAACACAATGAAGCCCACAGCATTAATCAGATTTTGTTATAAATTTGTACAATAATAATGGTTCTTGATGTTCGCATTAGACCTGATCGGTATAACAGTATAACAGGAAAAGGAGCATTATGTAATTAAATTTTAAAATCCTTGTACCACAATAAAGTCAACAGTTTTCATCAGATTCTGTCCAAACTTTCACAGAATGATTGTTCCATCATGAGGATTCTTTCTTTTCAAATTAGTCGTGATCTGTCTAGTATCATAGGAAAAGGGGCCTTGTTAGGAAAGGTATAGCAGTATAATCTCTGAAATACTATTGAAACTTTCACACAGAATTAGATCTCAGTGCAAATGCTGACAGCGGGTTCATGAAATTTCAAAACCTTCTTTTTTCTAGGTAGAAAATAAACCCTTTCAAATTTCTTAGACAGCGCTGTATATAATCAAAGGAAAAACAATTGATACTCTTCTTCTAACAAATGTATAGACAGCTTGAAAGCATAACAATCGAATTTGCTCACCAACAGTACTTTCAGTACTTTGATTCAAAAGAGTTTATGTTGAAAATGATTGATGTTATGGGCCAAATTTGTAAGGTTTATTAAAGGGAGGTAATAAATTCAGTTGACTGTAATGCATATTATTTTGCATAATGAGTTTTCTTTATAATAAATGTTTGAGAGAAAGAATTATCATTATCCTTAAGCCCTAAACCAGATGACAAAATTTTAGAGAAAGAAATGCAATTATAACCTATTACCACACCACACAACACTGCTTTTCTCACAGTCTTAGAAATATGGGTATGGAAAACTTTGCCTGAAAGGGAGAAATTGCTTTTAACAAACATTCTCCTTTTAGCATCACTGGCTGAAAGTCAAGGGACCATTGTCATGGCGTGGTGTCCATCAAGTGTCTGTCTGTCTGTCCATCTGTCTGTCCATCCGAAGACTTTTTATGCCCCCGTTTCGAAAGATCGGGGGCATATTGTTTTACCATGTCCGTCTGTCTGTCCGTCTGTCTGTCTGCAAAACTTAACCTGCCAACTAAACATTTTCCTATAACTTCTACCCTGATTAAGTTACAATGCTAATATTTGGTATGTAGATAGGTCTCAAGAAGGCGTAACTAAGGAAGGTCATTTCATCAAGGTCAAGGTCAAAATTTTAACCCTTTTCCCTAAAACAAAGAAAAAAAATCACCCGTTTCTAAATAAATCCTGTTTGAGGGGCATGGTGTTTCACAAACACATCTTGTTCTCCAAAAATCTTCTGAAAATTCTTATGAAAATTTTATTACAAAAAACTTCTTTACAATTAAGTTTACAGTTTCAATTGATTCTCTTCAAACTTTTACAGAATGATTGCACTATCATTAGGATCCTTGGTTTTGACATTGGATCTTATCCATCAAGAACCCTGGAAAAGAGGCCTTATGAAAGTTGAATTAATAAAAAACATCGTCAACACAATAAAGTCCACAGATTGGATTTTGATCAATTTATACAGAATGATTGTACCATCATAAGGATAGTTCCTTTGTAGTCCATCAAGAAAAATAGGAAAAGGGGCCTTATGAAAATAAAATTGAAAATCCTCGTAAATGAATCAAAGTCAACAGTTTTGGTAGGATTCATCTCAGATTTTCACAGAATGGCTGTACTATTATAAGGATTGTTCCTTTTGAAATTGAGTCTGAATCTGTCAAGAAACACAGGAAAAGCAGCCTTATGAAAATTAAATTACAAAATCTTTGTTAGCGGAATAAAGTCTACAGTTTTCATCAGATTTTGTTAAAACTTTCACAGAGTGATTGTACCATCATAAGTATCTTTCCTTCCAAAATTGGGTCTGATCCATTGAGAAAAAGGGACCTTATTAAATTAAAAGAAAGAATAAACAAAGAAGAAAACTTTAAAGATATTCATCTCTGAAACCAGAAAGCTGAGAGCTTTGATATTTGGTGTGCCTTATCTCATAGGGGACCTTTATCAGTTTTGTTCATACGATGTCCCTTTAGTCATATTTGGGCTCTGCCTGGGCTCACTCTAATTTAACATTGAAAGGAAGAAGGAAAACCTAGAGTATTGATATTTCGTATCTATTATCTCCAAGTCAATCTGTACAGATTTTGTTCATGCAATAACATTTGGGTTATTTTTGGGCTCTGTCCAGCCACACCCAATTTTAACAGAAACTAAGAAGAAAGATATCTTCTTCTCTAAAATGAGAAAGCCTGGAGCAATGATATTTGGTATGTAGAACCTACTAGTGAACCTCTAAAAGGTTTTCATGTGTTGGCCTTTATGACATATTTGGGCTCTGCACGGGCACATCCTACTTTTTACATAGAAATATTGTTGAAAATCTGACAAATCCCGACCAACCCTAAACCCTATTTTATGTTATTTCACGATCTAGCTTATTATAGTCAATGGCATTTTGATTTAATTCTGTTGTATTGACTCAGGTGAGCACTTAATGGCCAATGGCCTTCTTGTCATTGGACTGCCTTCAAGCTTACATGGAATTATTGTACCTTGGTAAGGATCATTCCTTTCAAAGTTGGGTTTAGTCTATCAAGTTTCACCGGAAGAGGGTCCTTAAGAAAATTGTATTAAAAAAATTCTTGTTAACACAATTCTGTCTACAGTTTTTAGCTCAGATGAGCTATATGGATGGCTTGATTCCTGTCCCTGCATCTGTCATTTCCTCAGTCATCAGTCCTCCTCGATTTCTCCACAACCCATCATCCAAATTGAATGTAACTTCACATTTGAATTCCTTACGATAATGCAATTACATTCTTTTCACAGTTTTTAGATAGCTCCAAGGTCAAAGTCACAGTTCAAAATAAAATTTGAGCTTGTCCAGAGCATAGCTCCTTCATTAATTGATGGATTTCAATATAACTTGGCACAATTATTCTTTATCATGAGTAGATATGCCATTTGAAACAAATTTTCAAACAATACCAATGTGAAGATCAAAGCCCAAGGGTAAGCATGTCCAGAGAATAGCTCCTTCAATTATGGATGGATTCAATACATCTAAAAACACCAAAACACAACCAGGCATGGGGGAGGGGGTATTAAAGGAGAATGCTTTGGATAAAATTCAACCAATTAAATGTCTGATCCTTTTGACAGGTATTTCTCTTTTTCAAAGAATGTTTGCTACCTGAAATAAGAGTGTATTTCTACCTTAAATAAGAGTGTGTGTGTGTTTTTTTAGCTCACCTGAGCATGAAGTGCTCATGGTGAGGTATTTGTTTCTTAATTTAGATATTCTTTGAAAAGTCATCTGCAACTTCTTTTGATTTGGACCAGTCTAATTATTTGTTGTATCCCCGCAAAACGAATGTTTTAGAGGGTATACTGGAATCAGCCTGTCTGTCCGTGTATCCGTCTGTGTGACCATCTGTGTGTGTACAAAATACTACCAATTTTGTGTTGCAAACTCCTTCAGTTTTGCTTCAATACCATTGAAACTTTATACAAAGACCAATCACATGTTGAAGTTTTGAAAGATGCAATTTGAAGTCTTAATTCCCCCCCCCCCCCCTTCAAGAATTATCTCTTCTTGAACTTAGACATTATTTATGCTTTTTGCTTCTAATTTTGTGTTGGGAACTCCTCCTTTCTAGAAAATCAAAGTCACTAGCTAGGTCCTTGTATTGTTAAAGCTCTCATCACACTGAAAAGCATCATGTTATCATGTTGTCAAGGTACAATCCATCAAGTATCATGTAAAAAGGGGCCATATGATCTTTTTTTAGCTCCCCTGAGCACGAAGTGCTCTGGAGGAGCTATTGTGATCAGTCATCGTCCGTCTTCTGTCCGTCCGTCCGTTCACAATTACAAAAAAATCTTCTCCTCCTAAACTAACCATGGAATTTCAACAAAACTTCACAGAAATGATCCTTAGGTCATGCTCTTTCAAAATACTTCAAAGAATTGAAATCCATGAATAACTCTGGTTGCCATGGCAACGGAGTGAAAAAACTTAAAAAATCTTCTCCTCCCAAACGGTAAAGCCTAGAGCTTTGATATTTGGTATATATCATCATCTATTGACCCTCTACAAAAATACTTCAAAGAATTACCGTATTCTGAAAATTAGCCCTTTTCTTAATGATCCCTGATTTTACATAGAAATAAAGAAGGAAATCTTTAAAAATCTTCTTCTCCCAAACCATAAGGCCTAGAGCTTTGATATTTGGTATACATCATCATCTATTGACCCTCTACCAAAATACTTCAAAGAATTACTGTATTCTGAAAATTAGCTCTTGTCTAAATGATCCCTGATTTTACATAGAAATAAAGAAGGAAATCTTTCAAAATCTTCTTCTCCCAAACCATAAGGCCCAAGGCTTTGATATTTGGTATACATCATCATCTATTGACCCTCTACCAAAATACTTCAAAGAATTACCATATTCTGAAAATTAGCCCGCTTCTTGGCAATCCCTGATTTAACATAGAAATAAAGAAGGAAATCTTTAAAAATCTTCTCATCCCAAACCATAAGGCCTAGAGCTTTGATATTTGGTATATATCATCATCTATTGACCCTCTACCAAAATACTTCAAAGAATTACTGTATTCTGAAAATTAGCCCGCTTCTTGGCAATCCCTGATTTAACATAGAATTAAAGAAGGAAATCTTTAAAAATCTTCTTCTCCCAAACCATAAAGCCTAGAGCTTTGATATTTGGTATACATAATCATCTATTGACCCTCTACAAAAATACTTCAAAGGATTACTGTATTCTGAAAATTAGCCCTTTTCTTAATGATCCCTGATTTTACATAGAAATAAAGAAGGAAATCTTTTAAAATCTTCTTCTCCCAAACCATAAGGCCTAGAGCTTTGATATTTAGTATAAATCATCATCTATTGGCCCTCTACCAATATACTTCAAAGAATTACCTAATTCTGAAAATAAGCCCTTTTCTTAATGATCCCTGATTTTACATAGAATTAAAGAAGGAAAACTTTAAAAATCTTCTTCTCCAAAACCATAAGGCCTAGAGCTTTGATATTTGGTATATATCATCATCTATTGACCCTCTACCAAAATACTTCAAAGAATTACTGTATTCTGAAAATTAGCCCTTTTCTGTGCAATTCCTGATTAAACAAAGGAATAAAGAAGGAAATCTTTGAAAATCTTCTTCTCCCAAACCATAAAGCCTAGAGCTTTGATATTTGGTACATATCATCAGCCATTGACCCTCTACCAAATTACTTAAAAAATTGGCCCTTTTCTGTGCAATCCCTAATTTTAGTTAGGAATAAATAATGATATCTTTGAAAACCTTCTTCTCCTAAAACATTAGGCTTACAGCTTTTATACTTGGTATGTATTGATGTCTATACTTCAAAGCATTACCATATTCAGGGAATTAGTGCTATATGGTGGGATCATCAATATTCCTAGGATTAAAAAAGAAATCTGTAAACATCTTCTCCAAAATAATTAGACAGAGGGCTTTGCCATTTTGTTTATATCATAAAGCCATGAACCATCATACTCAGGGGAGCGATTTAGGACCATCATGGTCCTCTTGTTTTAAAATATTCTAGTAAGCATAATGAAGTCCCAATATTTCATTGGATTCACTTTTAAATTTCACAGAATGATAAAACCAACAGTAAAATATCACGGGAAAAGGGGCCTTATGAGAACTTGATTTTAATATCTTTGTTAACACAATAAAGTCAACAGTTTTATCGGATTCTCTTCAAAGATGCATGGAATAATTGTGGCATTGGAAACACAGGAAAAGGGGCCTTACAGATTATCATTCAAAACATTCTTGTGTATTTGATGAAGATCACAATCATTATCAAATTGTCTTTTTAATTTCACAGGACAATTGTACGGTTGTAAGGAAAGTTCCTTTTGGAATGAAATTGATCCATCAGAAAACACAGGAAAAGGGGCCTTATTGATTTTCATTCAAAACAATCCTGTTTATGTGATAAAGTCCACAATTATTGTCAGATTCTGATGAAAATTTCACAGAATGATTGTAGGGTCATAAGGTAATTTCTTTTGGAAATGGAGTGGATCCATCATGAAACACGGGAAAATGGGCCTTGTTGCTTAAAATGATAAAGGGGATAAAGCCCTTTTTTTTCTTTATGCATTTTTTCTTTGAGTAATTAACTTTCTTGAATATCAGATTTCTTTAACGGAAAACTTGATAACCAGTAGAGCGTCTCAGACCCTTATGGGCCTCTTGTTTTATTAAAAGTAATCAATTTTCACCACTTATCATTGCAAAATGTTTTGTGAAACAGGATATGATTAAATCTATACAGTCAACACTTGCTATCTTGATTTTGCGGGCCATGGTAAAAAGTTTGAGATAACCAAGGGCCTATGAAATGGAAGTTTTCTCAGAAGTTGGGGTTTTGATAAACTGCTAAGTCCGGACTGAAGACATCGGCTTTGGGGCTCTTTTTGACTAGAGGATTGAGTTGAATTATTGTAGTCCTCTTTAAAAATAGCTAAAAGAATTGAAATTTGCTAAAAACTCTGGTCGCCATGGCAACAAAAGTGAAATTATAAAATAATCTTTAAAAATCTTCCTCTCCTGACCCAGGAGTCCTAGAGCCTAGAAATTTTGCATTTGTATCAGATCATTGACTACTTCCTTATTTCAAAAATTATAACCCATTGATCCAGAGGGAGGAAAAAATATTCTCCTTTCAAATAAGTCCTAAAGCCTTTGAATTTGCCATTAAGACTGGGATTCCCAGGTACAGAGCCTATATATGTAACTATACAGTATGGCTCACCTGTAACATAATCCTATCCTTAACATAAAATTAGACTGCTTAAAGAACCTCTAGCTCAGGTGAGCGCCCCAGGGCCAAAAGTCCTCTTGTTTCTTGAAGGTTGTAAAAAGAGGAACTGTGGGTTAATGGTCAGGACTAATTTCCATATATAGTGAAGCTTTGAAAATCTTCTTCTCACAAACCAGTAGATGGATTTCAATCAAATTTCAGAGGACTGATCCTTGGTCGACCCTTAATCAGATTCTTAAAAAGAAGTTTAATTGGATGAAAAACCTGGCTTTATTGGTCAGGGCTAATTTCCATATTTGCTGAAAGCCTTGAAAGTCTTTTTCTCAGAAATCAACCTATGGATTTCAGCCAAATTTCACAAGAATTATCCTTGTGTGACCCTTTATTAGATTCCTTCAAAGAATTTTGATCAGATGAAAACATGGCTTTAAGGGCCAGGGCTAATTTCCATATATGGAAAAAGGGTGAGATCTTTTTCTTGGAAATCATTTGATGGATTTCTACCGAATTGCACAGGAATAAGCCTTTGGCTATATTTAATTGGATTATTTAAAAGAATTTTGATTGGATGATAAACATGGCTTTAATAAGGGGGGCTAA
Organism: Fragum fragum; assembly: GCA_946902895.1. NCBI lineage: Eukaryota > Metazoa > Mollusca > Bivalvia > Cardiida > Cardiidae > Fragum > Fragum fragum. The sequence continues at coordinate 49,759,104 of OX336376.1, read as the reverse complement.
TTTCAATATATAGTATATGGTGAAAACTTAAGAAAAAATAAACCAGTTGATTTATTTCAACCAAATTTCACATGAATTATCCTTTGGAGATTTATTCGCCAGATATGTCTAAGATGATTCAGTTTTAATTTACAGAAAACACTGTTTGCTTAAACAGTATATTTTGGCCTGTATGTGGAGAATGTATGCTCAAGCGCCTCTAATTGTTTACAGTTTAAAGTCTTCTTTAATAGATAGTTGTTTAGTAATTTTGTTGTATTTGATTGTAGAAAAGGGGAAGAATCCTTTTGAATTTCTACCAGAAGGATGGGTGGCTATTACCCATAATAGTGGAATGCCTGTCTACCTCCATAAACAGTCTAGAGTGTGTACACTGGCAAGGCCATATTTCATCGGAAAAAGTAGTGCCAGGGTAGGTGAAAAGTTTACTAGAAGTTAGGGTCTTATCCCATTACCAAATTACAAAATTTTAGACTTTTCCAAATTGGGAAGTAAGTTGTGGATTGCACTTAATTGCTTACGTAAAATGAAAAATGTATTTCTTAACAGATAGAAACTTGAAAAATTGCTTTTTAGATGCAATTTGTAGCTTGTCTGTTTGTAACGAATTCAAGGTATATGTATTGTCATCACATTGTGAAGGTGTAGTTGTTAGTAGGATGACAAAATTTAACCTGTCTTATATTTTCAGCTCACCTGAGCACAAAGTGCAAGGTGAGCTATTGTGATCGGTCGTTACCCGTCCATCTGTCTGTCCATCCGTCTTTCTGTCCGTCAACAATTTCTTTAAAAATCTTCTCCTAAACCACCAGGCCAATCAAGCTGAAACTTTGCAGGGATGTTCCTGGGGTGAAGTTCTACAAAAGTTGTTAAAAGAATTTAATTCTGTCAAAAACTCTGGTTGCTGCAGCATTTGAAAATTGGAAATTTTAGTAAATCTTTAAAAATCTTCCCCTCCTAAACCAGTAGGCCAATCAAGCTGAAACTTTGCAGGGATGTTCCTTGGGTGAAGTTCTACAAAAGTTGTTAAAAGAATTTAATTCCGTCAAAAACTCTGGTTGCTGCGGCATTTGAAAATGGAAATCTTTTGTAAATCTTTAAAAATCTTTAAAAATCTTCTCCTCCAAAACCAGTAGGCCAATCAAGCTGAAACTTTGCAGGGATGTTCCTTGGGTGAAGTTCTACAAAAGTTGTTAAAAGAATTTAATTCTGTCAAAAACTCTGGTTGCTGCAGCATTTGAAAAAGGGAAATTTTAGTAAATCTTTAAAAATCTTTAAAAATCTTCTTCTCCTAAACCAGTTGGCCAATTAAGCTGAAACTTTGCAGGGATGTTTCTAGGTTAAGTTCTGCAATAGCTGTTAAAAGAATTTAATTCTGTCTAAAACTTTGGTTTCAGCGGCATTTGAAAATGGGAAATTTTAGTAAATCTTTAAAAATCTTTAAAAATCTTCTTCCCTTAAACCAGTAGGCCAATCATGCTGAAACTTTGCCGGGATATTTCTTGGTTGAAGCTCTTCAAAAGCTGTTAAAAGTATTTCATTCCGTAAAAAAACTCTTGTAACTGCGGCATATGAAAATGGGAAATTTTAGAAAATCTTTGTTGTCTTTTTTTTCACAGACTACAAGGCCAAAGGCATTTATATTTTACACAGTAATTAATCATATGGTTCTCTACTAAGTTTTTAAATATTTAATCTCTGGGGTCAAAAATAGCCCCACCCCTGAGGTCCGAAGGTTGGAAAAATGCTTAATTATAGCAATTTCAAAAGACTTCTCCTCTTAAACTATAAGGTCTAGGATATTCATATTTGGTTTGTAGCATAACTAGATGGTTGTGTACTATATCACCAAAAGTTGTCTTCCTTTGGTCAAAAACGGCCCTGTACTAGGGGTCCAAATTTGGGAAAAACGCAAAATTTGAGTATGCTAAAAAAAAAAATTCTTCATTTGGACAAACATGGCCCTTCCCAAGGCATCCAAAGATATGAAAAACGCTCAACAAGAGCATGTTCAAATATCTTCCACTCCTCATGCATAAGATGTAATGCATTCATACTTTGATTTATAGTACATCCAGATTGTTCTCTACCAAGGTTGCTAAAATTACACCCTTCGAAGTTGCAGACAGTAATAAGAGTTTGATTGAAATCTGAATACAAAGAATTTCAGGTAGAAAACACTGAAAAATGGATAAATTGCTTGTCACTCCCTTTCTCACTATGTTTTTTTTTCAAGCCTGAGGGTGACAAATTCTTGGATAGTTTGGTAATGGATTAAACTATAAAGCCAAAGGATTTCATTCTTATTGTAAAGCATTACTGAATTGTTTTGAAAAAAGCCCAAAACCTTATATTTGTTTTATTTATTTTGCTCAAGTTGTGTCTTTTTAATACTAAAAAGTACTGTAATTTGCAGATACCTCAGGTGAGCGATTTAGGACCATCATAGTCCTCTTGATTTTAGGTCACCTTACAGAAAGTCATGGTGAGCAAATGTAATCCTATTTTGTCTGCTTGTGTTTATTTTTAGCTCTCCTGAATACAATTTTGTGCTCATGTGAGCTTTTGCTATCACCCTTCATCCGTCCATCGTCCACCAACAATTTTTTTTAAACAACATCTCCTCCAAAACCACCAGGCCAATTTCAACCATTTGGCAGAAATGTTCCCTAGGTGGTCCCCTTCATAAATACACTGCAACTCTGCTATAACGCTGTTAGTGGGGTCCAAGAAATGGAACAGCAGAAGAAATGGAGTTATTTTGCTATAACGCTTCCTCCCCCCTCCCGGGATAACTGATAATTTCAACCGTCAGAATTGGACCCAAAAACCCAATGATTCATAATAACAGAAAATGTAAATCAACAACTGTAGTAAAGAGATTTTAGCCGAAACCGACAAAATTCAGCGTGTGGAGAATTATTAAATTCTACTTCCCAGTCTGTTGGGATTGAATAATCCATAAATTTCTACAGGTCTACAAATTATGGTTCTCTTTCTCCAAATACTAAGACATGTTTTATAATTAAGATAGTCATCGGCATTAATCAAATTGATTTTAGTTATACCCTGAAGTAAATATTTCCATCCTTAGACAAAAGGGATAAAATCCAAGTATCTGACATAGCAACGTCTCCTTGGACACCAACAAGTTTTTTGAACACCCGGGGTTACTGAAGGGTTGAGAAACGTCACCTGGATGGACCTTCGAATCTCTTTCGTGGTAATGGACTTGTTCCAGTTTCTTTACCATTGTTAGAAATACAGTGAAAATAAATCAACAAAGAACTCTATCTGAACCTAGTCATTTACAAATCGGGAATTTACACCGACCAGTTGCACGTGTACAATACTTTGTATCGGGTAACTTTTAATTGTAAAAATGAAGGTCATAATAATCAAAAAAATCACAGATGGCGGAATGTCTAGTTTCATAACAACAAGAATAAAAGATTCAGTCACCAAGAATTCTCACTGCGTCTGGTGCGTGTCAACTCCTGAAACTCTCCCATCAATAGCTGAACATCTGGCAGCGGTGCCTTTGATCACCTTTACTCCCTCTTGATAAAATAAATTTTACCCGAAAAACCTTTACTTCATAATTGTCAACGAGCTTTTTGCCGCGTGTTTGATCACAAAGAATGGGTTTAAATTTTCGGATAATGGAAAGAAATACAGAAAAATAACGGTATTTCATTTTAATCTACCAATATTATCTATCCCAATTAGAATGAGAACCTTATGATTTTATGACATTTACAATTAAAATTAATGTATTTTCTGTATTCAGCGAAAATGCAGCAACTACAACTGATTGTTACAAGGGATATTATGGCTATTTTAATGAAGCAATTTTATCTTGAAGCCACTTTCCTCAATGAGCTCCAGATACCCGCAGACTATGAAGTGAAATCAAAAGTAGGATCAAGTCAATTTGTCTAATTTCATGGTCGCACATTACTTTCAGAACAGGTCCTACCAGAGACTGAAGAAAATTAAGAATGCAGAAACTAAAGTGTGATATCTTAATTGCATCATCTTCAATGTTTGAAATTGAAGGATACCGAGGTGCGTGATCAATCAAACAAAGCAATTAACTCTGATCTAATGCATTAATTGCCAGGAATGTCCACTGTTAGGTGTTAAAAAGTTACCTGACTTTGGGTAATTATCAATTTTTATTTGCAACTCTCCTGTTTCGAGTGGACCATGGCTTGGATGAAAAAAATTGTAGCTAAATGAATTTAAATCCGTTGAAACTCCGGTTCCCATGGCAACAAAAGAGTAAATTAAAAGAAATCTTTTAAAATCCTCTCCTCCTGACCAAGGAGGTATAGAGCCTTAATATTTTGCTTGAAACATCAGTATATTTACCTCTTTCAAAATAGCTGAATTCCAGACCCTGGGGTCCCCAGGGGGTCGGGGTTTATGAAATGAAGAATGATTTTTAGCTCTACTGGCCGAAGGCCACTAGAGCTATAGCGATGGCTTTTTCCCGTCCGGCATCCGTGCGTACGTCCGTCCGTCCGTCCGTTAAACTTTTCCTTGTTTACGCGATAAAGTCAACAGTTTCCATCAGATTCTCTTCAAACTTTCACAGAATTATTGTACTATCATAAGGATCTTTCCTTTCGAAAATGGGTCAGATCCGTCAAGAAACACGGGAAAAGGGGCCTAATTAAAACTTAATTCAAAAATCTTCGTTTACGCGATAAATTCCACAGTTTTCATCAGATTCTCTTCAAACTTTCACAGAATGATTGTACCATCATAAGGATCGTTCCTTTCAAAAATGGGTATGATCCGTCAAGAAACATGGGAAAAGGGGTCCTATGAAAATTTACTTAAAAATTCAATTAAAAATCATCGTTTACGCGATAGAGTCCACAGTTTTCATCGGATTCTCTTCAAACTTTCTCAGAATGATTGTACCATCATAAGGATTGTTCCTTTCAAAAATGGGTATGATCCGTCAAGAAACATGGGAAAAGGGGTCCTATGAAAATTTACTTAAAAATTCAATTAAAAATCATCGTTTACGCGATAGAGTCCACAGTTTTCATCGGATTCTCTTCAAACTTTCTCAGAATGATTGTACCATCATAAGGATTGTTCCTTTCAAAAAGGGGTATGATCCATCAAGAAACACGTGAAAAGGGGCCTTATGAAAATTTGATTAAAAAATCCTTGTTTACGTGATACAGTCCACAGTTTTAATTGGATTCTCTTCAAACTCTCACAGAATGATTGTACCAACATAAGGATCGTTCCTTTCGAAAATGGGTATCATCCGTCAAGAAACACAGGAAAAGGGGCCTTATGAAAATTCATTTAAAATTCAATTAAAAATCCTTGTTTACGCGATAGAGTCCACAGTTTTCATCGGATTCTCTTCAAACTTTCTCAGAATGATTGTACCAACATAAGGATCGTTCCTTTCAAAAATGGGTATGATCCTTCAAGAAACACGGAAAAAGGGGCCTTATGAAAATTTAATTAAGAAATCCTAGTTTACGAGATAAACTCCACATTTTTTAACAGATTCTCTTCAAACTTTCACAGAATGATTGTACCAACATCAGGATCGTTCCTTTGGAAAATGGGTATCATCCGTCAAGAAACATAGGAAAAGGGGCCTTATGAAAATTTAATTTAAATTCCTTTAAAAATCCTTGTTTACGCGATAAAGTCCACAGTTTTCATTGGATTCTCTTCAAACTTTCACAGAATGATTGTACAATCATAAGAATCGTTCCTTTCGAAAATGGGTATCATCCGTCAAGAAACACGGGAAAAGGGGCCTCATGAAAATTCATTTAAAATTCAATTAAAAATCCTCGTTTACGCAATAGAGTCCACAGTTTTCATCGGATTCTCTTTTAACTTTCTCAGATTGATTCTACAATCATAAGGATCGGTCCTTTTGAAAATGGGTCTGATCTGTCATGAAACAGGGGAAAAGGGGCCTTATGAAAATTTTATTAAAAAATTCTCGTTAACACTCTAGAGTCCACAGTTTTCATCAGATTATATTTAAACTTTCACAGAATGATTGTACCATCATAAGGATTGTTCCTTAATGAAATTTGGTCAGATATATCATGAAACAAGGGAAAAGGGGCCTTATGAAAATTTAATCGAAAAATCTTTTAAGAAATACTCTTTAACACTCTTGAGTCAATAGTTTTCATCGGATTCCCTTCAAACTTTCACAGAATGATTGTACTATCATAAGGATTATTCCTTTTGAAATTTGGTATGATCCTTGAAGAAACACAGGAAAAAGGGGCCTTATGAAATGTTTAGTAAAAAATTCTCATTAATAATCTAGAGCCAACAATTTTCAACGGATTCTATTCAAACTTTCACAGAATGATTGTATCATCATAAGGATTGTGCCTTTTGGAATCGGATATGATTCCTCAAGAAACATAGGAAAAGGGGCGTTATTAAAATTTAATTCAAAGATCTTTGTTAACACTCTAGAGTCCACAGTTTTCATCTGATTGACTTCAAACTTTCACAGAATTGTTGTACCATCATAAGAATTGTTCCTTTCAAATTTGGTATCATCAGTCAAGGACCACGGGAAAAAGGGGCCCGATGAAAACTGGATTGAGAAAGTCCTCATAAACACAATAGAGTCCATAGTTTTCAACAAATTCTCTTCAAACATTCCCAGAATGATTATTACATTAAATGGATTGTTCCTTTCGGAAGTAGGTTTGATCCATCTAGTTTCATGGGAAAAGGGGCCCTATGAAAATTTAATAAAAAAATCTTAGTTTACACATCATGGCCCTAGATTTCACCTGATTGACTTCAAACTTTCACATAATGATTGTACCGTCATAAGGATTGTTCCTTTCAAATTGGGTCTGATCCATTGAGAAACATAGGAAAAGGGGCCTTAGGAAAATTCAATTAAAAAAATCTTAATTAATGCTTCTAAGTCCACAGATGAGATGGGGTTGTCTTTATACTCAAACAGAATAATTATACTTTTGTAAGAAGAGTTCCCTTTGGAATTGGTTCAGATCCATCAAGTAACATGGGAAAAGGGGCTATATGAAAATTCAATTAATAAAACCCTGTTAACACAATAAAGCCCCCAGCTTTGATCAGATTTTGTTGAAACTTTCACAGAATGATTGGAAGGTCACAACTATCATTCTTTTCATAACAGGGTTTGAACTGTCAAGAAACACAGGAAAAGGGGCCTTATGAAAATTTCATTTATAAATCCTTGTTACCAAGTCCAGAGCTTTCATCGGATTTTCTTCAAACATTCAGAGAATAATTGTACAATAATAATGATTGTTGATGTTTGCATAAGACCTGATCTATCAAGTATCACAGGAAAAGGAGCATTATTAAATTTAATTTTAAAATCATCGTACCACAATAAAGTCAACAGTTTTCATCAGATTCTGTTAAAACTTTCAAAGAATGATTATTCCATCATGAGGATTCTTTCCTTTCAAATTAGGCGTGATCTGTCTAGTATCATGGGAAAAGGGGCCTTTAGAGAATTTTTATCTATAATCCTTGTAACCAAGTCCAGAGCTTTCATTGGATTTTATTCAAACCTTCACAGAATCATTGTACAATAATCATGATTGTTGATGCTGACATGAGACCTGATCCTTCAAGTATCACAGGAAAAGGAGCCTTATGAAAATTTTATTTTAAAAATTTTACATCAAGATAAAGTCTGCAGTTTTCAACAGATTCTGTTCAAACTTTTACAGAATGTTTGTACCATCATAAGGATTGTTTCTTTCCAAATTGCGCCTGATCTGTCTAGTATCATAGGAAAAGGGGCTGTATGAAAAATTATTACGAAATCTTCATAAACACAACAATGCCCTCAGTCTTTATCAGAATCTCTTTAATCTTTAATAGAATGATTGTACCATCATTGGGATTGTTCCTTTGTAAATTAGGTCTGATTGGTTAAGTGACACAAGAAAAGGGATCTTATAAAAATTTTATTACAAAACATCATTATTACAATAAAGTCCTCAGGCTTTATCATTTTCTTCAAACTATCATTAGGATTGTTCCTTTGTACATTGGGTCTGATTTGTTAAGTTTCACGGAAAAAGGGGCCTTATGAAAATTTTGTTACAAAAATTCTTGACACAATTCAGTCCACTGTTTTCATTGATTCTCTTTAACTTTAAAAGAATGATTCTACCTTCATTAGAACTGTTCCTTTTGAAATTTGGTTTGTTCTTTAAAGTATCATGAGAAAAGGGGCCCTATGAAGATTTCACTATAAACTCATTAACACAATAAATTCCACAGATTAAACAGATTGATTGTACCATCATTCCAATTGTTGATTTTGACAGTGGATCTGACTATAGCAAGGGTCACATAAAAAGGGGCCTTATGAAAAACTCTCTTAAATATTCTGGTTAACACAATGATGTCCCTTGATTTCACCGGATTCACTTCAAAATTTCACAGAATGATTGTACAAATACTTAGATGATTCTTTTCAGAACTGGGTACAATCCATCAAGTATCATGTAAAAAGGGGCCATATGATTTTTTTTAAAATATTCTAGTAAACATAATGAATTCCCAATATTTCATCGGATTCACTTTTAACTTTCATAGAATGATAAAACCAACAGTAAAATATCACGGAAAAGGGGCCTTATGAGAACTTGAATTTAATATCTTTGTTAACACAATAAAGTCAACAGTTTTATTGGATTCTCTTCAAAGATGCATGGAATGATTGTGGCATTCGAAACACAGGAAAAGGGGCCTTACAGATTATCATTCAAAACATTCTTGTGTATTTGATGAAGATCACAATCATTATCAAATTGTCTTTTTAATTTCACAGGACAATTGTACGGTTGTGAGGAAAGTTCCTTTTGGAATGAAATTGATCCATCAGAAAACACAGGAAAAGGGGCCTTATTGATTTTCATTCAAAACAATCCTGTTTATGTGATTAAGTCCACAATTATTGTCAGATTCTGATGAAATATTCACAGAATGATTGTAGGGTCATAAGGTAACTTTCTTTTGGAAATGGAGTGGATCCATCATGAAACATGGGAAAAGGGGCCTTGAGGATTGTTGCTTAAAATGATAAAGGGGATAAAGCCCCATTTTTTTTTCTTTATGCATTCTTCTTTGAGCAATTAACTTCCTTAAATATCAGATTTCTTTAACGGAAAACTTGATAACCAGTAGAGCGTCTCAGGCCCTCATGGGCCTCTTGTTTAACATCTCCTCCAAAACCGTATAACCCATTCCAACCCTATGGTGCTTTTAGACACCCCAAGAAAAAAAGCTTTGGAAAACATTGTGGAAAATGAAGAAATTGCTTGTAACAAGCAATTATCCACAATGTTTTCTACACAAAAATTTAAGAAATCCAAAGTATCCTATCTTTCGAATTGTCTTCTGAAACCTCTTTCAATTTGGTCCAGTCTAAGATTTTGCCATCTGGTAATGGGTGAAAAATTTGATCTAAATTTGGCAAAATTGTTTCTTAGGTGGTCCCCTTTAAGAATAGCTAAAAGAATTCAAATCTGTTGGCCCTTAATGAGAGCACTGTATTTGGTATTTTGAATCTCTAGGGCAGGGAATACAAGGTTTGTACAAGAAAAAATATTCGGTCAAGAAATGGCCGCGTTAGGTGGCAAACATTGGGGTGCATAAGCTTTAAACATCTTCCTCTTCGAAACTACAGCTACAAGGCCTACAGCTGTGATATTTGGTATGTGGCATCATCAAGTAAACCTCTACCAAGATTGATCAAATTAAGCCCCCTGGATTGAAATTGGCTAGTCCGGGGCGGGTAAATTTTTAGCTCTACTGTCTGTGCATCTGTCTGTGAGTCCATCTGTCTCTAAACTTTAATTAACCAGTGGAAGATTTTCAACCAAATTTCACAGAAATGATCCTTTTGTGAAACTTTATCATATTCCTTCAAGTAAAACATGGCTGTAATAGGCGGGGCAAATTTCCATATACAGTGAAAGCTTTGAAAATCTTCTAAGAATCAGTGAATAGATTTCAACCAAATTTTGCAGGATAACTCTTTATCAGGTTCGTTCAAAGGATTTTGATAGGATAAAAAGCATGGCATAATGGGCAGGGCTAATTTCCATATATAGTGAAAACTTTGAAAATCTTTTTCTCAGAAACCAGTTGATGGATTTCAACCTGGTTCACTAACTACCAAAAAATGCCTAACTTGAAAAATTACTCATGTTTTCAGAATCACTAATACAAGATCTATACTACATAAAAATGTTTTCATTTTAGTGAAAACGCCACAAATAACTTTAATAATTGATATTACATGACCCTAGGTAACGAGTCAAATTGGCGCGTTTTTTTGACGTTGTCAAAAAGGTACGTGACGTTACGGAAAAAAGTTCTGAAGTTCTGTCTCTGTTCATAAAAATCTGCTAATATTGATATGTTTATATCATTTTTAATCAAGATATCTAGATTAGTTTAAGATTGCTTTCGTCTTCGTAACCGTGATAGCGTAGCCTTCTTTTGTATATTGATGGGAGAGACTTTTCCTGCCAGCATATTAGAAAGAAGGGTATGTAATCACAGATACAATCTTCGGACCAGAAAAATACTCGGAGACAAGTTAAACTTATTTTTGTTAAACATATTTCATTTAACAAATGATGATATCCTTTGCAAGTTGATTTTATTATAAACAGAAAAACATCCGTGGCTTAGTTACATCCACTGAACAACCCTTCCAGTGTTCCCAATACATGTAAGAAACATAGCTTACTGCTAACTTGACAATATGTTTGTATTTCAGTATATTTATCGTCGCCGTAGCAATATGAACAAGACCCTAAGTGAATGGTTAGTTGTTACGCGGGAAAGTACAGGGATACAGGGCTAAACTGCTGATAACCCCATCTGGTTCTTTAATGCGATCAATGGATGACACCGTCACACCGGGCCTCGGTTTAACGTGCCATCCAAAAAACAATTAGTCTTTTTTAACTATCCCCCGTAACAAATAACTTCTAGTGTCGTGCAAATATGGGGCAAATGCTATGACACAGACGATAAATAAACAGAAATATACAATAGCATTTTGACCTGACGGGGCGTGTTTTAACCGTTACGTGATTCGAAGAATTTTACTCTCTATAAATTCGATAATTTTAAATCGAAAATGTCTGTCGACTGTTTCCTCTTACAAATGCAGTGCATCATATCTGTACGGTAAATCAAAGGGAGTAGTGTGCATAACAAAAAAGAACAGATTTATCTTAATACTTAAGAAATTTCAATTACTGATAAAGGCAACTTGGATAGAGTAAATAGATTTCCGATAATATCCGAAAAAGCTGCATTACCTCAGGCGTAATGGACAATATTTTAGGCTCCATCCTTTCAGGACAAATATAGCAGACAATATATTCTCCATAATTGTTTAAGAGCAAAAGTTGCATAGTCAAAATGATAGACATTCCGTACAAATGTGTTCTATAAAGTCAATGTTTTATTTGTCTGTGACAGTTCATATAGATAGAAATGCAGTTTTCACGCTCAACCAATGATTATACACAACAGGATGAATGAATATTTCACCATTTTGGATTTTCAAAAAAATAAATAACTAGAAAATAACACTTCAATGTCCGCAACTCTAGTTGCTTTCACTGCTTGAATCGCTATCTACTTCAATCGATGCAGCATTGGCAAGATGTACACTCCAATCACGTACACCAATCTTGTCACGGTGTTCATACCTTGCAGCAGACAAATACCAGATAACTGCTGTAAGGTGTGAACACATGCCTAAAGTGCGTGCACCAGCTTTGCACTGACAAAACCAAGCCTGTATCATGTATTTTATCCACATAATGTACTTTTTACTTGAAGTATGTCTACTTTGCATTTTTACGCAGAGTAGACCGGGCCGATCTACATAGACAAAAAAATCACTATTACCCTCTAGGTGCTCTTGAATGTAATTTGCACTCATGCGTAATTGGTAAACACCAAAAGTGAGTTCTCTTAATCTTTCATTTTTTAGTCTGGGAAAATTATCCAGCGCCATGTGATTTACTGTTTTCCACACTTTCATTTTCCTAGCCAGCCCCTTCTCCTCAACTAGATCTTTAAGTTCATTTGTTTTTCTACTTTGTGCAATCATACCGTTAGCCATTTCCTCGTCCTCTTCAGCAAGAGAGCTAATTGGGGGAAGATATTTGTTTGAAAGTGCACAAGCGATTCCAACAAAGTCGCCAATAAAGGGCAGTTGGCTATTTGGCATCACATTATTGAGATACTTAAATCTCTTCATTCTTGAATTAGCAGACTCTTCTACCCACCTAATCTGAAAGTAGAAAATACACACACAAAACGTATCAAACAGATACCATAAATCTAACCTGGGTCTAAATTTTGTCAAACATGATACGACTAGTAAAGATGAAGTTTGTTTTTAAAATTGTTTTACAACATCTTTGGTGCAATAGATGATACTCTGCACTATATAATCTACGTGTTTTCATAGGGTTATCCTTTATCGTACGATAAATAATAAAACAGACGGCTGATTCGTGAACACATTATAATCTTTGCTTATTTCTTATTCATGCCAATAACGATAGTTTTTTTAGATTAGAATCGAACAACGCCTTGTTGTTGACATTTAAAATGTTTCAGTACAATGATAGTTCACAGATCTCTGTTTCCCTGAATTTCTAATAACCCTGTTTTTCGCAAGTCAATAACAGCTTGTTCGCGGCGGCGAATATCCTTTCAAACATTTATATCAAATGTGTAGATTATCGTAAACTTAAATGTGATGGACAGCTTGGGGCTCGGTCAGATGTTGTGGCAGTGATTGTGTGAGAAAACCCTGGAATTCATGGTAAGGTGTTCTAGCTTTCGCCGCGATATGAATGAAATGTTGTTCAAAGTCACATTAAACCCAATACAATAAACCAACTATCCCATTCCCCTACAATCCCGCTTTTAACCTCTCTGAATAATTATATTGACAGAGGTTTTTGGGAAAGGAGAAATGACTTGAAACAAGCAATTTCTCCGTTTATCAAAATGTTTCTTCCTGATTTGACGTGTTATCAATATAATTGACTAATTGCGGCCGTCAATCAGGGAATCAACCGTCCAACCAAATAGAGTATTCAGCCCAGACCTGAGCTTATCAACTCCGATATTTGCCGCCATTTTGTTTACCTTTATTGTTGACTTGGCGACTTAAACGCCGTAACTACAGCTTATTCAAAATGGAAGGGGAACTTCCTGTCGGAGTTAATGGGCGAAGCTTAGGCTGTCAGTAGGCGGACCAGCAATTGGTCAATTATGAGTTACTAGTAGCAGAAGTAAATATTCATTCAATTACTATTTATAAACAAAATGGTCTTACTTTTGTCACAAATCGACTTGTATTGGCTTCATCAGTTGTCATTTGTTTCTGTCCTTTGGTCAATATTGTTGGAATTTCGGCTTGAATTCCAAGGTCCTTCAAAAGTGCCAAAGAGTTTTGGAATCCACGATCCACAATGAAAATATTACCTTCTTTCAAAATACCCCGTATCCTCGGTATTTGTCCTCAGCATATGATTTAATATCGCATCGTCATTATTCTTGCTGTCAGACAGATATGGACCAACGATAGCGACAAAATAGCCAGTTGTTGTGACCACCACCATAGGCTTTACAAGTGGACAACCCTTATGAATGCTGAATGTCTGTCTTTGGAATTTGAAGTTGTTGGACTTGTTGATATAGATATATGTGCCGTCCATCACGAGAATTACTTGATCATCAGCTGAACGAAACAGTGTTTTAGCTAAACTATCAAACCCAAGGTAAAGTGGTACAAAGCTGCGCATGAACGCTTTTCTTACTGTACATATTGCACGACGGATGCTGGATTTGCTGATACAAAATATAGTTGATAAAAGTCTGTTTGACGTACCAGAAGATAGTTTCAGAAGAAAAATACCAAGACTTGTTCTAGAAGAGCGGTTAGGTTTGTTTTTCAACTTGTCTGAAAGGTGGGTGAATACTTCATCGAATTGAGAACGCGTAAGCGATGGGTAGTCTGAATCATTCAGGGTATCAAAGTTTAAAGATTTATTCTGTTGCAGGCATAATGATCTCATTTGTTAGAGTAGGGAATGTACAGATGTTCTATTGACGTGAGTTGATTCAGTGAAGGTCTGGATGTTATAAACAGCTGAATGGCTCAACGTTCCTTCATTTATATGAATGGGGCAACATCTAGAATTGGCTGGTATCATAACTTTATGATCCAAAAATGTAGACAATTTGTTAATTTGGTTACAAGTTATAATTTTATGAATGGATTTATACTCACCTGATGGAAATATACATAAGGATATTATTTTCGTATGAACAACTTGATCCGCAGAATAAACATAATAAAGCGTCTTATCGATCCCGATATCCATCATATTTATGTAGACGCTACCTGTCATTCAGTTTTATGAAATGAAAATGTTAACCCGACCTAAACCTAAATACATGAGGGGAGGTGGGAGGTAGTCCATCAGGTGAGTATAAATCCATTCATAAAATTATAACTTGTAACCAAATTTACAAATTTTATTCCATGATTTATACTCACCTGATGGAAATATACATAAGGATAGATTACAAAGCAGTCTTACCTATTGGTTGAGGTCATGTATCTATCCCTAATAAATCTGTCTCCTCTTCTTGAGTGACAATCTAATATACACCAGTATGTGATTTCTCTGATTAATTCACAACAATGTCCTACTTGGACTAACAAGTAATTTCTTACACCATGAATACAATCCCACTGACATGAATGGACATTATGCTTAGAGGCCCACAGGGAAGACTGGATTTATCCAACTGTGTAGCCTCGTTAAATAAAGTCTTTATTATTATTATTATTATGCCATGTAAAATAACCTGTCCAAAACACTGAAAAACATGCCCAGAGGATCCGCCGGTATATAAAACTTCCTGTCTCTTTATTAACTTGTATGTACATCTTCTGTTAAAGTCTTAGAATGATCACTGATGTCACGCAGGTAAAATCTGAGAAAGGTACTTTCCCTTGACCAGTCAGCTGCATCTAAAATAGATCTAATAGATGCTCCATTAAAAAGAGCCCAAGATGGGCCAATTGCTCAAGTGGCTTATTAATAGTTAGGAATAACGATGTCTCATCCTTGCCATCTTTGTCTCGAAATTGTTCCGTTTTCCTTAAGTAAATGGCTAAAGCTCTCTTAGGATCTAATAACTTGTTCTAAGAGAATGCAGGAACAAAAATCTTGCCTGATATGTGGCCTGGTCTGTCTTGTTTCGAAAGTCCAGTGCGCAGAAAAGTAACTCGCTTAGACTGTACTATGACTGATCCTTCCCCTAGTCTTAACGTTTGGAAGTCTCCAACCCGCCTGTACGTCGTAATGGCTGTAAGAAAAACAGTCTTATGAGTTACATATTTCAACGAAGTTTTACTCATAGGCTCATACGGGTATCTCTGAATAGCCTTGAGAACTTTAGGTAAATCCCATTCTGGTAATAGCTTTGTAACAGGTGGTCTTGTGACACCTCTTAAAAGCCTGATAATGTAGGGATGTAGCCCTACTGGTTAATTGCCTATAGGGGGTTAAACAGCTGACAACATAGATCTGTACCCTGCTATTGTTCTATATTGCAGACCCTCGGAGTAAAGATGCGATAAGAATTCAGCACAATCAACCAAAGATGCTGAATACTTATCAATTTTCCTTTCAGTACACCAACTTCTGAATTTCCTAAATTTGGAAGTATAGTCTTTTTGGGTACCCGATTTCCAACTTGCTGTAAGTAATTTGGTAACCCTTTTAGAAAAACCTTTTGCTCAAAACTGTCTGTTGATAACATCCATGCAGCGAGATTGAAAACTGCTGGATTGGGATGGAAAATGCGACACCTGGGCTGTTGAAGTAGCCAGGGAGAGTTGGGCAGTAGAATTGGTTCCACTACTGACAACTGTAACAGATCCGGAAACCACGGACGACAAGGCCAAAACAGAGCAATCGAAATCAGTTTGCACTGAAACATTCTCATATGTTGTAAAACTTTCAGTAACAGACAAATTGGAGGGAATGCATACGCAAACATCCCTCCCCATGGGATGCTTAGAGCATCTATTGCAAATGCTTGCTGACACAGCATCCAAAAACAAAATATCGGAGCCTTGTGATTGTGTCTCGATGCAAATAGATCCATGTTCGGAAATCCCCACTGACAGAATATCTTCTGAATGACATTGTCGCTCAGAGTCCATTCTGTTGGGCGGATTTGAAAACGGCTCAAGTGGTCTGGCAAAATATTTAGCTTCCCGGCTATATGGGAAGCTTTCAACGATATTTTGTTCTTGATTGCTAATTGCCACACTTCCTACACTTGACAACACAGGGACGGTGATCTCGTTCCGCCTTGTTTGTTTATAAACTGTACTACAGTCATATTGTCTGACCGTACTAGTACTTTCTGACCAGACAGTTCTTTAAGAAGTTTGTTAAGAGTCAAACGGACTGCTTCCATTTCCAAGCAATTTATGTGCAAATTGACTTGATCCCGAGACCAGCGACTCTGCACTATCTTGTTCTCTAAACCCCGACCCCCACCCCTGTAAGGAGGCATCTGTTTGAATGACCTTGTTTGCTAACCAGGGTAGAAAGGATTTCCCTTTGCAATGTTTGCTTCCTGTAACCACCATTTCAAATGATCTTGAAGCTGTTGAGTACAAGGGATAAGGGCCTCTGTATCCCTGGAACTTGGCTTCCAGAAATACAGAAGATGCAATTAAACAGGCCTCATATGAAATCTTGCAAACGGAATCAATTTGATGCATGAAGCCACGAGACCTAGTAATTGAAGGTATAATAATGCTTTTGCCGATTTGTTGCACAATATGTGATTTACACACATGCAAATTTTCTGTTGTCTGTCTAATGTAAGGGAGACTAGGCCTAGCTGCAGATTGAATACACCCCTATGTAGGTTATTATGTGAGAAGGAACCAATTGAGATTTCTTTACATTCACAATGAAACCTAGTTCCATCAGAAGATTTAGCAATGTCAAAAGATTTTCTAACAATAGATGTCTCAAGCCCTGAAGTGCTAACCAATCATCGAGATAGATGGCTAGTCTGAGACCTAGCTTCCGAATGTATGCTGCCACCACTGTGACAATTTTCGTGAAGACCCGGGGGGCTGAAGTTAGACCGAATAGTAGCGAGACCCACTGGTAAGCAATCCCCTCTACGCAGAATCGTAGGAATTTGTGATGACCTTGAAAGATTGGGATATGAAAGTATGCATCCTTCAGGTCTATAGACACTGCGAAATCTCCTAACTGAACTAGATCTAGAACTGATTTCATGCTGTCCATTTTGAAATGTTGCCGTTTGAGATACCTGTTTAAGGGTCTGAGATTTATGACTGGTCTTAGACCTCCAGTTTTCTTGGGGACTAGAAAAGGCGTACTGTAGAAACCTGACTCGATCTGACTTGGCAGCACTACTTGAATAGCCCCTTTCTCTAACAATTCTTTTACCTCCTGCTGAATAAAAGGTAACTTTTCTTTGCTTACTTTGGTTTCTTTGACACCATTGAATTTTGGTTTTGTTATGAATTCAAATTTGTAACCCCAATGAACTGTATCCAAGACCCACTTGACTTGTGTTATTTCTTCCCACTTTTGATAAAAGAATTTCAAACGACCCACAACAGGTATCTCTGGCCTTAGCATTAAAACGTCATTTTGATTGAGGTTTGGCACGAAAAGTACTCACCGGTGTTGAATTAGATGTCACTGTAGCAGAACGCTTTGGAATAGTGTAAGAGGAACTCCGACTATAATGAGGCTTCTTCTGATAGTTTTGAGGGTATGCCTTCTCCTCACTAAATCTGGGACGTTTCCAATGTTTATTTTGTGTCTCTGGAGTAAAAGTCTTTCTTTTACGTCCAACTTCTGGTAAAAGATCCCTAATTTGTTTGTTAATCTCTTGTCTGTCCTTTAATTTCTTTTCAAGTCCCTCCCCAAATACACCAGTATGGGAAAGGGGCAAATTCCAAAGAGATGCCTTGAGATCTTTAAAATCTATCATACCCGTGTCTGCCAAGGCTGACCTATGTCTAATCAAATTATGGAACGACCCACTACTAGCACTCTGATCTAAAGTCTTTGTACTCATTGTATGCACTGGTCTGTATTAAAGCTTTTCCCTGTAGAAAAGAAAGTAGGTTGCCTAATGCTTGTTGAATGTAAATGTTAATTATCATGCCCATTCTAGCCGACATCTGTCCTTGGTAGGCAAGTTTTTCAAAACACCTTAAAGGTTGAGAGTGTAATGATGATTTAGAAATGGCCTTAGTACCATAACGTTTCAACAACAGATGATCAATGATGTCATCAAGGCTTGGCACCTTCAACATGTCATCATCACTATCAGCAATAGGAAAAGCTGCTCTGTATGAGTCTTTAAAAGCAGTAAGTCTTTAAGAGTCCTCAGACCGCCACGATTCCTTGATGACAGCAATCTGAGATTCATTCAAGGTAATGCCTGACAAATTCTTAGTAGGCTTAGTAACTGCATCATCGCCAAACATGGCAGCAAAAAGTCTGTTTGTGTTGGCAGTGTACTTGGTGAAACGATCACTATCAATGTCGCAGTCCTCTGATTTGCATGACCTGTTGTCACCATCCTCTGAGCCCAAGAGGTCAGTCAATTTCTTCTGACCTGGCTGTTAAGACACTATGTCATTCTGTTCACTAAGACAGTATGTGTTTCTACTAGATAGGGGCACTCTGTGAGATATTACATTAGTGCTTTCTCTGGGTCTCTGCTCAAAAACAGTGTCCTCAAGTCTTATTCCTTCAACAGGTCTCTGCCCGTCAGCAACGGCAGTTTCCCTCAGGACTGGCGGTCTCTGCCTGTCTGAAACAGCAGTATCCAACAAACTCTGGAAATATGAAAAGAGCTTATCTACCTTCGAGGATAAAACATCCAAGTCCTTTTTCAAAGCGTGTGGCGTCCTTGCACATTTTTTTGACTTGCTCGTCTGAGTTTTCAATTCCTCTGTCGCAACAGAAACTGAAGACTCGGCAACGTCCGAATCTGGATTATTGCCGGAGCAAAGCTGTTCTTCCGCCATAATACGGATAACAAAAGTGAAAAATAAATTCACTAAAAACTAAAGTACAAACGCGTGGCCCAAAGTAATAACTGACCACGAAATGCGAACCGATGTTAACTGTTTCACGTTGGAAATAAAACTGAATGACAGGTAGCGTCTACATAGATATGATGGATATCGGGATCGATAAGACGCTTTATTATGTTTATTCTGTGGATCAAGTTGTTTCATATGAAAATAATATCCTTATGTATATTTCCATCAGGTGAGTATAAATCATGGAATAAAATCGGCCTTCTGCAGACAAACTAACAAGTTTTGGCCCCGGGCGTTTACAAACGAAACATCTTGAGTGACTTCTACTCTTCGAGGGGATTTTCAATGTGATCTGAAAAGAAAAAAAAGGAAAATACATAATTTGCGACAAAACTAAAATTCTAATTTTACTGTAGGGACAATGGAAGTCTTTCAGAACAACAACAACAAAGGTTGGATATATCTAATCACAAAGACTTCAGTGGGAAAATTTTAGCGAATCAAAGCTTATGTAAGCATTATTTTTCTTAAAAAGAATGTGCATATATCTATATCCATATATTCATTTATATAGCCATTTTACGCTCGTCAGAAATCTAAATATAGCCTGATTAAAGAAGACTGGAAGATGCAAACATCACATAGGTTTTAAAAAATAATGTGATCTTGTGAGAGAGGACGTATACTAAATAGTATGATAGTAATATACTGATAAAATCTCTCTCTCTCTCTGTCTCTCTCTGCCTGTCTCTCTCTCTGTCTCTCTCTCTGTCTCTCTTTCTCTCTCTCTCTGTTCTACTCAAAAGGGGCGTTAGGCAGTATATATACATAGATAGTCTGTCTCTCTCTCTCTGTCTGTCTCTCTCTCTCTATCTATCTTTCTCTGTACAATCAGCATTATAGAATTTTACTCACAGAAAGAGGACTCAGAAAATGTTTCGATGTAGGTTTGGGTTCATAATCAGGGTCATCATTATTGACAATGGGTGTTCTAGGTGTCGGCATGGTTTTCGTTTGTGACCTTTGACATCTTTTACTACAAGCACCACAGATAATGTCACCAGTATTTGGATTAAATGTCCTCAGGTTCTTTAACCCATTTCAACACAGCAAAATTTTAAACTGATCCAAATTGAAAGAAGCTGCAGACGACAATTTCAAGTTGATGGAAATTTGAATTTTTTCGTCTTTTTGGATAGAAAACATTGTGGATAATGAAGAAATTGCTTGATCCGAGCAATTTCTTCATTTTCCACAATGTTTTCCGAAGCTTATTTCTTGAGGGGCGTAAAAAGGAGGGATTGAGTTGAAATGGGTTAAAAGCTTCTGAATGTTCTCAGTAACTCGACGGCGATCTTTTTCTTTTACTCGTTTGTTGCAAACAACACATTGATAACATCGAACCATTCTGCAAAAAAGTGAACGGGGAGTGTTTTTTAAAAGAAACAACATTTTTTTTCTTGCATTTATTACATAATCTCAGATGACATGCGATTTCAGGAAATATTTGCGCCAAGTGATATCCCTGGTATGGCTGTGGCGTTGGAACAGACTCAACCGGGATGGAACTTAGCATATTTATTCAATTTCATTCTACAGAGTGATTGATCCCTTTTTGAAAAATGCTCAATGTATTTCAAAGAATTTTTTTATTTTGTATACACTTCCGTAACTTCTGCCATTGAACACGAATCCTGCGGTCTTACTGAAAATGTGGTCTACAGAAAATTTTGCGATTGAAAATAAAGAGCCTTCTCCAGATTTGAACTAGAGACGGTGGAATTGAAGTCCCGCATTCTACCACTACACCAATGAGCCTATTTGCATTTAGTGATATAATAATATTTATACATAAAAAAAGTCAATAATGCTAAAAATTGAACAGTTGATGCCGTCTGGACTTTTAATCTGTCATATCATAAACACTTATAATCAACACTACAAAAGCAGTTACACAAATCAAATTTCTGGAGAAATCAAGTTTTAATGGAATTTCGTTGTCATTCATCAATTTTCATATACAAATCTAGAGTTACTTCACTGTTTTCTTGGCTCTTTGATTCATGACAGATGCCGACGATATTGATCAATGAATCACACAAGCAGAAAAAGAAAATAATAGAAAAAAAGTTTGTTATTTTATATTGTTTGTCTGTTGTCATCTGGATATTTCTTGGCGTAATTAAAATTAATTGAAAAATAAAACTTACTCACAGTGGGTAATCGATCCTTTTCCTCAGATGTAGGAGTCTGTCTGCTACATTGTTTTCGGTGGCAACAAATCCCTTCGTACTCGGAAATGTTCGTGCAGTATAATGATTTTTTTTATTAAACGGCCTTTTTCCCAAGTTTCAAATAAACTAATTACAATGACTGCTAGCCTGACCACATCTAATCTTCTTCACAAAATAAAGTTTTTGGGTCATTTTAAGTTAAATATATTCTGTCTGGATGGAATTATATGTGTTAACGGAGAAGATAGTACTGATGAAGGACAAACGCATTAGTAAAAATACGGTATCAACTGTCCCATTATTTTTAAAGTGTTTCCATTTAGGCATTTTCATGTAGATTTTGATATGGTTGGCAATGTCCGGGACAAGCAAGTGTTGATAGTAAGTTTTACATTCAAACATGCTAAAATGCACGTTTTTTCACTTTTTTCCTGAAAATGTGCATTTTTGATATATTAGTTTAAAAGCCGCGACACTGCGAATATTTCCATAAATGATTATTTTGTGTAGTTTAAAGACAGGTTTAACTGAAAATAAAGTTTTATTGATATTTTTCTCCATTCTATTTTATCATATATTTTGGGCGGAATATCAATGTTAGTGAACCAACTTGAATGATCCTCTGATGACTCTTTTACAGATTCCATCAATTAATTTTGATTGTTTGAAAACATGGCTTTAGTGTTTGTAGCTAATGGCCATATATGGTATCCAGTGATTTTTTAGCTCCACTGGCTGAAAGCAAGAGAGCTATTGTCATGGCAATGTGTCTGTCGTGCGTGCGTCCGTCAATCTGTCCATCCCTCCATCCATTAACTTTAACTTTGAAAATCTTCTCCTCAGAAAGTAATCAACAGATTTCAACCAAATTTCACGGAAATGATCCTTGGGTGACCCTCTATCAGATTCCTTCAAAGAATTTTGATCGGATGAAAAACATGACTTTAATAGGCGGGGCTAATTTCAATATATGGTAAAAGCTTTGAAATTCTTCTTCTCAGAAACCAGTAAAGAGATTTCATCCGAATTTCACAAAAATGATCCTATTGTGAACCTTTATCAGATTCCTTCAAAGAAATTTGATCAGATGAAACATGGCTTCAACAGGCGTGGCTTAATTCCATATATGGTAAAAGCTTTGAAATTCTTCTTCTTAGAACCTAGTCGGTGGATTTCAACCAAATTTCACAGAAATGATCCTTGGGTGAACCTTTATCAGATTCCTTCAAAGAATTTTGATCGGATGGAAAGCATGGTTTTAATGGGCGGGGCTAATTTCCATATATAGTAAAAGCTTTGAAATTCTTCTTCTTAGAAACCAGTTGATGGATTTCAACCAAATTTCACAGAAATGATCCTTGGGTGAAACTTTATCAGATTCCTTCAAAGAATTTTAATCGGATGGGAAACATGGCTTTAATGGGCGGGGCTTTTTTCCATAAATGGTAAAAGCTTTGAAATTCTTCCTCTTAGAAACCTGTGGATAGATTTCAACCAAATTTCACAGAAATGATCCTTGGATGAAACTTTATCAGATTCCTTCAAAGAATTTTGATCGGATGAAAAACATGGCTTTAATAGGCGGGGCTTTTTCCATATATGGTTTGTACTGAAAACTTTGTAAATTTCTCAGAAACCTGTTGATTGATTTCAACTAAATTTTATGGGTAGATAATCGTAGACCTATGTGGGATAGCAGTTGGAGGCTAGGAAAGGATGTTATAGTAGTACTGGTGTGAGAAATACCAGGATTTCATTGTTAGGTGCTCCAGCCACAGCAATATAACTCAAAGATTGTTGAAAGCGGTGTAAAACCCCATTCAAACAAACAAACAAACAAACAAATCAACCAAATTTCATGGGAATGATAACTGGATGACTGTTTGTCAGATTCCTTCATATAATTATTATTTGTTGAAAAGTATGGCTATTATGGTTGGTGGTTATGTCCATATATGGTATACAGTGAAAAATTTACATTTTGATTTTTACATAACTTCACTTGAATTTTTAAAAAACAATGAAAAGTTTGAAATGTTTCTCAAGAACTATTTCAAAGATTTCAATGATTTAGATTTATTTTCATTATATTCAGTTTATTTTAAACTAATGAAAAAAATTTCTTAATCAGTACATTCATGCCTGTGGAGCGATACAGGCGCTCAAGCACCTCTAGTTTTTAGCTCTACTGGCCGGAGGCCACTAGAGCTATAGCAATGGCTTTTTCCCGTCCGGCGTCCATGCGTCCGTCCGTTAAACTTTTCCTTGTTTACGCGATAAAGTCCACAGTTTTCATCGGATTCTCTTCAAACTTTCACAGAATGATTGTACCATCATAAGGATTCTTCCTTTCGAAATTGGGTCAGATCCGTCAAGAAACACGGGAAAAAGGGCCTAATTAAAACTTAATTAAAAAATCTTCGTTTACGCGATAAAGTCCACAGTTTTCATCGAATTCCCTTCAAACTTTCACAGAATGATTGTACCAACATAAGGATCGTTCCTTTCGAAAATGGGTATGATCTGTCAAGAAACACGGGAAAAGGGGCCTTAGAAAATTTAATTAAAAATTCAATTAAAAATCCTCATTTACGCGATAAAGTCCACAGTTTTCATTGGATTCCCTTCAAACTTTCACAGAATGATTGTACCAACATAAGGATCGTTCCTTTCGAAAATGGGTATGATCAGTCAAGAAACACGGGAAAAGGGGCCTTAGAAAATTTAATCAAAAATTCAATTAAAAATCCTCGTTTACGCGATAGAGTCCACAGTTTTCATCGGATTCTCTTCAAACAATCTCAGAATGATTGTACCATCATAAGGATCGTTCCTTTCGAAAATGGGTCTGATCTGTCAAGAAACACGGAAAAGGGGCCTTATGAAAATTTAATTAAAAAATCCTCGTTTACGCGAAAGAGTCCACAGTGTACATCAGATTCTCTTCAAACTTTCACAGAATGATTGTACAAACATAAGGATCGTTATTTTCGAAAATGGGTATGATCCGTCAAGAAACACGGGAAAAGGGGCCTAATGAAAATTCATTAAAAATTCAATTAAAAATCCTTGTTTACGCGATAGAGTCCACAGTTTCCATCAGATTCTCTTCAAACTTTCACAGAATGATTGTACCAACATAAGGATCATTCCTTTTGAAATTTGGTATGATCCGTCAAGAAACATGGGAAAAGGGGCCTTATGAAAATTTAATTAAAATTCCATTAAAAATCCTTGTTATGCGATAGAGTCCACAGTTTTCATTGGATTCTCTTCAAACTTTCACAGAATGATTGTACAATCATAAGGATTGTTCCTTTCGAAAATGGGTCTGATCTGTCATGATACAGGGGAAAAGGGGCCTTATGAAAATTTAATTAAAAAATCCTCGTTAACACTCTAGAGTCCACAGTTTTCACCAGATTGTATTTAAACTTTAACAGAATGATTGTACCATCATAAGGATTGTTCCTTTGAGAATTTGGTCAGATCCATCAGGAAACATGGGAAAAGGGGCCTTATGAAAATCTAATAGAAAAGTCTTTCAAGAAATACTCTTTAACACTCTGGAGTCAATATTTTCATCAGATTCCCTTCAAACTTTCACAGAATGATTGTACTATCCTAAGGATTATTCCTTTCGAAATTTGGTATGATCCTTCAAGAAACACAGGAAAAAGGGGCCTTATGAAATGTTTAATAAAAAATTCTCATTAATAATCTAGAGCCAACAATTTTCAACGGATTCTCTTCAAACTTTCACAGAATGATTGTACCATCATAAGGATTGTACCTTTTGGAATCGGATATGATTCCTCAAGAAACATAGGAAAAGGGGCCTTATTAAAATTTAATTCAAAGATCTTTGTTAACACTCGAGAGTCCACAGTTTTCATCTGATTGACTTCAAACTTTCACAGAAAGATTGTACCATTATAAAAATTGTTCCTTTCAAAATTTGGTATGATCAGTCAAGGACCACGGGAAAAAGGGGCCCGATAAAAACTGGATTGAAAAGTCCTCATAAACACAATAGAGTCCATAGTTTTCAACAATCTCTTCAAACATTCCCAGGATGATTATTACATTAAATGGATTTTTCCTTTCGGAAGTAAGTTTGATCCATCAAGTTTCATGGGAAAAGGGGCCCTATGAAAATTTAATAAAAAAAATCTTAGTTTACACATCATGGCCCTAGATTTCACCTGATTGACTTCAAACTTTCACATAATGATCGTACCATCATAAGGATTGTTTCTTTCAAATTGGGTCTGATCCATTGAGAAACATAGGAAAAGGGGCCTTAGGAAAATTCAATTAAAAAAATCTTAATTAATGCTTGTAAGTCCACAGATGAGTTGGGGTTGTCTTTATACTCAAACAGAATAATTATTCTTTTGTAAGAAGAGTTCCCTTTGGAATTGGTTCAGATCCATCGAGTAACATGGGAAAAGGGGCTATATGAAAATTCAATTAATAAAACCCTGTTAACACAATAAAGCCCACACCTTTGATCAGATTTTGTTGAAACTTTCACAGAATGATTGGAAGGTCATAACTATCATTCTTTTCATAACAGGGTTTGAACTGTCAAGAAGCACAGGAAAAGGGGCCTTATGAAAATTTCATTTATAAATCCTTGTTACCAAGTCCAGAGCTTTCATCTGATTTTCTTCAAACATTCACAGAATAATTGTACAATAATAATGATTGTTGATGTTTGCATTAGACCTGATCTGTCAAGTATCACAGGAAAAGGAGCATTATGAAATTTAATTTTAAAATCATTGTACCACAATAAAGTCAACAGTTTTCATCAGATTCTGTTAAAACTTTCACAGAATGATTATTCCTTCATGAGGATTCTTTCTTTTCAAATTAGGCGTGATCTGTCTAGTATCATGGGAAAAGGGGCCTTTAGAGAATTTTATCTATAATCCTTGTAACCAAGTCCAGAGCTTTCATTGGATTTTATTTAAACCTTCACAGAGTCATTGTACAATAATCAAGATTGTTGATGCTGACATGAGACCTGATCCTTCAAGTATCACAGGAAAAGGAGCCTTATGAAAATTTTATTTTAAAAATTTGACACCAAGATAAAGTCTGCAGTTTTCATCAGATTCTGTTCAAACTTTCACAGAATGTTTGTACCATCATAAGGATTGTTTCTTTCCAAATTGGGCCTGATCTGTCTAGTATCATAGGAAAAGGGGCTGTATGAAAAATTATTATGAAATCTTCATAAACACAACAATGCCCTCAGTCTTTATCAGAATCTCTTCAAACTTTAATAGAATGATTGTACCATCATTTGGATTGTTCCTTTGTAAATTAGGTCTGATTGGTTAAGTGACACAAGAAAAGGTACCTTATAAAATTTTTATTACAAAACATCATTATTACAATAAAGTCCTCAGTCTTTATCATTTTCTTCAAACTATCATTAGGATTGTTCCTTTGTACATTGGGTCTGATTTGTTAAGTTTCACGGAAAAAGGGGCCTTATGAAAATTTTGTTACAAAAATTCTTGACACAATTCAGTCCACTGTTTTCATTGATTCTCTTTAACTTTTAAAGAATGATTGTACCTTCATTAGAATTGTTCCTTTTGAAATTTGGTTTGTTCTTTAAAGTATCATGAGAAAAGGGGCCCTATGAAGATTTCACTCATTAAAACAATAAATCAACAGATTGATTGTACCATCATTCTAATTGTTGATTTTGACAGTGGATCTGACTATAGCAAGGGTCACATAAAAAGGGGCCTTATGAAAAACTCTCTTAAATATTCTGGTTAACACAATGATTTCCCTTGATTTCACCTGATTCACTTCAAAATTTCACAGAATGATTGTACAAATACTTAGATGGTTCTTTTCAGAACTGGGTACAATCCATCAAGTATCATGTAAAAAGGGGCCATATGATTTTTTTTAAATATTTTAGTAAACATAATGAATTTCCAATATTTCATCGGATTCACTTTTAACTTTCATAGAATGATAAAACCAACAGTAAAATATCATGGGAAAAGGGGCCTTATGGGAACTTGAATTTAATATCTTTGTTAACACAATAAAGTCAACAGTTTTATTGGATTCTCTTCAAAGATGCATGGAATAATTGTGGCATTTGAAACACAGGAAAAGGGGCCTTACAGATTATCATTCAAAACATTCTTGTGTATGTGAAAATATCACAATCATTATCAAGTTGTCTTTTACATTTCACAGGACAATTGTCGGGTTGTAAGGAAAGTTCCTTTTGGAATGAAATGGATCCATCAGAAAACACAGGAAAAGGGGCCTTATTGATTTTCATTCAAAACAATCCTGTTTATGTGATAAAGTCCACAATTATTGTCAGATTCTGATGAAATATTCACAGAATGATTGTAGGGTCATAAGGTAACTTTCTTTTGGAAATGGAGTTGATCTGTCATGAAACATGGGAAAAGGGGCCTTGAGGATTGTTGCTTAAAATGATAAAGGGGATAAAGCCCTTTTTTTTCTTTATGCATTCTTCTTTTAGCAATTAACTTCCTTAAATATCAGATTTCTTTAACGGAAAACTTGATAACCAGTAGAGCGTCTCAGGCCCTCATGGGCCTCTTGTTTCAAAGATTGCGAATACCTTTTTCATCTGACTTAGTAAATGAATTGACTTATGTAAAATAATGAAAAATTAAAATAAATCAATTATGGTGAACATGATTCTGTTTATTTTGAATTCCTGAAAACATGATTTACGTAATCAGTACAAGAAGACCATGACGGTCCAAAATTGCTCACTCGAGGCATCTTCAAATTACAGTACTTTTTTGTATAAAAAAGACACAGCTTGAGCAAAAGAAATAAAACAAAAATAAGATTTTGGGCTCATTACAAAACTATCGATTAATGCTATACAATAAATATGAATGTTTATGGCTTTATAGTTTAATCCATTACCAAACTATCCCAAATTCTGACACCCTCAAGGAAAATAGGTTGAAAAAACTTTGTCAGAAAGGGAGAACTTACTTGATACAAGCAATTTATCCATTTCTCACAATGTTTTCTACCCTAAAAACTCCTTATATTTAAATTTCAATCAAACTTTGATTACCATCTGCAACTCTTTGAATGAGGACCAGTGTTAAACAGTTTCACATGAGTAAAATTTAGACTGGTCCAAATTGAAAGATCAATTTTTAGGTTGATGAAATTCTAAAATTCTTTATCTTTAAGAGTAGAAAACATTGTAGACATTGAAGAAATTGCTTGAAACTAGCAATTTCTTTTATGTCCACAATTTTTTCCAAAGCTTTATTTTTCAGGGGCATAAAAAGAAGGGCTTGTGTGGGAACAGGGTAAGAGGAGAAAACTTTGATATTGCTCTAATTGAGCAGTTTACCAATATTGGGGTGCCTGGGGCTGAGCCATTTGCATCCAATGAATATAATTTTATCAACCTTGGTAGAGAACAATCTGGATGCACTATAAACCAAATATGAATGCATTACAACTGATACATTGGGAGTGGAAGATTTTTGAACATGCTCTGATTGAGCGTTTTCCATAATTTTTGATGCCTTGGAAAAGGGGTATAACTCCCAAATTTTGGACCTCTGGGACAGGGCCTTGTTTTATCCCAGGGTTATGATTTTAGCTAACATGGTAAAGATCCATCTGGTTATGCTATATACCAAACATGAATGCCCTAGACTTCCTAGATTGTGAGCAAAAGACTGTTGAACATGGTCTAATTAAGCAGTTTTATGAACTTTGGACACCCAGGAGACGGAGGTAGGACAATGACCGATCACAATAGCTCACCTCGCACTTGGTGCTCAGGTGAGCTAACAATCAGGCCTGTGGAGTGATACAGGGGCTCAAGTGCCCGTAGCTACAATTGCATCATCCCTTAGGCAATATTTATTACTCTGACATTCATTTTAGTAAAATTATGACCCTTTTTAGCTCACCAGCCAAAGTGCTCAAGTGAGCTCTTGTGATCACCTTTCGTCTGGAGTCCGTCCCGCATCCGTCGAGCGTCGTGTGTTGTGTGTCGTCCGTCAACAAGTTCTTTAAACAACCTCTCCTCCCAAACTACTGGGCCAATTTAAACCAAATTTGGCAGAAATGTTCCTTCGGTAAACTCCTTTAAAAAAAGACAAAAAAAAAAAAATGAAATCCGTTAAAAACTCTGGTTGTCATGGCAACAAAAATGAAATTTTAAAATAATCTTTAAAAATCTTCTCCTCCTGACCCAGAAGGTGAGAGCCTTGATATTTTACATGAAGCATCAGTATAATGACCTCTTTCAAAATAGCTAAAATCATAATTCTCGGGTCCCCAAGGGGCGGAGCCCCAGGGGGGTGGGGTTTATGTAGAAATAAAGAACGATTTTTAAATGACATCTTCTACTAAACTACTGGGCCAATTTAAACCAAATTTGGCAGAAATGTTCCTTAGGTGGTCCCCTTTAAAAATTGCTAAAAAATTTGAAAACCGTTAAAACTCTGATTACCATGGCAACAAAAATGAAATTTTAAAATAATCTTTAAAATCTTCTCCTGACCAAGAAGGTGTAGAGCCTTGATATTTTACATGAAGCATCGGTATATTGACCTCTTTCAAAATAGCTTAAATCATGATCCTTAGATCCCCAGGGGCGGATGGGGTTATATAGAAATAAAGAACAATTTTTAAATGACATCTCCTCCAAAACCAATTGGCCAATTTGAACCAAATTGGCAGAAATGTTCCTTAGGTGGTCCCCTTTAAAGATTGCTAAAAGAATTGAAATCCGTTGAAAGCTATGGTTACCATGTCAACAAAAGTGAAATTTTAAAATAATCTTTAAAAATCTTCTCCTCCTGACCCAGAAGGTGAGAGCCTTGATATTTTACATGAAGCATCAGTATAATGACCTCTTTCAAAATAGCTAAAATCATAATTCTCGGGTCCCCAAGGGGCGGAGCCCCAGGGGGGTGGGGTTTATGTAGAAATAAAGAACGATTTTTAAATGACATCTTCTACTAAACTACTGGGCCAATTAAAACCAAATTTGGCAGAAATGTTCCTTAGGTGGTCCCCTTTAAAAATTGCTGAAAAATTTGAAAACCGTTAAAACTCTGATTACCATGGCAACAAAAATGAAATTTTAAAATAATCTTTAAAATCTTCTCCTGACCAAGAAGGTGTAGAGCCTTGATATTTTACATGAAGCATCGGTATATTGACCTCTTTCAAAATAGCTTAAATCATGATCCTTGGATCCCCAGGGGCGGATGGGGTTATATAGAAATAAAGAACAATTTTTAAATGACATCTCCTCCAAAACCAATTGGCCAATTTGAACCAAATTGGCAGAAATGTTCCTTAGGTGGTCCCCTTTAAAGATTGCTAAAAGAATTGAAATCCGTTGAAAGCTATGGTTACCATGTCAACAAAAGTGAAATTTTAAAGTAATCTTTAAAAATCTTCTCCTCCTGACCCAGAAGGTGTAGAGCCTTGATATTTTGCATGAAGCATCAGTATATTGACCTCTTTTTAAATCATGATCCACGGGTCACCAGGGGGGGAGTGCTGGAAGGGGGGTTATTGGCATGAAGCGTCAGTTTACAGACTCAGGGTTGCATCTAGAGCCCGGGATTGCAGGAATCCCTCTAGAATAATCATAATCCGCACGATAAACATTTCTATGCGTACCTGGTGGCGCTAAGAATTAAATTGGGCCGTGAAAATTACATTGCTGTGCGTGGTGATAGTTTTTTAAGGTAAGGTAACGTGTTACCTGACGAGAAATTCTCAAAATTTACAAGTAAAATGTAATTTTGATTCTTTGTTCATGGAAAAAGGATTGTATTATAACTTCAAAACAAGCGGCTGATGACGGTTACCACGGGCTACAAATTTCAATACTTGATGGTTTCCGTCTTTCAAAATAGACTAGAAGTAATAAGAAATTATAATTCTTAATTTTCTGTACATTGCTAACCACAAACAATATTACAATTTTTATTAAGAAAAAATGGATAGGATTCAAGATCCCTTTCATTATTAGCGAGGAATGCTCTCCTGGCCATTTTTTTTTTTGGAAATGGAAAAGGGTCGGGCTTCCAGTTTAATAAACAGACCGTAATCCAGCCTCGTATGACATACTGGAATCGTCTGGACTAAAAAGAAAAAGCCTTGTGTCTATTTGGACTCTTGGCGAACAAACAGACCATGGCTTTATTCAAACGATAAGGCTATGCTGTAAAAATGAGGATTATATTTTACTAAAAACTGCTGAGGAAGTGGCTTTGTAAGTAGTAAAAAACCTTGGGGTTAACAAATAAACTTACTGTGACTGTACTAGTAGACAATACATGAATATTTTAAAGTTCACTTGAAGAATCAAAGACTAATTCATATTATTGAAGAAAAAAGTATGGTAAGATAAACACTATCATATACATTGAATTTTTTACACCCCCCCCAATTTACCCAATTTTTGTCTTGGCCCCCCTTTTTCTGATAGTTATGGAGTACAGCCCCCCCATTTTGAGAATCTCTAGATGCAACCCTGCAGACTTCTTTCTTATTTCTGAAAACATATCCCATGGATCCAGAGGGAGAAAAAAGATAATTCCTTCTTTCAAATTTGCCCAAAAGCCTTGAGTTTGTAATTAAGACTTTTGGATCCCAAGGTACATTGTCTTTATATGTAAGTATGGCCCACTTGTATCATTATCCTAACCTTAATATGAAATTAGACTGTTGAAAGAAAAAGTGCCTTTATCTCAGGCGAGCGCCCCAGGGCCAACGGCCCTCTTGTTTAAACTTTTAGCCATTTTTGGACTTACAAACTCTTGGTTGAAATTGAATATGCAGTTTTGTGCACAATGCAATGACTTAGCTTTTCAGGCTTAGCTATCTCTTTATAGAAGCATGAAACTCCAGTAAGTGGTATACCTTGCCTACAATACAAAAAAGAAATAGAATTAGAGACTGAAAATCAAGCCACAGAAGAATTGAAAGCTGCAGAGACACAGGACAACTCTACAAAACAAGCAAAGGCTGCAGGGACTCAGAATCTGTGCACTGCTGCCATCTTAACCGGGCAAACAGAAGGTAATTCTACTGTCCTGCCTAATAACTACACTTTTTGTTTATCCTTTAACTATGGGGATCTTTCTAAGGACTATTCACTAATAGACTAATAACCCTTTCCTGTTTTGCAGAATTTTAGACCTGTCCAAATTCAAAGGTTTTGAAGACGATGATTTAAAGTGGATTTAATTTGAAAAATAACCATTCAGTATGGTAGAACTATTGTGAAAAAAGAAGAAATTGCTTGCTAGTATTGCTATGCCTACTATGCAAGGTCACAAGAGACACAGAACAACAGATATGGGTTTTGGGTGAAAAGGTATTGCAAACACTAAAAAAACATTTTGAAAACAACCATTGGGTCCAAACGCATTCATAATCACTGATAAACGTTTCAAATTTTTTCTGTCCATATTTTTCAAGGTCTGCTATTATTCCCATTTCGAAAAAGTCCAGAACCCGACACATGCATTGGTTTCCGGCCTTTCAGATTCCATCAATCAATTTATGTATGAAGCGGTAGAAAGATTCCCTTTCATAATGAAAATTAATGGCTTCTGAACTTGGTCGAATTACAAAGCTAAAAATCTCCTCAGAAACCTCTATTCATTTGAAATCTTTCGTAATAACAGAGTGCGATGCTCCTAAAACTATCCTCCTTTTATTATGCTCCCTGAAGGAAGAGCACATATCCACCGCTTTGTCTGTTCATCCGTCATTCCGTCTGTCTGGAGCAATTTCTCCATAACCCTTGGGCCATATCAAATGAAACTTACCATGTGAACTCCCTATGATATGATGCCGATTTATTTCCTGGTTTTTATACTCCCCGAATATAGTCGCTGGCCTGTGCATGCGTGCATCCGTCCTTCCATCCGTCCGTCCGTCCGAAGTCATATCTCAGCAAGCCCTGGGCCTAAATGGACCAAACTTCACATATAATTTTCCTAGGAAATTTCCAGTTTTTTTATTTTTCTTATTTCAAGGCTGCGTCATGGAAAAAGGGGCCTTAATGTAAAAAATACTTTTTTGCCAATTTCTCCAAGACTAATTGTTAGAAATTTCATGAAATTTCATATTTGAGTAGCAAATCAGATCCCCTTGACCTTAAACTAACGGGAATTTTGGCAATAAATTGGCAATAACTTTTGATTGGTTACATATGAAGTCTTCATATTTCACATGTGCATTGCTTGTGACAAACCCTTTCTGTTGGTACCAAGTTGAAGGTCATCATTCAAGGTCAAGGTCATTTCTGAAGATCAAAATTTAGAAAATCTTAACTTAAACATTGTCTATAAGTTTACAATGTTAAGTTATATAACCTTCATATTTCACATGTGCATTGCTTTTGACATGGACTTTCTTTTGGTACTTAGTTCAAGGTCATCTGTCAAGATCAAGGTCATTTCTCAAGGTCAAAATTTGAAAATTTTAACTGTAACATTGTCTATAAGTTTTCAATGGTAAGTGATATAGCCCTCATATTTCACATGTGCATTGCTAATGACATGACCTTTCTGTTGGAATTAAGTTCAAGGTCATCTGTCAAGGTCAAGGTCATTTCTCAAGGTCAAAATTTCAAAAAAATAACTTTAACAGAGCCCATAAGTATACAATGGTAAGTAATATAGCCTTCATATTTTACATGTGCTTTGCTTATGACATGGACTTTCTGTTGGTACTAATTTCAAGGTCATCTGTCAAGTTCTAGGTCATTTCTCAAGGTCAAAATTTTGAAAAGCTTAACTTTAACACTTTTTATAAGTTCATATTTTACATGTGCATTGCTTATGACATGACCTTTCTGTTGGTATTAGGTTCAAGGTCATCTGTCAAGGTCAAGGTCATTTCTCAATGTCAAAATTTCGAAAATTTTACCTTTAACATCTCTCATAAGTAAACAATGGTAAGTAATATAGCCTTCATATTTTACATGTGCATTGCTTATGACATGGACTTTCTGTTGGTACTTAGTTCAAGGTTATTGGTCAAGGTCAAGGTCAAATTGTCAAGGTAATTAATTTTCAAATATTCCTCCTTCACTAATTGCCAAAATTTCTTGTTACTTTACATAAATGCTGTTCACTAAAAGCCCTAGAAAATTTTTATTTCAATGTTTGACCAAATGAGCCTCACCATGCTAAAAGGGGGCTTAATGCCATGTAGCTTTATTTTTTGTATATATCCTATTCTAAAATAAATCAGTCTATTGTTTCTGCAAGACTACTCAAGTTAGAGTCTTCATTTTTTGTATGGAGACATTTTCATTGATAACTTGGATAGTGAAGGTAAAATATCTAACCCTTTACCATATAATGATATTGAATTTTACTAGAATCAGGCCTGTGAAGCCAAACAGATTCCTTCAATGTTTGTCAAACTTCCAAATTTCTTGTGAACTGAACTCTCAAACTATACTTGCATTCAATAAAAAGTTTTTTGTCCAATAATGGCATATAGTTCTGTGACATAATCCATCTCTGAAGGCTCTTGTTTGATTTGAGGCTGCCGCCGTCATAGCGCAGTTGGTAGCGTGTCGGACTGTCAATCTAAAGGTCCCAGGTTCGATCCCCGACGGCGGCACTCATCCTTTCCAACTATTTGTCTCTCACCAATGGGTCGATAATCGTAGACCTATGTGAGATAGCAGCTGGAGGCTAGGAAGGGATGTAATGGTAGTACTGGTGTGAGAAATACCAGGATTCCATTGTTAGGTGCTCCAGCTGCCGCGATACGACTGAAATACTGTTAAAAGCAGCGTTAAACCCCATTCAATCAATCAATTGATTTGAGGCCTCAACATGGGAAAAGGGAACTTAGGTAAAATAAAGACTGCCTCCATGGTCGAGTGGTATAGGTGCTTTACTCATGATCTGAAGGTCACGGCTTCGCGCATCACTGTCACTGGGGTGTGTTCTTCGGCAAGACACTTAATAGCCAGCCCCAGTCTACTCAGCTGTAGAAGTGGGTAGCAGTGGGATTCAGCCACTGCCTCTCTTTCAGGGACATGAAAACATCTGGATTGTGAGTGTTCGAGAGCAACTCTTTAAGCTTAAAGCTTTTGTCACAATCGAACTAAAATAAATTAGTATAAACTAAAGTTTTTCTCTAATTTCTCCTAGTCTAATGGTCAGAATTTTGATGAAATTTTATATTTGAGTACCAAATTTGCTAATGAAAAATATGTCATGGAAAAAGGGGGCTTAATGTTTTTAAGCTTTACGTTAGCTCTCCATGTCTCAGCAGCTGCCGTCATAGTGCAGTCGGTAGCGCTCCAGACTCCTTATCATCGATTCCCAGCGGCGGCAACACAAATCCTTTCTGACAGTTGCCCCTCAATAATGGGTGGATGATAGTAACCTAAGTGGAAAAGCAACTGGAAGCTAGGAAAGGATGTAGTTGTAGTACTTGTGTGAAAAGTACCAGGAATCCATTGTTAGGTGCTCCAGCTGCCGCGATATGACTGAAATACTGTTAAAAGTGGTGTTAAACCCCATTCAACCAATCATGTCTCAGCAATTAATTAACATTGGCCGAAACTTTTGATTAGTAAGAGATATAGCCTTCATATTTCACATGTGCATTGCTTATGACAAGAACTTTCTGTTGGTTCCAAGTTCAAGGTCATCAGTCAAGATGAAGGTTTATTACTCAAGGTCATAATTTTGAAAATCTAAACCTTTTACATTGTCCGTAAAATTACAATGGTAAATGATATAGCCTTCATATTTCAAATGTTTATTACTTGTTGCAAGACCTCTCAGCAGATACCAAAATCAAGGTCATTGGTTAAGGTCATGTTGTCAAGCTGTATCTAGCCAGTGGCAGAGGTGAAATCCTAGTACAAACAACTTATTTCTAATACCATTGAATAGTATTTTATTGAGTTGCTGCAGACCGAAGGTGTGAAGCTACTCATTGTTGACATATGATTAGTCCCCTACCATCTTAACACTTGCAGGTATTGAGCTGATTTTTGGTAAGTGAGTGAGCATTGATGCGTTACAGAACGAGTCCATTGATTTTTGAGCAAGATATGGATGCTTTTGCAAAATAAGTTACATATTAATAATATTGAGTTTAATTGCAGTCCATTGCCTTTCCAATGCTTGTAAAGAATGTTAAGGTGTTACTGGTGAGAGAGATACAAGGATTACATTGTAAGGTGCTCAAGCCACTGTTATATTGACTGAACAAATTCTTAAAAGTGGTTGCATGAAGTGATCAAGGCAAAATATTTTGATAACCCTATGTCCGAAAAGCATTCATAGTCCTAGACAGATTTCTGAAAGCTTTTGTTCAAAGTTTACTTGGGCTTTAGGGTCTTAATTCTCTTGGGACAGATGACTTTATGTGCTGTAATTTAGCTAACAACAAAAGAAAGACGCCTATTTTTTATGTTTGTGTGTATGTTTAAGAATTGCTAATAAAATCTGGTACAACCGTAATATTTTGGAGGGGTAATAATCCCTTTACCACCCAAAAAATATACCGCTCTAGGGATATATATAAAGCCGGTAGGGGACTTGGTATTGCCATGCAATACTTCAGAATGCTTGTTTTACTATCTCATGTATTTCTCCAATGGCCAGGGGCGTATAACCACCCTGACAGTCCCATTTCTTAAACAGGCTCATTCTGTGTTATAAGGCCAAATTATATCTTTTTGGACACTCTTTTAAAAGGTGGCTTCATTTTGAAAGGTTTCAATACAAAATTATCGTAAATTCTTCCAAACTTTTTATTTTACAAGCGATCTACATTCTACGCGTAAATAGCCACGATACATACTAACAATTAGATTGTCAGTTTTGATTAAAAGACTTTAAATTCGAAAGGACAGTGTGAATCCTCGCATCATTTTGTATTTCTTAGAAATAAATCTTCAGATGCAATATAAATTGCATGTCACTTATCTTCGACAAAACAAATTATGAACGATGA
Source organism: Fragum fragum (assembly GCA_946902895.1). Lineage (NCBI taxonomy): Eukaryota > Metazoa > Mollusca > Bivalvia > Cardiida > Cardiidae > Fragum > Fragum fragum. Next base: position 49,721,619 of record OX336376.1, on the reverse strand, counting down.
AATTGAGCATTAATAAATATGATAAATGAAACACGCTGGATGAGTTATATTCGGCTGTGTGGCGCCGTATGTATTAAATGGGTCAGTAGGAAATAGTCTAGATGATATTCACTCATTTTGGTATTTTTGAGTTTAAAATGCTATAATCTGTCATTTATACTAACATCAGTGTATCAAACATTGATTTTATGGAGTTATTTGTGATTTCAAATCTAGGGGAGTCAGACCTAACAGCCCCATAAAGCCTACTGAGTGCAGGTTATTTTCAATACCTTTTTGTGTATGACGCATGCAGACTTGTTAATATCCTGCCTTGACACTAAGAATGTTGATTCCTAAGTTTAATCTGATTTGTTGTTTGATTTCGAGACAATCGCTAAAGATTATTTTGTGACAAGTAAAGGCATTAATCCCTGAGACAATCGTTATATCCCAGATTAATGACATATCTTTGAAAGGCTGATTTGACATTCGGACCACATGGATTGAAACGCCAAATTTGGTCATTATTTTCTCAAGAGCTTTTTACTGTAAAATATGCTGGATTGAGGTTTATTTTAGTATTCATTACAAATTTCAGCTGGGGATTGAAGTTTATAAATTTGTGTAGTTAAAGCACTGAAACTACCTCTGATGAGAAAAGGAAACCAGATTTACACAACAAGAAGTTACTTTCTTCCAAATAAATTCAGCCCTCTGCATTTGCTTAGTTTTTTTTAAAAAACTGCTTTCCAGAGCTAGTGAGAAGAAATATGTTGAGATGTCTATAAATAGTGGAAAAAATATTCATATGTCAAAACACAATTCACCTCAGATAATCCATGATTCTTTAAGTAAATGTAAGAAAATAGTACCTAAATGCATGATCCAATCACACTCTGCTTTAAAAATAGAACTCGCACAGAATTTACTTAACCCATTACCACACAAGAAAATTAAGACTGGTCCAAATTGAAAGAAGTTGTCGACAACAATGTGAATTTTATGAAATTTTAGATTTTTTCGTCTTTTCAGAAAGAAAACATTGTGGTAAATGAAGAAATTGCTTGTGACAAATTATAAACCCTGGTCACCCTGCAAGTCTATGCAGTATGACCAGGGTCAAACTTTTGCACTACCAAAATGGTCCCTTATTGCCCAATGGGTCACATTTCCTTTTAGCAAGTCCCTAAACCTATAGTAGCAATCAATAAGAATTTTTTTCCTTTAATGGCATACATTTTTTGTGACAATGCCTTATTTGGGGAGCATAATCTGTCTCCGACGGCTCTTGTTTAGCCTGAAATGGATCAAGTCAGGTGAGGAAACATGGTGGGGACTCTGTCTCAGAGAAAACAATAGAAGTCTTAAGATGTGATTTCATAATAAGGAAAACTTAATAGACAAATAAGAGAAAGGCTTCAATTATACAAATTGTTAATAAACAGTCCTGACTGCATTTGAGGCTGTTGACTTTGATTTATTTATCCTTGTCATGCTGAACCTGGAATATTTCTGATTTGGCAGGAGGTATAAACAAAGATCAGCCTGCTGTCTGATCTAAGTCTAGGCCTGCTGCTGGTCCCTTAAAATCCGGATTTGTTTCAAGATAGAATTTCAAGATGACTATAAACCCACTTTAGTACCTCCAGTGCTGTAAGCCCTTTGGCTGTAGAGGATTTTATTCAGCGTGACAAGAGTTATTGTCCGTCCAACATGGTTCGTAGTTAAACTGTTAATACTCTTGAGGCAACAATATTAGACTGGTTCAGATTGATAGCAATTGTAGGTAATATTCTCAAATTGTTAGAATGAAAAAAATCTTTGCCTTTAAGGATAAAAAACATTGTGGTCAATGAAGAAATTGCTCATAACAAGTTGAAATTGACCCTTTAACCCATTACATCACAACAAAACTTTGACTGGTTCAAAGTGAAAGAAGTTGTATATCACAATTTCAAGTTGCTGGAATTCAGAAAATCTTTACCTTGTAGAATAGAATTGAAGAAATTGCTTGTTACAAAAACTATTCCTTTGCTCAAACTCAAGAACCAAATGACCTAGAACGTTTAAACTTATAGAAATGTTTCAATGACATAAAAAAGTGCCCTATGGTTTTTTATCCCCCCCGCATTGATAAGATCGGGGGCATATTGTTTTACCAGTGTCCATCTGTCTGTCTGCCTGTCTGTCTGCAAAACTTAACCTGCCAACTAAACATGTTCCTATAACTTCAACCCTGATCAAGTTACAATGCTAATATTTGGTATGTAGATAGGTCTCACCAAGGTGCAATTGGTGAAGGTCATTTCATCAAGGTCAAGGTCAAAATTTTAACCCTTTTCCTTAAAACAAAGAATAAAAACCCAATAAAAATCAACTGTTTCTTAAGAATTCCTGTTTTGGGGGCATAGTGTTTCACAAACATATCTTGTTGGGTCATTGAGGTCAAAGGTCAAGGTCACCATTGACATTTGATTGAAAACCACTTCTGGGCTCTAACTCAAAATTCAAAACAATTATGGTACTCTACCAAAATGTTCAGATTTTTAGCCTTTGATCGTCATAAGTCCAATGTTGTAGGTTCCTTTATTTCAATAGAGATAAAGACAGAAATCTTCTTCCAAACCAAATGGCCCAGAGCTAAAATTTCTAAATGGAACTCTGCAAAATTTTGAAGATTTTGATGTTGGTTCCCAATTTTACATTGCGGTAAAGAAGGAAGCTTTACCCATTTAATCTCCCATTGCCTCTCTAAAATAAATTCACATTTTGAATGCAATCTTGCCTAATGATACCGAGCCAACATAATGTAAATTATTACTCTTTGATGAATATGTTATTCTATGATGTATTATTATAACTAAAGAATTAAATCTGTAAAAATCTTGAAAATTTTTCCTAGCCATGAATCTGCTGATGACTTTCCAATTTGTATAAAGCTATGTTGTATGTCATTCTACAAAAAAATTGTGAACTATCACAGTAAAACCTAGTGCTAACAAGATAAAGTGAGATATATAGGACCATCATGGTCCTCTTGTTTTAAGTAAGTTCTGTCCTATGCTAAAGAAAACTAAATCATCTTCATGGTATGTAAATCAAGGGCAATGGATGAATCAGGTGCTCAAGTTCCTATAGTTGATAAGATCGGGCATATTGTTTTACTTTGTGAAGGTCACATTTCCCCCAAAACAGCTGTTATGGCGGCATCATTTTCACAAACACATCTTGTTTCTGGAATTGTTTACAAACTTTAGACTTGCATGCTATAGAGAGTTACAAACTGTTGAGTTAACACGTGTTCTTTGTTGTATTTCAGCTTGTAAAGACATTCCAACACCAACTGTTGCCACAGCACAGGGATCAGAAAGAATGATAGGTAGTGTGATAGACATTGGATTTTCACTCAGTAACATAATTTACCCATTCCCACACAGTCACTCTCTTTGATGTCCCTGAGAAAAAAGTCATTGGAAAACATTGTTGAAAATGAAAAAATTGCTTGTGACAGATAAGTATGTTTTGATTTCAATCAACTAAAAATTGTCATCTGCAACTTCTTTCAATTTTGCTTGGTCAGAAATTTTGTTGTTTGGTAATGGGTTGAAGGCTATTGATCCAGTATGAAATCCTTTGAGTGGCTATCAATCTTTGTTCTTTCATTGCCCTGTGAGTACTGCTGTATTCTCAAGGAAATAGAACGGAGAGGGATTAATTTCAGTCAGAAGAACTTGTTTCCAAATTGATGTAAAGTAATTTGGTTTAACCAGATGACAAAAATTTAGACTGGTCTTAAATGAAAAAAGTTGCAGACAATGAATTTAAGCTAATGGACTTCTAAAATCTTCGTCTTTTTAGCTCATCTGACCATGTAGTGGTCATGGTGAAATATTTCGATCAGGCATCCATTGTCTGTTGTCAACTTTTACCTTGTGTGCACTTATAAAGGTCACATTTAAGATCAGTTCAAAAACAGGTTATGTGGGGTCAAAAACTAGGTCACTAGGCCTAATCTTAGAAAAACCTTGTGTGTACTATAGAGGTCACATTTATGGATCAAATGCCTTGAAACTTAGTCACAATGTTTGTCTACATGTTATCTCTGATAAGTTTGAAAATGGGCCACTTGGGGTCAAAATCTAGGTCAAATCTTGGGAAAACCTTGTGTGTTCTCTAGTGGTCACATTTGGGGCTCAAAGTTCTTGAGTCTTGGTCAGAATGTTTGTCTATGATATGTCGAAACTTAGTAATGCATATAAAATCTATAGAATAGATTAAAGATTTGAAATAAGTTGTAAACTCTGGTTGTCATGGCAGCCAAAGTGAAGTTCTAGAATTATCTTTAAAAATCTATGACCCAGAAAGCGTAGAGCCTTGATATTTGCATGAAACATCAGTATATTGACCTCTTTCAAAAAAGTTTAACCCATAACCCATTGGGTTGGTTGTGTGTGTCTACAGGATTTTTTAGCTCTACTGTCTGTTAACTTTTCCTTGCAAAAGAGTCCACAGTTCAAACTTTCTCAGAATGATTGTACTATCAAGTTGATCATTCCTTCGAAATTGGGTCAGATCTGTAAAGAAACACAAGAAAAGGGGGTTAATTAAAAATTAATTAAAAAATCCTCGTTTAAGCTACGCAATAGAGTCCAGAGTTTCCATAGGATTCTCTTCAAACTTTCACAGAGTGAATGTACCATCATGAGGATCGTTCCTTTTGAAATCGGGTCAGATCTGTCAAGAAACACAGGGAAAGGGGCCTTTTTAATTTGATTTTTAGCTCTACTGGCCGAATGCCACTATAGCTATTGCGATGGCTTTTTATACGCCGCCGGAGGCGATTGTATATAGGCGTCATCTTCTCCGTCTGTCCCTCAGTCTGTATGTCCGTCCACTTTTCTCGTGAGCGCAACTCCTCCAAAGTTTCTGGATGGATCTTTATGAAACTTGGTCAATGTTATCGCCTTAATTGATAGATGTGCATGAAGTAAGGATTTTATGGTTCATTGATTTTGCCTCAGTTATGCCCCGTTTAAACTTAGTCTCTGGGGCTTATTGAAGTTGCAGCCTTGTGAATGCAACTCTTCCTAAGTTTCTGGCTGGATCTAAATGGAACTTAGTGGATGTTTTCACCTTAATTGGTAGATGTGCATGTTGTAAGGATTTTATGGTTCATTGATTTTTGCCTCAGTTATTTCCCCTTAAAACTTAGTCTCTGGGGCTTATTGAAAATGAAGCCTTGTGAATGCAACTGCTCCTAAGTTTCTGGCTGGATCTTTTTGAAACTTGGTCAATGTTATCACCTTAATTGGTAGATGGTTAATGGGCCCCTACCGATATCCAGAGTTACTCCGCTTAGTTTTAGTATTAGAGTGACCTCCCTTAAATCTTTGGGTAGTTCCGGTGAAAAAATCGATGACATCGGTATCGAATCAGTAACAGGTTGTTGCCAGCTCTTGCTACATGTCATCAATGTTGAAACCCTAGATGATCTAGAGACTACTTTATTTTAACAGCTGAGCTTAATTTTTAAAGCTAAGTGACGTTTTACATGGGTATAAACGTAAATGAGCCGATATGAAAGTGTTTTTTTCGGATATACCCAAATTCCGGATATACATATGAATTACCATAAAAAGAGCTTTTTTGATCGAACTAAATACAATGATACTCACGGAAATACATTCCTTTTATTTTCTTTTTTAAAAAGTGGTTTCACATGTCAAGCGGGGCTTTGAATTTATAAAATATCTGTCATTTAACAAACTGGAACTGTTACAAAGAAGCTCTCCATACTTCTTCATTTCATGACCATGGCAATTTACCAAATACCCCTTTCATTGAAGAATATGAAATAAATAGACCTTTTCAAGCAAAGCGCCAGATGACTTAAAAGTCTACATCCGTTAGACGCTTTCAAAAAAAAATAACAACAACAATTTCCCGTTGCGGGGAGTTTTTACTTCCGGTTTGAAAAACTCAATAGAAAATAAGAAGGCTCGATACTACCCCGAACTTAAACAGTGCTAAAATGTCAGAAAACAAGTTTCTTTTTGTGAAGTCAGTGTTTACAAATCCGAACAATAGATGGGAAAATGGTTTGAAAAATGTTCCAGACTTTGACATATCAAAATTAAAAAAATATTTAGTGGAATCGCGGGACAAATCAATTGACAAAGAAAGTGTCCGGGCCTACAAGTCGTTGAAGGCGTTTAAATACTTTGAAGAGAGATTTGTCCAGAGCCTCAGTCACATTGAAAAAAACTGTGGAAAATACCAGCTTGTATTTAATCAGTTCCCGTGTCCTTGCTTCATACCAGGGAAAATCCTACCAAACTTACGTTGCAATCGACCGGGAAAAGGGTGATCCAGTTGGAGGTGTATTCTGTCATTTAATCTGACCGCTCATGTGAAATCTGAACTTCGTTCTGCACATTTCTAAAATCAATTTCTGGCAACAAAACGCGTTTCTTGGTGAAACACATGCTACAGTTTTCTTTCACAAGGGTTTCTACTGTTCTGTCATATTTGGACGATTTCATACTGGAAACAGTAGCTCTCCTTTGCCTCAATGTTACTGGCAAAGTCACCGGAAGATTCATTGTCGGTATAAAGTCCACAGACGTTGGATCTTCCCTTCCCATTCACAAAATGTCGACCACAAAATAAAGAGTAATTCGTTGGTGCAAATTTATTTCTTCCATGGAGGACTCTTCTAGTTGCATTTATTCATAATTTTCTTCTAGACTCTGGTTTCTTCGGAATTCTATGGAAGGATATATTAGAGATATGCCTTGTCGATCTACAATCTGCCACGCAACAGTTGTCATTTCCACCCATCTTTTTAGGATAATATATATCCCACAGCAAAATGTATCCACTCAAAGATGTTAAGCGTATTCAATTTATTTTTATTTTGGTAAAAGATTGAAATAATAATGATAAATAAACACCATGCAACAATGTTCCCGTGCCGATTGAAAACGACGTCTGGTCGGATTCTTTGATTCGTCGATCAGGGCTCGGTACTTGGCGGCATATCGGTTGAAACATAAAAAGACAAATTTCTTTCATCGATTCCTAAATTTTACTAATATACATAAAGAGTGTGCGGTGTTGTTTATTGGATTCTTGGTGACATGTTGTCGTCTACACATAATAACACCATATAGATATGTTATATACCAAAGGGAACCCTTTACATCAAGACTGTTTACCGAACATTCTTCTGATTAGCACTCTATTATAATCATTACATTTGATTATTTCTATTTTTCATTCTTTTCTTCACACTATTAACATCGTCATCATACTATTATGATTTCTGTAATAATCCTTTTTTCGTTAATATATAGTGCTCTCAATTTTGAATTTCCATATACACTTTTTAATCGGTATATGGCATATCTAGACGAAAAGCAGATTATATAAATCAAAGCAGGGCTCCGGAAAACCGATAAATTGCCGGTCTGGACCAAATTTCGAATTGCCAGACCGATTGGAATCCCAAAAATTACACCAAAATCGGTCCGAAATTTTCATCAAATTTCACATTGAAATATTGATAAACTTGCTCATCATCTATCAAAATCCACTTGAAACCGAAAAACTCAAGGGTTTCACACGTTACAGGCAGAGATAAACATAAGTGCCAAAAATCGATAATTAGTTTACCCGCCGGCCAGTCTAATGCCTATCCGCATGTGGATCTAATTTGCAGTTTCACGCTTGACCGAACTTTGGGTATCGAGTTTTGTAAAATAAATGCAATAGAGAATGGGTTTGACTTATGCACGTTCTTATCAAAATGGACATATAAAACTGCGTCGATATAAATTGCTGTTACTCGTGAAACTAATTTCTTTTACTATAACATTGGATGCGTATATAAATTGAGACATGAACAGGCTTCAGTTGCCGTTAGTACAAAGTCGGAATAGCATGACGCTTTTATGAAATTAATTGTTCACAAGTAAGCGCGTGAGACCGGGTTTGAAATTTATATAAAAGAGTCACGTTGTTAATATATGTTTTATAGTTTTTCATTCACAGTAAGAAACATAGTGATAGAATTCAAACAATAATTGGGAATCCGCAGAATACAGATAATTTAAATATAAACGAAAACGAAAGCATAATATTATCTCTAGTTCCATCAATAAAATTAAATCTTACTTCAGGGTGGAAAACGTCCGAATAATAAATCGGAAATCAACTACAATAATTGAATGAACAAATTCTACTCTAGGAAAATAGTGCATCACATTGGCGACCCACTGGAGTTTGTCTCGTCGGTCTTTTTGATGTACGTAACGACTCTGTGATCCCTTGGGGCAGAATGGACTGACCCGACATTTTTGTGACGTCAGCTGTGTTTTTCCATCAATAGACACTCGTGTTGAGAGAAAATAGACATGACTGTGTTAAATAAACAGAACTTTTGATAACTAGCTTATGAAAATAAAGAAGTATATCTTTACTATAATTAGATCGGTGGTACTCAAAGGGGGGGGGGGTTTCGGAAGCGTATGTCACGGAAATATTCTATAAAACCCGGAAAGTTTAATGATGTAATTTATTTGTCTAATTTATAACATATTGGAATTTAATGGACTGCCGTACATTGCCGGAATTACAATTTATTCTCAGCCAAGTTTTCAAAACAAAATGAAAGTAGGATCTGTCAGTTGTTGTCATCTATCTTCCACTCGTTGAAGATTATAATCATCTTCGAAAAATTTGAAAAAGAAGGCAACTACTGAATGAATGATGAACCCTTTTACGAACGGGAAAAGTGAAATAGGCCGGGATATTGGTTTTTGTCGGAGGAGGAGGGGGGTTGTCGTTTTTGCCGGCAGGGGGGGGGGGGGGGGGGATGTCCCGGACCGATTTAAATTTCAAAATTTCCGGAGCCCTGAATCAAAGCATATATTTTCTCCTTTCCGTCAACACTTCTATTACCAGAATGCTGCGAATGACAATTTGAGAAGAAGCATCTGAAAACATTGTGGAAAATGAAGAAATTGCTTGGATAAAGTAATTTCTTCGTTAACCACAATATTTTTCCTATTCCATAAGGAAAAAAAGAAAATAAATAATTAATTAAATTCCATTAGCTCTAAGATGTCGTCTGCAGCTTCTTTTGGACCAGTCAAAAATTTTATTCATTGGGAATGGGTTAATATTGGAAAGTTATTTTAGTCAATATTATGTCTGTCAAGATGTTTGACACTTGTCCGTATACTGCCAGGGCGGGATTTTCCATTCATCAACGTAATCATTCAGTGTTTGCGCCGAGTGTCAAACTATAACTATTTACTTTTCCTTCCTTGTATGTGTGTGAGGGGCGGGGGTTAAAAATATGTTCAAAATATCTTATTACATAGCAGATATTATAGTATAAAAGGGTAATTTTCGCAAAACTCGAGGTACATAATGTTTCATATGGCCTAGACACCAGGTCGTTTTAAACTTAATTTTGTTACTAATACATGATAATATCATCAATATTACTCGCTACAACTAGTCTGCATATATCTGCCTACAGGATTATATAGTGATAATTTATCGACTCCCCGCAATCGATCACGTGACAAAGTCTCGGGTAAGTATCGCCTTTAACGAGATTCGATTTGACGCATGCACTGTGAGACCGTGAAAAGGTCTATTCAACCAGAATTTCACTACATGATCCTCAACAAGCTTTGTAACGTGTCTGAAGGCTTGTGGAAATGATTGTTGCCTCTGTAGGTCCTCCCAAGATATATCATTTGTTTCTTACCAATGGCAAGTAAGATATATCATTAATTTCTTACCAATCAGCAAATGATAAGGTCTAAGTAGGGTGAGCAGCTGGTTGCTAAGATGAAATGTCAGTTATGCTTAGTAACTGATTTAATGTTGAAAGTGGTGTTTAACCGATAACCGGAGGGCAAAATATTAGACTGTGCCAAATTTAAGGGAGTTGCATATGACAACTTTAAGCTTATGAATTTGTAGATATTTTCATCTTTCTGGGCAGAAAACATTCGGCAAAATGAATAAATTGCTTGTTACAAGCAATTTTGTCATTTTACACAATGCTTTCCTAATTATTAGCTCTACTGGCCAAAGGCCACTAGAGCTATAGCGATGGCTTTTTCCCGTCAGGCGTCCGTGCGTCCGTCCGTCCGTCATCTGTCCGTTAAACTTTTCCTCGTTTACGCGATAAAGTCCACAGTTTTCATCAGATTCTCTTCAAACTTTCACAGAATGATTGTACCACCATAAGGATCGTTCCTTTCGAAATTGGGTCAGATCCGTCAAGAAACACAGGAGAAGGGGCCTAATTAAAACTTAATCAGGGTTCGCACAGGCTTGAAAAGTACTTGAAAATGAAGGGCTGTCTTGAAAAGCCCTTGAAAACTAAATTTGCCTTGAAAAGCACTTGAAAATTAGCCATTGACCTTGAAAAGCCCTTGAATTTCACTTATTCAGGTATTCCAGACAGTTAGATTCGGTTTCAAAATCAAAAGTGAGCATTTAAGAAGAATTTCGGCACGTCTGAATAAAAAAGAACAGATTGGCGATGCGCTATAATGTAGATACAGGCCGAATGTATATGGTGCGAATCAGAATTTTGAGTTGCTTCCCTTGCGAAATGATGGCCGCACTACGCAGCGTGTCCGAAAAAGTAGAAATGTACGTGAATCACATAGAATTGACTGAAAACACAAACATCTTTTTCCCCCAATACGCCCCGGTTCGTACGAAAAATAAAACCTAATTATGAAGAAAGTAACCATCCTAGGTCCTTCCTATCCAGGGCTCCGAAAATTTGGAAATTTAAATCGGTCCGGGACAATGCCACCTCTCCCGCCGATTTAATTTTAGTAATGATGTACTTTTTCATGAGCTAGTTATCCAAAGCTCTGTATATCTAACACAGTCATAGCGATTTTCTCTCAACACGAGCCTTTGTTGATGGAAAAACACAGCTGACGTCACAAAAATGTCGGGTCAGTCCGTTCTACTCTATGGGATCGCAGGGTCGTGACGTACATCAAAAAGGCCGACGAGACAAACTCGAGTGGGTAGCCCACGTGTTGCACTATTTTTCCAGAGTATAATTTGTGCACAAATCTCGGTCATTTATTAATTGTAGTTGATTTGTGATTTTCTATTCAGACGTTTTCCACCCCTGCAGTAAGATTTCATGATTCGTTGTTTCTTTAACTTTATTGGCAGAACTAGTGATATTATTATGCAGTTGTTTTCGTTTATATTCAAATTATTTGCATTCTGCGGATTTACACTTATGGTTTGAATTATATTGGCTACGTTTCTTATCGTGAATGAAAACTATAAAACATATATTAACAACTTGACTTTTTTTTTTACAAATTTCAAATCCTGTCTAACGTGCTCACTTGTGACAAATAATTTCATAAAAGCACTGTGCCGAGCTATTCCGACTTTATACGAATGGCAACTTAAGTCTGTTCATGTCTCGATTTATAAACGCATCCCATATTATAGTAAAAGAAATTTGTCACGAGTAACGGCAATTTCAAATTGGCGCAGTATTAGATGCCCATTTTGATAAGACTTAGAACGTGTTTAAGTCAAGCCGATCCTCCATTTCAAAAAGTTTACAAAACTCGATACCCGAAGTTGGGTCAAGTTCAAACTATTGCTAACTGCAAATTAGGGTCACATGCAGATTGGCACTTGATTGGCCGGCGGGTAAACTAATTATAGATCTTTGGCACTTTTGTATTACTCAATAATAAGTCCTTGAAAATGGTAAGATTTGTCCTTGAAAAGTCCTTGAATTTTACTTGGCCTTGTCTGTATGAACCCTGTTAATTAAAAAATCTTTGTTTACGCGATAAAGTCCACAGTTTTCATCGGATTCTCTTCAAACTTTCACAGAATGATTGTACCATCGTAGGGATCGTTCCTTTCGAAAATGGGTATGATCCGTCAAGAAACACGGGAAAAGGGGCCTTATGAAAATTTAATCAAAAATTCAATTAAAAATCCTCGTTTACGCTATAAAGTTAACAGTTTTCATCAGATTCTCTTCAAACTTTCTCAGAATGATTGAACCATCATAAGCATCGTTCCTTTCGAAAATGGGTATGATCCATCAAGAAACACGGGAAAAGGGGCCTTATGATTTTTTTTTAAATATTCTAGTAAACATAATGAATTTCCAATATTTCATCGGATTCACTTTTAACTTTCATAGAATGATAAAACCAACAGTAAAATATCATGGGAAAAGGGGCCCTATGAGAACTTGAATTTGATATCTTTGTTAACACAATAAAGTCAACCGTTTTATTGGATTCTCTTCAAAGATGCATGGAATAATTGTGGCATTTGAAACACAGGAAAAGGGGCCTTACAGATTATCATTCAAAACATTTTTTGTGTATGTGATGAAGATCACAATCATAATCAAGTTGTCTTTTAAATTTCACAGGACAATTGTCGGGTTGTAAGGAAAGTTCCTTTTGGAATGAAATTGATCCATCAGAAAACACAGGAAAAGGGGCCTTATTGATTTTCATTCAAAACAATCCTGTTTGATTAAGTCCACAATTATTGTCAGATTCTGATGAAATATTCACAGAATGATTGTAGGGTCATAAGGTAACTTTCTTTTGGAAATGAAACATGGGAAAAGGGGCCTTGAGGATTGTTGCTTAAAATAGTAAAGGGGATAAAGCCCCTTTTTTTTCTTTATGCATTCTTCTTTGAGCAATTAACTTCCTTAAATATCAGATTTTTTTAACGGAAAACTTGATAACCAGTAGAGCGTCTCAGGCCCTCATGGGCCTCTTGTTTTTCTTAAGGGGCGCCTAAAAGTGTCATTGTGTGGGAATGGGTAAACCAATTTCAAATCAACTTGAACAAGCTTTAGCATCTGATATTAGATGAGTGCAAAAATGTATATTTTTATATAAAAATCAATTCTGGTTAACTCTGGTTTACACGTCCCTGTGGCTTTCAAACTGAGAATGCATTGTAGAAAAAGAATACGCAAATTGAGAATGCATTGTAGAAAAAGAATATGCTTGTTGCAAGCAATTTTTTCCTTTCCACAGTTTTTCTACCCTACTGAATGTTTTTTTTTTTTTTAATTTATTGTTTTATATATCATTTTATGTATTTAAGTATTTGAGAAAAAGTGAGAAATAAAAAAAGTGGAATATAAAAGAGATGACTGCAAGAAGCGTTACAAAGATCAAACTAAGACAATATTTTGAATGTGTTAATCCATTTACCAAATTCTTATTACTATATTGAGATATATCATGCAATGGCATATATGATACAATGTATATTTACTAAAAATTCAAATCTTTTTGTTGTAAAAAAGAGATCTTAAACATGTTTTTTTTCAGATTTTTCTTACTTAAACATTTTTTCCAAATTTGTCTAAATGAGAAACGTTTAAAAATAAATTTCGTTTACCTCTTGCATTTATGATCCTATTTAAAATGTACAAACTCGTAATTTCCTTAGAATTAGATGGAATAGCAAATGACTTCCTTTGTAACTTGTATTAAGGGGATATAGAGCAAAAATCAAAGCAAATAGCCGATCATTATGAGATATATCCAGTGTATATCCAAAATACCACCCGTGGTCTATTACGCAATCAGAGATACCGATCAGAAGCGTGTAAGTTACTTGGATTAAAACAGCAGTTAATGAGAGGACATCGTTAACTTTTGAATTTGATTTACCATTTTACCCTTTACAGGAAAAAATCTCAGAACCAAAGAGGATACGAACAAAATTTTAATAGCCATGTGTACCGAAAATAAAGGATCTTTCAAATGTGGAGAAAATCGGCGTAAAAAGTACTCATTATCGCAATATTGTTATTCTTGGTTGTTGTTGTGTGGTTTCCTTGTTTTAATAAGTCTTTTCAAGTTAAAGAAGTAAACGCAATGATTTCCTATAAAGGACACCTTAAGTAATTTTGTTTCGAAAATGAAAAGTAAAATATGAAACCTGGACGAGAATTAAATTGGTTCCTAGGCCTGGAGAGAAAAACGATTAAAACGTGTCAACATTAATATAAACTACCACAACAATTCCATATTCTAAGAGTATTTTAAGAGTACTCAACATTCCTCTGTATGAAATTCTGAAAAAAAAATCTGATTCTACGCAAAATAGGAGCATTTAGTATCAGCCCTTATATACTCTATATAGCAAATTTAAACCGGAACTACCCAGTCAAGTCAAGGGAGTTAATTAAAGGGCAATTTTCAGGACAACTCCGTATATCGGTAGGGGCCCATTGGTTAATTTTTGCCTCAGTTATGCCCCTTGACACTTAGTTTCTGGGCCAATTCAATCAATCAATCATAACAAACAGTTTGAACTTAACAATTTAAAAAGGTAGTCTGCAAATGTTTTAAATTTGGTTCTGTCAAAATAAGTAGTCTCTACAATTATTTTCATGAAACAGCAGCAAAGTGGCATTGTATATTGTGACTATGGCACTCTTGTTCCTGTTGGGTGTCCGTCCGGCCCTCTGTCTGTCCATCCGTCCGTTGGACTGTCTGTTGTCCTTTTGTTAACTTTTCCTTGTTAACATTCTAGAGTCCACAGTTTTCATTGGATTCCCATCAAACTTTGTCAGAATGATTGTACCAGCATCAGGATAGTTCTTTTCGAAATGGGGTCAGATTCATCAATAAACACGGGAAAAGGGGCCTAATTAAAATTTGATTAAAAATCCTCGTTAACACTCTAGAGTCAACAGTTTTCATCAGATTCTCTTCAAACTTTCATAGAATGATTGTTACCTCATATTGATTGTTTCTTTCGAAATTAGGTATGATCCATCAAGAAACATGGGAAAAGGGGCCTTTATGAAAATTTAATTAAAGAATCCATTAAATATCCTTGTAAACACTCTAGAGTCCACAGTTTTCATCAGATTCTATTCAAACTTTCTCAGAATGATTTTACCATCATAAGGATTGTTCCTTTCGAAAATTGGTCAGATCCCTCAAGAAACACGGGAAAAGGGGCTTTATGAAAATATAATTAAAAGATCCTTGTTAACACTCAAGAGTCCACAGTTTTCATTGAATTGTCTTCAAACTATCGTGGAATGATTGTACTATGATAAGGATTGTTCCTTTCGAAATTGGATATGAATTGTCAAGAAACACAGGAAATCAGGGGGCCTTATTGAAATCTAATTAAAAAACCCATTAAATATCCTCGTTAATACTCCAGAGTCCACAGTCTTCATTGAATTCTCTTCAAACTTTCTCAGAATAATTGAACTATCATAAGGATTGTTCCTTTCGAAAATGGGTCAGATCCGTCAAGGAAACAAGAAAAGGGGCCTTATTAAAATTTAATTAAAAATTCCTCGTTGATACTCTAGAGTCAACAGTTTTCATTTGATTCTGTTCAAACTTTCACAGTATGATTGTACCATCATAAGGATTGATCCTTTCGGAATTGGGTATGATCCGTCAAGAAACACATGAAAAGGGGCTTTATGAAAAACTAATAAAGAAATCCTCATTGATACTCTAGAGTCAACAGTTTTCATCGGATTCTCTTCAAACTTTCATAGAATGATTCCACCATCATGAGGATTGTTCCTTTTGAAATTGGGTATGATCCGTCTAGAAACATTTAAAATGGGGGCCTCATTAAAATTTAATTGAAGATCTTCGTTAACACAAGGGATTCCACAGTTTACAACAAATTCTCTTCTAACTTTCACAGAATGATTATTACATTAAATTGATTGTTCCTTTCAGAAGATGGTTTAATCCATCAAGTTTCATGGGAAAAGGGGCCCTATGAAAATTTGATAATAATATCTTAGTTAACACATCATGGTCCTAGATTTCACCTGATTGACTTCTGTTTTACACCAAGATAAAGTCTGCAGTTTTTATCAGATTCTGTTCAAACTTTCACAGAATGTTTGTACCATCATTAGGATTGTTTCTTTCCAAATTGGGCCTGATCTGTCTAGTATCATAGGAAAAGGGACTGTATGAAAAATTATTACCAAATTCTCATAAACACAACAATGTCCCCAGTCTTTATCAGAATCTCTTCAAACTTTAATAAAATGATTGTACCATCATTTGGATTGTTCCTTTGTAAATTAGGTCTGATTGGTTAAGTGACACAAGAAAAGGGACCTTTTAAAAATTTCATCACAAAACATCATTATTACAATAAAGTCCTCAGTCTTTATCATTTTCTTCAAACTATCATTAGGATTGTTCCTTTGTACATTGGGTCTGATTTGTTAAGTTTCACGGAAAAAGGGGCCTTATGAAAATTTTGTTACAAAAATTCTTGACACAATTCAGTCCACTGTTTTCATTGATTCTCTTTAACTTTTAAAGAATGATTCTACCTTCATTAGAATTGTTCCTTTTGAAATTTTGTTTGTTCTGTAAAGTATCATGAGAAAAGGGGCCCTATGAAGATTTCACTATAAACTCATTAACACAATAAAATCCACAGATTAACAGATTGATTGTACCATCATTCCAATTGTTGATTTTGACAGTGGATCAGACTATGGCAAGGGTCACATAAAATGGGGCCTTATGAAAAACTCTCTTAAATATTCTGGTTAACACAATGATGTCCCTTGATTTCACCGGATTCACTTCAAAATTTCACAGAATGATTGTACAAATACTTAAATGGTTCTTTTCAGAACTGGGTACAATCAATCAAGTATCATGTAAAAAGGGGCCATATGATTTTTTTTTTATAAATATTCTAGTAAACATAATGAATTCCCAATATTTCATCGGATTCACTTTTAACCTTTCACAGAATAATAAAACCAACAGTAAAATATCACGGGAAAAGGGGCCTTATGAGAACTTGAATTTAATATCTTTGTTAACACAATAAGTCAACTGTTTTATTGGATTCTCTTCAAAGATGCATGGAATAATTGTGGCATTCGAAACACAGTAAAAGGGGCCTTAAAGATTATCATTCAAAACATTCTTGTGTATGTGATGAAGATCACAATCATTATCGAATTGTCTTTTAAATTTCACAGGACAATTGTCGGGTTATAAGGAAAGTTCCTTTTGGATTGATATTGATCCATCAGAAAACACAAGAAAAGGGGCCTTATTGATTTTCATTCAAAACAATCCTGTTTATGTGATAAAGTCCTCAATTATTTCCAGATTCTGATGAAATATTCACAGAATGATTGTAGGGTCATAAGGTAACTTTCTTTTGGAAATGGAGTGGATCAGTCATGAGACATGGGAAAAGGGGCCTTGAGGATTGTTGCTTAAAATGATAAAGGGGATAAAGCCCTTTTTTTTTCTTTATGCATTCTTCTTTGAGCAATTAACTTCCTTAAATATCAGATTTCTTTAACAGAAAACTTGATAACCAGTAGAGCATCTCAGGCCCTCATGGGCCTCTTGTTTACTTTGAAATCTTTAAACATCTTCTTCTTAGTAACCATTGGGCGGATTTCAACCAAACTTGGCATGAATGTTCCTTGGGTGACCCTTTTTAAAAGTTGTTCGCAGAATTTTGATTTATGGCCAAATATGGGCGTGGCAGGGTGGGGCAGTTTTTGACTTAGAAATCTTTAAACATCTTCTCCTCAGTCACCATTGGGCCAATTTCAACCAAACTGGAAATGAATATTTCTTTGGGGACCCTTTTCAAAAGATGTTGGCAAAATTTTGAATGACACTCAAAAATGGGCGTGGCAGGGTGGGGAAGTTTTTTACCTTGAAATATTTAAACATCTTCTTCTCAGTAACAATCGCGCCAATTTGAACTTGAATTGGCATGAATGTTCCTTAGGTGACCCTTTTCAATATTAGTTTGTTAAATTTTGAATGAAGCCCAAATATGGGCGTGGCTGTTTTTGACTTTAAAATCTTCTCCTCCCTAACCGTTGAGCCAATTTCAATCAAACTGGGCATGAATCTCACTGACAATGGCCAATGGGGCTATTACCATGCTGTTATTTCTGTGAGTGCTTCAGGGCTGCCACCATAGCCAGTTAGAAATGCGTCAGACACCCATTCTATAATCATGGTGTGTCCAGGGTTCCCAGGCTACCGGTAAAATGGGAAAAAGTCTTTGTTTTGTGATATCTTTAAAAAAGAAAAAGAAAGGGAAAAAATAGGAAAAAGACAAATCAATTTGATGAAAGATGCAAGACCCAATTAAAGTACATGTTCCAAACAGTTGACAAGTATCCCCCTCGCCAGTAGGTTTTATCACAGTGTAAATTACATGGGGATGCATTATCAGGTCACAATGTCTGCGGAGAAAGAGAAATTGGTATTTGTTTCACAAAAAATACAAGCATTGTACCTTTTTGTACCTTTTTGTAGACTGGGGAGTTCTCTATAAACCCTATATGGTTTATCATCCCCCTTGAGGTCTTGTACTTAGTTTTCTGCTAGGAATGAAGGTAGTCGTCCAATTTTACTAAATATATATATGATTAGACTACATAAAGCAAATATTTAGGGAGAAAATCCAAAGCAACATCTTAAGTGTACCAGTAACCAGACATGAATTGAATTTGGATACGAAAGCAATAAATGGCCTCCAATTCAATTCAATGAAAAATAGAACTCTGAGTAAATAGACATTGAAATTAATTATCATTATCATGATATTGACAATCTACACGTCTAGAAGCATTCAAATTAGTCAGGTGAGCGATTTTAGGGCCATTCTGGCCATCTTGTTTTATACTTTTTGTGACAGAGTTATATTCGGGGAGCATAATCTGTCTCTGATGGCTCTTGTCTTTTTAGTAGGTCATCTTGATTTCTGTAATTCGATTATGCAAAAAAAACCCAAATAAAGTAATAATAGGAGAAGGGTTATGTTGACACTCTAAATCATGGTCAGGGTGACAAAGTTTACAAACGAAACTGAAAATCATTTCATTGAAACTTTGTTGAAGTCTGTTGGTATGTGTAGAGGTTTTAAAAGCTTAGTATTTTGTTACAGTGTATTTGATAACTGTATAACTTTATATCATGGAACAATAATATTGTTTGTTTGTATTTTTAGGAGTAGAAGATCTGCATGAATACTGTAAGAAATTGTTTGAATTTCAAGATATAACAGTAAAACAGTTTAGGTTAGTATTAAAGTATTTAGACTTAAACTCATTTCCATTCATTCCCACTTATTCAGGAGTCTAAAGAAAAAAAAAAACCTTGGGAAAACATCATGTAATAAGCAATTACTTAATTTCCCAAAATGTTTTCTACCACAAAAGACAATTAAATTTGAAATTTTTTCTGCATCTTTACGAATAAAAATTGGACCAGACCAGAATTTTGTCTTCTGGAAATGAGTAAAATGTTAATCAATTATGAAAACAATTATGGTGTAGGCCAGTAACATATATTTATCATTCAGTCCATTTAACATATACTGGTTAATCTGGACCATGTTACATTAATGGTTCTTTCCAGTAAAATACACTTATGATTAAGTCCATTTAACAAACACTAATATTTTATTCCAGTAACGTACACTTGCAGCTCAGTCTGCTAAATTACACTTATTGTTCAGTATGCTAAATTACACTTATTGTTCAGCCTGCAAACTTACACTTATTGTTCAGCCTGCTAACTTACACTTATTGTTCAGTCTGCTAACTTACACTTTTTGTTCAGTCTGCTAACTTACACTTTTGGTTCAGTCTGCTAACTTACACTTATTGTTCAGTCTGCTAACTTACACATTTTGTTCAGTCTGCTAACTTACACTTTTTGTTCGGTCTGCTAACTTACACTTATTGTTCAGTCTGCTAACTTACACTTATAGTACAGTCTGCTAACTTAAATTCATTCTGTTACAGTCTGCTAACTTACACATATGCTGTAGTCCATTACCTAACACATGGATCAGTCTAGTAGCATACACATATAGTGTAGTCTAACTTATTGTTCAGTATTGTTCAGTCTGCTAACTTACACATACACTGTAGTCCATTACCATATACATATGGTTCAGTCTGCTAATATACACTTATAGTCGGACATGCCATAATTTTTTCACGTAATTCCGGGACATTGGACAAAAAAATCTCCTAAACCTCTGGGCCAATTTGGACCAATTTGGACCAAATTGTCAAGAATGTTCCTTTGGTAGTCGTATTCAAATTAGTTCATGAAATTTTGAATAGTGAAAAAATAGGGGTTTGGCTGATAGGGCTTATCAGACTAAAGTGAAATAATGAAATGGTTCTTTAAAAATCTTCTCCGTATCAACCCTGTGGCTAATTTCAACCAAACTTTGGAGGAACGTTCCTTTGGTGATCTTTTTCAAAACTTCCTTATGAAATTTTGATTCACAAAAAAGGGAGTGGCAGGGCCGGGCTTATTAGACTAAGAGAAATCAAGATACAACTCTTTTACAATCTTAATCTCCTAAACCAATGAGCCAATTTGGACAAAACTTGGCAAGAATTTTCCTGACCTGACCCTTTTTCAAACTTGTTGATGAAATCGTGATGGCATATCAGACTTAGACAAACCATAATTCTTTAGATATCTCCTCCTCTTACACCACTGGGATAATTTGGACTAAACCTGGCAGGAAAGTTCCTTCTTTACCCCTTCAAACATTGTTCATATAATTTCGATTCGCAAAAATTTATGGGTATTACAGGGCTGGCCTTATCAGACTTAGAGAAATCATTCTCAGGTGAGTGATTTAGGGCCATTATGGCTCTCTTGTTATTTTTGGTTATTATTTTAGCAATACTGATTCAGTTTTGCATATACTGAACTCAAATTTATACTTCGTGTTCCCGTCAAATGATAATGTGCATGTATAATTTTCATCCAATTGCTGAATTATCCCCCATTTTACATGGAAATTTGACAAAGTTAATTATGCATATCAAATTTTATTAAACTTCTGTAATTAGTTTTAGAATTATCCAGGGTGTGTTTAGGTAAAAAGTAGTTCTCTAGATCATATCTTTGGAAATTATTGTTTATGTGGTAGGGGCCACATTTTGGCTAAATCTTCACAAATTTTTTAGCTCACCCGAGCACAAAGTGCTCTGGGTGAGGTATTGTGATCAGTCATCGCCCAGCGCCCATCCATCTGTCAATCTGTCTGTCCATCCGTTTACAATTACAAAAAATCTTCTCCTAAACTAACCATGGAATTTCAACCAAACTTCACAGAAATGATCCTTAGGTCATGCTCTTTCAAAATACAGTTGAATGTCTTTACCTCGAAGTTCGGAAGTTCTCTCTACTTGGAAGTTATTCTAAAGTCCTGAATTTTTACTCTTCTATGTATTTGAGCCTCCATACTTCGTTCTCTTTACCTTGTAAACTACCTCTACGTCATATCAATTGCAAAGTCCCATTACTATTGTCAGTATATAATCACGCCTCTATAAGATGAGCCTTTATCGTAGAGATTGAAATTTGTAATCAACTAAGTTTTTCACACATTTTGACGTGTCAACAGGGTTTACAGATAAGTGCGTTACAGTATTGGATATTGATTGTTAACATGATATTGTTTGTCTGCGATCTGATAATTTCAAAGATTGAGTGAAGTGCAGACAGTGTTGCAATAGAATTTTACTATGATAAAAGAGGCTTCTAACGCCCATACCACTCAGGGCTTGTTTGGTGCCGGACCTGGTCCTGGTCTACCCAAGGGATGGCCAGCAACTTCAACAAACGTGGCATGCTAAAGGAAGGACCCGATTACCAATCAGGGTGGGGTTTTTGACAGCAAAGAGAAAATTGTCAAACTACGCAATCGACATGAAGAGTAAGCAATAATAGAAGATGAAACAAACAAACATATAAAGCAACAAAGCTCTAGCTATGTGTGATAATAATAAAAAAATTGATAAAAGAAATTGCGATAATACATCGTCTTTATAAATTTCATTTGATTAGATATTCATACTACGACAAATCTTTTGTGGCCTTATTTACTTATGGTAATTTACCATCATTTTTGGTCGTACATGGAAAATCTCAGACTATCTACATGTTTATTTCAAGTCCCATGAACTTTGAGCTAAAAGTACTTTAAACTGTACTAAAATGAAATCCATGAAGAACTTTGGTTGCCATGGCAAAATAGTGAAAAAACTTAAAAAGTCTTCTCCTCCCAAACCATAAAGCCTAGAGCTTTGATATTTGGTGTAAATCATCATTCTATTGACTCTCTACTAAAATACTTCACAGAATTACCATATCTTGAAAATTAGCCCTTTTCTGTGCGATCCCTGATTTTACATAGAAATAAAGATAGAATTAAAAAAGGATAGCTTTGAAAATCTTTTCCCCCAAACCATAAGGCCTAGAGCTTTGAATATTTTGTATGTATCAATGTCTATTGACCCTTTACCAAAATACTTCAAGGAATTACTGTATTCTGAAAATGAATCATTTTTTGTACAATCCAAGATTTTAGAAAGGAATAAAGAAGGATATCTTTGAAAATCATTTCCTTTTAAACCTGACTAGGCCTAGCACTTTGATATTTGGTATAAATCATCATCTATTGACCCTCTACCAAAATACTTCAAAGAATGACCATACCCTGGAAATTAGCTCTAAATGGTAGGATCTTCAATATTTAAATTAGAAAGGGTCATAAGGAAAGTTCCTTTTGGCAATGAAGTTGATCCATCAGAAATCACAGGAAAAGGGGCCTGATAGATTTTCACTCTAAACAATCCTTTTTAAAGTCCACTTTCATATTTGAATCTTTTGAAAATTTCTCAGGGTAGATGTAGGGCAATAAGGAAAATGCTTTTTGGAATTGGAGTGGATCCCTCATGAAACACTGGAAAAGGGGATTAAGTATTGTAGCTCAAAATAATAAAGGGGATAAAGTCCAATTTGTTATTTTCATTTGATGCATTCTTCTTTCAGAATTTAACTTCCTTAGTTATCAGATTACCGTAATAGAAAACTTGATAGTCAGTAGAGCGTCCTGGACCCTCATGAGCCTCTTGTTTAGTTATTGCCCTTTGCTGTTTATACTTTTACATTTTTGTCTGGACAACATCTCCTAAACCATAAGTGCTAGCAACTTAAAGTAAATGCACTGCAATTTCTCTATAACCCTACGTGGCACAGCGCTGACTCCATTATAACCTGAGGTCCGCTTGGCTCCCAAAATTTGGGGTGTGTGACAATTTTGGGTTGCTGATGAGGAGATACGACGTTAACGCTCATTTAACAGCATTTTTTTTTCATCCTCTCTTTGGTCCGCTCGAAAAGCAGGGTTGCACATAAAAATCAATAATTACCAGAAGCCAGTTTTTTGGGTACAGTTTATTCTATTATAATGGAGAAAAGGTGATCAAAGGCGCCGCAGCCAGATGTTCAGCTGTTTATTGGAGAGTTTCCTGAGTTAGCGTGCCAGACGCCTCCCCCGTGAGAACTCTTGGTGAACTAAATTTTATCCTTGTTGTAAGACAAAGGTTAACATCATTTAATAGACTGCCTGACATACCATCAATACGGATAACATTTAACAAAAAATGGGTCTTAATTCTCACAGTAGGTGGGCCCAGGTGTTCAATGATTCATTGGTCTTAGGCATAGTCGAAAGTGAAACTATACATTCCGTTGTCTCAGATTTTAATCGTTTATTATGACCTTCATTGTCACAATTAAAAGTTACCCGCTACAAAGTTTGATCCAGCTTTGTACACATGCAGCTGGTCGGTGTAAATTCCCGATTTGTAAATGACAAGTTTCAGATAGATTTCATTGTTGATTTATTGTTACCGTATTTATGCGATGCGGGGGCAAATTGTTTTACCAGTGACCATCTGTCCGTCTGTCTGTCCGTCTGTCTGTCTGCAAAAGTTAACCTGCCAATTTTCCTATAACTTCATCCCTGATTAAGTTACAATGCTAATATTTGGTATGTAGACAGGTCTCAACAAGGCGCAACTGGGGAAGTTCATTTCTTCAAGGTCAGGGTCAAATTTTAACCCTTTTCCCTAAAACATTACTCAAAAACTTTACCTGCCAACTAAACATTTTACCATAACTTCATCCCTTATTAAGTTACAATGCTAATATTTGGTATGTAGATAGGTCTTAACAAGGCACAACTGGGGAAGGTCATTTCACCAAGGTCAAGGTCAAATTTTAACCCTATTCCCTAAAATGTTACTCAAAAACTTAACCTGCCATATAAACATTTTTCTATAACTTCATCCCTAATTAAGTCACAATGCTAATATTTGGTAAATAGAAAGGTCTCAACAAGGCGCAACTTGGGAAGGTCATTTCATCAAGGTCAAAATTTAAACCCTTTTCTCTTAAACCTTTCTCAAAAACTAAACCTGCCAACTTAACATTTTCCTATAACTTCATCCCTAATTAAGTTACAATGCCAATATTTGCTATGTAGATAGGTCTCAACAAGGCGCAACTGGGAAAGGTCATTTCATCAAGGTCAAGGTCAAAATTTAACCCTTTTCCCTTAAACATTTCTCAAAAACTTAACCTGCCAACTTAACATTTTCCTATAAATTCATCCCTAATTAAGTTACAATGCTAATATTTGGTATGTAGATAGGTCTCAACAAGGCGCAACTGGGGAAGGTCATTTTATCAAGGTCAAGGTCAAAATTTTAACCCTTTTCCCTAAAACAAAGAATAAAAGCAATAAAAAATCACCTGTTTCTAAAGAATTCCTGTTTCGGGGGCCTGGTGTTTCACAAACACATCTTGTAAAGAAATTAGACCAAGCTCATTACCATAAAAGAGGTTCGAAGGTTGATCCATGTGACATTTTCTCAACCCGTCAGTAACCCCAGGTGTTCAACAACTTGTTGGTCTTCAATGAGATGTCACTATGCAGGACACTTATATTTTTTCCCTTTTCTTTAAAGATTGAAGTATTTACGTCGATGTACAACTAAATTAAATTAGAAAAAAATGCCGACGGGTATCAATAATAAAACATGTTTTGGGTGAGCAATCTAGCTTTTTAATATTCGGGTACCGAAAGAGAAAAATAAATCGTAGACCTGTAGAAATTTACAGATTATTCAGTTCCGAAAGACGGGGAAGGTAAGGGTAGTAATTTTCAATACGCTGAATTCCATTGGTTTCTGCTAAAATCTCGTTAATACAGTCTTGTTTTTAGCTCACCTGAGCACAACATGCTCAAGGTGAGCTTTTGGTATCACCTTTTATCCGTCGTGCGTCGTGCAACAGAAGGCGTCAACAATTCTTTAAACATCTTCTCCTCAGTAACCAATGGGCTGATTTCAACCAAACTTGGTAGGAATGTGCCTTGGGTGACCCTTTTCAAAAGATGTTTGTGGAATTTTGATTGACCTCCAAATATGGGCATGGTAGGGGCGTGGCAGGGCGTGGCAGTTTGCATGGCAGGGTTGGGCAGTTTTTGACTTTGAAATCTTTAAATTTCTTCTCCTCAGTAACCATTGGGCCAATTTCAACTAAACTTTGCATGATTGTTCCTTGGGTGACCCTTTTCAAAAGTTGTTCGCAGAATTTTGATTCAAGCCCAAAAATGGGCTCGGCAGGGTTGGGTAGTTTTTGACTTTAAAATTTTTAAACATCTTCTCCTCAGTAACCATAGGGCTAATTGCAACCAAACTTGGCATGAATGTTCCTTGGATGACTCTTTTCCAAAGTTGTTTGCGGAATTTTGATTGATGGCCAAATATGGGCATGGCAGGGTTGGGCAGTTTTTTACTTAGAAATCTTTAAACATCTTCTCCTCAATAACCATTGGGCTAATTTCAACCAAACTTGGCATGAATATTTCTTGAGTGACCCTTTCAAATGGTGTTTGTGATATTTGATTCATGCCCAAATATGGGCGTGGCTGTTTTTTAATTAGAAATCTTTAAACATCATCTCCTCAGTAATCATTGGGCTGATTTCAACAAAACAAGGCATGAATGTTATTTGGTAGACCCTTCTCAACAGTTGTTCGCGAAATTTTGGTTTATGCCTAAATATGGGTGTGGCAGGGTCGAGCAGTTTTTTACTATGAAATCTTTAAACATCCTCTTCTCAGTAACTATTGGGCCAATTTCAACAAAACTTGGCATGGATGTTCCTTGGGTGACCCTATTCAAAAGGTGTTTGCAGAATTTTGATTGATGCCCAAATATGGGTGTGGCAGGGTTTGGCAGTTTTTGACTTTGAAATCTTTAAACATCAACTCCTCAGTAACCATTGGGCCAATTTCAACTAAACTTTGCATGATTGTTCCTTGGATGACCCTTTTCAAAAGTTGTTCGCAGAATTTTGATTCACCCCCAAATATGGGCATGGCAGGGTTGGGTATTTTTTTACTTTAAAATCTTTAAACATCTTCTCCTCGGTAACCATTGGGCCAATTTCAATCAAACTTGGCATGAATATTCTTTGGGTGACCCTTTTCAAAAGATGTTCGTGGAATTTTGATTGATGCCCAAATATGGGCGTGGCAGGGTGGGGCAATTGACTTTGAAATTTTTAAACATTTTCTCCTCAATAACCATTGAGCCAATTTCAACTAAACTTGGCATGATTGTTCCTTGGTTGACCCTTTTCAATATTAGTTTGTGAAATTTTGATTGAAGCCCAAATATGGGCGTGGCTGTTTTTGACTTTAAAATCTTCTCCTCCAAAACCATTGGACCAATTTCAATCAAACTGGGCATGAATTTCACTGACAATGGCCAAATGATTTTTTGTTAGGGAAATTTTTGGTTGCTAAAAATAAAATGTCACCATTAATCTCAATTGTGAGTAGATTTGCCATTTGAAAGAAATTCTGAGATAACCTCAATGTCAAAGCTCAAGATCAATTTTCAATTTTTTTTCGATCATCTTACATTAGTCAGGTGAGCGATTTTAGGGCCATTCTGGCCCTCTTGTTTAATTTCAGACTAGTATCATTTATAAAATTAAGCCTTTTACATTTTAGTCAATGTGGCAGTGTTATCATGATTTACGGGGTGTTTGGATCTGACAAATGTATCATGTAGGGGGGGGGGGGGAAACCAGCCTTATAGCATAACTCCTCTTCTTTCGCTGTTTCATTTCTTGAACCTCACCAACAGTGTTATAGTGGAGTTGCAGTGTACACTTATAGATCACAAAGTGGAGAAGTGTCATGTACAAGAACTTTTACTCTGCCACACCAATATTTGAAGTTATTTTCCTCTTACCTGATTATTTGCAGGAAACCTTGATGTAATAAGTATAGATTCCTGCAGAATTCTGTAAAGCAAAGTTAGTGTCGTCCCCAGAATGAGGCAGTGGTCTGGATCATATTGCAGAGCTGAATCTAGGGCGCGGGATTGCTGGATTCACGCGTTCAAATAGTTCAGTCTGCAAAAAACATAAGGCAGTGCGCCACTTGTCACGCACATTTTAAAAGGTTGGCGCATTATCAAATCAGCGGTGCATTTAATGTGAATCTATTTAGATGCTGTTGAGAAAACCCCCTAATTTCTATTGCATTGTGTAAAGCTGTTTATACCTACCCTGGAATAATCGATACTATTAATAGAATCCCCAGTCAGCTCCCTCGATAATGGGTAATAATGTGTAGGAATTCTAAGGCCAAAGAGTCGTAAGAGATATCGATACACATTATAGATAAAGCTTTATTTAATCAGATTTCAGATTTCTTTTCGACACAAAACAGTTGACCCCAGCTTCCAAAGTCGTATTTTGATTTAGCATTTTCCATCAGGACCTAAGAAAGATAGTTGTCGGACAATAAATGAATAAGAAGCAGATACGAAACTAGATATTATTCTGTGGTCTATATCTGGTGAATGAATTAGTGTCGCAAAATTGGAATGATACACAAATAGTTTGATAGTCTTTTGGGGAATTTTGATTTTCTCTTTTGGAAATTTCATTTATTCAAACATGTCCCTTTTAAAAATGTGTCAATTAAAACATCAATTTTCAATAACATCTGATTATTGTCGATAGGGGGTCGAGTCCTTGTGAGTACAACTTCACTGAAGATATTTTGGTCAGATATATTACATTGAGTGATGCCATGGTGATCCACAATTGTTCACATTTCATTCTCTCTTGATTTGCAATAGTAAATACAGCAGCCTGTATATCAAAGGTTAAATAGCGGTGGGATCGGACCATATTTGAAGCTCTACCAGATGACTCAAAATTGCTCACCGTGATAACTTATCTTAGAAAATGAAAGAACAACGAAAAAAAAAAATAAAAAAAATGTGTGTTTCCAAAAGTTCTTCTTTTGTCTCTTGTGTTTTGTGTGTCTTTCTTTTTTTGGTAGTCAGAACTTTAAATTTTATGTAAAAAAAAGTAATTTTTGTATGTGGCTCAATCCTGAAACACATGGGCCCACATTTTGAAATGTGATGGGGGAGTTGGCCTGCTTTTGTGAAAACCAAGATTCAGCACTGTATTGTAAAAATCGCATTAAGAATTCCCGCAAGGACCCATTTGGGGTTTGCCTTGGTATGCAGTACATGTATTTAAAAAACAAAGGAGGAAATATCTAAAAGTATTTTCATTGCAATCCATGAGGACAAAAGTTTTCCTTTATTGCATGGGTAATCACCTAGTGACTTTATATTAAAGTTATTGAAGTATTGGGCCTATTTGGGCTACAAGGACACTTGAGTAAGCAGATAGGTCCATTATGATCTTCTTGTTTTTCATTTCAGAACATGGGAAGAAAAGAGAAGCCACATGAGAAGGCGTTATGAGAATAGTAAAATACTGCTTCCTAAAATGGTATGGTTATTTTTAGGTCACCGTGACCATGTTTTGTCCATTGTGCATTAACTTTTTACATTTTTGACTTCTTCTTAAGAACCCTTGGATGGATTTCAATGAAACTTGGCAGGAAACATCCTTATGGGAAGGCCCTTCAGATTTGTACACATCATGGAATTCCATAAGGGGCCAAAGAGGGGCCTAAAAGGGTACATCTTTAAAAATCTTCTTGTCATGAACTGGCTGTCAGATTAGATTCACATTTGGTGTTTAAAGTCTTTAGGGAAAGGACTTTCAAGTTTGTACAAGAAAAAAAATCTGTCAAGAAACTGCCGAGCTGGGGGCATGGGGGGGAGGGGGGGGGAAGATGGTGGGTGGGGGGTGTTACATAAGCTTACACAGTGACAACTTTGAAAATCTTTTCTACCAAACCAAAAGGCCTACAACTCTGATATTTGATATATGGCATCATCTAGTCGACCTCTATCAATATTGTATGAATTATAACCCTAGGGTCAAAATTAGCCCGTTCCCAGAAGTCACAAGTTTAACATAGGCTTATATACTGATAATTTCAAAATTTTCTTTTCCCAAACTAGAGGGCCTAGAGTTTTGATATTTGGTATGTAGCATCATCTGGTGGATTTCTATAAAGATTGTACAAATCATGGCGCCATAGACAGAATTGGCCCATTTCCGGACATCACAAATTTTACAAAGTGCTAATATAGTGAATTTTTAAAAATCTTCTTCTTCCAAACAGAAGAGCCTAGAACTTTCATATTTGGTATATAGCATCATCTGGGGGATCTCTATCAAGATTGTACAATTTATTGCCTGAGAATAAAATTAGCCCATTCCCGGATGTCACAAGTTTAACATAGGCTTGTATAGTGTTAACTTTAAAAATCTTCTTCTCTCAAACAGATAGGCCTAGAGCTTTTATATTTGGTATGTAGCATCATCTGGTGGATCTCTATCGGTACTGTATGAGTAATGGCCCTAGGGTCATAATTAGCCGATTCCCGGACATCACAAATTTTACATAGAACTTGCATAGTGAAAATTTAAAACTTTTCTTCTCCCAAACAGGAGAAACTCTTCTTCTCCCAAACAGGAGAGCCTAGAGCTTTTAATGTTTGGTATGTAGCATAATCTGGTGCACTTTTATCTTGTTTTGTGCTCTTTGGACTCAGGTGACCGATAAGGCCCTATGGGCCTCTTGTTATTATTCCCCCTCCAACTAAGAAGTGTAGAATTGATATTAGTTTCAACATGTCTGTTAGTCAGACCATTCCTCTTTTATATACTCTTTGTTCGCATGCTCTTAGCCTAGAATCATTATATCCAAGCTGAACCCTATAACTACCCCAAACTGAGTTTTTGGGGGGTATATAGGGGTTAGCTTGGACTACTTTTTATCTCACCTGAGCACACAGTGCTCAAGATGATGTTTTTTGATCACCTTGTGTCTTTTGTTGAAATGACAGGTCCTCCCAAACTACTTGGTCAATTTCTAAAAGAAATGAATACGTTTAAAACTCTTGTTACCATGGCAAAAACTGAAATCTTTAAAGATTATTGCCTCCTTACCCAGAAAGTGTAAAGCCTTAATATTTTGACCTCTTTCAAAAATGTTCAAATCATTATCCTGGGGTATAGAAATTAAGACAGATTTTCGAAAGGACAACTCCTCCCAAACAACAAGGCTGATGTCAACCAAATTGGTTGGAATAATCCTTATGTTGCTCCCAGTAAAAATAATTAAAGAGTTTGAAACCTATTGAAAGCTTTGGTTGCCATGGCAACATAAGTTTTATTTGAAAAACATCCTCACCAGACCCATTTGGGGCTGAAAAAAGAGCAATATTTCATGTGAGCCCATGGCCACTTACCCTCTTGTTCTCCTTATTTTCTTGATGATTTTGATTCAAATTTCATACATGCACTCAGTATCAAGTAAAGATTGTTAATTTATTTGGTATGTTCAATTATTTTCATGTCCCTGCACCCGTAAGATTGGGGGCATATTGTTTTTCTTTTGTCTGACATCGGTGTCTGGGAGTTGTAAACTTAACCCTTTCCTCTTAAAACCCGGGATATTACTTGATTTTATACCTGCACCCATACCTGAGAAACATTGTGGAAAAAGAAGAAATTGGTTGTTACAAGCAATTTCTCCTTTTCCTACAATATAATATTTTCTACCATATAGGATGGTTTCATTTCAAATTCTATTCAATTTTCACTTTCGTCTGCAACCTCTTTCGATTTTGACTAGTCTAAAATTCCAAAAAGCGGAAAAGGGTTAAATCAAAACTGAATGTTAACTGTTATTACAATGCTGTTGCACATACATGGGCCATATTTATACCCCAGTAAAACAAATGTTTTCAGGGGTATACTGGAATCGGCCTGTTTCTCAAAATGTGTGTCTTTCTGTCCATCTGTGGACAAATATCAAGTAATTTTGTGTATTACACTCCTAAAATTTTGTTTCAAAAGTAAAAAAAAATTACACATACATTGATCAAATGTTGATGATTTGAAGAACACAATTTTGAAGTCTCAACTCCCCCTGGTAGAACTTGGATAATTTTTTTCATATTTTACATAACTCAAGTAATTATGTATTGCAAACTCTTCCCACAATACACCCATCATATGTAGTTTGCATGAACCTTTTTTAAGTCTCAACATCCTATGGCAGTTGAATTATCACCCAATAAACTCAGACACTTTTTTATAAATATATTGGCATCATCTTCTCCGTCTGGCCTTGCGTCAGCCCATCTGTATGTCCGCTACTCGTGAGCAAAACTCCTCCTAAGTTTCTGGACGGATCTTTATGAAACTTGTTCAATATTACCACCTTAATTGGTAGATGAGCATGAAGTAAGGATTTTATGGTTCATTGATTTTGCCGCAGTTATGCCCCCTTTGAATTTAGTCTCTGGGGCTTATTGAAATTGCAGCCTTGTGAATGCTACTCCTAAGTTTCTGGCTGGATCTAAAAGAAACTTGTTCAATATTACCACCTTAATTGGTAGATGAGCATGAATTAAGGATTTTATGGTTCATTGATTTTGCCTCAGTTATGCCCCCT
Source organism: Fragum fragum (assembly GCA_946902895.1). Lineage (NCBI taxonomy): Eukaryota > Metazoa > Mollusca > Bivalvia > Cardiida > Cardiidae > Fragum > Fragum fragum. The sequence goes on along the minus strand of OX336376.1, from coordinate 49,689,762 downwards.
TTAAATTTAGTCCCTGGGGCTTATTGAGATTGAAGCCTTGTGAAAGCAATTCCTCCTAAGTTTCTGGCTAGATCTAAATGAAACTTTGTCAATGTTATCACCTTAATTGGTAGATGTGCATGAATTAAGGATTTTATGGTTCATTGATTTTTGCCTTAGTTATGCCCCCTATAAATTTAGACTCTTGGGCTTATTGAAATTACAGTCTTGTGAACTCAACTCTTCAAAGTTTCTGGCTGGATCTAAATGAAACTTGGTCATTGTTATCACCTTAATCGGTAGATGTGCGTGAAGTAAGGATTTTATGGTTCATTGATTTTTGCCTCAGTTATACCCCTTAAAACTTAGTCTCTTGGGCTTATTGAAATTGCAGCCTTGTGAATGCAACTCCTCCTAAGTTTCTGGCTGGATGTTATCACCTTAATTGGTAGATGTGCATGAAGTAAGGATTTTATGGTTCATTAATTTTTCCCTGACTTATGCCCCCTTAAAACTTAGTATCTGGGGTCTATTGAAACTGCAGCCTTGTGAATGCAACTCCTCCTAACTTTTTTTCTTGATTTAAATGAAATTTGGTCAATGTTAACACCATAATTTGTAGATGTACATGGATCAAGGATTTTATGGTTCATTGATTTTTGAAAAAGTTATGCCCCTTGACACTTAGTCGCTTGGCTCATTCAATCAATCAATCATAATAAACAGTTTGAACTTGGCAATTTAAAAAAGGTAGTCTGCAAATGTTTTAATTTGGTTCTGTCAAAATAAGTCGTGTCTACAATTATTTTCGTGAAACAGCAGCAAAGTGGTATATTGTGACTATGGCACTCTTGTTTATACATACATTGATTTCAATGTTGAAGTTTTGTAAGAAACTTTAAGGAAGTCTCAACTCCCCTGGCAGAAGAATTGTCTTCCCTTCAAATCAGACACTTTTTCAAATAAACCTATTGTGACAAGTTCTAGTGGGAATATGAATTCCTTGTATTGATAGGCAGCAGTTGGTTGTAAGATCAGGGTTATGCATCAAAGTGTGTCAATGACGGAATGTCATGGTGACCTATTGCAATTTTTAAGTTTTTACATTTTCGACTTTTTCTTAAGAACCCTTGCATAGGCAGCAACCTGATGGGAAGGCGCTTCAGATTTGTAGATGTCATGGGAGTTATCTCTCATAAGGGGCAAAAAAGGGTACATTTTTTAATGTCTTCTAGTCATGAACCGGCTGATGGATTGGATTCACATATGGTATTTAGAGTCTTTAGGGCAAGGACTATAGAGTTTGTAAAAGAAAATAAAATCTGTCAAGAAATGGCCTTACCGAGGGGGGGGGGACATATGCTTAAATAATGACTACTTTATAAATCTTTTCTACCAAACTAAAAGACCTAAAGCTCTGGTATTTGGTATGTGGCATCATCTGGTGGACCTCTATCAAGATTGTAAAAATTATGGCCCCAGGTTCAGAATTAAGCCCTTGGCTGCATCACAAGTTTAACAAAGATTTATATAGTGAAAACTTTAAAAATTGGACTTATATAGAGAAAGCTTTAAAAGTCTTCTTCTCCCAAACAGAAGGGCCTACAGCTTTGATATTTGGTATGTGGTATCATTTGCTGGACCTCTATCAAGATTGTATGAATTATGGCCCCAGAGTTTAAATTAATGCATACCCTGACGTAACAAATTTACCATAGACTTGTATAGTGAAAATTTTTTTAGAAATATTCTTCTCCCAAACAGAAAGGCCTAGAGCTTTGATATTTGATAATATGTAGCATCATCTGATGGACTTATAACTGTTTTTGTGCTGTTTGGACTCGGGTGACCAATAAGGCCCTATAGTCCTCTTGTCATAGCAAATTAGCTTAAAATTGTGGTCTTCTTTACTGACAAGCCCCTTAGGGTGTATATTATATGCTGCTCTGTGAAGCTCTTATAGACAGTTGTAGATATACTTAGAAAAAACATGCAACAAGAGTATATTTTATTGAAATTTGTGAGATTTGATAAAACTTTTAAAAATGTTTCCTAGATTTCTAGAATTAATGTATACATAACATGATTTTGAGCCATATCATAGATAAATGGCAATTTGAATTGAATTTAAATGGAAACAAAATAATAAAGAATGTTTCCTTTTATAACTAGGCTAATGATGATTATTTATTCTTCAGTACATCAAATGAACAGGGATTTGTTGAAAAGAGACCCCCCTCCCAAGTATCTCATCTACTAACCATGTTTTGAGGGTTATTTCCAACACATGTTATAGTGTCTACACCTTAGTATAGACCTGCACTTGACCATTTCAATTGGTTACATTTCAGTGTGGTGACACAAAGCTTATTGTATGTCCTATACCGGGAACTTCAAATAAGAAATTGTCAAAGAAAAGAAAAGGTAAGGAACAAGAAGATGGACAACATAAGTTGTTTGGATTACCAAAACACTATAGCGCTTGATTAAATTGTACCTACAATAAACCATCTATGGTGAATTATATTTTTAAGAAAAAAAAATATATACAGTGGAATCCTTAATCGAAACCCTGATAATAGCAATTCACTGCTTAACTGCAACTCACATTTTGAACAAACATTAGGTTTGCAGAACAAATAGTTTCTTATGATAGCAACTTCTGGTTAATTGCACAAAAAGCTTTGACAAATTGGTGTTGCAATTAACAGAATTCCACTGTATAAATGTGGAAACAATCCACAATACTAGATATAATAATACTAAGTCTACACTTTCAAAGAACAGGATTTTGTTGTGTCATATTATCACTCCATTAACAAATTATGGGCTGTTTTCGGACATTACTCAAATCTACCTTTCTCAAATTTTGACAATATTTTCAAACATAACAAAAACAAGGATCTGATCTGTTGATCCCTCTGTTCACAATTGCGAGAGCTGCTGTCATAGCGCAGTCAGTAGCGTATCAGACTCCTAGTCTTCAATAATGGGATCTCATGGGATCAATCCCTTGCGGAGGCACATATCCTTTCCGCAATTTGTCTCTCACCCATGGGATAGCAGCTAGAGGCTAGGAAAGGATGTATTGCCAGTACTGGTGTGTGAAATACCGGGAATCCATTGTTAGGTGCTCTGGGATATGACTGAAATACTGTTAAAAGTGGTGTTAAACCCCATTCAATCAATCAATCAATCACAATTGCGAGAATCATCTCCCAAACTAAGAATCAAATTTCAACAAAACTTAATGATAAACGATCCTCGGATCATACTCTTTCAAAGAAAACCAAAGACTTAAATCCAAGAAGGACTCTGATGGCTATGGCAATGGAATGAAAAACTTAAAATATCTTCTCCAAAACTACAAGGTCTAGGGCTTTGATATTTGGTATATATCATTGCTAAATAAGATTCTATCTGGCCTAGTTTAAATATTTGGTATTCATCATAATCTATTGAATTTCTACCAAAATACTTCCTCTTGTATTTCTCTGTGTTGCAGTTTTAAGTTAAGATTTGTTCAGAACTATTAAGTACACACCAAAGCTCTTGGGCACTGGGCCAATTGATATGTTATTTTAATTGAATTTGATTACCATCTGGCATGCCTGCACATCTTTTCTAAAAATGTCTCCTCTTCAGAATCTACAGTTGAGAGATCTGAACCAAATTTTACAGAATGAATGGTCTGTCTGGCTTCAACTTCGAAAACTCATCTAAAGATATGAGTAATCTGCAGTCACAAAAAAACTGCACATTTGGGTTGTTAATAAATCTGTTAAGGAAAAAAGGTAATTTGGAGTTTTTGTTGTCATAGCATTGTGCCAGTTTTGCATGCCTCTGTCCGTCAGTGCTTCAACTTCTCTTTTTAAACACCTTTTTCTAAGAAACTGCTGAAATTACTTCATTTTAGCAATGTTTTATAAAGATATAGTCACTTGCAGGGGATAATAACTTATCTATTTCAGACTTTATAATGAATCCATTGAACAAGAGTCCTATTTGTGTATTGCACGAGTACACTCAACATGTTATCAAGATTCAGCCTAAGTATACATTTTCTGAAATAGGTTAGTATGTAAAAAAATGCCTTTTAACCTTTTCTCGATGGCAATTTTGAACAAATGGAAATTCTTAGAAATTGCATTTATTTGATGAATTTTTTTAAACCTTTGTCCTTTAGAGTAGAAAACATAGTGGATAATGAGGAAATTGCTTGTTACCAGCATTTTCTTCATTTTCCACAATGTTTTCTCAAGTTTTTTTCATTAGGGCATAAAAAAACAGGATTGTGTTAGAATTGGTTGTAATAAGATATTTAAATTAAACACATTAATCTCATGGGGCAGTAAATTAGAAAAATATATTTTGTAATGCTAGATATGGTTCCAACTATGCTATTGTTTGATGGATAATTTGATAACAGATATGAAATCACAATTCTCAAGAAGTTCTATACTTGCAGAAATGTATCAAATTCTCTATATAATAATTTTAGCTGTATGATCTTAAATGATGTAGTTATATAGTTTTTATGCCTCCATATAGAAAGATTTTGGGACATATTGTTTTACCGTTTTCTGTATGTCATTCTGTTGGTCTGCAAAAAACTCAACATTTACAATTACTACCAGTCTATTAAAGATATACTGCTCATATCTGGCTTGATGATGATGGATCTCATCTATACGCATCTGCAGATGTCAAGGTCATGTGACAAGGTCAAGGTCATTTGTCAAGGTCAAATATCAACAAAAAGAACCTTAACATTTACTTTTATTATAAAGCCTCTTCAATGTACCATGTTCATAACTATTTGGCATGATAATAGATCTCAATGATACTCATCTGTAGGTCAAGGTCATGTGACAAGAATAAGGCCAATTGTCAAGGTCAAACTTCTTTAAAACTAAACTGATAGGTTATTTATCAAGGTGGCACTTTCGAAAAAAAGGCTGTTATTGCATGATATTGATTCAATGCCTTTTGTTGATGCGCAGGATCATGTGGTCTTTTGGTCTGCTGAAATATCAATACTCTCCTACACAAGTTACTGAGTTATTTACTTTAAAATGTTTATCTACAAACTCTAAATATGTCATTATCTAGAGACTGTCAGTGTCAAATTTCAGATAATCAGGAAACTCCTTACAAGTCTACTATAACAATTGATGGAATAGTTTATGGAACAGGACTGGGCAGTTGTAAAAAGAAGGCTAAAGCCGATGCAGGTTGGAATATTCAACTCTTCATTGATTATAAAACCCTTTCTTGTTAAGTATCTCATATTCACAAACAAACAAAAAAAAAAATACATGTATTACTAAAGAAAACATTAAGCGAAAAAGAAGATCTATCAATGACAAAGGATTTTTTCCCCACATAGTTATCTTCTGTGTAAGATGTTTTATTTAAAAAATTTTGCTGAAAAAATTGATATATGCCAATACAATTAATCCTGTTCCTGAGGGACTGTCAGAAGTCATTACTTTGGACAGGTTGAATTGTATGAATTCACTTTAATTGTATGAAATTACTGAATACAGATGACCCTATTGACAGGTTTGACTTTATAAGCCTTTCCAACTTTCTTACCACAGTAAAGACTTTTTCCAGTATGAGATTTGTGCTTTTATTATACTCTCCAAAGGGCGTGCATATAGCCAATGCTTCATCTGTCTGTCCGTCATTTCATCCTACCATCTATCTATTCGTCTGCCCCAATATCTCTACAACCCTTGGGCCAATTTGGATGAAACTTCACACATGAATTCCTAATGATATTGTGCCAACACAGTTTTCAAGGTTTTTGGATAGCTCCAAGGTCAAAGTCACAGTTTAAGGTCAAACATTAAAAACGTTTTTATCCAGAGCATAGCTCCTTCAACTATGGATAGATTTCAGTATAACTTGGCACAATTGTTGTCTATTATGATAAGATGTACCATTTGATAGCTCAAAGGTAAAGGTCAAAGTTCAAGGTCACATATTAAAATTAAGCATGTCCGTAATAAAGCTCCTGAAATTATGCATGGATTCCAAAATGACTCTGCACAATTGTTATCTACAATGAGTTGATGTGCCTTTCAAAACAGTTTTTGAAAAACCTCAAAAGTCAAGGTCACAGCTCAAGATCAGATGTTAAAATTGAGCATGTCCAGAGCACATCTCCTGATATAATGGATGGATTTCGAAACAACTTGGCACAATTGTCTTCTAGGTTGAGTTGATGTGTAATTTGAAACAAATTTTCAGATACCTCTAAGGTCAAGGACACAGCTCAAGATCAAGTATTAAAATAAAGAATGTATGGCGCATAGCTCCTTAAATATTGGATGGCTTTTGAAATAATTTCATACATTTGTTCTGTACCTTGAGTAGATGTGTCTCTTGAGGAAATTAATTCAGATAGCTCCAAGATACAGGTCGCAGCTCAAAGTCAAATGTTAACTTTAAGCATGTCTAGAGCATAGCTCCTTCAGTTATGGATGGATTTCATTATTATGTAACACAATTCTTCTCTATCTTGAGATAGATATGCCATTTGAAAATATTAAGATAGCTCCAAGTTTAAGGTCACAGCTGGTGGGGAAGAAAATAGCATAACTAGTACTTCCAGGGAAGACCTCCGTCATAGAGCAGTTGGTAGCGCGTCGGACTGTCAATCTAGAGGTCCCTGGTTCGATCCCAGACAGCGGCACTTAGTCTTTCCAACTATTTGTCTCCCACCAATGGGTCGATAATTTTAAACCTATGTGGGATAGCAGCTGGAGGCTAGGAAAGGATGTGATGGCGGTACTGGTGTGAGAAATACCAGTAATCCATTGTTAGGTGCTCCAGCCGCCTCAATATAACTGAAAGATTGTTGAAGTGGCGTAAACCCCATTCAAACAAACAAAAGTACTTCCAGGTTCATCCTTTTACTTTGATCAATAATATGAAACTGTGTACAAACGATATGTCAATAACGTCAAAAGTTACGTAACATCACTTTAATCAAGCTGGGCTAATTTCCTTATACAGAGAAAGCTTTGAAAATCTTCTTCTCAGAAACCAATAGACAGATTTCATCCAAATTTCACAGAAATGATCCTTGGGTGACCCTTATCAGATTCCTTAAAAGAATTTTGATCGGATGAGAAAAAATTGCTTTAACCCATTCCCATACAATGACGCTCTTAAACTTCTCTCAATATGAAAGCTTTTGAAAACATTGTGGAAAATGAAGAAATTTCTTGTTACAAGCAATTTCTTCATAGTCCACAATGATGTCTACTTCAAAAGATTTCAAAGGTTTCATCAACTGAAAATTGCTGTCTTCAACTTCTTTGAATTTGGACCGGGTTAATAGGTTGGGCTAATTTCCATATATGGTAGAACCTTAAAATAATTTTCTTTTCAGAATCCAGTGTGATTGATTTTAACCAAATTTTATAGAAATGATCCTTTGGTGACCCTTTATCAGATTCCTTCAAAGAATTAGATCGGATGAAAAACATTGCTTAAATGGAAATGGATAACTTCCATATATAGTAAAACCTTTAAAAATCTTAGAAACCATTTAATGGAATTATACCATATTTTAAAAAAGATGATTCTTTGGTCAACATTTATTGAAATTTTTCAAAGAATTTTGATCAGATGAAAAATATGGCTTTAATGGGTGGGGCTAATTTCCATATAAAGTGAAAGCTTTGAAAATCATCTTTTCACAAACCAGTTGATGGATTTCAACCAAATTTTACAGAAATGATCCTTGGGTGACCCTTTATCACATTTCTTCAGAGAATTCTGATCAAATGAAAAACATGGCTTTAATAGGTGGGGCTAATTTCCATATTTGGTAAAAGCTTTGAAATTCTTTGTCTCAGAAAACAGTTGGATGAATTTTAACCAATTTTTACCAAATTGATCGTTTAGTGACTCTTTATCAGATTATAAAAAAAAATTTGATCAAAGGAAAAATATGGCTTAAATGGGCAGAGCTTATTTCCATATATGGTATATACTGAAAATGGACTGTTGATGGATTTCAGCAAAATTTCACAGGAATGATCCCCAGATGACTGTTTGTCAGATTCCTTCACATGATTTTGCTTGGTTGAAATGGTTGAGGCTTATGACCATATATGGTATACAGTGAAAATCTTTATATTTTGTTAATACTTTTTCATCTTTTACAGTGAATAAATCATACATAACCTAACTTAACTTTTGTAAAAACAATGAAAAAGTTGAAATGCTTCTTGAGCACTATTTCAAAGATTTCAGTGACTTAGATTGATTTTCCTTATATCAGTTTATGTTGAATTCATGAACAATTTGCTTGATCAGCACATTCATGCCTGTGGAGCAATACAGGCATTCAAGCGCCTCTAGTTATGATCCTCTGGTTACATTTTAGCTCAAACCTAAGGCACTATTTTAATTCAGGTCACTGTGTCAGTGTTTCTGATTGTTACCCTGGTGAGCAATATAGGACCATCATGGTTCTCTTGACTATAAATATGTCATACTCTTTAATGCTCAATTTACATTTTAAATTCCTAGAATTGGATGATGAATATCCAGAATAAATGTCAAAAGGTGGAATGTATGTTGGTAAGTTGGATTGAATCATTCAAAGATATTCTTATCAATAGCAAGTTTTTTTTGAGTTTATAATGTCTGAAGTTGCTTGCTTATATTTGCTTAAAGAGATATGACATAGTGTCTCCGGCCACCTGTGAAAAACCAGGTAATTGTGTTAAGTTAATGAAGAAGAATGTATGAAGTGATGAATGAGTAGCTGATGAATTCTTTATGAAGTTTGATACATAATGAGTCTATTATTTATTGAACAAGTTGATATTGAGGGTTAAATCTTCGTGGGTGTTTATAGGTAGGTTACTTTGAATATTTCATGAAAGTCTGCGACTTTTTGACAGCACTGTCATTGACTTGTCATCTTTGGAATAGTCGCTTTTTCTTTGATCTGGGCCTTTGATTATAAAACTTTTTTCGTAATCAGTTGAAAATTTACTTAAACTTCAAGTTGAGATTAAAGATGTATTAAAGATGTATTTCTGCTTAGGTCCTATGGCAATTGTGTGAAAATAAAGGAAAATGAAAAAAAATTATACCGTTAGGGTCAGAAATGGCCCCTGCCCTTAGATCCAAGGTTTGAAAAGAAGACTCAATGAGAGTAAGTTCAAAACTCTTCTTTTCCTAAACTAAATGGCCTTCATTCATATATGGTATGTAAAATGACTAGATGGTTTTGTAGTATGTTTTTGAAAATTATACCCCTTGGGTCAAAACCAGCCCTACACCAGGGGTTCAATGTTGGGAAAGTCAACCCTTTCCTGTTCAAGCCCTGGTTTTTAACGTCCCTGTCTTTTAAGCTCACCTGAGCACAACATGCTCAAGGGGAGCTTTTAGGATCACCCAATGTCTGTCGTCCATCGTCAATATTTTCTTGCAACATCTTCTCCTAAATCACTTTGCCAAGTAGGTCCAAATCCTGCTGGAATGTCTCTTTGGTGATACTTTTTATCCCCCACCCCTTTGGAGAAGGGGATATAATAATGGTCTCCGTCTGTCATTCCGTCATAAAGCTTGTCTGGAAATATCTCCTGAAGTATAAATGCTTTCAACTTGAAACTTCATAGGTAGATAGATCTCATTGAGGAGAAGTGCAGTGCACAAGAACCACAAATCTTGATTGCATGATTTTGGTGTTATTGCCCTTTATTGTTTTAAAGACTTTGTCTGAAACATATCTCTGAAAGTATAATAGCTATTATTGAACTCATTGAGAAGAAATGCAGTGCACAAGAAGCCTAAATCTTACTGGCTTCAGTTTAATATCAAGCTTTTACAACGGGGATGGCCATGTCCGACATGGTTCTTGTCAAATCTTATCAGGAATCATAAAATAATTCTGTAAAAGTCTTCTCCTCCTAAACCATTAGGCGGATTTGGCAAAATTTGGCAGGAATGTTCCTTAAGAGACCTTTTTCAATCTTTCAATCAACTAATGAATTTTTGATTTTTGAAAAAAGCAGGGGCAACCAGCAGGGCGATCTTATCAGATTTTGAGAAATTGTAAAATAAAATCTTTAAACCTTTCTCCTCCTAAGCCACTAGGACGATTTGAACCAAATTTTTGCTTGAATGTTCCCTGGTTGACCCTTTTCAAAATTGATTGTGAAATTTGATTAGCATAAATATGACAGCAAGGCATTGTAGGGCTTCTCAGATCAAATCTTTCTCAGGTGAGTGATAGGGCCATTTTGCCCCTCTTTTTATACTTGTGAAAAAAATATATTGCTTGTCACAAGCAATTTTTATGCCCCTGCATCAAAAGATCGGGGGCAAATTGTTTTTCTGTTGTCCGTCTTTCCATCTGTCTATCTGTCAGTCTGTCTGTCTGCAAAACTTATCCCAAAAACTTAACATTGCCAATTACTACCAGCCTATTCAAGATACAATACTCATATTTGGCATGATGATAAATCTGCATGATACGCATCTCCTCATGTCAAGGTCATGTTATAAGGTCAAATGTTTAGTCCTGTTGTGTTTCACAAACACATCTTGTTCACAATGATTTCTACCCAACTGAATGCTTTTTATACACCTGTTGAAAGACAGGACGTATTATAGGATCAAATGTCTTTTTACAGAGCATAACTCTTGAACCTTTTGTCAGATTGATTTGAAACTTGGCAGTTGTAATCATTGCATGAATATGGAGTGCAGTACTCAATAATCATAATTCTACCATGCTTACTTTTTTGATTTCTGAGACAAAACTTTGGTAAACAGTCTTGTTAGGACAAGATAAGGTCACTTGTGCCATTTTACTTCTTTAGTCATTGACTCTGGTGTGCACTTTTGGGCCAATGACCCTCTTTTTTGGGTTATTACCTTTTGGGTTTTTTAGCGGTCAGTCAGTAAACTTTTCCTTGTTAACACTGTGGAGTCTACATTTTCGTCGGAGTCTCTTTTCAGGATGATTGTACCGTCATAAGGATTGTTCTTTTTGAAGTCGGGTCAGATGAGTCAAGAAACATGGGAAAAGGAGCTTAATTAAGATTTGATTAAAAATTCCTCAATAACATTCTAGAATCCTAAGTTTTCATCGGATTCTCTTCAAACTTTCTCAGAATGATTGTACCATCATAAGAATCATTCCTTAAGAAATTCGGTCAGATCAGTCAAGAAGCACAGGACAAGGGGCCTTATGAAAATTTGATTAAATTGGGTCTGATCCATCAAGTATCATGGGAAAAGGGGCCTTAAGAGAGTTTGATTAAAAAATCAAGTTAACACTATAGTGTCTATAGTTTTCATCGGATTCTCTTCAAACTTCAAAGAATGATTGTACCATCTTAAGGATTGTTCCTTTTGAAATTGGGTCTGATCCTTCAATGAAACACATGAAAAATGGCTTTATGAAAATTTTGTCTAAAATTTTAGACTGGTCCAAATTCAGAGAAGTTGCAGACAACAATTTTAAGTTGATCAAATCATTATAATCTTTGTCTTTTAGGGTAGAAAACATTGTAACAAGCAATTTCTTCATTCTCCAAAAGCTTTCTTGTTGAGGGGCATTTAAAAACGTCATTGAATGGGAATGAGTTAAAAGAATTTTAGTAAATGCAATAAAGTTCACAGATTTAATTGAACTTTCTTCATACTCTCACAGAATCATTATACTATTTCAAGCATAGTTCCTTGTGAAATTGGATCTAATCCATCAAGTAACTTTGGAAAAGGGGCTGTCTGAAAATTTAATTAAAAAACCCTCATTTATGCAACAAAACCCACAGACTTTAATTAGATTTTGTTGAAACTTTCACAGAATGATTGTTGAAAGGATCATTCTTTTCAAAATGGGGTATTACTGTCAAGAAACACAGGAAAAAGGGCCTTATGAAAATTCATTAAGAAATACTTGATACCAAGTCCAGAACTTTCATCGGATTTTCTTCAAACTTTCACAGAATGATTGCACAATAATAATGATTGTTGATGTTGACATTAGACCTGATCTGTCAAGCATCACAGGAATAGGTGCCTTATGAAAACTTCATCTTAAAATCCTTGTACCATGATATAGTCAACAATTTTTGTCAAGCCTGCTTGTGGTGAGCAAGATATAGTTGTCACAATTCCTGCTTGGCATTTGGTAGCGCACCAGACTCCCAATCTTCAAACCTGGGATACGGCACATATCCTATCTGACATTTGTCTCTTACCCATTGGTGGATAATCGTAAACCTAAAAGGGGTAGCAGCTGATGGCTAGTAAAGGATGTAGTGGTAGTACTGGTCTTAGAAATACCAGGAATCCATTATTAGGTGCTCCAGCCGCTGCGATATGACTGTAATACAGTTAAAGTGGCATTAAACCCCATTCAATCAATCAATCAACCCCAAAGGTCAAGGTCACAGTTGAAGGTCAAATGTCAAAATTGAACTTGCCAAGAGCATAACTTCTACATTTATGGATGGATTTGAAAATAACTTGGCACAGTTGTTCTTTTTGATGAGTGCTATTGTCATGCAAATTATTTGTTTTGATATCTCCATGGTCAAGGTAACAGTTGAAGGTCAAAGGTCAAAAATGACCTTGTCTGGAGCATTACTTCTACATTTATGGATAGATTTGAAAATAACATGGCACAGTTGTTCTTTTTAATGAATTCTAGTGTCAAGCAGAACATTTGTTGTGATACCTCCAAGGTCTAGGTCACAGTTGAAGGTCAAATAATAGAATTGACCTTGTCTTGAACATACTTCTGAATTTATGAATGAATCTAAAAAAAACTTGGCACAGTTTTTCTTCTTGATGGCAGCTGGTGTCATGCAATACGTTTGTTGTTCAGGTCAAAGCTGAAGTTGATAGGACAAAATTGACCTTGTTAGCAGCATCAAATGTTTGTTGTGATATCTCCAAGGACAAGGTCACATTTGAAGGTCAAACAACAAAATTCATCTTGTAGGCAGCATAACTTAATAAGTTTGTGGATGTATTAGAAAATAACTCGGCACAGTTGCTTTTCTTGATGAGAGCTAGTGTCATGCAATACAATTATTGTGATATGTTTAAGGTCAAGGTCAAAGCTGAAGGTGAAATTTACCTTGTCAGCAACTTCTACATTTATGGATGGATTTGAAAATAATGTGGCATATTTGCTCTTCTTGATGAGTATAAGTGTCATATGATATATGCAAGGTCAAGGTCACTGTTGAAGGTGAAATAACTTTATTCAGAGCATGACTTCTTCATTTATGGATGGATTTGAAATAACTTGGCACAGTTGTTGTACTAGGTGAGTGCTTGTGTCATGCTAAACGTTTGATACGTCCAAGGTCAAAGTCAAAGTTTAAAAAAAACATACTGTGCACCCCAATCTCTGTGTAAATCAGCGGGCTCAACATGTTGTCCCTGGACAACCTATTTCTCATCATCAGATTCTTTCAATAGTTCGCAAAATGATTGCACCTTCATTAGGATTGTTCCTTTACAAATTCTGTCTGATCAGCCAAGTATCATGTAAAAAGAGGCATTACAATGATTTCACTAAAAAAAATCCTCGTTAACATAATTAAGTCTACAGTTTTCATCAGATTCTGTTCAAACTTTCAGAGAATGTTTGTACAGTCATTTCGATTGTTTCTTTCCAATTGGGTCTGATCTGTCTAATATCACAGGAAAAGGGGCTGTATGAAAAATTATTAACTAATCCTCATTAACACAAGAATGTCTTCAGTCTTTATCAGAATCTCTTCAAACTTTAATAGAATGATTATACCATTATTAAGATAGTTCCTTTGTAAATTGGGTCTGATCTGTGAAGTTTTACAAGAAAAGGCCCTATGAAAATTTTATGACCAAAACATTGTTATTACAATTAAGTCTTCAGTCTTTATCATTTTATTCAAACTTTTAGATTGATTGAACTATTATTAGGATTGTTCCTTTGTAATTTGGGTTTTATATCTTAAGTTTCATGGGCAAAGGTGCCTTATGTAAGACTTTATTACAAAAAAATCTTGGCAAAATTCAGTCCACTGTTTTTCTTGATTCTCTTTAAATTTTAGAGAATGATTTTACCTTAATTAGAATTTTCCTTTTGAAATTTGGTTTGTTTTATAAAGTATCACAGGAAAAGGGGCCCTATGAAAATTTCATTATAAAAAATTCTCATTAACACAATAAAGTCCACAGATTACACAGATTGTTTTATCATTATGATTATTGATTTTGACAGTAGATCAAGTATCACACGAAAATGGTCCTTAACAAAAACTAATTTGAAAATTCATGTTAACACAATGATGTCCCCAGATTTCACTGGATTCACTTAAAGCTTTCCACAGAATGATTGTTAAATCATAAGGATGGTTCTTTTCAGAATTGGCAACATGGCAACAGTGTGAAACTTTAAATTAATCTTTAAAGATTGAAGTTCTCTCCCAGAAGACTTAGAGTCTTGATATTTTGCATGAAACATCAGTATGTGTACCTTTTTCAAAGCCAAAGGGTCGTGGTCTATAAAGAAGGATTTTCAAATGACATCTCCTCCCAAACTAAAAGGCCAATTTGAACCAAATTTGGCAGAAATGTTCATTAGGTGTTCCCCTGTAAAAATAGCTGAAAGAATTGAAATCCGTTTGAAACCTGGTTGCCATAGCATATAACATGAAATTTTAAAATAATCTTTATAGATATTCCCCCTCCTGACCAAAAGGCATACAGCCTTGATATTTTGCATGAAACATTAGTATATCGACCTCTTTAAAAACTGGTAAAATCATTACCTCAGGAGCAGAGGGGGAGTCAATATAGAGATAAAGAAAGATTTTTAAGACATCTGGTCACAATCCACCCGGCCAGTTTGAGCCAAATTTGGCAGAAATATTCCTTAATTGGCCCCCTATAAGAATAACTAAAAGAACTGAAAATGGCTGAAAACATCAGTATGATGACCTCTTTCTAAATTCTAAATTCAATAGGAGGCAGAACCCCAGGGGGTGGGGTCTATTTTGAAATAAAGAAGGATTTTGAATGACATCTCCTCCAAACTAATAGGGCAATTTCAAATGAAATAGGCAAAAATATTCCATAGGTGGTCCTCTTTCACAATAGCTTAAATTATAGAAATCTTTTGGATGAACGGTGGTTGCCATAGCAACAAAAGTTAAATCTTTAAAATCTTCTCCAGACCAAGTTGACTTTCAGCCTTGATATTTTGCATGAAGCATTAATTCATTGACTTCTATCATATTTCTAAGATTATTACCCATGGTCCCAGAGGGGACAATAAGTATTATCCTCCTTTCATGTTAGTCCTAAAGCCTTAAAATTTGTCACCAAGAACGTGCTTGTGGAAATCAATGAAAATGATTAAATCATGACTTTTGGATCCCCTGTTACAGAGCCTACATTTGTATAAAGTAAGTTTAGGCCTACTATATCATAATCCTAATCATGGCATAGATTTTGATAGTTGGAAGAAAAGAGCATTTATCTCCAACAGCTCTCTTGTTTGATCTAGTTGTGTCTTTAGAGACAACATTTTGGATCAAATGTCTTGATATTGGATCAGAATGTTAGTCTCCAAAAAGGTCAATAGGTCAAATCGTAGAATAACCTTTTGTACCTACTAGTTGGCACATTTTATCCCCCCGCATCAATAAGATTGGGGGCATATTGTTTTACCAGTGTCCGTCTGTCTGTTTGTCTGTCTGTCCGTCTGTCCGTCTGTCTGCAAAACTTAACCTCCAACTAAACATTTTCCTATCACTTCAACCCTGATTAAGTTACAATGCTAATATTTGGTATGTAGATAGGTCTCAACAAGGCGCAACTGGGGAAGGTCATTTCATCAAGGTTAAGGTCAAAATTTTAACCCTTTACCCGTTTCTAAAGAATTCTCGTTTCGGGGGCATAGTGTTTCACAAACACATCTTGTTAGTTCAAATATCTTGATATTTGGTCAGAGTACTTGTTTCTATGAAATTTTTATCAATCTATATTAGTTTCTAAAGGGGTTAAAAAAACTTGGTCACCAGGTCAAATCTTACAAAACCTTGTGTACACTCTAGAGTTCACATTTTGGGCTCACCTGTCTTATATAGGTTAAATGTGTCTCCTCAACATCTAAGTTAACTTTGATACTGTATCTTATAGGGTCAAAAACAAGATCACTAGGTCAAATCTTTGTAAACCTTGTATGGACTCTAGAGGCCATTTTTATGCTAGGATGTCTTGATATTAGGTTTCAGTATTTGTCTCCATGAACTACAGTTAAAGTGTGAAACTTGGTCACATTGGGTAGAAAATTTGGTCTCTATGTCAATTCTTCAAAACATTATTTTACACTCTGTATATTTTTGGCTCAAATGTCTTGATTATAGCTCATAAAGTTTGTGTCATTAAAATCTTCACTTTGATATTATATCACATAGAGTCAAAAACTAGGTCACTGTGGAGATCACTTTTTTTTTCATATTTGGTCAGAGTATTTGTCACCATAAAATGATTGGTTAAGCCATATACATACAAAGTAATATTCGTTTCCGGGCTATTTCTTTGAAACCATTGGCTTGATTTTAATGAAACTTTGTGGAAGGCTTCACTACAAAGAGGAGATGTGCATATCGTCGTGGTTATCTGGTTTGACTATTAAATTTAGAGTTACTGCCCCTGATTGTCGAAGCCATGTACATATAGAGTGATATCCTAGGATTGATATACTCCATTGACAAACAAAATATTTTCGGCGGGGGATATCAATTATACTAATTTGCTTGTATTTCATATCTACTTCATAAGGGCTAAGGGGCCATTGGCCCTCTTGTTTAAAGATTACATTTTTAGCTCGACCGTTTTCCGAGAAAACCCGAGGTATTGCTATAGCCTTTGTGTGGTCGTCGTTGTGCAAAAACTTCAACATTTTGTGATATCTGGTTCTACTTAAGGCATTCACTTGAAACTTGGCACACTTGTTCACTATCAAAAGAGCAACCTATCCTTTCAAGGGGGATAACTCTAGATGCATTTTAACCATTATCCAGCACCCAATAGTTGCGCCGGGCAGTGCTCTTGTTATCAAAGAAAAATAGGCTACAATGACTAATCAGAATGGTTTCTTTCCACAATTTTGAGCTTCAAAATTAAATGATCCATAAAGTTGGAAAAACAGTTGCTAGTTCCTTAAGAAAAACTTTCCAAGGGAACTCAAAGAGCCTTTACTTAATGCCTTGTAAATGAACCTGATTTTTGTAAGTTTTGTACAGTCATACTGAAAGCTTGTATGATACTTTTCAGTGTTAATAGTTAGAAATTATTTTTTCAGCAAAGAAAGCCCTTGATGTGTTCATACCTCAGCTGGCTGAGTTCTGGAAAGGTTCTGATAGTAAAGGAGTAACTGAAGATTTATCTGTAAGTAGTGTTATGATATCATGTAACTGGAAATTTTCAGGACATTATAATGTTAGCAGTATTTGGGGGATAATTAGGGGCCACATATGTTAACAAATTACCAGACTGCAAAATTCTACATTGCTCCAAATTGTTGCAAACCACAATTTAAAGCTTGTGAAATTTTAGATTTTTTCAACTTTCTGGGTAGAAAACATTGTGTAAAATGAGGAAATTACTTGCAATTTCTTCATTTTACACAATGTTTTCTCAATCATTTTACCTTGAGGGGCTTTGAAAGCCATCATTGTGTGGGAAAGGGTTAAAAACCCAAATATTGCATATTCTAATGATAATTTGTTAAAGTTGAAGATTATGAAATTGAATGAGATGTTTTGGGAAAGAACACCAATCTTGGTAAATTTGAAACCTTTCTTGTAAATCTAGATGACCAATTTGTCTGTTCTTTTGAAGGATGTATTACTGTTATTGCCTATGTCATTCCCAGCTATAAATGTTGGAAAGGCATATAGAGTTATCTTTGCCCATCTCATGGGCATGACCCTTTTCTGTACAGAGTTTTTTATCTTCACCCTTTATGGATGGTTTTGAAATTGATACAGTTCCTATTCTTGAGCACTAGTATCATAGGAAAAGTTTGTTCACATAAGCCTAATGTCACAGTCCATGGTCAAGTGACAAAAGTGATATTATCCTGAGTGTTGCTTCCATATTGATGAGTAGATTTCAAATAATTGGTGTTCCTCTTAATGAGTACTAGTTAAATACCAAAAGGTTGTTTGGATATGCCAAAGGTCAAGGTCACAGTCAAAGGTCAAATGAAATGAATTGTGTCCAGAGCACATCCTCTTCATTTAATTATTGATTTCAATTTATCTTGCCAAATTGGTTCCCTTCAATGTGGACTAGTATCATAAGTTAAAATACATCCAAAGTCAAAGGTCAACTTGAACTTGCACGAAGTGCTCATGGTGAGGTATTTTGATCGTCCTTCGTCCGGCATGTGTCGTCCCTTGTGTGTCAACAATTTTAAAATGACATCTCCTCCCAAACTGCTGGGCCAATTTCAACCAATTTGGCAGAAATGTTCCTTGGGTGGTGCCCTTTAAAAAATGCTAAAATCCTAAAAGTTAAATCCTTGAAAACTCTGGTTGCTATGGCAACAAACAGGTATTCTAAAAAAATCTTTAAAAAATTATCTCCTCCTAACCCAGAAGGTGAGTCTTGATATTTTGCATGAAGCATCAGTACACTGACCTCTTTTAGAATTGCTAGAATCATCAACCTCGGGTCCCCTCTGGTCCCCTGAGGGGGGCTTATATAGAAATAAACAAGAATTATTGAAACAACAACTTCTCCCAAACCACTGAGCCGATTTCAACCGAATTTGGCATAAATGTTCCTTAGGTTAAGCCCTTCAAAAATAGCTTAAAGAATTGAAGTACGTTGAAAACTCTGGTTGCCATGGCAACAAAAAGGAAATTTTAAAAAAAACTTTAAAATTTTTCTTCCCCGACCCAAAAGGCTTACAGCCTTGATATTTTGCATGAAGCATCGGCACATTGACCTTTTTCAGAAGTGCGTAAATTATCTACCTCGGGACCTCAGGGTTGGAATCCAAGGGGGATGGGGCTTATAGAGAAAGAAGGATTTTTAAAAGAACATCTCCTTCCAAACCACCTGGCCAATTTAAACCAAAGAATTTAAATCAGTTGAAAACTTTGAATTGCTATGACATCATCTCCTCCTGACCCAGAAGTTGGTGAACCTTGAATTTTGCATGAAGCCTCAGTACATTCACCCTTTCAAAAGTCCTAAATTTTGAAAGCTGCAGGGTGATTGGGTTTGCATAAAATTAAAGAAGGCTAATCTTTCAAAACTGTTTGCCCAATTTTAACCAAATTGACAGAAATTTAACTAAGGTTGTCCCCTTTTAATAATTACTAAAAGAGTTGAAATATTTTGAAATCATTGGTTGGCATGGCAAGATAAGGTGATTTTTATTAAATTTTAAAGGAGGTCTTCTCCTGACCTAGTTATTATTAGGCCTTCAAGAAAAAGAGCCTTATCTCAGGTGAGCACCAGAGCCACAGGCCCTCTTGTTATATTAAGGGGAATGTAATTGAATCAGGCAGTCAGTCTGTTCAGACAACTCTAGACAACTCCTAAGTGTTAAGTTATTGCCTCTCATTCATATAAAAAATGCTTGTCCAGATATTTTCTTCAACAGTTTCAGTCAAATTCACTCTACACTGGGTAGAAGTTTCTTTAGGAATTACAGATATGCAAGATGCAAATGTTGTGACATTCTATCAAGAGTTAGTAAGTTATTTCCCTGATTCAACTTCAAACAAATGTCTGGCCAACTCCTCCAACTGTTTCAGTTTGGTTCACTTGATTCTTAGCAGAAGTTTTCATTGAAATTTGTAGATGTGTTTGAGACAAACCATTTTAAACTCCTATCTAGAATTAATGAGTTACTGCCCCTGATATGACTTAAATATTGGCGGTGAGGATTACAGAATTTTTGCTTACAAGTTATGTATGAGTGTTGGTTTAATTAAAACAGAGTTATTACCTCTAAATTGAAGAGTTATTGCACCTTTGACATGAAATAGGGCTGGAGTATTTATCACCTAAAGTGATATTTATTCTAGTATATACTAACTTTATTGATTTCAAAATTATTTGACTTTTTGATGGAGAGGCAAACATGTCTGAGTGTGTGTCTATCTGTCAATAGACTTTTTAGCTCACTTGTGCACAAAGTGCAAGATTAGCTATTTTAATTGGCCATTGTCTGTTGTCTGTCCTTCAATTGCTCCATCTGCCCATCCACAATTTCTTTAAAAATCTTCTCCTGCTAAACCACAAAACCAGTATGTTGATCAAGCTGGAATGTTAACTTTGTGAAGTTCTACAAAAAGAAGTTAATTCCATGATAAACTGGTTGCTGTGAAAATGGGAAATTATAGGAAATCTTTGGAATACATTTTTAGCACACCTGACCACAAAGTGGTCATGGTGAGCTATTGTAATCTAGTTGTGTCTTTGGTCCATCGTCCATTGTGTGTCAACATCTTGTGTGCACTCTAGAGGCCACAATTATTGCTCTATTGGTCAGAATGTTTGTCTCCATGAAAGCTCAGACAAGTTTAATATTGGAACATATGGGGTAAAAAACTGGGTCACTAAGTCAAATCTTAGAAATACCTTGTGTGCACTCTAGAGTATTTTTTTTTGCCACAAATGTCTTGATTTTTGGTGAGATTGTTTGTCTCTATAATTTCTTGGTCAAGTTTGATACTGGTTTTTGATGTTATAAACTAGGTCACTGGGTCAAATCTGAAAATAATCTTGTGTGCACTCTAGAGGTCGCAATTTTGGCTCAAATCAAATGATATTTGGTCAGAATGTTTGTCTTCATGTTGTCTCAGCCAAGTTCAAATTTTAGTCATATGGGGTCAAAAACTAGGTCACAAGGTCAAATATTTGAAACACCATGTGTGCACTCAAGAGGCTCAATTTGGCTCTATTGCATTGATATTTGGTCAGATTGTTTGTCTACATGATATCTTGGTCAAGTTCGATACTGGGTTATTTGATGTTTTAAACTAGGTCACTAGGTCAAATCTTAGAAATAATCTTGGCTAAAATCAAATGATATTTGATCAGAATATTTGTCTCCATGTTATCTCTGCCAAGTTCAAATTTAAGTCATTTGGGGTCAAAAACTAGGTCACTAAGTCAAATCTCAGAAACACCTCTCATACACTCTAGAGTTTGCATTTTTGGGTCAACTGAATTTTTTGGTCAGAATGTTAGTGTCAATGATATGATAGCCAAGTTTAAATTTGGGTCACATGGGGTCCAAACTGAGGTCACTAAGTCAAATCTTAGAATTATTTTGTTTTTACTCTGGAGACCCTATTTCTGGCTCAATAGAATTGATAATTGGCCAGAATGTTCCATAATATCTTGGCCAAGCTAGACTTAGGTTGACATGAGATCAAAAACTAGGTCACTAGGCAAAATCTTAGAAATACTTTTACACTCCAGATGCCACATTTTTGGCCTAATTGGTCAGAATATGTTTGAATTTTGGTCATTTTCGGTAAAAAACTAGGTCAAATCTGAGAAAAACCTTGTTTTTACTCTAGAGGCCACATTTTTACTTAATTGACTTGATATTTATCTAAACAGCAAATTCTAGGCTGAAATTTCTTTAGAAAAAAAAAATACCTGACTGAACAAACTAAATTATCACTCACTCAAGCTTTAATCCAGTGCCATTATGACTTTGCCTGTCCTATATGGTATAATAGTCTGTCAAAGCACTTAAAGAATAGGCTGCAAATAACCCAAAATAACCCGAAATAAGATGATATTTTTAAATGCACTAATAACATTCTTCCTGTTCATTTAAAAAACTGAACTGGGTTCCTTGCAACAAACATGTGAAACAGATTATCCTCTGTAACATGTATGAAATTTAATTTGGTCGATTTTCACCAAATTACCTGAATGTAATGTTCTCTCCAAAAAGTGCTTTGCACAACTATGGAACAAGGTCTAGTCTGAAATGGATGTGTTTGCCCAAAATGAAAAGTCATGGGTCAAAATCTTTAAGATTACTAGGTTGCTCGCTATGGAATCTCCTTCCTATTCAGAATACAAAGTAAGATAAATTGATCACTTTTAAACATGCTGTCAAAACACATTTATTGAATAATCTTTAATGAATCACTGTGATCTCATGTATGTTTAATTATACAAATTCTTACCTTTATGGTCATATATTCTGCCACTCTGTGTCATGACGCCAAATCTTAGGGACCACAATGGAAAAAAGTGCTTATGGTGAGGTATTTTGATCGTCCTTTGTCCGGCGCGCATCGTCTGTCCTGTGTCAACAATCTTAAATTGACATCTCCTCCCAAACCATTGGGCAGATTTCAACCAAATTTGGCAGAAATGTTCCTTGAGTGGTGCCCTTTTGAAAAGGCATAAAGAATCGAAATCTGTTAAAAACTCTGATTTTTTAGCTCCACTGGTCAAAGGCCAGGGGGCTATTGTCATGGCGTTGTCTGGTTTGCGACCATGCATCCTTTAAACATCTTCTCCTGAACCATTGGGCAGATTTTAATGAAACTTGGCAGAAATGTTCTTTTGGCCACCCTTTTCATAAATTATTAAGGGAATTTTGATTCACCCCCAAATATGGGTGTGACATATTTTCATTTTAAAATCTTTAAAAATCTTCTCCTCTCAAACCATTTGGCCAATTTAAATGAAACTTGGCATGGATGTTCCTTGAGTGACCCTCTACTAAAATTGTTCAAGAAATTTTGTTTGACCCCCCAAATATTGGCATGGCAGGGCAGGGCTTATTTTCACTTTAAAATCTTTAAAAATTATCGCCTTCCTAACCATTTGACCAATCTCAACAAAAATTGGCATGGATGTTCCTTGAGTGACCCACTACTTAAATTGATCAAGAAATTTTGATTCACCCCCAAATATGGGTGTGGCAGGGCATGGCATATTTTCATATTAAAATCTTTAAAAATCTTTTCCTCTCAAACCATTTGGCTGATTTAAATGAAACTTGGCATGGCTGTTCCTTGAGTATCCCTCTACTGAAATTGCTCAAGAAATTTTGATTGACCCCCAAATATGGGCATGGCAGGATGGGGCTTATTTTAACTTTAAAATTTTAAAAATCTTCTCCTCTCAAACCATGTGGCTGATTTCATTGAAACTTTGCATGAATGTTCCTTGAGTGACCCACTACTTAAATTGACCAAGAAATTTTGTTTGACCCCCAAATATGGGTGTGGCAGGGCAGGGCTTATTTTCACTTTAAAATTCTTCTCCTCCCAAACCATTTTACCAATCTCAACAATACTTGGCATGATTGTTCCTTGGGTGATCCTTTACTTGAATTGTTCATGAAATTTTAATTGCACCCTAAATTTGGGCATGGCAGGGCTTGGCTTTTTTACTCTAAAATCTAAAAAATTCTACTTCCTACTCATTTTACTAAATTTCATGAAACTAGGTATCAATATTCCTTATGTGACTCTTTACTCGAAATTTTTCATGAAATTTTGATAGGCCCATAAATATGGGCGTGGCAAGGCATGGCCAATTTTCATTTTGAAAACTTATAAAATCTTCTCCTCCCTATCGATTGGACTAATTTCAATGAATCTTTGTATGAATGTTTCATGGATGACCCTTTACTTAAATTGTTCCTGAAATGTGTTAAGAATAGTTTAGTTGTTGCAAACACCTAAATGTTGGTATTGTTGGTAAAGGGTTTGCGGTAAGGGTAATTAAATATTTTGGTAGAATTCAGGTCAGACCCAGTAAGTCATAACAAAATAGTTGAAAAGAGACCTCAAAATGCTGTTTTTAGTCAGAGTTAGCTTTATTTGGTAGAAATATTAATTTATCACTTTTAAACATGTAAATGCAAAGAGATGTAAATGTTGTGTAAGTTTACATGTGTAGGAATATCTGAATGGAAACATTTTCTAGAACATTGATCAAAGGGAGATAAATGCATCTTATGAAGCTATAGAACTTCCCTTTCAGATTTGTATATTCCAAATACCTAACAAACTTATTTTGATGTACTGACAGTAAGTTATGAAAAACATTGTAGCTAAAATAAGTCTGCTATAAGTTATTTGAATTCAGATTAAACAAAACCAAAATTTTCAGGTTATGGGAGAATATATTTATTTAATAATTTTGAGTTAGATAAGTTTGAGAGTGCTTTTATCATGGCGTTGTCTGTCACGCGTGTTTTGTCAGGTTGTGCGTATGTCCGTTCGCAAGTAAACTTTTTCTATCATAGTAATGTGCCAAGATCAAAGTCATCTGTCAACTTGGCATTTGTGATTTACAAACACATCTTGTTTTATGATATACACCCTTTCTTAGCTCACCTGAACACTTCATCACATGATCTTTTGTGATTGGCCTTTGTCAAGCATCTACAAGCATTGTTCTGAAATTACAGACTTCAAATCTCGAGATGTTGAAGCCAATGGAGCGATACAGGCCCTGTTTGGCCTCTTGTTTATAAAAAACTTTAAAAAATTATCTCCTCCTGACCAAGAAGGCGTAGAGCTTTTTTTTAAAATGACATCTCAAAAACCATTGGGCGGATTTCAACCAAACTTGGCAGAAATGTTCCTTTGGTGGTGCCATATGAAAATTGCTAAAAGAAATGAAATCTGTTAAAAACTCTAGGTAACTCTTGGTATCAAAACTGAAATTTTAAAATAATCTTTAAAATAGTCTCTTCCTGACCAAGAAGGCATAAAGCCTTGATATTTGGCATGAAGCAGCAGTACATTGACCTCTTTCAGAATTGCTAAAATCATCCCTCAGGGGGATGGGGCTTTTATAGAAATAGAGAAGGAATTTGAAAATGACATCTCCTCCCAAACCACTGGGCTAATTTCAACCAAAGAATTTAATCAGTTGAAAACTCTGGTTACTATGACAACAAGAGTATTGCTGAAATATTTGAAATCTGTTGAAAGCATTGGTTGGCATGGTAACATAAGTTGATTTTAGTTAATTGTTAAAGGAGGTCCCAGTTTGTATTAGGCCTTGAAGAAAAAAAGAGTCTTATCTCAGGTGAGCGCCAGGGCCACTGGCCCTCTTGTTTGTGTTATCTCTGGTGCTGGTGTCCATTACATGGTTTTAGTATTCATGTTTAAAACTTATCATGCTTTATTGTTACCATGCTATGTTCATTATTATACCTGAATAAAACTAATAATGCTACTAGAATATAAGACCTGAAGTATTCATATTTAGTATGTAGCATCACTAGATCATTTTGTACTATGTTACTAGAAATTATGCTTCTAGGGTAAAAAATGTCCCTACCCAAGTGGTTGAATATTGAGCTAGCCATTAATCTTATAATTTTATATTGTTTATTTAGCTCAGGTTCTTTCTTTTTAGCTCTACTCGCTGAAAGCCAGGAGCTATTGTAATGATGTTGTGGGTGTGTGTCCGTCTGTCTGTAAACTTTTACTAAATCTTTGGGTGACCCTTAATTACTTCAAAGATTTTTAATCGGATGAAAAACATGGCTTAAATAGGTGGGAATAATTTCTGTATATGGTGAAACCTTAAAAAATCTTCTCAGAAACCAGTGCATGGATTCCAACCAAATTTAAAGGAATGATCATTTGGTGACCCTTTAGCAGATTCAGATGGCTTAAATGGGCAGGGCTTATTTGGTGAAATCTTTACAAATCTTCTTCTAAGAAACAAAATGAAGGATTTCAACATAATTTTACGGGAATGCTTAATTGATGACCCTATATCAGATCCTTCAAAGAATTTTGATTGGATGAAATACATGGCTTCAATTGGAGGGAATAGTTTCAATATATGTTTAAAGCTTTTAAAATCTTTTTGTTAGAAACCAGTTGATGGATTTCAACCAAATTTCACTGGAATGATCTTCTGGTGACTTTTTTTCAGATTCCATCAATTTTAATTTTGATTCGTTGAAAATATGGCTTTTATGGTTGTGGCTTATGGTTTCCAGTGAATTTTTAGCTCCACTGGCTGAAAGCCAGAGAGCTATGGTCATGGCATGGTGTCCTTCCTGCCTGCGTCCGTCTGCCCAGTCGTCCATCCGGTCTTCTCAGAAACTACTGGTTGAAATTCAACCAAATTAAAAGAAATTATCCTTGGGTGCCCCTTTATCAGATTCCTTCAAAGAAGTTTGATCTGATGAAAAATGTAGCTTTTAGGGAGCTTTTTACCATATATGGAAAACAGCGCATAAACTTAAGGTAGTCTCCTTAGACAGTATCAAATGGATATTTTTATATTTTACATGGATGTTCATGGATCTCTTTTAGATTACCTTTAATACGATTTTTCTAAAGAGATTTTGATCAGTTGAAAATTTTTGATGTTATGTCCCCAATTTCATAAGGTTTATTAAAGGGAGGTAATAAATTCAGCTGATTAAGTCAACTGTCAATCTTTGAGAGAAAGAATTATCATTATCCTTTAGCCCTAAGCCAAATGACAAAATTCTAGATTGAATTAAATTGTAAGAAAATGCAATTATAACCCATAACCACACCACACAAGGCTGCTTTTTCTCACACCCTTAGAAATATGTGTATGGAAAACTTTGTATGAAAAGAAGAAATTGCTTGTAACAAACATTCTCTTTTTAGATCCTCTGGCTGAAAGCTAAGGGACCATTGTCATGGGGAGGTGTCCATCATGTGTCTGTCTGTCTGTCTGTCCATCCATCTGTCTGTCCATCCAAAGACTTTTCCAAAATCTTCTCCTCAGAAAGTACTGAACAGAACAGAATTCAACAAAATTTCACAGAAATGATCCTTGGGTAACCCTTTGTCAGATTTCTCCAGAAAATTTTCATCCGATGAAAAACATTACTTTAATGGGCGGGGCTATTTCCATATATATTTTGAAAAATCTTCTCAGAAAGCAGTGGATGGATTTAAACCAAATTTCACAGAAATAATCCTTGGGTGAACCTTAATCAGATTTCTTCAAAGAATTTTTATCCGATGAAAAACATGGCTTTATGGGGGGGGGCTATTTCCATATGTGGTGAAAGCTTTCAAAATATTTTTAGAAACCAGTGAATAGATTTCAACCAAATTTTACAGGATTAGCCCTGGGGTAACCCTTTATCAGATTTCTTCAAAGAATTTTGTTGAAAAACATGGCATGAATAGGCAGGACTTATTTCCATATATGGTATACGGTGGGAACTTTAAAATTCTTTTTTTTTTTCAGAAACTGGTAGATATATTTTAACCAAATGTCACAGGAAATATCCATTTTTAGACCCTTTATCAGATGTATTCAGTTAATTTGATTGTAAAAAAATCATGGTTTTTTGGTGGGGGTACTAATATGAATATTTGGAATATATTCTGAGAACTTTGAAAATCTTCTCAGAATCCTATTGATGTATTTCAACCCAATTTCAAAGGAATAATCCTAAGGGGACTCTCTGCAGAGTTCTTCACATGATTTTGATAGGTTGAATAACATTGCTTTTATTGGTGGGGCTAATGTCCATATATGAAATACAGTGTAAATTTTGTAAATTCCTTTTCATCTTACTTAATATATGAATTTTATATAACTCAACTTGACTTTGTAAAACAGTGAAAAGTTTGAAATGCTTCACCAGAACTAATTCAAAGATACTAGTGACTAGATTTATTTGCCAGAGATGGCTATAAGATGATTCGGTTTATATTGAATGCTGAAAACACCATTTGCTTAATCAGCATATTGAGGCCTGTGGAGTGATACAGGCTGTAGTGGGGCTCGGATATCAAAAAACGCTCTTTTGAGTTAATGCATCTTTAATAATCTTCGTTAGTTATCAATGTCAGAAAGCTGATGATTCTCAACAATTGAGCTGACCGTTCTTCAAGCCCGCACAACTAAAAACTGATTTGAAAAACGGTCGTTGCAAAACATTTACGTCATTTTGACGTCGCGTGAACGTCGCGCGTATTTTAGTACGGCGTGACGCTACGTTACGTCGAAATGCACTCCTAAGAGCTAGGACGCTCTTACACTCCCCTCTATGAAATCACATCATTTCATAAATAAAAGGCAATTAAGTGCGAAGGTAAATTCTTAAAAGAAATGCTTTTGAAATCACAAACCATTTGAAATAATGTAATTAACAATGATCTTGCACTATAAATCTTGAAATATTTCTGGTACTTATAATACAATTAATCATTTTAAAACATATTGAATTAATATAAGTTTCACGACCTTTGTAATTTACATGTCAATGCAAAGCAATTACACCCCTTCTAAAAGACAAAGCCTTGTGACCGGTTTTACTAATTTTGACCCTTTTGTTATGACCACACAACTACGCACATGCCCGTCTCGGCCAGTTCTGACGTCCTCGACCACGCCCATCGGCCATTGTCCCCTCGGAATCTTGTCGTCAGCTACTAATACAAGGTCTCCAGCACGCAAATCACGAGTAAGCCGTCTCCATTTTTTACGTTTTTGTAATGTAGGTAAGTATTCCCTTATCCAACGCCTCCAGAACACGTTTATCAAGTACTGAGTTTGCTTCCATAATTGTTTGGTTGATGAATGTTCACTGTTGTTAATTACGTATGGAATATGAGACTCTGATTTCATCATTAACAACATGTTTGGTGTTAACGGTAACGGGTCACTATGATCACGACTCACTTGTGTAATAGGCCTACTATTTAGAATGTTTTCAGTTTCTGTCATTAATGTCAACAACTGTTCATCATTAAGTAACTGTTCCTTGACAATCGACGCTACGTTACGTCGAAATGCACTCCTAAGAGCTAGGACGCTCTTACACAGGCGCTCAAGCGCCTCTTTTGTAAAATACCATTCTTGAATGGCAGTTTTTTACAATCATCTTAGTAGGGTAAACTGGGTTAAATGGTTATAATTTCCTAGTGAGTTTTTGAGACTTCATGGTTTATGTATATATGGATTGAATGATTAACACCCTATTTTCAAGGAGACTGTAGTAACTCAGGATACACCACAGTAAACTGGATTGCATATTTAAGGTCTGCACACACTTAGAAAGGGTATTCCTCTTTACAGTTCTAAAAATAGATGAAGGAGATGCAAGGTTGTTAGAAAGTGGTAGAAAGTAGGGTTTTGTCTTATTGGTTACTGCTTTTGGATATGGAAGACAAAAGCTTATTATCAAGGGAAGTATCAAGGGAAATGTGGATTATATATTTTAACCCATTACCAGACAACATAATATTAGACTGGTTCAGATTTAAAGCAGTCTCAAATTGTTGGAATGAAGAAAATCTTTGCCTTTTAGGATAAAAACATTGTGGACAATGAAGAAATTGCTTGCAACAAGCTAGAATTAACCCTTTAATCCATTATAGCACGACAAAATCTTAGACTGGTTCAAATTGAAAGAAGTTGCATATCACAATTTCAAGTTGCTGAAATTTAGAGAATCTTTACCTTGTAGGGTAGAAGACATAATAAACATTGATGAAATTGCTTGTTACAAGCAATTTCTTCATTATCCACAATGTTTTCCAAAGCTTTATTCAAGAGATGCTTAAAAAACGGGATTGAGAGGGAATGGGTTATATGCAAAAATAAAGCAGATACTTGTACTTAACCTTTCAATCAAACCTGACATTGTAACAAATGTTGTCTTTAAGCTTATAGCTTAGCCCATTCCCACACAGTGACACTTTTTGAAACCCATTCAGAAAAACAATACGGGAAATAAATGTGTAAAATGAAGCAATTTCCTCATTTTCCACAATGTTTTTTACCCAGCAAGTTTAAAATAAATTTTAAGTCATTATCTATGACTCCTTTCAATTTGGACCAGTCTAAAATTTGGCCTTTTGGTAATAGGTTCAAAACTCTAAAAGCAAGGATGTTAACCCTAAATTCATTGGGATTTTGTGACGTATCATCTGAGGTTTATAACTAACCTCAATCCTTTAAAACGTTACAGCGCAGGTTCAGGTATCTGCTTACAAAATAATTTATTAGAAAAACAAAAGATAGTTATTGCAATAGTACTCTCATCTTTACTTTTCAAACAACTGAATCAACTCAACACTTAACTTTAAACCCATTCCCACACAACATAATTTTAGACCAGTCAAAATTCAAAAAAATCATTTCACATGGTGAATATGATTCGGTTAATAATGAATTCCTGAAAACATCATTTGTTTAATCAGTAAAATCAGGTCTGTGGAGCGATACAGGCGCTCATGTGCCTCAAGTTTAGATCACCTCAGCACTAGGTGCTCTGAGTGAGCTATTGTGATCAGTCATTGTCCAGGGTCCATCTGTCTGTTCATCCCTTCACAACTACATAAAAACCTTATCCCAAACCAACCATTGAATTTCAACCAAACTTCACAGAAATTATCCTTAGGTCTTGCTCTTAAAAATACTTCAAAGAATTGAAATCCATAAAAAATTTGGTTGCCATGGCAACTGAGTGAAAAAACTAAAAAAATATTCTTCAGGCTTAGAACTTTGATATTTGGTATAAATCATCATCTATTGATCCTCTACCAAAATACTTCAAAGAAATACAGTACTCTGAAAATAAGCCCGTTTCTGCGCGATCCCTGCTTTTACATAGAAATAAGGAAATCCTTGAAAATATTCTTCTCCCAAACCATAAAGCCTAGAGCTTTGATATTTTGTATAAAACATCTATTGACTCTCTACCAAAATACTTATAAAAAATACTGTACTCTGAAAAATAGCCCTACTCTGTGTGGTTCCTGATTTTATATATGGAAAAAAGAAGGAAATCTTTGAAAATCTTCTTCTCCCAAACCATAGGACTATGTAGAGCTTGGTTATTTGGTATAAATCATTATCTGTTGACCCTCTACTAAAATGCTTCATTGAATAATTGTTTACTGAAAATGAGCCCTTTTCGGTGCAATCTCTGGTTTTAGAAAGGAATAAAAAAGGATATCTTTGAAAATCTTCTACTCCTAAACCATTAGGCTAGAGCTTTTAAAATTTTGTGTGCATCAATGCCTATTGACCCTCTCCCAAACTACTTCAAAGAATTACTGTACTCTAGAAATTGGTGCTCTACGGTCGGATCTTCAATGTACCTAAAATTAAAGACGAAGACCATTGAAAAATCTTCTCCAGAATAATTAGGCGTAGGGCTTTGACATATTGTATATTATAAGACCATGAGCCATCATACTCAGGGGATTGATATAGGACCATCATGGTCCATTTGTTATAAAAAGTAGTTTATTAACTCCACTGGCTAAAAGCCAGCGAGCTATTGTCATGGCGTTGTATCCGTCGTGAATCAATACCTGCATGCATTAAATTTTACTTTAAAAATCTTCTTCCCAGAGAGTACGTAACAGAATTCAAACAAATTTTATAGGAATGATCAGTGTGTGACCCTTTATCAGATTCCTTCAAAGAATTTTGATCAAATGACAAACATGGGCCTGGCTAATTTACATATATGGTGAAACCTTTAACTTCTTCCCAGAAACCAGGGGATGGACTTCAACCAAATTTTAAAGGAATGATCCTTGTGTGACCCTTTATCAGATATTTTCAAAGAATTTTCATCCAATGAAAAGCCTGGCATTAATGAGCTTGGCTTATTTCCATATATGGTGAAAGTTTTGGAATTCTTTTTTCTTAAAAACTAGATGATGGATTTCAACCAAATTTTACAGGAATCATCATTTGCTGACTTATTATGCTGACTATCTAAAAGAATTTTAATTGGATGAAAAATATATCTGGTATATAGTGAAAATTTTAAAAAGAAAAAAAAATTCTCAGAAGTAAGTAGTTTGATTTCAACCAAATTTCATAGTAACTATCCTTTGGAGATCCTTTATCAGATTTCTTCAATGAATTTGAGCTGATGAGAAACTTTTCTTAAGTGGGTGTGGCTTATGTCCATATATGGTGTGTCCTCAAAACTCCTCAGAAACCTGTCAATGGATTTCAACAAAATTGTACATGAATGATACTCAGAAGACCCTTTATCAGATTCCATAAAGTTTGATCGATTGAAAAAAACATATGGTATACAGTGAAAATTTTGTTAATACCTTTTATCTGACTAAGGTATATTAATTTTACATAACTTGACTTTTGTAAATCATGAAAAATTCAAAATGCTTCTCTTGGACCATTAAAAGGAATTCAGGAGCAAGATTTACTTGCCAGATGTGGAATATGATTCCATTGATATTCAACTCTGAAAACACCATTTGCTTAATCAGTACATTTAGGCTTGTGGAGTAGTACAGGTGCTCATTAGAGCCTCTAGTTAGAAGATGACTCAGGTGAGCAATTTAGGACCACCATGGTCCTCTTGTCTTTGAAGATCTTTTTCTTCTAAACTAGTCAGCCAGTTTGAACAAAACTTTATTAAAATATTCATTTGGTAACTCTTGTCAAAAATTGTTCATGTAATTTTGATTGGCCCATAAATGTTAGAGTGGTAGGTTGGAGTAGTTTTCTTTGATTTCTCAAAACGATACTTCCTGCAATATAACTGGATCAATTTAGGCTAAATTTACATAAATTTCCTTTGGGGACTCCTCTAAGAAAAAAGTCATAACATTTTTAAACAACCAATCAATGGAAAAAAAATATAGGCAGGTTCAAGTTGTAAGAAGTTGTAGACTACAATTCTTATTTTGTGAAATTCTAAAAAAGTTATTCTTTATGAGGGTAGAAAACGTTGAAAATGAAAAAAATGCTTATTTCTTTCCTTGAAGGGCATAAAAAGCAGTGAGTGCGACTAGATTAACCCTTAAACCTCTCCTGTACAAACCCTAAGTTTTATGCTGCTGAGCTTTTATACTTGAGAAAACATTGTTGAATAAGGAGAAATTGCTTGTAACAAGCAATTTCTCCTTTTCCAACAATATTTACTACAACATAGGTTTGTTTAATTTTAAGTTAAACCAATTTTCAATGTTTTCTGTAACCTCTTTCAATTTGGACCTGTATAAGATTTAAAAAAACGGGAAAGGGTTAAATACAGGTGTGCTGAAGAAGAGATTATCAGACAATCTTATTGCCATACTAAAAGATTGTGACAACTATCAATTAGGGGCAAACTTATTAGGGATTATTTGGGACACCCCTTGAAAAGTTCTACTATCATGTGAAAAGAGTGGCTTTATTGATCAAGGTCTTGTTTTTTTTATGCTCCAAAAGGGTGAGCATATAACCGCTGCTTCATTTGTTCATCCACCCTTCCGTCCATCTGTGTCCACCTCGATAAAAACACTCAGCCAAATTGGATGAAACTTAACAAGTGAATTCCTTATGATATTGCTCCAATGCATTTTCCCAGTTTAGGGATAGCTCAAAAGTCAAGGTCACAGTATAAATAAAATTGACATTGTCCAGAGCATAACTCCTTCAAATATGCAACGATTTCAAAATGATTTGGCACAATTGTTCTCTATCATGAGTAGATATGCCTGTTGAAAATAAAAATCAGATAGCTCTAAGGTCATTTCTCAAGGTCAAAGGTTAAAATTTAGCATTATCAGAGCATAGCTCCTTCAATTATGGATGGATTTCAGTATAACTTGGCACAATTCTTCTATCTTCAAGCATATAGCATCATCTTCATCTGTTTGTTTATCCAGACCCTTTTTGCTCATTTATTTTATACTTTCGGGGTGCTTAATCCATATCTTATGGCTCATGCAGTTAGATGTCAAAACTGATTAATGTTTGATGTCACTAAATATCACTATCTTGAAACAAAATGGCCTTATTTACAGGGACTATGACACAATTCTATTTAAAAAAATATCTTCCATAAATTGATAAAAGATTGGCAGAAAATTCACACATATTTTCTGAAACATTTCAATATATGATGATTTGATATATGTTTTCAGTATTTGGAAGATGTCACTATAGAAAATCCTCGAGTTCCAGAAATACCTTTGAATTTTCTGTCAATCTTTAACTGGCTTAATATAATTTTCGGCGATGGCACTTATCTTTCTGACATTTGTCTCTCATCAATGGGTGGATAGCAGCTGGAGGCTAGGAAAGGATGTAGTGGTAATACTGGTGTGAGAAATACCTGGAATCCATTGTTAGGTGCTCCAGCCACAGTGATATGACTGAAATACTGTTAAAGGTGACATTAACCCCATTTAATCAATCACTTAATAAGATGTTTTGATATATTTTCAGTATTTTGAAGAAGTCACTATAGAAGATCCTCGAGTTATGCATTTATGTGATAAAGCTGCCCTCCCTAAACCATTCCAAATCTTGAATGAGTGCCTTAAACGGTAAAGACTTTCTCTGCCAGTTGACAGCATTTTTGACTTGTCCAAAACAATTTGCAGAAAACAATTATCATTCTTATTGTGAATATTCAGTTCTAACTGTAATTGAGACCATTCAGGCTGCAGAAGGTTGAAATATCGTGACAATGTCCTCTCAGTTTGTCTTTTTGTCATTTTGTTTGTAACCTTTTCTCCTATATTTTTGAATGGATTTAGACTCTGCCAACTTAAGTAATTTTGAGGATGAAGTAACCTCTGGTCATGATTGATTATAGTTTATTACTGGTTCTTTAGAAGTGGTAAGATTCAAATTCTTATTTCTGACATATTTTCATCAAAATGAGCCTACATCATCCTCATCACCATGTGTAAGTAGTCCACTACCAGAAAAACTCTGTCAATCAGTCCAAAAAATTTGGTTTTCATACTTTTTAGCTCACCTGAGCACATTGTGCTCAAGGTTAGCTTTTGTAATCAATGAATGTCTGTCATCTGTCATCCATTGTGGGTCATAAACAATTTTCTTGTTAGCAATCTAGGGGCCAAAATTTGACCCAATCTTTATGAAACTTGGTCAGAAGGTTTGTCTAGTCATAAGGATAAATCATATCAAAAATGGGAACTTCCTTTTGGAAAACACAGGAAAAGGGGCCTTAATAACAATTTCCTTGTCAGTACTCCTGGGACAACAATTTTGGTCCAATCTTCATGAAAATGGAATCAGAATGTTTGGTCTCAAGGGCGAATCCTAATGAAAAGGAGAATGTTTTACTAGAAAACACGGGCGAAGGAGCCTTAATGACAATTTTCTTGTTAGCACTTATGGGGCCACAATTTTGGCCCAATCTTCATGAAACTTGTTCAGAATGTTTGTCTCATGATAAGGATTAATCCGATCAAAAATGGGAACGCTATGTTGGAAAACATAAGAAAAGGTGCCTTAATGAAAATACTCTTGAGGCCACAATTTCGGCCCAATCTTCACAAAACATGGTCAAAATATTTGTCTGGTGACAAGAATGAACCCTAAAAAATGAGAAGGTTCTGCTGGGAAACCCAGGAGAAGTGGCCCTTTTGACAATTTCCATGGGCCACAATTATGGTCCAATTTCCATAAAAACATGGATACATTATTTGTCTGGTCCAAAGGATGAACCCTATTGAAAACTTGAAGGTTCTTATAGAAAACATGGGAAAAGGGGCCTCAATGACAATTTCCTTGTTAGCACTCCTGGGGCAACAATTTCATGAAACTTTATAAGAATATTTGTCTGGTCACAAGGATGAACCCTTAAAAAATGAGGAGGTTCTGCTGAAAGAACACAGGAAAAAGGTGTCTATTGACAATTTCCTTGTAGCACTCCTTTGGCAAAAATTTTGGCCCAATCTTCATGGAATTTGATCAGAGTGCTTTGCAGGTCAGAAGGATGAATCCTATTGGAAATTGGAATGTTTCATTAGAAAACATAGGAAAAGGGATCTTAATGACAATTTGCTTGTTAGCACTCAAGGAGCCCCAATTATGGACAAATCTTCATGAAACTTGGTCAGAATGTTTGTCTGAGTACAAAGAGGAACCCTAATTGAAACTGAAATGTTCTGTTTGAGAACACTGTAAAATGGGCCTTAATGACAGTTTCTTTGTAAGCACTCACAATTTTGGTTTAACCCATTCCCACACAAGCCCTCCTTTTTAAGCCCCTCAAGAAAGAAGCTTAGGAAAACATTGTTGAAAATAAAGAAATTGCTTGTATCAAGCAATTTCTTTATTGTCCACAATATTTCTTTCCCAAAAGCCGAAAAAAAATTAAAACTCCATAACTTGAAATTGCAGTCTGCAGCTGCTTTCAATTTGGACCAGTCTAAAATTTTGCCATGTGGGAATGGGTTAATCTTCTTGAAACTTTGTTAGAATAGGGCTCAAGGATGCTATCGATTATGGGAATGTTCGATTAGAAAACACAAGAAAAGGTGCCATAAAGACAATTTTTGTGTTAGCACTATAGCAGCTACAATTTTTGCCCAATCTTCTTTTGAATGTTGGATCCAAGATATGTCATTGAAAAATAGAAGCTTGTCTTTAAACTTGGATCTTTAAAAATCTTCTCCTCCTGACCCAGAAGGCGTAGAGCCTTGATATTTTGCATGAAGCATCAGTATATTGACCTCTTTCAAAATAGCTAAAATCATGATCCTCGGGTCCATATAGCTCAAGTGAGCTATTGTGATCACCTTTTGTCCTGCGTCCGTCCGGCGTCCGTCCAACGTCGTGCGTCATCTGTCAACAATTTCTTTAAAAGACATCTCCTCCTAAACCACTGGGCCAATTTGAACCAAATTTGGCAGAAATGTTCCCTAGGTGGTCCCCTTCAAAAGTAGCTAAAAGAATTGAAATCTGTTAAAAACTCTGGTTGCCATGGCAACAAAAGTGAAATTTTAAAATAATCTTTAAAAATCTTCTCCTCCTGACCCAGAAGGCATAGAGCCTTGATATTTTGCATGAAGCATCAGTATATTGACCTCTTTCAAAATAGCTAAAATCATGATCCTCGGGTCCCCAGGGGTAGAGCCCCAGGGGGGTGGGGTTTATATAGAAATAAAGAACGATTTTTTAAATGACATCTTCTCTCAAACCACTGAGCCAATTTGAACCAAATTTGGCAGAAATGTTGCTTAGATGGTCCCCTTCAAAAATAGCTAAAAGAATTGAAATCTGTTAAAAACTCTGGTTGCCATGGCAACAAAAGTAAAATTTTAAAATAATCTTTAAAAATCTTCTCCTCCTGACCCAGAAGGCATAGAGCCTTGATATTTTGCATGAAGCATCAGTATATTGACCTCTTTCAAAATAGCTAAAATCATGATCCTCAGGTCCCCAGGGGAGGAGCCCCAGGGGGGTGGGGTTTATATAGAAGTAAAGAACTATTTTTTAAATGACATCTCCTCTCAAACAACTGAGCCGATTTGAACCAAATTTGGCAGAAATGTTGCTTAGATGGTCCCCTTCAAAAATAGCTAAAAGAATTGAAATCTGTTAAAAACTCTGGTTGCCATGGCAACAAAAGTGAAATTTCAAAATAATCTTTAAGAATCTTCTCCTCCTGACCCAGAAGGTGTAGAGCCTTGATACTTTGCATGAAGCATCAGTATATTGATCTCTTACAAAATAGCTTAAATCATGATCCTAGGGTCTCCAGGGGCGGACCCAGGGGGGGGGGGTGTATAGGCATGAAGCATCAGTTCACAGACTTCTTTCTTATTTCTGAAATTATAACCCATGGAAAAAGTCTTTTCCTTCTTTCAAATCAGCACTCAAGCCTTGGAATTTGTAATTTAGACTTTCGGATCCCCAGGTTCATAGTCTTTATATGTAATTGTGGCCCACTTGTTTCATAATCCTAACCTTAACATGAAATTAGACTGTTGAAAGAAAAAGAGCCTTTACCTCAGGTGAGCGCCCCAGGGCCAACGGCCCTCTTGTTTATATTCTTTTTATGCATTCTTCTTAAAGCAATTTACTTCCTTAAATATCAGATTTCTTTAATGGAAAACATAATATATAACATAATACATGTATATTATTGATACTCCATTTT
Source organism: Fragum fragum (assembly GCA_946902895.1). Taxonomy (NCBI): domain Eukaryota; kingdom Metazoa; phylum Mollusca; class Bivalvia; order Cardiida; family Cardiidae; genus Fragum; species Fragum fragum. The sequence continues at coordinate 49,651,856 of OX336376.1, read as the reverse complement.
GATATGTTATCTGACTTAATAAATGAATTTTGAATGACTTTAATTGACTTTCGTATCTCATGAATGAAAAGTTTAGAGCTATTTCAAAGAGACTTGTTTTATTTGCATATTGCAAAGATGATTCAGTAAGTATTGAATTCCTTAACCCATTCCCACACAGTGATGCTTTTAAACGCCTCTCAATATAAAACCTTTGGAAAACATAGTGGAAAATGAAGAAATTGCTTGTTACAAGCAATTTCTTCATTATCCTCAATGTTTTCTGAACCAAAAACAAAGATTTTTAAGATTTCTTCTACTTAAAATTGTCGTCTGCAACTTCTGTGAATTAGGACCGTTCTATAATTTTCTCGATTGGGAATGGGTTAAAACACAATTTGGAAAATTGGAACATTTAGGCCTGTTGAGGGAGTTGATTGTATTTAAAGTAAAGAAGATTTATGTTACTTAGTCTGTACATGAGCTGTCATTTTTGAAAAAGGCATAAACCAAAAAAATTATCAAAACAGTTTAAATGAAAATTATGATTAACATGAAAAAAATTATTTTATAGAAATTTTGGGTTGGGTGACACAACACTGAGAATGGACAAGAAACTTATTGCAAATCAGAAAACAGAGTTCAGTTTAACAGTGGGAAAACACACAGTGGCAGTAAGTACATAGTATGGCTATCTTCTCATGGGTTTTCAAAATAGATGAGTATTATTATTTGATAATAATTTTGCTGCTTAAGAAAATTCTGACAATTTGTGAGAAAACATGTCATGAGGAATATCGAAATCAACCTATGCAGCAAGAATTAAATACAATGTTTATGATTTCTATTATAACTAGTTTACCAAAATTATATGAATTCAATGTTTTCTACATCTGATGTTTTGACAAAATTTATAGTTTTATGTATATAAAATCATTTGAAATGGTTGGTTTACAGGTTGTGTGATGCTCATGAGAAAAACATGAGAGTGGATTCTTGTGCAAGTGCAACAAAAAGATTGTTTTAGGATATAAAATATATAACACAGGGCAATGTTAGCAGCTTAAGTGTAGAATAACGAGCTGTCTTTGATTTGCAGCTGAGACAGCCATTTTCTCCTTATGGAAGAGTTATCTATCCATTCATTACAATATGGGCTTAAACCTATAGCCACACAATCTTGTACGTAGACCTGTGAAGAGACAGAGGTATTGGAAACATTGTGAGTAAAGGAGAAATTATTCAGTAATGAAGGAGAAATTGATTAATTTCTTGTTTTCAATGTTTTCTAACCTGTTTTAATACTTTCTTGTTGATTTAAACTCAAGTTGAAATGTCCTCTTCAATCTCTGTTAGACCAATGTGAAATATTGTTGTTTAGTTATTGATAGATACCTGTAGACAATAACCTTGATATATGTCCATATGTTTGACAGGTTCATTGTAAGAACAAAAAGGAAGGCAGACAGCTAGCATCTCAGGCCATGCTTCAAAAACTACATCCACATCTCAAAAGTTGGGCCTCCATTCTCAAGCTGTATAGTAAAAGTACTGAACTAGGCTTCCAGGATAGGGTAAGATATTGTCAGATATGTCATGCAATAAACGTACGATGGTTTACAGGACAAGTTGATGTCATTTATTTTACAGTTTGATAGCGCCCAAGTGTATGGAGACAAATGAAATCCAAAGTTGTCATTGATATTTGTTTTGTCAAGGGGCCAACTCGTTTGTTAATTGGTTTGAAGAAACAGGCTATATTCACAATCAAAATCTTGCGAATCACGATGAATTCTTTTGGCTGCCAGCTCTGCTCGTAGTGAAATTAAGATATTTAATGCTTGTATTAATTTCCGATCATACCTTCTGATTCAAATTGCTTAGTGATGGAGTGAAATCTTTAAGTCACTCGCTGGTCACAAGTTCACCCAAATTCTAGGTCTGAAAGAGTAAGCTCCCATTTGTTTATACAGATTTGTACTATATAATGCCCATACCGGCAAAAATCTTTTGTATTTGGTATGGAATTGGAATGAAAAACGTTTGTAAATACAAAATTATTGTAAAATACGTGGAAACAGATCCTCTCTGGAGCACCGAGTCAAGGATGAACAAGAAAAAAATCTTTTTACGTTCCACATCAATAGATTGGGGGCATATTGTTTTGCCAGTGTCTGCTGTCTGTTCTGTCCTTCTCCTGCTAAACCAGTAGGCCAATCGAGCTGAAAAACTTTGCAGGGATGTTCATTGGGTGAAGTTCTTCAAAAGTTGTTAAAAGAATTTAATTCCGTAAAAAAACTCTGGTTGCCACGGCATTTGAAAATGGGAATCTTTAGTAATTCTTTAAATATCTTTAAAAATCTTCTCCTCCTAAACCAGTAGGCCAATCAAGCTGAAACTTTGCAGGGATGTTCCTTGGGTGAAGTTCTTCAAAAGTTGTTAAAAGAATTTCTTTCCGTGAAAAACTCTTGTTACCTTGGCACAAGAAAATGGGAATTTTTAGTAAATCTTTGTTGTTGTTTTTTTCATAGACTACAGGGCCAAAGGCCTTTATATTTTGTATAGAGCTTAATCATATGGTTCTCTACCAAGTTTTTAAATATTTAATCTCTGGGGTCAAAAATGGCCCCGCCCTGAGGTTCGAAGTTTGGAAAAATGCTTAATTAGAGCAATTTCAAAAGACTTCTCTTAAACTATAAGGTCTAGGATATTCATATTTGGTATGTAGCATAACTAGATGGTTTTGTACTATATCACTAAAAGTTGCCCTCCTAGGATCAAAAACGGCCCTGCACTAGGGGTCCAAAATTTCGAAAAAAGCAAAATTTGAGTATGTTAAAAAAAATCTTCATTTTAAGGCAGACAGCATTTATATTTTGAGTGTAGCATAGCCTGGCTGTTATCTATCAATGTAAAAATGCTCAATTAGACTATGTTCAACAGTCTTCTCCTCCCAACTTACAAAGTCTAAGGCTCACATATTTGGTATATAGCATAAAAAGATGGTTCTCTACCATGTTAGGTAAAATCTTAGCCCTGGGATAAAACAGGGCACTGCCCCAGAGGTCCAAAATTTTGGAAAACACCCAATTAGAGCAACTTCAAAAGTCTTCTTCTTCTGAAATATAAGGTGAAGGGCATTCATATTTGGTATGTAAAATGACTAAATAATTTTGTACTATGTTACAGGAAAATATGCTCTTAGGATAAAAAACATCTTTGCTCCTGGGGTCGAAAATTGCATAAATCGCATTGAAAGAATTCTTCTTAAATAGAAATTGAGAAATTGCTTGTCACTCCCTTCTGTTTCTCACAATGCTTTTTTAAACCTATTTTCCCTGAGGGTGAAATTCTGGGATAGTTTGGGATTAAACTATAAAGCCAAAGGCATTTATTTTTATTGTAAAGCATTACTTAATTGTTTTGTACAAAGCCCAAAATCTTATATTCGTTTTATTCATTTTGCTCAAGTTTTGTCTTTTTTATACAAAAAAGTACTGTATTTTGCAGATGCCCCAGGTGAGCGATTTAGGACCATTATGGCCCTCTTGTTATTTATTTTCTCCTGGCCAAATGAAAAAGATCTCTTTTAAATGTGACATCACAGAATGGAATTTTTCTGCTAACAGACCACAAGTTATTATTCTGTTGAGTGGTGTTTGTCTGAATTCTACTTTTATCAGATTAAAGTGCTATATACTGCTTATAAAGACTTCTCATGTATTTACAATAAAAGTGGTATCTTAATTGCATCAGAATAGTCTGCAAGAATTTGATCAATGTCTGGAAACTCTACACTACTCTATCCTGAGGCGTTAAACACATGATAGAGCATTGTGTCTTTATAGTTCCATGAGTCCTTTAAAGGGGACTCCTCCACAGGGTTTGAAGGTAACTCTGATCTAGGAAATGGCATCTGTCTTCAGGTACATAGTGATGTTTACTCTTTGTGTTTTCAGTTACTATGTCAAGTTGTGGTCATTAAATGAGATATTGGAATTTTTTCATATGTTTGGGATTTTTCCCATGGCTGTTTGTAATCTACACGGTGTACTCCAACCACTTGACCAGGCTAACACAATAGCAAAGAGTAAAGCTTCTCCCATTTGCTGCAGGACATGTACAGTGGCCGTCTTTACAGTGCAGTCCAAAGTTATGACTACCCAAAGATAATCAAAATGTCCCACACCTGGTTTACTTGGTGAGAAAATTGTCTTTGAGAAATTAATATCACTGGACAACACAAAGTAAATGTCCCCCCATCCAGCAATTCTGTACATAATTATACCCATATGTGGCATGAAAAGCCTTCATTTGTTTGCCATCATAAGTTCTAGAGATAGTAAGGTAGTCTACTATATCTTTGTATATAAGTCTTGGCCAAGCTTTAATGTCATTCTGCATCCATCTAGTATCATCAGGTAGGCATTCTTATAAACTGAAGATGTATTTCTGTATGTTTTTTTGAACAAGCGGAAACAAATTGACCCAGCCAAGGTAAAAGGCAGAGAAAGAGAGGGGAACTATAAATATAAAATGCCTAGTTTTGTTTATTTTTCACCAATCAACAACTTACTTGCTACAAAAATTAAATCTCATTTCAAATTTTGTTTTACTGACTAATCCATTTATGATCATAGGAAAAAGTGTTGTTATTGAAAGGGTTGATAAGTGGGATTTTACACTGCTATGATTTTATAATTGAGAAAACATTGTGGAAAAAGAAGAAATTGCTTGTTCCTTTTTCCACAATATTTTCTACCACATAGGATGGATACATTTCACATTGCACCCAACTTTTATTGTTGTCTGCAACTACTTTCAATTACAACAAGTCTAAAATTAAAAAAAAAATTGGAAAGGGTTAAATGGACAAGGCTTATTTGGATATATGGTGGAAGCTTTGAAAGTCTTTTTCTCAGAAACCGATGGATTTCAACCAAATTTCACTGGAATGATCCTCTGGTGACTCTTTTTCAGATTCCATCAATTAATTATACCCCAAAAACTATGTTTGGGGGGTATATAGGAGTCAGCTTGTCGGTCTGTCTGTAGCTTTTTCGTGTCTGCTCAATTTCTGGGTAACTATTGGACGGATTTTATTCAAACTATACTGATATAATCAGTATCAAATAGAAATGAGCAGTATCAATTTTGGTCATGGTCCATTGATTGTCGACGGTGTTGTGACCCTTTGGTGAAAAACTGTGTCTGCTCAATTTCTGAGCAACCATTGGACGGATTTGATTCAAATTTCACAGAAAGACTCGGTATAAGTTAGACATGCGAATATTCTATTTCGGTTATGGTCCATTGATGTTTAGCTCCACTGGCTGAGGACCAGACAGCTATTGTCATGACGTTGTGTCTGTTGTGCGTCCGTCCATCTGGTTGTCCGTCTGTCTGTCCGTCCGTAAACCTTTTCTTTGAAAATCTTCTCCTCAGAAAGTACTGAACAGATTTCAGCCGAATTTCACAGAAAAGATCCTTGGGTGACCCTATTAGTCCGCTTTGCAACAATTTATAGCTTTGTTTGGTTGTAGATATGGCTTTTATGGTAATGGCTTATGTTCAGATATGGTTTACATTTATTTTTAGATCACCTGAGCATAACATGCTCAAGGTGAGCTATTGTGATCGCTAATTGTCCGATGTCTGTCTGTCCATCCGTAAACAATTATTAAAAGATCTTCACCTCCTAAATCATAAGGCCTAGAGCTTTGATATTTGGTACATATCATCACCTATTGACCCTCTACCAAAATACTTTAAAGAATTACTGTACTCTTAAAATTAACCCTTTTCTGTCCGATTCCTGATTTTACAAAGGAAATCTTTAAAAAATATTCTCCTAAACCATAAGGCTAAGAGCTTTGATATTTGGTACATATCATCACCTATTGACCCTCTACCAAAATACTTTAAAGAATTGATGTATTCTGAAAATTAGCCCTTTTCTGTGCGATCCCTGATTTTACAAAAGAATCGAGAAGGAAATCTTTTAAAGTCTTCTTCTCCAAACGATTAGGCCTAGAGGTTGATATTTGGTATATATAATTAATTATTGACCCACTACCAAATTACTTCAAAGAATTACCATATTATGAAAATTAGCTCTTTTCTGTGTGATCCCTGATTTTACAAAGGAATAAAGAAGGAAATCTTTGAAAATTTTCTTCTCCCAAACGATTAAGCCTAGAGCTTTGATATTTGGTACATATTATCAGCTATTGACCCTCTACCAAAATGCTTCAAAGAATAACCATATTCTGAAAATTAGCTCTTTTCTGTGTGATCCCTGATTTTACAAAGGAATAAAGAAGGAAATCTTTGAAAATTTTCTTCTCCCAAATTATAAGGCCTAGAGCTTTGATATTTGGTACATATCATCAGCTATTGACCCACTACCAAAATACTTAAAAAAATAACTGTATTCTGAAAATTAGCCCTTTTCTGTGCGATCCCTGATTTTACAAAAGAATCGAGAAGGAAATCTTTTAAAGTCTTCTTCTCCAAACGATTAGGCCTAGAGGTTGATATTTGGTATATATCATTAATTATTGACCCACTACCAAATTACTTCAAAGAATTACCATATTATGAAAATTAGCTCTTTTCTGTGCGATCCCTAATTTTAGTTAGGAATAAATAATGACATCTTTGAAAACCTTTTTCTCCTAAACCATTAGGCCTAGAGCTTTATACTTGGCATGTATTGATGTCTATACTTCAAAGCATTGCCATATTCAGGAAAGTGGTATATGGTGGGATCATCAATATACCTAGGATTAAAAGAGAAATCCTTTAACATCTTCTCCAAAATAATTAGACAGAGGGCTTTGCTATTTTGTTTACATTATAAAGCCATGAACCATTATACTCAGTGGAGCATTTTAGGACCATCATGGTCCCCTTGTTTTTAAAAAATTCTTAACATCATTTTCATCTGACTTAGTAAATGAATTAACTTTCATAAAAGATTGAAGAGTTTGAAATATTAAAAGATTTTGTTGACAAGATTTATTGCCACACATGATTTGGTCTATATTGTATATTATAATTCCTGAAAACACCATTTGCTTAATTAGTACTATCAGGCCTGAGGAGCCATAGAGGCACTCAAGCACCTAAAGTTAGCTAACCTGAATACGAAGTACTCAAGGTGAACTATTGTGATCCCATAACATCCTGCATCTTGTGTCGTCATCTGTCTACAATTTTTTTTAACCCTTTCCTGTTCAGTCCCTTGTTTTACATCCCTGAGATTTTGTAATTGAGAAAACATTGTAGAAAAAGAAGAAATTGCTTGTAACAAGCATTTTTTTTCTATATTTTCTACCCTACTGAATATTAATATCAAATTAAATCCACTCAAAGTCTTCGTCTGCAAAACCTTTGAATTCAGGCAGGTCAAAAACTTTGCAAAATAGGAAAGGGTTAAACATCTCCTGTGAACCAATCTTGATCAAACTTGGCAGAAATGTTCCTTGTGAAGCTTTTCCAAAATTGAAATCCACCCTTAACTCTGATTGCCATGGCAACAGAAAGGGGAAAGAAAAATCTTTAAAACCTTATTCTAAGAAACTAGAAGACTGAGAGCTTTAATATTTGGTATGCGGTACCTCCAAGGGAACGTCTATCAAGTTTGTTCAAATATTGCCCCTTCGGTCATATTTTGGCTCTGCCCTATGCACCACCCTTTTACTTTAAAAACATTGAAGGAAAACTTTGAAAATCTTTTTCTCTGAAACGAGAGGACTGAAAGCTTTTATATTTGGTATGAAACTCCTCTTAGGAGACATCTATGAAGTTTGTTCAAATGATGCACATTGGGTCTAATTTGAGATATGCCATGTGCATCCTATTTTGACATAGAAATACAGAAGGAAAACTTTAAAAATCAGAGAGCCTAGAGTACTGATATTTTGTATCTAGAATCTCCAAGTGAACTTGTACAGAAATTGTTCATGTGAAACTCTTTGGGTCATATTTGGGCTCCACCAAGGCACACCCTATTTAACAAAGAGGGAAAACTTGAAAAATCTTTTTTATAATGAGAAAGCCTAGAGCATTGACATTTGGTATGTAGAACCTCCTAGTGAACCTCTAAAAGGATGTTTATGTGATGACCCTTCAGTCATATTTTGCCTCTGCCCAGGCGCACATTTTTTTTACAGATTGAATTCTAGTAGAAATTCTTAAAAATCAAACCAACCCCACACCCTATTCTATAATGAAAAGACAGAAGGAAATCTTCTCTCCCAAAACCAGAAACTTCAGAACATTGATATTTGGTATGTAGACTCTTCAAGTAAACTATAAAAATTGTTCATCTAATGACCCTTTAATCATATTTGGACTCCACCTGTCGGTCCTTCCTGTTTACATAGAAATTAAGAGAGAAATGTTGAAAAAATTATATTTGGACTCATCCAGAGGGCACATCAACTTATATAGAAATGAAGAAGAAAATCTTTTACAACAGGTCAAAGAGTCATATCAACATATGGGATTATCAACATCAGACTCTCTAGATCTCCTAAGCTCTATCTCAGTTGAGCAGTTTAGGGCCAAAGGCCCTCTTGTTAATTTTGTTTCAGGAGGAAGAATTACCACAAAGGTCTTCTGTTAAAAACTTTGAACTCTTAGAAAAACTTAAAAGTGCCATGAGAAAAACTAGAATCACTAAGGTAAAGGTGTCTTTTTATTTTTTCTTCTGCTTGTAAATCTGTATAAAAGTTATTGTAACAGTAGTAGATGTAGGTAGTCTTACATTTTTCCTCAGACTGTACTTGTAATTTGCTCTAAAATTAAACTGTGGGCTATTCATAAGGGCCCACAAAAAGTTAACTAGTTTTAAGCTCTACTTGCCAAAGGCCAGCAGGTTTATGTCATGGTGTTGTGTATGTCATGCTGTGTTCCTCTGCCTGTCCCTAAACTTTTTGTCAAGCCTGCTTGCGGTGAGAATGACATAGCTGTCACTATGACAAGTCGGTATATGCTCGTTAGTCTGTTAGTCCGTCTGAATTTGTCCGGACAATAACTCCTATATTGATGGATTGATTTCAAAATAACATGGCACAATTATTCTCCATCATAAGTAGATGTGCCATTTGGAAGAGTTTTTTGGATAGCTTCAAATTCAAGGTCAAAGCTCAAGGTCAAACACTAAAAGTTAGTCTGTCAGTCTGTCTGAATTTGTCCGGACAAGTTTTACTACATTTATTGATGGATTTCAAAATAACTTGGCACAATTATTCTCCATCATGAGTAGAAGTGCCATTTGAACAAACTTTTGGGATAGTTGTAATGTCAAGGGCACAGCTCAAGGTCAAACACTAAAATTGTGATTGTCAAGAGCATTTCTCCTACAATTATGGATGGATTTAAAAAATAAATTGGCACAATTATTCTCCATCATGAGTAGATATGCCATTTGGAAAAATTTTTTGGAAAGCTTCGAATTCAAGGTCAAAGCTCAAGCTCAAACTCTAAAAGTGTGCTTGTCCGGAGCATGATGCCTACAAAACTTTGCGGGCTCGACAGCTGTTGTCCTGGGACAACCATCTAGTTCTTTAAAAGTCTTCTCCTCGGAAACTACTGGTTTGAATTCAAACTAATTTCACAGAAATGATCCCAAATCGTATATATGTAATACAGTCAAACCCCGTTATAGCAACATACTTTGTCCCCACACAATTCCTGTCGGTAACTGAGTCAGTCGTTGTAATGGAGCAGGAGATTTTGGGTACCGGGAGATTTTCGGGATGTCGGCGAGAAATGACGGACTAGATAGGAAGAGAAAGTTGTAAACAGGAACAGGCTAAAAGCTGGGAAGTTTACGTATTACGTTACGGATTGGGACAAGTCGGCATTTTTTGCGATAAAAACACAATTGAAAATAGATATTTATTAACGTGTGCATGTATTTGCAGCAAACATATTCATATACAAGCCATGGTTTAACAATTACACAAAAAGAACGCATATTTTGTATAGTACTAAACAAAATCAATTGTTTGCAGACAAATTTTCCTTATTTAATTAAACCTTTCCAACTCAATCCCGAATCATCAACTGTCATTTTAATTTCATAAAGTCAAACAATGATTTCTGGACTGTAGAACCACTGTAACTGTCAATACTTCGCATGATTTCCACAAAGTCCAGCTCTGTCTTTGGGGATGTCACTGACTGTTGACCGACCAAGTTGTTTCCCCCATTCTTTTGCGAAGTGCGCGGCGATTTCGTAGTGTGGCTTTTTGTTGTGTTTTCTTGTATTCGACGATCTCTTTCTTCTCAGCGAATGACAATTGCGTTCTCTTATGTTTGGCTGGCGGTGGCTGTGACATTTTTTCAGTTTTGGTAATGATAATAAAAATAACGAAGAAAATTGTTTCTCGCATTTATTAAGGACACTTCTCAAACTTCTCAGATTTCTCAAACTTCTCAAATTTTTGAAACATCTCAAATAAAGACAACCGAATTCAATAAAACATACAACACCGATACATAGTTAAATTTAAGTGTGAAAAACTTGCCAAAGGCATTTTATTTACATTAAACACTATTAATCAGAAGGTGTAAAAAATCGATAATCGAGTCTATTGTGTAACCTATATTGTTAGCGACAACTGCGGATAAAGGATTTTACGACACCCTTTACGGCATGTCAACAACCGTAAAACATGGGCTGAGAAAATTCCGATAAACTGAAGCAAAATTCATTAAATTTCGAAGATTTGTTCTGACAAATGTCCGTCGATGTCGGTACTTGAATATGCCGTTCAAACGGGTCAAAATTACGTTAGGTGAGGTTTGTTCCCAGTGGGTTTTTTTGTTAACTGAGTTTGCCGGTATAACAATGGTCGGTGTATCGCGGCCTGACTGTATTTATTTGGCTCCAGTTGTGTCCCTTTTTATACAAAAAAGAACGTTAATGAGCAGATGACACAGGTTAGTGTTTTAGGACCATCATGGCTCACTTGTTAACTGATCTGATCACAAAGTGCTCATGGTGAGCTATTATGATAGGTAATCATTTGTCTGTTGAAAATGTTCTTCAAATCTGTTATAGTATTTGAACCAAACATTTTAGAAAAAGATCTTTAAGTCATGTTCTTTAAAATACTTCAAATAATTGAAGTCCGTGAAGAACTCTGGTTGCCATGCAACCTTATGAGAAAACTTGAAAAAAATTCTCTCAATCCTTAAGGCCTAGAGCTTTGATATTGGGTTAAACTTAAAAAGAAATACACTTCTATGAAAATTAGCCCTATTTTGATGGATCCTAGATTTTACATAGCAATTAAAGTGGAAAACTTAGTAAATCTAGGGGGCCATTTTAGGAGCCTTTTAATTTTGCATGTAGCATAGCTCTTTGATCCTCTGCCAAAATACCTTAAAGAAAAACTCTTCTCAAAATTAACCCTTGGTCATGGCAACAACGATGTAAGTAGGATTAAAGAAGGAAGTCTTTAACAATTTTTTTTAAACCAACATGTCTAAGGCTTTGAAATTTCGCATGTAGCATAGCTGTATAATCCCATACCAAAATACTCTTAAGAACTACTCTACTCTAAAAATCAGCTCCATGTTGTGAGATCACAGATTTAACAAGAAGGAACTGTTTAAAAATCTTATTCAAAACCAATAGGCCTAGAGAAATTTTGTACGTAGTATTGCTGTATGATCCTCAATCAAAATACTATATTGTCTGAAATCTTTTACTTATGGATATTTTTCAATATAAATTTGTTCTCCATAATGAGAAGATGTGAAACAACTAGTCAGGTCAAATAAAAGTCAAGTATATCGTTGAAGATTTTATATGTGAAAATACATATTAGAATGTGTAGAGTTGTTCTCTATAATGAGTAGACGTTACCAATGAATATCTGTTCAGATAGTTAAAGATCAAAGACAAATAATTGTGGGCTCAACACAAGATGTCCTTAAAAAACTCTTCCCTTGTTATGCCTCCATATTGAAAAATGGGGACATTTTGTTTTACCATTGTCTGTTTGTCTGTCTGTCTGCCTGACTACAAAACTACAAAACTTAACAAAAAAACTTAACATTTACAATGACTGTAAGCCTATTCAAGATACAATGCTCATGTTTGGCATGATCATAAATCCTATTAATATGCATCTGCAGATACCAAGGTTAAGGTCATTTCACTTAGTCATTTGTCAAGGACAAACCTTTTCAAAACTACCGGTATACTAAAAAAGTTAACTCTTACAATGACTTAAAGCCTATTCAAGATACAACTAATATTTTTGACCTGATTATAGATCTAATCGATGAGCATCTGCAGATACCAAGGTTGAGGTCATGTGATAAGGTCAAGGTCATGTTCAAACTTCTGCAAAACTTAACCAAAGATCTTTACAGTTACAAATCCTTTCTGCTTAATAAAGATACAATGCTCATATTTGGCATGAATATACAGAAATGGAGATCATGTGACAAAGTAGGTCCCTTATCAAGGTGACATTTCTGTAAAAGGCTGTTATGGGGGCATTGCTGTTTCAAAAACACCTAGTTATTTATTGACATTGACAATCAAAAAGTTCAGTATTTTCAGATTGAAGTTTGATCCTGAATTAACCCATTCCCACTTGACAAAAATATTGACTGGTCAATATTCAAAGAAGTTGCAGATACAAATTTTTTAAGTTGATGAAATTTTAAAATGCTTTGTCTATCTTGGTAAAAAAAAACCTTGTGGATAATGATGAAATTGTTTATAACAAGCATTGTTTTCTTTTTCCACAATATTTTCCAAAGCTTGTTTTCTTTTGGGGCGTCAAAAGGATCACAGTGTGGATGGGTTAAGATAAGAACAGATTTGGTTTTTGGCATAACAAATTTTATTGTTATCTCTGTTATTATTGTAGGTATTCACTATCTGAAAAGTAATCAGGACCATCTAGAGTTTATAGCAATTTTTAGCTCACCTGAGCATGAAGCAATTGTGATTACCTTTTGTCCAGTGTGCGTTGTCCATCAACAATTTCTTTAAATGACAACTCCTCCCAAACCACTGGATCAATTTGATCAAAATTTGGCAGAAATGTTCCTTAGGTGGTCCCCTTTTAAATATTGCTAAAAGAATTAAAATCCGTTAAAAACTCTGGTTGCCATGGCAACTAAAATGAAATTTTAAAATAATCTTTAAAAATCTTCTCCTCCTGACCCAGAAGGTGTAGAACCTTGATATTTTGCATAAAGCATCAGTATATTGATCTCTTACAAAATAGCTAAAATCATGATCCTCGGGTCCCCAGGGGTAGAGCCCCAGGTGGGTGGGGTTTATATAGAAATAAAGAATGATTTTTAAATGACATCTCCTCCCAAAACACTGGGCCAATTTGAACCAAATTTGGCAGAAATGTTCCTTAGATAGTCCTTTTTCAAAATAGCTGAAAGTATTAAAATTCCGTCAAAAACTCTGGTTGCCATGGCAACAAAAATGAAATTTTAAAATAATCTTTAAAAACTTTCTCCTTCTGACCCAGAAGGCATAGAGCCTTTTATATTTTAATATGAAGCATCAGTATATTGATCTCTTACAAAATATACAAAATTATGATTCTCTGGTCCCCATGGGCCAAGCTGGGGGTGGATGGGTTATAGGCATGAAGCGTCAGTTCATAGACTTCATACTTATTTCTGATATTATAACCCATGGATCAAGAGGGACAATAAGTTTTTTCCTTCTTTCAAATTTGCCCTAAAGCCTTGGAATTTAGACTTTTGGATCCCCAGGTACAAAGTCTTTATATGTAAGTGTGGCCCACTTGAATCATAATCCAAACCTTAACATGAAATTAGACTGTTGAAATAAAGAGACCCTTTTTCTCGGGTGAGCGCCCCAGGGCCAACAGCCCTCTAGTTCTAAAATTTATGCTTAATTAGCTTAAAAAGGGAAGAGCTTATTTTATCCATCTGGCCAAAAAAATCTATGAAAACAATTCCAGCTGAACTAACTACCTGCTTATTGTGCTTTCTTAAAATATTGTATCTTAACCCATTCCCACTCAGTTAGGCTTTTAGATGCCCCTTGAAAAAGAGCTTTGGAAAACGTTATGAAAAATGAAGAAATTGCTTGTCACATGCAATTTCTTCATTTACCACAATGTTTTCTTCCAACATAGTTGAAACAATCCAAAATTTGATAAACTTTCAATTGTTGTCTGCTACTTTTTTCAATTTGGGCCAGTCTAAAATTTTGCCGTCTGGTAATGGGTTAATTATATTATACATTGTCTATGGTACTTTAATTATTTTTGTCTCTTCAGTGTAGCATAATATAACATTGTCCAATATAGCTAACTGCCTTGTTCAAGCTATTTCTCCTTTTTTCACAATTTTCCATAGTTAATTTTCTTGAATTTGTTTCAATGGGGGATTATGTTTTAATGGGTTAATTCAGTATATTACGCAGTGTATACATTTAATTCAATCTATTCCCTCAAATAATTGTCACTCCTAACATGCTTACATTTTATTTTTCAGGGGCTGTGCAATGCAAGCAACTTTGTCCAGTCACAGAGTGCAGATCAAATATTAGATTTATGACGACTTCTTTGAACTATTTGTTCCTAATTGATTTATTATTCACCTTAACCCATTACCACACAGCAAAATTTTAGACTTGTCAAATTTGAAAGAAGTTGCAGACGACAATTTAAAGTTTATGAAATGTTAGAATTTTTCATCTCTCTGGATAGATAACATTGTGTAAAATGAAGAAATTGCTTATTACAAGCAATTTCTTCATTTTACAAAATGTTTTCCAACTTGTTTTTCTTAAGGGGTGTCCAAAAGTGTCACTGTGTGGGAATGGGTTAAAACAATATGTATTTGTGGAGAAAAAGCTACAGTCAAGGGACTTGTTTATCTTTGTGCTCTTTGGATATTGGTCAGAGAATTGATTTTCCACTTAGAAAGACTATAGTTGGATTCATATAGATTTCATTCTAATTTTGCACCCTTAGCATTGCCTGATCTACTCCATTGCCAAAGTTGATGAAACATTCCCAATTACCCCGGCAAATTATCAAAACAGAAGATTACTGTACAGCAATATCTTTGTAGCTACATATTAGTTTTGTTTATCATTGCAAGATAACTTTTTTATCTTTGCTTTTCCTTGGTGTCATAAAAAAGTGGTCTGAAAGTGAATTGTGTTTTTCACAATAACTTCATCTATTTAAAATTCACTCTAGTCACCATTGTAGTAACAAAAAAGTTTTTGCTTGGCTTACATGCTGCATCATGTATAGGGGTGTAACGATAGATCGATAGGTCGATGTATTGTGATAGTGACAGTCACGATATCGATGTATCGATTGCAATTCCCTGATATCGATAACTATCGCGATTGTTTGTTCAAATATCGATAGTTTCGATAGTAAATATGCCAAGCATACTTACACAGAAATTCAATGTTTTCTTGGTCTCTTGGGTTAAAAGAGAGAGAGCGAGAGAGAGAAAGAGAGAGAGAAAGGGGGAAAACAAGTTATCCTACTTTCAATTTCTATCACGTGATAGGCACGTTTGATTTTTGTTTCTTCCATACTCCTTTTTTGTTTAGGAATTGATTTTTAACTTTCGATTTACAAAGTTAAAAGGTTCTCAAAAATCCAAAGGCATGTTAAGTTAAGACTTGTAATCAATGTTTTATGAATTCTCAGCGCTTGAATCGTCGAAAAAATAAAAATAAGACAATCATAAATGATATTCGATTAATTACGATAATGAATTACTTATTTCGAGCACACTAATCAAGTTATTCTGTTTTACGTATTTGTGTCGTCTGACATGGCTGCAAATTTAGAGATAGTGAAAAACAAAGGTGGAAAGGCCCATGTTTTGGACCATTTTGGGACTATTTTGGCTTCGTAAAGGAAGGCGAAAACATTGATAAAAAGAGAGTCCCCTGTAGACTATGCTATCTATACAGATCAACATAGAAAATAAACAAAGTAACATATACCGATAGTATTGTGATATATTGCGATTGATTTCTGACGATAGTGATAGTATCACGATATCAATACTGTGATAGTAAAACTATCGCGATAGTGATTTTCTTAGCCAATAGTCAGCCCTAATCATGTACTATGTCATGTGAAAAGGGGACTAAAGTAAATTTCATTTTTCAGCAATATCAAACTATACAGATCATTGTGTAATTACAGCACCCAACATGACCTTAACCCATTCCCACACATTCCCTCCTTTTTAAGCCCCTCTGTAGAAAAGTTTTGAAAATGTTTGTGGAAAATATATCAAACAATATCTGCATTATGAACTATGTTTTCTTTCCAAAATGACGAAACAATTTAAAATTTCATCAACTTGAATTTGTCATCTGTAGCTTCGTTTATTTTGGACCAGTATGAAATTTTGTTGTGTTGGAATGGGTTGAATGTCAATATTCATTCATTTTTTTATACGCCCGTCAAAGACGGGACGTATTATGGGATCACCCGTGGCGTCCGGTTGTCCAGGCGGTGTTCACTTCTTTGTCCGGAGCATAACTCTGTCACCGTAAGTCAGATTGACTTTAAAATTGGCAGTTATATTCTTATCATCAATACGGAGTGCAGTGCTCAATAACCATAACTCTACCTGGCCTATTTTTTGAGTTATTGTCCTTTGTTGTTTTTCATACTTGAATCTCGTCATCTCTAAAAGTATGATAGCTAGAATCATGAAATTTCATAGATGGATAGAGCTCACCAAGTGGGAGTGCAGTGTACAAGAACCATAACTCTACCTAGCCTTTTATTTGAGTTATTGCCCTTTGTTGTTTTTCATACTTAAATCTTGTTCCGAGTATATCTCTAAAAGTATAATAGCCAGGATCATGAAACTTCATTGTTGTATAGATCTCACTAAGGGGGAGTGCAGTGTACAAGAACCATAACTCTACCTAGCCTATTATTTGAGTTATTGTCCTTTGTTGTTTTTCATACTTGAATCTTGTCCGGAGTATATCTCTAAAAGTATAATAGCCAGAATCATGAAACTTCATGGATTGATAGAACTCACCAAGTGGGAGTGCAGTGTACAAGAACCATAACTCTACCTAGTGTATAATTTGAGTTATTGTCCTTTGTTGTTTTCCATACTTTGTTTGACAAAAAATACTCATTCAAAATAACCTCAGTTCTATTCAAATCCCCAGTTAATATTAAGCAGTGTGACGGGCGTATCTTGTGACAATTTGGCACCTTGTTAATTACATAATCTGTTTGTCATCGAGGTATTGACTAATAAACAAATAATATTCTTTACGGGCAAAAGTGGTACATTAAATATTAAATTGACTTTTTCACTTAAGCTCAGACAAAGAACATTCCTGTAATAAAATCATTAGCTCCACTGGCTGAGAGCCAGAGAGCTATTGTCCTGGAATTGTGTCCGTCCTGCATGTGTTCGTCCATCCATCCGTCCCATCGTCCATCCATAAACTTTTCCTTTGAAAATCTTCTCCTCAGAAACTACTAAACAGATTTCAACCAAATTTCTCAAAAAGGATCCTTGGGTGACCCTCTATCAGATTCCTTCAAAGAATTTTGATCGGATGAAAAACTTGGCTTTAAAGGGCGGGGCTATTTCCATATATGGTGAAACCTTTAAAAATCTTCTCATAAACCAGTTAATGGATTTCAACCAGATTTAACAGAAATGTTCTTTGGGTGACCCTCATATTGGATTCCTTTAAAGAATTTTGATCGGATGAAAAGCATGGCTTTAATCTGTGGGCCTAATTTCCATATATGGTACAAGTTTTGAAAATCTTCTTCTCAGAAACCAATGGATTTCAACCAAATTTTACAGGAATGATGTTAAGGTGACCCTCTATCGAATTCCTTAAAAGAATTTTGATCCGATGAAAAACATGGCTTTAATTGACGTGGCCTAATTTCCATATATGGTGAAACCTTTAAAAATCTTCTTCTCAGAAACCAATGGATTGATTTCAACCAAATTTTACAGGAATGATCATTGGGTGACCCATTACCAGATTCCTTCAAGGAATTATGATCGGATGAAAAACATGGCTTTAATGGGCTAGGCTAATTTCCATCTATGGTGAAACCTTTAAAAATTTTCTTCTAAGAAACCAATTGATGGATTTTAACCAAATTTTACAGGAATGCTCATTTGGTGACCATTTTTAGGTCACCTGACCGAAGGTCATGGTGATCTATTGCGATCGTGTTTTGTCCGTTGTCGTGTGTTGTGTTGCCTCAGGATTAAAATTATCCCATTCCAGGACGTCACAAGTTTTACAAAGGGCTTATATAGTGAACTTTGTTAAAATCTTCTCCCAAACAGGAGGGCCTAGAACTTTGATATTTGGTATACAGTATCCTCTTGTGAACCTCTATCAAGATTGTACAAATTATTGCCTCAGTATTGAAATTATCCCATTCCTGGATGTCACAAATTTAACACAGGCTTATAGTGTGAAAACTTTAAAAATATTCTTCTCTCAAACAGATAGGCCTAGAGCTTTGATATTTGGTATGTAGCATCATCTGGTGGATCTCTATCAATTTTGTATGAATTATGGCCCTAGGGTCATAATTAGCCCATTCCCAGACGTAACGAATTTTGCATAGGGCTTATAAAGTGAATTTAAAACTCTTCTTCTCCCAAACAGGAGGTTTTAGATCTTTAATAATTTGTTAATAGCATCAACTGGTGGACCTCCATCAAGATTGTATAAATTATGGCCTCAGAGTCAGAATTAGCTTGTTCCAAGATGTCCCAAGTTTAACATAGGCTTATATAGTGAAATTTGTAAGAAATCTTCTTCTCCCAAACTAAAAGGCTTAGAGCTTTGATATTTAGTATGTAGCATAATCTGGTGGACTTTTATTAGGTTTTGTGTGCTTTGGACTCAGGTGATCGATAAGGCCCTATGGGCCTCATGTTCAGATTTCATCAAAGAATTAAGATTGGATAAAAAATAACAATTACATAGGCTGGGATAATTTCCATATATCGAGGGATTAGAGCAAAAACATAGTATGGGTGTATACAGTGGATAGACTCATACTATGTTTCTGCTTGAACCCCCTCTATATGGTGAAATCTTTAACAATCTTTTTTCTCAGAAACCAAATAGATGGATTTCAACCAAATTTTACAGGAATGCTCATTTGGTGACCATTTATCAGATTTCTTCAAAGAATTAAGATTGGATAAGAAATATGGATTACATGGGCTGGGATAATTTCCATATATGGTGAAATCTTTAAAAATCTTTTTCTCAGAAACCAAATGGATGGATTTCAACCAAATTTCACTCAATTGATTCTTGGGTGACCCTTTATCAGATTCCTTCAAAGAGATTTGATAGGGCAGAAAATGTGGCTTTAACGGGTGGGTTTAATTTCTATATATGGTGAAGTTTTGTAAATCTATTTAGAAACCATATGATGGATTTCTCACTGCAATGATCCTATAGTGACCCCTTATTAGATTGCTAAAAAAGAATTGATTGGCTGGTAACATTGCTTTAATGGATTTGGATAATTTCCATATATGGTAAACTGAAAGCTACAATCTTCTCAGATTACAAACAATTATAAGTTTTCAACAAAATTTCACAAAATGAACCTTTGGTGACCCTGTGTCAGATTCTTGCATATGGCTCAGATGATAATTATAGCTTTTATAGGGGGCTTGTGTCCATATATGGTATATAGTGAAATTTTGAAAATCTTATTCTTGCAAACTGCAGGATGGTTTTCAACCAAATTTCTCAGGAATGATAAGTAAATTCAGGCCAGTGGAGTGAATCAGGCACTTAAGCGCCTCTAGCTGAATGATATCTCCCTCCAAACTAAAGGACTAAATTGAACCGAATTTGGCAAAATGTTCCTTAGGTGGTCTTCTTTCACAAAACCTAAAATGATAGAAATCTAGTGGAATTCCTGTGGTTGCCATGACAACGAAAGTCAAATAATCTCCAGTCCTGACCCAGTTGGCCTGCAGCCTTGATATTTAGCATGAAGCATCAGTTCATTGTCTTCTTTCATATTTCAAAAATTATTACCCATGGATCCAGAGGGAGGAAAAAGTGTTTTCCTCCTTTTATTTCAGAGCCTTTGAATTTATCATAAAGACTTTCGGATCCCAAGATACAGAGCCTATATACGTATTGTCAGGCCCACTTGTAGCATAGTCCTGACTTCAGATTGTTCAATGAAAAAGAGCTCTTATCTCGGTTGAGTACCCCAAGGCCAAAGGCCCTCTTGTTTCAGTCAGACATTTGGTTAAAGTTTTACATGCAAGTCTCATATCTCTATTCCCACACATGCTATTGCCCTGAAATTTTGAACATGCTTTTGTGACCATCATACCATCGCCTAGTCAAAGATTTTTGTTACTCTGAATTATTTTAGTGGGTTTATTTTTTTGCTTAGAAGTCAAACTCAATCTTTATTACAGAATATGTTTACAATTATGTTTTTCATATTCTATCATACAAGTGGATCCTCATTTGATTAAGTCCTTTTAGATTCAATGGTTAGAGCACTCAACTTTTACCTTTGAGGTTTTAGATTTGATCTTCATGCTGACCAAAAGGCTCCTGGTTTGTAATAATAATAATGTCTTTATTTAAAGAGGCAAACACAGTTGGGTTTCCAGAACTTAAAAATAGGAATTATATTTCTACATATAAACGCATGTAAAGATTTCACAGCTGCAATGTTGTAAGCAAATGGAATTTATTTTGAGTCTTCTTCTCCCAAACCATTCGATCCCCGATGGCGGCACTAATCCTTTCCGACTATTTGTCTCTCACCAATGGGTCGATAATCATAGACCTTTGTGAGATAGCAGTTGGAGGCTAGGAAGGGATGTAATGGTAGTACTGGTGTGAGAAATACCAGGATTCCATTGTTAGGTGCTCCAGCCTCCGCGATATAACTGAAAGATTGTTGAAAGCGGCGTAAAACCCCATTCAAACAAACAAACTTCTCCCAAACCATGAGGCCTAGAGCTTTGATATTTGGTATACATTATCATCTATTGACCCTCTACCAAAATGCTTCAAAGAATTACTGTATTCTGAAAATTAGCCCTTTTCTTGGCGATCCCTGATTTTACATAGAATTAAAGACGGAAATCTTAAGAAATCTTCTTCTCCCAAACCATAAGGCCTAGAGCTTTGATATTTGGTATAAATTATCATCTATTGACCCTCTACCAAAATACTTCAAAGAATTACCGTATTCTAAAAGTTAGCCCTTTTCTATGCGATCCCTGATTTTACATAAAAATAAAGAAGGAACACTTTAAAAATCTTCTTCTCCAAAACCTTAAGGCCTAGAGCTATGATATTTTGTACAAATCATCATCTATTGGCCCTCTTCCAAAATACTGTAAAGAATTACTGTATTATGAAAATCAGCCCTTTTCTTTGTGATCCCTAATTTACCTAGAAGTAAAGAAGGAAAACTTTAAAGATATGTTTCTCCCTAACCATGAGGCTTAGAGCTTTGATATTTTGTATAGGAAGGAGTAATGAAGGATACCATAGAAAATGTTCTCCTTCTAAATCATTAGGCCTAGAGCTTTGATATTTGGTATGTATTAATACCTATGAATCCTCTACTGAAGTACTTCAAACAATTGCTGTTCTCTTGAAATTAGCTCGATATGGTTGGATCTTCACTATTCCTAGGATTAAAGGAGAACATCTTTAAAAAAATCTTCTTATCCAAAAGGATTAGGTGTAGGGCTTTGATATTTTGTATATTATCTCATGAAGCCTTGAGCCATCATACTCAGGGGAACGATATAGAACCATCATGGTCCTTTTGTTTATTTAGAGTTTTTAGGGCAAGGACTATCAAGTTCGTACAAGATAAAAAATTTGTCAAAAAATGGCCGTGCTGGGGTGGTGGAGAGGGGGGGGGGGAAAGCTTACATAGTTACAACTTTGAAAATCTTTTTCTACCAAACCAAAAGATCTACAGCTCTGATATTTGGTATGTGGCATCATCTAGTGGACCTCTATCAATATTGTATGAATTATTGTCAAAATTAGCCCGTTCCAGACGTCACAAGTTTAACATAGGCTTATATAGTGAAAATTTCAAAATTCTTCTTCTCCCAAATTAGAGGGCCTAGAGCTTTAATATTCCGTATTTAGCATCATCTGGTGGATTTCTTTCAAGATTGTATAAATCATGGCCCCAAAGACAGAATTAGCGTGTTCCCAGACATCACAAGATTAACATAGGCTTATAAAGTGAAATTTTTTAAAAAAAAATTCTCCCAAACAAGAGGGCCTAGAGCTTTGATATTTGGTATCTAGTATCATCTGGTGGATTTCTATCTATCTCTAGACTGTTTAAATCATGGCCCCAGTGACAGAATTAGCCCATTTCCGGATGTCACAAGTTTATAAAGGGCTTATATAGTGAAAGTTTTAAAAATCTTCTTCTCCCAAACAGGAGGGCCTAGAATTTTGATATTTGGTGTACAGAATCTGGTGGAACTCTATCAAGATTGTACAAATTTTTGCCCCAGGATTTAAATTCCCAGATGTCACAAGTTTAACATAGGCTTATATAGTGAAAACTTTGAAAATCTTCTTCCTCAAACAGATAGACCTAGAGCTTTGATATTTGGTATGTAGCATCATCAGGTGGATCTCTATCAATATTGTATGAATTATGAAGTTTTGTAACCTCTTTCTAAGTCTCAATTCTACTTTGCGGCAGCATAACTGAGTTACTTTTTTTAACCAAGGCTCTCAGCAGGGTATTACGTCACCTATTACAATTCTAGTTTTTGCTTCTTTTAACCCTCACAAGACCTTTTAACTCCCCTCAAGAAAAAAGCTTTCGAAAACATTGCGGAAAATGAAGAAATTGCTTGTAGCCCCAGGTGGTCAGGCTTATATAGAAATAAAGATGGGTTTTTAAAACGACACTTCCTCCCAAACACTGGGCTAATTTAAACCAAAGAATTTAAATCAGTTGAAAACTCTGGTTGCTATGACAACAAGAGAAAAATTAAAAAAAGAAAATTAAAGAATCATCTCTTGACCCAGAAAAATGCTAAAATTCTGGAGCTGCAGGGTGATTGGGCTTGCATAGAAATAAAGAAGGCTACTCTTTCAAAACTATTTGGCCAACTTTGGCAGAATTTTGATTTTCAATGTGACTAGGTTTGTTCTGCATTGTGTTTCATATGAAGGGTTGAGTGGCAAAGTGTCTGTCAGTTTATGACCATTTAGTACAGTATTGCACTACTTCTTCCATCCACTAACTTACAACAAGCAGATTTGAATAAATTTTACAGATAAAACCTTCAGATATATACTTATTTACTATTTATCAAGCCATTATTATTTCATCATATCAATGTATAGGGTATATCATACTTCTGTCTCTCTGCTCATCCATCTGTCAGTCCATGGTTTGGTGGTTAGGACTAGTAGATGTGGCAACATGTTTCAGAGTTTAAACCACATACTGTGTCATCCTTATTCCCAATAAAGTTTACCAAAATTGAAAATCTAATATATTAGATTCTCTTTAAGTTTGAACATAGGCTCATATAGTGAAAACTTTTAAACATCTTCTTCTCCGAAACAGAAGTGCCCACTCTGAAGCTAATACTACTGGACAGATATTGATCAAACTTGGCAGGAATGTTCCTTTGGTCAAGCTCTTCCAAAGTTGTTCAAAGAATTAAATTCCATGCAAAACTCTGGTTGCTATGACAACAAAAAGGGTGAATTTCAGAAAATCTTTAAAAATCATCTTCTCTGGAACCATAAGGGCTACAGCTTTGATATTTGGTATGTAGCATCATTTAGTGGACCTCTATCAAGATTGTTCAAATTAAGGCTCCAGGTCAAAATTGGCCCGTCCCCAGGGGGCACAAGTTTTACATAGGTGTATATAGTGAAAACTTAAAAAAAAAGTCATTAATGAAACAGAAAGGCCAAGAGGTTTGATATTTGGAATGTGGCATCATCTAGTGGACCTCTACAAAGAATGTTAAAAATGGGCCTCCTGGGTTAAAATTGGCTCGTCCCCTGGATCATAAGTTTGAACATAGGCTCATATAGTGAAAACTTTTAAACATCTTCTCGGAAACAGAAGTGCCTACAGCTTTATTATTTGGTATGTAGCATCATCCTATGGACCTTTACCAAGATTGTTCAAATTATGGCCCCCAGGTCAAAATTGGCCTATCCCCGGGGGTCACAAGTCTTACATAGGCTTATATAGTGACAACTCAAAAAATCATCTTCTCCATAACCATAAGGCTTACAGCTTTCATATTTTGTATGTAGCATCATCTGGTGGATCTCTATTAGATTGTTCAAATTATGGCCAAAGGGTCAAAATTGGCCCGTCCCAGGGGATCACAAGTAATTGAAGTTTGACATAGATGCATATAAGTGAAATATCTTCTCCAAAACAGAAAGGCCTACAGCTTTGATATTTGGTATGTGGAATCATCTATTAATTAACTATTTCAGGAGTTATTACCCTTTGAATTATTATCCGATATACGGGTAGATTTATATAGAGAATAAAAATTGTGTCCGCTTCTTCTACAGTTCTTACCCAATTTTGCTGAACCTCTAATGGAGTCTGCAGAAGCAGTTATTATATTTTCTTTATATACATAAAAAAGAGAATAAATCATAACTCCTGAACAGGTTAACAAATTGAAAAACTAAAGTGGTTCACATGTTTATTCCTGAACACAAACGCCACATTTGATGTTGCACCATATCCATAATTTCCATCTCCAATGTTGAACAAAATCCCAATTTTTTTACACAGACATTGCCCTTCATTGACTAAAAATTTGTAAAAAAAAATGTCCACTTGATAAATCATGAATGACCAACATTTCAATGGTTACAATTTTGCCTCAATTAAAAGAGGCGACAGTGGGGGGTATTCGACAGCCCTTGCATGCAACAGTTCTAGTTTTGATTGGTTGAAAACATGGCTAATATGGTGGTGGGTTATGTCCATATATGGTATACAGTGAAAATTTTACATAATGAATTTTACATAACTTGACTTGACTTTTGTTAAAAAAAATGAAAAGTTTGAAATGGTTCTCTAGAACTATTTCAAAGATTTCAATGATTTAGATTTATTTTCATTATATTCAATTTATTAATGAAAAATTTTACTTTATCAGAACATTCATGCCTGTGGAGTGATACAGGCGCTCAAGCGCCTCTAGTTAAGTTTCATATTGCTTCTACTAATGCTTTTGCTCTGAAACTTTGCTCATGCCTTTTTGACCATCATTTTTCACCAAGGCAAAGATTTGTTAAAATGACATTCATTTTAGTGGAATTTTTACTCTTTTTTTGACTCCGAAATCCTTGTAACAATTTTTATGTACAACTGCCATATCTCTTTTACTATTCGAACTGTTAGCATTGCTCCGAAACAATGCACATGCCTCTGTGACCACAATATCAAACCCTTAGCAAATAGTCACTACTATGACCTTCATTTTAGTGGATATTTGAACCTTTTCGACTTAACATTTAATTGCAAGGTTTTCTTTCTCTGTTAGTACTTAAAGCAAAGGTTTAAAGCTTTAGATATTTGTTCAGAGTCATGATTTAACAAATAGTCATTATTCTAACATCCATTCAGTAGAATTATGTTGACATTGAATTGCTGCTACTATACAGCACTCAGAATAGTCAAGTGTTTCTGTCCTCTGATAGCTCTTAATTCAAAATTCTTTTTATGGGATTGGTATAACATTGTTCTGAGTTAGTGAAGATAACATTCACATATTTAGTATGTAGGTGCATTTCATTGATACCCATACATATAGTGAGATAATAATCCATAAAGTCAGATAGATCAAAAATGAAAGAGATTGTTTACAAGATATACATAAACAAATAAATCATAAAAATGCACTAGAAAAAATAGAAAACACTGCAAAAAAGAAGGAAGTTAAGGAATAACAGTATGTCCTTCTTTTCCTGAAATGTTTCAATTCCATATTTCTGCAGTTTGTCAAAATGTGACATTTTGTGGTAATGGGTAAGTTTATCACCTGTCTGTTCTTGAAAGTTGGATCTTATATAGCAATTGTGTTGCAAAAATTTGTTTAGACTTTGAATGTAAAAATTATGGATATAATGTTCACATCGGATATTTTGTATGTTATAGGGAAAGATATTGAATTTTATCATTTTTTGTATTATTAGATTAGTCTTTTATATTCAACATATTATCCGTCAATTCCTGATTTTGACAACCCCTGAATTTTTTTTTAATGAAAATATTGTGGGGAAAAGAGAATCGTCCTTAGAGATATATATGCTCCAATTCTCATGGTGTTTACATGAATTTGGTGTAGTGGGGTTGTAAAACAGCAGATTTGTGTATGAATGAATAAAACTCCATCAGTATATTTTTGTTGTCATCTGTATATTCTATGTACAAGGATTTACCATTTTTTTGTGTAGGCTCTTAGATTACGATAACTTGTGGTGATAAGTGGTTTTTGCAATATGTTACTCATTATTGGGATCATAATCAATCTAATTATTAAATTATTTTGTCTAATTTATTCTACAAGAATACGAATAAATAACAAACTAACTATAGTAAATTTAGTGCTGTTTGTCTTTTATAGTAGCCATTGAGACAGTATCATTATCCCTTCACAAATTTGTTTAGAGATGAGGGGGAGGGTATAGCTATGGGGATGTTTATACGTCTGTCCATGCACATGTATATCTGTCCGTCTGTTACTCCAACATTTTCTTATGTCCTCTGTCACAGTTTGTGTCCAATCATTTCCAAATCTTTGTATGTAGTTAGCTACTCATGGTTAAACTATGATAATGAGTGAAATTTGATGAAACATTACCCTTTAATGTCAGACTTCAGTGTTGCACTTCATTTGCGTTGTTGGTTCAAGGGCATTGATGCTTATTGGCATTAGCATGAAGCTCTGCACTAGCCCATATCTCGGTTAAGACTGAAGATATTTGCCTCAAACTTGATATGTATTCACTACCGCAACCTATACAATCAAGGGAGATAACTAAATGCAAATTTGTAAGAATTATTCCCCCCTTTTTCAGCTAAGAAATTTTATACCCCTGCTTCGAACAGGAGGGGATAAATGGTTTACCCTTGTCCATCCTTTCTTTTGTACCCAAACTTTTTTGTTAAACTCAAAATTTTTCGAAACCATTCACTTGAAATTTGCTGTAGAGGTTCTTCCTAGGGGTCCCACATGGCCCTTACTGAATTTAGGTTGGCAAGTTAACTACTTCCTGTTTTACGACAGTTATTAGTCTGACATTGACTGGTATAGTGGTATTTTTTGTCGCATTTTCCTCAGCAATGACTTGAAACTTGATTTGAAGGTTCATCTAGTGGTCCTATATGGTACTTATTCAATTTAGGTTGGCAAGTTAACTACTCCTGTTTTATGGCAGTTTATAGTCTGACATTGACTGGTATAGTGGTATATTTTGTTGCATTGACTTGAAACTTGATTTGAAGGTTCATGTAGTGGTGCTATATGGTACTTACTGAATTTAGGTCAGCAAGTTAACTACTCCCTGTTTTTAGCTTAACTGAGCACGAAGTGCTCAAGAGAGCTATAGTGAAAACCTTTCGTCCGGCGTCCGGCCATCATCTGTCGTGCGTCATCCATCAACAATTTCTTTAACTCATTCCCACACGAGAAAATTTTAGTCTGGTCCAAATTCAAAGGAGTTGCAGACGACGATTAGTTCATGAAATTCTAATTTTTGTCAATAGCCAATTCTTCATTTTCCACAATGTTTTCCAAAGCATTCTTTCTTGTGGGGCGTCTAAAAGCGTCATTGATTGGGTATGGGTTAAACGACATCTCCTTCCAAACCACTCGGCCAATTTGAACCAAATTTGGCAGAAATGTTCCTTAGGTGATCCCCTTCAAAAATAGCTGAAAGAACTGAATTCCATCAAAAACTCTGGTTGCCATGGCAACAAAAGTGACATTTTAAAATAATCTTTAAAAATCTTCTCCTCCTGAGCCAGAAGGCGTAGAGCCTTGATATTTTGCGTGAAGCATCAGTTTATTGACCTCTTTCAAAATAGCTAAAATCATGATCCTCGGGTCCCCTGGGGGAGGGGGGGGGTTATAAAGAAATAAAGAACGATTTTTAAATGACATCTCGTCCCAAAATTTGGCAGGAATGTTCCTTAGGTGGTCACCTTTAAAAAATAGCTAATAGAATTGAAATCCATTAAAAACTCTGGTTGCCATGGCAACAAAAGTGAAATTTTAGAATAATCTTTGAAAATCTTCTCCTCCTGACCCAGAAGGCGTAGAGCCTTGATATTTTTCATGATTATGATTAATCAATTGTTTCAGGAGTTATGCCCCTTTGATTTATTTTCTTATATACAATATATAGAGAATGAATCATAAATCCTGAACAGGTTGACAGATTTAAAAAATAAAAGTGTTTCACATGTATTATGTTACGGGGATATACTTGAATCAGGTTGTCCATCTGTCCGTCTGTCTGTGGACATTATTTTGTGTCTTCATCTCCTCCCACATTTTCAGACCAATTTTGCTGATTCTTTACCGAAATCTTCCTTGCAATGGAAACTTGTGCACCTGCAATATTCATAATGATTTATCAACTGTTTAGGAGCTATGCCCCTTTGATTTATTTTCTTATATACAATGTATAGAGAAAAAATCATAACTCCTGAACAGGTTGACAGATTGAAAAAATTAAAGTGGTTCAAATGTTTTTTCCAGAACATAAACGCAATGTTCGAGGTTGCACGAAATCAATAATTTCCTTTTTTACACAGTCATTGCCCCTCATTGACTTAAAATTTGTGGAAAAAACTGTCCACTTGATAAATCGTGAATGGCCAACATTTCAATAGTTACAATTTGGCCTCGTTTAAAAAGAGGCAGCAGTGGGGGATATTTGTCAGCCCTTACAGACGACAGTTCTAGTTTCTGCAATAAAAACCTATTGATCCAAAGGGAGGAAAAAGTTTTTTTCCTTCTTTCAAATTTGTCCTAAAGCCTTTGACTTTGTTATTTATACTTTTGGACCCCCAGGTACATAGTCTCTATATGCAAGTGTGGCCCACTTGTATCATAATCCCAACCTTAACATGAATAAGACTGTTGAAAGAAAAAGAGCCTTTATCTCAGGTGAGCGCCCCAGGGCCAACGGCCCTCTTGTATGACTTAGTCAGTTTTCTTACAGTGCCTGTTATATTAGTATGTTTGCCTTCTATTTTTCTCAGCAAGTATTCATAGCATCAAACTTGATGTGGAGTTTCATCTACTGTCCTAGATGGTGCTTATCTAATTAAGGTTTACAAGTTTAAACTGCGTCCTGTTTTATGACTTTGTATATACCCAGTATATTCCCATATTTTCATCAGATTTTTCACAGCAACATTATGAATAATGACTTGAAATTTGGAGTGGAGGTTCATCTATGTGTCCTACTTTGCGCTTACAGAATTTCGGTCATCAAGTTAACTATTTCCTGATTTACAATTTAGTTTTATTCTTTGACATTGCCTGGTATAGTATATTTTTGTCATATTTTTCTCAGCAACTATTAAAAGTATTGACTTTAAACTTTGTATGAATGCCCAACTAGTGGTCCTCCACGTCACCAAATTCAGATCTGCCTGTTACCTACTTACTGTTTTCTGATTTAGTTTATTTTCAGCTAGTATTTTATTTTTGACACTGCGTGGTTACAAGTGAAGTTTATTTTAAGCCAATAGTTAATTTTTGGACATTGCCTGGTACAGTGGTATTTCTTCAATGGTTGATGTGGAGATGTAGCTGGGTGTCCTACATGGTACTTGCTAAATATATTCCATTGAGGGAGAATTTCATTTTCACTGTAGTTAGGGTAGTGCATGCGGAGGTTTTACTCAGTGAGTTTTGCCTCACAGACTTCTTGTTGAAGTATAAAACACCTGTAGCCAAATGTGGGATTCATACAGTGCTCTTTATTGACTGCGACAACCAGTGAAATGTTGTTACCTTTTTGTCTGCTAATCCATTGCTACATGAAAAATATAAGACTGGTCCAAATTTAATTGCAGACGACAATTCCAAGTTGTAAAAATGTTAAAAATTTTTGTCTTTATTTGAAGAAATCAATTTCTTTATTATCCAAAAAGTTTTACAAAGTATTTTCTCTTGGGCAAGTAAAAAAGTGAGGTTGTGCAGGAATAAGTTAACAAAGAACATACTGTTAACCTAGAATAACAAGATGGAACACCATTCTAGAGTATGTAGCCCTCAACAGACATTTTGTGCTGGAGTCAATTTGTTACTTTTTTATCCCACTTAAAGCCATGATGACATTGCCCCTATAAACACTGAGTGTAGCTATCAAATTTCGCATTATAGGCCACAAGTCACTCCTGGTAAAGTCCTATGCTGTTTAGTCCATTCCCATCAAATCCCGCTTTTTTACAACCCCAAAAAATTTTGAAAACGTGATATTTGAAAGAATTGATTGTTTCAAGCAATTCATTCTCCACAATATACATTAACACTCTTAATGAAACCTTTCCTATTCAATCCCTGGTTTTTACGTCCCTGTGTTTTTATGCCCCAAAAGGGAGGATATAGTAATCGAACTGTCCGTCTGTCCGTCAATCAGACCGCCCGTCCCGATTTCGTGTCCGCTCTGTAACTTCTACATGCAATAGAGGATTTCTATATAACTTTTCACAAATGTTCACCGCTATAAGACGACGTGTCGCGAAAAAGACCCAAGTTCCTATCTCAAAAATCAAGGTCACAATCTGGGGTCAAGGGGCAAAAATGGGGACTTTTTGTTGTGTCCGCTCTGTAACTTCTATAATCATGCACGCAGGTACAAATTTCTTTCATACAAATGTTCACCACCTTCAGACGCCGTGTCTCGAAAAAGACCCAGGTTCCTATCTTAATGGTCAAGGTCACAATCTGGGGTCAAAGGTCAAAAATCGGCACTTTTTGCCGTGTCCGCTCTGTAACTTCTGTAATCATGCACGCAGGTACAAATTTCTTTCATACAAATGCTCACCACCTTCAGATGACGTGTCGCGAAAAAGACCCAGGTTCCTATCTCAAAGGTCAAGGCCCAATCTTGGATCAAAGGGACGTCCAGAATGGTTAAATTGTATTTACTCTCTTATTCTTCAATGGATTGCTTCCATATTTGGACAGATGCTTAATTGGGTGGACCACTTTACATGACCTTGACCCAGTAACCTTGACGTTTGACCTACTTTTGACCTCAGAAAAATCTGTCCATAATGCATTTCTCAATTTCATTCTGTATTTATAGAAAATATTATATGTATTAAAATTTCATTTATTAAAAACCCAGACGTATAGATCACAAATGCATGTGTTTGTGTTTAGAAAACAAATCAAAGTGCCATATGCTTGACCCTGTCCTTTAGGGGCATTTGTCACATGACTGTGACCAGCTCTTGTTTATACTTGAGAAAAAATAGTGTGAAAAAAGAAGAAATTGCTTGTCACAAGCTATTTCTTCTTTTTCCACAATAAGATCTACCCAGTTGAATTACTATTTTTCAAATAAAATCAAAATTAATTTGTTCACTGCAAAACCTTTGAATTAGGACAGGTTTAAGACTTTGCAAAACTGTAAAGGATTTCTAAACTTGACAGTCTTTAACAGACCTGACATACTGTTTTCATTCTCTTCGATGCTTTCTCCCAAACTAGACGAAGACACCAATGTGTTGAATGTCAGATTCGCCGACATATAGCACTCATAGTGGGTTACCTTACTTTTTTAGCTCTAGGTAACAAGTGTGAAACCTAGCTCTAGGTAATAAGTGTGAAACCTAGCTCTAGGTAACAAGTGTGAAACCTATCTCTGGGTAACAAGTGTGAAACCTAGCTCTAGGTAACAAGTGTGAAACCTAGCCCTAGGTAACAAGTGTGAAACCTAGCTCTAGGTAACAAGTGTGAAACCTAGCTCTAGGTAACAAGTGTGAAACCAAGCTCTAGGTAACAAGTGTGAAACCTAGCTCCAGGTAACAAGTGTGAAACCTAGCTCTAGGTAACAAGTGTGAAACCTAGCTCTAGGTAACAAGTGTGAAACCTAGCTCTAGGTAACACGTATGAAACCTAGCTCTAGGTAACAATTGAGAAACCTAGCTCTAGGTAACAAGTGTGAAACCTAGCCCTAGGTAACAAGTGTGAAACCTAGCTCTAGGTAACAAGTGTGAAACCTAGCTCTAGGTAACAAGTGTGAAACCTAGCTCTAGGTAACAAGTGTGAAACCTAGCTCTAGGTAACAAGTGTGAAACATAGCTCTAGGTAACAAGTGTAAACCTAGCTCTAGGTAACAAGTGTGAAACCTAACTGTAGGTAACAGGTGTAAAACCTAGCTCTAGGTAACAAGTGTGAAACCTAGCCCTAGGTAACAAGTGTGAAACCTAGCCCTAGGTAACAAGTGTGAAACCTAGCCCTAGGTAACAAGTGTGAAACCTAGCTCTAGGTAACAAGTGTGAAACATAGCTCTAGGTAACAAGTGTGAAACCTAGCTCTAGGTAACAGGTGTGAAACCTAGCTCCAAGTAACAAGTGTGAAACCTAGCTCTAGGTAACAAGTGTAAACCTAGCTCTAGGTAACAAGTGTGAAACCTAGCTGTAGGTAACAGGTGTAAAACCTAGCTCTAGGTAACAAGTGTGAAACCTAGCTGTAGGTAACAGGTGTAAAACCTAGCTCTAGGTAACAAGTGTGAAACCTAGCTCTAGGTAACAGGTGTGAAACCTAGCTGTAGGTAACAAGTGTGAAACCTAGCCCTAGGTAACAAGTGTGAAACCTAGCTCTAGGTAACAGGTGTAAAACCTAGCTCTAGGTAACAAGTGTGAAACCTAGCTCTAGGTAACAGGTGTAAAACCTAGCTCTAGGTAACAAGTGTGAAACCCATCTAATTCTGTTATTACTCTTCTTGCGAGTACTCATTGGAATTGTCTCCATTAACCCTATTCTGAGGTTCCAAAGAGTACCCATGACATAGGGTTCGATGAATCAACATTGAAACATAGAAATTACTCCCTTTACCTGGAGTGGGAGATACTTGGCTATAGAGTTTGTTCTTTTTCCATAGGATGAGTTAAATAACTTCTATACTTAGTCTTTTATAACGCACCTGCTTCAAAGAAGGGGGATGGGGTATAATGGTTTACCTCATTCAGTCTGTTTGTGGGTCTGTAACAATTGAATTTTGATAGAAAACTGTTTCCAGGCTCAAACTCATAAACCATGTTACCTAGGACAATGGAACTTAATACGATTGTTGTCCATGACTCAAGAAAGTGTAACATCATGTTTACGACACAGGTCAAAGGTCAAGGTCAAATGAACTTTGATTGAAAACCGTTTCCATGCTCTCACTCGTTATGAATTTGACTTAGGGCTATGGAACTTATTACACATGTTGTCCATGACCCAAGGAGATGTCATGTTGTGTTGGGGTCATATCGGATAAAGGTCAAGGTCACAATTGAACTATGATTGAAAAAACATTCCATTTTCGGGTAATGGAGTTCAAAGGTCAACTGTTCTACTTGAGTGACAAAGCGCTGGTGGGGTTATTAGTACGTTTTGTCACAATTTCAGTTCTCAGCAGCTATTGATAGTGTCTTCTGAAGTTCAGCTACCTTCCGTGCAAGGGGCTTACCGAACTAAGCCCGCAAGTTAACTACTTCCTATTTCACAATTTAGTTTATTTTCGGACATTTCCTTGTATATTTGTATATTTCGCGTGCACTTTTCTCAGTAACTTCTGGGGCTTCAGAATAGGGACTAGAACCATATTGTAATTTGTATTAATGGTTTCGTGTAGTAACATACTTACGGTTAAAACTTTTACATAGCTTTTATTTCCTTTTCTTGTCTGTTCGGGTATACGTGATTTATGAATCCAGCCCTTTAATACATCTATTTAGCAATATATATTGCATCACACACAAAAATATAATAAAATTTGTCTTTACCAGGGATATCGACGTGACCACTGGCTCGACCTAGTTGCGATATCGTAGCCCTCCTGATAATCTGCTCCAGCTAGCTCGACCGGGATTCGAAGTCATTACTTTCGACACCTTTCTAGTACGGGTCGACCGTCCTCAACATCGAGCCACGAAGGACACAAAAACATATCGATCATGGTATAATAGTGAAATTTCAAGTTTCAAGACACCCCCCCCCCCCCCGTAAAAGTAACCCCGAAGGCATATACAGGATGTTATAAGTGTTCGTAAACTATCTTATCCAACGACCTCGAACGAGTCGTCCTTAAAGTATAAAAAGAGTGAAAGTATCGCTCAACCCACTTAAAGATCTCCATTCATGATACAGATATTCAAAATCATAATTAAGTTCAGTGATGCCTTTAAGAGATTGTTATTAAGAAATAAGTTGGTCTCCATTTTAAATTGACAAAATTTCTTTCATTGATCTTGTAATTACCAACCATGGAACATTTGGTGGATTTTATCATAATCAATATTGTATTGATATCAAACCTGCCACTAAAAGTAACATATTTAATGAATCATTTTAACAGAATCAATAGACATCTAACCACAGAATATTTAAGCTGAAAAATAAAGAAATCATATGAAGTGAGTTTATGATATACTATATTTGGAAGGTAAGTTCCGGCCATGATAGCCTTCGTTTTTTCAAATCAAAATTATTTCGAGGAGTTTTGTAGAGCTTGGTCCAATGAAACTATTGGAAAAGAGCATAAAAATGCAGAATGGTTTGAGAGAAATTTATTTTTAAGAATTATCCGCGTATTACAATATATGGGAAATAAACACCAGAATAATAGCCGAGTTTTTAACGTATCAAAATTATTTAATGCAACTAGCAAAAACTCCCCTAAGAAACATTCTTGAAACATAACAAACCCTTTGAAAGAAGATTTTTTAAAGAATTTACTTTTTACCAATATGTAAAATAAGCCCTGACATAGAGACCGCGTTTTTCGAAGAGTCATATTATTTCGAGGGAAATGGTATAGACATTCGCCCTAGAAGCACGCCTGCAGAAACAGTAAAGTTATAGAGTAGACTTTTAAAGATTTCATTATATACTATATAGGGAAAATAAGCCCCGCCGTGTTTTTTGGACGAATTGAAATTATTTCAAAGAGTTCTATAGACCTTCACCTAAGGAACTTTTTTTTGGGGGGGGGGGAGGGGGGAAAGAACAGTGAAATTTAGTTAATGGTTTGAGAGATTGCGATTTTTAAAGGCTTTCTATTGTAGTTGCCATGGGGTCTTCATTGAACACAATTCCTTGTAAACTGAACATAAACTGAATGAAGTGTCCGCCATGGGAAAAAAAAGGTTAAAATTCACACAGAGAGAGGACATTTTCATAAAAGAAACAGGAGGAGGAATTAAATTGATGCTTAGTAGCGGTATGTAAAAACTTTTAAGAAATGTACTTGATGGATTTTATAACCAAGATAAATTAAACTCATCTAGAAAACGTATCACAGATAAGAACGGACATTTGGTGGAGACTCAATTGAAAATAAATAAGAATACATCTAGTCTTTATACACTCAATCTCAACCATACTAGATGTTCTTGTTTAATCAATGGTAAATATGAGAATAAATTTCTACGGTCTGATTTACCAGATATTGTCGGCATTATGCAAAACTGGCTAATCGAAAATAATAGTTCTGTGGGAGACTTGAATATCTGTGTAAAATTTCTCGCTCTGAAATTTCTGAATAATGTAGACCAGCAAGACAAACAAGGAAAACAGACGGAGGAAATGATGAGCCGAGTAATATAATAACTAAGAAAAAAATTTTTGTAAATGGTGTTAATTCACTGTCACAAACAAGTGTAACAGAAAATCCCGCCCCTATCTTTGATTATTCTGTCGTTCACGGAACTGCTGATAAAAATTCAAATGATAAGCCGTGTGATTTAACCGACCAAAATGGAAGTGATATGGGAAGTAGTATTCTATTAACCAATGACGAACCATGCCAGACTGAAACTATAGAGACAAATATTCTAAATGAAATAAAGGTCGCTCATAATCCGTTGAGCGAGTTAAAACGCGAAATCAGCGCTTTCACTAAGACTACCGAAATGCATTTCGCCTTATTAAGAGATAAGATCGCTAGTATGAAGAAACAAATTTACCTAAATAGTCAGTTTGTGGATGAAAGAGTAGACAGACTCAACGAGGCTAGCGATCAAATTAAAACCGTTACAAACCAGTTTAATGAGAGAATACAAAAACAACTTCAATTGGTCCAGGACCCAATAAAGAATATTTCGTCTACAAAAACTGAAGCTAAGTCAAACGAAACTCGACAGGGAGTTCAACAACCGATGGATTTCAATAAAAAAAACTACACGTTGAAGACATCAAAACAACCAAACCCGACATTGTTGGAAGTCAAAATAATTTGTCCAATTCGAGCGATAAATCTTCTCGGAAACAGACCGACAATATAACAGAATCATCATATACAATTGCAAAAAATAGATCACCTTTAACACCAAGATCAACAGAGGTCAAAAGGAACCGAACGCTAATAATTGGGGATTCTGTAATTAAAAGAATACACAAGCGGGGCCTAGAAACATCCACAGACATCAGGACCCTACCTGGAAGGAAGTCACACGATATACAAAATAAACTAATGGAAATGGACCTTCGCCCGTACAAAAATATCATAATCTATGTTTGAGGGAACGACGCAGCCGAGGGACGACTTTAATCTGTTTATAAAACACTAAGATCGACTGTCTCTGCTTACCATGCCAAGTTTATTTATGCTCTATTTGTCCGAGACGCGATGTAGTTGTTGTTCCTGTCAACGATGTACTGAAACAGGTATGTGAGGATACCAGGGCAGAAATTATTGAGTGTTATCAAGCGTTCATCTATGCCAATGGGAATACAGTTCGAGAACTTTACAGTCGTGACCTTATTCATCTAAACGCGACAGGTTCAAGTGTTTTGGTCAAAACGTTAAATGACCAAGTTTCAATAATAAAAAAGAAAAAGGGTACCAGTTATAGGCACAGTCAGAGAGATACAGACTTTAAAAGCTATCAATCTCCAAGAAAATACAGTGGAAAGTACCAGTCAGAAACAAGACATTCTAACTCTAAAGGAAGACCAGTCCTCGACGATTCTCATAGCCGTAGTTGTTACAATCAATGTTATTATTGTGGTTTAACTGATCGTGTTGAATCTGAATGCAGCTTAATTTATTGGTAGGATATGAAAGACATACATAGCTCTGTTACAACCCGTTTTGTAATAAAAAACCCGGGTTGGCATAACATTACTACAATATGAGTAAACCTTTATAACCCGATAGGTAAAACTCTAAATTGTTATAAAACACTCTGAATACATTAAAAGTGAAACCCAAGCAAACTTATACAAATGGTCTACTTATTGAAGGATATATGGAAGTAGTGCCTTTAACAGTCGCAAACAATTTATTTGAGAATTGTATGTCTTCAACAACTCATGCTGAAGTAAATTATTACGACGTTTTGGAAAAACATTATTAAATTTCAACCAGCAATGTAATAAAACTCAGTTTTGTTATAAAACACTCGGGTGCAATAAAAGTGAAACCTTATCAAACGTTATACGATGTTTAGAAATAATCCCTATATAATTGGTTCTCCAAAATAATGAAATTGAACTTAACTGAACATCGTTAAAGGAACTGGCCTATGGAAAGGTGTTTATCTAAAATGAAATAATGAAATTATAATATCACCAGGAGATACCTGGAAACACTGTAACAGACTCTGAGAGCACAAAAAAGAGAAACTATCTCAAACTTTACATGATTCGTGGTTTTCATAGTTATACTCCTTCAACAAGTAAGGAGAGTAGCCAGACAAGGCGGTTACAGGCGCTCATTCCATATACCTCCTGGTTTGAAAGGGTTTCACTTTTAGTCCACTCAGAGTGCTTTTTTTCAATCTGGAGTTTTGTTACATTTTTGGTTATAACGGTTAACTCAAATTGTAATAATGTTCTCCCAACCCGTTTTGTAATAATTTCCTTCAAATTGAGTTGTTGCTTACAATCTAGATTTAAATTTCTCATTTAACTTGTTTGCGATTGTTAAAGGAACTCATTCCAATTAAATCATTGTAATAAGATAAAAAATTATCGAGTCCTTGGAAGATAAACATCTCCATTGGCCAGTTTTTTTTAAACAATATGTAGTAAGGATCATCTTTTTATTTGAAGTTCAGTGAAATTTTAGGATTCATGTAAAGTTTGAGATGGTTTCTATTTTTGTGCTTTCAGGGTGCTTCATTACTTTGCAGGTTAAAAGGGTTAACCTAAATTGTAATAACGTTTTTAAACCCATTTTGTAATAATTTTTTCCAAGTTAGTTGTTACTGACAATCTTTATTTGAATTACTTGTATTGCTTGTTTGCGATTGTTTTTGAACCCCTTTTGAAAAATATCCTCGAAATAAGTTGTTGCTTGCAATCTAGGTTTGAATTGCTCATATAACTTGTTGGGATTGTGAAAGTCGCTCATTCCAAACGACTCAATATGGTAAGATAAATTCATAGACTCCTGGGAAAACATTTCCATTGGTAAGTTTTCTTAAAAATAATTAGCGAAGATCATTTTTTCTAATTTGAAGATCCGTGAAATTTGACCAAACATGTAAATTTGAGACAAGTTCAGTTAAAGTGTACTCAGACTGCTTAATTGCAATTTAGTGTTTTTTTACATTTCGGGTTTTAAATGTTACCCTAATTGAAATAAAATTGCAAACCCCGTTTTTAGCGGTTTTTCTAAGGAAAACCGGTATTTCATATCGATCAACCGGAAACAAGTTCTCACATATTTTCGCTCATTTCCACGCATGCTCATGAACGTGAAGTGAAAATCTTTGTGATCGCCTCCATCTTGTTTCATCGCTGATGAAGAAAATAACTTACTTGCTGAATGCCAACAGTCTCCTTTTAGTCATGAATATCCAGGAAAATGGTTTAAAACTTAATTTATCCTTGGTAAATAGTCTAATGAATTGTCAAAATGAGAGAAATAATTTCCTCGCGTTTCAAGATAGAATCTAGGTCAGCGGTTGGTGGTGTAAGCGAATATATGTAAACTATCTGTTAGTGATTTGACCTGGCAGGGCTGGGCAAATCTACATCCAGTATACACAGTATATGTAACACGTTACAACCCTGTTATAGAGGCGATTGAAGCGCCTATTAACCCCATCGAATAAAACACCCTTTAGCCTCTCGAATTCGACTAAATCTTTAAAATGTAACAACTTCAATCGTGATAATAATATGCTCAACGTAAAAATAATTGAATGTTAGCTTTGATTTCTTGACCTTTTATCATTTAACCTCTTACCACCCAACCACAAATTTTCACGCACTTAAGAAGAAAACGTTGCGATTTTTCCAAAATAGCGATTTCGGCAAACAGTAATGGGTCATGATTGATTGAATAGGCTTTAACACAACTTTTAATAGTATTTCAATTATATCGGGGCGGCTGGAGCTCCTAACCATGGATTCCTGGTAGTTCACACACCCATACTACCACTACATCCTTATCGAGCCTCCAGCTGCCCCTCCTACTTAGGTGTACGATTTACTAACTCATATTGATGAAATATACTCGCATTATTGAGCGCGGCTACTGATAAACCATCAAAACCGCTCTCAGGACTTTCAGTCCTTTGATTTAATAATATACTCGAAATGAGTATTTGCTGACTATCTTGATCTTAATTACCCAATTTACTTGTTTGCGATTGTTAAAGGCACTCATTCCAAATATCACCTGATGATGTCATAACTTCATCAGAACAATTTTCCATTGGCCAGTTCATTAAACAATGTTAGTTTGATCATAATTCATAATTGTTGAAAACAAATATATAGGCATGAAAATAGACCATTTGTAAAAAAGTTTGATAGGATTTTAGTTTTAGTGTACTAAGAGTGATGCATTACAATTTTGAGTTTTACTACATATCGTGTTAAAACGGTTTACTCAAATTGTTACAATGCTTTCCCAGCCCGTTTTGTAATAATTTACTCCAAATGAATTGTTGCTGACAACCCAGGATATATATCTCATATCCAGTTTGCGATTGTTAAAGGCTGTCATTCCAAAAATCTCCTAATGATATTATAACTCCATTTGTTCTTTAAAAATAAACTCTTTCCCATTAGCCAGTGCCTTAAACAATGGTCAAGTAAATTCAATTTGTTACTTGTGGGGACCACTTAAATAGGCAATTTATTTGACCATTTGTATAAATTTTGATAGGGTTTCACTTTTAGTGCACTGAGGGTGTTTTATAACAACTTCGAGTTTTATAGCATTTTAATTTTTTTTCCGACCCGTTTGGTAATAATTTACATCAAAATGGGTTGTTGCTCACAATCTTCATTTTACTTGCTCGTATCAATTGTTTGGATTTATTAAAAGAACCCATTCCAAGTATCTCCTGATGAAATAATTACTTTATTAGTACTTTTTGATTAAACACTTTTCCATTGTCCAGTTTCTTATACAATGTTTAGTTGAGTCTTATCTAATACTTGTGGAGAAAAGTTATATATACATGATAGTAGACCATTTTCATAAGTTTGCTAAGATTTCGCTTTTAATGCATTCATGATGTTTTATTACAATTTGGAGTTTTATTATATTTCGGGTTATTGTAATAATGTCCAACCGACCCGTTTTGTAATAATTGTAATAAATTATTACAAAACGGGTTTTTATTACAAAACGGGTTGTAAGATAGCTCAATAGAGTGTAAAAATAGGTATGATATTCTTTCTGACTTATGCATTAACTGTTATCGATACAGCGGTACGTCATTCTGTTTATGTAATGTACAGAACTCTCTGAAAACCGATAATCTGTCCGATGCATCGATCTATCGTAAAGACGTTAACAAGCAAACTGATAAACCACTAAATTCTGTAAGGCTATTTAATCAAAACAATCAAATTGATGAAACGGTTTATGTACAGAAGATGTTTTTACTTTTGATTTAGAGAAAAGGGAATACAATTCAGCTCTTTAAATATATAGCATCTATTCCGGAAATTAGATGAAATTCGCGTGCTGCTTAATACGAAAATATCTCCTGATAATTTTGGATTATCTGAAACTTTTCTGAATTAAAATACTAAGGACTTTAACCTAAGTATTAACGGTTTCGTGTTTGAACGAAAGGATCAGTTGAACAGGTTAGGGGGTGGTCTCATCATATATATAGCCGATAAAATAGATTTCGAAAGAAGAAAAGATATAGAAATTGGAAATATTGAAAGCATTTGGTTAGAACTACGATTGCATAAAAGTAAACATGTACTATTAAACTTCGCATATAGAACACCAAACAGTAATCAAATTTGGATAGACGAATATG
Organism: Fragum fragum; assembly: GCA_946902895.1. NCBI lineage: Eukaryota > Metazoa > Mollusca > Bivalvia > Cardiida > Cardiidae > Fragum > Fragum fragum. The sequence continues at coordinate 49,610,328 of OX336376.1, read as the reverse complement.
AAAAGCAAATTAAATATTGCCGATGAAACTAGTCTAGATAATATTTATACTTTAACATACACTTTTCATTGACTTTGACTTACAACAATATCAAATGGGGAAAATTAGTACAATACTTAGGTCTTTATCAGCTTGTTGATACACCAACAAGGGTATCAAAACATTCCTCAAGTATAATTGATCATATTTATACTACCAATAAGCGATCTATTTCTGAAATATTAGTTCCTAAACTCTCTATAGGCGATCATTATCCAATTGCTTTAACCTATAAAAGTTGTGTAAGATTTCATAATGAAAATGAAGGCAATACAATTACTTATAGTTCCTTTTCTAAATAAGGTGAGGTTGCATTCATGTGCAGTTTATCCTGCATCGATTTTAGCATCATCGAAATGATATATGATCCAGATAAGGCATTGAGCTATTTCTACTCTGCTGTTAATAGCCTTCTCTATAAACATATACCTTTCAAAGAAAAACGCGTAAAAAGGCATTTACAACCTAAGTGGTACAATGAAGAAATAAAGAACGCCATTTTGACGAGAAATAAGCTTAAGCATATAGGCAATATAACATCATATAAAATTTGGAGAAATAAAGTTACGTCACTTATTAGAAAAAGCAAAAAACGTTTCTTTAACAATTCAATTAAAGATAATTCTAACACCAAAGTTATTTAGAGAAATATCCGAAATATAACAAAACATAATACTAATGACTGCCAATTGCCGTCTAAGTTATGTGTGAACTCTATCGAAGTTGAAGGAATCAACAAAATAGTTAATGCTTTAAACGACCATTTTGTTAACATAGTTAAGATTATTGATAAGCATCCATTAGATACGGAATATTTCAAAAATTTGGAAAGTCATCTTGATCGCAAGCTATCTAATTGTTATTTTCACATAAAGTTCATCTCTGCCTAAGAAGCAAAAAATGTCATTGAAAAATTAGATGGTAGTAAATCAACTAGGCTTGATGGAATTGGACCGAAAATATTGAAAATGTGCAAAAACTTTACCTCACAACCAGTGGCATGTATTATAAATAGCTGCATATCAAAAGGTATTTTCCCACATGAGTTTAAAAGGGCCAGTGTGATGCCTCTTTTCAAGGGCGGAAATAAAAGTGATCCGAACAATTATCGACCAATCTCGACTTTGCCAACTTTGTCAAAGGTTTTTGAGAGACACATTGCCAGAAATTGCAGTCTATCGCTGGTCTGTACGTATTTACTGACTAGTCTTAGTCTAAATCTACAATATCAAAATAAAAAAAGGAAGTTGCTTAAATGGAGGCCGATTGAAATAATTTTGGAATCTATCAATCAATTATATGTATATATAATTAATGTATTATGCCTGTAGATATGTATTTATACGTTCTTTACACTGACTTTATACGACATTTATACTTGGATGTATGTTTTCTTCATAATATGTGTATGATAGTCATGTACTCTTCAATTTTGGAGGAATAAAAGATTATCTATCTATCTATCAACTTAAGACTTACTTAGCTAAAACTAGTATATTATTTTCGAATCAGTCTGGGTTTAGAGAGAATCATTCGTGCCAGACAGCTCTAATTCGACTTGTCGATTCTTGGTTATCTGATATAGATCAAGGTAAACTGATTGGAACTGTATTCCTTGATTTTAGGAAAAAACCCAAACAAAAAAACCAAAGCATCAAAATCAGTGATTCCCTTTACAATTGAATACAATCCTTCTCTACCAGAAATAGGTAGATTTATCCATAAATATTGGAGTTTACTTAACCTTTCCAAAAATGACAGCGTAAAAGAAATGTTCAGCACATCTAAACCTATTGTGGCATTTAACCGTCCTAAAAATTTGCAAGACATTCTAATGTCTTCGGTATTTAAAAGCGACAAATTTGTAGAATTCCAATCTCAAAGTTGCAACAATAAACGTTGTTCACATTGTAATAATATAGGTCATTCACGGACATTTACTAGTACTAGTACTGGTGAAACTTTTCAGATGAAACACAACACAAACTGTAAAACCAAAGATGTTGTATATCTGATCACCTGTAATCAATGTAAAACTGTAAAACCAAAGATGTTGTATATCTGATCACCTGTAATCAATGTAAAACTCAGTATGTCGGACAGACTAAACAGCCGGTTTCAAAACGCATGAATAGTCACAGATTTGATATAAATAACTTTACAGATCCTGTTTTTTCTTCTTCAGTGGCATCTCATTTTAAAGAATCTAACCACAGTATTGATGATTTCACTTTCATGCCCATTGATATTATCGAAAATGATATGGATAGACTTTGCAAAGAAACCTTTTTGATACACAAGCTTAAAACCATGAACCCCAATGGCTTAAATACAAAGCTGTTATATGAAATATAATTTTTAAGTATATGAGGTGTTTTGAAGCGCTAATCGTTTTTTCCTATTCGTCATTTTTTTTAAATATAATTTTTAAGTATATGAGGTGTTTTGAAGCGTTAATCGTTTTTTCCTATTCGTCATTTTTTTTAAATAACACTTTTTAATATAGGATTTAAGTATATCTATTATCCGATAAGTGCTTCTATGTATCTCATTCTGCTTGGTTTTGTGTGTAATATAGATCAGTATTAGGTTGCACATCTGTGCGCTTATTTATGATTTGTATTTCATCCTTACCTGTTTAACTCAGTGTGTTATGAAATAGCTATTAGAAATTTTTTACATGGGTTCACAAATCTTTTATTTGCTGCTGAATCACCGAATTCCAGCATGAGTGGGGGCTGTAGTTTCGATGTTTTGTGGCATTTTAATGTTTTTGCAAACATTGCCATTTACTACGAAATCGCACGCTCCAACACGCGTAATTTATTTTTCCGCTATTTTAACGTAGCGTTAATGACGTCACGTTTGTTTATTTGTTTTCATTATTATGTACTCTGAAGAAGGCGTATGCCGAAACGTTAGTACTTGAAAAAGAAAGAACAATAATTCTAGATATACGTGTAGTTTTTTTGAGAATTATTGATTTTAAAAAGGCATTTGATCTTGTAGATCACGAAATTCTTCTTTTAAAGCTAAAACTCCACCATTTCACTCCTAACACATGTGATTTATTTCGTTCGTATCTAAGTGAAAGACAACAATCAGTTAAGAATGGCAAAGTCTTGTCTGTTATGAAACCAGTTATTTCTGGAGTACCCCCAAGGATCTATACTTGGACCCATCTTATTTTTAATCTATGTTAACGATCTGCCAATTTGTTTGTCATCAAACCTGGATATGTACGCTGACGATGCAACTCTACATAAGACTAACTCTTCAGTAGCATTTATCAATCAAAGTTTGAAAGATGATCTTATTCAGATCGAAGAGTGGTGTAAGTTTAACAAAATGATTGTGAATCCAACGAAAACGAAATGCATGCTAATAGGTTCCCATCAAAAGCTACGACAATCACCAAATTTAAAGTTACAACTACACCATGAACAGATAGAGAGTGTTACTTCGCAAAAGCTATTAGGAATGTACATTGACAACAAAATATGTTGGAATATTCACATTGAAAAATTATGTTCAAAATTATCATCACAGCTTTACATTCTTAAAAGACTAAATAATATGAAACAAATGTTTTCAGTCAATGCAATCAGCGAGTGAGTAAAATCCAAAAGAGGGCAGCAAGAATAATTTTATGTAAACCGAAACGATCTAGTACTGCTGACAATTTTACCGCGTTGAATTGGTTGTCTTTTAAAAACAGATGCAAATACTTTACAATTATCCTGGTATATAAACTATTCACAGTCTAGTTCCGTCGTATATGTCAGATTTTGTAAAAGTGAGCAATAATTCATTCTATGAATTAAGATATAGTTTTAATAATCAAATAACTCACAACTGTACTCCTCGGACAGACTCTTTGAAAAAAAAAACCTTCACATTTACTGGCATGGAATGTTTGAATGACATTCCATTACATATCAGAAATATCAACAATTTATCGAATTTCAAGTGTAATTTGAAGAAGCACTTAATGTCAAATAATGAGCTGTGATTAAGAAATATTTAACTCATACAAGCAACCATCCAGTTGGTATAATCATACTGTTGTCAATCAATATATATGACGCATTTTGCTGTGTATGTCTTTGCATATCTCTAGTTCGATTTTCGATCTAGACTCGTGATTAATTTTGCAATACACCATTTTATTTTATATATATATAAGATAAATAAGAACATCATCTTCATTTTCGTGATTTTATTATCAAAATGCGTTTTCTTTCTCACCGCATAAATTTGCGTTTGTTTTTCAGATCCTGTTGTTGTTTGCTTATTTTTATTTTACGGAAGGCCTCATTGAAAATAAGTTTTTCATTCATTTATCTGTTTGATTAATGTATGATGTTAGCTTAATGTGCTACCTTCTCTAAATAAAGAATTTATTATTATTATTATTAACTGAAAATAACTATGCACTACTAGGGGCATGGACGGACACAGGCACTACCAACACTTCGTTATGTCAATAGAGCAGCTGGCTAACAGCAAAAGAAACTAAAATCGGGTTTTGTCATTTTTTCTCTCTCTCTCTCTTCGAATGGTGAGTTAGATAAAGGTAATAAGATAAATGTATGTGTGTATTTCCGTTTATTTATCGTCGCTACCGTAGCACTTGCCCATATGAGCGACGCCCCCGGAAGAGGGTTAGTTGTTACGGGAGATTACAGGACGAAACTGCTGAGAGCCCCGCCTGGTTATTTTACGTGTTCGATGGATAGCACCGTCACACGAGGCCTCGGTTTAACGTTTAATCCGAAAGACAATTAGTCGTGTTAGTTGATGTGGTCAGCCCAGGGCTCGAACCCGTGATCTTGAGATTTAAAGTCAAGTGCTCTACCAACTTAGCTAATCGGGCTGACAGTAAAATAAATATAGACGCGGTATCTTCATTATACCTTGAAGAAGGAAAGGTGCTACGCACAATTAGAGATGATATTGAACAGGCGTGTGAAGTTCATAATTGAAATCGGCCCCATGGTTTCTGAGAATTCGTCCCTACAAGAAAATATTGATTTACTGAATAAAACGTCAGCCATTTTGAAACTGGTGGCTTTTGGGGGTGGTGTTGAACAACTACAGTTAATACTAAACAATTGTGTGAACTTTCATCAAAATCATCCCTACTGTTACAGAGCATTCGTCAGGACAAAAAAGTCGAATTACGGAGTAAAACGGTGGCAATTTGGAAAGTTGGGGCCACATCGGAAAAGGGGTGACATGCAAAACTAAGGTGATACGAAACAAATATATAAAGTTTCATTGAAATCTGTCCCATGGTTCTATAAAACAACGGTAAAATACGGAGAAAAATGACGTTCATGTTGAAACCGGCCGCCATTTTGATAAACAAGATTGTAATACGCTACTAAAGGTGATGCTGAACAAGTGCGTGAAGATTCAGCAAATTCAGCCTTATTGTTGCAGGTATTCGTCCGGTCAACAATGTCGATTGGTACAGTAAAATGGCGGCCATTTTGAAACAAGAAGCCATTTTCATCAATATTTTTTCAATGGTTATTGAGCATACATCTGGAAAGATGATTTCATTGTACATTGTAACATGACGACCACTTTTTGAAATCGGCGGCCGTTATCAAAAAAAAAAGTGTTATACACAGCCAGAGATGATACTAAACAAGTGTGTGAAGTTTAATCAAAATTGGTCCGTTGGTGTCTCTGTGTTCATCTTGGCAGAAATGTAGTGTAATGTTGATTAACGGAGTAGAATGACAGCTATTTTGAATAAGAAAGTGTAATGCAATACAAGAGGTGATACTGAACAAGTGTGTAAAGTTTCGTTAAAATCTGTCAAATGGTAACCCAGCATGTGTCGAAGAAGAAAATGTCGATTTACAAGTGTGTGAAGTTTTATCAATTGAATACTGAGCATTAACCTTGACAAAACAAATGAAGTGTAATAAGTAATATGGCGACCATTTTGAAAAAAAAGTGTTTTCCTCAAATAGAGGCGATACTGAACGAATATGTGAAGTTTCATCGAATGTTTGGTCTTATGGTTACTGAGCATTGATCGAGACAAGAAAACATAGATTTGCGGAGTAATATGCTGGCCAATTGAAACCGGTGGCCATTTTGAAAAAAACACACAACTAGAGCTGATATAAAAGTTTCACCAAAATCTGTCTAATGTTTACTGAGCATTTGTCCTGAAAATATTTGGACGAACAGACAGATGGACAAACAGACAGGTTGTAAGTCAGATAGTTATTCAACAAGAGCCGTCAGTCCTAGGATGAAATAGCGTCATAAAAGTTTTAACATTACTTGACTGAGGAATAATGACACCTGCTACATTTTCATCCTTTCACGATAAAAAATAGTCATGCTTATTTTTACCTTAAACGCTTTTACAATGTCTGCTATCTCGAATTAATGTTATCATAATTAAGAATTCCTAAACCAGAACTCCTGAAAAATCTAAGAAAGAAACTAACAAAGGTTGAGGGATGTCATATCCTGAAAAATAAATCTAATCACTTAAATCTTCTTTGAACAAGTCACAGAGAAGAATATAAAACTTTATTTTAAAAAGTATTATTTTTTCAACCAATATCTTTCTGAGAAATGTGATTCAAATCCATCAATTATGTTTTGAGAAGATTTCCAAATTTTAGCATGTAGCCCCGCTCATAAAAGCTAAGTTTTTGTCCGATGAAAGTTCTTTTAAGGAATATGATTAAGGATCATAATTGTGAAATTTGAATTAATTCTAGCGAGTAGTTAAAGAAAGTTTACAAAGTGATGCGCGCATAACGGACACCCTGCCAACAGAATAACCAGTGACACGAAAAAAAGTGAGAAAAATGAATAACCCAGGACAACTGCCGTCGAGCCCGCAAAGTTTTGTAGGCGTCATGCTCCGGACAAGCACAATTTTAGTGTTTGACCTTGAGCTTTAGCTTGAACTTGAAGCTATCCAAGATATTCTTTCAAGAGGCACATCTACCCATGATGGAAAATAATTGTGCCACTTCATTTTGAAATCCACCCATGATTGTTGGAGAAATGCTCCGGACAATCACATTTTTAGTGTTTGACCTTGAGCTGTGACCTTGACATTAGAACTATCCTAAAAAATCTTTAAAATTGCACATCTACTTTAAAAAAGTTCCCAGTTTCAAGGATAAGGTCAAAAATTGCATAACAGTGAAGTTTCAACCAATTTAGTCGAGGGATAGTTGAGAAATCGACATGGACATTCAAGAAAAATTAGAGAATCCCATAAGGTAGGCAGTCAAGCACTTGACCTTGAGTATTGTGTCCTTTTTCTAGGGTTTTGATGAATGTGGCCTACAATACAAAGATTAGGACTGTAACTTGAGTAGGTCTTGAAGAAACGGGATAAATACTTAATCCTATAGTCCAAAATACGCAAAACGTAAACGGGAAGACATTAAGCCCATTTTTGTGAAGCTTAAATGAGTTAATATGGTGGTTTCTCGTTCTTCAAGGATTTTGATAAACAATTTTTTCAAGGCTTTTGATAAACAATTTTAAGGTATTTTGGCTATAGATGGAGGAGATATAATGAAAATTCGAATTTGGCACCAGGTCCCCTTTTCTGTGACGGGGCCTTTAATTGAAAAACCGGACTTACTCATATAACGAGTTCATATGTGAAGTCTCATATAATTTGTCCCGGGGTCGTGTTGAAATTAGCCCGGAAGGATGGATCGACGGACAATCAGACGCAAAGACAGACGATGCTTCTTTGATACTGGATTTAATTCGGCTTATATCAAGTTCGTAGATTTACACCAAACTTAAGATTCAGGGTGTATAAACTATGCGAGGAAAAGGAAAAACTTTGCTTCTTATTCCACAGACACTTACTTACTTTGTGCAGATTATATGACTGCTCTGGTTAACAACTTCAAAGGTTCAACAGATAATCCAACGATATAAAAGGAATTCCCCTTAATGGAATTAACACTTCTGTGAAGAGTTCACTAGTACTGTCTCTTCAATGCTGTCTTACTGGATTCTTATTATGCAGGAGAGGATTAAATTTTAAGAAAATATTGTTTCTTTTTATTTAGAATTAAAGTGTTTGAAACGTTGTATTAAAAAGTGCACTTTGCTATACAATGTAGAGCTTATCGCTCGTTAATCACCGCGAACCGTGCGGTTCCGACACTGCGCTGTTATCAGTAATCCATGTTAATTGTCAAGTAACAACTATGAAAGAAACCTTATCTGTCCAGATAGGTTGTATCTAACATTGATTATTTCAAGCAAAAATCGACAAAAATAACTCATTTATATACGAAACACATAATAAAGAAGGCGAAACCATTTTGTAGATGGGGGTTCAGTTACGATAAAGACGGCCTTGGGACGGTATGTACTTACGAATGAGTTAATTCAGGGCACTGTATAGATTTACAATGTTATCTGTGTGCTATCAAAGCATCCTACAGACAGTTTGGACGAGGTGTGCTAGCCCATAGAACTCAACATTATATCCTATCAAAATGTTACCGTTTTTTTTCACTGAAGTGTTGTTCCTCTATGAAATGGTATCAAATTATCATCATGCTTATTTAGTTTCTAACTGTACAACTCAAAACTTGATAAGCATCACATTATTTATTGATTATATTTCTTTTAACTGCGAGTGAAGCTTGGTAGGGGTATTCGGCATAACAAAGAATAGCAGACAAATGAGATTTATTTTTATTAAACCGTGGTGGGCGCGTTACTTTTGGTGTAGTGTGACGTTGATTTACCATTCTATTGATTTACTGCTTTTGGCCTTCTTCTGGGACGGCTAACAAGCCTTCAGATGTTTCATTGTGGGAATTAAGCCGTCTGATCCATTGGTGCCTATTGCAGCACGGAATCAAAGGTTAGCTAGACCGAGGGAGCACATAATACAGTCTGTTCAACTGTCTTAATTTGTATGAATTTTGCTAGACAGACCTTTCTGGCAACAGGGACACGCTTGTAACCCTTACCACGATATATGCCTGACAAAATGTAACTTTTAGTAGGATTTTCTATTCAAACAGCCGGATAAGTCTACATAGAGCTTGCATGACAGATATGCGACCAAAATACAAAATTCTGTTCACCATAGCATCCTGTACACTGCACTGATGAACTTTAATTTGTATAATCTTAAGATCCCTCTCGGTCAAGCTAACCACAGTTCCTGAGTTTAAGCAGGTACAACTGACTGGCGCAGTGGACTATACCTCATAAAAAGCTTCATAGTGCCTGTAAGCCACAGGAGAAAATAATCCCGAGCAGTATTTCACTAGAACGGCCTCTACTCACAAAACTACAGCTTTAGTTAATCACCCGCCTTGGTTTTTACAAAAAACTCTTATCTGTCTGCCATTCTAAGAAATCAAAAAATATAGACCCTGCTTTGAATCTGTCACTGTTACGCTTCAACAGTTCGTCGAGGGGCGTGTCAAATGAAAACATTTTCACACTCATATCAAATATCCTGACGCCTAAATTTCGGATAAAATTTACAGTTAATGCTTATCGAATAACGAATAATACATTACGAAAGGTGTGTTTAAGAATGTCTACGATCCCCCGACACTTATGGACTTTGAGGATTTATAATAACAGATCTAAGTTAGTCTATACTTATCCGCTACAACCAGCAATGATAGACAAAAATATTTAACGTCACAATGTGTTTGAGTTACACTAAACAATGTTCGTACACTCCCTGTCAATTGACGGTAGAGGATGGTCAGAACCAAACGCTTTTAGGCGACTACTAGTGTTTTTTAGCATATAATGAATATCATTGTCGACACCACAATATCTGTTTGTTGCCATTTCTTTGTTCTTTGCAATCCATAGAATACTCTAGGGTACTCTGACAATCGACAGCGGTTCAATGTCCGTTCTGTCTTTCCTACAACACGTGGAGCATCGACAGCACATACACAGACTGGAAAACAAGTCTCTCACATCTCTCAGTATAAACATGCAAAAAGGCAACACGGCATAATGACCGAAGAATATATTCTGAGCAATGTCCACATACTCCGGGTTCTTGAATGGTTCATACACTTTTACCACAAACAATGGCACACGAGATATAAAAGAAACCGTTCCAAGGACTGCAGTGAAAATGACCGCCCATGTCCTTGACATTCTCACCCATCTCAATATCATGGCGTCAGATGTAATCACATGGTTGTTATTTTGTGTATTCTTAGAGTCCTTCGACGACTGACAGATACCTATCACACAGGTACAAATCATTCCAAACAACAAACAAAATGGAATGGCGTAGGTATACACAATCAGAGAAATAAAACCTGCCTTTGAGTCCATCATGCAATGTTTATCAAATAGCGAATCGTAAATACCTGTATACGGCTTACGAACAATAATTGCTACCGGAATGGCAACCATCCAAATAAAAATCGTCATGGAAACCCACGTTACAAATTGTCTTGAACCCAACAACGATCGTGGAAGAAATACTTGAAAACAAGTATGTGCGCCAAGGAGAAGTATGTATAAAATTCCACCATAACACAAAATTGTCTCCAAACTTGACAAAATTAAACAAGAAAATAGTCCTTGTGTTGACCATTCTTTGTAGTATGAACTTTTTCTCAGTTGTATCCATAGCAACAGCAAAATGTGTGTTGCCGTAAGCGCCGTAATTATCCAGAGTCGAGGCCAATTTCTCCAACACTCTCGGAAATATCTCATCTTTATGGCCAGTCCCACCAGCAAGAGGGCCAACAACAAGGTATTGGTGCCCAGTCCGGAGAACACGACAATCGTCTGTATATCAAGCTGTACCAACTTAGGCTTGAAGTCTGCCTGTGTACTCTTCATTATTTGGGCCGGAGGTACGGAGAAGTCGGAGATAAAGTTCTCTAGCTCTGTGAATGTATTCTCAAAGCTGGCGAGTTGGTACCCGATGCCATATTCTGTATATTGGTTATCCGCGTAAGGATCCGGCTCATAGTCGTCCCAGGAGTATAACAGGTCCAACCAGTTGGCTGTGGTGCTACTCATTAGTTCAAAACCCATGGTGAATATCCTGAAATATCAAAATGAAAACATGTTTTGATCATGGCGTTGAAGGCATTTTTACGAATCATCCATTATGATGTACTCGGGTTTAAGGGGAAATTTTAAATATTGTCAGTAAAACAGGATCTAATCCTGCATTAGGTCGACCCTCCAAGTTCGAAATGGCTTGGAGACTGAACCCGTTGGTTAGAATTCTACCTAACCATTCTGAAAATAATGACAAAATTCAATTCAGAAAAGCCTTTGCAGCCCAACTCTTTTAACCCATTGCCAAACGACAGAATTTTAGACTGATCGAAATCTTAAGAATTGCAGACAACAATTACAAGTTGATAGAATCTTAAATATCTCTGTCTTTCTGGGTAGAAAATATTTTGAAAAAATGTGCCATTGCTTTCTTGGATGCATTTTTTTCGGTTTTTTTTTTTTTTTTTTTTTTTTTGTGTGTGTGTTTTTTTAAAGGGGGGATAACGTTAAAATGGGTTAAGCAAACTGAGTATGCATGAGAGGAAAAGTTCAATAAATGAAAACTAGATTACTTCAGTTTACATGTATTTCATTCCGGTTCTAATACGTTTTGGCTCTGTACCAGTACAAACTACCCGAACAAAAAATAATCTGTATCCCCGTATTCATAATGACGGCGAATAGTGAAAACGAACAAAATATGAGGATAATGTAATGGATGCAATAATCAGCTTACGATGTTCAGTTGGTGTCCAGAGAGTAAACCATATGGAAACGCCAATCCAGAAACAATTTACGCACAAAGAAATTACATATTCGCTACTATGAAGAGCTTTGAGTTCACCGATGGTTTCATCTAAAGTGTGGGATATAGTATGATACTGCGTTATACTAGTACACAGCGAGTCTTCACAGGGGAACACTTCTGTACCATAACAATTCAGATATATCAAGGTTCGTTGAGCCACCTGAACGGTCATTCCACGGTCGATTGTGCAAATATCTCAATATCATCATCAGACATATTTGGTTTATTATTTAGTTACCCGTTTCGTTTCAGAACAACAGTTTACTTCGAGTCCACCATAATTTCTTTAATCAACTTACTCTGATTTTAGAGGTATAATTTTAGTAAGAAATAGTTCCAGCAGTCTCATTTTTACAAAGAAAAACTACGAAGCTTGCAAAACTCAACGATTTTATATTTTCCTTTGGGTTAGTTCTTGTTTCGCTATTTCCTAATATTGTTTCAGCAAGTGACACATACTTGTAGTACAACTTCAAAAATTTGTTTCTATCTTTAAACAAGAGGCCAAGTGGGCCTTAACGGTCACCTGAGTAAAAGAGCATCAAGACAAGTGATTCAGGGTTTATTAGAAAAAGATTTTTTAAGAAGTAAAAAAATTTACCCCTTTCTGCCCCCGACTGGGGCCCCTTTACCCCTAGGCCCCCCCCCTCTTATCACAAACTGGAATTGGCATCCCCAAATGATGCTCCTGACCAAGTTTGGTTGAAATCCCCTCAGTAGTTCTTGAGAAGAAGATGAAAATGTTTAAAAGTTACCAAAAATGACCCCCTTTTGGTCCCCATTTTAGGCCCCCCAGACCTCCAGCCTTTTAATTTTCACAAATCTGTATAATCAGTACCCAATGATGCTTTTCAGCAAGTTAGTTTGAAATTGGCTAAGTACTTTATCAGAAGAAGATGAAAATGTGAATTTTTTAACATGATGAACTTTGACCTCTGGGTGTGGCCCCATACATGACCCCAGGGACATGAATTTCACAATTTATAATATGCCTGTCCTAGTTGTCATGCACACAGAATATTTAAGCTCTGGCATTAACGGTGTATAAGAAGAAGATTTTTTAAAGAAGTACCAAAAATTACCCCTTTTTGCCCCCTATTTGGGCCCCTTTGACCCCCAGAACCCCTATTTTCACAAACTTGAATTGGCATCCCCCAATGATGCTTTCTACCAAGTTTGGTTGAAATCCCCTCAGTAGTTCTTGAGAAGAAGATGAAAATGTTTAAAAGTTACCAAAATTACCCCCTTTTGGGCCCCATTTTAGGGCCCCCTGATCCCCAAGCCTTTTAATTTTCACAAATCTTAATAACCATTACCAAATGATGCTTTTCACCAAGTTTGTTTGAAATTGGCTTTGTACTTCATCAGAAGAAGATGAAAATGTGAATTTTTTAACATGATGAACTTTGACCTCTGGGTGTGGCCCCATACATGACCCCAGGGGCATGAATTTCACAATTTATAATATACCTGTCCTAGTTGTCATGCACAAAAAATATTTAAGCTCTGGCATCAACGGTTTATTAGAAGAAGATTTTTAAAGAAGTACCAAAAATTACCCCTTTTTGCCCCCGATTGGGGCCCCTATGACCCCCAGAACCCCTATTTTCACAAACTTGAATTGGCATCCCCCAATGATGCTTTCTACCAAGTTTGGTTGAAATCCGCCCAGTAGTTCTTGAGAAGAAGATGAAAATGTTTAAAAGTTAACGGACGACGCACGACGGACGACGCACGACGACGGACAAACGATGATTGCAATAGGTCACCATGACCATTCGGTCAGGTGACCTAAAAATGTAGATATAAACCAGCAAATTTACACTCGTTCGCAAGAAAGAGTAAAAAATAACCCCTTGTTCACACCATCTCACTTCATAATTAGTAGAACATAATTACTGAATAATTCTCTTGTTTTAAATGTCATGGGGTGGCTGTGATGCTTTTTCCTTTCCAGAGTTCCTGAAACTGACCCTTTTCGATCGAGCGTTCTTTCGATGAACTCCTCCAAAATTTGAAGACTTGAAAATAGGAATGACAAAGCCACGCGTATTTACTTCATTAAAGAGTAAACATTGATTTATTCTTTTATAAAGAATGACCCCACCCCCACCCACCCCACAAAATATTGGTGCCATTTTAATTTACCCCCCTTCCGCAGCACTTTCAAAACATTGTTTGCTCACAGACTTATAAATTACAGTGAGCATGTTTTGAAATTAATTATAATCAGTAAACATTCAACTCAGTTGAACAAGAGCGACAAATCGTCGCAAGATAAGCCCGTCATACTACAATATATTAAAAGAGGGGCATAACTAACATAAAGTGTGGCTAAGTTAAAAAGACGAGAAAATTTGGTGTGATGTCATTTAAATATCATATAGTATATGGTACAGACCGTAAGAAACCTAATTCGAACGCATGGAATGGTTATGGTTCTTGTATACTGCACTTTCCTTTTATAATATCTATCTCGATTAAATATACTATGCTTTAAGAGAAATGCCCCAGACAAAGAAAAGACTTATTGGTTTTACAACAAACGTTTCACCTAGTCACCTATTTTTTGACCCCATGTGACCCAAATTTGAACTTGTCGGAATATCATGGACACAAACATTCTTACCAAATATCATTTGATTTCAGCCAACAATGTGACCCTTAGGGTTCACAAAAGATTATTTTCAATATTTGATCTAGTGACCTAGTTTTTGACACTACATAACCCAATATCGCATCTGACCAAGATATTATGCAGACAAATATTCTGACCAAAAATCATTACAATTGAGCCGAAAATGGCGCATCTGGAGCGCACAAAAGTTTTTTTTTTTTAAGATTGGACCTAGTGACCAAGTTTTTGACCCCATGTTACCCAAATTTTTAACATGGACCCAAACATTCTGTTGAAATATCATTTTATTTGAGCCTAAAATGTTGTCTCTAGAGTGTACACAAGATTATTTTAGGATTTGACTTAGTGACCTAGTTTTTGCCCTCAAATAAACTAAAAGAACTTGACCTAGATATTATGTAGACAAACATCCTTACAAAATATCAAGACATTTGAGGCAAAATGTGACCTCTAGAGTGCACTCAAGGTTTTTCTAAAATTTTACCTAGTGACCTAGTTTTTGAGACCATATTACCCAATATTTAACATATCCAAGATTTCATGAAGGCAAACATCCTGACCAAGTTTCAAGACATTTGAGAAAAATTGTAGCCTCTAGAGGGCACACAAGATGTTGACACACATCCAACGCAGTTTGATCACAATAGCTTGCCTTGACCACTTTGTGGTCAGGTGAGCTAAAAAGATATAACTCTCTTTATAAAAAAGCTGCCAGGGACAGATTATGCTCCCTGAAGAAATACTTGTGATAAAATGAATTAAGCCTAACAATTTAGATATATGTAATTAAGTGCCTTCCCCCATTGCCATAACACTTTTTTTCATAATCATAAAAAAGAGTAATGGTCAGTATTTTTTTATGAAAAAAAACAACAACAACAAAATAATAACTAAGAAGATATCAGATAACAAGAGGCCCATAGGGCCCTACCATTCACCAAAGAGCACCAAAACAGATTAAAGTCCACCAGATGATGCTACATACCAAATATCAAAGCCTTAGTCCTTTCTGTTCGGGAAATTCACTACACAAGCTTATGTTAAATTTGTGTCGTCTAGAAACGGCTAGTCTGAACAGATTCAACTCAAAACACCGTTTTGAAAAGTGTGGCCATATAATTGGTTAGCAATGATCAGAGGCACAAAAGTATTTGATGAAAAAACAACATTATCCTTTAACATAATATATCATAACAAAAGTAACGTGCATGCCTCATTCGAACCCGTATTAAACACACCTAAACCGAATGCGACCAGAACAAGGCTACATAATAAAATAAAAACACACACTCAAAATGCTGATGTCTACGGTAATTTATCGGTGTACGGATTCGATTGAATATTCCTCACTGGAATGGGAGCAGCCCACGAAAAACCCCCGTTTATTTTTTGAGTAGGAGGAAACGTGTTTCCGTAGCCAGGGCTCTACCAAACCTAGAAACATCGAGCAACGGAATATCTCAAACATGCTTAAAAACAGATTTACAATTTTGATTGCATAATTCTCTATTTCGGATTTGAATCTGGACCGAATGAAATACGATGCTAACCGTGCTGTGGTCAACGTAGAACTGACTATTCTTATACACTCTAATTATAACCCCGCACCACAACCGGAAAACCGGTTTTGCATCTCAACCTGTTTCGACAAATATTCTCCACTTTACGATGTACCGCGGAGAATGAGAAAGTCTGAACACCGTTTTGCAATGTGTGACCATATAAGCTTGAGCGGGATGATTCAAATTCGGACACAATCCTTAATCTAAAGTTTCAACTTTTGCGTGATTAATAATCTGCTCTGTAAAGAATCGACTATATACCCGTCTTTTTAGATATCAGTCTTCCATCGACCATGTCTCTTAAGACATCTATCAGTAACGCCTTCTGCGTTTGCTGCGGCTGTGGCTCCGCCGGCCCGTAAACTATGAGTACGAAGATTCAAATTAGGAGCTACCAACCTCAATTTGTTTACTAAACATTCTCTTTCTCTAGTATAGCTTAATGCTTTGTTTTTCTTGATAAGGTTAGAGATACCCTTAGATCTGTAGCAAGGCCGAAAACGGAAATCTTCTGACGTAATTGACAACTTTGCAAGTTTCATATAATTCTGCAACATACTATAAGGACATGCATTCGAAATGCCTTTCGCAATAGGAACAGCTTTGCCTTCTCTATATACATCAGTTTTACTCTTACGTATTGCAATTATCAAATGATCAGGCTTAAAGGAAATATCACAACAGCGTAATGAGCAAAGCTCATTAAAACGCATAAACCCTGAATATCCGAATAAAATCATGGATAGATCTCTTACTGTACAGATATCATTAGTAGGCATAAATATACTGCATAAAGTCTGTAACATAGTAGAATCAATGACGTCTTTCTTCTGGACTGGCGTTGATCGGATACATTTAGCGGTCTCAAGTAGATTTCTAACCATACTGTGGGTCGTTGGGTTTCCAAAACTATGTAAAGAATGTCTCCACTGAATACTATACACTGCTGCGGATATCACGGAATAACTCTTGCCTTGATCAAGCATACTAGTCAGATACATCGCTACCACGATAGAAGATGCTGGTTCTGAAAAGAATCCCTTACTTGTACAAAAAGTGTCGAAATGCTTGAAACAGTTGGTATATTTCTGGTATGTAGAATCCGCTTTAGACTGTACCAGGTAACTAGCCATTTTATCTGTAATATCTTCATGTTTTTTTCGTTTTTTTGTTTTTTTTTACGTCTACCCCTTCACTAACCATTAATTTTTCGATACTCGATTTTAGGTTATTACCAGTTAAAGAGATAAAAACATGTACATACACTCTTCTCATGTATTATTCCAGAAACGCTATTTCAATTGCTAGCATCTGAAACGGCAATGGTGTTTTTGCAAAGACACCATTGTTTCCCTTCCCTATACTAATCGACCCTTCTTTGGGCAAAACTTTGACTGCTTTTATGTAATGATCAAAATTTTGTCTGTCATCGATCAATCTTGACCAAAATGCAGCCGATTTCCTCTTCGGAATAACAAGAGTGTAATTCGCTTGATCATTTTCTATCTTACTTATACAATTCATTATTGATATTGGTGGAGGCACTAGCCAGTTATTATCCCTTTTCCAACATTGAGTAAATGCTTCAGTCGCTTCCGACCCCGGTACCCACCATCTGGAGTTGAAACGTTCTCAATGGTTGTTGTAATGCGTTGAGAACCTATCAACGGTATAAAACCCCCATAAATTATTTCGGTAACTAAACCAGCGCTTCGATATAGACCAGTCATCACTATCGTGACACCTTCTTAAATAATCAGACATGTCTTGGTATCCATTCTGTACTTAGAATAATGCCATTCTCATCACAAAACTTGTTAACATGCAAAGACATTTTGTGTAATTCTGACTTCTGACTACCACTTGATAAAATAGACACAACATTATTGTTGTCTGAGAATACTTTTACTCCTTTATTTCTTAACTTACCAACATGGGTTTTTAATGCCCGATTTACCGACTCCCCTTCTCGCCATGTAGAACTTTTTGTTTGCTTCTCGTTAAGCCAACTACCTACAACAACACTACCGAACAATGCATTTTGTAAAGCTTGTTCCAGTTTATCTTATTCACGTTTTGCCCTTCCAGGCATACTGTCACACGCATTATGCGTTAATGGCCGGTTTTTACCCTCTTCCGCAGGTAAACTACACACTGTACGTTTGGCGCCAGACAACTTTCCCGCCTCCGGGGGAATGTAGTCAACTTCCGGTGACCTACTACAATCTTGCTTCCCTACTATCACCTTATCTACTTCCGGAGAAAAATCTAAAACTGATCTATCATCTATTTCAAACATAGAACTTTCATCAAGAAATTCTATATAATCTCCGTACCCTGTAGCGCTAGCGTCACAGAGGACATTGACATCACAAGTCGACACCTCATCAAGAGCTCTACCATGCCTATTTAAAGATCTTACACTATCTTTCCAAAAAGTAATTTCACAATCAGCCTCTTTGGATACTAATACAGGGGAATTCCAAATTGCCCTTGTTATGATGCAATTGTACATTTCTCGCGTACGTAACCCTGTTACATTACTCAAAACTGTCTGCAGCGAAACGATTCGACCAACCAGTGACGCTAATAACTTATCATTCAAAATACCAATTTTACACTGATTCAAATGAAACAATAATGATTCACTAGATTTTTCTATCATATCGATTCTTTCTTCTGTAACCAACAACTTGTTATGCTCGTGATCAAACACGCAACCTAGCCAAGTCACCACTTTACTTGGTATCCAAAAACATTTTTCCTCGGCAATCAAAAACCCAAATTCGCAGAATGTTTTCTTTACAAACTCGTTTGACGATAAAGCCTTTTCAAAGTCCTTGTGACCTTCGATACCATCGTCTAAAAACATAACGACATTGTGTCCCAAAGATCTCAAATACTTTACTATAACACGTACAGTTTTGGAAATATATGTCTAGCACTAGATAAGCCGAAGGGTAAAGAATTGAAAACAAAGTAAGATTTCTTACCATGGTAATTCCAGCAAAACCCTAAGAAGGTTTTATGAGATTCTGCAATGTCAATACGATGATATGCGCTTTTCAGGTCGTATGTAAATGCAAATATATCCTTACCAAATAAACTAACTGCAACTTTTGTGTCCTCAAACTTAATTTTAAAAAGATGAATATACTGATTTACGTGTCTACAATCCAAAACCAATCTAGCCTTTCCTTTCTTGTTATATGCTACTGTTAAGGGATTAACAACTACAGGTTTTTCATCCACTATCGAAACCACATCCTTTTCCAAAAGGTTTTCAATCTCAGTCGCTACAAACGAAGGGTTCTTTCTTGCCGACTTATTATTATCTAGGCTCACATTAGGTGGCAACCCATTGAATGGTAATTTATAACCATTCTCTATGACATCTTTAATGTAGTCACTACCCTTTACTGATCGCCATTTGTCAATATGCCTTTTTAACCTCCCAACTGGAGATATTACCTTAGATTCTGACTTACTAGTATTACCTTTGACATCATCATTAATTCCATCAATATCTATATATTGAGTCTGAGGGGAGATTCTATAGCAGTAGAATAAGAATCTGGTTTGTTAAAGAAATTGGGATAACAAATACTTATCTTGTTACTCGACGCGTTTCCAGGACATTCCTGTCTCCAATGACCAGGCTTTCCACACTGAAAACATAAAGCAGGTTTCTGTACTGATCCCGTACTCGTCTGTATACCAACAGTCTGTCCTTGACTGTCATTACCTCACTTGGTCTGGCCAGTTTCTGCTAGTTTTTGTTTTCTTAGCCCTCTCCGCTTTCATCTTTTTAGTAGCCCGCGACTCTGCCTTGAACATCCTTTTCTCATCCTCGGAGTCATCAGCTGGGGAATTAGACTCGTACTACTGCACAACACGCCAACCAAGTTCCCTTCTGTCGGCCAACTGTATTAATTTCTGTCGATGTGTCAACATATTGATAGCTGTAACGAAACCGTGGAATTGTAATCTTCAAGAAAATCTCTCTGCGCGCCAAAAATACCTCTGCCGCCAGTAAATATATCTTTTACAAGTGAATGAAAAATACTTATGCTTAATCATAATAAGAATGAACATACCCCCCCCCGGTTTTTTTTTTTTTTTTTTTTTTTTTTTTTGCTAATAATAAATCTCTATAAAAGTGAAAACTTCTTTCTATAACTCACCAGAAGGAATAACTCATGTGCAAATGCTATTCGCCAACATCGTTTAAATGGGAGAAATTTCAGCCATGGCTTTCCATGTGGAATGACGTAAATATATATACATTATATCTATATGCTATATTCTTGTTGACAAAATACATAAAAAGCAAACCTTCTGTAACGCTAGACTTGGCCTCAAACAAATTCTCTTGTTCTAAATTTCCATGAACCTCGTTTAATTTTAATAGAATCTTGCCGTTGTTCTTAAACTGTTCCTCATAGCCCTTACGCTTGAAAGTAGGCTGCTCAACAGAGACTAAACTGCTTATTCTTGACAGTTGGGAGGAATTATTCTGTTCACTTATCTTTTCAAACAGTGTTCCAATTTCAACAACAAAGTTCGTCTACTAGCCTCGACGTTTTCTTTTACAGCTTCTTGTATCGCCTGTCGCATGCAATCAACCATATTGCAAAAACCAACAGCTCAGAAATACGATGGTAACCGTGCTGTAGTCAACGTAGAACTGACTATTCTCATGCTCTCTAATTATAACCCCGCACCACAACCGGACAAACCGGTTTTGCATCTCAGCCTGTTTGGCCAAATATTCTTCGCTTTACGATGTACCGCGGAGAATGAGATAATTTTGATCCTGGGCCATAATTTTTCAATTTTGATAAAGGTACACCAAATGATGCTGTATACCAAATATCAAAGCTCTAGCCCTTTCTGTTTGGGAGAAGAAGATTTTTAATTTTTTCACTATATAAGCCCTATGTAAAACTTGAGACGTCCAGGATTGAGCTAATTTTGTCCCTGGGAGCATAATTTATACGATCTTGATAGAAGTCCACCAGGAAATACTGCTGTATTCAAATATTAGAGCTTTAGGCAAAAATTTACAGATGGAAGCGCGCACGACAACAGACCCCTTGGCTTTCATCCGATGGAGCTGAAAACTACTTTTTACATATAGTCCCTTTTTTCCATGATGCAACATCTTATTGAGAATCAAGAAATACTGTATTTGTAAATCATTTGTAGGAACTCATTTCTGAAGGTTTCATAGAGTTTGGTCCAAAGGGTTTGCAGAGAAATGGCTTCAGTTGGAGGGATAGAAATTAATGTATAGCTATAAATCAAAGGACTGAAAGTACTGAGAAGTTGGAATGCTCTGAAAGTGTCATAACTGTGGAACTCGGTTCAAATTAATTTACTTTCCGAGTAAGCCTCCCTCCTCTTAACTTAAACCAGCATTCCCATTTGTGTACATATGTGCGTGAATAACGCACAAAAACCTACATCCACATACAGAAATCAAAAACTAGCATTGTCTTAACCCATTCCCAGACAGTGAAGCTTTTAAATGACCCTCATTATGTTAGCTTTGGAAAACATTGTGGAAAATGAAGAAATTGCTTGTTACAAGCAATTTCTTCATTATCCACAATGTTTTTTGTCCAAAAAGACCAGGATTTTAAAGATTTCATCAACTTACAATTGTCGTCTGCTACTTCTTTGAATTTGGACTGGTCTAAAGCTTAATCGTGTTGGAATGGGTTATTAGCTCATGTCACACACAGCAAAATTAGAATTTTCAAGCATAACATTCTCCTTTTGATCAACTGTAATGCGTGAACTCCTTTTAGAATCTTGAAAACAGAGAATAACAGCTTCTACAGTAAGAAATCAATGACCTCGATGATTATTTGACCCTCAACTCAGCCAATTCTGTAACGATGATACTAAACTCACGTAGACTTTCACTTCAAGTTTATGAGTATATGTGGAAATTTGCGGAAATGCGTGGAAACTTGTTTCAGGGTGATCGATTTGAAAAACCGGTTTAGACTTAGGAAAAAAAGAATATTTAAAGCGTTGTGAGTAAAATTCAAAAGAAAAAAATACGTTAACGTTATTGTGACGTTAAATTGTTTTCACATGGTAGTTTTGCCCTTTTCCTAAAAATTCCTATAATATAATGAAGATAGTATCAATTATCTTCGGGGCCCTGTAGTGGCGCGATTTCCTTATTCGACTTTAAAACCATAAACAATCTTAAATAAAAAGGACCAAGTTGAAAGCTAGATGACAATTGTTAAAGGTTTGATGTGTTATTATTGATTTAAACTTGTAAATAACGACATAATAAAGCGTAATTATTTAGTTTAATAAGTAGAAACCGGAAGTTGATATGTTTACATTCTAATTTTCAATATTTTCTACTTTCGTTTTGCATCTATTTGATTTTTATTGAGTAAAAGCTGTAATCCAACAACTATCGCTTTTGCTTGATGCCTAAGTTCCCCCTTAATCGCTCTAGAATGCTTTAAAACACTGGGCGGTGTGATTATTGTAAAAATGCAACCTGAGCCATATTTGTAAACATTGCATATCTATGGTCACATGACCACCACGTGTCACTTGAGATCACGTGATTACCAAACACGGGACGGCAAATCACAAAAAAACAAGTCACTGCGCTGATATTTCCCTTATTTTTCAATAATTAAGGGCCTTATCGGTCACCTGAGTCGAAAGAGCACAAAAACAAATAAAAGTCCACCAAATTATGCTACATACTAAATATCAAAACTCTAAGCCTTTTATTTTGGGAGAAGAAGATTTTTAAATTTTCATTATATAAGCCTATGTTAAATTTGTGACGTCCGGGAAAAGGCTAATATTAATCCATGGGTAATAATTTTTACAATCTTGATAGAGGTCTACAAGACGATGCTGTATACCAAAAATCAAAGTTCTAGGCCCTCCTGTTTCGGAGAAGAAGATTTTTACAAATTCCACTATATAAGCCTATGTTAAATTTGTGACATCGGGGAATTGGCTAATTTTAATCCTGAGGCAATAATTTTTACAATCTTGATAGAAGTCCACCATATGATGCCGTATAACAAATATCAAAGCTCTAGACCCTCTAGTTTGGGATAGAAAGATTTTTGAAATTTTCAATATATATAAGCCTTTACGAAACTTGTGATGTTTTGGAACGGGCTATTTTGACCCTGGGGTTATAATTTATACAATGTTGATAGAGGTCCACTAGATGATGCAACATACTAAATATCAGAGTTGTAGGTCTTTTGGTTTGGTAGAAAAAGAATTTCAAAGTTGTCACTATGTAAGCACCCCCCTTTGCCCCCCCCCCCCCAGCATGGCCATTTAGTGATAGATTTTTTTTCCTTGTACAAACTTGATAGTCCTTGCACTAAAGACTCTAAATACCAAATGTGAATCTTATCTGACAGCCGGTTCATGACAAGAAGATTTTAAAAGATGTACCTTTTTTGGCCCCTTATGGAGCCCGAAGGGGAGATAACTCCATGACATGTACAAATCTGAAGCGCCTTTCCATAAGGATGCTTCCTGCCAAGTTTTGTTGAAATTCATTCATGGATTCTTAAGAAGAAGTCGAAAATGTAAAAAGTTAATGCACGATGCACGACGACGGACAAAACACGATCGCAATACGTTAAGTCTTTTTTTGCAAGACAAAAACTCAAGTTGAGAATGCAGGACGAGGTACCTGGAAAATATTCTGAGGAGTATATATATCAAGTTTTGTCCTACATGGTCCTGTGGTTGTGGAGAAATGGCTTTGGACAGAGGCACTCACAGCTTGGCGACTATATACCCCTCAAAATTTTTTGGGAAGCATAAATAAACAAGAGGTCCATGAGGGCCTGAGACGCTCTATTGGTTATCAAGTTTTCCGTTAAAGAAATCTGATATCTAAGGAGGTTAATTGCTCAAAGAAGAATGCATAAAGAAAAAAAAAGGGGCTTCATCCCCTTTATCATTTTAAGCAACAATCCTCAAGGCCCCTTTTCCCATGTTTCATGACGGATCCACTCCATTTCCAAAAGAAAGTTACCTTATGACCCTACAATCATTCTGTGAATAATTCATCAGAATCTGGCAATGATTGTGGACTTTATCACATAAACAGGATTGTTTTGAATGAAAATCAATAAGGCCCTTTTTCCTGTGTATTCTGATTGATCAATTTCATTCCAAAAGGAACTTTCCTTACAACCCTACAATTGTCCTGTGAAATTTAAAAGACAATTTGATAATGATTGTGAACTTCACATACACAAGAATGTTTTGAATGATAATCTGTATGGCCCCTTTTCTTATGTTTCGAATGCCACAATCATTTTATGCTTCTGTTCTCATAAGGCCCCTTTTCCCGTGATATTTTACTGTTGGTTTTATCATTCTGTGAAAGTTAAAAGTGAATCCGATGAAATATTGGGACTTCATTATGTTTACTAGAATATTTAAAAAAAATTCATATGGCCCCTTTTTACATGATACTTGATGGATTGTACCCAGTCCTGAAAAGAACCCTTTAAGTGATTGTACAATCATTCTGTGAAATTTTGAAGTGAATCCAATGAAATCAAGGGACATCATTGTGTTAACCAGAATATTTAAGAAAGTTTTTCATAAGGCCCCTTTTTATGTGACACTTGCCATAATCAGATCCACTGTCAAAATCAACAATTGGAATGATGGTACAATCAATCTGTGTAATCCGTGGAATTCATTGTGTTAATGAGTTTATAGTGAAATCTTCATAGGGCCCCTTTCCTCATGATACTTTACAGAACAAACCAAATTTCAAAAGGAACAATTCTAATGAAGGTTAATCATTCTTTAAAAGTTAAAGAGAATCAATAAAAACAGTGGACTGAATTGTGTCAAGAATTTTTATAACAAAGTTTTCATAAGGCCCCTTTTTCCGTGAAACTTAACAAATCAGACCCAATGTACAAAGGAACAATCCTAATGATAGTTTGAAGAAAATGATAAAGACTGAGGACTTTATTGTAATAATGATGTTTTGTAATAAAATTTTTATAAGGTCCCTTTTCTTGTGTCACTTAACCAATCAGACCTAATTTACAAAGGAACAACCCAAAGATGGTACAATCATTCTATTAAAGTTTGAAGAGATTCTGATAAAGACTGAGGACATTGTTGTGTTTATGAGGATTTGGTAATAATTTTTCATACAGCCCCTTTTCTTATGATACTAGACAAATCAGGCCCAATTTGGAAAGAAACAATCCTAATGATGCTACAATCATTCTGTGAAAGTTTTAACAGAATCTGATGAAAACTGTTGACTTTATTGTGGTACAAGGATTTTAAAATTAAATTTCATAATGCTCCTTTTCCTGTGATACTTGATGGATCAGGTCTAATGCAAAAATCAACAATCATTATTATTGTACAATTATTCTGTGAATGTTTGAAGAAAATCCAATGGAAGCTCTGGACTTGGTTACAAGGATTATAGATAAAATTCTCAAAAGGCCCCTTTTCCCATGATACTAGACAGATCACGCCTAATTTTGAAAAGAAAGAATCCTCATGATGGAATAATCATTCTGTGAAACTTTTAACAGAATCTGATGAAAACTGTTGACTTTATTGTGGTACAAGGATTTTAAAATTAAATTTCATAATGCTCCTTTTCCTGTGATACTTGACGGATCAGGTCTAATGCAAAAATCAACAATCATTATTATTGTACAATTATTCTGTGAATGTTTGAAGAAAAGCGGATGAAAGCTCTGGACTTGGTAACAAGGATTTATAAATGAAATTTTCATAAGGCCCCTTTTCCTGTGTTTCTTGACAGTTCAAACCCTGTTATGAAAAGAATGATAGTTATGACCTTCCAATCATTCTGTGAAAGTTTCAACAAAATCTGATCAAAGCTGTGGGCTTCATTGTGTTAACAGGGTTTTATTAATTGAATTTTCATATAGCCCCTTTTCCCATGTAACTTGATGGATCTGAACCAATTCCAAAGGGAACTCTTCTTACAAAAGTATAATTATTCTGTTTGAGTATAAAGACAACCCCATCTCATCTGTGGACTTACAAGCATTAATTAAGATTTCTTTAATTGAATTTTCCTAAGGCCCCTTTTCCTATGTTTCTCAATGGATCAGACCCAATTTGAAAGGAACAATCCTTATGATGGTACAATAATTATGTGAAAGTTTGAAGTCAATCAGGTGAAATCTAGGGCCATGATGTGTTAACTAAGATTTTTTTATTAAATTTTCATAGGGCCCCTTTTCCCATGAAACTTGATGGGTCAAACCTTCTTCCGAAAGGAACAATCCATTTAATGTAGTAATCATTCTGTAAATGTTTGAAGAGAATTTGTTGAAAACAATGGACTCTATTGTGTTTACTAGGACTTTTTCAATCCAGTTTTTTTTTCAGGCCCCTTTTTCCCATGGTCCTTGACTGAACATACCAAATTTTGAAAGGAACAATTCTTATGATGGAACAATCATTCTGAGAAAGTTTGAAGTCAATTAGATGAAAACTGTGGACTCTATAGTGTTAACAAAGATCTTTGAATAAAATTTTTATAAGGCCCGTTTTCCTATGTTTCTTGAGGAATCATATCCGATTCCGAAAGGAACAATCCTTATGATGGTACAATCATTATGTGAAAGTTTGAAGAGAATCCGTAGAAAATTGTTGGCTCTAGATTATTAATGAGGATTTTTATTAAAATTTTCATAAGGCCCCTTTTAGATATGTTTCTTGACGGATCATACCCAATTTCGAAAGGAACAATCCTAATGATAGTACAATAATTCTGTGAAAGTTTGAAGGGAGTCAGATGAAAACTGTAGACTCCAGAGTGTTAACGAGGATTTCTTAAAAGATTTTTCCATTAAATTTTCAAAAGGCCCCTTTTCCCGTGTTTCCTGATGGATCTGACCCAATTCCCATAGGAAAAAACCTCATGATTGTACAATCATTCTGTGAAAAATTAAATAAAATCTGATGAAAACTGTGAACTCTAGAGTGTTAACTAGGATTTTTTTATTAAATTTTCATAAGGCCCATTTTCCCGTGTTTCTTGACAGATCATACCCATTTTTGAAAGGAACGATCCTTATGATGGTTAAATCATTCTGTGAAAGTTTGAAGAGAATCAGATGAAAACTGTAGACTCTTGAGTGTTTACGTGGATTTTTTTATGAAATTTTAAATTAAATTCTCATAAGGCCCCTTTCATGTGTTTCTTGACGGATCATACCCATTTTCGAAAGCAACGATCCTTATTATGGTACAATCATTCTGAGAAAGTTTGAAGTGAATCGGATGAAAACTGTGGACTCTATCGCGTAAACGAGGATTTTTAATGGAATTTTGAATTAAATTTTCATAAGGCCCCTTTTCCCATGTTTCTTGACGAATCATACCAAATTTCGAAAGGAATAATCCTTATGATTGTACAATCATTCTGTGAAAATTTGAAGAGAATCCGATGAAAACAAAGGACTCTATCGTGTAAACAAGGATTTTTTAATTAAGTTTTAATAAGGCCCCTTTTCCCATTTTTCTTGAATGATCTGACCCAATTTCGAAAAGAACGATCCTTATGATTATACAATCATTCTGTGAAAGTTTGAAGGGAATCCAATGAAAACTGTGGACTCTATCGCGTAAACAAGGAAAAGTTTAACAGATGGACGACGGATGGACTCACGCATGGATGCCAGATGGGAAAAAGACATCACTATAGCTCTAGTGGCCTTTGGCCAGTTGGGCTAAAAATGCATATTTAGCCATTCACAATGTGGTTGTGCTGTGACAGATTTATAATACATCCTTTTGGGAAACAATTTCTTGCAACTTAAATTATTTTTTCTGCTTCCTGGAGATTTCACCAGTACTCCTGACGATTGTTTTGGCTAACCACAGATCCCCAAGGAATCCAACAGGGAGCTGCTTGAAATACAGGCTCTACCTCACAACTGCAGACAAATCAGCTCAGAATAAACCGTTGTTAAAATTTGATTTACTGTAAACATTATCTAAATTAACCAAGGTAAGTTAGGTAAGTGATACATAAGACCTAGATTCTATAAACACTATGTAGGACCCCTTGCTAAGCCTTCACATCAAGTTTCAAGGCAATACTATCAATAGTTGCTAAGAAAATGTGATAACAAATATAGGTTACAGATGAAGGGAAGGACAGATAGAAGGATGGGCAGATGTAAACCTCTTCTTCAAAGGGTAATTGTAATAAAACCTCTTCTTCAAAGGGTAATTGTAATAAAACCTCTTCTTCAAAGGGTAATTGTAATAAAAAAAAGAAAGGCCATTCTAGATTCAGAAAATCTGCCAAAGTGAAAGGTTTTCTATCTTGGTCAGCCTATGCATGCAAATGGTTCCTTTTTGCTTGACAGGCCAGATTTATATAAACTGTAACATTTACCAGTCGAAGTAATGTTCAGTATTAGCTTAAATGGACACGAATAGGCCAATAGCTAATAACACTAGTTAACTTATAACCAAATGACAAAATATAAGCCTGGTACAAATAAAAAAAGAGGTTGACCAAGACATTAGGCAGAGTCTGTTAAAACTAAATCAGGTACAGTTGAAAGTATTATAGAAAAGAAGAAAGGTATTTAATCCTTTCCTGTTCAATCCCTGGATTTTAGGTCCTTGTTATTCTGTCATTGAGAAAACATAGTGGAGTAGAAGAAATTGCTTGTAACACACTTGTAACATGCGATTTCTTCTCTTTCCATATTTTCTACCCTACTGAATGGTTACTTTCAAAATTAAACCAATTTTAAATTTTAGTCAGCAAAATTTTTTAATTTAGACAGGTATAAATTTTGCAAAATGGTTGGCTGGTTGAATGGGGTTTTTACAACGCTTTTAACAGTATTTCAATCAAAATCACTGTGGCTGGAGCACCTAACAATGGATCCCTGGTATTTCTCACACCAATACTACCACTAAATCCTTTCCTAGCCTTCAGCTGCTATCCCACTTAGGTTTTTGATTAACCACCCATTGGTGAGAAACATTGTTGGAAAGGATATGCGCCGCCATCGGGGATTGAACCTATGACATCCATTGATTGAAGATAAGCAGTCCCTGACACCAGAGTATAGTGTATAACCACTAGGACAAATCTGCCCCCTCAATGAAAATTATAAATGTATAAACCAATAAGGAAAACAATAGACAAGTTTGTAAGTACTAAGTAGTATACAAGTATGGTACTTTAATAGAAATTGATTTAAAATGTAGGCAATAAAATTGAACAGTATCACAGACAACTTTAAAATGAAAAAAAAAGAGAATGTTTTGCTAGCCACTTTTAAAGTAAACTAAAGAATCAAGAAGGTTTTTAAATTGCTATAATAAGTATGTAAGTTAATTTACACCATTCTAATCAATTAACAAAATTTGATTCATAAATAGAAAATATTCTGATGATAAACTTAACAAACAAAACAATAGTTTGTTTTTATTTCATCTCAAAGAATGAACCATTTTTTAATTGACCGAAAGAAAACTTAAAAAGCGAAAGTTCCTTTGTTTTATTTATGATGAATTTTCTGTGACCTCTTGTTCAGTTTGACCTTGACCTTGTTCTAGTTTATCTTGATTTTCCTCTTTATCACTCTCAGAGGTGTGGTCAGCTGGTAATAACGCCTCCTCATTTTGTCTCATTTTTAATGTATGTTCAATAAGGGACACACATACAAAGATCCAGTTATACATATGTTGTGCTGGCACAGAGCTGTGTTTGGCCACTTCACCATGAGGAACATCCTTCAAATATCTCTCTATCTTCTCCGGTGAGATAAGCTCTTGTCCAGCTGTTGGGTCGTAGGTTGTAATCTTTTGAAGGAGCTCATTGTTGATTTGCTGTAAATAAAGAGTGAAAATTAAACTAATCTAGAGAAGATTTTGTAAAATTTCAACCATGATGACTATAGAAGATTTTGTAAAATTTCAACCATGATGACTATAGAAGATTTTGTAAAATTTCCACCATGATGACTATAGAAGATTTTGTAAAATTTCAACCATGATGACTATAGAAGATTTTGTAAAATTTCAACCATGATGACCAAAGAAGAAAATTTCAGTCAGATAATAGCTGAGCTAATTTTAAGGAATTTTGGACCAAGACCATCAAGGCCTGTAGACTTTGAGCAACTTCAATCCCTTGATGCCTCAAAGTCTACAGGCCTTGATGGTCTTGGTCCAAAATTCCTTAAAATTAGCTCAGCTATTATATCTAAACACTTGGTCAAAATATTCAATTTAAGTATAACAAACTGCAGATTTCCAAAGCAATTTAAACTTGCTAAAGTTACTCCTATTCACAAAAAAGGCTCAAAGCAGGATAAGAATAATTATAGACCAATCTCAATTTTACCAACACTTTCAAAAATAATCGAGAAACATGTCTCAAAAAATTTAAAACAATATTTTGAAACTAATGACCTCTTGCACATAAGTCAGTCTGGATTTCGAACCAATCATTCCTGTGAAACAGCTCTTACAGAAATAATAGACAAGTGGTTATCTGCAATAAATGATAATCAACTTGTAGGAACAATATTTCTTGACCTTACCAAAGCTTTTGACCTGGTTAATCACACCTTACTTCTTCAAAAACTTGAATGCTATAACTTGTCCTACAATGCACTTTCATGGTTTAAATCGTACTTAACAGATCGATCACAAAAGGTTTGTATTTCAGGAGAATTATCAGATGCTCAAGACATTTTATCAGGTGTACCGCAAGGTTCTGTTCTTGGACCACTTCTCTTTGTTATATATATCAATGATCTACCGTTACATATTCTGTCTGCAACTACCGACATGTTTGCTGATGATACATCAATAACCGCGATTGGAAATTGCATTGATGATGTCCATATTATACTCCAAAATGCTCTTAATTCTATCAAGAAATGGTGTAAATACAATTCTATGATACCAAATGCAGAAAAAACTAAAGCAATGTATATTTCTTCCTCTAATAATACTTTAATGAAAATAAAAGAGAGATCTAATCTACAAATTGAATTAAATGGTCAATTCATAGAGTATACAGATACAGAAAAGCTTCTGGGGGTCTATGTTGATAATAAACTGAATTGGAAAATACAAGTTCAAAATATTCTAAAGAAATGTAACTCTTTGCTTTATCTGTTACTGAGAATAAGAAAATTCTTAGGTATTGAAGTGCGTAAATTATATTTTAATGCCTACATATTGCCACACATGGATTATTGTTGCATTATTTGGGGAAATTGTAATAAAGATCTTCTTGAGGATGTTTATAGGTTTCAAAAACGTGCAGCTCGAGTTATCCTTGAACAATCTGTTGATACACCATCAGATACACTCTTTAAAAGTCTAAGATGGATGAAATTTTCAGACAGAGTTGACTACAAAAAGGCTCTACTTATGTTTAAAGCCTCAAAGAATGATTTGGCACCAGAGTACATCCAAACAAAATGTATAAAAAAACTATCAACAATGATCTTAGGCTAAGGTCTTCTGATAATGAAAATTTGCACATTCCGAAACCAAACCTTGAAATATTCAGAAAATCATTTATCTATTCAGCCCCCAAAATTTGGAATGCAATTCCCGTTTCAGTGAGAAACTCAGAAACAATTAAAGGTTTTAAGTCCGGTTATTTACAGTGGAAGTTTCCAGGTGGTCAATTCTAAATCACTCCCAGTGGAAAAAAAGGAATTTATTGCTCCTTGGGAATAATGTCTACACTTTTAGTAAATTTGAAAGGTTATTTTCACCTAAGATATTAGATGTAACAGAAATTTGATCTTTAACACATTCCCACACAAATATTGTGGAAAATGAAGAAAATGGTTAAAACACACATTTTCTACTTTTTCCACATTTCTACTTCTAGTCAGAAAAAGTACATAAATCTGAAATTGTTGTGTGCCACTACTTCTTGTAATGTGTTCATTCTATGTCTTTGTTCCATGCATTGTAAATATTGTGAAATATTGATGAAAGAGGCCCACATGGAAGATTGGGCAACCAAATGTGTAGCCTCTGTAAATAAAGTCATTATTATTATTATTATTATTATTATAACAAAATCAGGTTTTTGGTAATTTGCAGTAAAAAAAACACCATTGTAAATAACTGTATTTGTGTCATTTCTTTTTTTGAAAATAGATTAATTAATTTTCTCTCAATGAGTTATGTACTAAACACACACATTTTATTATCAAATTGCATCAGGTCAAGATCATTGTCATGAATCTATCCAAAGGTAAAATTAAATTGTTTTTAACAGAAATATGAAATACAAATTTAAGAAAAAAAATCTAAACAAAATGTATTTAATACAATAAAGCAATTAATTTTTGCTTGTTCTAAATTTTACAACTCATCTGATTTCAAACTCTCGTGCAAATTCTACAAATCAAATTTATCTAATAACTGACAGGCAAAAATATGATCAAATTAACTTTAAAACTGGTATTGTCAGTAAGTCCCCATTAATATATTTCATGGAATGTTATTAAATGTATTTTCAAAAGCTTTGCTATTCTTGCCAATAGTAATACAAATATTTTCAGTAAGTTTGAAAAAAAAAGGAACAAAATTTGGACTTGTAAAGAAGTACCTATCACATATTTTTTCCCTTATATAAAGGTATTGGAAAAAAATGCTAAGAAGGTAAAGAAAGAACTTTCCTCATTGCTATAAAACATTGCCAGAGGGTTTGAGAAAGATTAAGCTAAAATATTGATCTGTAGAGGGCAGAAAGAAAACTTGTCATTTAGACCCTTTACCTGTATAAGACAATGTCATCCCATTTGATCTTCCTAAAGTCCATAGATACATTCTAGCAAGTTTGAGACAAGATTTAACTTAAATAGTGATCTGTAGAGAGGTTTCAAATAAAATCTTAGTATCAGTTGGAATGTCATCTTGTTCACAAGGGATTATTTTTAAGCCCATATAAAGATTTCCAGGACATTTTGAGAAAATTGAGCTAAATTAGTGACCTGTCATTAACACACCTTTTCCTGTCATTTTTGACTATATATCAATATATCAATTGGGTTATTTCCCATAACCTTTTCCAAGAAGTTTTAGAAGGTTATATCTTCATACACAACATACAGATATTTCAAGCAAGTGTACAAAGATTGACACAAAACTGTGACCTGTAGAGCAGTTAGAAAGATACTGCCATTTAGGACCCTGTCAATAACAATAGTGCATGTAAATTCTATGGTCTTGTTCTAGACTGCAGAAAACAAGTCCTTGACAGAATAGTGCTTAAATGGTATGATATAGTATATGGTTTTAAAATTTGAAATCAATTACCCCTTTCATTTGTTGCCAATCATCAAAAAGACCCTGTTCAGTTTCAACAGGACTAAATATTGCAGTAACAGCTCTAAGGATATCATGGACAATTCTGGGTGGATCATTGTAACTACGGAGTTCAGCAAATGCTTTTGTATCCACTTTGGCCACATTTTCTCTCAGTTCCATCAACATTAACCTGTCAAACATGATGTCCATTCTCGTCTCTTCATCTTTCTCCGCCTCTGTAATGTAAAGTGTTTGAGCTGTGACAATATTGCATATGTGAAAAGAATTAACCTGATTAGACTGTACATGCTCCCTAGAATGGAAATTCTTCTCTCTTGATAGATTGGAGCGGTCATTCTGCTATGTTTATATTCATTTTTTGAATTCCAATCCACAAGGTGCTGATCTCTTTTCTTGTGTGAAATAACAATCATCAAACATTGCAAATTATACTCTTCACCAATGAGACTATTTCTGAGAAATAAAAACAAGCAAATCTGGTTCTTTTGTTCCAATTGTTGTGTAACAATGCAATAAGCAGAGAAACTTTGTGTTGCACGTTTTTGCATTATATATGGTAGATTAGAATTTGTACCAATTTGCATAAAAATTATAAGTCCAAATTTGTCTTTAGAAGGATGTCTTCTCAAGAATTCTCAGAAAGTGGTTTTATTGATTGGTTATAATCCAATAGACAGTTACCTTTGACAAGAATAATCAGGCACCTGCTTGGGTTATTTATTTAACCTATTATCACACTACAACACTAATGCCCTTAAGAAGTACAATCATAAACCCCCCCCCCCCCCCCTAAAAGCCATAATTTACACCTGAGCCATATTTTATGAAGGAATCTGACAAAAAATCACTAAAGGATCATTTTGTTGAAAACCTGTAATTGTTTGTAATCTGAGAAGACTGTAGGTTTTCACTATTTACCATATATGGAAATTAGCCCAATCAATTAAAGCAATGTTTAAGCCAATCAATCCTTCTTTAGAAGTCTAATAAGGGGTCACCAAAGGATCATTCCAGTGAAATTTGGTTGAAATCCATCCAATGGTATCTGAGTAGAAGATTTTCAAAGATTCCGACATATATGGAATTATGCCCCACCCATTCAAGCCATGTTTTCTGTCGTATCAAAATTCTTTAAAGGAATCTGATATGGGGTCACCAAAGGATCAATCCAGTGAAATTGAGTAGAAATCCATTTCTGAGAAGAAGATTTTCAAAGATTTCAACATTTAAGGAAATAAGCCCCACCCATTCAAGTCGTGTTTTTCATCTGATCAAAATTCTTTGAAGGAATCTGATAAAGTGTCGCCCAATGATCATTCCAGTAAAATTTGGTTGAAATCAATGAAATCAAACAACTAGTTTCTGAGAAGAAGTTTTTTGCAATTTAAAAGATTTTTGAACCAGATAGTTGAAAAAAATCTTAAAATTCATATACTATAAAATGTTGTCTGCAACTCCTTTCAATTCATACCGGTCTAAAATTTTGCTATCTGGTAATGGGTTAACACTCAGCAACCAAGGCAGGTCTTATTTGTGAAGAGACACACAGTACACAAAGCTTATGAAATTTGCTGATATTGATGAAATTGTCATGAAGGCCTTTCCGGTGTTTTCCACTGAAACCTACTCATTTTCAATAGCTTTGAGCCTAATGGCCTAACAATAGTTATGACCAAGTTTCATAAAAATTGGGCCGAAATTGTGTCCCTCCTTTGAGTGTAAACAAACACATTGTCATTAAGGCTCCTTTTCCTGTGTGTTTCAAATGAAATCTCCCCATGTTCAATAAGGTTCATCTGTATGGCCTAACAATCATTCTGAACAAGTTTCATTTTAAACTGGGTAAAGTTATTAACCCTAGAATTGAAATTGTCATTAAGGCCTCTTTTCCACCTCCTATTTTCAAAATGTTACATCCTTATGAACTAATAATTATTCTTACCAAGTTTCATCAAAATTAGGCCTAAATTATGGCCTTCTAGAGTGTAAACAAAGAAATTATTGTTAAAGCCCCTTTTTTATGTGAGTTTTAAATGGAATCTTCCCTTTTTTCAATAGGGTTGATCCTTATGACAAACAAGAGGACCATGATGGTCCTAAATCACTCCCCTGAGTATGATGGTTCAATGACATATTCCAAATAGCAAAGCCCTTTGTCTAATTATTTTGGAGAAGATGTTTAAGGATTTTCACGTTAAATCCTAGGTATATTGATGATAACACCATATAGTGCCAATTTCCTGAATACCGTAATGCTTTGAAGTATTTTGTAAGAGGGTCAATAGACATCAATACATACCAAATATCAAATTTTAGGCCTAGTGGTTTAGATGAAGAAGATTTTCAAAGATATCCTTCTTTATTCCTATCTAAAATAAGGAATTGCACAGTAGAGGGTCAATAGGTGATGATACATACCAAATATCAAAGCTCTAGGCCTAATGGTATGGGAGGAGAAGATTTTCAAAGATTTCCTTTATAAAATCAGGAATTTCACAGAAAAGGGCTAATTTTCAGAGTACAGTAATTCTTTGAAGTATTTTGGTAGAGGGTCAATAGGTGATGATTATGTATCAATTATCTAAGCTCGAGGCCTTATGGTTTTGGAGAAGATTTCCAAAGATTTCCTTCTATATTCCTTGGTAAAATCAGGGATCACACAGAAAAGGGCTACTTTTCAGAGTACAGTAATTCTTTAAAATATTTTGGTAGAAGGTCAATAGGTGATGATATGTACCATATATGTAAGCTCTAGGCCTTAAGGTTTAGGAGAAGATTTTTTAATAATTGTTCATGGATGGACAGAGAGACAGATAGACAGAAAAAAACTTATTGAATGCAAGTATTGTTTGAAAGTTGAGTTCACAACAAATTTGGAAGTTTGACAAAAATTGAAGGAATCTGTTTGGCTTCACAGGCCTGATTCTAGCAAAATTCAATGTCATTATGTGGTAAAGGGTAAAATATTTTACCTTGACCATCAAAGTTATCAATGAAAAATGTCTCCATGCAAAAAATGAAGACTCTAACTTGAAAAGTCTTGCAGAAACAATAGACTGATTTATTCTAGAGTAGAAAATATACAAAATGTAAAACTACATGGCATTAAGCCCCCTTTAAGCATGGTAAGGTTCATTGGGTCAACAATTGAAATCAACATTACCTAGGGCACTTAATAAACAACATTTATGTAAAGTTACAAGAAATTTTGGCAATTTGTAAAGGAGGTATATTTGAAAATTAATGACCTTGACAATTTGACCTTGACCAATGACCTTGAACTTAGTACCAACAGAAAGTCCATGTCACAAGCAATGCACATGTAAAATATAAAGGCTATTTCACTTACCATTGTATACTTATGGGCGATGTTTAAGTTAAAATTTTCGAAATTCTGACCTTGAGAATTGACCTTGACAGATGACCTTGAACTTAGTACCAACAAAAAGGTCATGTCATAAGCAACGCACATGTGTAATATGAAGGTTATATCACTTACCATTGTAAACTTATGGATAATGTAATAGTTAACATTTTTGAAATTTTGACCTTGAGAAATAACCTTGACTTCAACAGATGACCTTATACTTAATACCAAGAGAAAGGTCATGTCATAAGCAATGTGAAATATGAAGGCTACATCACTTACCATTATAAACTTATAGATAAAGTTAAAGTTAAGATTTTTGAAATTCTGACCTTGACACATGACCATGACTTATGACCTTGAGCTTAGTACCAACAAAAAGGGGTTGTCACAAGCAATGCACATGTGAAATATGAAGACTATATCTGTAACCAATCAAAAGTTATGGCCAATATAAGTTTTTTCAGGACAAAAAGAGAGTTTAAGTAAAGCTAATAACATTAAGGCCCAATTTCCATTGACACTTTTTTTTAAACTTAAATTTTCAATAGTTTAAGGCCAAGAGGATCTGATTTGCTACTCAAATAAGAAATTTCATAAAACTCTGAAGATTAGGCTAGGAAAAATTGGCAAAAAACTAATTTTTACATTTAGACCCCTTTTTCCATGAGGCAGCCTTGAATTGAGAAAATTTTAAAACTGTCTCTTTGAAATTTCTTAGGAAGATTATATATGAAGTTTCATCCAATAAAGTCCAGGGGTTCCTTAGATATGACGACAGACAGGCGGACGCGCGCACAAGCCTGCGACTATATGCTTCCCCAAAAAAATTTTCGGGGAGCAAAAATAAAGTGGGCATGGCAGTGTACTTCATTCACATCTACTAACTAAGGTGATAACATTGACCAAGTTTCATAAAGATCCATCCAGAAACTTAGGGGGAGGTGCGCTCACGAGAAAGGTGGACATACATACGTACGGACGGATGGATGGAAGGACAGAGTAGAAAAGATGACATCAATATACCACCGCCTCCAGCGGTGTATAAAAATGTAAAGGTAAAAGTAACAAAGGGCAATAACTCAAACAATGGGTGTGGTAGAGTAATGGTTCCTGTACATGACACTTCTCTTCATTCTTATCTATATGCACTTAAAGTGTGAAGTTGCTAGCACTTATGATTTAGTAGATATGTTCTGGACAAAAATGTAACGGTCAAAACAACAAAGGGCAATAACCAAAAAAAAAGGTTTGGTAGACACTTCTCGACATTCTGATCTATATGCATATAAAGTTTGAAGTTGCTAGCACTTATGATATCAGAGATATTTTCCGAACAAAAATGTAGAGGTAAAAACAACAGGAGCTGTCAGAGGACAGTAACACTAGACTTTTCTGAGTGCTGGATAGTAACAGCTATTCAATGCCAACGTAAGGCATAATACCTAAGTAATGATAGAGATAAAAAATCTTTAAAATAAAATTTTAAGTCAAACAAGAATTTCTAAGTCCAAAAAGGGTTAAAAATCCACTTTAAATGAATGTCAGAGTAATTAATCTATATTTAGAGACAGATATTATTGTCACAAAAACATGTGCAAAGTTTCAAAGCAATAGCATAGGTAGAAAAAAAGTTACAAAAGATTTATGGCAGTTGCGCGCAAGGTTTAACCAAGATTTCTAGGTACAAAAGGGTTATAACTCCACTAAAATGAATAGCAGAGTAATGAATCTTTGCCTAGAAGATGATATGATTGTCACAAAAGCATCTGCAAAGATTCAAAGCAATAGTATTAGTATAGATAAAGTTATTACCGATATATGACAGTTGCACATAAGGTTTAACCAAGAATTTTTAAGTCCAATAAAAAAGGAAAAATTCCACTCAAATGATTGTCAGAGTAATGAATCTGTATCAGGAATCTGATATCATTGTCACAATTACATGTGTAAAGTTTCAAAGAAATAGCATTAGTAGACAGAGAGTAGTTAAAGATATATGACAATTGCACATAAGGTTAAACCAAGATTTCCTAAGTCTGAAAAGGTTAAAAATTCTACTAAAATGAATGTCAGTGTAATGAATCTATATCAAGAGACAAATATTTTTGTCACAAAAACATGTGCAAAGTATACTACAAGAAATTATTAATCAATTCACGAGCAAGGAAAACATTTACAGTTCGTTGTCAGTTTCCTAACAGCAAAGAGCATATTCAGGCGATGCCTAGATTACAGTCAGTATCCTGGCTGCAATAAAAAGTAGACATGTCAGAGTAATGATTCTTGTACATGACACTTTTCCACATTGTGATCTATAAATGTATAAAGATTGAAGTTTTTCTAGTTAGGTTTCATGTGCAAAGTTTGAAAGAGCCGTACCTAGCACCATTGTTTTATCTTCCCCAGCAAGTTCTTTTGTAATTTCTTTATGAGCCAACTGTAGAAGGCGTAACATTCTCTGAACCTCTCTGTTCTCATGACTAGGAAGCTGTTTCATTTCACCAAGACTGAGGTCAACAATAGCTACAGCCCTTCCCTGATCATCTCGCAGAGGGAAGGCAAGATGACGTTCTCCATAGGCATCAGCTGAAACACTCTCTGAATTGTCTACAGCTTTAAACAGGTAATCCCTGAAATGATGATTAAAACATTCAACTTGTTTCCTTCAAAATCTGTCATCTATCTAATTTTTTTCTGAAATACATCATAACAAATATTTCCTTTTACAATTGAACTACTGTACTTCTAAGCGATTTCCATCACAATCCAATGTGTGTGTTTGTGTGTGTGTGTGTGTGGGGGGGGTAATTCATTTTGAGGATAAAACAAACTAGGAAAAAGGTTTGGAATGCCATAGCACTGATCGTTTTTGCTAGTTGTTGAAATAACGTCCCAATAAGATTTATCCCCTGCTTACAGACATAGGGATGTTCTTTCAGATATATCAGAATCCAGAAAACTCCTGATGGATTTCAACATAATTTGGCACTGTTCTTCTGCATAATGAATAGATTGGAAATAAATTTTCTGGAAAGTTCAAGTTAAAGATCAAATGTTAATATTTGTAAACCTTGGCTAATCATGAGCAAAATTCTTCATTTAAGTATAGATATGCCATTTTAACACTTTACTGTTTTTCAAATTTTAGACCTGTCCAAATTCAAACTTTTGCAGATGACAATTAATATTTGTTTTTATGTCAGCAGGGTAGAAAATATTGTGAA
This sequence comes from Fragum fragum, assembly GCA_946902895.1. Classification (NCBI taxonomy): domain Eukaryota; kingdom Metazoa; phylum Mollusca; class Bivalvia; order Cardiida; family Cardiidae; genus Fragum; species Fragum fragum. The sequence continues at coordinate 49,570,271 of OX336376.1, read as the reverse complement.
GGTAAGTGTGTTGAATAATGTTACCTAAACAAATTGTCTTTCCTCTCCAATCTTGGTGGATTCTGGATATTCTGTATGCTTCCCTTTTTGTCCGTCATCATCATTTTCCGGAGAACAAAATCTTTACTGGCCTCATCTGGTTCAACCATGTAACATATAATCTCTTTTACGTGAGGACTGCGTCGATGGATCCATGACACAGCACTCTCTGTAATTCGGAGCAATTTCTTGCGCATGTCTATACTGTGGTAGGCAATACTGAATGATTTGGCAACTCCCTGTGAATTTAAATGTGTCTTTTATTTTGAATTGAACAAAACAAGGCACTCAAGCGCCTGATTTGCTCCAATGACCTGTATTTACTTAACATGAAGGTCATTTAGTTTTCTTTATCATAAGGGGCAACTCATTTAAAACAAGAGCACCATGGTAGCCCTGGATCCCTCACCTGCAATAGTTCATCTTTTACCATGTTTGAAGTTTTTCCAAATTTGTTTGGCCCAATTGTTTTCTTTTTATTTTACTTAACTTCCTTCTGAATTCAATGATCTGTCTTAAATTCTTGACTGATATTTGGCACAGTGGACAACAACCATCAAGAATTTGTTTGGCCCAATTGTTTTCTTTTTATTTTACTTAACTTCCTTCTGAATTCAATGATCTGTCTTAAATTCTTGACTGATATTTGGCACAGTGGACAACAACCATCAAGAATTTGTTTGGCCCAATTGTTTTCTTTTTATTTTACTTAACTTCCTTCTGAATTCAATGATCTGTCTTAAATTCTTGACTGATATTTGGCACAGTGGACAACTACCATCAAGAATTTGTTTGGCCCAATTGTTTTCTTTTTATTTTACTTAACTTCCTTCTGAATTCAATGATCTGTCTTAAATTCTTGACTGATATTTGGCACAGTGGACAACAACCATCAAGAATTTGTTTGGCCCAATTGTTTTCTTTTTATTTTACTTAACTTCCTTCTGAATTCAATGATCTGTCTTAAATTCTTGACTGATATTTGGCACAGTGGACAACAACCATCAAGAATTTGTTTGGCCCAATTGTTTTCTTTTTATTTTACTTAACTTCCTTCTGAATTCAATGATCTGTCTTAAATTCTTGACTGATATTTGGCACAGTGGACAACAACCATCAAGAATTTGTTTGGCCCAATTGTTTTCTTTTTATTTTACTTAACTTCCTTCTGAATTCAATGATCTGTCTTAAATTCTTGACTGATATTTGGCACAGTGGACAACAACCATCAAGAATTTATGTCAGTACCTTCTTCAGTTTTTCTTGCAAACCTCAAAGGTGCTTACAACATAGGGCTAATATAAATCACATCATCTTAACCTCAAGTACTTTGGTAGATGTCAATCAACCAATGCCCCAATTTCAAAGCCATAGGCCTTACTGTTTCAGAGAGAATTTCTTAGAAATTCCTTTTGGTTGCCACAGCAACCTGAGTTATCTACCAATTATGATTCCCTGAAGTATTTTTGGAAGGCCATCACCCAAGGATCATTTCCTTCCTTCAAATTCATTGAAATCAGAAGTTTAGCATAGGAGGAGAAGATTTATAAAGAATTTGTTCCATACATGTATTTCTATAAATATCCAAATACCCACAATATAGGTCTTATATACATAACAACATCATAACATCAAGAATTCTGGTAGAGGGAACTATGAGGCAATACTATACCTAAAATTTAAAAGCTCTAGGCCTTATGGTTTTAGAGAAGACTTTTTAAGGAATTCTTAGAAATTCCTTACGGTTGCCATATCAACTAGAGTTATCAACTGATTAAAACTCCTTGAAGTACTTTGGAAGGGTATCACTCAATTTCTCTAAAATTTAGAGGGCTTAATCCATTTCGAGCCAGCAAAATGGCTGCAGACAACAATTTAAACTTTATGAATGTTTAAATCTTTTCAACTTTCTAGGTATAAAAATTGTGTTAAATGAAGAAATTGCTTGTTGCAAGCAATTCCTTCATTTTAAACAATGTTTTTCCAATTGTTTTTCTTGGGGGGCATCCAAAAGTGTCATTGTGTGGAAATTGGTTAAATAAATCACATCACCATAACCTGAGGTGTTTTGGTAGAGGACCAGAGAAGATAATGCTGCATACATAATTTGAAAGCTCTGGGTCTTACAGTTTAGGGGGAGAAGATTTTTAGAGAATTCTTAAGGAATTCCTTCTGGTTACCAATTCCTTCTACTTATTGTTGTCCAATCCAGATTTCTATGACATAGGGCTATAATTCATTGTAGAACAATGAATTGAAATATTTGCGAAGAGGGTCATTAGTCCCTGCTACATGCTAAATATCAAAGCCTTTGCTGTTTGGAGAAGATCCTTTTTAAAAAAAAAAAATTCAATTGGAAACCATGGCAATGAGACTTCAGTCATTGATTCTAATTCTGTCAGTATTTTGAAAAATCATAACCTTAGGATCATTTATGTGAAGTCTGGTTGAAATCTCATGGTCTGTCATTGACTCTAATTCTGTCAGTATTTGGAAAATCATAACCTTAGGATCATTTATGTGAAGTCTGGTTAAAATATCATGGACAGGCATTGATTCCAATTCTGTCAGTTTTTTGAAAAATCATAACCTTAGGATCATTTATAATATTGAAGTCTGGTTGAAATCTCATGGACAGTTATTGAATCTAATTTTGTCAGTTTTTTGAAAAATCTTAACCTTAGGATCATTTATTTGAAGTCTGGTTGAAATCTAATGGACAGTTTGGGAGAAGATTTTTAGTAATTGTTTACAGACGGACTGAAGGATGACAGACATAGACTAACCAAAATAACTAAAAACTTTGTCTTTAAGCCATGTCTCCTTTGGCTGTGTTTTTTTCCTTTAGCAAGAACACTCATTTGTTTGAAACAATATGTGTTTGTAAAACATTATCGACCTTGTCAACAGCTATTTTCAGAAATGAAAGCTTGACCGACAACTTTGACTATGTTAGATTCCCTACATTCTTGCTTAAGGAAAACAAATTGGAAAAATGAAAGTCCTAGTACTTAGCTGTCCAAATAAATGCAGAATGTAAATTTTTTTTAAGGACAATCAATCAAACACTGATTTGATAGAGGTGGAGAGAAAAACAAGTATATAGAAGACTGAGTGCTTTACTATGCTTATGTATAAACTGTTTAACATTAAGTACAGTCTGGTTCAATTTCAATTATTTTTAACACTAATATCATCTCTTAGCCAATGTAAAACTTTCTCAAACCACACAAATCTGTACTTTGATGAGGTGAACTCAAATAGCTTTTGAATCAATGCGAACAAGGTGGAGCTGGTTTCAAGGAACTTTTCCTTTCCTAAAATATTTTGTACCTAATTGGCTTTTTTTTCAACTTGAATGCTCTTTAACATGTAGATAATACTTAAATTGTTTTGTCTTAGAAAAACATACCTGATAAAATTGAATTTCATGGGTTATGAAAATATTCTTGGTGTGAGGGTCATTCAATGTGTCCACACCCAAAATACCAAACACCCTCTTTCTTCTGTCTTTAAGTGGAATAACAATGAAGGACCCCTCCCTCTCCTGAAAGAAAAAAACAAGGCATTTATACAAATTCTCTCAGCAAAAAAATCCATTGTAATAAGGTTTAATCAAAGACTAATTTTCTTGCATAGAGATTTGATGATATAATCATTATAAAGATAATTAATTAGACCTTTTCCATATCACTGGCTTAACATTCTCTTTAGAAAGTGGTCTACATGATCTCGTCAGTAAAAGAAAATACATCCTAGACTGATCATAATCCTATAACTGCTAAATGGAAGATATTTTGTCAGTGAGAAATAGAAAATCTTATTATATACTCTGGTTACTAGGTTTTGGTCACCTGCCAAAGATATTTTTAGATATTAAAGAACAATGGATTTATCATAGAAGAATAAAATAAAAACCTTATCACTCCAATGAACTAATGCTGATTCATATGGAAGAGTAATAACATTTCAATTTTATATCTCCCTGAAAATAAAAGATATTCTCATAATTTCTTATAAATGATACCATCAAGACATATATCATGAAAAAATGATTGATGAGCAAAGACTTTACTATTTTGAAGTTTTATTAAACTACTAATTGATATAGCTCTAAACTCATTGAGGTACCATTCCATGAGAATTCATCTATGTTGATAGAATTGACTGAAATAATGACATTGTAATAATGTTATACAATTCTGAGGTTCTCTATATAAATCAATTACTCGGAGATTAATGCAGGAATAAGAATGACATAGAGAAAATTATTGGTAAAAGATAAACTGCTTGTTATGAGCGGTTTCTATTTTCATTACAATGTGTTCTACCCATGCAAATATTTCAAGTTGCAACTCCTTTGAAATGTTCTCTTCAACTTCTATCAATTCTAGTCTGAAACTTTGTTGTCTGGTATTTAAGGGTTAAATCTTTTTTTTAAAATCTTTTTTGCCTTTAAATAGACTGTATTTGCACAAAAGGGCTAATACTGGACAGCCATGTTTACTGTGCTCAGTGCTAGATGGTAACAGCAACTCGGTCAGAAAAGGACAAAATTCCAAATTAAATGAATGTAAGAGTAATGAACCTTTTTGAAGATTATCAAATTTTGATATAAATATATGAGCAATGTTTCACATTATAAAGCATATCAATGGTTCAGCGCAAAACAGTTGTAACTGCCTGTAAACATACATGCAGTTATAACTGTTTCGCGCTGAACCATTGATATGTAGGTACAGCTATGTAAAATTTTGAAAGTAAAACCTTACTCAAGATTTTCAAAGTTGAAAAATGGTAAAATTCAACTTAAATGAGTGAATCTTTGCTTACATGTTTCGAATCAATAACTCCAGAATTAACAGAGATCCAACATCTTTCAAATAAAGCTTTAAGCATGAAGCTCAAAAGGGTAACATTTCTCTAAAACAATTTAATTTTTAGTTTCGTCTATCAAAAACAAGCATTCTGATTGGTCAAAAAAGTTTATTCATAACTCCATGAACAAAATTTTGAGCACGCAGCGATTTTGTATGCTTCCGCACAAAATAGACCCTTACAAAAAAGTATCAAAATTGTAAAGCTTTTGCTTTTTTCACTCAATGCTATCAATTTATAAGAAATGAAGAGAATATTTTTTGTTTTCATGGAGGTATGAACCGAAAAACCTAATCACACAATGTATGATTCCACTCTCATACCTCCATGAAAACAAAAAATATTCTCTTAATCACTTAAATGAATGTCAGATTAAGGAATCTTTGTTGCATAAAGGAATGAACAATGAAGCTCTATACACATGATAAGTTCCTAGGCAAATCTAAGCAATGTATACTTGCATAAAAATCTTGAACCATAAAATTCTAAGATGAAAAAGGTCAAAATTTGACTAAAATAAAAATAATAAATCTTTGCGTAGAGATATAGACTTAAAAGTAAAACTAGAAATTTAATGATAATAATAGTATAATAGGGTCATGAATTCAATAAAATAGATGTCAAAGCTTTAGAATGGTATGATATAATGGTCATAAAGGCATGTGTAAAGTTTTCAAAACTCATATCAACAGAGGGAACAGAGATATTAACACTAACACATAAAACTTTAACCAAAGCATTGAAGCCTATGCAGATATCTAGGTGACAAAAATAGCCCCACTTGACTTCCACTAGTCAAGCTAAATATAAACCAGGTCAATAATAAAATGTCCTGGTACAAATCATTAGATGTATTATTAGCATACTACCACAAACCTATTTTGATATGCATCTAGCAATTATCAGCAGCTTAATTAATATTGAATTAATTCTTTTTACACTTATGATTCATTATATAGTCTTTTGTTGGTATTAACTTAAAACAAGAGTTGTCGGAGACAGATTATGCTCACCAAATAAGCCTTTGTCAAAAAACTGGATGCCATTATTGGGAAAAAATTCTTGTTGAATGGAACTATAGTTTGAGAGTTCAGTTCACAAGAATTTGGAAGTTTGACAAAAATTGAAGGAATCTGTTTGGCTTCACAGGCCTGATTCTAGTAAAATTAAATATCATTATATGGTAAAGGGTTAAATACTTTACCTTGACCATCAAAGTTATCAATGAAAAATGTCTATATACAAAAAAAAAAGACTCTTACCTGAGTAGTCTTACAGAAACAATAGACTGATTTATTTTAGAGTAGGAAATAAACAAAATGTAAAACTACATGGCATTTAGCCCCCTTTGAGCATGGTAAGGATCATTGAGTCAAAAATTGAAATAAACATTACCTAGGGCACATAAACAACATTTATGTAAAGTAAAAGAATTTTTTTCAATTTGTAATGGAGGTATATTTGAAAATGACCTTGACAATTTGACCTTGGCCAATGACCTTGATTTTGGTTTCTGCAGAAGGTCTGGTCACAAGTAATAAACATTTGAAATATGAGTGAGGGCTGTATCACTTACCATTTAAAAATTATGGACAATGTAAAAGTTAAATTTTTGAAATTTTGACCTTGAGAAATGACCTTTACCTTAGCCAATGATCTTGAACTTAGTACCAAGAGAAAGGTCATGTCATAAGCAATGAACAAAAAATATGAAAGCTATATCCCTTACAATAGTATACTTACGGGCGATTTTTAGGTAAAATTTTCAACATTTTGACCTTGAGAAATGACCTTGACCTTGATGGATGACCTTGAACTTAACACCAACAGAAAGGTCATGTCATAAGCAATGTACACGTGAAATATGAAGGGTACAATTCACTTGCCTTTTTAAAAATTATGGACAGTGTTAAAGTTAAGATTTTCAAAATTTTGACCTTGGGAAATGACCTTGACAGATGACCTTGAACTTAGTACCAACAGAAAGGTCATTTCGTAAGCAATGTACATGTGAAAAATGAAGGCTATATCACTTACCATTGTAAACTTATGGACAATGTAAAAGTTAAATTTTTGAAATTTTGACCTTGAGAAATGACTTTTACCTTAGCCAATGATCTTGAACTTAGTACCAAGAGAAAGGTCATGTCATAAGCAATGAACAAAAAATATGAAAGCTATATCCCTTACAATTGTATACTTACGGGCGATTTTAAGATAAAATTTTCAAAATTTTGACCTTGAGAAATGACCTTGACCTTGATGGATGACCTTGAACTTAACATCAACAGAAAGGTCATGTCATAAGCAATGTACAAGTGAAATATGAAGGGTACATCACTTGCCATTTTAAAAATTATGGACAATGTTAAAGTTAAGATTTTCAAAATTTTGACCTTGGGAAATGACCTTGACAGATGACCTTGAACTTAGTACCAACAGAAAGGTCATTTCGTAAGCAATGTACATGTGAAAAATGAAGGCTATATCACTTACCATTGTAAACTTATGGACAATGTTAAAGATTAATTTTTTGAAATTTTGACCTTGAGAAACAACCTAGACCTTAACAGATAGCCTTGACCTTGGTATCAACAGAAAGATTTTTTCATAAACAATGCACTTGTGAAATAAGAAGGCTTTATCACTTATCAATTAAAAGTTGTGGCCAATGTTAGATTGTTGTAGAGAAATGGAGAGCTAATGTAAAGCTAACAAACATTAAGCCCCCTTTTACCATGACATATTTTTTATACGCAAATTTCAAATAGTTTATGGTCAAGGGCATCTGATTTGCTACTCAAATATGGATTTCATCAAATTCTGACCATTAGACTAGGAGAAATTAGAGAAAAACTGTATTTTACCCTAAGTCCCCTTTTCCCGAGGTGAGGCTTCAAATCCAAAAACCAGGAAAAATGCATAGGCATTTTATCATAAGTTTCATTTGATTTGGCCCAAGGGTTATGGAGAAATTGCTCCAGACTGAAGGACAGAATGACAGACGGTCAGACAAAGCGGCGGCTATATGCTCTCCCTTCGGGGAGCATAAAAAGAATGAGGAAACATTATGGATCATAAAGATATTGATTATATTAAGCAATTTCTTAATTTCCCATATTTTTTTCTACCTAACAAGCCAAAGATTTTCAAAATGTCATCTTCTTGAAATTATTGTCTGCAACTTTTCTCAAATTGGACATTCTAAAATGTTATTTTCTGATAACAGTTAAAGCTAATACATGTCTATCATAGAATACACCTGTCTTTAATTAAAGTAGCAACGAATAAAAAGAACATTGATATTAGAACTGGTCATTAGAGCTATAAAAATTCTTTTCATTATCAAAAACAACCTTCTGGTTGTTAATAGTTTTGAGCAGAGAAACTCATCATCAATCAAATTCCAATCATTGGACACTCTTTCTTTGGTTTCTCTCCCCATTATCTACCAAGCTTTATCCTAAGATTATTAGCACTTAAAATGAAACAACTGAATCTTTTCTTAAATCTTTGCCTGAGCATTATTCTAAATATTGTACAATTGCAATTTCATTTGTTTAAACAATTTATAAATACTAATTTTTAAACCAATCTTGTAAGAAAGCCCTAAGATATGAAAAAGCCTATTCAAATAAATGTAGATTTTTTACAAATTGAATCCAGGTGGTTTTCACATAAGAAAGATTTATGGTTTATTATATGCTTTCAATAATTATCAAACACCACCATGAGATTGTAAAATGTTTTTCTTAAATCATTTGAGAATTTACTCAAATTTTGAAATAATAACCGTTGTCATGCTATATGTTTTGGTAGTTGGCATGGAATAAGATCAGCCTGCACATACCAGGTGCAATCTTATCTAATTCTACACTATCTGTCTGTACCTATTCAAGCAAAAATTGTGTATTAATTCAATATAATTTTCAAATATATATTAACACAACAACTAGTCCTTCAGGTGCTTTCAAGCCTTTGATTTTAATGCAAATTCAGAGAAGAGTTTTATTCAGTATGACAAGGGTTAAAGATGTATTTCTGCTTTAATCCCTTACCTCAGAGTCACACTTTTTCACGTCAAAATGAAATACAGTGATGGGAAAAAATGTGGAAAAAGCAGACTTTGCTTGTAACAATTTATGACAATGTTTTCTAGCTCATATGACTTTTATTTCCCAACTTAAGCATACTTTGAAAAGTCATCTACAACTTTGTTTAATTTGGACCAGTCTAAATATTGTAGTATGTACTACAGATTCAGCTGTAAGAATAGTGCACCAGAATTATACTTGAATTAGTTGTCACTTCATACATTTATGGTACAGTTATAAGGATGGGAAAAAGTCTTATAATCTTGGGCCTTGATTGGACAGTGTGTATCCAGAAACTATGGCAACTCAATGAACTCATTAACTAATTCCAAAATAGTCCTACTATTAGAAACTAATCCATGCTCTTCAAGGAAAATGCTTGAGAAAACATTCTGGAAATAAGAAATTGACTATAACAAACAATTTTTTCATTTCCAACAATATTTTCTACCTAGAAATATAGATTCTTCTTTAATTTCATCAACCAGGAATTGTTGTCTGCAACTTCTTTCAATTTTGACCAATTTACAAATTTTTTGTCTAGTAATAGTTTAACATGCAGGAAGCCAATTTGACACACACTTAGAGTTCATGCTTTAAAATTAATGACTAAAACATATTAGCTAAATGCTATATATTTAACTTTTCAAAACCCTTCAGTAAAAAATCAAATAGTTGTTCTTTTAATTAGATTTTATATATACCCCAAAACCTATTAGGTAAACAAGAGTATCAAATATATGTAGAACCGCTGCTGGTTTTAGAATTTAATCAAATATACTTTGAAAATAAAGCTCTGTTTGCCTTCAAATATCAACTTTCTCAGTTTTTTTAATGATTGATTGATTGATTGATCAAATTGGGTTTAATGCCACTTTTAACAGTATTTCAGCCATATTGCAGTGGGTGGAGCACCTTACCATTGATTCCTGGTATTTCTCACACCAGTAAAACCACTTTATCCTTTCCAAGCCTCCAGCTGCTCATCCGACATAGTTTTACTATTATCCACCCATTCTTAATATAAGAAACAATGACTCTTAGCAGACTGATATTCATACTGTTTAACTCATTTCCACACAACAAATTTTAAGACTGATCCATACAAAACAAGAGGACCATGATGGTCCCAGATCGCTCACCTGAATTGTCTGCTGTTAAAAAAATGCAATTAGAGACAAATAACTATAATCAGTTTCATGAAGATAGAGGCAAAACTGTGACTTCTATTTTGTAAACAAAGAATTTGTCATTATGGCCCCTTTCCTGTGTTATCCTATAGAACCTTCCCATAATCTATATGCTTCATCTTTATGACCTTACAAGTATCCTGACCAAGTAACATGACAATTGAGCCAAAATGATGACCTCTAGAGCATTAACAAAGAAATTGTCATTAAGGCCCCTTTTCCTGTGTTTTCCAAAAGTACCTTCCTATAATCAATAGGGTTCATCCTTGTGACTAAACAATTTTTCTGACCAATTTTCATGAAAATTTAGCCAAAATTGAGTGTAATCAAAGATATTCTCATTAAGGCCCTTTTCCTGTGTTTTCCAAAAGAGCCTTCCCATAATCAATAGGGTTCATCCTCATGCCCTAATAATTATTCTGGCCTAGTTTCATGAAGATTGAGCCAAAATTGTGGCCTCTAGAGTGTAAACAAAGAAATTGTCATTAAGGCCCCTTTTCCTGTGTTTACCAATAGAATCCTCCAATAATCAATAGGATTCATCCTCATGATCAAACATTTATTCTGACCAAGTTTCATGAAGATAAAGCCAAAATTGTGGCCTCTAGAGTGTAAACAAAGAAATTGTCATTAAGGCCCCTTTTCCTGTGTTTTCCAAAAGTACCTTCCTATAATCAATAGGGTTCATCTCGTTGACCTAATAATTATTCTGGCAAAGTTTCATGAAGATAGAGCCATTTTTGTGGCCTCTAGAGTGTAAACAAAGAAATGGTCATTTAAGCCCCTCTTTCCTGTGTTTTCGAATAGAACCCTCCCATAACCAATAGGGTTCATCCTCATGCCCTAATAATTATTCTGGCCTAGTTTCATGAAGATTGAGCCAAAATTGTGGCCTCTAGAGTGTAAACAAAGAAATTGTCATTAAGGCCCCTTTTCCTGTGTTTTCCAATAGAATCCGCCAATAATCGATATGATTCATCCTCATGATCAAACATTTATTCTGACCTAGTTTCATGAAGATTAAGCCAAAATAATGGCCTCTAGAGTGTAAACAAAGAAATGGTCATTAAGGCCCCATTTCCTGTGTTTTCGGAAAGATCCTTCTAATAATCAATAGGGTTCATCTCATTTACCTAATAATTATTCTAGCAAAGTTTCATGAAGATTGGGTCAAAACTGAGGCCTGTAGAGTGTAAACACTTCAATGGTTGACGCAGCAGGCCACACGACGGACAACAGACATTTAACGATCACAAAAGCTCACCATGAGCATGTTTTGCTCAGGTGAGCTTAAAATTTTGTTGATGAAATTTTAAAAGTCCTTATCACTTTGGGAGTAAAACATTGTAAATAATGTTCAAATCGCTTGTCACAAGCAATTTCTTAATTTTTCACAATGTGTTGCAAAAAAATTTTTTTCTGGAGTGTAAAATGCAAGATTGTGAGGGAATGCTTAACAAGTTCTAATTCTCAGCTCCTAAAGTGAACCTGTGTTTGTTATTTAAAGCTTTACCATACTTGATCATAATCTTAGATTTATCAATATTTATTGATTACTCCCCGTTATTGCAAAGTTTATAGTTTAACCTATTCCCACATGATAAAATTTTAGACCAGTCCAAATTTAAGGAAGCTGCAGACGACAATTTTAAGTTAATGAAAATCTTTGTCTGTTGGGGTAGAAAACATTGTGGATAATGAAGAAATTGCTTGTAACAAGCAATTTCTTCATTTTCCACAATGTTTTCCAAAGCTTTCATACTGAGGGGGGGTTAAAAGTGTCACTTTGTGGGAATGAGTTAATTTATAATCAGAAGTAGAAATTTATAATAAATTATCAGCATAAACATCTGGTAGAATGTTTTTGATCATTGGTGTCTATCTGCCATCATCACATGGTGTCATCGGAAAAGCTTAAAAAGCTAATTTTCCTGTAAGTAAGTGTGATTAGATGTCCCCTCATCATGGCTTACTCGAAAATTAGGAATGATAAAAGCTCTTCTCCATTAATTTGTTAAACCAAAAGGGCTTATATTTTAGATTAGGTAAACCTAAAGAATAATTATAAAACTTTTTTCAATGTTATTCCTTTTTTCTATCATTTTTATTTGTCTATACACTAAACTAATGGGTTATTGTAGGATCCAAGTCCCAGGCCGTTCAGATTGCAGATATTCATTAACTATGATGAAAACAATCAGATTACAATATGATCTAGACAATAAAGTCGAAAAAAAATCAGTAATAAATTAGTAAGATAGAGTGTATGTCAAATTAAGGTACTTGGGATTAAGGCATCTTTGATTGAATGTTATGTTTAGTACTAATATTAGAAGTCTGGTTTGTTCAGCCACTAAATTTGACTCTGTCTCTCCAATTTTTGTGATTGCAAAGAAAATCTTTGGTAAACATTGTGGAAAATAATGAAATTGCTTGTGTCAAGCTATTTTCTTCATTATCCGAAATGTTTTCTATCCCAAAAGACAAATATTTTTGAATTTCCATTTTGAAAATGTTGTATGTAACTTCTTTCACTTTTAATGAAGTTGTTGAAGTTGATTTCTTTCAACTAGTAGCACAAACGCATGAAATTATATTCAGTGCTGTATCCAAACTACCTTAATTACATAACCATAAGCTAATGTGTTTTACATCTAGGTAATTATCAACTTAAATACTCATGATTTGACATTTACTAAAGCATTTAGACCTTTTCATATTTCCATACAACTTCCCTTAATCGCCCATTATTCAAATTTGGCCTTTAAACAGAGTTGAGTACAAATGTTTGTAACAAAATTTGCCAACCTTTTTCTGATATTTGCTTACATAATACGAATGGACTTGAAAAATAAATCAAAGATGTAGTCAACATCTTACTACAAATTACTGTGGTGGTTGAGCTAAATAACCTCATGAAATCTTATTTATGTATATGTCAGTTTTGTTGCTGAAAGTTGTTCGAAATGGTTGTATTTGTCACCGTTCAAAAGCTTTCAGTTTGTTATTTGATCTGACTACAACTTTACAGTTTTCTAGAAATGTCAGTGATAAGGCCCTGTAATAAATACTATGAATTTGGTGACTTGATACAGTTAAGACATTGACATATTTTATTCAGCATAACTGATTGTAGTTTTTATACGCTGCCAGAGGCGGTCATATATTGGCGTCATCTTCTCCGTCTGTCCATCCGTCAGTCTGTCCATCTGTACTTCCGCTTTTCTCATGAGCGCTACTCCTCCTAAGTTTCTGGATGGATCTTTTTGAAACTTGGTCAATGTTATCACCTTAATTGGTAGATGTGCATGAAGTAAGGATTTTATGGTTCATTGATTTTTGCATCAATTATGCCCCCTTTTAACTTAGTCTTGGGCTTATTGAAATTGCAGCCTTGTGAACCCAACTCCTCCTACAATTCTGACTGGATATAAATGAAACTTGGTGGATGTTATCACCTTAATTGGTAGATGTGCATGAGGGAAGGATTTTTAGTTCATTGATTTTTTCCTCAGTTATGCCCCCTTAAAACTTAGTCTCTGGGGCTTATTGAAATTGCAGCCTTGTGAACGCACCTCCTCCTACAATTCTGGCTGGATCTAAATGAAACTTGTTGGATGTTATTATCTTAGTTGATAGATTTGCATGAAGGAAGGATTTTATGGTTCATTGATTTTTGCCTCAGTTATGTCCCTTAAAACTCAGTCTCTGGGGCTTATTAATGTTGCAGCCTTGTGAACACAATTCCTCCTAAGTTTCTGGCTGGATCTCTATTATACTTAATGGATGTTATCAACTTAATTGGTAGATGTGCATGATGTTAGGATTTTATGGTCAATTGATTTTTGCTTTAGTTCTGCCTCCTTAAAACTCAGTCTCTGGGGCCTATTGATATTGCAGCCTTACTCCTCCTACAATTCTAGATGTGCATGAAGGAAGGATTTTATGGTTCATTGATTTTTGCCTCAGTTATTCCTCCTTAAATCTTAGTCTCTGGGGCTTATTGAAATTGCAGCCATGTGAATGCAACTCCTTCCAAGTTTCTGGCTGGATCTAATGAAACTTGGTGGATGTTAAAACCTAATGTCATCACCATAATTTGTAGGTGTACATGGATCAAGGATTTTATGGTTCATTGATTTTTGCAAGAGTTATGCCCCTGGGCCCTTTCAATCAATCAAACATAACAAACAGTTTGAACTTGACAATTTAAAAAGGTAGTCTGCAAATGTTTTGAATTTGGTTCTGTCAAAATAAGTAGTGTCTACAATTATTTTTTCTTGAAACAGCAGCAAAGTGGCGGCGTATATTGTGACGATGGCACTCTTGTTAAGGAAGTAATAAGGGGTTTATATAGGTTTAAGGTCATTTACTTGAGTTTCAACTTTAGAAAATTTCAGTTTGTATTCTCAATCAAAGTCCCCCTTTATTGATCATTTCTGTCCTCATCAGAAGTTAATACTAGAGAGAAAACACTAGCATTCACTTTTATAAACTGAGTTTTGATTCCAGAGACTCTGTCAAAGGAACCCTTTGAGTTCTTGTCTGAGTTGCTGGTCATTATAGTTGCGTAATGCTTTGTCAAGACTATTATTAGTCTTTAAAAAGTGATATATGGAAAGAACATGATTAAATGACATTTATGGTGCAGCAACATTTACTCATAATATGCAAATGTGTCATAAAAAAATCAATATCACAATTCTAAAATTGGAAAATAAAAACAAGAGGGCCATTGGCCCTACAGCGCTCACCTAAGTTGATGAAAGTGACCTGATTTCGGCCAAAAGTCACTTGTTAAGAAAATCTTGTATAAGAAATCTGAAACAAAAAGAGGTTCTTCCAAAGATTCAGGTTTTTTGTGCCAGAAAAGTTGCGTGTACATTACAAGGCAAATTTGGGTTATCCCATTCTAACTCAATCCCTCCTTTTTACGCCCCTCAATAAAACAGCTTTTGAAAACATTGTGGAAAATGAAGAAATTGCTTGTTACAAGCAATTTCTTCATTATCCACAATGTTTTCTATCCCAAAAGATGAAAACATTTAAAATTCCATCAACTTGAAATTGTCGTCTGCAGATTCTTTCAATTTGGACCAGTCTAAAATTTGGTTGTGTGGGAATGGGTTAATGAACTAAATTGTGAATTAAAAATAAAATAGGTTGTAGAGTTGGGTTCTTTAAGATTTCCTACTACATTTCTATGTAAAAATAGGGTATGCCCCTGCACAGACAAAATATGTCTGAAGGGTAAACACATGAAAAACCTTTCAGAGATTCACTAGGAGGTTCTACATAGCAAATATCAAATATCTAGGCTATCTCATTTCAAAAAAGATTTCTTAAAACTTTGTTTCTATGTTTAAATTGGGTGTGGTTAGATGGAGCCCAAATATTACCAGAAGGGTCTGCTTAAACAAATTCTGTACAGATTGAATTGGAGATTCTAGATACCAAATATCAATACTCTAGGCTTTCTGGTTTCAGGGAAGAAGATTTTTAAAGTTTTCCTTCTTTGTTTCTGTGTTAAGATGAGCCCGGTTGAGGCCCAAATATGACCCAAGGGGCATCATGTAAACAAACATAGTAGAGATCTCCCTACGAGTTCCTGCATACCAAATATCAAAGCTCTAGGCTTTCTGGTTTCAGGGAAGAAGATTTTTAAAGTTTTCCTTCTTTGTTTCTGTGTTAAGATGAGCCCGGTTGAGGCCCAAATATGACCCAAGGGGCATCATGTAAACAAACATAGTAGAGATCTCCCTATGAGTTGCTGCATACCAAATATCAAAGCTCTAGGCTTTCTGGTTTCAGAGAAGAAGATTTTTAAGTTTTCCTTCTTTGTTTCTGTGTTAAATGGGGTGTCACCAAGCAGAGCCCAAATATGACTCAAGGAACATCATTTGAACAAACTTAATGAAGGTTCCCTAAGAGATACTGCATACCACATATTTAAGCTCTAATTCCTCTGGTTTCAGCGAAGAAGATTTTCAAAGTTTTCCTTTTTGGTTTCAATGTAAAATGGGGTGCACCCAGGCGGAGCCTAAAAATGACCCAAGGGCCACTATTCAAACAATCTTAATAAAGGTTCCCAAAGAGATGCTGCATACCAAATATCAAAGCTCTCAGTCTTCTGGTTTCAGAGAAGATTTTTAATCATTTGAACAATTTTGGAAGAGATTCACCTAAGGAACATCCCTGCCTAGTTTAATCAAGATAAGTTTTCTGGTTCAGGAGGAGAAGATGTTTAAAGAAATTGTTGACAGACAACACAAACGCACAACAACACTGGACATAAGGCAATCACAATAGCTCAACTTGAGCACTTTGTGCTCAGGTGAGCTAAAAATCATCATTAGGTAATTGAAATATTTTAACAATTGCCTATTCAAGCAGTAGTTACAAAGTTTTGATTGCTTATTAGAATTAGGACCTTGCCCTCCAATTCAAAGAGAAAGGTTGGGGGAGATTATCCTTTTTGTGCTTCTTATCTCTTCTAATCTCCTGTCTTTGGCGCATCATGCACATATTTAACTAGCTTAAAGTATGTTCCCCCCTTAAGTTCGACATTACATATATAAAAACAAATCCAGAACCTATAACTGCTGTGGTTTGATGCCATATAAGTACAGTCCTATAAGTACATGGATAAGTGCCAACTTGTCATCAAACAATTTGTTAGTTACAATACTGAATATTTGACTTACATCTGGGTGTCTATATGGGTTCCAAAACATAATGTTTCCATGGTTGGCTACCCTTGGCACATGTATTGGCTTGCCTGTCTCTACAGCTGAAAAACTGATAGTTAAAAAGAAACATTTAATATTATTAGTTTTTAACTCATTACCAGATAGCAACTCTATTTACAGGCCCAAATTGAAAGAGTTGCCACCAATTTAAAGTTTATGATTTTTTTTATTTTGTTCAACTTTCTGGATAGAAAACATTGTGGAAAAATAAGGATTTTACAGAATTTTTTCCAAATTGTTTTTCTTGAGGGGCATCAAAAAGCATCATGGTGTAGGAACATATTAATTCAAAAGCAAGAATTTGTTTTCAAATTCTACTGATAATCAATAATTTCATGAACTCCTTTTACAATTTAATACTTATAAATGTACTATAATGAAATTTGATACTATCAAACATCAAAATCGAAAATTAAACATAATGGTGTTATTGCTATTTAAATATGTCACAAAAAGTGTTACATAAGGTTGGAACTGCTTTTACTAAGTCTGGATCAATAGGTGCTTAGATTAGATGAGATGAATCATGATGTAGCTCGGAGTCAAAGGTAATAATACTCATCTGAGTGGGAAATCAAGAAATTAAAAACAAGTTTGGCAGTCTCTTCTTACCCTTTACCGGCAAAAGCATCAATTTTTACGTAGAGTTTTGGTGATAATAATTTCTGATGTTTATTAAGTATCCTTTAATCACGTTGTTCCGCAGAAAAAGGAATTTCTAATTGGTAGTTATTATGCAACAGTATCACAATAATGTTCCTCAGGGAACTGTAATTTTGTATAGTATTATGCAACAGTTTATACGAATAAGCTTCTTTTCACTTTGCAGGGAGATAGACTGGAACATCTGTGATCTAAGAACATTAATCACTGCAATAACACAGAATGTTTCAACAGTCTACACACATGCTTCATCATTGTGGTAGAACCAACATACACAAGCTGACAAACCATAGTAATTTGTAATAATGACACTTATTGTCTGGTACAAAATCTTAAGTAATCAAAAGTGTATTACATAGTGCATACTTCTCTAACAGAAAAAGTTAAAAATTGATTTTTTGGCCATTTTAGATTGGCAATATTTTGAATCTAAACAAGAAAGTACAAACCTTATGCCAGGCATATCTTTATGCAAAATTTTTCCAAGGAGAAAGTCAGCATCTTCTGTTGTAGCAGCTACATATCGTAAACAAACATCACCACGCTCAGGGGAGGCAATGTTCCTCTCTAACATGGCTATATTGGCAGCAATATTTTTTCCTGCGCCATGAGCTTCTGCATCCTGAAGAAAAATGCACAGTTAGTATGGGGTTCAACAAGTTCACTCCTGGTATCATCAGTACTAGACTAGGGCTCTGTCTTTTGACAGCACTAGCTGATATGACTGGTCAAATTCCATGTACCCTCCACATCCCCCGGTTCATTAAAAAAGGACCATCCTTAGTTAGCATAGTATTGATTGTGTAAGAATGTGACTAACAGGCATAAAAAATGTCCTTTCTGCATATTCTTTTAATTTACAATGGCCATTCTACCTTTCCATAATATGCACTTTTGATGAACTTTGTTTTACCTATTTTAGACTCATCCTCTTTTCTCAAATATCTGTTTAACAAAATTCATGGATGGTCTGTTGTCATCTGACAGGTCCAAGTTAAACATTATCTAACCATTCCAATGACAAAAATTTAGACTGATCCAAATTCAAAGAAGGTGCAGGCTGCGATTTTAAGTTGGTGGAATTCAAAAATATCTATCTGTTAGGTAGAAAACATTTTGGATAATGATATAAGCAATTTCTTCATTTTCCACAGTGTTTTCCTAAGCTAATTTCTTGGGATGCGTAAAAAGTGTGACTGTATGGGAATGGGTTAAATAGATAAACTAAAAGGGTATTTTTGTGTACCTTATAAGCCAGGTAGACTTAGTGTACCACAAAGGAACAAACCAAACACATTACCTTATATAGTGCCTGGAATACAGCTTTATACACAGGTTCAATAGCTGCTCCACTGGTGTCTGCAGCAGTGATAATGTACTGCAGCCACTTCTTACGAGCTTCACCTCGAATGCGCTCCGCATATGTCCTCTGAAATTCAAATCCAGTTCTAAGAGTAAACATCATGAGTTTTCAAACCAATCTGACTTTTTGTCTTAAAGGACAAAGATCAAACAACACACAGACAAATCATTTTAGCTTTATTTAAAATTTGATTTCCTTATTCATTAGAGTGATAACAAAATGAGATGGGATTTTCAAGTTTAGTTAGTGTGAAGTTACTGTCAAAAATAAGTAGAATTTTGTTATTTAATAAATATGGGAAGATTTTATTCTTAATCTGTTTCCACACAATCCACAATTTTGATGCTCCTTGAAGAATAATAGGAGAAAATATAGTGGGAAAAAAAGAAATTGCTTGTCACAAGCAATTTTAACCTTTTCTCAACATTCTTTCTACTATAAATAGTACTTTATTTGATTTACAGGGGAATTTTCCAATTTGTCTGCAACAAATTTCATTTGGATATGTAAAAAATTATGATGTCTGTAAAAGGTCAAAACACACCAGAGATATATTGAAAGCACTAATATCCTTCATAATGTGAAAATGGGGGAGTAAAGTTAGACTGGTTTTATATATAATTAGTACATTCAGTATTGTTTTTTTCTATTACTACATGCAAGTATTTATATACTTTTAGTTGTTAAAATAAATATTCAGATATGTATTACATCAAAAAATCCAGTCTGTATGTAAAGATAATTAAATGACACATAAACTCTCACATGCAAATGCATTGATAAGTAGGGTTATGTAATAATTTCTTTCAGATCAAGTCTATCTACATTCTAGTTTCATAGGCCTAAATTCTCCATTTTCAATGACTTCAATCAAATATGAAATGATACCTTCCTTTTGATTTTTGTCTAGAAATTTGATTCAAATATGTTTTAAGGAATTTGCATTTTGGAAACACTTGCCTTCTAGCTAATCTATCACTTTACTCAGACCTTTTTTAAATAAACCTATTACACAAAACACATCAACACACACACACAAAACAATACTTAGGACATCTTACACGATATTCTTCATTTATCAAATTTAGAGCCTGAAATAAGTTGACAATATACAAAACACACTAATACAGATACATGTTATCAACCCTTTCCCATTTTCCAAATTTTAGACTGGTCAAATTGAACCAAGAAAATTGAGTGCACTTTGAAATGAAACCATCCTATGCAATAAAATTAGCTTGAAAAAAGAAGAAATATTTTCTTAAATATGAAATCACATGGACGTAAAACCAGTGACTAGACAGAAAAGGGTTAACAAAATATCTGATTCTTTTTCTTACAAAGAGATAAATGTAGTAGAACTCTTTAAAGAATGTAAAATCTCAGAGCTAGAATTGCAAAGAAAAACCCACCCCCAAAAAAACAGATATAATCTTATGATGTGTCAAAATTGAATTTAACTGGCATTTTTTTTTCAACCACAAGTCATATAAAGCTCAAATTTGAACTAGTCTGAGTTATTGTGCATCAAACGAATTCTCTTACAACACAAATACTTTGCTATCTTGGAAAACATAGACTGAAAAATGTGACAAACTTGTCGGACAAATTGATGAGAGGTACCGATACACGCTTTTTGGAAAGATCTTAACAGAAGTATCATGACAAATAATTTGTTAAAAGACCGCCTTTATTCCAGCCATCTTGAAAATAAGAGGTTTGAGAATTTGAATTTTCAACTTGTCTGAGATATGGATATTTGGTATCTTGGAAATGATCTATTAGCAAAATTTCAAATCTGAAAATGCAGATATATTGAAATATTAATGAGATGTATACAAACACAAAATTTGGCTCAAATCTGTTGAGAAATAAAGAAATCATGTCATGTGAAAGAATTTGTGAACTTGAAGAATTTTGTCAACCATCTTGGAAATGATAATTAAAAGAAAAAAAATCCATTTTGACTCTGTCTGAATAAGTGATTATAAGTACACATAATAATAATTTGAAGTATATCTGTTGAGAAATAAAGAAGTAATTGTGTGTCAATTAATTGTTGATTTCAGGGCATTTAGTTGACCATCTTTAAAATGAGTAATTGAAATAATTTAAAATTCAAAATTATCAGACATATTAATGAGAGGCATAAGTACACATTTTGAAATGGCGGTAATTTTGTAAACAAACTTCGAAATGAGCAGTAGAAGAAATTTAAAATCAAACTTGACTAAGATAGTTGGACTTGCAGACAGCCAATAATTATGAATTCTGTAGGGCTTCTCCCAAGTCCTGCGGTAGGCCCTAATCATATATGATTTTCTTTGCCCTATAGATGCAGCAATGATACAATATTCACTCATTTAAGATTTTAAATGCATCTGGGACTAAGTCTTAAAAAAAACCCTTTCCAATAAACACTAATTAATCACTGCCCATTACCTGTCATCTCAATCATCTTCAACATATTATTTAACCAATTCCCACACAATGACACTTTTGATGTCCCTCTAGAAAAACAATTAGGAAAACATTGTGTGAAATGGCAATTTCTTCATTTTCAACAATGTTTTCTACCCATATAATTGAAAAAATCTAAAATTACAAACTTTAAATTGTAGTTTGCAACTCCTTACAATTTGGACAAGTCAAAAATTTTGCTGTCTGGTAATGGGTTAAATTAAATTGAATCAAATGACAAGAACAATTTAAAAGTACTGTAATTTGTGAATAAGTTACTTGTAACCCATTCCAACACAATGACCCTTTGGGGAAAGGTTTGTGTAAAATGAAAAATTCAACTTTGTTTTCAACCCAGAAAGTTGAAAAGAATCTAAATTTCATGAGATTTAAATTATTGTCAGCAAATCCTTTGAATGTGGACCAGTCTAAAGTTTTGTCTTTTAGGATTGAGTTCAATAGAATGTATTCATTTTTTATTCTTTTGACTTTTCCTGGTGACAAGGATAATTCAATTGTACTAGATTATTTCTAATAAATAGGTATGTGTAAACAATTACCTCAATCTACATATATGATTATATAAGCTAAATTCTATCTAAATTCTTCAAACACCCCAAACCTTCATTAATGACATGGACAATTTACAAACTGTAGCAATACAATGTCACTTTAGCAGAACATACACATGTCCTTAAAAGACACATGGATTGTTATTGGCCCTAAACATTTTTTTGCCCAAGAACACACTAACTTACATTCTGTAACTCGGAGGCTTTCTAGAAAGCAAGTATAATACTTAACATAAATAGTATATCAAAGATATATTTATATAAAAAGAGCAGCCCATGCAGATGCCCAACATTCTTCTTTTTGGTGCTTGTAAGCATATAAATGATAAAATAGCAGAGACCTGTAAATGTATCTCTTATAACTAAGATCTAGATCACATGTTCCTGATGACATCACTTTAGCCAAGGCTTAGCCATATCTTTGTCTTTCTCCTAAAACAGCTACTGTTAAAATTATAATTGATGAGATTCAAAAATAATAAGTCCTTAAAATGTACTAAAAATCTTTTGAAACTATATCTAAATACAAACTAGAGTGCCATAGTCATAATGTACGCTGCCAACTAGCCAAGACAAGATATTTTGCATTAATCCCCCTTTTTCTGTGACACAGCCTAAAATGGCAAAACTCCAACAATATACATAAGGTCAAGTGACCAGGAACATCTTGTGAAAAATAAATTAAGTGTAGGAGGAGATATTAGCAAGATGTGGATTGTCACATTGACAGACAGACAGTGAAGATGATACCAATGTAAGTCCATCTTTGGCTGGCCTTTACCAACACAAGTATATTTTGATAATAAATATGTAGAGTTGAAATGCTATGGTAGACAAGAGCTATCAGAGACGGATTATGCTCCCGAATAAGGCTACATGGCATTAAGCCCCCTTTTACCATGGTAAGGCTCATTGGGTCAAAAATTGAAATAAAAATTACCTAGGGCTTTTAATGAACAACATTTATGTAAAGTAACAAGAAATTTTGGCAATTAGTAAAGGAGGAATATTTGAAAATTAATTACCTTGACAATTTGACCTTGACCTTGACCAATGACCTTGAACTTAGTACCAACAGAAGGTCCATGTCATAAGCAATGCACATGTTAAATTTGAAGGCTATATCACTTACCATTGTTTACTAAAGTTAAAATTTTCGAAATTTTGAGATTGAGAAATGACCTTGACCTTGACAGATGACCTTGAACCTCATACAAACAGAAAGGTCATGTCATAAGCAATGCACATGTAAAATAAGAAGGCTATATCACTTACCATTGTATACTTATGGGAAATGTTAAAGTTAATTTTTTTGAAATTTTGACCTTTAGAAATGACCTTGACTTTGACAGATGACCTTGAACTTAATTCCAACAGAAAGGTCATGTCATAAGCTTTTCAAAATTATGACATTGAGAAATAACCTTGACCTTGACAGATGACCTTGAACCTCATACCCACAGAAAGGTCATGTCATAAGCAATGCACATGTAAAATATGAAGGCTATATCACTTAACATTGTATACTTATCGGAGATGTTAAAGTTAATTTTTTTGAAATTTTTACCTTGGTAAATGACCTTGATCTTGACAGATGACCTTGAACTTAGTACCAACAGAAAGTCCATGTCAAAAGCAATGCACATGTGAAATATGAAGGTTATATCACTTAACATTGTAAACTTATAGACAATGTTTAAGTTAAGATTTTCTAAATTTTGATCTTGAAAAATGACCTTGACCTTGAAAGATGACCTTGAACTTGGTACCAACAGAAAGGGTTTGTCACAAGCAATGCACATGTGAAATATGAAGACTTCATCTGTAACCAATCAAAAGTTATTGCCAATTTTAGTTTTTGCAGGGAAAAAAGACAGTTAATGTAAACGTAAAAACATTAAGGCCCCTATTCCCATGACGAATTTTTTCAAACGAAAATTCCCATTAGTTTAAGGTCAAGGGGATCTGATTTGCTACTCAAATATGAAATTTCATGAAATTCTAACAATTAGTCTTGGAGAAATTGGCAAAAAACTAGTTTTTACAGTAAGGCCCCTTTTCCATGACACAGCCTTGAAATAAGAAAAATCAAAAAACAGGTCTTGGAAATTCCTAGGAAGATTATATATGAAGTTTCGTCCAATTAGGCCCAGGGGTTGCTGACAGACGGACGGACAGACGTACGGAAGGAAGGAAGGACAGAAGGACGGACTTACGCACAGGCCGGTGACTATATGCTCCCCCCGAAATTTTTTTCTGTGAGCATAAAAAGAAATGCAAATAGCTAAATGAGCAAAGATCTATTTTTTATCTGCACTTTAATTATCAGCTGAGCAGTATTACAATAAAATTTTCTAAAGTCACAAGTAAGATTCACATCTACAAACTAGGCAATGGAAAATTAAATAAACAAATAATCTTATTAATAAGAGTATAATTTCATGAGAGCTATTATACATATGAATACCATCTGGCCCTCTATTTACACATGATGTCAAGTACCAGAATTTCATAATCTAGATCAATTTTCAAGAATGATTCAATAATTTTTTTACATACCAAAAGTAAATGGTGTTGACACTTCAGTTTTTTAGTTAAGGACAAAAATATTGAATTGCTGTCTGCAAGTTCAATTTTATGTTAACCAAAAACGTCATTCAAATCAGGTGTAAACTTCCTATCAATGTGAGAGGGCCACAATGACCCTGATTCTCTAACGTGAGAATTATTTCATGATTCACGAAGTCTGACAAGCCCGGCCGTTTCATGCCCACATTTTCCCCTCAAATCAAGATTTCAGAAACAAGTTTTGATAAAAGGGTCACATATAGATCTTTCGTGTAAGGATTTTACAAATTGGCCAGGTGGTTTAGGTTTACAAATTGGCTTCGTGGTTAAGGAGAAGATGTTGTGCATTATAACTTCACATGTAGAGAGAGATTTCGAATTTAAAATATACTATTTCATCATTTGTGCCCCAACGCATATGTTGTGCATTTTCATAAAAATTGTCTAATTGAGTCAATTCTGATGAATATATGCAAAATAAAGTTGATATTTGTTCTTTTAGATGGGTTAAACATTGCTTGACAATATTTCAGTTATATCACAGCAAAGTTCACTTATTCATGTGCCTCCTGTCGGCTCTGAAATGCCTTACCCAAGGCCATCCCAACATGACCAGTGATGTGGTCTATTATATTTTGGGCAGGAATTGTTTTCACTTGACTATTTCCATTTCTGGAGCACTGGTGGAAAAATTATCTGCTGCAAAATTTCTTAGCTTTTACAAAAATACATTAAAAATGTATAAGTACAATATAATGTTAAACCCTTATGTAATATAAAAAGTGATGTGTAGTGCGCCTTTAGTGCTAATATCTGTTAAGTTTACAATTGACTACAGTTAAGTAGAGTAAAATATCTTAATATAAAGTTAGAATGAATACAAAGCTTGATGTATATAATTACATTCTATTGTTTTGTTATAAAGCATTATTATAGACTTGTAAAATATAAAGAGTAGGTACCTGGATACTTTTACCATCACCCTAAAAAATTTAGACTCTCTATATAAACTATATATCAAGACACAATATCACTGAGGAATCACCCTAAAGTATCAGACTCTGTATAAAAAATGTATATAAACACAATTTTCTAGGGGAATCAGCCTAAAATATCAGACTGTCAGTACAAACACGATTTCAGTGTTGTATCAAAATACAATTTCATAGCAGAGTATAATTTTTAACTTTTGGGCCAGCTCATTTATTGGTTGTCACAGAATACATAAGCTACATACAAATTTCAGTTCAAATAGAATGAAAGCCGCTTTGAGTTTAATCCAATTCCACATGATGATGCTTTTTGACGTCCCTAAGAAGAAAGGCTTTGAAAAACACCATGTAAAACAAGACAAGCAAAATTTTCATCATCCACAATGTGTTCTATCTAAAAAGACAAAACAATTTAAAATTTCATCAACTAAAAATTGTTGTCTGCAACATCTTTGAATTTGGACCAGTCTAAATATTAGTGATCTGGTAATGGGTTAAGGCAAGTAAAATTTCCAATTTCTAGAAAGATTATGCTCCAGGAACAACTGCTTGCCATGAAAAGAAACTAATCAAATGATGTACGGCTATCAACCTATTAAGTTCCTATAAATAGACACAGAAAAACTTCAGTGGCTAAAACACCTTTGCGACCAACTTATTTATTCCAGAAATTGGAAATTCAACAATCCAAAACTCCGACAAGTACAGGTAGAGTTGGTTGTATCCCCTGTTTGGAGAACAATAATTCTGAAAAACCATACTATTACTTGCCTTTACAGTTATTGCATGAAATTGACAATTCATATTAATGTTTGAAACATAAATATAATGTGAAGACTTTCTATAAATTAGTTTTGCCTAACTGGCAAATTAAATAAGGACAACGCAATCATATCTTTTTGTAAAGCTTGTTCACAATGTGAAAAAAAATCGGTACTTCAACTATCATACAGTATTTGAAAAAAGATGGCATCTTTTCCAATCAGCTTAGCAGGGCCTCAGTTTAAAGATTAAACCAAGAAGTAGTGAACTCAAACCAGGGATCTCCGACACGAAAGTCTAGCGCATTACCCATAGACCTAATCCACTCTCTGATCAAGTTGCAGATTAAAGTCAAACCCAAGGATTGAAAGCATAGCACATTACAGACTCAGTTAACCATAGTTGACCTTCTGAATAAAATCAGTAAAAGCATTCAAAAATATCAACAAGGTGAAAGTTTTGTTAATGTTGTTTATCAAAGTATTTGCTTCAGGTTCTTTTTAAACAGGTCAAGGTCACAAGGCCTCAAGGTCATAGGTGTTGGTCCTAGATGAAGGGCTATCATCTGATGAGCACTTGTGTGAAATATGAGCCCCCTAGCAGTAGATATAATACAGATATAACTTTTGAAGAAGTGGAATGCTGATGCCAAGGGTATGACAATAGCTCTTACGAGACATTTGTCCATGGTGAGCTCAAAATGGAACTCCTAGGGTTTATGATTTGGCACAAGAAGATTTTAAAAATAATCTTCATTTCTAGCTTATATATTGCTTAGCCTAATATTGCTATGGCAACCAGACTTCTTCAATGAAATTATATTCTTTTAATAACTTTAGTAGAGCTTCTCCCAAGGAGCATACCTGCTAAGTTTCATTCAGACTGGTTTGATTGTTTGGGAGGAGAAGATTTTTAAAGAAATTCAAGGAATCAACAGACCAATCAATTCATTTATTCAGCCCGGACCTGAGCTTTCAACTCTGACATTGTCCGTCATTTTGTTAACTTTTTTGTTGGATTGGTGACTTAAATGCCGTAACTAACTACAGCTTTTTCAAGCTGTATTAAAACGTTTAGGTTGCCAACCATTCTTTTTGTTACGTACTACTTGCATTAAATTTTGCAAAATAACACCTTTTAAATTGAAGCAGAGCTTCCTGTCGGAGTTATTGGACATTCCTAGGGTGTCAGTGGGTGGGACCAGTGATTGGTCAATAACATGTAAGACAAGACTTTCTTTTTTTACATAGGTCAGCGGTTAGGGTTGTTTAGGTTTGTATAGGTTTTGATACCACCGGCAATATGAAATTTGTTGCTTAGCTAACATCTATGAGTAATGAAGATTTTGAAAAACCCTGTCTGAGGTAGAATCTATTCAAATAATTAAATTGTATTTTTGTCATTGGGTAGGTTGGAGCGATGCATTAAGACGTTAAAAACAGATTAACAAATTACATGTGTGAAAATCAGCTAACATGTTGTCATATGATATTGGCCTACCTTTTGTTTGACTTAACCAAGTAAAAAGTTATTTGTACTATTTTTCCCTTTAATACTCCAGTCAAAATTAAGCCAAAATAAACCACTCTGCAGATTGTTATTTGTTGGGTTTTGTTCACTCAATGGACCCATTAGCTCTCACAAACCATGAAGTATCATGTTGATTGTTTTAAAGACCATGGCTACTATTTATTTAAAAAATTTGACAAGCACTTTTAGCAATAAAGTAAGTCTTTAAGTTGTAGATAATTCAACTACTGTTAAAAATCAACTAAATCAAATGAGAAGTCATGGATATTGAAAAGGATCAAGGTGTATACCTCATGATTGTAAAGTATTTGTGTTCAAACTTAAATTTATTTTTTCATTAAATTCACAACACATGAACTTTAAAATCCATTTGTTGAAGAAAACAAGCCTAGCAAGACATATATTTTTCAAGCTGTCTTGTTGCAATTTATTGCCTTTAGGTGGTCATTAGAAAAAATGAAGGAAAGTGAATGCTTAAAGTTATATAACAAGTATTAATAGAAATTGGTTTATCAACTTCTTTAGTTAAGTGCCTAACTCAAAATTTATAAATTGTTTTGTGGAAAAACAAATCTGGTGACCTACACTTTTTAAGCTTTTTGCTAGAAGTTTATTACCTATTCTTATTTTTTTTTTTTTTTTGAAGAAACGAGAAGAATCTGAAGGTTTATGTAATAATCTGACAAACATTTGGTAAATGAAACTTATCAATATGTGTTACCTTGAAAGTTGAAATTCGAAACAGAATGTTGTAATGGCCCGGAACCTGACCATAACATTATTAACAATTTTTCAGAAATGATTGAAACATACTTTTTTTGAGCTTATTAAGTTACAGGCTATAAATTCAATTAGAAAAAAATACAACTTCATGAATTTTCTATTGTGCCACTCTATTTGTGAGTATACTATCACAAAAACAGTCCAAGTCATCCTTCAGGTTCAGTCAGAGGTTGGTTAATGAAATTTAAACTAGTATACAGGCCTGAACTAATGTTAGTTCAGATTACAAGAAATCATCCATCCTTCCGGCCTAAAAGTGAAATATTAATGAATGCTTTTTTTGCAATATCATAGGGAGCTTACATATAAAGTTAATCAAGATTAATGCAGTAGCTGTGTAGCTCTGATGACAGACAGAAGTGTGGACAAACGCGTAGCATTGATTCTGATTTTTCTTTTTTTACTAAAACTGCCAGATAATTAAGATGCAAACGCATCCTTCCAAAATAAATGACAGACAATAGAAGGGTGAGCTGAACATAAACAAAGATAATAATGTCTATGAGCTGCTTTTTTGTTTAATATTGGTTATTCAAATTTGGATGATTTTTATGTAAAGTGTGTTCATGACCATATTATAGAAGCAAAGTAAAAATTAAGAGAAACTAATAATCATGAAGATAAATCACCATTTTTGGAAATAACAGAAAGGTATAATGGACAAATATATACAGTGGTAACCCGTTCCCACACATTGACTCTTTTTTACACCCCTCAAGAAAAGCAATTGAGAAAACTTTGGGTAAAATGACACAATGTTTTCTACCCATAAAGTTGACAAATCTAGAGTTTGTTCAACTTTAAATTATCGTCTGCAACTCCTTTCAATTTGGACCAGTCTAAAATATTGTTGTCAGGTAATGGGGTTAATGTAATTCATTCACTAGATACGGGTTCATAATGACACTTAACCTCTACTCTATCTACCAACCAAAGTTAAAACACCTACCACTGATTTATCCTAATGTGAAACCCAATGAGAAGCATAAGAAAAAGAAAATATAAGAAAATATATGACAACTCACTTGATAATTCTATAAGAACAAGGAAAATTTTAATCACATTATTTTCTTATCTTTTTTGATTTCACCAATAGATTTAAATGATACTGACAAATCAACTACCATTACAGATTTTGTCTTTACAATTCAAAGTAATTGATAGATCAAAACTGTTGACAAAAAATGGATTGATCAAACAAATCAAGTACAGACCAAACAAATCAAGTACAGCATTTCCCTTGGTTTTGCGACTTACTTAAGCTGTAGTTGTGATGTTTTTGTCACTAAAAAAGATTTTCTTTTTACAAAATGTACCAGACAACAAATAGTGTTGTTTATGACCGATGTCCAACAGCCATGTTAGAGTTCAGTTGGCGTAGCCAGGGATCAGTCAATGGTATAGCTATTCCATTCAAAGAATTGTTAACAAATCCCTTATTCTCATGAGACAGAAACTCATCAGGTGTCATATCACACAACAAGAGGGCCATTGGCCCTAAAGCATTCACCTGAGTTGATTGATTGAAGGAGTTTAACAACGCTTCTAACGCTTCTAACAGTATTTCAGTCATATTGCCGCGGCTGGAGCATCTAACAATGGAGTCCTGGTAATTCTCACACCAGTACTACCACTACATCCTTTCCTAGCCTCCAGCTGCAATCCCACTTAGTTTTACGATTATCCACCCATTAATGAGAGACAAATGTCGGAAAGAATATGTGCCGCCGCCGGGAAATACCTGAGTCGATGACTATAAAAGTAAAATGGCACAAGTGATCTTATCTTGTCCAAACAAGACTTGTTACTGGAGTCTGGTCTTAGAAACTAAACTAGAAAGACATTCTTATCATGTTTAAGATATCTACGCCAGAAGTATAGTGACTTCATGAAAAGGATGGTTATCATAAGATCTGACCTAGTGACCTACTTTATTAACCCTTTTCTGTTTTGCAAAATTTTAGACCTGTTCAAATTCAAAGGTTTTGCAGACGAAATTTTCAAATTGGATTAATTTTGAAAAATAACTATTCAATAGGGGAGAAAAAATTGTTGAAAAAGAAGAAATTACTTTTTACAAGCAAAGTCTTTTTTTCTACAATGTTTTTTCAATTATAAAATCACAGGGACATGAAAACCAGGGATTAAACAGGAAAGAGTTAACCATGTGCCCAATATCAAATATGAAAGAGTTCATGGAAACAAACATTCTGAACAAATATAAAGACCTTTGACACAAACATATGGACCTCTACAGTGAACACAAGGTTTTACTAAGATTAGACCTGGTAACCTAGTTTTTGACCCATTTTTGAGCTACTCCAAGATATCATGTAGACAAACATTCTGACATAAATTCAAGACATTTGAGCCAAACATGTGACCTCTAGAGTGCACACAAGGTTTTTCTCAAGTTTGACTTGGTGACCTAGTTTTTGACCGGGCATAACTCATTTTTGAATTCGTCCAAGATAGCATTAAGACAAACATTCTGGCCAAAATTCATAACATTTGAGCCCAAAATATGACCTCTAGAGTGCACATATCGTTTATCTAAGATTTGACCTGGTGACCTGGTTTTTGACCTAACATTACCTATTTTCAAACTCCATCAAGATATCAATTAGAGAAAATTCTGACCAAAATTGAAGACATTAGAGCCAAAAATGTGACCTCTTGACTGCACATATCGTCTTTCTATGATTCGACCTGGTGACCTAATTTTTGACCGGACATGACCAAATTTCAAACTCATTTGTGATATCACATATTCAAACATTCTGACCACATTTCAAGGCATTTGAGCCAAAAATGTGATCTCTAGATTGTACACAAGGTCTTTCCAAGATTTGACCTTGTGACAAAATTTTTGATCCCCACATGACCCATTTTCAAACTCAGAAGAGGTATTATGTAGACAAACAATCTGACCAAAATTAAAGATATTTGGGCAAAAAACGTGACCTCTAGAATGCACACAAGGTTTTGGCCTGATGACCTAGCTTTTAACCCTATACAACCCATTTTCAAACTCATCCATGATATAATATAGACAAACATCCAAGCCAAAAATGTGACACAAGGTTTTTCTTCGATTTGACCTGGTGACCTAGTTTATTACCCACTTAATGATCACTTTCGAACTTGTTTGAGGTATCATGTAGACAAACACTCTGACAAAAATTCATACATTTGAGCAAAAAATGCAGCCCCTACAGTGCACACTAGGTTTTTCTAAGATTTGACCCAGTGATCTAGTTTTTGACATTGCACAACCTATTTGAACTTGTTAGAGGTATCATGTAGACAAACATTCTGACCAAAATTCCAGACATTTGAGCCAAAAATGTGACTTCTAGAGCGCACAAAAGGTTTTTCTAAGATTTGACCTGGTGATGTAGTTTTTGACCCCACATGACCCATTTTCGAACTTGTTCCAGTGATCTTGAAGACAAACATTCTGACCATAATTCAAAACATATGAGCTAAAAATGTGACCTCTAAAGTGCATAAAAGGGTTTTCTAAGATTTTACCTAGATTTTCAAACTCTTCCAAGCTATCATATAGACAAACATTCTGACCAAGTTTCAAGACATCTGAGTCAAAAATGTAGCCTCTAGAGTGCATACATGAAAAAAGTTGACGACTTACACAAGACACAGCCCCATTACAATAGCTCACTATGACCACTATGTGGTCAGGTGAGCAAAAAAAAAAAACCCCAAAATTTCAAACCTAATGAAATCATAAATACTACGGGAATTCTAGTACTCAGATGGTTTTTTTTTTTGTTTGTTTTTTTCTCATAGATCTGTCTAGCATAATTCATAAGCTCTTTAAAAAAAAGTTTACACACGGTCCCATGGCATTTGATGACCATTTTGAGTGAAAGTACAAACATGACATATTACTTTCATCAATCAACTCTTGTCATGCTAAATGAAGTCGTTTCAAAATGCAACTAAATCAAAGGACTGAAAGCACTAGAAACCCTTATATTTTTTTTCTTTTTCAAATCAATTTCATAACCAACTATGACTTAAAAGGGACAACCAGATGGTGTAGACTTTGATCAGATTGTACTTACGTAAATATGTAAATAGAAATAATCCAGATTCAGCTTGATAAGGTTTAAGATCAATGTTTCTTAAAGGCTTCATGAAGGAAAAGCAGACTAAATGTAACTATGACAGTTTGGATCCATGCACATTCATTAACCATTTATTACTAGCAAATTCCACTTATTGTTGGAAGTTTTTTGTTCCAACCTATAAAGTACTTTACATACCTCCACACTGTTGGCCAGGAATTCAACAAAGTATTCAAAAGAGTCCGCTCCAGGCATCTGATCTGCTACCATGGTAACAAATAGACGGAACTCTCTCTTACTGAGTCTACTGTCTTGTGGGTGTTTGGACTTCTTCTTCATTTCTACCTTAGCTGTAAATGACAGACTCTATTTATAACCTGTCATTCAAAAAGGAAGTCCCATGAATATTTTGCCTCTAAATACAAACTTTTCAAATTTGAAAAAAAGATATAGCACATAGCAAAGGTTTATCAGATACAGTATGCTGAAATTAAGTGGCTTAAGTAACTGATATCCCCTACCAGCATTTCATCACTCAAGTAGCACAGTTGACCTTTGACCTATGTCCCAAAACAGCAGGGCACTTCTTTGGGTCATTGGCAACAAATGTATGAACTTTTTAAGGTTTTTCGGTCAGGGGTTCTAGAGTTAAAATATGGAAATGTCTATATAAGAACATATGACAGACAGACAGACATGGTAAAACATATATACACCCCTCTTTGTACAGACCTCCCCCTGTGTCATCTGCCATTTCATCTGGCTGAACCAACATAATAACTTGCATGTGATAAGATGTGACTATAGCGTCAGAAATCCTTTTTGTTTTGTTTTTGTTTCTTTCTCCAATTATCAGTTTTTATGTCTTGTGGTTGTCTGTGTGCTGTTCTGTATGTTTTATTTTAAGCAGTCCTTAAATATCTTGCATGTTGAATAACCCCAATTAGCTATGAGCCAAAAAATACCAATCTACTTTGTAGGTGGGGGTTGTAAAATCAATGACAACAAAAAAGTTAACCCTGTTAAGCCTGTGTATGTGCAGACTGAACAGAATCAATACTTTTCGCAATTCAAAGATCTCTTTGAAGGGTCACATGTGATCTGTCAAGTAAAAATAACCATCTTGGAATTCTTTTGAATCAATTGTTGAAAAAAAAGATTGAAACAAGGACAGGTCAAAGAGACCAAATACCTCAAAATTGATGGAATAACCAGATGGTTACTTCCAGGTAACAGTGTACAAAACAAAAGATATTATCAAACTTAACTTAAAAACTGAAAATTGATCAAAGTGTCCAATCCATTACCAAACAATCAACCTATTGATGCAGTGAAAAAATATAACTACAGCCAAATGTGTGTTAGCGTCCACCTATATCAAGCAAGCAGTCTTTGACTTCCCAAATAGAGCAAAAAATAGAAATTAACCTGTATTAAGTGAGTACCTGTTTTACGTAAACATTTTTGTATGTCCCATAGGTGTTTGCTTTATACAGGAAGGACTGTATAGACAACATTGAGAGAACATCATTTCATCTTAATAACTATTATCTACCCTTTCTGAAACAAGTTTTTCATAATTTGATTTGATATAAATTATTGTCTGAATCTTCCTTGATTTGGACAATCCTCAAATTGTGTTAGCTGATAAAGGGATTACTAAGAATGAGTAATATAATCTGTATCTACCCTTTTCTATAGCTTCATTTTCCTGTCCATCTTTATATTTCATCATAACGTTCTCTACTTCGTCCTGGTCCAGATACCCAGACCCATCATTGTCCCATTTATCAAACAACTGGTCTAACAACATCTTCCTACGGGATGACATTGCCTCTTTTCTTGCCTAAAAAAAAGTAAAGGTAAAAACTCAAAACAAAATATTTCTTATG
The DNA here is from genome assembly GCA_946902895.1 of Fragum fragum. Lineage (NCBI taxonomy): Eukaryota > Metazoa > Mollusca > Bivalvia > Cardiida > Cardiidae > Fragum > Fragum fragum. The sequence goes on along the minus strand of OX336376.1, from coordinate 49,535,645 downwards.
AACTAGATGTGCAAAACACTAATACCCAGAAACAGAATGTCTTTTAGAGGTTTGAACTTGATGTTTGACCTTGACCTTTCTATAAGCAGTTGCATTATTATGATTGAGAAGTAGTTTATTACCAAATACAGTAAACTCTGCTTAAAAGCATATTTCTTAAATCAATATACATGTATTTCTGATAACCAATTCACCTGGTCAGTTTGAAGGTATTGTTATGTGGAGACGACAAACTAACTTTAGATAATAATAAGGTAATTTTTTTCATAAATACATTTGGTCATTAAATCAAGTTGCAGATTTGGTATTTGGATTTGTATTGAGCAGTTCATTATGAATTATTCCTACATAAAAACCCTTAATATATTTTTGATAAATTCTATCTAATTCCTGATTTGACTGCGACTCACATTCAAGTCACAGTTGCTGTGGCCATCACAAGGTAAGCCCAGCTCATACCAATTGTATGAGATGTAATTACAATGCTTTAGTAACTCACCATTTTATCATTAAACCCAGTTTCTTGTGATGAACATGATTTTTTATATTATTCACTATATGTCATCCTACCTTTGGAAATCCCTTAGGAAAAGAACAAAATAACCTTTGCTTTTGTCATTTTAAATCCTTTTTCAATTTCTATTCTTGATTATGGCATTTTGTATGAAAAAATTCATCAATGAAATATTTTCAAAGTATTTAGATTGCATGATCCTGATAAAGACTTAATCAAACAATATTATCAAACAAACTAATATCTGGTTGTATTGTTATGTGACAACAAACAAGTTGTTTTAAAATTTGAGCATGTTCAGTTCACTTACCTTAATTAGTCTCTCCATTTTCTCTTCCTCTGTCTCTTGGTATTCAGACTTGATGTACTTCATTAGAGAATCAAAATGGTCAACTATTGGCTCATCTCCAAGGAAAGTCTCTGTGAGCTGTACGAACTGGGACACATTCAAAGAGTTTTCATCAAATATTGACATCTGGGAGTGGCTACGACTAAGATTGGTCATGGCTGTAATGGAAATAAAAAAAATGTTTAGATCAGTTTATATAACTCATTAGAAAACAACCAATTTTCAGACTGCCTGATCCTTACCAAAAACAACAGCATTTAAAAATTGGTAGCCTATTCCTTTACCAGACGACAAAATTTAAGACTGGTACAAATTTAAAGAAGTTGCAGAAAACAATTCACAGTTGAGATAATCCATTTTTTTTGTCCTTTCAGGGTGTGTGTGTGTGTGTCAAAAGGCATTATTGTGTGGAAATGGATTAATAAAGCATCACATTATCAACCCATTCCAAACAACAACTTTTTAGATTGTCCAAATTGAGAGAAGTTGCAGTCTACATTTTTAAGTTTTTGAATTTGAGAAATACATGCATTCTATGTATTGACAAAATTGCTTGTTACAAGAAGTTTCTTCATTGTCCACAATGTTTTCTGAAGTATTTCTCTTGAGGGACTTAAAAAGCCCTATTGAATGGGAATGGGTTAAAGTCCTATAACCTACCTGTTTTTTCTCTTTCAAATGTTGTCCCCTCAGCAAAGGATACAGTAGGTTGATCTGTGGCAGCAGTTCCTGGTTTAGTCTCCCCTTTCAGTAAGTCTCCTGTTAGGACTACATCTGAACGAATAGTGCAAAACGTTTGATTGTGAGATGATAATGCGAACAAAATTATATAATGCATTTTCATTTTAGTAAAAATTTGTATCTTTCTATAACATATAAGAGGTTGAGTTAACTTGGTCCTCACCTGAAATAAGGCTCTTTTTCTTTAAAGTTCATGGCTAACTGAGAAGACTTTTATCAAATATGCCATGGCAACCAAAGTTTTCAATCTTTTAGTAATTGTTAAAATGGGCCACCTATTTCTGCCAAAAGCATGTGAAAAGATCAGAGCAATAGCATTCGCAGAAACAGATATGACGTGCATGTGAAGTTTAACCAAAGAATTATGTCAACGCCTGGGTGACCTCAATAGTCCCCCTCTTCTTCGAACTAAACATTATCCAAAATTTCATCAACTAAAGTTTTACGTCTGCATTTTTTCAATTTGGACAAGTCTAAAAGTTGTGTGGGAATGGGTTAAAGCTTTTCTTTTTAAAATTCACGTTTATTGCCATGGCAACTGGAATTTCAAACAGATTTCAATCATTTTAGCAAATTATGAAGGGGGCCACCTAAAAAAGATGCCTAAAAAATTTGCTTGAAATAAGCCCAGTAGTTTGAAAGGAGTTGTCGTTTCAAAAATCTTTCATTATTTCTGAAAAGGCCCCACCTTCCAGGCACTCTAACCATGGGGACTTGTGGTAAATGACTTAACCAGCTCTGAAAGAAGTCATTGTACTGATTTTCCATGCTATTCTGGGTCAGGAGGAGATAACTTTCAAAGACTTTTTTTAAAACTACACATTTGTTGTCATATATATGGATTTCAATTCTTCTAGCAATTTCCAAAAGGGACCAACAAAGGAACTTGTCTGCCAAATTTGGTTGAAATTGGCCCCAATTGTTTCTGGCGAAATGTCATCTAAGAAATTGCTGACACAAAACAGACAACACAACATGGACATTTGACAAAAGGTGATGACAATGCCTAATATGATTTTAATGCCTAATATTATGAACTTGTTAGCCCTGGGTTCATTCGTCTAAACCATACCATCCCCAAAAGAATAGGGCACTTCTTTGGGACATGGATAACATTTATAAAAAAAAAATCAAAGTCCAATGTCAAATGGTTTATAAATTACAGCAAGGAATCAGTTTTAAATCACAGTTCATTTGTGACCTCAACCTTTGTGACCCAAAAACAACAGGGCACATCCTTGGATCATTGGTAAAAATCATATGAAGTTTCATGGTTGTTAGTCAATTTGTTCTAGTCAGAGCACAGAAACAAAAAAGTCTGTGGATAGACAAACAATCAGATAGACATGGTGAAACCAATATACCCCCTCTATTTTGTAGGTGGGGTTATAAATTAAGACTTGATAAGAGACACTTCAATCAGAGCTTATATTACAACAATGTATATATAGGAAGATCGTTTGTCTATCTAAGATAACAAAGTCAGGCTCTGATCAGTCTGTACCATTCCTACCATATCCCAAGACAGGTCATGCCTGTTTATGGTATTTCTTCACATATTATGGTAGATGACTGTAACATAATATGCTTAAACTGTGACATGAAAAATCAGCTTGAGCAATTTATACCAACATTTTCATGAGAATATCTTGTTGATTTGGAACTAAGGGAAAGACATGAAGCAACTGATAAAATATATATTCGAATATAGGTATGACAATGCTTGACATGGTAAAAAGATAGAAAATGAATAAAAAAAAAGCGTGCTTTGGAGGAGGGAGCAAGGCAGAAGATTTATATAGATTAAATAATACATGAACAAAAAAGAATACATATTAATTAGATACAAAAGTAAATAAAAAAATCACAATGAATAAGTTAAACCCAAATGAAAAATCTATGCAAATGTAATTTAAGTACTAGAACAGCTTTTTTTCAATCTCTACAGTATATTTCATCTAATATAGAAAAAAATAAGGATGTTTTCAAAAATCTATTGTACATGCAAATACAAAAATATATAAATTTGCTATTACAATAATTTTATGCTATTCCTGAATTATAAATGCCATACCTTCCTCAATTTCACCATCCTTCTCCTGTTCTGAAGAAGCTGCATCTTCCTTTTTGCCTTGTCCTTCCTCCTCTTTGTTCTCTGTTGTTGATGTCTCGGGCTCTTGATCATGGTCTGTTATTGTTCCTCCTTCTTTCACCTGTGATACACTTTCTTGTTGCTTTTCTTCAGCTTGTACTTCAGTTGGTTTCTCCTCAGCCTTTTCTTCTTCAGCTTTTTGCTGTCCATCATCTTCTTTCACTTCTTCTTTCTGTTCACCTACTTTCTTTTCCAATTCTTCTGTTTTTTCTTCAGTCTGTTCCTCAACCTTCTCTTCCTCCTTTTTTTGGGTTGGTTCTTCTGCCTTTTCTTGACTCTCTTCTTCAGGTCTGTCCTCCGTCTTTTCCTTTGTTATTTGTTCTGCTAGCTCATCCTTGGCTTCTATAACAGAACTCCAGATAAGATGGGGTATTTTCAATGCTAAAAAAATCATCATTTCAAAAAACATACATGTTTCAGAGGTTTTAGTGATTTGTTTGTTTGAATGGGGTTTAACCCATCTTTTAACAATTTTTCAGTAATATTGCAGTGACTGGAGCACCTAACTATAGATTCCTGGTATATCTCGCACCAGTACTACCATTACATCCTTTCCTAGCCTCCAGCTGCTATCTCGCTTAAGTTTACAAGTGGATAAAGGTTTATGATTATCCACTTATTGGTGAGAGACAAATGCCCGAGAGGATATGTGCTGCCACCAAGAATTGAACCCATGACACTCCATGAAAATTGGGTGTCTGATGCACTACCAACTGCACAATGATGGCAGCCAGGTTTTGGTGAACTATAAATGCAAAATGTCAATGTATTAAAACCACACAATATTTGATAAAGTAAAAATTAACCAGAAATTGTTCTTAACATAAACATATCTAGATAGATGGAGTGAAATGGTACCCATTTGGAAATAGGGAGCAATTTTTACCAAGAGTTTGGCAGAGTGGCACATCTACGCCCAAAGGGATTTGTCAGTCGAACATAATATTTTACCATAAGTCTTTATGATAAATAAGACCACGAAAAGTGACCTTGACAGATAAAATTATACTTGATATCAACAAAATGGTAATACCCAAAAGAATACATTTGTGACTGGTCTTACAAGAGGAAAATCTAGAAAATGAAAAATTTTTGACCTATTGTGACTGCACAAATTGTGCAGGCTGAACAGAGTTGGAACTTACACTTTTGAAATGTCTTTTATATTTAGAATGATTATCCTACCTTACAATATAAAAATTATTGTAATGTGAATTATGGTTGACCTATGCATTTTTTCAACACTAAAATTTGTGACTGTAAAATGCAGTACTGTGGGTCACATTGCACACAAAAAACATGATAATATTTAGCAATTCACTCAACAAAGCGGAGAAAAATCATTATTCCTTTCCTGTTTCTCAAAATTTTAGACTGGCCCAATTTGAAACATGTTGCAGACGACAATGAAAAGCAAGTGCAATTTTAAACGAAACCATGCTATGTGGTAGAAAATATTGTGATAAAAGAAGAAATTGCTTGTATCAAGCAATTTCTTCTTTTATCACAATATTTTCTTAAGACTGAAATTGCATTGACGTAAACACCAGTGACCATACAGGAAAGAGTTAATCCCTGAAAAGACAAAATCTTGCAGATCTCAAGCATAAGTTCACTTTATGGAGAATCATTGTAGGAAATTCCAGTCATTTTCAATCAACACTAGGCACAAGTTATAACCATTTGAAAAGTTGCTTACACTAGAAACAGATTCATTATGCAAAGTTACAACTTCTTTTGATTTAAACTGTAGGAGGAGTTGGGCACACAAGAAATATGGTGATTTATTTCAATTCAAGGGCAAACAGATAACTTAAGAATGACTAGAGTGATTTGAATTTCAAAGGTCTAATATACAACTAGAGATCATATAAATACATTGTAGCAAGGTTCTGTTCGTTCCCATTGATACTTTAAGTGCACTCAAGAAAGGGATTTTTTTTCAATTCAAGGGCAGATTATTCAAGAACGACTAGAGTGATCTAATTTCTTATCTCATCTTTTGCACAACTAGACATCATATACATTATAGTAAATTTCAGTTCATTCTCATTGATACTGTAAGTGGAGTTGAGCACACATGATATAGAATGATTTTTTTTTCAAATCTAGAGTGATTTGAATTTCAAAGGTCTTATGCACAACAAGACATCATAGAGATATCCTGAAGCAAGTTTCAGTTTGTTCCCATTGATACTGTAGGAGGAGTTACGCACACATGAAATATGGTGATTTTTTTCTTCAATTCTTGGGCAGATGAATTTAGAACTACTAATGTGATTTGAATTTCAAAGGTCTTATGCACAACTAGAGATCATATAGATACATTGAAGTAGGTTTCAGTTGGTTCCCATTGATACCTTAGGATAAGTTGCGTACACAAGAAATATAGTGATTTTTGTTTCAATTCAAGGGCAAATAATTCAAGAACAACTCCAGTAAATAGAATTTTAAAGGTTTTATGCACAACTAGCCATCATATAGAATCAATGTTGCAATTTTCAGTTCATTCCTATTGATACTGTAAGTAGTTGCCTTTGTTTGTCTTGATGGATCAGATTTAATTTAGAAAGGAACAATCCTTATGATGGTACAATCATTCTCTGAGAGTTTGAAGAGAATCCAATGAAAACTGTGGACTTTAGAGTGCTAACAAGGGAAAGTTAACAGATGAATGGATGATTGCTATAGCTCTACTGGCCAAAGGCCAGAAAAGAGTTCACAAAACATGCCTTTAATCATCACATCTTCTGTTTTCAGGATAATTTGAATAAGAAGTTTTTTACCAGAATTATATTGTTTTATGTATATCTGTGTATACTGTATTTTTTTTTCAAATTCAACAGCTGGAGAAATACATCAAATACAAACCTCAAGTACATGAGGTAATATACATGCATATGGAATATAGAAAACACAGGGAGACATGCAGACAGCAACAGTAATTGAAAATTATGCTTTATCCTTCACCTTTTACAAAATGACAATATTGTGAATAGTCTGGAAATGGAAACCCTCTATAATTAATATTTGAAAACAGATGAAATTTTATTTGCATATAGTAGATAACTGTTAATAGATTTATCATGTAAACATATTTTTTTCTTTTCTGGGAATAATTTTTTAACAGCGTACTATTTATTGGTTTTATCAATGGATCATTGGTAAAAGGTGAAGAAATACAGAGTAAACAGGCAGGTTATACAGTCAGATCAAATACAATATAGAGCAAGCAGAAATGAGTAAATGGTTTCAGATGTCATGTCAAAGACAGGGTTGAATAAAAATAATTTGAAAAACATTTTCTTTCACATAATTTTTATACCCTATATGAAACTTTTTGTCCCTTAAAATCCAAATAAAAAACAATCTCTTTTAGTTTGGATCAGCCTTGAACTTTATGTCCAGTAACAGGGTTAATAATTGATAATACCATACCTTCCTTCTTCTCTTCAGAATCTTCTGTTTGTTCGGCCTGTGTTTCACCTGCATTTTCTATTGTTTGTTCCTTTTTGGCTTTTTCTTGTTGATCCTCTGCCTTCTCTTGAACTTCTTCTTGAGTTTCTTCAGCCTGTGGTTCTGTTTTGTCTTGCAGTTCTTCTTGAGATTTTTCTTTCTCTGGAGATTTGGGTTTCTCTTCTGCAATTTTTGGAGGGGAGGTAACCTCTTTTTCCTTTTCATCTTCATCATCACTAAGTGTATCATCAGCTTCATCGACTTCAACTACCGGCCCTGAATAACGAGAATCATTAAACTTTTAATGCCTAATCTAAAAATGTACTTGGTTAATTATCCACTACCCTTTTCCACACAATCCAAAATTTTAACCCATTCTAGATATATAGCTATAGTAGCATTGTGGGAAAAGGAAAATTGCTTGTTATTGTTGTAAAATTATTTTTCCTTTTCTCACAATGTTTCTATCTAATAACACACATTTTTTTTATTTTACATTAAATTTAAAAACTTGTCTGCAACCTCTCTGAATTTGCATGTATCATTCTATAATTCTGTTGTTTTGTAATGGGATAAATAGTTCACAATAAATCAAGTAAACTTGTTGAGAAAGAAATGTCTGCAATAATAAGGATTAAATCTAATGTAATTTGTCTTTAAAGAAAAAATCCAACATTTAAATCATTTGTCACATAAATATAAGATGATTCACAAAATAAGGTTTATAAAAATAATCAGTTGAACAGACATTACCTTATTCATGGCCTAATATGTAATACAACTAGAAAGTATTTACAGATGGATTGATCTCCTTTCTTGAGGAGCATGTAAACCCTAACTTAAGACTTTTGATATTGTTCTAGAAACTTACATTTTCTTGGGTTCCTCAGATTGGCTTTTATATCATCTTTTGCATTGTCGAAGAAAGTCTCAAACAAGTTGATGATTCTGTGTCGATCTAAAAGGCCAATCTAGGGATAAAATTTATAAAATGTACACCCAAACTGAAAGAATCCACAAGCAATTAATTAATCTTTGTGGTTCTCAGTACTCAGATTTTTTCCACAATACTTGTAAGCATCTCAAACTCTTAACTTAGACTGTACTAAACAATGGATTTAGCCTATGAAAAATGTATGCATATCTAACAACTTGATATAACTTGACACAAATCAATCTGATAAAACAAACTGTATAAAATGTTTTAGAGTGTTAATGACAGAAACAGTATCAGACGGGAACACATGTAAGTAATATGTAAAATATATAACCCACCAGATATATTTGGACTATCTCAGAGGTGTGAACAGTATCATTCTTGATTAGAGTGCATGATCGGTGCAGTATGACCAGAGTCAAAATGTTTCTCTATTGTAAAAATTGCTAAATTTAGAGGAGTCATTCTACCTTGCTTTGTATTCAGTTTTGAATATAGTTGCTGATCTTATCTCTTCATCAAATATTGACTTTACAGAAATCCAAGATTGTGACCTTTTGCACAATAGGACATATCTATTTGTACTAACCTACAGTCTACTAATAATGTGAAACAATATCAAGAATTTGTCTTGTAAGGGGTTAAATTGCATAAATCTGCACAAATTTGAGCACATGAAAATTCATTCTTGGCAATATCTTAAAATTAGAATAAAAAATTTACAAAGCTAGAGTCATAGAAGAAAAGTCTCTGTTATACATACTCCACTGTGGTCACATGAAATAAAGAGGTTAGTGAGATGGATTCTTCGTGATTCCCGCTCAGAGAAGGATCTGTAAGCTGCAGCGCATTTTGCCATATGTAACATAAATCTATCAAATAATTGGGTAGGTAAATCCTCTGTAAATGTGTTGATGTACTGAAATGAGAGACAAATTCATTTGCATTGTTTTATGGACAGGTACATCTCAACAAGAGCTGTCAGTGGACAGCAATGCTCAAATATTCTGAGTACTGGATAGTAACAGCAATTCAATGTTGATATTAGGATTAATTCAACAACATAAGTGTCAGAATAGTGAGTAATTTTTAGATCATGACTCATGGTAGTTATTGAGATAAACAAGAGCACCGCCTACGGGTGCCTACGCTTGGCTGTTGGGTGCTGGATAGTGGACAAAATGCATCTAGAGTTATCCCCTTTGACAGTATTGGTTGCTCTTACATAGTGAACAAGTGAATTCCTTTAGTAGAACCAGAAATATCACAAAATATCAAAGATTTTGAAAGCTGTGGACAATGACGACACCAAGGCTATCACAATACCTCGGGTTTTCTCTGAAAACAGCAGAGCTAAAGTATCACACTTAAAATTCAAAGTTGAAAAAGATTAAAACTTTAATAAAATGAATATCAAAGTATTGAATATTTGCTAAGGGGTTGATATTATGGTCACTGAAGGATGAGCAAAGGTTAAGAGCAATAGCATTAGTAATTATGATATAACAGAAATTAAAATAGTTGCATGAAAAACTTTGACCAAGAATTTCTAAATGGAAAAAGGGCTAAAATATCAATAAAATGAATGACAGAGTGATGAACCTTTGCCTAGGAGATGGTATGATGGTAACAAGAGCATGTGCAAAGTTTCACACCAATAGCATTAGTAGAAAAACAGAGGTATGTGACTTGCACGTAAAACTTAAACCAAATGATCAAGTGGAAAAAGGAGACATAATTCCACTGAATTGAATGTCAGAGTAATTAATATTTGCCTAAGGAATGCTATGATGGTCACAAGGCATGTGCAAAGTTTCAGAGCAATAGCATTAGAAGAAACAGAAATATTAGACACCTACATACAAAACTCTAACCAAAGCGTAAGCAGATAGCCGGGTGACTAGAACAGCACCCATATTCTTTGAATAATCAAGTTCAAAATTGTTCCCATTTAATTAACGGATTCAAATAATGTTGTCCTTTCAAGTAAGACAATTGAAGTGCATTTCACTGGTATATAAAAAGGATCATTCTAGGAAAAGGAGGAATTGATTGTTATAATTTAACAGCTAATTCCATCTTTTCTATGTATTCTATCTAATAGATTGTTTACTTTGTAGGTTAAATCTGTAACCAGGTAGTGCATGTTATAGAATGCTTGCTTTGAAAGTTAAATCTCTTGCCTGGTAGTGTATGTTATAGAATGTTTGATTTGTAAGTAAAATATGTTGCCAGGCAGTGTTTATTGTGCGAGTTAAATCTGTTGCCTGGCATTATATGTTACAGAATGCTTGCTGTGCAAGTTAAATCTGTTGCCTTGGGGTATATGTTGTGTAAGTTAAATCTGTTGCCTTGGGATATCTGTTGTGTAAGTTTAATCAGTTGGCTGGCAGTGTATTTTATAGAATGGTTGCTTTATAAATCAAATTTGTTGCTTGGCAGTGTATGTTACAGAATGCTTGCTATTTATGTTAAATTTGTTGCCTGGAAGTATATGTTATAGAACAGTGGCTGTGTAAGTTAAAACGGTTGCCAGGTAGTGTTAACATGAATTTATTCTGCCCTGCCACATATGTTACACATTATAGTATATGGTGGTTCTCTTGCTTTAGAAAAAAGAATTATTGACATGTTAATGCATGCAAACAAGAGTTATTGGACTTAGAAATTAATCACCAAAGGGAGAGCTTATCTCATGAACTTTATATATAGGTACACTGCAACTCCACTATAACGCTGTCCGCTACAGCTCTAAATCCATTATAACTCAGGGTCCACTTGGCAGCCGAAATTTATTGGGGGTGACCATTTTTGGTTGCCACCTGAGATTGGTTCCAAATTGATATTAACCTTGATTCAACAGCTGTTTTTACCTTCGTATTAAAAAGGATGGGAGCCATATAGAAATCAATAATTACCTGTAGCCAGGTAAGTATCAGCCAGGTAAGTTTTTCACACCCAAGAGTGGACGGTAGTGGTGATTAATGCCTTAGGTCATAATTAATTACTTTGGTAGGTTTAAATCAATTATTAATATTGGTAAGTGAAGTGTAGATTTTTGAAATCTCGCATCAAACACAAATCCAATTCCAAAGGTTTTGCCAGAAAAAAAAATCTAAATTGAAAGTATCAGCAAAAACTTTTTGATTCCATGAACAGAATTACGCAATACTCCAAAGTGAAACTGATATCCCACAAGCTCGAAATTGTGTTGATTATTGTGACTCATGAAGAATTATAGATAAATTATAAGTAAAATCGAGTGTGTTTTCTTACCCGTTACAATTTTTTAAGTTAAATCCAATTATCTCCATGTGCAATTATTCTACGTAAATCCCCGATTCTCAAATGCATAGGTTTAGATAATTTGTTGTAATCAGACTTTTACTTATGTTAAAGAATATAGGCAAAGTCTGTATAGAAGTTTGAAAGTTGATCCACATGACATTTTCACTTCACTAACCCCAGGTGTTCAACGACTCGTCCATCCAAGACCTACTTAGATTTTATCCCTTTTGTCTAAGGATGGAAAAATTTACGTCCATGTAACACTAAATCTTATTAGATTAATCCAAACGACGACTATCAATAATAATGAAACATGTTTCGGGTGAAAATTTTAGCTTTTTAATATTGGGGGACCAAATGAGAATTGTAATTAATAGACATGTGAAAATTTACAGATTATTGAATTCCGAAACACCTGGAAGGTAAGGGTAGAATTTAGTAATTCTCAACACACTGAATTTATGTTGGTTTCTGCTAAATTCTCATAACTATAGTTGTTGTTTTTCATTTTCCAACTAGTAACATCTATAAATTAAACTGTTTACATTTTAGTCAACGTAGGAGCATTATCATGATTTATCAAGTGGTTAGTTCTGATTCTGACAGGCGAATTATTCAGATACCAAGTGGGAGCGTAACAGCATAATAACTCCACCTCTTCCACTGTTTCATTTCTTGGACCCCACCTACGGTGTTATAGGGCAGTTGCATTGTACTGTTTTTTCCAAGAATGTCCAGACACCTGAAATGTCTGGACACCTTAAATATTTAGACATATTAATTAAATGCACATTGCACATTGCAAAGATGTTGGCATTTACTCAGAATGAATGAATAATGGGTGTTTTTTTTACTGATTACAATGTTTAAATTTGTTGAAGTTGATTTATGAATCAGAGTGATAGTAGGAAGTTTGGGTCATTATATTGGGATATTCCAAAATCCTAATCCATTCTAAACATGAGAAAAAAAATAATAAAGTGTTAGTTACAATCATGTAGATGTAATATTTTATGGCAAGGGGTAGAGCAGGTGATCAAAGAAACCAGTTGATCAGCTTTCCAAGATGAGTTTCCAAACATGACACAAGTACCTAGTGGGAAGTTGGACCTAGACCTTCTTTACCTGTCATTTCACGAATTCAATAAAATCCAGATAACTGTTTCTGAGGGTCTGATAATTGCTTTTCCAAGACTTTTATTCCAGGCAAGCTAAAACTTGAAATTGAAAAAAAGACATACTTTTGCAAATTCCTTTATTGTAAAGGCTTTACCACTCTCATCAGTAGCTTCAAGTGGGTGACTTAGTTTAGCATCTTCTTGAAGGCTTTCAGGAAATTTCTCTGCTAGTTCTATGAAAGACCTTAGAGCATTTTGAAGCTGAAAGCAAAATAAATTTTTCATTAAGTCAATGCTCTTGAAGTTAACAACATAGAAAAAGCTTCACAGTGATTGTATTCAACACCTATTAGAAGAAAAAGATCTTTAAATGAGTTCAACTATACTGTGCTTGCTTGCATGATATTCCAAATCATTACTTTTAACTGTGTTGAATGCCTGACATAGCCGTGTTTTTATACATTTTACATGGTTTACTTCTTTTATCTAAGCAACTATCCACTGTCATCATGAGTTTTATTTTCACCTAGCAGGTGTGTGGAGGTAGGTGTCTATCAGCTACTTATTGTATCAGAGTTATCACAACAAACAAAACAGCTGATACAAATTTCATTGGCTGTAATCTGATGACGGGTTCACATTTACATACCAGAGATAATTCAACACGAGCTGTTGGAGTAGTATTCCATTCCATGAACTGTTCCATCAATAGTTTCATACGCCTGATTCTCTCACTCTGTCTCATAGTCTCCTGACGCTCTCTTTCATCCCTCCTTCTCTTGGCTTCGGCTTTGATTCTTGCTAATCTAAAATGAATAAAAGGGTTACACACTTTCTAGTCAAAAAATTTTAATAACATTTGAGAAAGCCAATTGTGGTTATTTTACTGTGAAATAAATATGAAAGTCTGTCTATAGACTCAAAAGTGTATTAGACCTGATCTTAACCTCAATTTTCCAGAACCTAAAGGAAAATTTGATTCTTATTTTAAACATATTGTTTGTGCATGCAGATTACAAGTGTGGTGTGTTAATTGGTCGTCTGTTACATACCTGTGGTGACATGAGATTATTCAACAACCAGGGTACAATATTGAACTATTTGGAAAGAGTACCCTGCAATGTAACCAGTCTATTTGGGTGAGGTAACGGCCATGTCTAGTTACAGTATGATTTGCAGGGCAAGAGTACAATGAATTGAGTGTTGTCCATAATCATTCTAACTTTAATGACATTGATGTAATAACGTTACAAAATATAGACTGATGAAGAAGAATACACATCATGAACAATGAACACAGCAGAAATAGAGAGTGTAAAGAATAAAAGTGGGAAAGTTTTTTTTAAAAAATAAACAAGAAAACATGTCTATTTCAGGTGAAGTGTGGATCAGTGCTTATTGTTTACCTTATATATTTAACATGACACTGATTATAAGCCCATCATCACTTGAAATGTGGACATGTTCTGGTCAACAAATAAAAGTTGAATAACAAGAGGACCATGATGGTCCTATTTTGCTCCCCAGAGTATGATTGCTGAAGGCTTTATAATATATACAAAATATCAAAGCTCTACACTTAATTATTTTGGAAAAGAAGATTTTTAAAGATGTTCTCCTTTAATCCCAGATACATATTTAATCCCAAAATATATCGAAAAATTCCAGAGTACATAATTCTTTGAAGTATTTTGGTACTGGGTCAATAGGCATTGATAAATGCTTAATATCAACACTCTAGGCCTAATGGTTTATGACGAGAAGACTTTCGACAATATTCTTCCTTTTTCCTGTCTAAAATCAAGAATTGCATACAAAAGGGCTAATTTTCAGACTACCGTAATTCTATCAAATATTTTGGTACAGGGTCAATAGATGATGACTTATATTAAATATCACAGCCTTAGGCCTTATGGTTTGGGAGAAGAAGATTTTAAAGATTTCCTTCTTTATTAAAATCTCGGATTGCACAGAAAAGGGCCAATTTTCAGAGGACTGTAATTCTTTGAAGTATTTTGGTAGAGGGTCATTAGATAATGAAATAAACTAAATATAAAAGCTCTAGGCCTTGTAATTAGGGGGGAGAAGATTTCAATTCTTTGAAGTATTTTGAAAGAGCATTACCTAAAGATCATTTCTTTGAAGTTTGGTTGAAATTCAATGGTCAGTTTAGGAGGAGAAGATTTTTGTAAAATGTGAATGGATGGACAGACAGACGGGCAGATAGTGGATGCCAGATGATGACCAATCACAATAGCTCACCCAGAGCACTTTGTGCTCAGGTGAGCTAAAAACTAAAGTATTTTATCATTTTGTAATGTTAAATTCCCTTTCTTTGATTCAATGCAAAAAAATGTATTTATTGATGACACAAAGAAACTGCTAAAGGTCAAAATTTAATTTCATACTTTTTAGGGTATGAGAATATGATATATCTTGCAGCCAACAAGAAAAGGTATGAAGAATGGGACAAAGGATTTAGACAGTTCAATGTTTCTGATTGAGATTAATCAGCTCTATTATCATGTGATAAGTCAACACTGGCACTAGTTTAATCTATATTCTGACTGAAGCCTCAAATTTATTGTCCAATGGGAATTTCCTCGTTTCAAGATAAAGTTCATATTGTACAATAGTCATCATACAATGTGAGTTTAGGCTTTTCATTCTCATATGGTACACATGAAGCAATATCTTTCATCTAAATTGTTCATGTCTAACATGGTTTGTCAGTTTGGTTAGATATGGACAGTTCACATGTAAAGCCATAGATTGGTAAAGTTTGATCCATTTTCTAAATCATACTTCTTGTTTTACAATACAGATATTTGAGATAAAAGTGATTTCATTTTAGACTAATATGTAGTATGTTAGAGTTAGAGCAAGACTGTATCAAGTGTATTTATATTACAAAGTTACACAGTCACTTAGTGCAGTCTATCATCCACACCACTATATTACATTTTATATAACAAAGAGCTCTATTGTTTTATGGTTTATAGACAAAAGATACCTTAGTCTGAAATAGGTAAATTCCTCCTGTTCTAC
Source organism: Fragum fragum (assembly GCA_946902895.1). NCBI lineage: Eukaryota > Metazoa > Mollusca > Bivalvia > Cardiida > Cardiidae > Fragum > Fragum fragum. The sequence goes on along the minus strand of OX336376.1, from coordinate 49,520,042 downwards.
AGGAATATCTTTCCTGTTTTTTGACGATTTAGACTGGTCCAAATTGAAAGAGGTTGCAGACTACAATGAAAATTTGATGCAATTTAAAATGAAACCATCCTATGTGGTAGAAAATATTGTGGAAAAAGAAAAAATTGCTTGTCGCAAGCAATTTCTTCTTTTTCCACAATGTTTTCTCAAGTATAAAATCACACCTACGTAAAATTCCGTATTTGAACGGGAAAGGGTTAAACAACACCCACCTATTATCCTCAATATTGAAAAGCTCTCTCTTCAATTCCTCTGTAACCTCTCTTAGTGTTCTAACATAAGGTGAGGCTTCTAGAAAGTTACTGTATCTAGGATTGTTTCTCATTAAATGCTGGGCCAGGAAGTTTATTGGGTTAAAATTGGGATTTCTTTCATCATGTCCATCTGTTATAAGTCCCCTCTTGTCAGCTTCATTCAAAAGTTTTTCAACCCCAAGTATAAGAGAAGGCAGAATTTTCTCTACAAGGAAAGCTCTTGTTTCAAGAGTTGCTTCAGTCATGTTAAGCCAATCTCTTGCCAATAATTCTGTTGGTATTTTTCTTGCAATGTTTGTTGCTTGTTCCTTTGACAATTTTGTAAGCTCCTTTTTCTCATTCTTCAGACCAACTAGTTTCTCCATCATTGTTTGTTCATGCTGTCTTTTCCATCTTTGTACAGCACTTGGAACCCTTTTCTCTGGTGACTGTTTCCCACTTCCACCTCTAGATCCAGCTGATTGCAACCTACCATCACCAGGCAAGGTAACTCTCTTCTGTACTTCAGCCATGGTCAGCTTCTAACTGTCAGTGATAAACTGAAAAAATATTGAGAAGATGAGTATATATGACCCTATAGACAAAATTATCATGTAACAAGATGTGTTTGTGAAACACTATGACCCCAAAACAGGAATTCTTTAGAAACGGGTGATTTTATTGGGGTTTTTTTGTGTTTTAGGGAAAAGGGTTAAAATTTTGACCTTGACCTTGATTAAAATACCTTCCCCAGTTGCGCCTTGTTTAGACCTATCTACATACCAAATATTAGCATTGTAACGTAATCAGGGTTGAAGTTATAGAAAAATGTTTAGTTGGCAAGTTAAGTTTTGCAGACAGACAGACAGACAGACAGACGGACAGACAGACAGACAGACAGACACCAGTAAAACAATATGCCCCCAATCTTATCGATGCAGGGGCATAAAAATGTGAATGTGTTACACTTGTGGGGCTAATCAGGGTCAAACTTTGTTGTTTTTTAGAGACTAGAATGGTCATCTTAACATACTATGATGTTTATTTTTGGTTTTGAATTTGTCTCTGCTCAATCTGATCTCTTTTATTTGCCTCTCGAAAGACTGGACATATTAAGGGATCACCCATTGCAGCCAGGTGTCTGGGGGTACAGAGTTCACTTCATTGTCCAGGGCATAATTCTGGATCATTGTGTGATTGACATGACTTGTTTGTTTGTTTGAATGGGGTTTTACGCCGCTTTCAACAATCTTTCAGTTATATTGCAGCGACTGGAGCACCTAACAATGGAATACTGGTATTTCTCACACCAGTACTACCATTACATCCTTTCCTAGCCTCCAGCTGCTATCTCAAAAAGGTCTACCATTATCGACTCATTGGTGAGAGACAAATAGTTGAAAATGATGAGTGCTGTCGTTGGGGATCGAACCCTGGACCTCTAGATTGATAGTCCGACGCGCTACCAAATGTGCTATGATGGCGGCTGTGATTGACATGAAACTTGGCATTTGTATTCATTGCACGATTATAGAGTGCAGTGCATAAGAACCATAACTTTACAGTAGTACTGCTCTTATTTTTTTAATATTGTCCTTTGTTGTTTTTCAGGCTTGAATTTTTTCCTAAGCATATCTCTGAAAGTATACTAAGTATGATCCTAAACTTTATGCATAGATAGATCTCACCAAGGAGAAGTGCAGTGCTTAACAATCATAACTCTACCATACTTATTTTTTTAGTTATTGCCCTTTTTTGTTTTTCAGACTTAAATTTTTCTGCAACCTATCTCTGAACTATATTAGGTATGATCAATTAACTTAATGTGTGGTTAGATATCACCAAGGGGAAGCAAAGCGCATAAGAACCATAACTCTAGCATAGTTATAATTTGAGTTATTGCCCTTTGATGTTTATCTGACTTGAATTAGTCCAAAGCATATCTCTGAAAGCATAATACCTATGATCATGAAAATTCTACTCTCATAGTATCTTCTACCATATAGGGTGGCTCCCTTTTGAATTTCACTTATCTTGTAATGTTGTCTGCCGCCCCTTTGAAATTTGACAAGTCCAAAATTCAGAAAAACAGTAAAGGGGTAAACCCTACCTTAACAAATCACACACATGTATCCTAATCATAAATTTCTAATAATGACACAAACACAAGAAAAGTATATCATCTAAAATTACAGCTGAAATAGTGTTGTCACAATGAAAATTAAAAAAAGGAAAAATATGACAGATGACAAAAATTTTGTTCTCAGGTTAATACAAAGTTAAGACTTTTTTAAAGTTATCAATTTGGTTTCTTTTTATTGGCACAGCTTGTAGACAGGTAACATGTCAAGATAATATGGAAAAAAAGAAATATGCTTTCTTTCAGCTTTTTTTTCATAGCAGAACAATTATAATGTTGTTGGTGGGTTGGGAGTCTTACAATAACATGGAGGTCCCACAGAAACTTAAATAGCACAAAAAGCAGATCCACATTACTTTGGGCATTATACCTTCCTCTTCTTCGAAGCAGGGATTATCATGAGAAGGAATCTAGCCTTACTTTATGCTGTTGCATTGATCAGCCTTTGGGCATTGTTTAAAGTTAATTTACTGATTGATCTAAACTAAGTTTGCCTTCCTTACTAGCTGAAGGAAAGAAAAAAAATTGGGGCCCTAGGATTTTTTTTTTCAATGCTTTGAGGTTCCATATTTTTGTGACATTTAAGACTTTTTGCCAGGAGGCATTGTAATGGCCTTATAATGTCCATTTGTCTGTCTACTCTTTTGTCATTTTTGCCAACAGCCCCCTCCTCACCTACAGCTATTAATCATTACCACACAACAAAATTGTAGACTAGTCCAGATTCAAAGAAACTGTAAGATGACACTTTTTAGTTGGAAGAATTTTAACCCTTTCCCATTTTTGGAAATTTTAGACTAGTCCAAATTGAAAGAGGTTGCAGACAACAATGGAAAATGGATGCCATTTGAAAAGAAACCATCCTATTTGGTAGAAAATATTGTGGAAAAAAGGAGAAATTGCTTGTTACAAGCAATTTCTTCTTTTTCCACAATGTTTACTTGAGTATAGAACAATGGAATGTAAAATCCTGTATTTGAACAGAAAAGGGTTAATAAAAGGCCAACAGGGCCTTATCCATCACCTGAGTCCAAAGAGCACAAAACAGATAAACGTCCACCAGATTATGCTACATACCAAATATCAAAGCTTTAGGCCTTTTAGTTTAGAAGAAGATTTTTTAAAGGTTTTCACTTAACACTTATCATATCTTGGAACAGGCTAATACTGACCCTGGGGACATAATTTATACAATCTTGATAGAGGTCCACCAGATGATGCTATGTTACAATTATCATACCCCCCCCCCCCCAGCGCAGCCATTTCTCAACCCATTGTATTTCAAATGGCTGGAGGTAGTATTTCTTTTGAAAATAACAAATCCTTGACTCTTCACAAACATTTCAAGGTTTATATATTTTTTTCAACCACTGTGTTATCCTGACTTTTACTCTAGAAGATTAAAAAAAAATTGTCTCCAACTTTTATCTGACTATTTGGAATCCTGCTGATAATTTTAGCTCATAAAAAATTATTGCTAAAGACTGTCCTACAGAGTTCAAGCTAAACTGGCCAGAAGCCAAAAAAGGTCCAAAGTCAGAATAGTCCATAATCTAATCAACCTGTAAGTTAGTCTAAACAACCCAAACCAATTTTTGAGTGAGGTCAAAATGGCCAAAGAGAGATGTCAAAATACGTAAAAATTAGAAATATAGCAAAATGAACTTTAGATTTTCAGAATTTTACATGTTTAATATTTCATCAACTTTTGATATTTTTAATTTGTTTAGTCGATGAGGTAAAGATATTTAGAATTTCTTAAACCATATTAGCAGAACACATAATTTTAGTGTGGATCAAATTTATAGAAGTTGCAGACAACAACTTTAGTTGATGAAAATCTTTAAGTCTTTGTCTTTTCAAAAAGAAATCATTTTGAATAATTAGAAATTGTTTGTTACAGGCAATTTCTTTGTTTTCATTAATATTTTACCAAAGCTGTTGTAAAAAGCTAGAACATCGAATAAGCCATCCCAGTCCCACACAACCCCACCTTTTTATGCCCCTCAAGAAACAACAAAAATCTAACAAAAATTTGAAAGAAATCAAATTTTTACCCTTCAATTCCATAATTGCTAAAGAATACATCTTAAATGTATTATAATGATGTTTTTTAACCAAGAGGGAGTCAATTTGTTTTGAAGAAGAGTGATTTTAAAATATATACAAATTCTTATTCCATTTTTTTTTAAGACTCATATAGCCACTTAAGGAACCTTATTTTTTATTTTCAATTAGGTGTTCTTTTCTAAATCATTAATAGTCCTAGATGAATTAGGAAATATCTCTAGTCTTATATGAATCTTCATCTCTACATAAATTCATAGCAAACCAATTGCATGATTTCTGGTTGCTAAATTCTGGTAAGATGTTTTTGGGTATGTTTTAATGGAATTAAAACTGTGCCAGACCTAGGTCTCTAACTCATGACCCAAGAACATCAGCTCTACTGTTCTAACAATAGAGCCCATGACCCAGGCATCTCATGATTCTACACAACATCAACTACTGCAGTTTGTAATATTCAAATACAATTAAGAATTAACCCTAAAAAATTACGATTTGAATACAAAGATAACATATTTTAACATGAAACAGGGCATTTAAAGGTGTATAACATACATAAGTATAAGTAAGAAATCACTCAACTGGTATGTTGTCAAATCTCAATCATTGTGTCTACCTATATTACTATGCATGACCCCAAAATGAGCCTCAGTGAGCCTTTGTGACTTTTTTACAGGATGTTTTGCTTTCAGCACCCTCTTTACCATCTAGCACACTTAAGTTGCAACATTGAGCACAAAGAAATATTTCACAGAGTAAGGAGTTATACTATAGTTTTGATTTGAAGTTTGAATATCTCAGAACTGGACATAAATAAATAAAATAGGTGGGTTTTTTTGACAAAATTGATAGTAAAAACTAAAATTGCTACTTTGTTTCCTTTTAGTTCTCATAAACAAGCTTTTCTTATGATGCAAGATAACTGCAGTAGATTTAAAAAAAAATTCAAGAGTCAACAAAGACATTGATAATCAGAGATTTTTGAGAAATTTTTACAGTAATACTTAAACCACACTTTGAATTTGCCTATGTTGTTTGGTTTCCTTATCTTCAAAAGAACATTTTAAATCTTAAAAGAGTGCAAATGAGAGCTACAAATTATTCCAGATCTTAAATACTTACAGTATTCATCAAGGCTCCATATGCTCAAAGAACTAAACTTGTCATCTTTGGCTCATAGACCAATTGAGGAGATATGATTTAAACTTTTAAATTGGTGAACTTCCTTAATTAATAAGAGAGGTGATTCACTTTAATTCGGATAAGCAAGTAAAGATGTGAACCTTCATTTACTTTTAAGTTTAACCATTTCTTCCATTGAGTGATCAACAAATGGAATAGTCCCTGACAACAAGTTGTTGATGCAGAAACAGTGAGCTCCTACAAAATAAAACTGGATAAGTACTGGCAAGATACATGTACCATGTTGTTCAATATAGAATTAGCTACATTTGTTATTAGTTGTGTACGTGCTCTTTAATAGTTATCAGTCACCAGAATGATATTAGATGCACAAGATCAACAAAAGACCTTTAACTACATGAGAGGCCTAAAAGAGGATGTTGTCCTAATTACCATGCCTGAAAACCATCCTACAGGTCAGACATTTTTAAGATAAATTTCGAGCCCTGTACTTTAAAAATATGTTTATAATCGAAGATGAATCCCACTTTTTCTCTCATTGTCAGACATATGAAGGACTAAGAAAACAAGAGGACCATGATGGTCCTATATCACTCCCCTGAGTATGATGGTTCATGGCTTTATGATATAAACAAAATAGCAAAGTCCTCTGTCTAATTATTTTGGAGAAGATGTTTAACGATTTCTCTTTTAATCCTAGGTATATTGATGATCCATACATATACCACTTTCCTGAATATGGTAGTGCTTTGAAGTATAGACATCAATACATACAAAGTATAAAAGCTCTAGGTCTAATGGTTTAGGAGAAGAAGGTTTTCAAAGATATCATTATTTATTCCTAACTAAAATTATGGATCGCACAGAAAAGGGCTAATTTTCAGAATACGGTAACTCTTTGAAGTAATTTGGTAGGGGGTCAATAGTTGATGATATGTACCAAATATAAAAGCTCTAGGATTAATCATTTTGGAGAAGAATACTTTAAAAGATTTCCGTCATTTTTCCTTTGTAAAATCAGGGATCGCACAGAAAAGGGCTAATTTTCAGAATACAGTTATTATGCTCCCGAAAAAATTTTCAGGGGGAGCATATAGTTGCCGGCCTGTGGGTTCGTCCTTCCGTACGTCCTTCTGTCCAGTCATATCTCAGCAACCCCTGGGCCTAATTGGACAAAACTTCATGTATAATCTTCCTAGGAAATTTCCAAGACTCGTTTTTTGATTTTCTTATTTCAAGGCTGCGTCATGGAATAAGGGGCCTTAATGTAAAAACTAGTTTTTTGCCAATTTCTCCAAGAGTAATTGTTAGAATTTCATATTAGAGTAGCAAAACACATCCCCTTGACCTTAAACTAACGGTAATTTTCGTTTAAAAAAATGCATCATGGGAAAAGGGGCTTTAATGTTATTACCTATACGTTAACTGTTTTTTTTCCCCGCAAAAACTAAAATTGGCAATAACTTTTGATTGGTTACAGATGAAGTCTTCCTATTTCACATGAGCATTGCTTGTGACAAACCCTTTATGTTGGTACCAAGTTCAAGGTCATCATTCAAGGTCAAGGTCATTTCTCAAGGTCAAAATTTGGGAAATTAAAACTTTAAAATTGGCCATAATTTTGCAATGGTAAGTGATATGAACCAGGTGTATGTGTCAAAAGATCTTGAAACATTACATTATTTATCTACACCATACTACTCTGACTATCAAACCATATGGATTGGTGTAAAGCTACAGTGTCTTCTTTAATAGTAAATAATTTAATTCTAGTTAATTACTATTTTTCTGGTGGAAATATTCATTCTTTATACACCGCTGAAAGTGAAGATGCACTGAAAGTGAAGATACATCGGTATCATCTATGTAATTTTTTGCTCAAGTAATATATATAAAGGATAATTATTTGTTTCAGTGTAAGATCATTTTATATTTTATTGAGAGAACAACAAAAGCTATATTTACATGAAATGTGAAAAAAAAAAAATCAAATGAAATATTATTCAATCTCACTAGAAAAAAAACAGTTAAACTATTTCTTCCCTCATTTTGCATGTGATTGCTATGCAACAGAATAACATCATTTGTATATTTCTATACTCTGCTTAGATTATGCCAAAAAAGATTAAATGAACAAAAGCACTTGAAAATTCACTGGTTTGGACTAGAGTTTATCAAGTGATAATCTACCATTATTTTTTGTTTATTCACCTAAAAGCATTAAAGAAAGAGTTTAATTCGCATAAGAATGACGGAGCTACTGTTATATCAATTCACTAGTGACATACACTGGAAGGAAATATATGTACAATAAACATGTCTTTTAAAAGGCGCTTGATGTGATATCTTTACATTTCTCCCAGTAATTGGTCCTTAATTTTTTCTCAACAACCCTGGGAATACCTACGTACAAATGTCATGGTAAACTGTTTTTAGTAAATTTTGACTGTTGATTTAAAGCATACTTAAGTATCAAGCGCTTATTCAGGGAGCATAACCTGTCACTGATGGCTCTTGTTCTTTGAAGTTTTTTGGTAGAGAGTCAATGGCCGATGATATGTACCAAATATCAAAGCTCTAGGCCTTATGGTTTGGGAGAAGAAGACTTTAAAAGATTTCCCTCTTTATTCCCTTGTTAAATCATGGATCGCACAGAAAAGGGCTAATTTTCAGAATACAGCAATTCTTTGAAGTTTTTTGGTATAGAGTCAATGGTTGATGATATGTACCAAATATCAAAGCTCTAGTCCTTATGGTTTGGGAGAAGAAGATTTTAAAAGATTTCCCTCGTTATTCCCTTGTAAAATCATGGATTGCACAGAAAAGGGCTAATTTTCAGAATACGACAATTCTTTGAAGTTTTTTTGTAGAGGGTCAAAAGGTGATGATACATCCAAAATATCAAAGCTCTAGTCCTTATGGTTTGGGAGAAAAGACTTTAAAAGATTTCCTGTGTAAAATCTTGGAAGCGCACAGAAAAGGGTTAATTTAAAGAGTACAGTAATTCTTTGAAGTATTTTGGTAGAGGGTCAATAGGTGATGATATGTACCAAATATCAAAGCTCTAGGCCATATGGTTTAGGAGGAGAAGTTTTTTTAATAATTGTTTATGGACGGACAGACGGACGCCAGACAATTACCAATCACAATAGCTCACCTTGAGCAAGATATGCTTGGATGAGCTAAAAAAAACCACTGATCCACATTGAATAATAAATCAAACTTGTTGAAGTTGAAAATCCCACAAAGAATTGCATTAAATTCAAAGGACTGGAAGTACTTATGATTGGTAAATATTCATTTTGAAAAAAAAAATCGTATAATCGATTTTGGCTTAAATGGGACAAGCAGGTGGTATACACAAAGATCAGCCTGCAGATATGGCTATAACTCCTGCCAAAACAGGAATATTTCAGGTTCAGCATGACATGGGTTAAAACGTAATAGTACCAACACAGTGTTTAAAGTTTTAAGACATTTGTAGATGCATTCTCTTTAAGAAAAGATCTATTAAACGAGAGTTAAGAGTTAAGATAGATGTTAGGTTGATTTACGCATACAGCCTGGTTTTCATATACAGTAAAACCCCTCTAATGAGACCACTTGCAGTACATTTTGAAAGTGGTCTCAATAGTGGGGATCCCGGTATATGTTTAAATGTTATCATACAAGATGTTGGCTAATTGAGTAGAAGTTTATTTCATATTTGTTATTTATTTGGCAACATACTGTACTTTCAAACAACTAAACAATCTTAATGTGTATTTAAAAAATCTTTTGTCATTTTCAAATTTACTATTTACCACTAATCTACCCGTGATAAGTTCTATGTTATTTGAAAAAGTTTGGTCTTTTCTCTATTCTTTCCATTTTGATTTGATTCAGAAAAGTCGACCTTGGGTTATGTATATATAAATACAGGTTCGTAGTGTTGAATTATCAATATGATATCTTATTTAATGCGAATTGCAAACACTAATTAAGTTTAAGCCAAATGTTAATCAGCTATAACTGACTCAGAATGCAGTAAATAAATCAATCACAACTGCTCAGACACATTTTGATATTCTGTTTAATTACTCGGGTGATAACCGTGACAAATACAATAACAATTGAAAATCATACAATTGGTAATTTCTAAGAATGATCCTATAATTAAATCTGTTTAATGAAAATAACATCACACATAATAAGGGTTCGATATCACATAATTAAAATCCAATACAGTATTGGCTGTGCATTTAAATCCTATTAGTGTTGCTCTTATCAAGTGTGAAATTTGGAGCTGTGAAGTTACTGGTCATTTTAGAGGAGTTCAAAATAGTGTATCATCTGCGTTGGTACTGAATATAAAGGTTGTAATTCTGTATAGCTGGGTGTCAGCCCGATTAGATCAGTTGGTAGAGCACTTGACTTCAAACCTCAAGATCACGGGTTCGAGCCCTGGGCTGACCATATCTACTAACAAACTAAACGCCTTTCGGATGAGACATTAAAACCGAGGCCCCGTTTGACGATGCTATCCATCGAGCAGGTTAAAGAACCAGGCGGGGCTCTCAGTAGTTTCGTCCTGTATCCTTGCACTATCCCCTGTAACAACTAACCGTCTTCTGGGGGCGTCACTCATATGGGCATGTGCTACGGTAGTGACAATAAATAAATGGAAATACACACACACAGAGCTGGGTGCCCATTTTGGAGGGGTTTGCCACCATGGAAATAAAGAACAAAAAATTCCGTTCTGTCAAAATTCGGTCGTAAAACAAGGGTGCCCAGGTTGGTCTTAAGGTGGGGTTTTACTGTATTTACAAATATTGTTGTTTGATGCTTTTATAACAAAATATTGTGTTGTTTAATTATATTGCTGTTTTGAGAATTTGAGATTTATATCTCTAAAATTACGCAAATAAAACCTTAAAAGTTTTTAGTGCAACACTGTTGTAGGTGCCTATATATTTACAGGTGCTTGTGACAGTTTTGCACTAATCCCTAAAATGCAATGATATTTATCTGTATCTGTATGTATAAATTGCAGGTCTAATACTTGGTTTTCATGCAATGGACGGTGGTGGCTGTCTGGTCATCTGACAGGCTTAGCCAGGGACTGTTGTTTATTAACCACAAACTTAATTATCCTCATCGACTCAATTATCATGCATGTAAGGAAGCTGAATTTCAGGACAAATCAAAAAAAAAATTTATCTATAAAATGGGTTTTATCTATCTGACAGCCATTTGATTAATCTTTTAGCAAAATTTTATAAAGTTCTTTTTATAAGTTCTACAAGAAATTTATCTTGAAAGCTGCCATGTGGGCCCTTGAGAAACTTTGGATTGCAACTTGAGTTAATGTGCATCTTACAAAAAAGGGTGCCCATGGCAACATTTCTTTAGGGGTCAAATTTGAATCTTGTTGAGTTTTAGTTAAGTGTGCAATATGGCATAGGTAGTTCTCACAAGACCAGAAAGGGGGTGCTGACAGCAAAAAATCCTGCAAAAAAATTAGGTCACCAAAGCTCAATGAGGCTCCTTAGGGTCATTCATGATAATACGGGCCTATAGATTACATGTATAGTGACAAATCAAAATACTCTTATGTCTTTGTGGTGGCCATTTTGTGTTTTGCCCAGTAGAGAAAAATTGTTCGACTGCATCACAATATCTACTTACGAACAAATCAAATATTGCAGAAAAGAAGATAAAAATAAGGCAGTCAAATATGTATTGAAACTGTAATGAAAATAATTATCCGTTTGAGGTTTTATTCATATTGTTTCTGCAAAGTAAATCTGGAGCACATATAACTTACATCAGCATAGTTGTATTGGTACTTAGTAGGTGTTCACAGTGAGAAACCTTAACATTTGTCATATTTTTCTCTAAACTGGGATTCTTGTGTATTTAATAGAAACCTGACATATTTGTTTACTACCAAAGTGAGCTATCTATTCTATCAAGGGAAATGCAATCTGGCAAGAATAATGTTATTTTTACTGCTCTTTTTCCATATCCATTGTTATGCCTGACATGAAAGTAACTAACTTTTAATTTCTAATGCTGGTATCTTTACAAGATTTTCAAAGTAAACAGAGTATCTTATCTAAATTTATACAGTCAAAAGTGTGTACATGATAATGTTTATATGTACTGCTTATGCTATTTATCAGTATAATTAAATATCAAATATTTCTCTGTTTAACACATTACATGACAGCAAAATTTTAGACATGTCAAAATTGAATGGAGGTCCAGGCAAAAATTTTAAGATCATTTTCTACAATGTTTTTCCATTTTTTTCTAAAGGGCGTCAAAAAGCGTCACTGTATGGGAAAGGCTTCAATCTAGAGAATATTCTTACTAGCAGGTTTTTCACTTGTACCCAAAAGTCATGAGTCATTGACTCTTGGACCCAAATTTTCAAGAGTCAAAATTGAAATCCCAAGAGTCAAACTTCTAACACACACTACCCCGTTGTAATTTAGAAAAAAATAATTGTAGATACCGGTAATATTATTTCTTTTAAATGTTTATTTTTTCTTTACAGTGCCTCAGAATAAACTCTGTCTCAGATTGGAACATTTCTCTGATCTGACAGTGTTCTATTTTCAATACAAGATAAAATTTTAGGGAAAGTTTAGTATTCATACACATGTCATAAGTTTGATAGGGTTCTAGAAAATCTTAAGAGTACTAGGGGATCAAATTATTCTTATTTTTTCATAAAAAAAAGTGCCGATTTTATATATCTACGAAAACATTTCTTGTGCAACATTTTCTTTGGTTTCACATTACTTCTTGATTATATTTTGTGAGATTTTTGATAAAAGCATTAGCAAATAAGAAAATTTAAGTAGGATTAAAGCATTGAAAAAGGGTTTGAACATTAATGTCAAAGGTGTAAATTACCTGTGAATTACAAGCGCCAATGCATACCCATCACATGAGAGTGTTAATTACCAATCAAGCTGTGTTATTCATAATGAGGGTGCATATTTTCACAATCAATTAACCATTTCCAATAATTTGGCACACTTATGATGACCCTTGACGCATGGCTGCATATTTTCGAGCGTCAATTTGACACACAGTTGCAAATTTTTGAGAGTCTAAATTGCTTCCTTTTGAAAACCTGTGGTCTCGGGTCAAACAAAAACCCTGACTAGTATGATCTAATTTCAAGTAACTACTAACTACAATCTATCCTAATGTACTTAAAAATCCAAATAATTTACTTATATTTCACTACAAAGTTACAATAAATTGACAAGCTAAATGAGAAAAAAAATGAAAATAATATCCCTTTAGGATGGCATGCATCAATCACAGGTAACTTCTTTTAATCTTATATTGCAAGTTTGGTAGATAAATAGATCTGCAAAATATAGGTCTAGAACTTATTGTTTTAGCATACAACTATGTGCAAGTTCCGTTGAAACATTTCAAAACTTGTTTACAAGACAAAGGTTCTAGATAATCTCACCAAAATACAATTTGGCTCTTGTCATAGAAACTCTCTAAACTGTGTACAAAAATATACACAACATGCTTCAACACATACGGTAAAAACCCTCTAATAAGACCACTTGTGGTACTTTTTGAAATTGGTCTTAATAGCAGGGTGGTCTTAATACTGAGGTTTGCTCGTTTCTTTGGCTATTGTTTTATCTTATCTTCGTTATTTGAAAATAATTATACTATACATACAGAGATTAAAACTATAAAAAAACGTGAGAGAAAACCTAATGTCATTTTCAAATTAACAATCTTTGATATACCATATTTATTCGAACAATCGCCCTGGCGATTATTAGAGTAGAGAACATTGGCAAAGTTAAGGATGGGCGATTATTAGAGTCTTTTGGTATGGAGGTAGGCGATTAGAGGGGTGTGTGGTATGAAAGATAACGGGGGAATACAAAATACTACGAAAATCATAATGACATTTTATTTAGCATGTATTTACGATCTTTTAAAAGCCAACGGTCGGATAAGTTTTCATTTGCATCGGTTATTATACAACCAAAAGGTGGGGAATTAGAAACCCAGCATCACTGCATCATAGTTGCAATAATTTTTAAAATATCTAAAAAGTTGACCCTTGCGTCATCGCGTATTATCGACATTATTATTGCTTGTGTAGGACAATAACCATATACCTGTTAAAAGTTCAATCCATTTTTGAGATCTGAAGAAGTTCGACGTAAAGCTAGCTTGGATAACGTTAGACTTGTACCCCTGTCGCCTTGATCGATTGATCAAGGCCCGGTTTTGTTAAGTTGTAAATCATAATGGAAACAAAATTTAAGGCTGCGTCCATTACGATAAATTAGTTATGGTAGGGTCGTGTAATAATCTTAATGCATGAGTAAGCCTGCAAGGTGTTCAACTTGACAATGTGCAGACATGTCGGTCACAAAGGAGATATGGCCGAGTAGGAACTTTCCCGGCTCTTTTCATTATTGAAAATAGCAATCTCATTTCTATAAAAGAAAATCGCCATAACAGGTGTTTGGTTAAGGATCTTTTAATTACTAGTACATAACCGGATATTTAAAACTATTAGTGTTGAAAAATTCAATATACATTTGTTATATCTTCCTGTCCACGGCCCTCAGTAATGATTTTTCTTTGCGATTTCAAAGTTCGGTGTGTTTTATACCTGAATCTCCTAATCCTAATATAAAACGTTTCTTGGCCTTTTCTCATTACTGAGGTAAGAATTGTCAAGACAAGAAATAATCTAGTACTTGCAAAGAATTTCATTGTTATTGGTAGTTCTCGGTATTTTTACCTAAAAAACTTAGACTCTTTGGGTTCGGCCATTTAATTGGATACTAAACATTAAACTTTTTTCAATATAAATTGGTTTATTTCAGATAACATTCGATCCAAGAATTTCATGCCCACAGACATTGAGACAATGGGTGCCTCTCAACAAAGTTTAAAATGTCCCGATGATACGGGGATGGATCGGTTAAGGGGTGGTTTTTTTTTTAGATCAAGTGACAAACTCATGTTTTTCTGTTCAGTCAGCCAGTCTTCAACTGATCTTGACAAGTTGAAATGACTAAGTTATATAACATATCAAAAGTAAAGTCTAGGCAATACAAGTCGAATAATGAATAATTATGGATTCGCGGCGGCGATCTCTTTATGTTTTTATAGGAATACATTGCATACCTCAAAATAAATATTTCATTTCATTCAAATACATCAATTAATTATGAATTGATTTTTTATCATAGACGGGAGTGGGTGTTTATAAGAATCACCTATTGTTACTGAATATTGGCCAAAAATGGCCGCACTTTACGCAGTATTTTAGGGGATGGGCGTTTATTAGAATATGGGCGATTATTGAAATAAATACGGTATTCTACTTTCTCTCTTCTCCATTTTGATCTGTTTTGGAAGTCCGACCTCTGATATCAAACTGTTGATATCATATCTTCTATAATGCGAACAGCAAACATCAATTAAGTTGAAATCAAATTTTAATTGCTAATTAACTGTTCAGAACACCTTAAACAAACCAATCATAACTTCTTGGATACACTTTCACTCTTTACTTTATTACTCGAGTCAAAACCTGTTACATATACAAAATTAATAACAATTAAGAATTACAAAATCTTTAATTTTTAAAAGAGATCGGCCACTTTAATCTATTTAACAACAATAAAGCTTTTCATAATCAGGGTTTGATATCACATAATCAAAAAAACAATATTGCATTGATGATGCATTCCTACCCAACAAGTCTCGGTATTATCGGTAAAATTCGGGTGGTCCGTCTCAAGGCCTGTTTTAGGCCCTACCTATTTTCATATTATATGTATGCATGACAAGAATAGAACTGGATATAATTTTGTTAAAAAGATAAACCAAATTTCCATCAGATATATAAATCCATTTTGCTAAAAAAACATTTTTATGATTTTTACAGAACTCCATCTTCCTTACATGCACGGTAATTGATGTGAAGAGGATAAATGGTGTCTATGTCTTTAATAGTAGGTATCAATGTTTTTTCATGTCTAAAATTTTGAATATACTTATTCCCTCTTGTATACCTTTCTAATACAATATTCTGAAAAGTAGTTTTGCTTAGATCAGAGGTCGTTCATCTGGAAATATAAGAGTGTTTTCCGAATAGCCTACTTAGGCTGTTAATCTTTTTTTAGATTTAGCCAAGGCAACTTATTGGGTCATTCACGCCGTGCGTAAAACTGTGGAATCCAGTACTCAGTTTGAATTTTCTAAAACAACGTCAGTGTTACACCATCAATACGTCGTCAGGAGTTATGTTCGCTAGCCGGTCTTCAATTTTGTAACCATCAGTCCTAAACTGTCATAAGACTTAATACAAATATAGACACTTACCATAGTTTAACGCCAACCATTTGATGTGACATTATTAAGGACATTGATTGTTTGGCTTGTCAATTTGTTTCCTTCTGTTGACTTTGGGTCAATTGCAAATGAAGTCATGCGGTGTCGACAAACAAATTCTGTCATATCTAAAAATAACCTGGTATTCCGCTCAACCTTTCCTATATAACCAAAATAGGCCATCTTAAGCTTATCAGATTACCGCGAACATAATACCTAACTGAAAATTAAGTATTAAGCATTGAGTATTGAAAATTTTTCTTATCTAGGTTTCAGAAACATCGATACCTCTCTAAATGCACGATATTCCAGGTAAAATGCATATGTAACAAGCCAGGTATCTTCTAGTGAAAACGATAAAATAATAAACCTCCTTAAGAAAGAGAGAAAAAAAACGAGATTTGATTAAATGACGAATCGGTCATTTGGCTGTTTTTCTGTAAACATACTGTAAAGCGCGAAAATGCATTACATTGGGAAAATAGCGTTTTCCTAAGGAATTAGAGGGTCAACAGATATGTCTTTATGACCCAAAGAAAAAAATATTACATGCGAGATGATAAAAACATACCTAAATATTTCAGTAAATCAGTTCAGTAGCTTTGAACAGCATCATCGTTAGACAGTTCCCATTCAAGCAATGGTTGCTAAGCGGAAATTGCAGGTGCTCTCGCGCGAAATGACAGTTGTTTTACTTCCGGGTTAGCATCCAAAGGTAAATAAGACGGAAGTGAAATTGATGAAAGTAGGAAATGGCATTGTTTTTCAGTCATCTTAGTAATTTTTAAACAATTATTTTAAATCTCAAATCCACAGAGTAGATTTCTCAATCATTACGCTGACATGGCTCTGGTGACGGTTCAGCGATCGCCTAGTCCAAGTGGGAGTGCAGAAACTGTGAGTTGAATATTGTCTTTTGTTTATTTCACTCTGCTGAGTTACAAATCCATTAAAACAACAGTCAGTACAATCAAAAGTTTAGGTCATCGTTGAAATTATATTTAAGAAACTAATACCTTCAAAATACTTGACCAGAATGCTTAGCAGTGCTAGTCTGCTGACTGAGTTGTGTTAGTTGGTGACTTCCCTCTTTCAGAGACATAGAATGATATCTGTATTCTGATATGTAGGAGCAGAATTTTTCTATGCTGGTAATGTAAATATGGTCATATTAGAGCAGGCATTTGAGTATGCAACACTTTCAAAGCCCATTAAAATTACAGGGCAAAGTTACGTATGCTAGATATTACTAAAATGACCAAAAAGTCAAACCAGGCCTTGTAGGAATACTTTATATATTGCCAGGATACAACTCAAAATGCCTCAGATCCTATCCCCTGCCTGTCTTAATCGCTTCTAAAAAGTACACTTTCTTTCTTTACACATATTACAGTTGTGCATATTTGTCACACATATAATCATTTGTTGCCTTTACTCATCTATTTCACGAAAACTATTCAGCATTCGGAGTACAGACACATTTCTTGCCGAACTTCACCTTAGTAATTCATTCGTAATTTAGTCTTGAATGAATGTACCTAAGTCATACACCTACAATGAGTTGACTCATCTTCAATCAGTGCTTTCAGTACTTTGATTAGAAATTCGAGACTTTGATGAGAAAAATAGAGAGAAGGAAATAGCAATAAGCCTTATATAATATGCCTGATTTGATGATAGAATAACGTAGACATCTGTATTTATAAAAAACAACAACTGTTTAAGGGTGAACATTCTTGGGTACAAATGAACAAAAAAGAAATGGTTGGTCTGCTTTTAGGACAGAAGAACTCGTGAAATTTCTGACAAATTTTGCAAAAACTACCACTGTTACTATCAACAGCTCATCAGAATATCCTTCTTATAACCCATGAATGCTGTTTAAGCAAGGATTCGCGGGAGCGGTGCTGAGATTAGAAACTGACTGAAACTGTCAGCAGAAATATATGAAAATATGCATGAATACATCAAATGTATTCATCAAGAAAAGGCAAATGATGGCCAGTTAGATTGAATTTTTGTTAAAGAGAGCCAATTCATGCATGATAAATGTGTTCAATTGTAGCCGTCATCTAAGGTCATCCCTAAAACTAAGTCACGCCCTAACCACAAAATCAATACAACCCACCAACCAATGAGCGCATTTCATTAATCTGATTTGCTGTCAATCAGAACTGTAATTAAATTTGGCAATGTGTCGGTCTTGTGTCAGACTCAATGACATAACTGACCCAATATACAAGCCTTTGAGCAATTATACACACTTAGCCCTCGGCCTTGATTTCCGGAGGTTAGTCAAAGTAAAAGTATGTATAAAAAAAAATTGTCATTTTTTTTTGCGCCACAAACTTTCGCAAATGAAAAAAACTTGCGCCAAAATTTTATTTTTGTCGCATTTGGCGACAATGGCGATCAGCAGCGCGAACCCTGCTTAATACCAAGTCAAGCCCTCAACATAAAGTCAATACAACCTGCTAACCTATGAGCACATTTCATTCATCGGATTTCCTGTCATACAGAACTGCATTTAACCCTTTCCCATTTTTGAAATAATTAGACTGGTCCAAATTCAAAGGTTTTGCAGACTAAAATTTAAAGCGGATTTAATTTGAAAAATAGCCATCCAGTAGGGTAGAAAATATTGTGGAAAAAGAAGAAATTACTTGTTACAAGCAATTTATTCTTTTCCCACAATATTTTCTCAAGTATAAAATCAGAGGGCGTAAAAACAAAAGATTGTACGGGAAAGGGTTAAATTTGGCAGTGTGTTGGTCTTGTGTCAGGCTTGATTACATAATTGACTCGATATGCAATTTTACACACTCGGCCCTATGATTTTTTTCCCCAGAGATTAGTCAAAGTAAATGTATGTATTATCAAAACTGTTTAACTTTGCCAAATGAAAAATAAACTTTCAATTTTGTCGCATTTGGCAACAATGGTGACCGACAGGGCTAACCCTGAAATATACCAAATTATAGGAGAGCGATATTGGACCATCATGGTCCTCTTGTTTCTAATATAATGGTTAGAATTCTTTGATATTTTGTATTCAAGTTATAAATCAAAATGCTCCAGACCATGCACTATTTGTAATATTCAATTTAAGTCTGTGTCATGTAAAAATAGTTTTCTCAAACATCTTTTCTAAGCTTTTCTTATCTTTGAATGTCTGTTGTGCGTCATGCTTCATGTGGTGTCAACAATTGAAGTCTTTACACTCTAGAGGCCACAATATGGCTCAATCTTGATGAAACTTGGTCAGAATAATTATTTTATTAAAAGGATGAACCCTATCCAAAATAGGAAGAGTCTGTGGAAACTACAGGAAAAGAGGCCCTTAGACAATTTCTTTCTTTACACTCCTGGGGCCATGGTTTTGGCTTGATCTAGATAAAATGGGTCAGGATGACTGTAAGGTCTAAAGGATGAATCCTATTGAGAATGATACTGTTCTATTGGAAAACACTGGAAAAGGTACCTTAATGACAATATCTACCATATTGAAAATGGGTGAAATTTGTTGGAAAATAAGGAAAAATTGGCCTTATTAACAATTTGTTGTTTTTTTTTTTCTAAAGGCTGCAGTTTTGGCTAAATCTTGATAAAAGTAGGTCAGATTATTTTTTAGATCATCAGGATGAACCATAATGAAAATGGGAAGGTTCTACTGGAATTAACACTGGAAATAGGCCAAAATGACAATTTCTTCTTTAACACTCATGGGCTATAGGTAGAGGGTGTAATTCATATTTCAGATTTAAATATTTCACCATTACTGCCATAAACACTATGTTGTAGGTACTCATATTTTGGACAAGACAATTCAAATGAGTACAAGCAACCAAATTCCGTAAACTAGAAGCCAAACCACTAAAGTTGAAGAAGAATCCTAGTGTTTACTTGGTCTGAAAGAATCAAAGTCATTTCACAGTTCTTGGACAGGTTAACACATTTTCATGGCAGCCTTACAAAAATGCATTGTACCCTAGCAAAAACACAAAAAGAATAATGATCTCTCATTTGGAACAAATTTTGTCGCAAATATGAAAAAGTTGTCTCCAAAAATGACAGTTTCTTTTTAAGCTTTCTGCAGAGTCTATAGTTTAGTTGCCATATTTTTCGGTAGTTTATTACCCTAAAAATACAAGGATGATACCTTTTTAAAATGAGAATGTTGTTTTGGAAAAAAACAAAAAAAAGGGGCTCATTGTTTAGGAATTGAAAATAGGCTTGGTCTATTGGAAGACCAAGGGAAAAGAGTTTTTTATGACAATTAGATCAACACATCTTGTCGTACCTGAAGTGCAGCGAACATTCTACATATCTAACCCTTGGCTTATTGAATACAGATTTTTTGTATGCGTGACGTCACAGAAAGGAAAACGAGGCTGGCCAATTGGTGGTTTCTTACAAATCAGGTTAAAAGGGGCAGAGCCTTATTATACAGTCTACTTTGTCCACAAGCCCTGAAGCTATAATTGTCTACCAGATGTGCACAGTTGCACATTTAATCATTTCCTTTGTTTCTAGCAACAAACCTTTGGGAACAATGAACGCAAAATACATCTTTATTGAGGAATATATTGGCCCATTTTAATAATTGCTTTTTTGTTAAATCAATAAAAATGATTATGCACATCGATTCAAGAAATCATTACTCGTAATTTAGCTATATGCTGGATAACAGTTAATGCAAAATGCATCTTTATTAAGGAATACATTCACTGATTTTAATACTTGTTTTTCTCTAGATCAGTAAAAATATTTTTTTTACATCGATTCAAGAAATTATTACTCAGAATTTAGCTATTTGCTAGATAACAAATCAAGACAAAAGTTAAAGACGTTGTCGATACATTTTAAAGTAAATGTAAATCCCAGTCTAACGGGACGACTAACAGAAATATTGAGTGAACTTGAAAAAATAGTCAACACAAGCAAGTTTTCACTTTGTTACAAAGTTTAGTATTAACTAGATACAAAATCCTAAATTTGTTATTTCTTTTCGGACGTTATAATAAATTTATTGTGATGTTAATGGACTTATTGCTGTGAGTGTTTGAATAAAGAAAAACTTTGTCAGATGCCAAAGCTGTAGTTGATGTAACAAAGTGAAGAATACTTAACACAGTATCCAGATATTTGCGTATAAGGTGGACTGTGATTTAACCCATTACCAGATGGTAAAAATTTTGACTGGCTCAAATTCGAAAAAGTTGCAGACAACAATTTAAAGGGTCACTGAGTTAGATTATACTGAAACTTTGAAAATCTTCTCCTGAGAAACCTGTTGATGGATTTCAGCCAAAATTCACAAGAATTCTCAATATTTCTTGGCACAATTGTTCTCTACCATGAGTAGATGTGCCATTTGGGATAAAAATCAGATAGCTCCAAGGTCAATGTCATAGGTTAAGGTCAAACATTAAAATTAAGCATGTCACTATGCTCCTAAAATTATGGATGGAATTCAAAATATCGTTGTGTTGCAGTTGTGCTCTATTACTGGAAACAAATTTTACAGATATATCCAAGATCAACTTCACAGCTCAAGGCCGTACATTGAAATTTTGCTTGTCTGGATTAGAGCAAGCATATAGCTTTATCTATGTCTATCAGTTTGTCCAAACCTTTTCCCCATTTATTTTACCTTTTGTGACAGGGCTATATTTGAGGAGCATAATCTGTCTGTGACGGCTCTTGTTTTTTTCTTTAAGGAAGAGCATGATACTGCTGATGCTGATGACAGTAATTTGAAATCCCCACGACAACGGAGGTATGTAGAGAATCTAATCTTTTATTAGACATGTACTTTTGTTGTCAAGTCTTTTATGTAAGGGTGATATGTTTCCCTGAAAACAAAAGTTATTGCCTCTGTAAATTGCTTATAAATTGTTGTTGTGCTTAAAATTTCAATGTTTATAAAAATTGCTTATCCTATAATTTATTGTCTTGATTGGATTTTTTAATAAGACTTTCTCCACCCCCATCCACCCTGCAAAAATGCCACAAAAATGAATACTTAATAATGAATATAAAAGTTCTTAGAGTAAGCCTATAACTTTTAAAGTTGCATGATTTTTAGCTCCACTGGCTGCAAGGTATTATCATGGCATTGTGTCCGTCGATCATGAATGATTCTCTTATGACTCTTTTTTTATATTCCAATATTTGATTTTGTTTGGTTGAAAAAATTGCTTTTGGCTTATGTTCATACATTGTATACTGTGAAAAAAAAATTGTTGATATCTTTTCATCTGACTTATTAAATGAATTGCATGTTGTAAAACAATGAAAAGTTTGAAATGTTAAAAGAATTATGTGACGAGATTTATTTGCAACTCATGGTGAATATGATTTGGTTTATGTTGAATTCCTGAAAACATCATTTTAAATCAGTACATTCAGGAGTGTGGATCGATACAGGCACTCAAGTGCCTCTAGTTTACACAGATCTTGTGTAATCATTCCTCGAACAGTCAGGGTATGTTGCCCATGAGGTACACATGCGCACTGCAATGGGTATTTCAACACATGGTTTTATATACTATAGTTTAATATAGCATTCAATAGAAAACCTCTGCACATAGGGTATATTGTAAGATTCAAGCATAGTTAGGGTTTTCCTCAACAAAAATTCATATGGATTTGCAAAAGGTTTATGTGAATGGTATTTTAAAATATGCTACAGTTTGCAAGTGGGGAGGTGTTTTAATGCTTTGGTGGCCCCATTTAAAAATTGCTAAAAGAATCAAATCTGTTAAAAACTCATGTTGCTAAGGCAACTGGAGTGACTTTTGAAAAAATCCTTAAAAATGTTCTCCTCCTGACCCAGAAGGCCAAGAACCTTGACATTTTGCAAGAAACATCAGTATATGGACCTCTTTCAAAATAGCTAAAATCATTACCCTTGGGTATAGATACCAAGAAGGATTTTTATACGCCCGTCGAAGACGGGACGTATTATGGGATCACCCGTGGTGTCCGGGCGTCCGGTTGTCCGGGCGTCCGGGCGGTGTCCACTTCTTTGTCCGGAGCATAACTCTGTCACCATAAGACCGATTGACTTTAAACTTGGCAGTTATATTCTTCTCATCAATACGGAGTGCAGTGCACAAAAACCATAACTCTACCTGGCCTATTATTTGAGTTATTGCCCTTTGTTGTTTTTCATACTTGAATCTTGTCCGAAGTATAATATCTCTAAAAGTATTATAGCTAGGATCATGAAACTTTATGGGTGTATAGATCTCACCAAGGGGGAGTGCAGTGCACAAGAACCATAACTCTACCTGGCCTATTTTTTGAGTTATTGCCCTTTGTTGTTTTTCATACTTGAATCTTGTCCAGAGTATATCTCTAAAAGTATTATAGCCTGGATCATGAAACTTCATGGGTGTATAGATCTCACCAAGTGGGAGTGCAGTGCACAAGAGCCATAACTCTACCTGGCCTATTTTTTGAGTTATTGCCCTTTGTTATTTTTCATACTTGAATCTTGTCCGGAGTATATCTCTAAAAGTATAATAGCTAGAATCATGAAATTTCATGGATGGATAGGGCTCACAAGATAGGAGTGCAGTGTACAAGAACCATAACTCTACCTGGCCTATTTTTGAGTTATTGCCCTTTGTTTTTTTTCTTACTTGAATCTTGTCCGTAGTATATCTCTAAAAGTATAATAGCTAGGATTATGAAACTTCATGGGTGTATAGATCTCATCAAGGCGGAGTGCAGTGCACAAGAACCATAACTCTACCTGGCCTATTTTTTGAGTTATTGCCCTTTGTTGTTTTTCATACTTGAATCTTGTCCAGAGTATATCTCTAAAAGTATAATAGCTAGAATCATGAAATTTATTGGATGGATAGATCTGACCAAGGGGGAGTGCAGTGTACAAGAACCATAACTCTACCTAGCGTTTATTTTGAGATAATGCCCTTTGTTATTTTTCATACTTGAATCTTGTCCGGTGTATATCTCTAAAAGTATGATAGCTAGAATCATAAAATTTCATGGATGGATAGAGCTCACCAAGTGGGAGTGCAGTGTCCAAGAACCATAACTTTACCTAGCCCTTTTTTTTGAGCTATTGTCCTTTGTTGTTTTTCATACTTGAAACTTGTCCGGAGTATATATCTAAAAGTATTATAGCTAGGATCATGAAACTTCATGGGTGTATAGATCTCACAAAGGGGTTGTGCAGTGCACAAGAATCATAACTCTACCTGGCCTATTTTTTGAGTTATTGCCCTTTGTTATTTATCATACTTGAATCTTGTATGGAGTATGTCTCTAAAAGTATTATAGCTAGAATCATGAAATTTCATGGATGGATAGAGCTCACCAAGTGGGAGTGCAGTGTACAAGAACCATAACTCTACCTGGCCTATTTTTTGAGTTATTGCCCTTTGTTGTTTTTCATACTTGAAACTTGTCCGGTGTATATCTCTAAAAGTATGATAGCTAGAATCATAAAATTTCATGGATGGATAGAGCTCACCAAGTGGGAGTGCAGTGTACAAGAACCATAACTCTACCTAGCATATATTTTGAGTTATTGCCCTTTGTTATTTTTCATACTTTGTTTGACAAAAAATATTCATCTAAAATAACCTCAGTTCTATTCAAACCCCCAGTTAATATTAAGCAGTGTGACGGGCGTATCTTGTGACAATTTGGCACCTTGTTATATGATATCTCCAACCAAGTCATTGAGCAAAATTTCAACGAAATTTGGCAGGAATATTCCGTAGGTACCCCCCTTTATTAATCACTAAAAGAAATAAAATCCGTTGAAAACTCAGGTTGCCATTGCAACAAAAGTGAAATTTTAAGAATCTTCTCCTCCTGAGTCAGAAGACATAGAGCCTTTATATTTTGCATGAAACATCGGTACATGGACCTTTCCTAAATTGTTAACATCGGTACCATTAGGTCCCCATTGGTGGAGTCCCAGGGAAGGAGTCCCAGGGGAATGGGCCTATATAGAAACAGGAAGGTTTTTAAAATGACATCTCTTCGCACACCAATGGGCCAATTAGAACCAAATATGACAGAAATGTCCCTTATGTGGTCCTCTTTTACTATAGCTGAATGAACATTATTAAAATGTTGACTCCAAGGTACACAAAGCCAATCTATGTATAGACTATGGTCATACCTACTTGTATCATAATCCTAGCCTTACTTTGAATTAGACTGTTGAAAGAAAAAGAGCATTTATCTTAGGTGAGTGCACCAGGGTCAATGGCCCTCTTGTTTTTTCTTAAAATGTTTGCCACATTTGTTTTTTTCTAGGGTGTCAAAATTCAAAAATACTTGTGAATGCATTTAGGTCAATGAAGAGATGGCTCAACTGTATCTGATTCTCACTTAAAAAATGTTTGTGGTCTCTTGTTTCAACAAGATGGGGATGTTTTAAGAATATTTAACCAATGAAGAAAGTCAATATTGACTTGAAAGGACTTTTATTTCACAGCCATGTAAAATGACCTTTATCTCTCATCTTTACTCAAAATGCCTAAACAGGGAAAATTCTGCTTCAATAGACAAACAGAATGCCTGACTGGTGTTCAGGTTACACATTCGAGCCCAAAGATGACCTGGATGTGTTCATGGGAAAGACACTTAACTCATTTCCATACAATGACACTTTTGGACGCCCCCGAGAAGAACAATTTGGAAAACATTGTGTAAAATGAAAAAATTTCTTGCAACAAGCAATTTCTTCATTTTACACAATGTCTTCTATCCAGAAAGCTGAAAAAACTGAAGTTAATTTAACTTTAAATTGTTGTCTGTAACTCCTTTCAATTTGGATCAGTCCAAAATTTGCCCTCTGGTAATGGGTTAAAAGTCAGCCTAAGTCTACCCATCTATATTTAAGTGGGACTAGCAATAGGTTTAGGTCATTGCCACTCTCTCTTAGGGAAATGAAAGCATCTGGTGTTCGAGACGGATTATAATTATAACCTTAAAGCTTTCATTAAAAAAAATAGTATAAAACAAGGAAAATTCTAAAGTCCTCTAGTCAGGGGAATGGAAAATTTTTAGAAATGTTGAATTTCTGGATGAGTCAAGGTCATACTGAAGACCCACATTTATCCCTTCATTATATGTATTTCAAACTATCGTTGACCGTGGTGATGTTTGCAGTGTCTTACCCAAACGCCGACTTAAGCTAAAAACTCAGGTTCAATAGACTGGTAACACCATTGACTTTAATGTAGCCTAAATGTTATAAAACTTCAGTTGTACCACCAGTCTACCACTTTGATGGCCAATTTTTCTACCACCAGTTTTGTTTATGTCGAGCTTTTTACCATGGCCTACAAAAAAGGTGATAATTTGCACTGACTTCAATTAAAAAAAGTTAAAGGTAAAATAGCTAGAAAGCCCAATAGGAATTAAAGGAAATGATAGATCTGAGCATTTTAGGTCACCTGGCCAAAGGTCATGGTGACCTTTTGCGATCAAGTTTCATCCATCATTGTCAATCGTGCGTCACTTGCTGTGCATGGTGGGTTACTTTTGACACTTAAAACTTCTTCTTAAGAACCCTTGGAAGGATTTCAACCAAACTTGGCAGGAAGAAACCTCATGGGAAGGTGCTTCAGATTTGTACATGCCACCAATTTGGGCCCAAAAAGGGGCAAGAAAGGTTGTAAGTTCTCAAGTGGGCTATTGTGATCACCTTTTGTCAGGAGTCCATCAGTCCAGCATTCGTCAATAGTCATGTGTTGTCCGTCGATCATTTTTTGAAACAGTATCCCCTCCAAAACCACTGAGTCAATTTGAACCAAATTTGGAAGAAATATTCCTTAGGTGGTCTCATTTAAAAATAATTAAAAAAATTCAAATTTGTTGAAAACTCAGTTTGCCAAGTCTGGAAGCCTTTGCAACTGAAGGGAACTTTAAAAATCTTCTCCTGATTCAGAAGGTGCAGAGCCTTGATAATTTGCATGAAATGTCGGTATATTGTACTCTTTAGAAATGCTAAAACTATTATCCTCAGGGGATGGGGTTCATATAGAAATGAAGAACAAATTTTAATCGATATCTCCTCCCAAACCATTTCACAAATTTGGTTATCCCCTTTAAAAGTAGTTAAAGAAATTTTAATCTGTTGAAAACTCTGGTTGCCATGGCAACAAATGTGAATTTTCAAAATAATCTTTTAAGCTCTTCTTCTGACCCAGAAGGCATAGAGCCTTGATATTTTGGATGAAACATCAGTATACTGACCTCTTTCAAAATTGCTGAAATCGGATCCCCAGGAGCGAAGCACAGGGGGATGGGGTTTATATAGAAATAAAGAACGAATTTTAAACGACATCTCCTCCTAAACCATTCTGCCAATTTGAACCAAATTTGGCAGAAATATTTTAGGTGGCCCTGTATTTAAATTGCAAAAAAATTTAATTCCATGAAAAGTCTGGTTGCCATGGCAACAAAAATAAAATTTTAAAATAATCTTTAAAAATCTTCTCCTCCTTACCCAGAAGGTGTACATCCTTGATGCTTTGCATGAAATATGACAATAGTGACCTTTTTCGAAATTCTAAAATCATGACCTTTTGGTCTCCAAGGGCAGAGCCCCAAGGGGGGGGGGGGTATAAAGAAAGAAAGCATGATTTTAAACAAAATCTCCTCTTAAACCACATAACCAATTTGAACCAAATTTGGCGGAAATGTTCCTTAGATGGTACTCTTTCTCAATAGCTAAAATGATAGAAATCCAGTGGAAGAACTCTGGTTGCCTTGGCCATGAAAGTTGAATCTTAAAAAAAGTTCTCCAGTCCTATTATAGTTGGCCTTCAGCCTAAGTATTTAGCATGAAGCATCAGTTCATAGACTTCTTTCATAATTCTAAAATAATATCCCATGGATCCAGAGAGAGGAAAAAGTGTTCTCCTCTTTTCATATTAGTCCTGAAGCCTTTGATTTTGTCATTAAGACTTTGGGATCCCATTGTTCAAAGCCCGTATATAAGTATGGTCAGGCCCACTTGTATCATAATCCTAGCTTTAACACTTAGACTGTTGAAAGAAAAAGATTCTTTATCTCAGATGAGCTTCCCAGGGCCAATGGCCCTTTTGTATCTGTTTTTGTGCTCTTTAGACGAAGGTGACCCATAAGGCCCGATGGGCCTACTGTTAGGTCACCTGTCTGAAGGTTATGGTGACTTATTGTGATCGTGTTTTGTCTGCCATCGTGCATTGTGCGTTGTGCGTTAACTTTTTACATTTTCAATTTCTTCTTAAGAACCCTTGGATGGATTTCAACCAAACTTGGCAGGAAGCATCAGATTTGTCATGGAGTTATCTACCCTTGGGGCTCCATAAGAGGCTAGAAAGGTGCCAAAAGGGTACATCTTTAAAAATCTTCTTGTCGTGAACCGGCTGTCAGATAAGATTCACATTTGGTATTTTGAGTCTTTAGGGCAAGGACTATCAAGTGTGTACAAGAAAAAAAATGTCAACAAATGGCTGTGCTAGGGGCTGGGGGGGGGGGGGGTATGGGGGGGAGGGTACATAAGCTCACATAGTGACACTTTGAAAATATTTTTCTACCAAACCAATTGACCTACCGCTCTGATATTTGGTATGTGGCATCATATAGTGGGTCTCTACCAATATTGTAAAAATTATAACCCAGGGTCAAAATTAGCCTGTCCCCCAGATGTAACAAGTTTAACATAGACTTATATTGTGAAAATTTCAAAAATCTTTTTCTCCCAAACTAGAGGGCCTAGAGCTTTAATATTTGGTATGTAGCATCATCTGCTATCCAGATTGTATAAAGGAAACAGAATTAGCCCATTAGAACTTTGATATTTTGTATTCAGCATCATCTGGTGGACCTCTATCAAGATTGTAAAAATTATTGCCTCTGGATTAAAATTAGCCCATTCCCGGATGTCACAAGTGTAATAAAGGGCTTATATAGTGAAATTGTAAAAATCTTCTTCTCCCAAACAGGAGGTCCTGGAACTTTGATAGTTGGTATACAGCATCTTCTTGTGGACCTCTATCAAGATTGTACAAATTGTTGTCTCAGGATTAAAATTAGTCCATTCCTGGATGTCACAAATTTAACATAGGCTTATATCGATGGCTTAGAGCAAAAACATAGTATGGCTCTATACAATGTATAGAGCCATACTATGTTTTTGCTCTAAGCCCTCGATATAGTAAAAACTAAAAAAAAATAAAAAAAAATCATTATTGAAACAGATAGGCCTAGAGCTTTGATATTTGGTATATAGCATCATCTGGTGGATCTCTATCAATATTGTATGAATTATGGCCCTAAGGTCATAATTAGCCCATTCCCTGACATAACACATTTTACATAGGGCTTAAATAGTGAAAATATAAAACTTTTCTTCTCCCAAAAAGGAGGTCCTAGAGCTTTTATATTTTGTATGTATAGCATCACCTGGTGAACCTCCATCAAGATTGTACAGATCATGGCCCCAGGGTCAGAATTAGCTCATTCCAAGATGTCCCAACTTTATTATAGGCTTGTTTAGTGAAAACTTTTAAAAATCTTCTTCTCCTAAACTAAAAGGTGTAGAGCTGTGATATTTAGTATGTAGCATAATCTGATGGACTTTTATTTATTTTTGTGTTCTTTGGACTCAGGTAACCGTTAAGGCCCCATGGGCCTCTTGTTTATTGTTTTTGTGTTCTTTAGACTTGGGTGACCGTTAAGGCCCCCATGGGCCTCTTGTTTATAGCTCACCTGACCACAAAGTGGTCATAGTGAGGTATTGTGATCTAGCTGTGTCCGGCATCCTTAGTCCATTGTGTGTCACTATCTTGTGCTTGCTGTAGAGGCCACAATTTTTGCTCAAATGTCTTGAAAGGTGGTCAGGATGTTTGTCTTCATAAAACCTCAGACAATTTGAATATTGAGTCATAGGGGGTCAAAACTAGGTCACTAGGTCAAATATTACTCTAGAGGTCACATTTTTTACTCTATTGTCTTGATATTTGGTCAGAATGTTTGTATAATATCTCGGTCAAGCTCTATATTCGGCTATGTTGGGTCCAAAACTAAGTCACTAGGTCAAATCCTACAAATAATCTTGTGTGCATTCTAGAGGCCAAATTTTGGGACTAAATGAAATTATATTTGGTCAGAATGTTTGTTTCCATGTTATCTCAACCAATTTCAAAATTTGATCAAAAACTAGGTCACTTGGTCAAATCTTAGAAATACTTTGTTTTTGCTCCAGATGCCATATTTTTGGCTCAAATGTCTTGATATTTGTTCAGAATGTTTGCCTGCGTAATATCTAGGTCAAGTTTGATACTGAGTTATTTGGGGTCAAAAAATTGGTCACTAGGGCAAATTTTAGAAAAAATCTTGTGTACACTTTAGAATCCACATTTTTGGCTCAATTGAATTGATATTTGGCCAGAATGTTTAAGGTCATGATATCTTGGCCAAGTGAGAATTTGATTGACATGACATGTGATGAAAAATTAGGTCACAAGGCTAAATCTTCGGAATACCTTTACACCCCATGGACAACCTTTTTGGCCTAATTGGTCTGATATTTGGTCAGAACATCTGTTTCCAAATAACTCAACCATGTTCAAATTTGGGTCATTTGGGAAAAAACAACGTCAAATCTGAGATAAACCTTGTTTTTACTCTATAGGCTATATTTTCTACTCAATTGACTGGATATTTATGTAGAGGTTTGTCTTAATAAAAATCTTTGTCAACTTTGATATCAGGTCACATGGGGTCAAATACTAGGTCACAAGGTCTAATATAAAGAAATCTTCTTTCAAATTTACTTTCTACTTTTCTTGCGCAAAACCTTGAAGCTTGGTAAGATTTTTTTTTTCTTTATTTCTTAGGCAAGCTTTGAAAATGTGTCACTTTTGGCTAAAATAAGGTCACTTGTGCTATTTTACTTCTAAAGTCATCGACTCAGGTGAGCGCTTAAGGGCCAATGACCCTCTTCTTTTCCTTACAAAATGTTATGAATCTAAGGTAATGAAAATGTGGAATTGAAGAGATAATACACAATAAGCATTATTTCCTATAAATTACTGATTTTTATGTGGTCAGGAATGAAACTGCAGAAATAAGATTCAGGGTTCTCCCCAGGCCATTATGGCGTATCGGCCCCGATACGCCTTCATTAATTAAGAGAGTTTGCCGATACGCCTTCAGATCGCCGATACGCTTAAATTTGGTCACCGATACGGCTTAATTTCCAGCAGAAGAAAGGGTAAAGCAAACCAATAAAGTGCGGACACGACAGGCTCTTTATCTATAGTGTTGTATACCGCGTATTACATAACATCTCTATTGATAAGACCCTTACACTCTTACTAATAGACCTTTTCACGCAAAGCGCCAGATGACTAAAAAGTCTACATCCTTTAGACGCTTTCAAAAAATAACAACAACAACATTTTCCCATTGCGGGGAGTTTTTACTTCCGGTTTGAAAAACTGAATAGAAAATAAGAAGGCTCGATACAACCCCGAACTTTAACAGTGTTAAAATGTCAGAAAACAAATTTCTTTTTGTGAAGTCAGTGTTTACAAATCCGAACAATAGATGGGAAAATGGTTTGAAAAATGTTCCGGCCTTTGACATATCAAAATTTTAAAAAATATTTAGTGGAATCGCGGGACAAATCGTTTGACAAAGAAAGCGTCTGGGCCTACAAGTCGTTGAAGGCGTTTTAATACTTTGAAGAGGGATTTGTCCAGAGACTCAGTCACATTGAAAAAACTGTGGAAAATACCAGCTTGTATTTAATCAGATCCCGTGTCCTTGCTTCATACCAGGGAAAGTCCTACCAAACTTACGTTAGATTTTAATAGAAATCGTACCTCGCAGGGGATTTGGCAATGCAGCATTTCGCATTCTGTCATTTCATCTGACCGCTCATGTGAAATCTGAACTTCGTTCTGCTCATTTCTAAGGTCAATTTCAGGCAACAAAACGCGTTTCTTGGTGTAACACACGCTACAGTTTTCTTTCACAAGGGTTTCTACTGCTCCGTCATATTTGGACGATTTCATACTGGAAATAGTAGCTCTCCTTTGCCTCAATGTTACTGGCAAAGTCACCGGAAGATTCATTGTCGGTATAAAGTCCACAGACGTTGGATCATCACTTCTCTTCCCATTCACAAAATGTCGACCACAAAATAAAGAATTATTCGTTGGTGCAAATTTATTTCTTCCATGGAGGACTCTTCCAGTTGCCTTTATCCATAATTTTCTTCTAGACTCCGGTTTCTTCGGAATTCAATAGAAGGATATATTAGAGTTATGCCTTGTCGATCTACAATCTGCCACGCAACAATTGTCATTTCCACCCATCTTTTTAGGATAATATATATCCCACAGCAAAAAATATCCACTCAAAGTTGTTAAGCGTATTCAATTTATTTTTATTTTGGTAAAAGATTGAAATGATAATGATAAATAAATAAACACCATGCAATAATATTCCCGTGCCGATTGAAAACGACGTCTGGTCGGATTAGTTGATTCGTCGATCAGGGCCCAGTACTTGGCAGCATATTGGTTGAAACATAAAAAGGCAAATTTGTTTCATCAATTCTTAAATTTTACTAATATACATAAAGAGTGTGCGGTGTTGTTTATTGGATGCTTGGTGACATGTTGCCGTCTACACGTAACACCATATAGATATGTGATATACCAAAGGGAACCCTTTACCTCAAGACTGTTTACCGAACAGCACTCCATTATAATCATTACATTTGATTATTTCTATTTTCATTCTTTTCTTCGCACTATTAACATCGTCATCATAATATTATGATTTCTGTAATAATCCTTTTTTCGTTAATATATAGTGCTCTCAATTTTGAATTTCCATATACACTTTTTAATCGGTATATGGCATATCTAGACGAAAAGCAGATTATATAAATCAAAGAATATATTTTCTCCTTTCCTCCAACACTTCTATTACCAGAACGCTGCGAATGTCAATTTGAGAAGAAGCATATGAAAACATTGTGGAAAATGAAGAAATTGCTTGGATAAAGTAATTTCTTCGGTAACCACAATATTTTTCCTGTCCCATAAGGAAAAAAAGAAAATAAATAAACAATTAAATTCCATTAGCTCTAAAATGTCGTCTGCAGCTTCTTTTGGGCTAGTCAAAAAATTCATTCATTGGGAATGGATTAATATTGGAATGTTATTTTAGTCAATATTATATCTGTCAAGATGTTTGACACTTCTCCGTATACTGCAAGGCGGGATTTTCTTTTCATCAACGTAATCATTCAGTGTTTGCGTCGAGTGTCAAACGATAACTATTTACTTTTCCTTCCTTGTATGTGTGTGGGGGGAGGGGAGTTAAAAATATGTCCAAAATATCTTATTTCGTAGGAGATATTATTGTATGAAAGGGTAATTTTCGCAAAACTCGAGGTACGTAATGTTTCATATGGCCTAGATACCAGGT
The DNA here is from genome assembly GCA_946902895.1 of Fragum fragum. NCBI lineage: Eukaryota > Metazoa > Mollusca > Bivalvia > Cardiida > Cardiidae > Fragum > Fragum fragum. The sequence continues at coordinate 49,486,547 of OX336376.1, read as the reverse complement.
CGTTTTAAACTTAATTTTGTTACTAATACACGATAATATCATCAATATTACTCGCTACAACTAGTCTGCATATATCTGCCCACATATTGAAACCCTTTTTGCACCAAAATTTTGATTTTTAACCTTTATTTTTGCTCGTTCAAAATAGACAATTTATATAGGATTATATAGTGATAAATTATCGACTCCCCGCAATCGATCACGTGACAAAGTCTCGGGTAAATATCGCCTTTAACGAGATTCGATTTGACGCATGCGCTGTGAGACCGTGAAAAGGTCTATTGGTGATTATCGATTTTTTCTCGCGTTTCCCACTGGTACCTCGCTATCAGTCACCAAGCATGATAGGTACCAATATGTAAACAATGAATTCAAAATGGCGACCCGGTTCTGGAAAATTGTCACTTCGGCTGAGATTGGTCTAGTTAAAAGTAAAAGATGTGGTTATTTGATGTGACAACTATCAAACTAAAGCCACAGTGGTTTAAAATTTAATTTTTTGAAGGAAAGATTTATTGGGTCAGTTTATTTCATACATTGATCGCTGAAAACATACCATTTTTGCGATCTTTTTTCCTTACGAGAATTTGCTAAAATAATAAAGACAGATTTGTATAGAAGCCATCATAGTAATACTAAGCTCTTGTTTTCAACTCAGTTTAATGATTACACACATGTATCTTCTGGAATAAGTCCATTTATTTTTTATCCAACATGGAGGGCATTATCTCAAACATTCGTACCCTTGTTTGTTCAACCCATTTTTTCAATAAATTTGTTTTAAAAGTTTGATGAAAAAAATTATTATACTTTTAGTAATCATCTAATAGTATCTCATCCTCTCATGTTTTTTACCCAAAAAGAAATAATACCCCATAAAAATCAAAGTGCTGAAAGCACTGTGCTGAAAGCACTTCAAGAAAAGAATGCCTTAGACCAATTAGGGATTTCTTTTTATAAAAAGTACCGGTAATGGTTTAATAATTATTTAGAATCAGGAGAAGATCATTCATGCTATAATATTTGGAAAACAAAATCCTCTTTTGAAAAACAAAGTGCTGAAATCACTTAAAGAAGAGAAGAGTAAAGACACTTGTTTAATAAATTTGATCAAGTTTCATGTTATAATTTGAGCAATAAGGTTGGACACTGCTGATATATTATACATTTTTTATTAACTTATTGAAATCAAATAGCTGAAAGTACTGTTAGAAGAATAGTTATAGTGTCAGACAGTCGAAGGCTTCTGAATGGGCAAATAATGAGCATTTCAAATTTTACACAGAGAATCTAATGGAGCTCTTTAAGATGCAAAATTTGAAAATGAAACCAGGTATTTCACACAGGAACCTTATAAATACATTTTTGAAATTACTGATAATAATTTCTATTTTTTTTTCTGATGAAGGGCATTTTTCGTCAATCCAACACTCCATGCTTTTTTAAAGAGGCCTCAAGGATATGATTTTTGGACAGAGTTGATAAAATGGCCAAGCATGAAAAGCTAATCCTATTTAATAAGCAAGCAGTTGACACTTTTTTTTACTCATGAGACTTTTGGGTATATTATTTCATTATCTTTCCTTTTCACATCCTTTTTATGAGACAATTTAGTGCCCTTTCCAACAAATAGGATAGAGAGTTGAAGTAAGCTGAGTAATGTCACAATTGGTTGGTATCAAAATAAGCCTCAGAATAGATAAATCAACTTATAATAATTAAAAAGTTGAAGAATATAATTCAAGAATAACTCTCAATAAAACAACAAGATGTCAATAATCAAGCTAAAAAGCACTTTTAATGACCTTTATTATGTATAGTCATACCAAGATGTTAACAGACAACACGCCGCGCATTTGCCACTACGCCTTCAAAAATTTCTGGGGAGAACCCTGAGATTCAAAGAAATCTAGACAACTGGTGCTAGCTTACATGAAAATTTGCTAAGAAATTAGACATAAACATTTGTACATGTACAAGTTGCATGTAAGGTATAAGAAAAGTTACAAAGCTTTCATTACAATGATGCATAGCCTTTATTGGCAGTATGGTATAAAATCTGATCTGTCTGTCCGTTAGCAATTTTTGTGTGCGCAACTCCTCCTACAGTATCTAGGAATAAACTGAAACTTGCAACAATGATTTTTTCATGATGTGTAGTTGTGCGTAAGACTTTTGAAATTCAAATCACTCTAGTCATTCTTGAATTATCTGCCATTGAATTAAAAAAAAATACATATTTCATGTTTGCGAAACTCCTTGATCTACTGTATCAATTGGAACAAACTGAAACTTGCTACAATGTATCTCTATGATGTCTTATTGTGCATAAGAAATTCGAATCACTCTATATATTCTTGAATTATCTGCCCTTGAAGTTAAAAAAATACTATATTTCATGTGTGTGCAACTCCTCCTACAGTATCAATGGGAACGAACACTGAAACTTGCTACAATGTATCTCTATGATGTCTGATTGTGCATAAGACCTTTGAAATTCAAATCACTCTAGTCATCCATGAATTATCTGCCCTTGAATTGAATAACAGTCACCATATTTAATGTGTGCGCAATCCCTCCTACAGTATCAATGGGATTGAACTGAAATTTGCTACAATATATCTCTATGATGTCTATATGTGCACAAGACCTCTAAATTTTAAATAACTCCAGTCTTCCTTGAAATGTCTGTCCTTGAATTGAAAGAAATCATCATACATGTATTCTTGTGTGCCCAACTCTTCTTACAGTTTCAATCAAAAAAGTTTTAACTTTGCATAATGAATCTGCATAGTCTCTAGTGGTGCATCAAACCTTTGAAATTAAGATAACTGCAATTTTTCATTAATTATCTGCCCTGGTCTAATTTATAGTGTAATCAACTCTTCTTATAAAACCCCACAGAGCTTAAAAGGGGTACATGTAGTTTTAAAACCTAGGAAATAAAATGTCCTATATTACACAAAGATTATAGAACAGGCATCTAATACTTAACCCATTATCAGATGGCAGAATTTTAGACTGGTCCAAATTGAAAGGAGTTACAAACGACAATTTAAAGTTTATGAAAATTTAAATATTCAACTTATTGGGTAGAAAACATTGTAGAAAATGATGAAATGGCTCATCACAAGCAGTTTCTTGATTACACAATATTTTTCCAGTTGGTTTTCTTGAGGGGAGTCCAAAAGCATCATAATGTTTGATTGAATAATTATATACAAGACAATAATGTTGTCTTCTCATTGCAAGAGATACCAACCTTTATTATGTTCCCCAAAAGAAGAGCATTTAGCCTTTGCTTCGTCTGTCAGTCTGTTCTTCTGCCATTCTGTCTGCCTGCTACCCTTGGGCCAAATTAGATGAATCTTCACATGTGAATTCCTTATAATATTGTTCCAGAGTCAAGGTTATATCTCAAGGCCAAACCTTAAAATTAAGTATGTCCATAGCATAGATCAAGATATGATAGATGGATTTTAGAATGAAATAGCACAGTTGTTCTCTATTATAAGTAGATGTGCAATTTGAAACAATTTTTCAGATAGCTCCAAGGTCAAGGTCAGATCAGGGCCTTGGCTGGCGATCCCCAATGTCGCCAAATGCAAAAATTAAAGCTAAGTGGCGATAAAAAATCGAATCTGGCGAAAACGCTGGCGATAAACAAAAATCCCATAGAATTCCGATATTGATTTTCACATTAAGTACCACCCGTGCACCAAAAGTTTGTATCAGACTTCAACCAAGGCAGATTATCGTAGTCTAGGTGTTAAAACGGTGATAATTGTGTCGAATTTAAATAAACAAGCAAGTGAGTCAATAAAAGTAAGTGTGACAAACACTAATCTATGACCTACAATACAGGTGACAATTATCGAAAAGACTTAAATGACAGCGTATGTTACATAAATTAAATTCAACAAAATCAAAATCAGAAAATCTTACTTCTGTGAGTTAACAATAAATTCGGAATACATGTCCGACCAAAAAAAAACGTAAATTGACTAAAATTATACAAATGACCGATTTGAGTCTAAATTTTGTTCAACGCGGGAAACCCTCTCAAGGCTGTCTTGTCGGTCTTTTTGAAGTACGTCACAACCCTACGTAGAGTTGAATAGTCAGACCCATCATTTTTATGACGTCAGCTGTGTTTTTACATCAACAGAGGAATATTTCAGGGTAACTGGTTGAAAGAAAAACGCAAATAGTTTGATCTCCGATAAAGAAAATCACCGGTCTTCAAAAACACTTTGAAAGTTTAGGAAAAGAAATTTACAACAAAAACTAACGTCATTTGATCTCCATTACACTTTATAAAATGAATCGATTGACGATTGGTAGGGTTCAAAACAGTAACAGAAAACTGGTCACGATTCTCTGTGGGTGGGTTGGGTACTGTGAGTAGGATGCAAATTTTTAGTGAAATATCCTGAAATTGCTTGAAAAATTATGGCTTGTCTGATTGAATTCAAATGGAAATCATTCAGTTATCAATTTTTTTTGTGTGTGTATATTGTATGTTTTTGGAAGTCAATAGTCCCCTAGCTCAGCGGATTTCAATGGCATGAAACTCGGTAAAAAAATTGGCTTCTCATTTGGCTTCTTGGCGATGGATTTGGCTCCATTATTTCAATTTGGCAAAAGTGATGGCGAAAAGAAAATCAGCCCAGGGAAGGCCCTGAGATCACTGGCAACATAACTCAGAAAATCAAATTATAAGGATACCTGGTGTGGATTAAAGCATCATATCAGTATGAACAATAAATCTGAAGTAGGTTGTTATTTATGGCAAAGTACTCACATCTAGATTGAAATGTCTATTAGTTATTGTATGCAGTGTTTACTTTGCTTATTTAGACATGAATGATAAAAATATCTCATAAAAACTTCATTCTTTTATCATACATGATTCTTGGTAAAAAGAATTTTTGAAAAGAAAAAAAAAGTGTATTTTCATTACTATGGCATTTGAGATGTCTCACAGCAAACTTTATATAAGTCAATATCTGTCAAATTGGTCTGTACACTACCAAGGTAACAGTATCAATCCTACTATGCCGAGCAATTGAAATGTCTCTGGCTAGAGTAGAAAAGGCTTCTTATAAACATACTAATTGAGGTCTATGAAGATAAAGTATGTATAATCCCTGTGCAGTAACAATAGGAACGTTTAAATCACCATTCTTGAATTGCAGTTTTTTTACAATTGTCTTAGTAGGATGAACTGTGATAAAAGGGTTAAAAGTTTATTGTGAGTTTGTGAGACTTCAAGGTTTTTGTGTATGTATACATGTATTGACCGGTTAACACCCAATTTCCACGGAATACAGTTGTAACTCAGATTACACAATTTATTATTTACAGTAAACTGGAATTGCCCATTTTATGTCTTGAATACACTTAAAAAAGGCATTCCTCTTTGCAGGTCTAAAAATAGATCAAGGAGATGCAAGGATGTTAGAAAGCTGTAGAGAGTGGTAGAAATTAGGAATTTAGCTTATTGGTTATTGTTCTTAGATAGCTTATTATATAGGGGAAAATTGTTGATTATATATTTTAACGCATTACCAGACAACAAAATTTTAAACTAGTCCAAATTAAAAGCAGTTGCAGGTAACAATTTCAAGTTGGTTGAATTTAGAAAATCTTTGTCTATTAGGATAAAAGACGTTGCGTACCATGACAAAATTGCTTGTAACAAGTCAAAATTGTACCTTTAACACTTTAGAACATCAAGAAATCTTAGGATACAATGAAAATGAAGATGCTTGTACTTAAGTTTACATGCTTACTTTCAAAGGCCTTAACCTATCAATCAAACCTTACATTGTAACAAATGTGATTTTTAAGCTTATAGCTTAGCCCATTTCGAACACAATGACGCTTTTTCATGCTCCTTCAGAAAAAAAAAAAAAAAAAATAAATAGGGGAAACAAATGATTTTTACCCAGAGAGTTGAAAAAATAAACATTAAATTGTCATCTAAAACTCCTTTCAATTTGGACCTGTCTAAAATTTGGCCATTAAACCTATTCCTACAAGAGGATGCTTCCTGACGTCTCTCAAGAAAATCGGTCAAGAAAACATTTCGTAATTAAGAAAAATATTGTGAGGAAAGGAGAAATTACTTGTTACAAGCAATCTATTCTTTTCACAGTGTTTTCTACCCCATATGATACATATTTTCCCATTAGAAAAATTAAATTGTTGTCTTGACTATTTTCAATGTGGACCAATCTTAGAATTTTCTGTCTGTTTACAGGTTTTAAGATAGATGTTATCCAGGTCTGAGGATTTGTATTTCTTTAACACCTTTTTGTGGTCTAAATGTTCAAAATATTGCGATTTTCAGGACATTCAGTCCTTTGATTTCTCTCTGTTGTCTTGCAGAATTTGAATCTCAAACCTACCAACAATGAGTAATTCTAAACAAATTGACAATACTGGTCATTATGGGCTAAACTCATTAAGTCTTGTTGTGTAAGAAAAATCATGAGGACTTGGTAGCAACAATACAAGAGCATGGCCTTTGTTATAGCCTTGAATATGACTCCTGTCCTGGCAGCCCACCAACTGTAATCTCATGCTGATCAACTGTTTGTAGAGCTTCATAAATTTTATGACAAGCACTTGTTCCAGGAGCACAACCTGCCTTTGACAGGTCTTGTTACACTACATTTTCCACCCTTCAATTATTTTCAAATTTTTCACAATATTTTCCTCAATGAAATTGTTAAAAGTAAAATTTAATTAATTTGTGGATCTTTTTGCAAAGATTTAATGATGTGTGCAAGTTATCTATAACAACATATTTAGTAAATTAGTAGGTCAGTAAATGAAGGCTGTCAAAAATATAAAGTAAGAATGGAGAGGTTCAATTAATTTTAAATTTCCTGTCAATTTTATCAACTTAATCACAATGATTAGGTTCATTTGAACACAAATATAAATATATACCCATCAATTTTCTTTCCATGTAAATGAAATTTAGAAATGTAATTATACCTCTCACCTGGCTTTTTAGCTGAGTGGTTAGTGTGTTTAACTTGTAATTAGACAGTTGTGGGTTCAGGTCTAAACAAAGGGGTGGGTGGGATGGATAGGTAGGCTACTTGGGCAGGACACTTCGCGGTCAGAGACTCATTCCATTCAAGTATATACATGAGTAGCAGTGGTTAGAATTCATTGCTTTTCTCTCTAGTGTGCTTGGTTTCATCTGGAATGAGTTTGGACCACAATGGAGAAAGGGTTGTCTCTCATCATATCCTAGAGGAAAAAAATTTAGTGAAGAGGGGGGGGGGATTACAAATACTTGTTTTATCATTTCTGACTGCACATCTATCAATTTGCCTTTAGATTTTTAGCTCCACTGGCTGAAAGCAAGCAAGCTATGGTCATGGTGTTGTGTCCGTCGTGCGTCCGTTCTCCATCAGTCAGTAAATTTTACTTTAAAAATCTTCTCCTCAAAAAGTACAGAACAGAATTCAACCATATTTCACAGAAATGATCCTTGGGTGACCCTTTATCAGATTCCTCCCAAAGAATTTTGATCGAATGAAAAACATGGCTTTAATGGGCAGGGCTAATTTCCATATATGGTGAAAATTTTAAAAATCTTCTTCTCAGAAACTGATGGATCGTTTTCAACCAAATTTTACTGGAATGATCCTTGGGTGACCCTTTATCAGATTCCTTCAAAGAATTAAGATCAGATGAAAAACACTGCTTTAATGGGCGGGGCTTATTTCGATATATGGTGAAAGTTTTAGCTCACCTGAGCACAAAGTGCTCTTGGTGAGCTATTGTGATAGGTCATTGACCGTTGTCTGCCCTTTTACGATTAAAAAAAAATCTTCTCCTCCTAAACTAACCATGGAATTTCAACAAAACTTCACAGAAATGATCCTAAGGTCATGCTCTTTCAAAATGCTTTAAATATTTGAAATTCATGAAGAACTCTGGTTGCCATGGCAAAGGAGTAAAAAAAATTTAAAAATCTTCTCCTCTAAAGCCGTAAGGCCTAGAACTTTGATATTTGGTACAAATCATCATCTATCGACCCTCTACCAAAATACTTCAAAGAATTATCGTATTCTGAAAATAAGCCCCTTTCTGGGCGATCCCTGATTTTACATATAAATAAAGAAGGAAAACTTTTAAAATCTTCTTCTCCCAAACCATGAGGTTAGAGCTTTGATATTTTGCATAAATTATCATCTATTGACCCTGTACTAAAATACTTCATAGAATAACTGTATTCTGAACATAAACCCCTTTCTGTGCAATCCCTGATTTTACAAAAATATAAGAAGGAAAACTTTAAAAATCTTCTTCTCCCAAGCCATAAGGCCTAGGACTTTCATATTTGCAAGAATAACTGTATTCTGAACATAGGCCCCTTTCTGTGCGATCCCTGATTTTACCTGGAAATTTAGAAGGAAATCTTTAAAATTCTTCTGCTCCCTAACCATGAGGCTTAGAGCTTTGATATTTGGTAGAAATCGTCATCTATTGACCCGCTATCAAAATATTTCGAAGAATTTATGTATTCTAAAAATTAGCCCTTTCCTGATTTTACATTGAAATAAGAAGAAAACTTTAAAAATCTTCTTCTCCCAAAACCATAAGCTTTGATATTTTGTTTGAATCATCATCTATTGACCGTCTACTCAAATACTTCATAGAATTACTGTACTTTGAAATTTAGCCCTTTCCTTTGTGATCCCTGATTTTACATAGAAATAAAGAAGGAAATCTTTAAAAATCTTCTCCTCCCAATCCATAAGATGAAGGGCTTTAATATTTAGTGTGCAATAATACCTATTGACCCTGTACTAAAATACTTCATAGAATTACTGTATTCTGAAAATAAGCCCTTTTCTCTGCAATTCCAGAAAGGAGTAATGAAGGATACCATTGAAAATGTTCTCTTTCTAAATCATTTGGCCTAGAGCTTTGACATTTGGTATGTATTAATGCCTATTGACCCTCTACTTAAGTACTTCAAAGAATTACCACACTCTTGAAATTGGCTCAATATGGTTGGATCTTCACTATACCTAGGATTAAAGGAGAAAATCTTTAAAAAATCTTCTTCTCCAAAATGATTAGGTGTAGGGCTTTGATATTTTGTATATCATATCATTAAGCCTTGAGCCATCATACTCAGGGGAGCGATATAGGACAATCATGGTCCTCTTGTTTAAAATCTTCTTCTTAGAACCCTATTTATGGATTTCTACCAAATTTTACAGGAATGCTTATTGGGCGAATCTGATTCAGATTCCTTCAAAGAGGATCTGATGAAAAACATGGCTTTAATGGGCAGGGCAAATTTCCATATATGGTGAAAACTTCTAAGGAACCATAAATAAATTCAGGCCGGTGGAGCAAATTTGAGGCGCTCAAGCCCCTCTAGTTGCATTTTCACTTTTTGACAGCCCTCAAGAAAATTAATTGAGAAAACAATGTGCAAAATATATAAAGATATATATACAGTCGAATACCTATACCTCGAAGTTCAGGGGACTTACGAGAAAACTTCGACGTAGAGATAGTTCGAAGTGTAGATAGTCGAAGATTTTCCATTTACGGCCAAAAATGAAGGCGCAAAACAGTTAATAAATAAGGCCTCAAATGATTGCACTAGTATGATTATCTAATCAAACGAAAGATATAACGACAATATATTTATCGTAATTTCTTTTATGAAATTCTTATTGTTATCACTTGAAGCTACAATCAAAGCTACAGATTTGTTAAGAATTTGTTTGTTGGCTCTACTGGCCGAAGGCCACTAGAGCTTTAGCAATGTCTTTTTCCCGTCCCGCGTCCGTGTGTCCCACCGTCCGTCATCCGTCCGTTAAACTTTTCCTTCTTTACGCGATTAAGTCCACAGTTTTTATCGGATTCTCTTCAAACTTTCACAAAATGATTGTACTATCATCTGAAATTGGGTCAGATCCGTCAAGAAACATTGGAAAAGGGGCCTTATTAAAACTTAATTAAAAAATCCTCGTTTACGCGAAAGAGTCCACAGTTTTCATCAGATTCTCTTCAAACTTTCACAGAATGATTGTTCTATCATCTGAAATTGGGTCAGATCCGTCAAGAAACATGGGAAAAGGGGCCTTATTAAAACTTAATTAAAAAATCCAAGTTTACGCGATAGAGTCCCAATTTCATCAGATTCTCTTCAAACTTTCACAGAATGATTGTACCATCATAAGGATCATTATCTACGAAAATGGGTATGATCCATCAAGCAACATGGGAAAAGGGGCCTTATGAAAATTTAATTAAAAATTAGATTAAAAATCCTCGTTTACGCGATAGAGTCCACAGTTTTCACAGTTTTCACCGGATTCTCTTCAAACTTTCTCAGAATGATAGTACAATCATAAGGATTGTTCCTTTCAAAAATGGGTATGATCCGTAAAGAAACATGGCAAAGGGGCCTTATGAAAATTTAATTAAAAAATCCTCGTTAACACTCTAGAGTCCACAGTTTTTATCAGATTGAATTTAAACTTTCACAGAATGATTGTACCAACATAAGGATTGTTCCTTTGGAAATTTGATATGATCCGTCAAAAGACATGGGAAAAGGGGCCTTATGAAAATTTAATTATAATTCAATTAAAAATCCTAGTTTATACCATAGGGTCTACAGTTTTCATCAGATTCTTTCGAACTTTCTCAGAATGATTGTACCATCATAAGGATTATTCCTTTCGAAAATGGGTATGATCCGTAAAGAAACACAGGAAAAGGGGCCTTATGAAAATTTAATTAAAAAATACTCGTTTAAACTCTAGAATCCACAGTTTTCATCAGACTCAATTCAAACTTTCACAGAATGATTGTACCAACGTAAGGATTAATCCTTTCGAAATTAGGTATGACTCGTCAAGAAGCATGGGAAAAGGGGCCTTATGAAAATTTAATTGAAAATTCCTTTAAAAATCCTGGTTTACACGATAGAGTCCACAGTTTTCATCGGATTCACTTCAAACTTTCACAGAATGATTGTACCATCATAGGGATTGTTCCTTTTGAAATTTGGTCAGATAGATCCGTCAAACAACATGGGAAAAGGGGCCTAATTGAAATTTAATTACAAAATCCTTGTTTACGCAATAGAGTCCACAGTTTTCATCAGATTCTCTTCAAACTTTCTAAGAATGATTGTACCATCATAAGGACCGTTCCTTCAAAAAACGTGTATGATCTGTCAAGAAACATGGGAAAAGGGGCCTTATGAAATTTAATTAAAAAAATCTCGTTAACACTCTAGAGTCCACAGTTTTCATCAGAATCAATTCAAATTTTCACAGAATGATTGTACCAACATAAGGATTGTTCCTTTGGAAATTTGGTATGATCCGTCAAGAAACATGGGAAAAGGGGCCTAATGAAAATTTAATTAAGATTCATTTAAAAATCCTCATTTATGCGATAGAGTCTACAGTTTTCATCAGATTCTCTTCAATCTTTCTCTGAATGATTGTACCATCATAAGGATTATTCTTTTCGAAAATGGGTATGATCTGTAAAGAAACACAGGAAAAGGGTTCTTATGAAAATTTAATTAAAAAATACTCGTTAACACTCTAGAGTCCAGAGTTTACATCAGATTCAATTCAAACTTTCACAGAATGATTGTACCAACATAAGGATTGTTCCTTTGGAAATTTGGTATGATTCGTAAAGAAACATGGTAAAAGGGGCCTTAATAAAACTTAATTAAAAAATCCTCGTTTACGAGATAGAGTCCACAGTTTTCATCAGATTCTCATCAAACTTTCACAGTATGATTGTACCATCATAAGGATCGTTCCTTTTGAAAATGGGAATAATCCGTCAAGAAACATGGGAAAAGGGGCCTTATGAAAATTAAATTAAAAATTCAATAAAAAATCCTCTTTTACGCGATAGAGTCCACAGTTTTCATCGGATTCTCTTCAAACTTTCTCAGAATGATTGTACTATCATAAGGATCATTCCTTTCCAAAATGGGTATGATCTGTCAAGAAACACAGGAAAAAGGGGTCTTTTAAAAAATTTAATTAAAAAATCTTCGTTAACACTCTAGAGTCCACAGTTTTCATCAGATTGTATTTAAACTTTCACAGAATGATTGTACCATCATAAGGATAGTTCCTTTGGGAATTTGGTCAGATCCATCAGGAAACACGGGAAAAGGGGCCTTTTGAAAATTTAATCGAACAATCTTTTAAGAAATCCTCTTTAACGTAGTTTTCAACAAATTCTCTTCAAACATTCCCAGAATGATTATTACATTAAATGGATTGTTCCTTTCGGAAGTAGGTTTGATCCATCAAGTTTCATGGGAAAAGGGGGCCTATGTAAATTTAATAAAAAGATCTTAGTCAACACATCATGGCCCTAGATTTCACCTGATTGATTCAAACTTTCACATAATGATTGTACCATCATAAGCTTTGTTCCTTTCAAATTTGGTCTGATCCATTGAGAAACATAGGAAAAGGGGCCTTAGGAAAATTCAATTAAAAAAATCTTAATTAATGCTTGTAAGTCCACAGATGAGTCGGGGTTGTCTTTATACTCAAACAGAATAATTATACTTTTGTAAGAAGAGTTCCCTTTGGAATTGGTACAGATCCATCAAGTAACATGGGTAAAGGGGCTAAATGAAAATTCAATTAATAAAACCCTGTTAACACAATGAAGCCCACAGCTTTGATTAGATTTTGTTGAAACTTTCACGGATTGATTGGAAGGTCATAACTATCATTCTTTTCATAACAGTGTTCGAACTGTCAAGAAACACAGGAAAAGAGGCCTTATGAAAATTTCATTTATAAATCCTGGTTACCAAGTCCAGAGCTTTCATCGGATTTTCTTCAAACATTCACAGAATAATTGTACAATAATAATGATTGTTGATGTTTGCATTAGACCTGATCCGTCAAGTAACACCGGAAAAGGAGCATTATGAAATTTAATTTTGAAATCCTTGTACCACAATAAAGTCAACAGTTTTCATCAGATTCTGTTTAAACTTTCACGGAATGATTATTCCATCATGAGGATTCTTTCTTTTCAAATTAGGCGTGAACTGTCTAGTATCATGGGAAAAGGGGCCTTTTGAGAATCTTATCTATAATCCTTGTAACCAAGTCCAGAGCTTTCATTGGATTTTATTCAAACCTTCACAGAATCATTGTACAATAATCACAATTGTTGATGACATGAGACCTGATCCTTCAAGTATCACAGGAAAAGGAGCCTTATGAAAATTTTATTTTTAAAATTTTACACCAAGATAAAGTCTGCAGTTTTCATCAGATTCAGTTCAAACTTTCACAGAATGTTTGTACTATCATTAGGATTGTTTCTTTCCAAATTGGGCTTGATCTGTCTAGTATCATAGGAAAAGGGGCTGTATGAAAAATTATTACCAAATCCTCATAAACACAACAATGTCCTCAGTCTATATCAGAATCTCTTCAAACTTTAATAGAATGATTATACCATCATTTGGATTGTTCCTTTGTAAATTAGGCCTGATTGGTTAAGTGACACAAGAAAAGGGACCTTATAAAAATTTTATTACAAAACATCATTGTTACAATAAAGTCCTCAGTCTTTATCATTTTCTTCAAACAAACTATCACTAGGATTGTTCCTTTGTACATTGGGTCTGATTTGTTAAGTTTCACGGAAAAGGGGCCTTATGAAAATTTTGTTACAAAAATTCTTGACACAATTCAGTCCAATGTTTTCATTGATTCTCTTTAACTTTTAAAGAATGATTGTACCTTCATTAGAATTGTTCCTTTTGAAATTTTGTTTGTTCGTAAAGTATCATGAGAAAAGGGGCCCTATGAGGATTTCACTATAAACTCATTAACACAATAAATTCCACAGAATACACAGATTGATTGTACCATCATTTCAATTGTTTATTTTGACAGTGGATCTGATTATGGCAAGTGTCACATAAAAAGGGGCCTTATGAAAAACTTTTTTAAATTTTCTAGTTAACACAATGATGTCCCTTGATTTCACCGGATTCACTTCAAAATTTCACAGAATGATTGTACAATCACTTAAATGGTTCTTTTCAGTACTGGGTACATTCCATCAAGTATCTTGTAAAAAGGGGCCATATGATTATTTTTTTTAAATATTCTAGTAAACATAATGAATTCCCAATATTTCATCGGATTCACTTTTAACTTTCACAGAATGATTAAACCAACAGTAAAATATCACGGGAAAAGGGGCCTTATGAGAACTTGAATTTAATATCTTTGTTAACACAATAAAGTCAACTGTTGAGTTTTATTGGATTCTCTTCAAAGATGCATGGAATAATTGTGGCATTCGAAACACAGGAAAAGGGGCCTTACAGATTATCATTCAAAACATTCAAACATTCTTGTGTATGTGATGAAGATCACAATCATTATCAAATTGTCTTTTAAATTTCACAGGACAATTCTAGGGTTGTTACGGAAAGTTCCTTTTGGAATTAAATTGATCCATCAGAAAACACAGGAAAAGGGGCCTTATTGATTTCAGTCCACAATTATTGTCAGATTTTGATGAAATATTCACCGAATGATTGTAGGGTCATAAGGTAACTTTTTTGTGGAAATGGAGTGGATCCGTCATGAAACATGGGAAAAGGGGCCTTGAGGATTGTTGCTTAAAATGATAAAGGGGATAAAGCCCTTTTTTTTCTTTATGCATTCTTCATTGAGCAATTAACTTCCTTAAATATCAGATTTCTTTAATGGAAAACTTGATAACCAGTAGAGCGTCTCAGGCCCTCATGGGCCTCTTGTTTTTCCTGATTATTCTTCTTGTCGACAATTTTCTCTTTCCTGTCGAATTAACCCCAGTATCCAGCAGGATGGGTACCGGGTCCTTCCTTTAGCGCGCTACGTAGGTCACTCCAGGTCCGACATCAAACAAGTCCTGCGTGGTAAGGACGTTAGATTCCTGTTTGTCATTGTTAAAATCCATTGTAACATTTCTCTTCACTCAATCTTTCAAAATATCAGATAGCAACCAAACTATCAAACAAAATCATGTAAGCAATAAATATTCAATACTGTAACACACTTATCTCTTAACTGCGTTGACACATAGAAATGTGTGAAAAACTTAGTTGATTGCAAATTTCTTCCTCTACGATTAATGTTCGTCCTATAGAGGTGTGAATACATGCAAACAATACGGGACTTTGTAATTTATTCAATGTAGGGGTAGAACGACGTATGGAGGTTCAAATACATAGAAAAAAAGAGTAATAAGATCGGGACTTTAGAATAACTTCGACATGGGGTAACTTCGGCTAAGGGACGTTTGAGGTAAAGGTATTTGACTGTGTCTTCATTTTCCATAATGTTTTTCCCCCAGAAAGTTGAAAAACTGTGAAGTCATGGGGTCCCAGGTTCGATTCCCAGCAGCGGCGAACATCCTTTCCTACATTTATCTTTCACCAATGGATAATTGTAAACCTAAGTTGGACAAGCAGCTGGAGGCTCGGAAAGTTTGTAGTGGTAGTACTGGTGTGTGAATTACTAGAAATCCATGGTTAGGGGCTCCTGCCGCGGTGATATGACTGAAATACTGTTAAAAGTTGTAGTAAACCCCATTCTATCAATCTTGAAAAAATCTAAATTTCATAAACTTTCAATTATCATCTGCAAATCCTTTCAATTAAGACGAGTCTAAAATTTTGCTGTTACGTAATGGGTTGAAATTATAATCATGAAACTTTTTTTGATTTCATTCTCTTTCCTTTCTGCAGACTCCTTGTCCACTAATGACAAAAGCCTCAATATTGAATTTTGTATGCACATCGAAGATAGTCCCCCACATTACCCATTTTGGAAAATAAAGACAAAAAGGAATTTGATTGATTTCTAGAAACGCAATACAAAAACCTGAGTCATCTTGACTCAAGCAGACATTGAGAAAATGCATATTTCATGATGAATATTTGACTTTCACACAACAGCCTTCTCTTTGTAAATGGTCTACCGGATTTTTTCTAGCAAAATTGTCTAAGAAACCATTGATTGGTTTTTGGCTGTAACATTATGTTTGCTATAGCCATCTTGGATGTAAATCCATTTCTAGACAACATTAGACCAAATAGGGGGTTGCAGATATAGTTTCAGCTGTATGTAAAAGAAAAAACAAACAAACAAAAAACATTTAGGCATTAAAAGCCAGTGAAAAAAGATGAGTTAGTTACCAGCAATTTCTTCTTTTCTCACAATCTTTTTTCTATGAACAATCAGTGACACCAAAAAGGGTTTGTGATGTAATGGGTTAATTTACTAAAAGAGAAATAGAAAAATGCATACAATAGCTGAAATTGAATGTTGAAGAATAGAATTACTTATAGCCCACAATATACTCAGTTCTCAAGTCGGAAAATAACGCACAATATACTTAGGTCACAAGTTAGAAAATAGCCCACAATATGCTCAGGTCATAAGTTGGAAAATAGCCCATACAATATACTCAGGTTACAAGTTGGAAAATAGCCCACAATATACTCAGGTCAAGTTGGAAAATAGCCCACAATATACTCAGGTCACAAGTTGGAAAAGGGTTGTTGAAATGGACATGGTATATAACCTAGGAGAGTTTGGTAACATTCACACACTTTAAGTCTCAATACCCTCACAGACAATACCAAAACAACAACCCTGTTTTGCGTATGCGAGATGCGTGTAATTATGGCAACAGCGGGTAATACAAATATTTACATGTATTTACATACAAAATATTTTACAAATATCAACAAACAATTTCTGCTCTAAACCCTACCCCAGCTCACTGATTATGCTCACTGAATGTATTAGATATTCATCTTAAGAATACTGGCCGTCCACGAAAAACCCCACTTTGGAGGAAACGTGTGTCCGCAACATGCACGACTCAAGAACCAGTGATTGGTATGAATCTCAGACTATTCCTAGAATATCTAGCGTGAGGACCTACGCCAATACTCCTTGGATTATTAAATCTATCATTTTGCAATGTAGTTATGTGTATATTCATTGAAGTATGATTCTCGTACTTTACGGAAATTGAATTTGAATGTAACTACGATGTTGCCTGTTAGAAAGTCTCGCTAGAAGTGACCACGTATACACTATTCGTCTATAAATAGAACTCACTGACCAAACCTACGTAACCGGTTTTGGTCGCACTGATTGAGACAGCAATTCTCCGCTATACGGTGTAACGGGGAGAATTATATGTCTCAATACCCTCACAGACAAAACCAAAACAACAACCCTGTTTTGCGTATGCGAGATGCGTATAGAACAAATTCAAAGCATAGAGAAGTAGGACATTCAAATTCAATTTATTATCACGTTTCGATTTTCGATAATCTTTAGAAACATTATAACTTTAATGACTTTGAAACCATCAATCTTTTCTCTAAAGAATCGGCGATATAGCCGTCTTTAGCTGTATCACTTTTCCAACGTCCATGTTTTTTCAAGCATCTATCTGAAATACCTTCAACGTTGGCAGCACATGTGGCCCCACTAGCTCTCAGAGAGTGTGTCCCGAGTTTAAGACCCGGTGCGACCGTTTTCAATTTACTGATAATACATTCCTTTGCTCTGGTATAACTTAGAGGTCTATTTTCGTTTATCAATGCGTATTTTCCTTTTGTTTTCAACATTGGCCTAAAAAGATAGGAATCCTCACTAACTGAAAGACCTGCAGATGACATATAGTTTTGTAACATGTTATAGGGACATGCTACAGTTTTCCCTCTTGCGATCAAAACCTCCTTTCCTTGCCTGTAAATATCTGTTTTACTTTTCCTAACTTTCAAAACTAAATGAATATCATCGAAACGCACATCGGAACATAATAGAGAACTCATTTCGTTGAATCTGAGAAAACCCGAGTAGCAAATTAAAATCATTGACAAATCCCTTAAATTCACAAGTGTCATATCTTTTTGAAAATGTTTACAAAGTTCAATTAGTCTGAATCTATCAAGTCTTTTTTATTTGTTGGTTTGGATCGAAGTCTTTTCGCAGCCAATAACAAATTCTGCACAATAGAATTATTCGTTGGATCCTTAAGTCCATGAAGGGAATGTATCCACTTTATTGAGTAAACAATGGCGGAAATTACACTGTACGTTTTGTTGTCATCCAGCATATGCGTCATAAACGTTGCTACCACCATAGGCTCCGCTGGTTTAGCGCTTAAAGAATGCTTAACACAAAACTGACTAAACACTTTAAAATACCCACTATATTTCTTTATTGTACTATCGGCATGAGAATTGAAAAGATATCTTGCCATATGCTCCGAAGTATCGCTGCCCGAATGTATACCAGCAGTTGCCATTTGGCTCTCTAAATGCTTGCTCAAGTCAAGACCTGTCATAAAAGAAAAGTGAATGAAATTGTGGCAATAAAGTGAAATTGCATATTTATACAGCAAAATCTATTTTTAAAGCCAATAGATCGAACTGTAATGGATCATTTCGAAATATACCATTATTCCCCTTTCCTATGCGAATTAACCCTTTTCTTGGTAGATATCGAACGTCTTTGACAAACTTTTTGAATTTTCCCTTACATTCGCATATTAAAGGCCAAAACGGAGCAGACGGCCACTTCGGTGCTATTAAAGTGCCTTTGGCTTTATCTGTTTCAAGTTTCTTCAAGCAATTTGCAACAAGCCTAGGAGGGGGAACAATCCAGTTATTTTCTTCCTTCCAACATTGGTGGAAAGCATTTATGCCTTCCGTTTCAGGAACCCACCATTTGGAGTTAAAACATACACATTTATTATTATAATGTGAAGAAAATCTATCAATCGTGTGCTTACCCCACATGCTATCCAACCAAGCAAATATTTCGTTTGAGATCGACCAGTCATCGCTATCAAAACACCTACTTAGATGGTCAGCTAACTGGTTTTTCTCCCTAGGAACCCATTCAGGACTAAATTTGATACCGCTCAAATCGCAAAATGTGTTGACAGAAATTGCAATCTTTTGTAGATCTTTTTTCCCACTACCATTTAGCAAAACTGAGCAGACGTTTTTGTTATCAGTATATATTTTAACAGAACAGTTTCGGAGTACCTGACCATGACTTTTTATTATCCTAGATACGGCCTCTGTTTCCCTCCAAGTTGAACTTTTTACCTTTTCGTTTTCGTCCCAACAACCTATGACATGCGTACTACCCTCTTGTATTGCATTGCTATAATCATGTACTACGCTCTCTTCCGCGAGCTGATTTTCAAAACCTTGGCTTTTACAACCCCCACTCGTATCACTGACCTCGTCAAACGAGGCGCTCACTTCCGGGAGCCAATGTAATGGCACTATATCGGCCGTACTACCCGCTTCCTGGGGACTATATGCGCTCACAGCGTTCTCTCTAAATAAACAATTCTTAACTATATACCCACCGTAACCAACGCTACTGGCGTCACTGTACAGTAAATAATCATGTAACACTAATTCTTGCAAGGACTTTCCGACTTCATTTAAGCTTTTCACTGAATTTTTCCAGTATCTTAATTCATCTAAGGCTTTACTAGAAACAGTTACGGGCGAATTCCAGCTCGCCCTCGATAAGATACAATTGTATGATTCCCTGGTCTTGTATCTTACCCTATTTCCAAACACTGTATAAAGCGATATGATTTGTCCTATAACGGACGCCAATTTTCTAACCTGTATAAGGTTGAACTGATCCAGATAAATAATATCTAATATGGAATCTATCGACTTTGACAATCTACATATTCTTTCCTCCGTTATGAAAAGACGGTTCGATATAAAATCGAATACATGTCCTAACCAAGTAACCTTGTGAGATGGTTGCCATTTGCATTTTTCATCTGCTATTAGAAAACCGAACTCTAACAAAGTAGATCTCGTAAAATTACTCGCAAACAGAGCTTCCTGTAAATTTTCGCTGCCACCTATACCGTCATCTAAAAACATGGCAATTTTTATACCCTGTGATCTTATATAAGCAACGACTACGCGAGTCACTTTTGTGAAAATATGCCCAGCAGATGAAATTCCAAACGGTAGTGAATTATAAACATAAAACGATGTTTTACCGTGAACAGTCCATGAAAAACCTAGATATGTTCTGTGATCGGGAAAAATATCGATATGGTGATAAGCACTTTTTAAATCAAAAGTGAACAGATATGACCCTTTACCGAACAAACTTTCAGCCACTTTAACATCTTCGAATTTAATATTAAATAAGTGCAGTTGTTCATTAATGTGTCTACAATCCAAAACGAGCCGTGGTTTGCCTTTTCTGCTATAAGCAACGGTCAAAGGGTTTACAACATAGGGTTTTTCTTTTGTTAAACTAATTACCCCTTTCATTAGTAAGCTCTTTATTTCTTCACCGACGAACTGTGGATTATCTCTAGCGGATTTATTATTTTTGAGAAATTCAGACTTCGGTAAGGTTTTGAATGGAATTTTGTATCCTGAACAGACTACATCATAAATATACGCTGACGCGTTTGCTGATTTCCACCTACTTGCCATAGCTTTTAGCCTTCCTACAGGCGATTGGATTACAGGAATGTCAACCTGCTTCTCTTCCTTATCCTTATTAAAAGAACATGATAAAGAATTGATACTCATCTTATTGTTAGATGACCCAGGACACTCCTTCCTCCAGTGAACAGCCTTACCACACAAAAAACATAGCCCCGGCTTTGTAGCGCTAGATGTAGATGTAGAAGTAGCTGACGGTTGACTCTCTGTTCTCCGATATGGTGTAGTCCTATACTGTTTAGTCTTTTTGGTGCGTTCCGCTTTAAGTTTCTTTGAAGCCCTAGCCTCAGCCGTGTACATTCGACGCTCATCATCCGAATCATCTGCAAGTGGGTTAGTCTCGTATTCATGAACCATGCGCCATCCCAATTCGTTGGAATCTGCCATCCTTATTAGCTTTTGTCTGTGAGCTATCATATCTTTAGCTGAAAACAATACAAAATGTACTCAACAGGGGTCAAAGCCAAATGGTTTGAACTTGTTCAGGTTGGTTTTTCAACCTAATCATTAGCTGTTCTATATAGTTATGTATAAATACATAGGGAATCATTTATATACCTCTTAATAAATATTAGAAAATAACACTAATGTAGACCGTAATATCTATTCTATAGTTGAAACGGCCTATTAAAAATCCTGCGTATTTTCTTAAATGCCTGTCATATGACTTACGTACTTTCGAGTTTTGTCATCGATTAAAAAGTATAAACTTTGCCAAAATTATCTTTTTAGCGCAATCATACAAACGCTGTGGAACACACTTATTAGATACAGTAGGAAATGATTATCAGTCAATTGAATATCTTATTTATTATTTCATAATTGTTATCAATACTTTTGTTGTTTTTATTGTTGTTTTTATCATTTAATTACAATAGTTGATGTCCAAAATAAAACGGTATAGCCTTGTAAAGAGAACTATACTTCTCTGCGCTAAAAAATACCTTCTGTAAGCTTATCCAAGGCCTGAGCAGAGTTAAACTCAATAGACTGTTCTACATCGGTCAATTTATTGGAGACCTTGGCATTGAAACGGAATTGTTCTTCATTGCTCTTTCTTTTGAACTTGGGCGTGTCCGTAACTAACATAGAATTAAGTTTACTAAGCTGGGAGGAGTTGCTGGATTCACTTATCTTTTCAAATAAGCTGCCCATTTCACGCAGTAATTCTTCTTTCTGTTTAGCAAAGGCTGTCTTCATCTTGCTTTCAACCAAGTCATTATGTCTATCTGCCCTACCCCGCTCGTGTTCAATTTCAACGTCTGACATTCTGAACTACGATGTTGCCTGTTAGAAAGTCTCGCTAGAAGTGACCACGTATACACTATTGGTCTATAAATAGAACTCACTGACCAAACCTACGTAACCGGTTTTGGTCGCACTGATTGAGACAGCAATTCTCCGCTATACGGTGTAACGCGGAGAATTATATTTCTCTGTCCAAAATGGTTGTACAACTGTTGATAAGGCAGGGCCTTGGTATTGCATATTTTACATTTTATTTTATCATTATTGTTTACAAAGTTTTCTTAAGCTATTTTCTTGTTGGGTCTAAAAGGTGTTGTTGTGTGGAAATGGGTTAATTACTGATTGATATTATTCAAGCCTGTGGTTATTGTGTCTTTTCTGAACCTATAAGTTAGGGTAAATTAATCTTTATGTTGCATTTTACTGGTTTGCTTCGGTTGTTAGAATAAAAAGTAAAATATATCTATGTTTAAATAAATGGTGGCTCACATACTGTACAACATCTATAGGGAGAATAGTGTCGGAATATATCTATATTCTAGTTTGTTTAACCCTTTCCTGTACAATCACTTGTTTTCACGACCCATAGGTTTCGTATTGGATAAAACATTGCAGGGAAAGAAGAAATTGCTTGTCACAAGCAATTTCTTCTTTCCCTACAATGTTTTCTTCCATTTACAGTGGTTATTTTTCAATTTAAATGCACTTTGATTTGTTGTCTGCAGCCTCTTCCAAATTGGAGCAGTCTAATATTTTGTTGTACGGGAAAGGGTTAATGTCATTTAATGCTTTTTCCTCATTAACCTAACAGCTTCAAACAGGGTTTCTTTATTTCAGATTGATTTAAAAGAAAGCAGGGTTACTCTCTATAAAGATAGATAATTCCTTTTCTTTATACAGACTTATGTTAATATTTCTAAAGTGCAAATAGCAGGATATTCCACAAAACAGCAATCAGAGGATGTAAAACTTAACAAACCAAATACAGCTTTTCGGATTTGTGCAGTGAGGATTTTTCAATCATGCAATTTTCTAAAGATGTGTGCATTTCTAATACTTTAAGCTGTACTAAATTTGCACAACAATGACACAATGTAAATAAAGATTTATGTGCAGCAAAGTGGGGAAGTAAGGTGTGCTCAAAAGGTTTGATTGTTTGAAAAGCAAAATGTTAAAAGATGTTTGTTGTTATCAACATAAAATATGTTTGGATAAATCATATCTATATAGATGGAATAACATGAAAAATCATGGGTAAGTGAAGTTTGTCTAGGATTGTTATAAACTCAAATAATTATCTGAAAATGAAATTGTAGGTTAACCCTTTCCTGTTCTATCCCTTGTTTTTACATCCCTGTGATTTTATAGTTGAGAAAACATTGTAGAAAAGGAAGAAATTGCTCCTAACAAGCAATTTTCTTTTTCCACAATATTTTCTACCTACTGAATGGTAATTTTCCAATTTAAATCCACTTAAAATTTTCGTCAGCAAAACCTTTGAATTTGGACAGGTCTTAAAGTATGCAAAACAGGAAATGGTTAATATCAGAAACTAAAGTTGACTTTGATCCAATTGATCCAATTAACCCACACAACCCCATTCTTAATTTCCTGCAATGTTCTCTACCCAGAAAGACAGGGATTTTTAAGTCAACAGTTTATGTTCCACTTATCGTTTAAATTTTATCGGTTGAAGATTGAGGTCTACAACTTCTTTATGATATGCAAAACATGATGGGGAAAAGGGTTGATTACTTGTAGCATTTTAAGCCCTTATTATCAACTTCATTGGCCAAAGGCTAGCAAGCTATTCTCATAATGTTGTGTCCCTAGTGTGCTCATCCCTCCATTAGTGCAATAACTTTTGTCATGAAAAATCTTTTCCTCCGAAACTATTGGCCGAATTTATTAGTCAGATCTCAACGAAACTTCAGAGGATTGTTACCTAGATTGTCCTCTTTCATATTCCTTCAAACAATTATGTTCCATGAAGAAACCTGGTCATCATTGCAACCAAAGTAAAATCCTTTAAAAATAATTTTCTCTATAAGTGTTTATTTAATTAACCCATTACTAGACGGCAAAATTTCAGACTGATCAAAATTGAAAGGAGTTGCAGACAACAGTTTAAAGTTTATGAAATTTTGAATTTTCAACTTTTTGAATAGAAATAATGGTAAAAGCCAGCAAACTATTGTCATGGTGTTAATATCCATAGTTCGTCTATCCATCTGTCTGTCCGTCCATAAACTTTTGCTTTAAAAATCTTCTCCTCAGAAAGTATTTAACAGATTTCAACCAAATTTTACAGAAATGATCCTTGGGTTACCCTCTTTCAGATTTCTTCAAAAAATGTTGATCGAATGAAAAACATAGCTTTAAGTAGCGGGGCTAGTTTCCATAAATGGTGAGGCCTTTAAAAATCTTCTTCCCAGAAACCAGTTAATGGATTTCAAAAAAATTTCAGAGAAATGATCATTTGGTGACCCTTAATTAGATTCCTTCAAAGAATTTTGATTGGATGAAAAACATGGCTTTAATGGGTGGGGCTAATTTCCATATATTGCGAAACCTTTTTTTTAGAAACTAGTAGATGGATTTCAACCAAATTTCACTGAAATGATCCGCCTGTGACTCTTTTTCAGATTCTTTCAATTAATTCTGATTTGTTGAAAATATTGCTTTTAAGGTTGTGGCTTATGTCCATATATGGTATCAAGTGAATTTTTTGAAAAAATTGTGAATACCTTTTTCATCTGAAATGGTAGATGAATTAACTTGTGTGAATCAATCAAATGGTAGAATTATTAAAGAAAATTATTGACAAGATTTATTTGCCACACATGTTGAATATGCTGCCTGAAAACACCATTTGCTTAATCAGTATAATCAGGCCTGTGGAGTAATACAGGCACTCAAGCGCCTCTATTTCTTAAAGGGCGTCAATAAGCGTGAGTGTGTGTGATTGGGTTAAGTTGATGAAACCTTAAAAGTTTGATAGAAAATATGGTAGAAATAAAATAAAAGAAAATCAGGGCTTTTTGGGGGGATCTTTATTTCAATATTTTGCAAACATTTGAAGTTGTTGGATTACCGGTAGGTTTTATTTATGGTGTAAGGGAGACAACTTACTATTTTGTCAAATTGTTATACAAAAAGATTATGTCCCTTATACCTTGGATATAAGTTGGATATAAGGCTTGTTGTTCATACTATTCACAACTATTTACACTATTGCTTTTGGTTGATTTTAAAATTTTTATACGCCCGTCGAAGACGGGACGTATTATGGGATTACCCGTGGTGTCTGGGCATCCGGGCGGTGTCCACTTCTTTGTCCGGAGCATAACTCTGTCACTGTTAGTCCGATTGACTTTAAACTTGGCAGTTATATTCTTCTCATCAATAAGGAGTGCAGTGTACAAGAACCATAACTCAACCTGGCCTATTTTTTGAGTTATTGCCCTTTGTTGTTTTTCATACTTGAATCTTGTCTTGAGTATATCTCTAAAAGTATTATAGCTAGGATCATGAAACTTCATGGTTGTATAGATCTCACCAAGTGGGAGTGCAGTGTACAAGAACCATAACTCTACTTGCCCTTTGTTGTTTTTCATACTTGAATCTTGTCTGGAGTATATCTCTAAAAGTATAATAGCTAGAATCATGAAATTTCTTGGATGGATAGAGCTCACCAAGTGGGAATGCAGTGTTCAAGAACCATAACTCTACCTAGCGTATATTTTGAGTTATTGTCCTTTGTTGTTTTTCACACTTTGACAATAAATATTCATATTAACCTGTTACCGCCCACCAAATTTTTGACTAGTTAAAATTGATAGATATTGCAGACAACAATTTGAAATTGGTGAAATTAAAGAATACTTGTTTTTTAGGGAAGAAATATTGTGAACATTGCAGAAATAGCTTGATACAAGTCATTTATTCATTTGCACACTTTTTTTTAGACTTCTTTTAGCTCACCTGAGCACAAGGTGCGAGGTGAGCTTTTGTGGTCCGTCGTTGTCCGTCGTCTGTCCGTCCACAATTTCTATAAAAATCTTCTCCTCCTAAACCAGTTGGCCAATCAAGCTGAAACTTTGCAGGGATGATCCTTGGTGAAGTTCTACAAAAGTTGTTAAAAGAATTTAATTCCATCAAAATCTCTAGTTGCCTCGGCATTTGAAAATAGGAAACTTTAGTAATTCTTTAAATATCTTTCAAAATCTTCTCCTCCTAAAACAGTCAGCCAATCAAGCTGAAACTTTGCAGGGATGTTCCTTGGGTGAAGCTCTTCAAAAGTTGTTAAAGAATTTCATTCCGTGAAAACTCTTGTAACCGCAGCATATGAAAATGGGAAATTTTGTAAATCTTTGTTGTTGTTTTTTTACATAGACTACATGGCTAAAGGCCTTTATATTTTGTATAGATCTTAATTATATGGTTCTCTACCGAGTTTTGAAATATTTAATCTCTGGGGTCTAAAATGGCCCCGCCCCTGAGGTCCGAAGTTTGGAAAAATGCTTAATTGGAGCAATTTCAAAAGACTTCTCCTCTTAAACTATACTAGGATATTCATATTGGTATGTAGCATAACTAGATAGTTTTGTACTATATCACTAAAAGATGTCCTCCTAGGGTCAAAAATGGCTCTGCACTAGGGGTCCAAAATTGGAAAAAACGCAAATTTTGAGTATGTTAAAAAAAAATCTTCTTTTTAAGACCGAGGGCATTTATATTTTGAGTGTATAATAGCCTTGCTGTTATCTATCAATTTTGATTAAATTATGCCTGTAGTTTAAAAAACACCCTTCCCTGGGTGCCCAAAGTTCATAAAAATGCTCAATTAGACCATGTTCAACAGTCTTTTCCTCCCAATCTACAAAGTATAGGTCATTCATATCCAGATGGTTCTCTACCATGTTAGCTAAAATCTTAGCCCTGGGATAAAAATAGCATTGCCCCAGGGGTCCAAAATTTTGGAAAACACCCAATTAGAGCAACTTCAAAAGTCTTCTTCTGAAATATAAGGTGAAGGGCATTCATATTTGGTATTTAGCATGACTAAATAATTTTTTACTATGTTACAGGAAAATATGCTCTTAGGGTAAAAAACGTCTCTGCTCCTGGGGTAGAAAATAGCATAAATCGCATTGAAAAAATTCTTCTTCTTAAACATAGGTTCTAGAGCATTTACATTAAAAACATAATTATTATAAAATTATTGTTATCTACCATATTTATATTCTTTAGACAAACGTGGCCCTTCCCAAGGCATCCAAAGTTATGAAAAAGGCTCAATAAGAGCATGTTCATTTTCCTTGCCTAATGTATAGCTTGTAATATATTCATTTATAGTACATCCAGATTGCTCTCTACAAGGTTGCTTAAATTACACCCATTGAAGTTGCAGACAGTAATTAGAGTTTGATTTAAATCTAAATACAAAGAATTTCAGGTAGAAAACTCTGTGAGAAATAGAGAAATTGCTTGTCACCTCCTTTCTCACAATGCTTTTATAAACCTGTTTTCCCTTAGGGTGACAAAGTCTGGGATAGTTTTGTAATGGATTAAACTATAAAACCAAAGGCATTCATTTTTTGTAAAGCATTACTGGATTGTTTTGTACAAAGCCCAAAATCTTATATTTGTTTCATTTATTTTGCTCAAGTAGTGTCTTTTTTATACAAAAAAGTACTGTAATTTGCAGATGCCTCAGGTGAGCAATTTAGGACCATCATGGTCCTCTTGTTGTTAAGAGGCATAAAAAGGAGGGATTGTTTTGGAATAGTTCAATGACATTTAGAAAAGGCCAGTTACATTTAAACCTTATCATCTAATCTTTATTGATGCCGCCGCCATAGCACTGTCGGTAGCACATCAGACTCAAGATCTTCAATCATGGGATGTCATGGGTTCAATGGGCGGCAGCACATATTCTTTCCAACATTTGTCCACCAATGGGTGGATAATTGTAAACCTAAGTTGGATAGCAGCTGGAGACTAGGAAAGGATGTAATGGTAGTGCTGGTGTGAGAAATACCAGGAATCCATTGTTAGGTGCTCCAGCTGCCGTGATATGACTGAAATACTGTTAAAAGTGGCGTTAAACCCAATTCAATCAATCAATCTAATCTTTATTGAAAATCTTGATTTCTCCTTTTACTAAAATGTATTCTACCTTTTAACCTTTTTATACTTTTTGCACATTTGACATTTTTGCCCTTCAATACGCACTAATTTTCACAGATAATATATTGCTGCAAACATTACATGGTATATTGTCATCAAGCAAAAGGGTACAGCAGCTGTTGTGTAATATACAAATGATGAGGCATTCAGTTTGCCCTCTGGGGCAGACATACATTTTCTTCACAGTCCACATCAATATCAATTTATCAAGGATCATTTGGTACATTGACACAGTGACATAGTATTCAATGGTGCATGGTTATTGTCTGTATCAATTATGATCTGACCTCATCAAAATGGTAAAGGTAGACAAGATTAATTTTTGCAGACCCTTTCCCTTGTTTGAGTGTCTTAGCCCGTTACTAGACACTAAATAAAAGACTGGTCCAATTTCAAAGATGATGCAGAGGACAAATTTTAGTTGATGAAATTTTGATAGAATGATTATTGTGGTTAATGCAGAAATGCTTGTGCTTCGGGGCGTCTAAAATGGTCACTTTGTGGTAATGGGTAAGGCATCATTACCATAGGAGGACCAAAACAAAGTATTTTGGATTATTTATGCTACGCATTGTAGACTGAATCAATGTTTATCCCTTTCCTGTTTTCCAAAATTTTAGACTTGTCCAAATGGGTAGCAGACAACACTGTGAAGAAAGTACAACTCAAAAAGTAACCATCCTATATGATAGAAAACATAATGGGAAAAGAAGAAAATGCTTGTTATCAGCAATTTCCTTTTTTGCTCAATATTTTCTCAAGTATGTCATAGGAACATAAAATCCAGGATTGTACAGGAAATGATTAATGAGTTCTGGGTGCAGTATAAAAGACTCTCCCTAGAGCTAAGGGTACAGGAAATGATTAATGAGTTCTGGGTGCAGTATAAAAGACTCTCCCTAGAGCTAGGGTACAGGAAATGATTAATGAGTTCTGGGTGCAGTATAAAAGACTCTCCCCAGAGCTATGGTACAGGAAATGATTAATGAGTTCTGGGTGCAGTATAAAAGCCTCTCCCCAGAGCTAGGGTACAGGAAATGATTAATGAGTTCTGGATGCAGTATAAAAGACTCTCCCTAGAGCTAGGGTACAGGAAATGAGCCTTAGGCTCATCAGTCCAGTGTTTTATAGATAGACATGTATAATCCTTTTTTGAAACTCGTTTAATGTGTCTCTTTTTCCGTTGATACTCTAGAACCTTTTTGATATCTCATAAACCAGCTAGCCCTGCAAATTATCACTTTGTGTTGAGGATTGCAGGATTTTTTTTCATTTATTTCTCAGAATTTATTTGTAGGGGAGATAGATTACTAGAAAGATCTCAAATATTTGAATGAAGTAGACTATGAAATAAAAGTGAAGTAAAATATAAAATAAACGTAAAGTTTTTACAGATGAATAATTCTTGTAAA
The DNA here is from genome assembly GCA_946902895.1 of Fragum fragum. Classification (NCBI taxonomy): domain Eukaryota; kingdom Metazoa; phylum Mollusca; class Bivalvia; order Cardiida; family Cardiidae; genus Fragum; species Fragum fragum. Next base: position 49,457,099 of record OX336376.1, on the reverse strand, counting down.
TTTTCAGGAGAAAATCCATGACAAAGTAATTATAAAGTCAGACAAAAATATCCCCAGTACTATGAATCGTACATTTCATTGGTTGATTTGAATTTTCAGGAGAAGAAAAAAGCAACTAAAGCTGAAGTAGTATTATCAATGTTATGAATATTGCAGAACTTGAACAAACAATAATAAACAGTTCCTACTTTTGAAATTTTCAGGACAGACATGGTGTATAGAATATGTTTGAAACTAATGTATCTTTCTTGGAAATTTCAGGAGAAGATCTAAGTCAGCTTTGAAAAAGCTGAAGAAACTGTTCAACACTGTTAGATTTGTGTCTAAGTTAAAGCCATGGTGAGCTGACTATATCAACTATATCCAGCATGGCTCTCTAACATGTGGGATTAGGGCTTGCAGACATCCAAATAAGGGGGAGTAATTATCATGTTGGAAAAAAAATCAAAATACTGTCAGAACTGTATCCCTGTATCCCTGTGGAGCCCAGATAGCTCAGTTGGTAACATGCTGTACTCTTGATCCTGGGGTTGTGGGTTTGAAACCCTGCTTGTCTCACATTTGGTAAAAAAACGTTTGTGTGTCAAGAAGTGCACCTAGATAGGCAGAAGAGCTAGTTCCTGAGATAGAATGTTGTTGTTTTGTCATGAGAAATGACAAGAACTCATGGTTTAGTGCAGCAGCTTCTGGTATTTTACTGTTGAAATTGTTTAAACTCCATAAAGAAAACCATAAAACCTTTCAATCCACAGTAAGGTATAGAAGTGAGTAGTTGATAAGTTGACTACCATTATTCATGTGGGTATGTCCTTATACAAGACATGTCAGAGCCTCTGTGAGCCCAAAACTGGTGTTACCTAGGAAACATAATGAATAAGTGAACTTTCCTGAGCTTTTACTGAAAGATAGCTATCGCCTGGGCAGGGGGGTACTGTTTGTCCATCCTGTCCTCCACCGAAGTTTGTTCAGAGCATAATAACTACATTTATGAATTGATTTTAAGTTAATTCAGCAGTTGTTGTCCTTCATAGGTAGATGTGCCATTTGAAATAAAGCTTGGTTATCTTCAAGGTCATGGTCACAGTTCAAGAACTTCAACTTGAGTTTGTCTGTATCATACCTCCCATATTTATGGATGAGTTCCATTTTTTTATGGCATGGTTGTTATCCATTGTGATGTGTCATTTGAAACAATTTCGGGAATAGCTTCAAGGTACAAATTCTATTTATAGATTTGGAACAAATTGAACTTTTCTAGAATGTAACTTCTTCATTTATGAATAGATTTCAAAATTATTTTGAACATTTGTTCTCCATTTTGACTACAATTGTGCCATTTTGACTACAAATTTTGAGAAGGACTGAGGGCTTCATGGCACTGTTTAGTGTGGGGTCTGAGTTCATTGATGTGGTATCATACTCCTATCCTACATATTTCATACAAAGTTGTGGGTGCCACATGTGATTTAAATTGTTTTCTGGAGAGAAATTGTATGTACCTTAAACACAAGGTTTTGATATTTAAAAACAAACTCTCTTCTCATTTGGACTATGCAGCCCTGGGTATTAACTCTGACAGTACCTTGCTATGTTTATTGTACCATTTATGATTGGTTCAAGGGAAAGAACTTGATCAAGTTGTTTGTAGTGCCTGGCTATGGTGGTTTTAAATCAGTTTGAATTTACTGTGGCAATCTTTAAGTTATTGGTTTAAAGAGTTCCAAGTAAGAGGCTGTGTCAGCAAATTTCATTTTAAACAATGTTCCATTCTGTATTTTAACTCATTACCACATGAAAAATTTGAGGTTCAAATTTTAAACAACAATTTCAAGTTGAAAGAATTTAAATATCTGTCTTTTTGGGTAGAAATCAACATGTAAATTTTATTGTTGTCCTGAACTGTTTTCCTGGGGTTCATAAAGAATGTTTTTGTGTGGGAATAAGTCAATCAGCTTGTACCCCTAAATTTTGAAATGTATATATATTGGCTTTTGAACTGAAATATCAAAATTAAATATCAAAACTCGAGTTAAAGTACTTACTTAAGCCTTTTGTAACATTAACATATGCACAAGTTTTCTGTGGAATGAGTCAAAATTCATCCGTACAGCCTTAACCTTTGAGAGATTCATAATATTGTAAATCTCAATTTATTTGACAGAATTTGTAAGCATCTATATGTTAATAGGACAAAAATGAGTACAGTGTCCATTTCAAAAAGCAGAGAATTTTGATTGCATGAGCTTTTCAGTTTTGAACCAATTATACAATAACTTTTTATGCATTTACTTGAAATTTTGTATTTTGCTAGCAAGCTAGACAAGTATTCCTGTAATTTTCTGCTAGGTAACATTTCAAATTATTAGTATTGTTTCATAAAAACAAGTTAATTACTTGATTTTAGCTCATCTGAGAGCAATATGCTTAAGGGGAGCTTTTAGCATCACTCAGTGTCTGTCTTGGTTCATCTGTTGTACTTCTCTAAACTATATCTTGTCCTAAACCATGAGGCCAATTTGGACCAAACTTAGCAGGAATGTTCCTTGGATTACCCTTTTTAGCTCACCTAAATATGAAGTTTTGATGCATGGCAGTCCGACTTATGAGACAAAGAAATCATGTAACAATTCTTTAAAAATTTTCTCCTCCTATAAACTACATGGCCAATTTGGACCAAACCTGGCAGGAATGTTCTTTAGGTGACCCAATATTCAAAACTTGTTAGTGAAATTTAGATTTTTGAAAAAAATAGGTATAGCAGGAATTGGCTTTTCAGACTGATCAAATTTTGTTTGTGAAATTTCAATTAGTTTAAAAGTGTGGGTGTTTCAGGGCTGAGCTTATCAGACTTACAGAATTCATGAATTAATTCTTAGGTTTATTTGCCCCCATTATCAGTAATATTGGTTTTGCCTAATTTTAGGTAGTAATCATATAATGATGAAAGGGAAATGATGAATAATTAATGACTGATAATAATTGTTGCATAAAAGGAAGTTGCCCCCCATGAAGGGAATTTGTAAAACAAAGTAATTCGTTCTAAAATGAGTTGTCTCCTGTATGTTAAAGAAAACTAAATCATCTGTATAAAAAATCGACGCTGTTGGAGAGTGATTCAAGTACTCAAGGGTGTCTGGTTCATAAAATCTTGCACTAATGTCACAACAAACACATGGTAAATGACCATTACTCTATCTTCATATTTTTTGTCTTCATTTCTCTTTGAAACTTTCATGCTGAATCATGGTTACTGGACCTCAAGTGAGGAAATCCTTCATCAAATGGTGGACAGAAGATTGTCATAACATCTCTGGCCTTTGCATTGAAACATTAACTATTTCTTACAGTTTGTTTTCTCTCTGACATATTTATTGGATGTAAATTCTAATCTCTCCACTTATCTAATTGTATATTGTGTTTTATTTTCAAAAAGCAACTTTGTTCATAAAAATATTTTTCGTCAAAACATGATCGGTAAGGCTTTATTTGATCATCCAAAAATAATGTTAAATAAGTGTTCAATAATGTTTTTGCTTGAAAGCTGCTTCTAAAAAAACATGAAACGTACAACAAAAATATTAGCTAGTCTCTAAAATATAAGACTTGGTTTGAAAAATCCCATTAGCCAGACAACAAGATTGGCAATATAAAATGTCACCATCCTCGTTTACGTGAACAGATTACTGCTATATCAACTAATCAGTTGACCAATAGAATCTTTGATTTAGACTGAAAGTGAGCTTTGAACTTCAACATTGGCCCCCAAGGGGCATTTTAAATTGTGGTCTGGTTGGTTGTCTATCAATCTGTGTATCTGTTAGCTATTAATGTGTGCACAACTCCTCCCAGGGTTTCTGTTGGAATTAATTGAAACTTACAACAATGAATCTATGTGAGGTCCAATTGTGCATGAGACAAAAATTATTTTGATCTGTCAAGTCAAGTTGGAATTATCCATCCTTGACATGGCAAAATAGATTAAGATTTTTAGTGTTTTTAGTTCACTTGGATGGGAAGTGCTGAAGGTGAGGAATTGTAATCACAATCTGTCAAGTATGAGTTGCCCATTGTTTGTCAACAATTTCTTCAAATGACATCTCAAACCCAAACACAATGCTAATTTCAATCAAATAAGGCAAACATTAATTCCTTAGTTGGCCCTCTTTAAAAGTTGCTAAAAGAACTGAAATCTATAGGTAAAAAAAGTGAAATTAAAAAAAAATCTGTAAAAAGCATCTTCCGACCTTCTAACCCAGAGAGCATAGAGCCTCGATATTTTGCATGAAGTTTCAGTGCATTGACCTCCAACCAAGTGAATTGAATGCATGTTGCTGGTAATGTTTGATGTGAATAATGTAGTTTGATTTTGAGTTTTGAAAAGATTTATTTTGGAAATTACTTAGGTCAATTTTTTGTGTGATAAAAAACAATGTCAATTTTTTCTCCATTGGCTGAAAGCCAGCAGGCTATTATAATGATGTTGTGTCCATCTGTGGGCCATTTAGTATTTACTACACAGGTTTCAATCTAATTTCACAGGAATGATCATGTTGATCTCTTTTTTTTTATTCCTTCATAGGATTTTGATCAGTTTAAAAACATTGCTTTTATGGGTGTTGAAAATTTTCATATATGATATATAGTGAAAACTTTGAAAATCTTCTCACATATACCATTAGATAGAGTTCAATAAAATTTCACAGCAATGACTTCTTAACAGATTCCTTAAAGAATTTAGATTGGATCTGAAACATGGCTTTTACAGGCATAGTTAATTTCCATTATGGTATAATGTAAAAAGTTTGTATATCTTCTCTGGAATCAGGTGGTTGATTTCAAGTAAACTTCACAGGAATTATCCTTTGTTGACCCTATATTAGATTATTTCAAAGAATTCTGATAGACTTGAAATACATTACTTTTATAGATGGGGCTTATTTCCTTATGGTATTTAGTGAAAACTTTGAGAATCCTCTTCTTTGAACTGCAGGATGGATTTCAACTTAATTTCATAGGAATGGTCCTTTGGTGACCCTGTATCAGAATCATTTGGAAAAAAAATAAATAGGATCTTGCTATTGGGGATTGAGCTCATTTCAGGTCAAGACAAAATAGTAATGCAAGGGAAATCATTATTTTTTCTCATAATTTATTATGCTTAACAAGATCTTTGACATAATTATACTCTTACTGTTGTACATGTACTCTTACTGTATCTGAAATCTTAAATGCTCCTTTGATATAAGTTTTTAATTAGAGCTTATACAATTACACCAGTGTAACAAATTAAAAGATAGCTTTAATTGTATAGCTTCCTACTCAAAATCAAAACATAGGTACAAATGATATAGTGGTATCATATATATTTCTGAGAATAATTATGTGGCTGGTTATTACTGTCTTATTATTGAACATGATCAACTTATAGAGTAAACTTAGAAAACTCTCCAAGGTTTGTTTGTTTGTTTTTTTTTTTTTTTTTTTTTTAATGAATGGATCATTATATAAACTAATGACCTCATAATTCTTTTCTACCCTCAAGGAAGTATTTAGGCAAACATCATGAAAAAGGAAATGTAGCTTGTTTCAATGATATTTGACATTGATTTCAATTCAATTGCATGTTGAATTTGGCAATCCCAAAATTCTACTGTCGAGTTATGGGTTAATATAATGTGTAAAATATATTCCTGATATATAAAATCTCATGTTTTTAGCTCACCTGAGAACAACGTGCTCAAGGTGAGCTTTTGGTATCACCTTTTGTCCGTCGTGCATCCTGTGTCAGAAGGCGTCAACAATTCTTTAACCCTTTCCCGTTCAAATACGGGATTTTACGTTCCTGTGATTTTACATTCGAGAAAACATTGTGGAAAAAGAAGAATTGCTTGTAACAAGCAATTTCTCCTTTTTCCACAATATTTTCTACCACATGGGATGGTTTCATTTCAAATGGCATCAAGTTTTCATTGCCATCTGCAACCTCTTTCAATTTGGACCAGTCTAAAATTTCCAAAAACAGGAAAGGGTTAAACATCTTCTCCTCAGTAACTACTGGACAGATTTCACCTAAACTTGGTCGGAATGTTCCTTGGGTGACCCTTCTCAAAAGTTGTTCGCGAATTTTAGATTGACCCCCAAATATGGGTGTGTCAGAGCGTGGCAGTTTTTTACTTTGAAATCTTTAAACAACTTCTCCTCAGTAATATTTGGGCCAATTTCAACCAAATTTGGTGTGAATGTTCCTTGGGTGACCCTTTTCAAAAGTTGTTTGCGAAACTTTGATTGACGCCCAAATATGGGCGTGGCAGGGCATGGCAGTTTTTGACTTTGAAATCTTTAAACATCTTCTCCTCAGTAACCATTGGGCCAATTTCAACCAAATTTGGTATGAATGTTCCTTGGGTGAACCTTTTCAAAAGTTGTTCTAGAATTTTGATTTATGCCCAAATATGGGCGTGGCAGATTTTTGTTTTTTTTGACTTTGAAATCTTTAAACATCTTCTCCTCAGTAACCATTGGGCCAATTTCAACAAAACTTGGCATGAATGTTCCTTGGGTGACCCTTTTCAAAAGTTGTTCGCGAAATTTTGTTTCACGCCAAAAAATGGGCATGGCAGTTTTTGACTTTAAAATCTTTAAACATCTTCAGTAACCATTGGGCCAATTTCAACCCAATTTGGTATGAATAATCCTTGGGTGACCCTTTTCGAAAGTTGTTCATTGAATTCTGATTTTTGCCCAAATATGGGCCTGGCAGGGCATGGCAGTTTTTGTCTTTGAAATCTTTAAACATCTCCTCAGTAACCATTAGGCCAATTTCAACCAAACTTGGCATAAATTTTTCTTTGATGATACTTCTCAAAAATTGTTAAAGGAATTTTGATTTTTGCCCAAATATGGGCATGGTAGGGCGTGGCAGTTTTTGACTTTGAAATCTTTAAACATCTTCTCCTCAGAAACCATTTGGCCAATTTCAACCAAACTTGGCATGAATGTCCCTTGGGTGACCCTTTTCAAAAGTTGTTCTAAAATTTTGATTTATGCCCAAATATGGGCGTGGCAGGGCGAGGCAGTTTTTGACTTTGTAATCTTTAAACATCTTCTCCTCAGTTACAAAAACCATTGGGCCAATTTCAACCAAACTTTGCATGAATGTTTCTTGGGTAACCCTTTTCAAAAGTTGTTTGTGGAATTTTGATTTATGCCCAAATATGGGCAGTTTTTGACTTTGAAATCTTTAAACATCTTCTCCTCAGTAACATTAGGGCCAATTTCAACCAAATTTGGTATGAATGTTCCTTGGGTGACCCTTTTCAAAAGTTGTTCTAGAATTTTGATTTATGCCCAAATATGGGCATGGCAGTTTTTTGTTGACTTTGAAATCTTTAAACATCTTCTCCTCAGTAACCATTTGGCCAATTTCAACCAAACTTGGCATGAATGTTCCTCATGTGACCCTTTTCAAAAGTTGTTCTAGAATTTTTGATTCACACCCAAATATCGGCATGGCAGGGCGTGGCAATTTTTGACTTTATAATCTTTAAACATCTCCTCAGTAACCTTAGGGCCAATTTCAACCAAACCTGGCAGACATGTTCCTTGGGTGACCCTTTTCAAAAGTTGTTCTAGAATTTTGATTTTTGCCCAAATAAGGGCATGGCAGTGTGGGGCAGTTTTTGACTTAGAAGTCCTTTAACATCTTCTCCTCAGTAACCATTGGGCCAATTTCAACCAAACTTGACATGAATGTTCCTTGGGGGACCCTTTTCAAAAGTTGTTCACAAAATTTTCAGTGAAGCCCAAATATGGGTGTTGCAGGGAGTGGCAGTTTTTGACTTTGAAAACTTAAAAGATCTTCCCCTCAGTAATATTTGGGCCAATTTCAATCAAACTTGGCTTGAATGTTCCTTGGGTGACCCTTTTCAAAAATTGTTAGCAGAATTTTGTTTCACGCCCAAAAATGGGCGTGACAGGGCATGGCAGTTTTTGACTTTGAATTCTTTAAACATCTTCTCCTCAGGAACCATTGGGCCAATTTCAACCAAACTTGGCATGAATGTTCCTTGGGTGACCCTTTTCAAAAGTTGTTCACAAAATTTTGATTTATGCCCAAATATGGGCGTGGCAGGGCATGGTAGTTTTTGTCTTTGAAATCTTTAAACATCTCCTCAGTAACCACAGGGCCAATTTCAACCAAACTTGGCATGAATTTTCCTTTGGTGACACTTTTCAAAAGTTGTTCGAGGAATTTTGATTTTTGCCCAAATACGGGCGTGGCAGGGTGTGGCAGTTTTTGACTTTGAAATCTTTAAACATCTTCTCCTCAGGAACCATTGGGCCAATTTCAACCAAACTTGGCATGAATGTTCCTTGGGTGACCCATTTCAAAAGTTGTTCACAAAATTTTGATTTATGCCAAAATATGGACGTGGTCGGGCGTGGCAGTTTTTGACTTTGAAATCTTTAAACGTCTTCTCCTCAGTTACAAAAACCATTGGGCCAATTTCAACCAAACTTTGCATGAATGTTCCTTGGGTAACCCTTTTCAAAAGTTGTTCTAGAATTTTTATTAATGCCCAAATAAGGGCAGTTTTTGACTTTGAAATCTTTAAACATCTTCTCCTCAGTAACATTGGGGCCAATTTCAACCAAATTTGGTATGAATGTTCCTTGGGTGAACCTTTTCAAAAGTTGTTCTAGAATTTTGATGAATGCCCAAATATGGGTGTGGCAGTTTTTTGCTTTTTTTGACTTTGAAATCTTTAAACATCTTCTCCTCAGTAACCATTGGGCCAATTTCAACCAAACTTGGCATGAATGTTCCTTGGGTGACCCTTTTCAAAAGCTGTTCTAGAATTTTGATTCACACCCAAATATGGGCATGGCAGGGCGTGGCAATTTTTGACTTTGTGATATTTAAACATCTCCCCAGTAACCATTGGGCCAATTTCAACCAAACCTGGCAGACATGTTCCTTGAGTGACCCTTTTCAAAAGTTGTTCTAGAATATTGCCCAAATAAGGGCGTGGCAGTGTGGGGCAGTTTTTGACTTAGAGGTCTTTAAACATCTTCTCCTCAGTAACCATTGGGCCAATTTCAACCAAACTTGGCATGAATGTTCCTTGGGTGACCCTTTTCAAATTGTGTTTGGAAATATGATTTTTGCCCAAATATGGGCATGGCAGTTTTTTATTTAGAAATTTTAAATATCTTCTCCTCAGTAATCATTGGGCCAATTTCAACAAAACATGGGATGAATATTCCTTGGGTGACCCTTTTCAAAAGTTGTTCATGAAATTTGATTGATGCCTAAATATGGGTGTGGCAGGTTGGGGCAGTTTTTTATTTAGAAATCTTTCAATATCTTCTTCTCAGTAATCATTGGGCCAATTTCATCCAAACTTGGCATGAATGTTTCTTTGGTGACCCTTTTCAAAAGGTTTTCGCAGATGTTGATTGACGCCAAATATGGGCGTGGCAGGGCGGGGCAATTTTTTTTTTCTTTGAAATTTGAAACATCTCCTCGGTAACCATTGGGCCAATTTCAACTAAACTTAAATGAATATTCCTTGGGTGACCCTTTTCAAAAGTGTTGGCTAAATTTTGAATCATCTTACATTAGTCAGGTGAGCGATTTTAGGGCCATTCTGGCCCCCTTGTTATACTTAAACAGAGCAAGGTCAGAGGAACAGAAGCTGAAACACCGAATGACTGCTTTCAAAATTAGTGACATAAGTTATATGTATAGAGGACAAAGAAGGCATTTCCCTAACAAGCTGGTCTTTTTTTGCTCACCTGAGCATGGAGTGCTCTAGGTGAACTATTGTGATCTGTCATCAACCAGCAACCATCTGTCTGTCTGTCACAATTACAAAAAAAATCTTCTCCTCCTATACTTACCATTGAATTTCATCCAAACTTCAAAGAAATGATCCTTAGGTCATGCTCTTTCAAAATGCTTCAAAGAATTGAAATCCATCAAGGAGTGAAAAAACTTAAAACATGATCTCCTCCAAAACCATACGACCCAGAGTTTTGATAATTGGTATGAATATTATCTTTTGACGCTTTACCAAAATACTTCAAAGAATTACCATACTTTGAAAATTAGACCTTTTCTATGCAATCTCTGATTTTACAAAGAATCAGAGAAGGGAATCTTTGGAAATTTTCTTTGCCCAAACTATAAGGCCCAGAGCTTTAATATTTTGTTTATATCAATGTCTATTTACCCTTCACATAAATACTTTATAGAATTACCATACTCTGAAAATTAGCACATATCTGTGTGATCCCTTATTTAACACAGAAATAAAGAAGGATATTTTTGAAAATCTTCTTCTCCCAACCTTTAAGGCCTAGAGCTTTAATATTTTGTATTTTGCATTGATCCTTACTAATTTGTATTTTGCATTGATCCTTACTAAAATTCTTCAAAGAGGTACTGTACACTGAAAATTAACCTGTCCTGCAAGATCCCTGATTTTACATATGAATAAAGGAGGAAATCTTTGAAAATATTCTTCTCCCAAACCATAAGGCCTAGATCTTAATATTTGATGTTTATCAATACCAGTCCTGTTGACCCTTTACCAAAATACTTCATAGAATTATCATTTTCTTAAAATAAGCCATTTTCTGTGCAAACCCTGGTTTAACATATGAATAAATAAGGATATCTTTTAAAATCTTCCCCTCCTATACCATTAGGCCTAGAACTTTAGTATTTATCAATGTCTATTGACCCTTATAAAAATATTTGAAAAAATTACTGTAATCTGGAAATTAGCTCTAAATGGTAGGATCTTCAATATACCTTTGATTAAAGGAGAAAATCTTTAAAAAAAATCTTCTAAGAAAATAATAAGGTGTAGGGCTTTGATATTTTGTATAAATCATAAAGCCTTGAGCCATCATTCTCCATCATTGTCCTCTTGTTTAAATTAGTAAAAGCTATAGCCCTTTTGTCGCCTGTGGTTGCATTGTTGTAAAAAATACTTTGACAGTTTGTAAAATCTTTGGTATTACTCAGCACATTCACTATATATATTCACTATCAATATATTCTTTGCTAATAAGGGGGATATCTCTGCTTGTTTTGCTCCACTGGCTGAAAGCCAGAGAGCTATTGTCATGGGGTTGTGTCTGTCGTGTGTGCGTCTGTCCTTCCTGTCTTCCATATGTAAACTTTTACTTTGAAAATCTTCTCCTTCAGAAAGAACTAAACAGATTTCAACCAAATTTCACAGAAATGATCCTTGGGTGACCCTCTATCGGATTCCTTCAAAGAATTTTGATTGGATGAAGAACATGGCTTTAATGGGCTGAGCTATTTAAAATAAATGGTGAAAGCTATGAAAATCTTCTTCTCAGAATGAGTGGATTGATTTCAACAAATTTCACAGAAATGATCCTTGGATGAAACTTTATCAGATTCCTTCAAAGAATTTTGATCAGATGAAGAGCATGGCTTTAATTGGGCTGGGCTTATTTACATATATGGTGAAAGCTTTTGAAATCTTCTTCTTAGAACCTAGTGGATTGATTTCAATCAAATTTCACAGAAATGATTCTATGGTGAACCTCTATCAGATTCCTTCAAAGAATTTTGATCAGATGAAATTCATGGCTTTAATGGGCAGGGCTTATTTCTATATATGGTGAGAGCTTTGAAATTCTTCATCTCAGAAACCATTGGATGGATTTCAACCAAATTTCACAGAAATGATCCTATGGTGAACCTCTATTAGATTCCTTCGAAGAATTTTGATCAGATTAAAAACATGGCTTAAATGGATGGGGCTATTTCCATATATGGTAAAGGCCTTGAAATTCTTCTTCTTAGAAACCAGTGGATGGATTTCAACGAAATTTGACTGGATCAAGCCTTGGGTGACTTTTTATCAGATTATAAAAAAGAATTTTGATTGGATGAAAAATATGCCATTAATTGGCAGGGCCAAATTCCATTTATTGTATATACTGCAAACTTTGTTAATTTCTCAGAAACCTGTTGATGGATTTCAACCAAATTTCACGGGATGATAACCAGATTACTGTTTGACAGATTCCTTCATATAATTTTGATTCGTAGAAAAACATAGCTATTATGCTGATGGGTTATGTCAATATATGTTATACAGTGAAAATTTTACATAATGAATTTTGACTTAACTTGACTTTTGTAAAAAACAATGAAAAGTGTGAAATGGTTCTCAAGGAATATTTCAATGATTTAGATTTATTTTCATTATATTCAGTTTATCTTAAATTCATGAAAAAATTTGCTTAATTAGTACGTTCATGCCTGTGGAGCAATAAAGGCGCTCAAGCGCCTCTAGTCTTACAAATAATGCCCCTTTTTAGCTCACCTGAGCACAAAGTGCTCTGGGTGAGCTATTATGATCGCTCATTGTCCGGCATCTATTCGTCTGTCCATCCACCTGTCCGTCCGTTCGTTCACATTTTCAAAATTCTTCTCCTTCTACACCTACCATGAATTTCAACCAAAAAAATAATCCTTAGGTCATGCTCTTTTAAATATGTCAAAGAATAGAAATCCATGAAGAACTTTGGTTGCCATGGTAAACCAGTGAAAAACTTTAAAAATCTTGTCTTGCCAAAGAATAACCTCCCTCTGAAAATTAGCCCTTTTCTGTGCAATCCCTGATTTTACATAGAAATGTAGAAGAAAATCTTTTTCTCCCAAACCTTAAGGCCTAGAGGTTTGATATTTGGTATAGATCATTAACTATTAACCCTTTACCAATATACTTCAAAGAATTACTGTCCTCAGAAAATTAGCCCTTTTCTTTGTGAATCCCTGATTTTACATATGAATAAAGAATGATATCTTTGAAAATTTTCTACTCCTAAACCATTGGGCCTAGAGCCTTGATATTTGGTATTAATCATCACCTATTGACCCTTTGCTAACATACTCTCAATAATTACCACATTCTGAAAATTAGCCCTTTCCCTTATGATCCCTTATTTTACAAATGAATAAAGAAGGAAATCTTTGAAAATCTCTCGAATAATAAGGCGTTGATATTTGGTATAAATTATCATCTATTGACCCTCTTTTAAGAATTACAGTATCTTGAAACTTAGCTCTTTTCTGTTTAATCCCTGATTGAACATAGAAATAAAGAAGGAAATCTTTGAAATCTTTTTCTCCTATGTCATATTGCCTAAGGCTTTAATATTTTGCCTGTGTCTATTAAACCTTTACCAAAATACTTCAAAGAATTACCGTATTTGAAAAATAAGCCCTTTTCTGTGCAATTCCTAATTTTAGAAATGAATAAAGAAGGATATCTTTGAAATTCTTCTCCTCTCAAACCATTATGCCTGTGATATTTGGTATGTATCAATGTCTATTGACCCTCCAACAAAATTTTTCAAAGAATTACCGTACTGTGGAAATTAGCACTATATGGTTGGATCTTAAATATATCTAGGATTAAATCAGAAAATCTTCTAACAAAATAATAAGGTGTATTTAATATTTTGTATGATTCATAAAGTTTTGGGCCATCATACTCAGGGAAGCGATATATGACCAACATGGTACTCTTGCTTAATTAGAAGTTCTACCCACTATCAAGTACTTGTACAACTGAGCCGTGGCATCCTCTTGTTATGCTCTTTTTTAGCTCCACTGGCTGAAAACCACGGGGCTATTATCATGGTGTAATGTCTGTTGTGTGGTCCTCCGTCATTTTACTTTAAAAATCTTCTCCTCAGAAAGTACTGAAACAAATTCAACCAAATTTCACAGAAAGAGTGGATGACCCTTTATCAGATTCCTTCAAAGAAATTATTATCTGATGAAAGACATGGCTTTAATGGGCAGCGCTTATTTCCAAATATGGCAAAAGCTTAAGAAATCTTCTTCTCAGAAACCAGTTGATGGATTTTAACCAAATTTCACATGAATGATCCTAAATTTGTGACCCTTTATCAGATTTCTTCAAAGAATTTTGATCTGATGAAAAGCATGACTTTAACGGGTGTGGCTAATTTCCATATATGGTGAAAGCTTTGAAAATCTTCTTCTTAGAAACAATTTGATCATTTTCATCCAAATTTTACAGGAATCATCCTTTGGTGAACTTTTATCAGATTCCTACAAAAAAAATTGAGCAGATTGAAAACATAGCTTTAATAGGCAGGACTCTTTTCCAAATATGGTTCAGCTGTAAAAATCTTCTATTCATAAAGCAGTAGATGGAATTCATTCAAATTTCACTGGAATGTTGTTCGAATGAAAAACATGGCTTTAATGGGTGGGGCTTTAAAATCTTTTTTTCGGAAAACTGAGTAGATTGATTTCAAGTAAATTCTACAGGAATGATCCTTTGGTGACTTTTTATCAGATTACTTTAAGGATTTTTATAGGATGAAAAACATTGAAAATAGGAAAGGCTTATTTTTTTTATATGTTATATGGTGAAAACTTTGAAAATATGAAAAACATGACTTGAGGAGGAGGGGGGGAGGCTTAATCTTTTCATGTATGGAATTTACTCTGAAAACTTGGAAAATCTTCCGTAAATGGATTTTAACTAAATTTCATAGAAATTATCTTTCAATGTTGTTTGTCAGATTCCTTTATATAATTTTGATTGGTTGAAAAAAATGCATTTTTCTGACATAGCTTATGTTCATATATGGTATACAGTAAAGACCTTTCATCTGACTTGGTAAATAACATAACACATCTTGACTGTTGAAAACTTTGAAACTTTGAAAATGCTTCTCTATAACTACTTCAAAGATTTCATTGACCAGATTTATTTGCCAGATGTGTCAAAGATAATTCAGTGTATATCAAATTCCTAAAAACACCCTTTGCTTAATCAGTACATTCAGGCCTGTAGTTTAAATGTTATTATCATGACCTTGTGCTTGTCAATGTGATAGATTCAATAGGTGCTAGTTTAGAGAACTAACATATTGTAGTATACCTGATTATATAAAGGTTTTCTTTCTTTATTCTAAAATTTACAAGCAAATGTTTTTTCATGTTGCCCTGATAACATAAAAACATTTTTTTGAAGATGTATAGAATACCAGTCAATCTGCAGGTTTTTTGGAAGAGTTATTAGTTTAAAGTGTTTCTTAAATGAAGAACCGCTAGCCCTGCCCACTGGCTCTGACAGAAGGTTCCTTTTCAATATTTAATGATGTTATTTTGCAAAATTCATGGCCAGTAACTTGTCACAAAAAATTGTTGGTTGGCGACCTAAATGTCATTAGTACAGCTTGAATAAGTTGTAGTTAAGACATTTAAGTCAACAAAATGCTTCACTAAAATGTCAGCCAATTTTGAATTGCAAAGTTCTTCTTAATCAATGATTTGATTACACATTATCTTATTTATTATCTTTAGTTTTTTTCTAAAGTTTTTTTGTCATGCATCTTAATAATTATGTCAGAGTCAGGAACCTTTACCATCACAACAGACTTTTTTCATGCCTCTAAAGAAAAGACTTTGGTCGATATTGATGAAAATGAAGAAATTGCTAGTCTCAAGTAATTTCCCCATTAACCTCAATATTTTCCAAAATTAAACACAGATTTCAAAATTTGATCTAAGTAGCAAATTGTTGTTTGCAACCTTTTTGAATTTTGATCTAAAATTTCATTTGATTATGGTGTTGAACAAATGGTGTTGATTGATTTGTAAAACCATTAGTTTGATCTGTATATTTTCTAACAATCCAAGTATGTTGAATATTTGAGTGTATGTGTTGTAGTTTCAGTGAGAGTTACTTCACAGTTAAAGGTGCTGCATTGATTCTACCACAGAGTGACTATGAAGGAGCTTATGCTAGAAAACCCTCCAAGAGTCAAGGTCAGTAACAATGACAACAGCTTTGGTACCTAGCACAAAATGTTCCAACCCTGACATTCATTTGAGGAATTTTGACCCGTTTTCAACTGAGAAATTCTTGGAAAAAAAATTAAAATTTTATGTCCAACTGCCATATTTCTGATTATATCTCTGTACCTATGTATGCTTTTGCTCTGAAATTTTGTACATTCTTTTTTCACCAATATATCATCCCCATGGCGAAAACTTGTTACTCTACATTCATTATGAATAAGACGTTTGGTTAAGTTTTATGTGCAAGTCTCATATCTCTGTTTCTACAATTGTTATTGCTCTGAAACTTTACACATGCTCCTATTATCTCCTAAAGAAAACATTACTCTGTCATTCATTTTAGTGGAATTTTGACCCTTTGATGCTATTCGGTTTTGCAAATTTTTATACCCCCCACAACGAAGTTATGGTGGGGTATACTGGAATCAGGTTGTCCGTCCGTCTGTCCGTCCATCCGTGGACATAATTTTGTGTCCTCTTCTCCTCCCACATTATTTGACCAATTTTGCTGAAATTTTATCAGGTTGTTTCCTATCATATGAAGTTGTGCACCTGCAATTTTCGTCTTGATCCAGTTGTTAGTTTCAGAGTTATGCCATTTTGAACTTTTTAAGGGGGGGGGGGGGGGAGTAGTCAAAATTTAAAATTGCAAAACTCAGTAACCATAAGGGGAGTTACCAAATTTGGTAAGTAACATCATCTTGTTGACCTTTACAAAATATCGAACGGTTTATTTCCTGAGATCAAATTTGACCCCGCCCCCAGGGGGTCAAAAATTTAACATAGGCTCGTATTGACTTTTCGTGGATATAATTTTGTGTCATCATCTCCTCACACAGTTTTCTTTAACATAGGCTCAAATTGACCAACCTTTCCTAATCAGTCAACTCTAGCAACAAACACAAAATCAGAAAGAGGTGGAGGGTTGGCAATGTTCATCCACCATGACATGCATGTGATTAAACAGCTTCAAATTCCACTCCTTCATAGAAAAGCCTTTTTAGCGGTGTGGGGGGTATTCTTTTCAGCCCTTGAGGGCGACAGCTCTAGTTTGACCTGTCCAAATTCGAAGCTTTGAAGACGAAAAATTCAATTTGGACAGATTAATCTGGAAAAGAAGAAATTGGATAGTGTAAATTTACTCATTATTCGACATTCCTGGTTTGGAATTATGCTTAATGTCAACATTGAATTGTTGTTACTATCCAGAAGTCAGAATAGTTGAGCGTTGCTGTCCACTGATAGCTCTTGTTGAATTAGCAACTTAATCTCCTTTGTAAACCATCTATCCATATCAATATGGTCTTTTGTTTACATGAAATAAATGTCTAATCTTTGTCTTCCAGGAGAACTACAAACCCATCTACAGGCTATGTTTAGTTTACTACGACCACAGGATATCATAACAGTGGTATGCTTTTACCAATTTCCTAACTGACAAATAAGGATTTATATCAGATGAAACAAGATGTGTTTGTGAAACACAATGCCCCCACCTAAATGTATGACTTTGGTATGTGACCCAGACCTTATAACATGACCTTGACCTTGATATAAGAAGATGCGTATTATGGAGATGAATCATCATGCCAAATATGAGAATTGTATCTTGAATAGGGTGGTAGTAATAAGGAATAATAAGTTTTTAGCTCACTTGAGTACTAAGTGCTCTGGGTGAGCTATTGTGATCGGTCATCGTCCGGTGTCTGTCCGTACATCTGTCTTTCTGTCCATATGTCTGTCTGTCAATATGTCTGTCCGTCCTTCAGTTCAAAATTACAAAAAAATCTTCTCATAAACTAACCATGGAATTACAGAAATGATCCTATAGTCATGCTCTTTCAAAATACTTCAAAGAATTGAAATCCATGAATAACTTTGGTTGCCATGGCAACTGAGTAAAATAATCTTCTCCTCCCAAACCATAATGCCTAGAGCTTTGATATTATGTCTCAATCATCATCATTTGACCCTCTACCAAAATATTTCAAAGAATTACCGTATCTTGAAAATTAGCCCATTTCTGTGTGATCCCTGATTTTACAAAGGAATATTGAAGGAAACCTTTGAAAATCTTCTTCTCCCAAACCATAAGGCCTAGAGCTTTGATATTTTCTCTAAATCATCATCTATTGACCCTCTACCAAATTACTTCAATGAATTACAGTATCTTGAAAATAAGCCCGTTTCTGTGCAATCCCTGATTTTACATAGAATTAAAGAAGGATGTCTTTGAAAATCTTTTCCTTATTATTTGGCCTAGAGCTTTGATATTTTGTATAAATCACCATCTATTGACCATCTACCAAAATACTTCAAAGAATCACTGTATCCTGAAAATTAGCCCTTTTGTGTGATCTCCGATTTTTAATAGAAATAAAGAAGGAAATCTTTAAAAATCACCTTCTCCCAAACCTTAAGGCCTAGAGCTTTGATTTTTGGTATAAATCATTATCTCTTGACCCTCTACCAAAATACTTCAAGTTACCATCGTCTGAAATAAACCATTTTCTCTGCAATCCAAGATTTTAGAAAAGAAAAAGAAGGAAAATCTTCTAACTATTAGGTTTAGAGCTTTGATATTTGGTATAAATCATCATCTATTGACCTTCTCCCAAAATACTTCAAAGAATTACCATACTCTGGAAATTAGCTTTAAATGGTAGGATCTTCAATTTACCTAGGATTAAATGAGAAAATCTTTTAAGAACTGTCTCGAAATATTTAGGTGTAGTGCTTTGATATTTTGTTTATATCATAAAACCTTGAGCCATGATACTCAGGGGAGTGATATAGGACCACCATGGTCCTCTTGTTTGGTTTGGTTTTGCTGACAAACAGATTCACAGACAGATGATGGACAGACAGACGGACAGTGGTAAAACAATATGCCCCGATCTTTCGATGCGGGGGCATAAAAAGAATATTGTTGCAAAAATGTATAATGCTAAAAGTAGCATATTCTTTTTAGCTCCACTGTCATATGCCAGTGTGCTATGGTCATGTTGTTGTGTCTGGCATAAATTCTGTCCTTGAGTCCATAAATTGTTACTTTAAGATTTTCTCATTGCAAACTATTGCGTGGTTGTCAACAGAATTTCAGAAGGATTTATCCTTTGGTATAGCTTAATCAGATTATTTCTAAGAATTTAAACCCTTTCCCACACAATGATGCTTTTAAACGCCCCTCTATATGAAAGCTTTTGAAAACATTGTGGAAAATGAAGAAATTGCTTGCTACAAGCAATTTCTTCATTTTCCACAAAGTTTTTTACCTTAAAAGACAAAGAAATTTAGAATTTCATCAACCTAAAATTGTCGTTTTGCATTTTCTTTTAAATGGACCAGTCTAAGATTTTCTCATGTGTGGATGGGTTAAACAAACTTATGGGCAAGGTTGAGTTCAGTTAATTGTGTATAGGAAAACTTTGAAAATCTTCTTCTGAGAATGGAATGATATGTTGATGGACATCAAATAAATTCACAGGAATGATCTATTTGTGACTCTTTATCAGATTTCTACAAAGAATTCTTATTTGATGAAAACATGACCATGGACAGGCAAATGTATCGTAAAAAATTCAAAAATATTTTTCAAAACTGTACGTCGGAGAGCGTTCAAAATTTAGTAACTACAGGTGATCTTTTAAGAATATTGCTATATGATTAAAGTCAATAGGTAAATGCTGAGTTGTAAATCATATATTTGTATCATAAACATAAACCCATTACCAAATGACAAAATTCTGGACTTGTCCAATGTGAAAAAAGTTGCAGATAACATTTTTAAGTTGATGAAATTTAAAATTTGTAGGGTAGAAAACATTGTGTTTGTGACAAGCAATTTCTTAATTTTCAATGTTTTCAAACCTTCCTTAGTAAGGTAAAATACGGAATTGTGTGAGAATGGGTTAATTGAACATTAATTTTGTAATCACAGTGTAGCATCCTTATGAAAAGTAATATGTATGTTTCATCCTGCATCATTTTATTAGCTCACCTTAGCACAGCCTGCTGAAGGTGAGCTATTATAATCGGTAATGTCCGACAACTGTCTGTCAGTCTGTCCATCTGTCCATCTGTAAACAGTTATTAACCCTTGTCATGCTGAACCCGGAATATTCAGGTTTTTGGCAGGAGGTGTATACTAAGATCAGGCTGCACTTATGTGCAGGCTGATCTTAGTCTATACCTCCTGCTTGTACTTATCCTGCCAGAGTTGTTCATAAAGTTAATTTCTAAAACAAATATTGAATTTTGACCAACAAGTTCTATCGGTGCTTTCAACCCTTTCATTTGACAGCAAGTCAGTAAGGTAATTTATACAGCATGACAAGGGTTAAAATATCTTGTCCTCCTAAACCATAAGGCCTAGAGCTTTGATATTTGGTACATATCATCACCTATTGACCTTCTTCCAATATACTTCAAAGACTTACTGTTTGACCTTCTACCAAAACACTTCAAAGAATTACTGTACTCTTAGAATTAGCACTTTGTCTGTGAGATCCCTGATTTTACAAAGGAAATCTTTGAAAATCTTCTACTCCTAAACCATAGGGTATGGTATGGTACATATCATCACCTATTGACCCTCTACCAAAAAACTTTAAAGAATTACAATACTCTGAAAATTAGCCTTTTTCTGGGCGATCCCTTATTTAATAATGGAATACAGAAGGAAATCTATGAAAATCTTTTTCTCCCAAATCATTGAGCTTAGAGCTTTGATATTTGATATGTATCATCACCTATTGACCCTCTACCTAAATACTCCAGAGAATAACTGTATTCTGAAAATTAGCCCTTTTCTGTGTGATCCCTGATTTTACAATGGAATAAAAAAGATTTTTTTTTCAAAATCTTCTTCTCCCAAACAACAAGGCCTAGGGCTTTGATATTTGGTTCATATCATCAGCTATTGACCCTCTACCAAAATACTTCAAAGAATAACCATACTCTAAAAATTAGCCCTTTTCTGTGTAAAAATTAGCCCTTTTCTGTGTGATACCTGATTTTACAAAAGGAATAAAGATGGAAATCTTTGAAAATCTGCTTTTCCCAAATGATCAGGTCTATAGCTTTGATATTTTGTACATATCATCAGCTATTGACCCTCTATCAAATTACTTTAAAAAAATTACTGTACTCTGTATTCAGGAAATTATTGCTTTATGTTGGGATCATCAATATACCTATTAAGCCATGAACCATCATACTCAGGGGAGCGATTTAGGACCATTATGGTCCTCTTGATGTAAAATGCATCTTTAAAACTAATAAACACCAGTTTTCTGATCAGCTCTTACTGCCTAATTACAGGCTGTAAAGTTAGAGGGTACGGACACACGGTATCTGGCTGTTGTATCATGTATTGGAAGACAGGACACAGAAGAGTCAGTTATACTTGGTGTTAACCTCAGGGATAAACCAGAGATTGGACTCATTGTTCCAATCTGGGCTCACACCAAAATTGAACTGGATGGAGATGGGTAAGTACTGTATGCCACAGTGTTTTCTCAATTGGTCCCATATTTTCAATAATTATTAAGTTCAATGTCATGAAAAAAATATTTGAAGATAAAATGTGATAAGTCTCATAAAATGTTTTGTCTTGGATGATAAAATGTATTGGCTGGAAAATGGTTTTGCTTTGTGTAGTAAGATATAATGTAAAATAGCAAATGTTCCTGTCTTTTGTAGACAATTTCTATTTGCTTGAAAAATGTTAAACCCTCACCCCACCTTCAAAGAAGGGGAGGGGGCAGGGTATATCGTTTTCACTATGTCTGTCTGTCATTTATACATCCATAGACACTTTTGCTTCCGTGCTCTAACTCTAGAACCGATTGACCTACAACGATGAAACTTCACACAATGGTTACCAATGATCCAAAGAAGTGCCCCATTGATTTTGGTTCATGCAGGTCAAAAGTCAAGGTCACTATAGAACTTTTATTGATAACAATTTCCATGCTATAACTATAGAGCTTTTGCAATTGCTTTTTCCCATCTGGCGTCCATTGGTTGTCCGTCCAATAACTTTTACTTGTTAACACTCTAGAGTCCATAGTTTTCATCAGATTTCCTTCAAACTTTCTCAGTAGATGCTACCATCATAGGGATAGTTCCTTTCGAAATTGGGACAGATCCGTCATGAAACACGGGAAATTAGAGGCCTTATCAAAATTTGATTAAAAAATCCTTGTTTACACACTCTAAAGTCCACAGTTTTCGTTCCTTTTCGAAATTGGGTATGATCCGTCAAGAAACACAAAAAAAGGGCCTTATCAAAATTTAATAAAAAAAATCTTAGTTAACACATAATGCCCCAAATTTTGATAGGCTTCAAACTTTCATTGTACAATCATAAGGATTGTTCCTTCAAATTGGGTCTGATCCATCGAGAAATATTGGAAAAGGGGCCCTATGAAAATTTGATAAAAAAATTCTTAATTAATGCTTTAAAGTCCACAGATTTCATTAGGTTGTCTTCATACTCAAATAGAATAATTATATTTTTGTAAGTATAGTTCCCTTCGGAATTGATTCAGATCCATCAAGTAACATGGGAAAAGGGGCCATATGAAAAATTAATTAAAAATTCCTGAATGAAGTGCACAACATTTTGTTTCATTCCAAGGATTTTAGTATCAAGTCTGATAACATTTTGTTTCATTCAAGGAATTTCAAGTATCAAGTCTGATGGCATTTTGTTCCATTCCAGGGGTTACAGTATCAAGTCTTATAACATTTTATTTCATTTCAGGGTTTAAGTGTCAAGTCTGATAACATTTCAATCAATGTCGGGGGTTTCAGTATCAAGTCTGATAGTATTTTGTTTCATTCCAGAGCTTTTAGTATCTAGTCTGATAACATTTTATTTAATACCAGGGTTTCAGTAACAAGTCTGATAACATTTTGTTTCATTTCAGGGGTTTCAGTATCAAGTCTGATAACAACATACATATCTTTAAACCAGTATCAGTACAAGCCATGTGGTAAGAGACTAATTTTGAGTCTGTTAACCTATTCACTATCCCACTTTCTAACATCCCTCAATAAATGAGATCTTGAAAGCAATGTGAAAAAGTGAAGAAAATGTGTTTAATGAAGGTTATGCTGTTTTAAAATTCAAATTTGATGCATGTTTAAATACAAATATTCTGTCAATTGGTTTGAAAAGAGACCGCAATCGAATTTCCCAATTAACAAAGTTGTCCAATTTGCCAAAAACATATTATACCTAAATCCATGTAGTCTCAGTGAGACTATTCTAATAAGTCCCAACAACATAGGAATTTGAGAGAATCCCATTAACCCTTTCCTGTTTTTCAAAATTTTAGACTTGTCCAAATTCAAAGAAGTTGCAGATGACAACTAAAAGTGAGTGCAATTAAAAAAATAACCAATCTACATGGTGGAAAATATTGTGGGAAAAAAAGAAATTGCTTATTATAAGCAATTTCTTCTTTTCCCACTATGTTATCTCAAGTATAAAATCACAGAGACATAAAAACCAGGGATTGTACAGGATAGGGTTAAAAGTTATGGATGCAACTGTATTAACCCTCATGTATCACACAAAAGTTCTCTGAAACAACCATTTTCTCAAGTGACTACTTTTTGGTCCTCCCATGGATGGTTGCTTAATACAATATTTACTGTATGAGCAAAAACGTCTACATATTGGCCAAAAATGAGTTGACTAAGTATTATACAGATTGAAGATAACCATACATGTGCTACATGAGGTATATAAGTCTTTCATCCGATAATTATATAAGATAATTTTACATTCTAAAACACCATCCTCATGATTTTTATGCCTCTACATTAATAAAATTAGGCCATATTATATAATAAGTATCCCTCAATCTTTCAATTTGTTCACTAGTCTAGGTTCAATTACAGTTATAAGAATTTCCTGTTATCTGTATACTTTGTCAGATTTTATGCTCAGTTTGCATCTACCTATTTAAAGGTTTAGATTAAATAAAGCAATTCACCAGAGTCAATTTTGTTCTTTTTAAGTCACCATTTCAGTGTTTATAAAAGTGTCAAAGATAACCAAAGTTGATAGATACATCCATGGAGATTTAACTATGCTTTTGATTGTGTAGTAATAGGTTGGCTAATGTATTTTTCCTTGTTATATGCCGGAAGGGCTTTAATTTGTTTTGGTTGCAGACGTCCTTCCATTTGTATGTCCGTAAGCAATTTTTTGTGCGCAACTACTACAGTATCAAAGGGATCAAACTAAAACTTGCTTAATTGTTTTTCTTTGATATCTAGTTGTGCATAAGATCTTTGAAATTCAAATCACTCTATTCGTTCTAGAATTATCTTGAAATATCTGCCCTTCAATTAAAAAAAAATCACTATATTTCATATGTGGGAAACTCCTTCTAATAACTTGTGCCTAATTTGATTGAAAAAGACTTAGTTTTTCCATGATGTGTACTTTTGCTTGATACCTTAACATTTCGTCTTTGCAGTGATTAATACATTGTCTCCCCTTTGTTTAGGGAATGGCTTAATATTATCATGTTTTTTGTGTGCAATATGATCAAAAGTACTGGTAATACAAAACAGTATTTCACAGTGACGAAACTTAGTGTTTAGATACAGTCGAATACCTATACCTCGAAGTTCAGGGGACTTACTAGAAAACTTCGACATATAGATAGTTTGACATGTAGATAGTCGGAGAATTTCCATGTACAACCAAAAATCATAGCGAGATACCGTTAGTAAATAAGGTCACTAAAGATTTGTACTAGTTAGACTATCTAAGTGAACAAAAGATATAACAATGATGTAGTTATCGTAATTTCTTATATAAATATTCTTATTATTACCTATTTGCTAGATTCTTGTTTAGTCTTGTTGCTTTTTTGGTTTGTTTGTTTCTTCTTTCATTATTGCTTACTCTTCATGCTGTTTGTGTCGTTTGACGATTTTCTCTTTGTTGTTGAAATATCCCAAGTATCCGCGCGTATTGGGTCCTTTCTTTAGTGCGTCACAATGCCCACTGTTGCTTGCCATCCTCTGGATATACCAGGTCCGGCACCAAACAAGTCCTGTGTGGTATTGGTGTAAGATGTCTCCTTTATCATTGTAAAATCAAATTGTAACACTGTCTGCACTTTTGCAACCTTTTGTCGAACCTGCTTGCGGTGAGCGCGACATAGTTGTCACTATGACAAGTGATCTATGTGCATTAATCCGTCCATCCGTCTGAATTTGTCCGAACAATTACTCCTACAATTTTGGATGGATTTTAAATTAAATTGGCACAAAAATGAGTAGATGTGCCATTTGAAAGAATTGTTTGGATAGTTTCAAGTTCAAGGTCAAAGCTCAAGGTCAAACACTAATTGTGATTGTCCGGAGCATGATGCCTACAAAACTTTGTGGGATCAAGAGCAGTTTTCAAGGAATAACTCAATCTTCAAAATTATCAGCTAGCAAACTAACGATCAAATAAAATCAAGTTAGGATCAATATCCAATACTGTAACACACTTATCTCTTAACCGTGTTAACACATAGAAACATGTGAAAAACAAAGTTGATTGCAAAATTTGGGCCTCAATGATTAAAGGTTGTCTTATAGAGGTGTGGCTACATGCAAACAATAGTGATGGGACTTTGCAATTGATTCGACGTAGGGGTAGTCTATGAGATAAAGAGAACAATGTATGCAGGTTCAAATACATAGAAGAAAAGAGTAGTAAGAATGGGTCTATAGAATAACTTAAGGAGAACTTTGGCTAAGGTATGTTCGAGGTAAAGGTACTTGACTGTAGTGCTAAGGTCAACCACAACTCTCATTACAAAAATTGTTATTTTGTTAGGTAGGATAATCATTTTAGATATAAAAGATATTCTAAAAGTGAAAGTTCCAACCCTGCTCAGCCTGCGCAAATTGCGCAGTCTCACAATTTTGAAACTTTTTACAATTCCCATATTTTCCTCTTTTAAGACAAGTCACATGTGAATTCTTTTGGGTACTGCCATTTTTTTACTGCCATTTTTTTGATGTTAAGCTTAATCTTATCTGTCAAGATCAGTTTTCAGGGTCAGTTTTATCTTAGAAACTTATGGTAAAGTATTATATTCCACTGACAAGCTACTTTTGGCATATTTGCGCCGCTCTGCAAAGCTCTTTTTAATTCTAGGTCAGCCTTACAGAGTTTGAACAAAGTAGTAAAGATAGCCACAGACAAATTATACATACCAAGGGGCCTAACACATACATGGGTGGGTTTCTATGAAGCCAGATTATCAAA
Source organism: Fragum fragum (assembly GCA_946902895.1). NCBI lineage: Eukaryota > Metazoa > Mollusca > Bivalvia > Cardiida > Cardiidae > Fragum > Fragum fragum. Next base: position 49,430,907 of record OX336376.1, on the reverse strand, counting down.
AGATACTGCTATTGTGACTGAATGGTGGGTATAAAAATATCAATTAACCCATACCAAACACTGACCCTTTCTGACGCCCAGAAGATAAACAAATATTGAAAACATCATTTTCTATTCTATTTGGCTCTTCTAATTTTAGCCAGATTTAATGAGTAATGATTATCGCCAAAAAAACAAAATTTGAACCGCCCAGATTCAAACAAATTTCAATTTGATGAAATTGAAAACCTTTTGGTCATTTGAGGTAGAAAACATTATGAATAATGAAGAAATTGACTGTAACAAGAACTTTCTTTGTTTTCCTCAATGTTTTCTAAAAGCTCTTCTCTTTGGGAATGTCAGAAAGTGTGACTGTGTGGGAATGGATTATCCCATTACTTGCTGACAAAGTCAAAATTCAGAGAACTTTCCAACAACAATTTATGTCATATCTATAAAATGAAGGATTTGTATGGTAGAAAAAGTCAAGATAAAAGAAAAAAACAATTAGTTCAAATAATCATTTCTTATTTCACAATGCTTTCTAAACATATTTCATGGTTTCAAAGGTACAAGCCAGTTCTGCTTAATATGTTGAACCATATTTAAGTGATATATTAAAAGAAGTAAATGCTTGATTCAGAAATCAAGTAATGAAAATAATGATATTGTGAAATTAATGTAAGAAAATGAATGCCCCCACATCAAAACATCATGAACTTATTGATTTTAAGCTCTACTGGCAGTAGGCCACTAGAGCTATAGCGAAGGCTTTTTCCCATCCGGCGTCCAACACTCCGTCCGTCGTCAGTCCGTTAAACTTTTCCTTGTTTACACAATAGAGTCCACAGTTTTCATCGGGTTCCCTTCAAACTTTCACAGAATGATTGTACCATCATAAGGATCATTCCTTTCAAAATTGGGTGCGATCCGTCAAGAAACACGGGAAAAGGGGCCTAATTAAAAAAATCCTCGTTTACACGATAAAGTCCACAGTTTTCATCAGATTCTCTTTCACAAAATGATTGTACCATCATAAGGATGGTTCCTTTCGAAATTGGGTCAGATCCATCAAGAAACAAGGGAAAAGGGGCCTAATTAAAATTTAATTAAAAAATCCTTGTTTACGCGATAAAGTCCACAGTTTTCATCAGATTCTCTTCAAACTTTCACAGAATGATTGTACCATCATAAGGATCGTTCCTTTCAAAAATGGGTATGATCCGTCAAGAAACACGGAAAAAAGGGGTCTTATGAAAATTTAATTAAAAATTCAATTAAAAGTCCTCATTTACGCGATAGAGTCCACAGTTTTCATCGGATTCTCTTCAAACTTTCTCAGAATGGTTGTACCATCATAAGGATTGTTCCTTTCGAAAATGGATATGATCCATCAAGAAACAGGGGAAAAGGGGCCTTATGAAAATTTAATTAAAAAATCCTCGTTAACACTCTAGAGTCCTCAGTTTAAATCAGATTCAATTCAAACTTTCACAGAATGATTGTACCAACATAAGGATTGTTCCTTCTGAAATTTGGTATGATCAGTCAAGAAACAGGGGAAAAGGGGCCTTATTAAAACTTAATTAAAAAATCCTTATTAACGCGATAAATTCCACAGTTTTCATCGGATTCTCTTCAAACTCTCACAGAATGATTGTACCATCATAAGGATTTATCCTTTCAAAATTGGGTATGATCCGTCAAGAAACATGGGAAAAGGGGCCTTATGAAAATTCAATTAAAAATTCCATTAAAAATCCTCGTTTACGCGATAGAGTCCACAGTTTTCATTGGATTCTCTTCAAAATTTCTCAGAATGATTTTACCATCATAAGGATCGTTCCTTTCGAAAATGGGTCTGATCTGTCAAGAAACACAGGAAAAGGGGCCTTATGAAAATTTGATTAAAAATCCTTGTTAACACTCTAGAGTCCACAGTTTTCATCAGATTATATTTAAACTTTCATAGAATGATTGTACCATCATAAGGGTTGTTTCTTTGGGAATTTGGTGAGATCCATCAGGAAACACGGGAAAAGGGGCCTTATGAAAATTTAATCGAAAAATCTTTTAAGAAATCCACTTTAACATTCTGGGGTCCACAGTTTTCATTGGATTTCCTTCAAACTTTCACAGAATGATTGTACTATCATAAGGATTGTTCCTTTCAAAATTTGGTATGATCCGTCAAGAAACACAGGAAAAAGGGGCCTTATGAAAATTTTAATAAAAAATTCTCATTAATAATCTTGAGCCAACAATTTTAAACGGATTCTCTTCAAACTCTCACAGAATGATTGTACCATCATAAGGATTGTTCCTTTAGGAATCGTATATGATTCCCCAAGAATCATAGGAAAAAAGGCCTTATTAAAATTTACTTCAAAGATCGTTGTTAACACTCTAGAGTCCACAGTTTTCATCTGATTGACTCAAACTTTCACAGAATGATTGTACCATCATAAGAATTGTTCCTTTCAAAATTTGGTATGATCAGTAAAGGATCACAGGAAAAAGTGGCCCGATAATAACTGGATTGAAAAAGTCATCGTTAACACAATAGAGTCCATAGTTTTCAACAAATTCTCTTCAAACATTCCCAGAATGTTTATTACATGAAATGGATTGTTCCTTTCGGAAGTAGGTTTGATCCATCAAGTTTCATGGGAAAAGGGGCCCTATGAAAATTTTATAAAAAAATCTTAGTTAACACATAATGGCCCTAGATTTCACCTGATTGACTTCAAACTTTCACATAATGATTGTACCATCATAAGGAATGTTCCTTTCAAATTGGGTCTGATCCATTGAGAAACATAGGAAAATGGGCCTTAGGAAAATTCAATTAAAAAAATCTTAATTATTGCTTGTAAGTCCACAGATGAGATGGGGATGTCTCAAACAGAATAATTATACTTTGGTAAGAAGAGTTCCCTTTGGAATTGGTTCAGAATCATCAAGTAACATGGGAAAAGGGGCTATATGAAAATTCAATTAATAAAACCCTGTTAACTCAATGAAGCCCACAGCTTTGATCAGATTTTGTTGAAACTTTCACAGAATGATTGGAAGGTCATAACAATCATTCTTTTCATAACAGGATTTGAACTGTCAAGAAACACAGGAAAAAGGGCCTTATGAAAATTTCATTTATAAATCCTTGTTACCAAGTCCAGAGCTTTCATCGGATTTCTTCAAAAATTCACAGAATAATTGTACAATAATAATGATTGTTGATGTTTGCATTAGACCTGATCAATCAGTTATCACAGGAAAAGTAGCATTATGAAATTTAATTTTAAAATCATTATACCACAATAAAGTCAACAGTTTTCATCAGATTCTGTTAAAACTTTCACAGAATGATTATTCCATCATGAGGATTCTTTCTTTTCAAATTAGGCGTGACCTGTCTAGTATCATGGGAAAAGGGGCCTTTTGAGAATTTTATCTATAATCCTTGTAACCAAGTCCAGAGCTTTCATTGGATTTAATTCAAACCTTCACAGAATCATTGTACAATAATCACGATTGTTGATGCTGACATGAGACCTGATCCTTCAAGTATCACAGGAAAAGGAGCCTTATGAAAATTTTATTTTAAAAATTTTACACCAAGATAAAGTCTGCAGTTTTCATCAGATTCTGTTCAAACTTTCACAGAATGTTTGTACCATCATAAGGATTGTTTCTTTCCAAATTGGGCCTGATCTGTCTAGTATCATAGGAAAAGAGGCTGTATGAAAAAATATTACCAAATCCTCATTAACACAAAAATGTCCCCAGTCTTTATCAGAATCTCTTCAAACTTTAATAGAATGATTGTACCATCATTTGGATTGTTCCTTTGTAAATTAGGTCTGATTTGTTAAGTTTCACGGAAATAGGGGCCTTATGAAAATTTTGTTACAAAAATTCTTGACACAATTCAGTCCACTGTTTTCATTGATTTCTTTAACTTTTAAAGAATGATTCTACCTTCATTAGAATTGTTCCTTTTGAAATTTGGTTTGTTCTGTAAAGTATCATGAGAAAAGGGGCCCTCTGAAGATTTCACTATAAACTCATTAACACAATAAATTCCACTGATTAAACAGAATGATTGTACCATCATTCCAATTGTTGATTTTGACTGTGGATCTGACTATGGCAAGTGTCACATAAAAAGGGGCCTTATGAAAAACTCTCTTAAATATTCTGGTTAACACAATGATGTCCCTTGATTTCATGGATTCACTTCAAAATTTCACAGAATGATTGTACAAATACTGAAATGGTTCTTTTCAGAACTGGGTACAATCCATCAAGTATCATGTAAAAAGGGGCCATATGATTTTTTTTTTTTTAATATTCTAGTAAACATAATGAATTCCCAATATTTCATCGGATTCACTTTTAACCTTCAAAGAATGATAAAACCAACAGTAAAATATCACGGGAAAAGGGGCCTTATGAGAACTTGAATTTAATATCTTTGTTAACACAATAAAGTCAACAGTTTTATTGGATTCTCTACAAAGATGCATGGAATTATTGTGGCATTCGATACACAGGAAAAGGGGCCTTACAGATTATCATTCAAAACATTCTTGTGTATGTGATGAAGATCACAATCGTTATCAAATTGTCTTTTAAATTTCACAGGACAATTGTCGGGTTGTAAGGAAAGTTCCTTTTGGAATGAAATTGATCCATCAGAAAACACATGAAAAGGGGCCTTATTGATTTTCATTCAAAACAATCCTGTTTATGTATTAAAGTCCTCAATTATTGGCAGATTCTGATGAAATATTCACAGAATGATTGTAGGGTCATAAGGTAACTTTCTTTTGGAAATGGAGTGGATCCGTCATGAAACATGGGAAAAGGGGCCTTGAGGATTGTTGCTTAAAATGATAAAGGGGATAAAGCCTTTTTTTTCTTTATGCATTCTTCTTTGAGCAATTAACTTCCTTAAATATCAGGTTTCTTTAACGGAAAACTTGATAACCAGTAGAGCGTCTCAGACCCTCATGGGCCTCTTGTTAATTGTCTACCTTTCTGTTCAAAAAACAAGTTCAGTTGACTTATCAAGGTGATATTTCCAAAAAATGAAGGCATTTATGTTAACCAATACATGATCTTATTTTATTAGCTCATCTGAGCACGAAGTGCTCAAGTGAGCTATTATGATCACCTTTTGTCTGGTGTCTGTCTGTTTTGCTTCATTAGCCGTGTGTTGTCTGTCAACAATTTCTTTAAGCAACATCTCCTCCAAAACCACTGTGCCAACTTAAATCAAATTTGGCAGAAAAGATCTTTATATGGCCCTGTATAAAAATAAGATAAGTTGAAAACTCTGGTTGCCATAGCAACGAAAATGAAACTTGATATTTTGCTTTTAACATCGTCATGACCTCTTTCAAAATTGCTAAAATCAGTATACTTGGGTCCCCATTGGAAGAGCCCTGAGGGGGGGGGGGGGGGGGGGTAAATTTAATTGAAGAAGGATAATGTTCCTTAGGTGGTCCTCTTTCACAATGGCTTAAATGATAGAAATCTAGTGGAAGAACTCTGGTTTTGATGGCAATGAAAGTTAAATTTTTAAAAATCTTCTCCAGTCCTAACCCAATTGACCTTCAGCCTTGATATTTAGAATGAAGGATAATTTCATTTAACTTCTTTCATATTTCTAAAACTACTACCCATGGATCCAGAGTGAGGAAAAAGTATTTTCCTCTTTTCATATTGATCCTAAAGCCTCGGAATTTATCAAGACTTTTGGATTCCCAGATACAGAGCCTATATATGGTCAGGCCCACTTGTATCATAATCTTAACCTTAACATAAAATTAGGCTGTTGAAAGAAAAAGAGCTTTAATCTCAGGTGAGCGCCACAGGGCCAACAGCCCTCTTGTCTTGTTTATTTCAGGAACTACAAAGCTGACATAGATGCCTCCTACAGACTGAAATCTTCAAAAGTAGACCAGGATTCTGGAGAGTAGGTTTTTCTCATCCATTTATCTCGACTTTTCAATACAGCTGCACAGTAGTCATGAAAATCATGCAGTTGTGACATTTCCATTTATCAAATCTTGAAAGAGCATAGGGCCATAGGCCAAAATATCCAAATAGAGTATATGTTGCAAATGACATACAGAATATAGCCAATTACAAGTATTTTGTACAAAAGAAAATGTCATAAATATTGTTGGAATAAAACATACTCCTGGTTACCAGCATCTTCTTTTCAAACAGTCTTTATAGCTATATATATTTATTGCTTCAAAACGGGGAAGTGTTGGGTAATGGATTTAAGTTGATTACTCAGATCCATACTGAAGACCCTCCAGTTTGCTGCTTACAACAGAGAAAATTTTGGAAAATCAAAACCTGTATAGTAATAACCCTACAACATAACTGTATTGAGGTGCAAGGTGGTATGTAAGGGGGAACTCAGCATAGTTTACGATATTTGCTAACTTTTAACATTCTGCATTAATTGCTGTAATTATTTACAAAAATACTGTACATGAAAAATTGTTAATCTAAAGGCAATAAGCAAGTTCAAGTTTATGTGAAAAAATAGAAATAGGTAAGTTTAAAAAAGAAATGTTTACCCTTTTTCATTCTCTAATATGTGTTTGTCCAAAAGTTGACACAAGATAAATACTATATTACTTCAAATTTATTTAAGATATCAAACCAAGTTTTGTATTTATGTACCTTTTGTCAGAAGGCATCTGCTAAGGACAAGGTTATTTATCAAGGTCATCATTCTGAAATTGAATGTAGTTCGGGGAATGTGCCAGTATTTGAAATATTCACCACAAATATTGTAACAAGTTATGTTTGTTATCTGCTGCGAAATACCCATGAAACAATTTCTGTTGCTAATTTTTATATAACAATTTTATCTAGGAAAAAGTTAAAGCGCTCTGTGTCAGACAGTGCAGCTAGTTACAGTAGTTTGGAAACCACGAGGTAGTGATACAATGGTGTTGTATTCCAGTCTATAAACTTTCTACCAAGCTATTCTGATTATATCAAATATATCATACTACCCAGAACCAATTTTTTGTGGGTAAACTGGAATCGGCCTGTTTGTCCATCTGTGTTTACAAAACAATTTTGTGTCACAAACCCCTTCAGTTAGACCTCTCTTGTGCTGAAACTTTGAATATATTGATCCATTAGAGAAGTTTTGTAATTTTTAAAATGTCAATTTCTCATGGTTGAAGAATTATAGGTGTGTATTTCCCCTTTGCACACATTTACTTGTGATTTAGGAAGAAAATTAACTCCCCTTGAACTTTGGTGTTGTTTCTTCAAATACAGTTATTTTGACGTACAGGTGCCTTATTTCTATGAAATTGTTGTCAGGGGTATTAAGTCTCATTCAGTAGTAATCTTTATTTTTAGCTCCACTTGCTGAAAGCCTGCAAGCTATTGTCATGTCGTTGTGTCCACTGTATGTGCATGAGTCTGTCCAAAAAACCTTTACTTTAAAAATCTACTCCTCAGAAAGTACTGGACAGAATTCAACCAAATTTCACAGAAATAATCCTTGGATGACCCTTTTATCAGATTCCTTCGTGAACTTTGATCGGATAAAACATGGCTTTAATGGGCGGGGCTAATTTCCATATATTGTGAAACCTTCAAAATTATTCTTCTCAGAAACCAATTGATAGATTTTAACCAAAATTTACAGCAATGATCATTAGGTGACCCTTTATCAGCTTTCTTGAAACAACTTTGATCGGAAGAAAAACATTGCTAAAATGGGCAGGGCTTATTTCCGCATAATTTGTTTGAATAGGGTTTATGCCACTTTCAACAATCTTTCAGTTATATCGTGGTTGCTAGAGCACCTAACAATGGATTCCTGGTATTTCTCACACCAATTCCGCCATCACATCCTTTCCTAGCCTCCAGCTGCTAAATAGTCAGAGAGAATGAGTGCCACCATATTTCCATATAAAGTGAAATCTATAAAGATCTTCTAAGAAACCAATTATTTAATTATAACCAAATTTTACAGGAATGATTTTTGGGTGACTCTTTATCAGATTCCTTAAAAGAATAAAGCTTTGATAAAAAACATGGCTGAAATGGGCAGGGTTTATTTTCATATAAGGTGAAATCTTTAAAAATCTTCTTCTCAGAAACCAATGGGTGAATTTCAACCAAATTTCACTGGATTGATCCTTGGGTGGCTCTTTATCAGATTTTTTCAAAGAACTTTAATAGGACAGAAATAATGGTTTAATGGGGGGGGGGGGGGTTATTTCCATATATAGTGAAGGCTTTGAAAATCTACTTCTCAAAAACCATTGGATGAATTTCAACCAAATTTCACTAGAATGATCCTTGTCTATATTATGATATAAAGTGAAATTTTGAAAATCTTTTTCTTGCAAGATGCAGGATGGTTTTCCACCAAACTTGTCAGGAATGAAAAATAAATTCAGGCCGGTGGAGCGAATCAGGCGCTCAAGTGCCTCTAGTAAAGATAACGTAGGGGTCATGGTAATACCTTGAGAAAATAAAATTTTATAACATGTAGTACAAATTGTGTTACACTGGAATTAATCTCATGTTTCCTTTATTATTGAAATTTGTTTGTTGATCCAAAATTATTAATTTATGATGAGCAGCATCTCAAGGACAAACTTAGAATTTTTGGGTTTTTTCTTTGAAAATTGATAAATTAATCTCAATAGCTACATGGTAATTTTTCACAGAAAACTGACTGTGACATTCAAATATTCTCTTGAAAGCATCCAATTGTTCTTTTGTAATATACCTGTCTTAATCATCTCTTGGCTAAATCTTTTCCCTATCCTAGGTTTTATATGGACATTATTATGATGACAGGGCTTTTATTCAAGATATTGTCAAAATCTTTGAGAATAAATCTTGAACAATTCATTCAGTTAATATTTCTAAAATAAAATCCAAAATGAGTATGACAAACCATATAGTCCAGCAATTTGTGACATTCATAATGTGAATGTCTCTGGTGATGGGTCATTCTCTAGGAGTTGTAAGAGGTCAACTACTGTCTTTAGTTTCTTAGTGACGAGGCCGAAGGGGACTTGAAATTGCATTCTGTCCATCTGTCTGTCTGTCTGTCTATCCAGTCAATCAGTTTTAAGACACTAGTAGATATTGAACTAATTTTGAGTGTGTGAGCTTATAAACATGAATTAGAGATCAAACCATAAATGGTCTGAATACTTTATATGCCGTCAATAACTGCCTGCCTTGTACAAACTGAACTAGTTTGGTACTATGTTGATCACAATACTATGTTTAAGACATACCTGTCTTGTACCTGTACTATACCAGTTCAAAACATGGTTCCAGTCATGGTTAAAACGGATTTAAACCTTATATTAATCTCCCATTTCCTGCTGACCCATTGATTTCTGGACCTCTGTGCCATTTTAAAACACGCATAAAGGCTTACTTTAAAGGGCTTCTACAGGACTATCATAAGTAACATACTTAACCCTTTCCTGTTTCTAAATTACAATCCTTGATTGGCAGTTTTTTTACAATTATCTTAGTTAGGTGAACTGTGTTAAAGGATTAAAAGTTTATAGTGAGAAACTTCACATGTGAATTCCTCATGATATTGTGCTATTTTTTTTTTTTGAAAGCTCCAAGGTCAAGGTCACAGTTCAAGGTCAAACATTAAAATAGACCTTGTCCAGGGCATAGCTCCTTAAATCATGGATGGATTTCTAAATGCCTTGGCACAATTGATTTCTATCATGAGATGATGTACCATTTTTATAAGAAATTCAGAATCCTCCAGGGTCAAGGTCACAGCTCAAGGTTTGTACATAACTCCTAAAATAATAGATGGATTTTGAAATACCTTTGCACATTTGTTCTCTATCATGAGTAGATGTGCCAGTTGAATAGGATTTTCAGATATCTCCAAGGTCAAGCTCAAGGTTGTATCTTGAAATTAAGCATGTCTGGAATAGGACATGCATAAAGCTTCATATTTGTCTGTCAGAACCCTTTTTCCTGATTATTTTATACTTTTTGGGACAGGTCTTTTTTTGGGGAGCATAATCTGTCTCTGACAGCTCTTGTTTATATGACAGTTCTTGTTTATATGACAGTCAAGCAAAAATGGACCTTGTTGAACTATAAAAAAGCCAAAAGTTTAAAAAAAAAGAAGAAAAGAGCTTGGATCCAGCAGATGTTAAACAGAAGTTGCTTTTCAAAATTATGTATTTGGTAAGATAGAATGGTCATTATAGATAATATCAAACTACCAAAGTGAAAATATGACCCTTAATGGGATGATACTTTTTGAAATTTCGAGAAGGTCCTTTCCTGCTTGATTGGTCACTTGTTTTGTGATCTATACTGCTTACATACATATAAGGGGGAGTTATATATACAACTTTGTCTGATGCTATGGTCAGTGAGTGCTTCTGTCTTTGAATCTGCTTTTACAAAAGTGCATGTGTAATGTTTGGTACCATCTTTCAAATGTGAGGTAATGTTTTATTATCCTGAACACAAGACAGGGTTCTTTAAGAACTTTTCTTCTCCTTTACCTAATATCATTTATATGTTGTCATGTGGAACCTGAATTATTCCTGCTTTGACAGGAGGTATATATGTGCATTCTTATCTATTTATACACAACCTGTTTTGTACCTTCCATACTAGAGTTGTTTAATCAAATCAATTGTCGAAAGAAATATTGACCAACAATTAGAGCCTTACAGTGATTTGAGTCCTTTGATTCTAATGTTATTTAAAACAAAGATTTTATTCAGCATGACATTGGTTAATTAAATATGCTGAGTTAATTGGTCATCTGACTACAAATTGTAAGGGAGAAATATTCAGAATTTTTTGTTGAATTGTACATATTTTGTTTTCTTTGTGTTTTGGTGAAAAGGGACCCATCTTGGTATTCCACAGAATAAATGTTTAAAGATCGATAGGATCTAGTAGAGGACTATATAGATCCTATTTTTATTGCAGTCAGGATACTTACTGTAATCTTGTAATCGGTTGAATTCGTTCTTTGCTCCTAGGGTTAGGGTTAACTGACGACGATATGAAAAACTTATCTTTGCCCGCAAATTGATTAATAATTTTTTTGAGTCCTATTTAGAAATGTAAGCCCATTTCTTCAAAAAAAAAAAAAAAAAAACGCGAAAAGCCAAATTACTGATGTGCGCTGTGAATAAGGTCATGACTTGATTGGTACTTTTATTTTTACCATTTTAACCGATATCCTAGACTGGTAACGCTATGCCTACTAGATTCTGAATGGTCTAAGATCACAAATGTGCCAGAACTACATAAAGACACAAGTGACACAGAGCTATACATAAGATGTGTTTTGCATTTCAAATTTTTCAATGTATATTTTTCAAGTCCCCTATTATTCCCATTTTGAAAAAGTCATGAACCCAACACATGCTTTGGTTCCCAGTCTTTCAGATTTAAACAATCAAATTATTTATGAAATGGGTCGAAAGATTCCTAAACAAAATATAGACAAATTAGTGGCTTTTAAACTTGCTTGAATTCCAAAGCAAAAATTCTACTCAGAAACCTCTCTTTGAATTCTTTCGAAAGGTTGGAGGTTGATGCTCCAAAAACTATCCTTTCTACATTTTGTCTGAAATCGATAATTACCCTCCCTGTTAATAGCCAGTTAAGGGCGAGGAAACATGGGGACACTGGGGATTCTCTCTCCATATTTTTGTAAATACAGCTTACAGATGGAAAATGCTTTTTCATGGCTTCGTATCATTGCAAAGGAAAATATAGGCTATTGAAATGTTGCACTTGTAGACAGAACACATTTGTAGACAGAAGAAAGTAAGAAGTATTTAAACTTTGGGGGGGGGGGGTGTTTCGTCAAAATTCCAAATTGATTGTATCAAACATCACAGTGAGTCAAAGGAACATCAGCTAGCCAAGTATGAGCTGCCAAACAATCACCTTTAGCTCTTTGACTTTCAAAGAAATAATTTGAAAACGACCGATCAAGTGTTGGCTTGAGTAGCAAAATGGCTGCAATTAAGAAACAGCTTGAAATGTCAATTTCTTCAGTAATGGTAGTTAAGTTAAAGTTGCCCCCTTGAAAATAAATGACTGAAAACACTTGGTGCGGGTACTTCATTTTAGAGATTTTTACTTGTAATGAAAATTTCCCTATGTTTCATTGGATAATAGTCTAAGCTGCAATCACGAGCTCTACTAACCGGATAATAAGGTCACTCAAAATTAAAAAAATTTAATAGTTTTTCTTTAGGCATTAGTATGCAATGGCTAGATATAATCAATTCTCGTTATTTTTGACATATTTCACAAGAAATACCCTAGTCACCTTTGTCACCACCTCTATTAATTATTATTCAGGTTCAACTTTGTCTTGATTATAAGAATATGTTTATAATTATATTTTTCATACTCGATCATACAAGTGGATCCCCCTTTGAGTAAACCCTTTTAGCTCAAATGGTTAGAGCATATTACTTTTACCTTTGAGGTTGTAGATTTGATCTTCCTACCTACCAACAGGCTCTTGGTTTCAAGAACTTAACAACAGGAATTCTATTTCTATATATAAACACATGTAAAGATTTCACAGCTGCAATGTTATAAGCAAATGGAATTTATTTTGAGTCTCTAGTGGTGGATTCAAGCATGATCTTTGTCAGAAACCAGCTCCCTTGTCAAAATATCCAGTAGCATTTAAAACATCTGAGAGGAAAAGATAGAAGTCTTCAGATGTGATTTTATGATAAGGAAAACTTAACAGACAAATCAGAGAATGGCTTCAGTTATCATACTTATTGTTAATATACAGTCCTGACTGTATTTGAGGCCGTTCAGGCCTTTGATTAAATTGAATACATGTCTATAATAAGGTAAAATGACCAACCTAGATTCACAAGTTCTACAAAACGTTTTGTCAACCAATGTAATCCATGCAGTACAACTATGATAAAGAATTCCATTTTCTGTCAATCAGGCCTTGTGGGGACTTGTTGGAATTGTCTCTCCAAAAATCATTTTATTGAATACACACATGAAAGAACAATAAATGAGTTAGTTTGGTATCAAAATCATATATCTAGAGCTTTTAATAACACCTTTATTTTCATTGTATACCCTTGTTGGCTTTAAATTCAAATATTGTTTGAAATGTTGTCTGCAGCCTAAAATTTGTCTGTTAATCTTTCAAAGTGTGGTATCTCATTTGTCTTTGACTCTTTGTTCCAATTATAGTATCATATTTTATTTCACAACCCTATTCTAGTGCTTTTTCTTGTTTGTCCGTTATGTTCTCTTGTTTTCATGGGTTCGATCTATGGTGGCGGCACATTCTTCTGCCAATGGATGGATAATTGTAAACCTAAGTGGGATAGCAGCTGGAGGCTAGGAAGGATGTAGTGGTAGTACCGGTGTGAGAAATACCAGGAATCCATTGTGAGGTGCTCCAGCCATCGTGATATGACTGAACTACTGTTAAAAGTGGCATCAATCAATCGATTTTCTCTTTATTTGTTTTTCCTTCTTTCTCTATTCTTTTATTGGTCTTTTATTCTCTTTTCTGATCCTCATTCTCTTTATTTTTTGTGTGTTCTTTATTCTATTGTTTGTCCATTATGGTCTTGTTTTTCTTTCATTTTCAATTTTTGTTTTGGGAAATTTTGGTCAATTTCATTTAACAAATTTCTGTCCTAAATCAGTTGGGAAAACAGGTTAAGCTTTTGTAATAATTTACTTGGAGTAAAGCTCTACTGAAGTTTGATGTCAAATTATGGACATTACTTAAATAGTGTCCCTTTGATGAAATTATAGCCTGTAATAAATTGACTCCTCTTTATGTCTAGTTCCTTTTTGATGTGAGTGAACGGAATTACATTGTCCTCTTGTTTTATGCACTACTTTAGAGATGTTACAAACTCTCTTTATCCTTACAGTGAAGAAGAATTTTATCGACAGTTGAAAACAGAGTTGAAACTAGTTATGATGACTGTGGATTTAGAGGAGGTTACCTGTAGATATGTACGTATTGCAAGGGGATTTCAAATATCAAACCTTTAACACAACATCCTGACTTAAAGTCCCCTCAAGAATAATATAGAGAGAAGTATTGTAAAAAATGGAGAAATTGCTTGCTACAGATAATTTATCCTTTTCAGCTCTTGAAAGCACAAAGTGCCTAAGGTAAGCTTAGATTTGGGATTATAATATACTGTTTCCCACATGTGTCATTAGCTAGCATCTTGTTTATAAGCAAGGGGTTACATTTTTGTTTCAAATGTCTTCAAACTTGCTAAAGATATTTAAACCCATCTCAGTCAAGTAAAAATTTAGTTACTTAGTGTCAAAACTTAGGTCATTATTATGCTCAAATGTGATCATATTTGGACGAAATGTTGGGCTTAATGATATCTTAGACAAAATAGAAATTGGGTCATACAAAGTAAAAAACTAGGTCACTAGGTCAGATCTTTTAACGTTCTTAGCTGTGCTCTAAAGGTAATATTGTTATACACTGCAAAAATGGACTTATATTGGTAACATCTTCTCTATCTGTCCTCATATGCGTCTGTCCTCATGTCTGTCTGTCCGTCCACATCCTATTAAAACATATCCTCCTACATTAATGGACAAATTCAAATGAAATTTTTTCGGGAATGTTCATAGTCACATGACCAGGTGCAAATTTGAGGGTTTTTCAATTTAACTCTTCCACAATATTTTCTACCCTGCTGCATGATCATTTTTTATACAAAATCAACTTTAAATTATCCTCTGCAAAATTGGATAGGTCTAAAATTTCAATAGACAGTAAAGGGTTTAGGTAGTGTCACAGATAAAAGGGGGTTGAATGCTAAATTTCTTGTTAATACATCTCCTCCTAAGTTTTTGTATAAACTTCAATGAAATTTTCACAGAATTCCCTTTCACATATTGTCAGAGTGATGCCATTGTAGGCTGAGTCACAGAAAAACGGGGCTAGAGAAAAAATTGACTACAAAAAAGGGACTGCAAAATGTCTTGTTAATACATTTCCTCTATGGATAACATTGAATAAAATTTACACAGAATGTTCCTGGTCGTCTGTTTTTCAAGGCAAAATAGTATAAATCCTACTTAAACTTTTGTAATAAACTAACTGGTTTAATTGATTCTCTTAAAAAAGTAGCAATGGATGTAGTGTATATTAACCCATTACCAGACTGCAAAATTTTAGACTAGACCAAATTGAAAGGAGTTGCAGATTATAATTTAAAGTTAGACAGATTTGAGATGTTTCCAACTTTCTGGGTAGAAAACATTGTGGAAAATTGAAACCAAGTTACTCCATTTTTCAGTTACGAGAGGCATTAGAGAAGAAGTTGGAGATGGATTTACGGAAGTATAAAGGTATAATAGACCTCCAGATGTTTGAAATCATGGGCCAGATGGATTCACCATCATTGATCCTTGACCATCTTTATCTTGGATCAGAATGGAATGCATCAAATTTGGAGGAACTTCAAGGAAATGGGTAAATATTCTTGATTAATGAAGGAAGTACAGTCAAGTTACTTATTCCAATCTCTTTGTTGGTTCTAATGGGAGTGAGCGTATTTCTGAATAAGCAAAGTCCAGACAGCAGATTAAATAGCAGTAAATTGATCAAAATAAGGAGGGTAAAAATCTCACAGGGTATACGCCTAGAATGTGTCTGCTCTGGAAATTCTCCCAAAATACTGAACATCTGGTCGGGGGGTACATAAGCTTACATAGTGACAACTTTGAAAATCTTTTCAAAAGACCTACAGCTCTGATTTGTGGTATGTCGCATTAACTAGCCCTATCTCGCCCTATGGGCCTCTTGTTTTTGTTAAAAATAATTTCTGGTTAACATCTGAACTAGAGATAATTGACCATCCAAGTTAATAAAGCAATTTTTGGTAAATATTAAATTATTGAATGGGGTTTAACCCCACTTTAAATAGTATTTCAGTCGTATCGCGGTGGTTTGAGCACCTAATAATTGATTCCTGGTACTTCTTTCACCAGTTCTACCATTACATCCTTCCTAGCCTCCAGCTGCCATCCCACTTAGGTTTACAATTATCTGCCCATTGGTGAGAGACAAATGTCGGAAAGAATAAGTGCCGCCACTGGGGATCGAACCCATGACATCCCTGGATTGAAGATTGGGAGTCTAGTGTGCTATTGACTGCACTATGACTTTGGCAGGTAAATATTTCAGTAATGGATCAGATCAAGTACGGGTAATAAATGTTTGTGTTATAATAAAAATTCTATAAAATCATCTGAAGAATCAACGCTGGTGCCAAATCTGATTTGTACACACATTATAGTGTCTTCCTTTGTAAAACTAATATTTAGATGGTAGTAGAACAATATTCCAAGTAAAATACGATGTCTGTTTAAGTTGATGTTAAAAACTTTGACATGTTTGTAATAAAGTAGAAATGTGTAATAAAGTAGAAATGATTCATTAGATTGCATCTTGTAGTCTTACTGATAAAAATCTTTATTAACCCATTAACACACAATCTGTCATTTTGAAGTACCGGTACTCAAGTAAAATAACTATGGAATCTATTATGGGGAAATGAGAAACTGCTTGTAACTATCAATTTTCCTTTTGCCACAATGTGTTCTACCATACATGAAACTTAATTTGCAATTAAATTACCAATTTGAAGTGCTCTTCCACTCAACTCCTGGCAACCTCTTTAAATATGTACCAGTCTAAAACTTTGTGATTTGATAATGAGATTAATTAAAAAGTTGATAGAAACAGCATTCCAAAAGGAATAATATGGCATGCATTGAAATGTCAACCCTTTAATATTTTTCAGAGTCCATCATATTTTGAATATCAGTCGAGAGATAGATAATTTCTTTACGGGAATTCTTCATTACATGAATGTACGAGAATGGGACGTGGAGCAGTCAAACTTGTTAAAATATTGGGAGGATACATACAAGTTTATCAATAAGGCAAGGTTAGTCTAACAGAATCGAAAAGATTGACTTTTAAAAATACAGTAGACACTCCTTATCTCAATATCAACGTTCAAGGTAAAAAAATGGCACCTCAAATTATATAGAAACAAAGCAGGAAATCTCATTCAGAATCTTCTTACAAGTAACCAAGCTTAAAGGATTCATAACTATAGTATATGGGATTACCAACTGGTGACTCTCTACAAAGATGTCCTCTGTTTCTTAAGCTTTGTCGCAGATGAGTTCTTTGGGGCCGATGGTCCTTTGGAATTTTGTTCCAAGGTGTGCTCAAGGTGAGCTTTTGATATCACCTTTTGTCCGTCATGCGTTGTGCGTCATGCGTCGGAAGGCGTCAACAATTCTTTAAATATCTTATCCTCAGTAACCACTGGGCAGAATTCAACCAAACTTGGTAGGAATGGTCCTTGGGTGACCCTTCTCAAAAGTTGTTCGCGGATTTTTGATTGACCCCCAAATATGGGCGTGGCAGGGCGTTGCAGTTTTTGACTTTGAAATCTTTAAACATCTTCTCCTCAGTAACCATTTGGCCAATTTCAACCAAACTTGACATGAATGTTCCTTGGGTGACCCTTTTCAAAAGTTGTTTGCGGAATTTTGATTGACCCCCAAATATGGGCCTGGCAGGGCGTGGCAGTTTTTTGCTTAGAAATCTTTAAACATCTTCTCCTCAGTAACCATTAGGCCAATTTCAACCAAACTTGGCATGAATGTTCCTTTAGGTGACCCTTTTCAAAAGTTGTTCGTAGAATTTTGATTTATGCCCAAATATGGGCGTGGCAGGGCGTGGCAGTTTTTGACTTAGAAATCTTAAACATCTTCTCAGTAACCATTAGGCCAATATCAAACTTGGCATGAATGTTCCTTGGTTGACCCTTTTTAAAGGTTGTTTGCAGAATTTTGATTTATGCCCAAATATGGACGTGGCCGCGTGTGGCAGTTTTTGACTTTGAAATCTTTAAACATCCTCAGTAACCATCGGGCCAATTTGAACCAAACTTGGCATGAATGTTCCTTGGGTGACCCTTTTCAAAAGTTGTTCGAGGAATTTTGATTTATACCCAAATATGGGCGTGGCAGGATGGGCACTTTTTTGACTTTGAAATCTTTAAACATCTTCTCCTCAGTAAGCATTGGGCCAATTTCAACCCAACTTGGCATGAATATTCCTTGGATTGACCCTTTTAAAAAGTTGTTCCCAAAATTTTGTTTCATGACAAATATGGGCGTGGAAGTTTTTTGACTTAGAATTCTTTGAACATCTTCTCCTCGGTAACTTTTGGGCCAATTTCAACCAAATTTGGTATGAATGTTCCTTGGGCGACCCTTTTCAAAAGTTGTTTTAGAATTTTGATTGATGCCCAAATAAGGGCTTGGAAGGGTCGGGCAGTTTTTGACTTAGAAATCTTTCTTTAAACACCTTCTCATCAGTAACCATTGGGCCAATTTCAACAAAACTTGGCATGAATGTTCCTTGGGTGACCCTTTTCAAATCATGTTTAAGAAATTTGATTGAAGCCCAAATATGGGCATGGCCGCTTTTTATTTAGAAATCTTTAAATATCTTCTCCTCAATAAGCATTGGGCCAATTTCAACAAAACTTGGCATGAATGTTCCTTGGGTGAATCTTTTTCAAAAGTTGTTTGTGAAATTTGAATGACGCCCAAATATGGGCGTGGCAGGTTGGGGCAGTTATTTTTTTAGAAATCTTTAAATATCTTCTCCTCACAAATCATTGGGCCAATTTCAACAAATTTGGCATGAATGTTCCTTTGGTGACCCTATTCAAAAGGTGTTTGCAGAATTTTGATTCACGCCCATATATGGGCCTGGCAGGGCGGGGCAGTTTTTTTACTTTAAAATTTTTAAAAATCTCCTCAGTAACCATTGGGCCAATTTCAACTAAACTTAAATGAATATTCCTTGGGTGACCCTTTTCAAAAGTGTTTGCAAAATTTTGAATCATCTTACATTAGTCAGGTGAGTGATTTTAGGGCCATTCTGGCCCTCTTGTTTGGAGGAGTGGGCTCATTCAGGCAAGAGAATATTTGGAAATGAAGAGTTAGCTTGTTACAAGCATTTTAGCTCACCTGAGCACAACATGCTGAAGGTGAGCTGTCGTGTTTATGCAGTGTCCATTGCCGTCGTCCGTCTTTTGTTGTGTGTCAACATCTTGTTTGCACTTGTTTGTCAGAATGATAATCCCTATGATCTCCTGGCAAAGTTTGAATTTAGGTCATATGGGGTAAAAAGCTAGGTCACTAGGTCAAATCTGAGAAAATCCTTTTTTAGCTCTAGAGGCCATGTTTTTTGCTCAAATATTTTCAAACTTTGTCGGAATGATTGTCCCTATGGTCTCTCAGCAAAGTTTATATTTGGGTTATATGGGTCAAAAACTAGGTCACTAGGTCAAATCTTAGAAATGCCTTGTTTACACTCTAGAGGCCATAATGTTTACTCAAGTGACTTTCTATATGGTCAGAATAATTGACTATGGTCTCGCAGCAGAGTTCAAATTTGGCTGACATTGGGTCAAAACTAGGTTACTAGGTCAAATGATTAAAATAACTTTGCACTCTGGATGACTCATATTAGGCTAAAATTACATGATATTTGGTCTGAATATTTGTTTCAATTTAAAAGTCAAGTTTGATATTTGGTCAAATTGGGTCAAAAACTAGGTTGCTGATCTTAAGAAGTCTTCTTTGCAATGTTCATGTTATGTGTCCTGTTTAAGTACCTTGAAACTTTGTAAGAGTGCTTGTCCTTGATGTTTTGGACAAGATTTTATTAAGGGTCACTTTCGTGGCTTGATTATTGTCTTTGGAATTTTTTACTTCTGCAGTCATTGACTCAGGTGAGCGCTCCAGGTCCAATAGCCCTCTTGTTTTAATTTTTTCACAATATTTTCTAAAGCTTTGTTCTTGGATGTTGTGTAAAAAAGATAAAAAAAAATGTTTACAAGTGAATGATTGAGCATGTCTCTGTATAAAAATAGAACTTGAGTTTGTATTTAACAGTAAATGTGCACTACTATTTATCAGAGTTTTACTGAATGCAGGGTTCATTCTAGAGCAGGTTCTTAGCCCATATTTTTCACAAATGGCGCACAGAAAATCCAACAACAGGGCAAACCTTGTGCACAAATTTTTCAGGAAAAGTTTACTCAATTTGGAATTTGTTCTGTATAAAACTCTGGAATTCACTAACCGAGTACAGCCTTGTAACATTGAGCACCTAATGTTAACCCTCACAATCATGTCTGAAGAAAGCAGATGATTTAACCAATTCCCACACAAGGACCCTTTTGAACGACCTTGATACAAAAGCTTTGGAAAATGAAGAAATTGTTTGTTACTAGTAATTTCTTCATTATCCAAAATGTTTTCTAACCCAAAAGACAAAGATTTTAATGATTTCATCAACCTAGAATTGTCGTCTGCAATTTGAACTTAGACTAGTCTAAAATTTTGTCATGTGGGATTGGGTTAAGACTTTTCGGATGTAAGAAAAATTGCAAGGATGAATACAATGCTCAAATCCTGTCGTCAGACAATACAAGCAACCAAATTTGGTCGACTAGCAGACAAACCACTGAAGATGAATCTGTCCTAAACTTGGCCCAAAGAATCCCAGTCATTTTACAATTTGTTGTTCAATGAAAAAGAATAATGCCCTAACTAAAGGAACAAATATTTTCTAGACATATACCCTAACACAAAACTCCGAGTGTTATATCACAGAAACGCTGTTTTGGCAGAAAAAAGTAGGCCCAATTTCATCAATGCTATGAAAAAAGTTGTCTTCAAAAATATCCATCATTTTGTCCTTAGTTTTCTGCAGTTTCTTTCTAAAATGAAGAATCTATTATCTAGTTGTCATGCTTTGGATGATTTATTACCTTGAAAATACATAGCCCCTAAAATTTGAAAATTGTACCTCTTTTTGAGTCGCTGAAGCTGAAAGCTTCGGAAGCGACTCATTGCTATCGCACGATCTTTCTATTACAAAAGTCCTGAACCAATTTCCACCCCTGACTGCCTATGTTACAACTCTGTCATTGTTTCTTAATTGGATAAATGAGAACATTTTGGAAACAGTTAGAAGATTGATTTTTGTATATTTAACGGTTTTGAAGCAAAACAATCATAAACTTTGTCGTTTTTATAGTTTTAAGAGCGAACTTCTTACAGCGCGGAAATAGCCAAAGTACGTACTAAAATAGAGGTCGACAGTTCTTATGAAATGACCATACTTCCTGTGTATATTGCATAACGTCATATTCAATTTGCGATTTCAAATAAAAAAGATGTTAAAATTCATTTTAAATCAAAATTGAATATGTAAACCATTACTGTTCATCGTTTCGCGGAGGTAAAATAAATCATCCGCGTTGTTAGGGACTGTTTTACTATTTACCCCGGGACACCCCGAGACACCGTGTTTAAGTCAAAACGGCCCGAAGTCAATACGACCCGAAGTCAAACAAGCCCGTAATTTTGTCGGAATGACCCAAAAGTGATTTTACTTGATAAAATGGATCAAAAGGAAATTTTCATAAAGTAGATCTTGTAAATTATCCAAATATAAACTTTTATGAAGAATTTCTGTATTTGGACCAAATGTAAATATACAAGTTTGGACCGTTTTGACTTTCGGTCGTTTTGACTGTAAACTAGGACACCCTGAGATGCCTGACATATGAAAATAATATTGTCATATATTTAGTTATATGTTAGTAAATCTTAATAACATTGCATTGATTTTGCGACCCCATTTAAAATTAACGTGTTTCGTTTTTAGAATAATAGAAAACTTAAAATCCATGTCCATTCTGGCAATCCTATTTTATTTTATTTTTCAATTGAATTGAGAATATTTATTAGTTAATCTAATCGTATTTCCTGTTTACAAATGATTAGGACATTCACTGGTCGTAAATGAAAAAAGGTCTCGGGTTGATGTTATTAATCTAAACTATTCATTTACCCTAGATCATAGAGTTACCATGGCCGTTTTAAGCAAACCGAGGGAGTCCCGGGGTAACGAAAAGGTTCTTTATGTGAGAAATTTAGATAGCCAGTTTGACTCAATTTTTCCGTAAGTAAAAGAAAAAAGCATCTCAAGGTACTAAAGACGTCATCTCCTGGTGAGAAAGAAACCGAAAATTACCGACGAAAGTTGTAAGCATTATTAAAGCTTCAACGGAATTACTTTTGGGTCGATTGATATCGATTGTACAGAATAGGGGCAATGAATCGAGCTGTAAATAGTTTAATTTCAAAGCATCGGGGAAAATTCAGAACGGAAATGATCGCTTAGAATACATGAATATGAAATCATCTAGGTATTATTTTATTTTGCGAAGCTTAATATGGCATCATCATTACTTAGTGCATACATTTCAAATGAATGAAAAAAGTAAATGTGTAGCGAGAAAAGAAAACAAAACAAACATAGTCTTACTTGTCAAAGTGCTGGGGTGATAATTGAAAAATGGTAAGTTAGTTAACAAGGTTATGGAAATCATATTGAATGAAACAATCCAAACCACATTAGGTGAATGTTTGATACAAAGTGTCGCCGTCATTCTTTCAATTTTAACAAAAATACTCAGAGCTAATATTGCCGTCGAAAAAAAGCCGAAGAGTCTCGGTAAACACACATTCAATACAGTGAAAAAATAGATTAGCTATGGCAACATTGAGTATACATGTATATTGCCGTCAGAATGAAAGAGTCCCGAGGTACCTATGTTCCCATGTGATTTAAAAAACGAAGCGATCGACGGAAAATGGAATAATGACCAATCGTCAATGTATTTACTCACTGATATCAGATTGTACGAAAAGATGAGACACCAATTGGGGAAAGAGTTAAGCATTCGTCTAAGGTTGGAATAGTTATTTCCGCTATTTTATTTTTTCCCTAAATGTCCTTTTGCGGTAATTGTTTTCTGCTTTTATTTTAGCTTCTTATGCATGGCAAAGACGTCCTCAAGCTTCGCATATACCAATTTCTTTACCAAACATATGAATTCTTTTTTTGTTTTTTGTATAAGTATGACTTATTACACTGGGACTTGTATTCATATTCGATTATCAGTCCCCCGGGTTGATATATTACGATGTGTAGAGTTAAAAAGATTTCATAAACTTCCATTCATAATCGACTAGTTAAGAGCGAAACAATATCTTGTCAAACTGTAGGTATTACGTTTTTGATATAAATCCCAAGATGTAATAGACTTTTTACGGATCTGAATGCATCTTCTTAATCTTAAGAATTGAATAAATTGATAATACGGTCTCGGAGCATTTCTCGAATATTTATAAATGTTTATATATGAAAATACTACGAGATATATTTTCAAGATTTTACTTTCTTGCTTATGGGGAGTCCGAGAATATGTGAAATCGTCAAAGAAAGTCAATATGCACTTTATACTATAACTACCGTCATTGTTTACCTTTGAATATATTAAAGTGAAATCACCCGGGATGCTCATAGATCTGAAATATGGGTCTAATTATAATATATACAAACCAAATTTGTCTCTGTTTACTCGATATGCAAATTAAATAATTTTGACATTCGGATATGTATCCCGGGTCAGTCAAACATTATTTAAAAGTACGCATTCATCCGGGGTATGATTATGTACACTCTCAATATCTCTGATTTTTTCTAACTTCAAATCACTTAAATTATCCCGCTGGTGCAATCACAAATTGTTCCAATCAATTACGAGAGATGAAACCAATACCCGGGGTACACGATATGGCTAGACAACGTATTGAATACAGATCCAGTGTAATAACTTGTTAATATTGAATAGGTTTTTCATAATTCAAACAGTAGGGTTGTGGAATGTGTTCTTTTAATTTTTAAAATGACTTTTCTTAAAACTCCTGAACAAAAACTAGTTCCGGGATATCTAGTGTGCTTAATTTGCACTACTTAAAGGGTACTTCTGTTCATCTATCGTCGCTACGGTGGTTGTAAAGCAACGTCACACGGGGTCTCGATTTAACGTCTCACCAAAAAGACGAACAGTTTGCTGGTTTGGTCAACCAAGGGTTCGAGCCCATGATGATGAGATTAGAAGTCAAGTGCTCTACCAAATGAGCTTATCGGCTGTCAAAGACTTCTTAAGAAATTCATAAAGCATCTCTATATAACTGTCTGATGGTTCCACAAGTTTGAAAGTTCAAATGAATAATTGTATAACTGTCGAAAATCAATTTGCTGAAAGGCCGTAATACGCATGTTTCAGTATAAGGTTTATTGAAAACGCTTGATCAACAGTTACCATATTCATATTTATTCATTCGTATTTTGTAAATGAATAGCGTTGCAAGCATTCTTTTAATGGCGAAAAAAAGAAATTCAATTCTTCATACGTAGGTTTTAATTTCTGCACCAACAAAATTTATTTACAAAATAGAATGTATGAATAGAAGTCAGGAAACTTGAATATTTTACAAATATATGTTAAAGCATTAGAAGACTAACTTTGGTCCGGTTTGGCGACCTTGGGGCTGCTTTGACCATATGTGGGCCGGTTTAACGTTTTTTTTAATGGAGAGGCCGGTTTGACTTTATTGGGCCTGTTTGACCAGGGGCCGGTTTCACGATGGGCCGGTTCCCTGTAATGCCAATTACGGACAGCACCCGTATAAATCAAAACAAGAGAGTTAGTTATCATAATTATCATAATTCCCTACACCCAACTCAATATATATGGCAATATTACTCTATATCTGATGTCCCGGGGTTTTCCGCGGTAAATAGCAAGGCGTTTCGGCGAGAATTGGATGGTCGACGACAACTACAATAATGGAGGCGTTTGATTTCTTTTTGTACTCTCAATATTTATTAAGGCGGTTATTCATTTTAATAGTCTTGAAATGATGTTTCTTCAATCGAGGAACAATAAGAAAAATATCATAGAATAAACACCATTGTCTTAACGAGTTAGCGTGGCCAGTTCCTTTAAAAACGTATCCGTCGTTTCCAGTGCATCAAATTTAGAAAAAGGTCAGTGAATACCGTAGTCACACACATCATGTTTGATATATATTATCAGTTATTTTCTTTCTTTCAAAGACAAACAATAATATTTATCAAGTTGTCCTATTCTTTACAAGAGCAATTTCTGTGATTGTTTATAACTCGGCACCCAGGACCCCATCAGGAACCACCAGCAAAAATGTTCAGGACTTCTTAATTTTACCTATGTGATGTGCAGATCTTGTAGCCCATTTAAGAATATTTGTCAGTTTGAAATTGTCATGAGTTTGAAAACGAGCCATTCCATTAAGATTGGTTATCAGATATTAAAATTAAAAAAAATGAAAATTCTATGGGTGTGAATTATGATACTTATTACCTTAGGGAAAATATGTGTGCTAGTTGTTCTTATTGAATTACTTTGGAACATCAATATGGACGCGTAAAATATGCTTCTGAGAAAGGGATGTATACCTCTGAATTTGACAAGTAATGATTGACAAACATTTCTCAAACAGTCGCACCAAATATTGCAAAATTTACTGACCACAGATTACAGTATAATCTGTTTATACCACACCAAGCTAAAAATAGAATGAAACAGAGATGACTATCAATCTATCTATATATGCTGCTATCTATATATACTGCCTAACTCCCCTTTCGGGTATTACTGGCAGGTGATACACTCACAATTCAGCTGTGTTCACGTCCTTGAAAGAGAGGCAGTGGCTAAATTCCACTTTTACAGCTGGGTAGACTGGGGCTGGCCATTAAGTGTCTTGCCCGTAAACACACCCCAGTGATGTTGGGGCTCGAGCCCGTCACCTTCAGATCTCGAGTCAAGCACCTATACTACTCGGCCATTGAGGCAGATAGTAAATAAAAGATTCTACAGAACAAGAACTTATTTTTAGCCCTCTACATTTTCCAAGGGAAAGTAATGTCCCACAAGAGATATTTATTGCTCTTATGCAACATTAAAATTGAAATCTAGAAATGTTATTCATCTTTCTAAACATGAATCAGATGAATAAAATTATTTGCATAGAACCTACAGTGTGAACTGAAGTAAAGTGCAAGAAATGAAAGTATTTTTCAACATGCTTGCATGCACTCTAGCAGTCACATTTTAAGCTTAAACCATTATTAACAATTACCTTTGTGGGCAGTCATAGCCATGCCACTGATTATGTGGGTATATTCAAGACCTGGGTATGTCCTTTGGCAAGGCATTCAGTCTCAACATAGTACTAGAGGCACTGAGCAAGTACATGATTGATTGATTAAATGAAGTTTAACACAACTCAATTTAACAGTATTATAGTCATATCACAGTGGCTGGCGTCATGGATTCCTGGTATTTCTCACACTGGTACAACCACTACATTCTCTGAGACTCCAGCTACTCATCCAACTAAGGTTTATAGCCATCCACACATTGGTGGGCTAACTTATGTCGGACAGGAGGTTTGCTGTGGCCGGGGATTAAACCTGGGACCCCATGACTAGGAATCCTATGTACTACCAATGTGCTATGGCCATGGCTGAAGTACATGAATAGTTGAACTTTGCCATGATATAACTGAAACATTGTTCTTTGAACAGTGTTATACCCCCATTTAATCAAATGAAAAAAGACTTAGCTTCATTAACCCATTCGAACACATTTCCCTCCTTTTTACGCCCCTCAAAAGGTTTGGTAAACATTTTGGAAAATGAAGTTGTCTGAAGCTTCTTTCAATTTGGACCAGTCTAAAATTTTGTTGTGTTGGATTGGGTGAACAGAATTTACATGATATAATCTGCTTCATGCATGAAATTAATCTCAAATGATCAAAGGCAAACAGCCTGAGGTTAATGTTCAATAGCCAATACCAAACAATTTGTCTGTTATGGCGACTCTCAGGCCCTTCAGGGCTTTGATTTACATATGGTCCATTGTTATTATTCCTAGAATGAAACTTTTGAATGTCGTATAAACCATTTAAGAATTTTTTTAGTTATGTCTTTGTTAACCTTCTCAATAGCTGAGCTTATAAAGCACAAAATTGGTTGGGAATGGGTTTTACAAAATTTTTGACTCATGTGGGGTTGAAAATATTGTGGGGGAAAAGATACTGCTTGTAACAAGCAATTTACTCTTTCCCACCATGTTTTCTCAAGTATAAAATCATGGGGTTATAGAAATCAGGGATGGTATTTAAAGGGTTTAGGATCACTGATGGTTAAGTGTCCCACAAAGTGTGCTGTCTTGTGACCTAGTTGTCATCAGGTAGTGGTATTGTGAAATACTTACTTCTCCCTATTGACCTAATAACACATGGAATAACAGGACCATGAATGATAGAAGGGTACAACTAGTGACTTGAAACAAATACAGCATGTGTTGTTGATCTGTTTTTCAGGAAGCGGGGCAGTAAAACGCTGGTACATTGTAAAATGGGCATTAGCAGATCTGCCTCTACAGTATGTATATAGAATTCGCAATCAGTATCAGTTATCTTAAGCTCCACTAGCTGAAAGCCAGAGAGCTTTTGTCATGGTGTTGTGTCCGTCGTGCCTGTGTCCATCTGTCCTTTCGTAAGTAAACTTTTACTTCTCAACCAAATTTCCATATACAGTTAAACCTTTAAAAGTCTTAAAATTAGCCCATTCCTGGATGTCACAAATTTAATATAGGCTTATATAGTGAAAACTTTAAAAACCATCTCCATAACAGGAGGGCCTAGAACTTTTATATTTTGTATACAGCATTGTCTTGTGGACCTCTGTCAAGATTGTACAAATTATTGCCTTAGGATTAAAATTAGCCCATTCCAGGATGTCACAAATTTAACATAGGCTTATATAGTGAAAATTTCAAACATCTTCCTCTCTCAAACAGATAGGCCTAGAGCTTTGATATTTGGTATGTAGCATCATCTGGTAGATCTCTATCAATATGGTATTAGTTATTGCCCTAGGGTCATAATTAGCCCTTTCCCTGATGTCACGAATTTTACGTATTGCTTATATAACGAAATTTAAAGCTCTTCTTCTCCCAAACTAAAAGGCTTACAGCTTTGATATTTAGTATGTGGCATAATCTGATGGACTTTTATTTGTTTTTTTGCTCTTTGGACTCGGGTGACCGATAGGCCCCTTAATTAGTACAATCAGGCCTGTGGAGCGATACAGAGGCTCAAGTCCCTCTAGTTTGTCTAATTTTTATCTATTTTATTACTGTGCTTGTAAAAATCATATTATGACAAAAGAAAATTTGCTATTATTAAGCAATATGTACTATTTCTGTGCTTGTTTAAATAGCCTATCAAACAGCTTTTGAAGTTTTTTGCCCGGCAATAATAGATCACATGAAAAATCTTCGTAGTAAGATCCTTCTATTTGTATACAGTTTATCATCAATCAATATATTTTTCAAGGTCAAATTTATTCAAAGTAAAACAGTAAAAAAAGTTTTCGTAGGTGTATCAAGGTTATCTACTTTTGCAAAGTTCAAGGTCATGTTTATGAAAATTAAAGCTTGAAGTTTATCATTAATTGCATTTCTTGTTGAATTGACTTCATCCTGCTGAAAAGGTCAAATTCACATTACAATGTGACATTTTTAGTGTGATTTGCAGGGGCAGTTGTGTTCAACAATCACATCTTGTACTATATCTACGGGACTGTCTATCAATAAACTTTTGATTTAAAAATCATCTTCTTATCAAAAACAGTTTTTTGACAAATTCCACAGGAGTGATCCTTAGGTGACTCTTTATTAGGTTCTTTGAAAAAACTTTGATCAGATATTTAAAAAAAAAAATGGCCTTTATGGGCCAAGCTAATTTCCATAGATAGTACATTGTATTTAGTGAAAACTTGAAAACTCTTCTTCTCAGAAACCAGATGGATTTCAAAAGAAATTCATAGGAATGATGTTTGGTTTTCATTAGAAAAATTTAGACCAGTTAGAAAAAATAGCTATTTTTCATTCATTGAATAAAATGAAAACTTTTAGCTCACCTGAGCACAACATGCTCAAGTGGAGCTTTTAGGATTACTCTGTGTAGGTTGTGGATTGTCCATCATCAATATGTTCCAAATTCAAATGTCTTGGCAAAGATTTGTAACTCTGCCACACTTTTTAGTCAATTTTGACCACAGGTATTAGTTCAAGTTGATTGTATCTCTATTATGACACAGGTATTGGGTTCAAGATAGTAGTATTTCTATTATGACAATGTTATTGGGTTCAAGATAGTCGTATTTCTATTATAACACAGTTATTTGGTTCAAGTTAGTTGTATCTCTGTTATGACATAAGTATTGAGTTCAAGTTAGTTGTATCTCTAATATAACACAGGTATTTGGTTCAAGTTAGTTGTATCTCTGTCATGGCACTAGGTTTTGGGTTTAAGTTTGTTGTATCTCTGTTATAACACTAGATATTGAGTTCAAACTAGTTGTATTTCTATTATGACACAGGTATTGAGTTCAAGCTAGTTTTATCTCTATTATGACATTATGTATTGGGTTCAAGTAAGTTTTAACTCTGTTATGACAAACGTTTTGGTTTGAAACTTTGCACTCATGTTTATCACTTACTCTCACATTCATTTAGTGAAATGTTACCCCATATTGACATCGAATTACTGTTACTATCCAGTACTTTTAATAGTTAATCATTGCTGTCCACTGACAGTTCTTGTTTAATTTCTCATTACTTTAAAGGTTATACTCATTATTTTAAAGGTTATAGCCTATCTAATGAAGGAGAAGAAGTGGAGTCTGAAAGAAGCCTATGATTTCACAAAAGCTAAACGAAGTATCGTTAACCCTAATGCTGGCTTCTGGAAACAGCTGGAAACATATGAAGGCATTCTCAAAGCTAGGTAGGTAACAGTTGGTTATAGAGAAACTATCCAACACTTTATATATGCTATTAATAAGACCAAAGGTTGAGAAAACAAAGTGAACAAGATTCAAAATCTCTACCATAATTTAGTAATCCATCTATTATAACCAGGATGATTGTTTGTTTCAGGGTGATATCTTATGTTTTGTTGAGTTAACAACAAAACTTGTATCTTTATGAGTGGCAGAGACTTTGTTGCTCAATGAACATAAAACCACAGTTATTCAATTTCTTTAACCCTGGTGGTGGCGCATATCCTTTCCCACATTTGTCTGTTACAAATGGGTGGAAAATCGTAAAACCTACGTGGGATAGCAGCTGGAGGCTATGAAAGGATGTAGTGATGTGAGTAATACCAGGAATCCATTGTTAGGTGCTCCAGTCTCCGCAATATGACTGAAATACTATTAAAAGTGGTGTTAAACCCCATTCAACCCACCAACTATTTCTTTAATGCAATTAAAAGACAAAATTTGAATTTACTCTCCCTTCCCCTTTCAGCTAGTGTTGTGTTTATTTGCATTTTGATATCATTGTTACAATAACATGATGTCATTCCCACATTGCATCATAACTTACTGGAGATAAATACCCATGAACATTATTATCATATAAGAGTAATCACTTGTAACAATTGTAGCCAATTTGGTATTTATACCTCAATAAGTGTGCATTTTGAATTGCCCTTGCAGCAGTATCTTCAATTTGGACAAGTCAATAATAACTTGGTCTAGGTTCAGTTTTAGCTCAGCTATCAAGAAAGTTGAGGTTTGGCTATAGCCTTATAACTATTTTTGTCCTTTACAAGCTATTTCATTTCATGCTCATGTGAGAAATACTCAAGTTGAGCTTCTAAGATCAAAAGATAAGTCACCAGGTCAAATCTATTTAAAACCTTGTTCAGGATTCAGAGACTACATTTCTGACTCAAATATCTTACAACTTTTTTAACCATTTCCGGTTCAATCCCTGGTTTTTACTTCCCTGTCATTTTATTATTTAGAAAATATTGCAGAAAAAGAAGAAATTTCGACAGTGCTAAATTGTTATTTTTCAAATTCTGCAAAATTTTTACTTTGGAAATATCTTAAATTTTGTGAAACAGGAGAGGGTTAAATATCACATTCATTCACTTGCAGTAAAAAACTTGCACTTATTTTGACATTTACAGTGAATGACTCAGGACCCTGTGCAATATTTCTTTTATTGATAAAGGTATTCACATGAATCGCAGAATATGTGTTCAGCATCAAAAGAGCTTTCTGCACAATTTAGAAAAGTAACTCAGAATGCATTAGATTTATACCCCTTTTCAACTTAAAAATTTTTCAGTATCCTGGACCCAATGAGTACCTATCTATTGTCGATTTCTAATCAATGAAATAAGAAATAAGTGATTACGGATGGTTTCTAGATTTATATCCCTTTCATAGAAATCTCCTATTTTTACTTGTTTTAGCTCTACTGGCTAAAGGCCAGAGGAGCTTAAGCAATAATGTTTTCCTGTCCAGCATCCGTGCGTTCGTCCATCTGTTAACTTTTTCTTATTAACATTCCAGAGTCTGTTTCTGTAATCAAAGCACTGAAAGCACTTGAAGAAGATAGTTACAAACACAATATCATTTATTTATTATTAAAAAATTTATTTTTGCAGTCAGGATACTGACTGTAATCTAGGAATCGCCCGAATTTGCTCTTTGCTTCTAGGAACCTGACAATGACCTGAAAATTATTTCCTTGCTTGTGAATTGATTCATAATTTCTTGTAGTATACTATCTGAAAATGTAAGCCCATTCATAAAAAATAACTGCGAAAAGCCGAATCACTGAATGTGCAGTGATTAAGGTCACAACCTCCACAGGTACTTCTATTTATACCATCTTAAACAGTGTTGCATCCAGGCCACTCCATAGAGGGAATTATCTGGGTTTGTCGTTATGTCAAAATTGAACTTCATCAGATACATAGAATAATGTATATTTATGTTTCTGACATAATTTAATTGACTGCCTGAACTTACCATCATTACGGATTTCATTTAGCAAAAATTGGGTATGGTAGGCCTCCGTGTTCAACGATTCGTCGATCTTAGACATAGTCGAAAGTAAAACTAAACATTCCGCTGTCTCGGATTCTTAGACAAAGTCGGAAGTGAAACTAGACATTCTGCTGTCTCGGATTTTTTCAATTATTATAACCTTCATTCTTGCGATTTTAAAAGTTACCAGCTGCAAAAATTAATCCAGTTTTGTACACATGCATCTATTCAGTGTAATTTCCTGATTCGTGAAATAAGTTCTTTGTTGATTTGTTGTTACCGTATATTTAACAATGGTAAAGAAATTAGACCAAGTCCATTACCCTGAAAAGAGGTTTGAAGGTCTATCCACATGACATTTTCTCAACGCGACAGTTACCCCAGGTGTTTAACAACTCGTCGGTCTCCAAGGAGACGTCGCTATGCGGGATACTTAGATTTTATTCCTTTCGTCTGAGGATGGAAATATTTATGTCTGTGTAAAGCTATGTTCAATTGGATTAAATCTGACAACTCTCAATAATAATAAAACATGTCTGTGGTGAAAATTCTAGCTTTTAAATATTGGCTCGGACCAAAAGATTATTCAATTCCGATAGACTGGGAAGGTAAGGGTAGAATTTAATAATTCTCTGCACACTGAATTTCGTCGGTTTCTGCTAAAATCTCATAACTACAGTTGTTATCTTTTGAAATATCGGAGGGTGATGCTCCTTAAACTATCCTTCATATATTTTGTCCAAATTCAACAATTACACTGTTGATCAAGTCAGTTATGGGCGAGAAAGCATGGTTGGGATTCTGTAGGGGGAAGATAGAAGTCTTCATACTAGTGAGTTGAAATAACATTGTCTCTGAATCCAAAGTACTGAAAGCACCAAGAGAAAAATTCTGATCATTATGTGGCTTCTCAATAAATTTGCAATGTCCATTAATCCAATGCATTGTTAGCTATGTACTCTTACCAGAAGTTTTCCTCCCATTCCCCCCAAAAAGTCAAAAACTCAATTTATTAAATGGAAGGAATCTTTTACAACATTAAATGATTGAAGTTAAGAAAAGACAGCAACAATACAACCAACAACACTCTGATTTATTAAAGATGCAAGAATAATGGCAAGTTTGTGACATTCTAACCGACCTCGAGGTGCGCTAAATCTCCCTATTTTGGATCCCAATCTCCCTATAAAAACTTTAAAATCTCCACCTGAGCCTCTAAAGAAAATCACATGTATGGTTTTACTCTTGCATATATATTTGCAATGCTTTTCAATTGTAGTAATTTTGCATAACAATTTCTTATCCAATTTATGGCCAAAGGAAAATAAATAGTTGGTAAATTGGTTACCCACCCCCATCCCAACCTTCCTCCCTTTATTTGAATTTTAATAAATATTCTGTTCTAAATGAAACCTGTTTAACCATTTCCTGTTCAATCTCTGGTATTATGTCTCTGTGATATAGATCTTTAAGAACAACTTGTTTTTGACATCCCATATAATGTATAGTTAATTTTCATATTAAATCCACTTTAATTTGTTGTCTGCAAAACAATTCAATTTGGACTATCTAAAATAGCAAAGCAAGAAATGGTAAAGAATCTATAAAACAATATTAAAAGCTATTTGTAACTAAGGAACCAATGCGGAATATATCTCTTTTTTAGCTTCAATTTTGACGTGAATATAACCAAATGGAATATCGCTTCATTTTTAGCTCACCTGAGCACGTAGTGCTCAAGTGAGCTATTATGATCCCCTTTTGTCCGGCGTCTGTCCGTCGTGCGTCTTTAGTCGTGCGTCGTCCGTCAACAATTTCTCTAAACGACATCTCCTCCCAAACCACTGGGCCAATTTGAACCAAATTTGGCAGAAATGTTCCTTAGGTGGTCCCCTTCAAAAATAGCTAAAAGAATTGAAATCTGTTAAAAACTCTGGTTGCCATGGCAACAAAAGTGAAATTTTAAAATAATCTTTAAAAATCTTCTCCTCCTGACCTAAAAGGCGTAGAGCCTTGATATTTTGCACGAAGCATCAGTATATTGACCTCTTTCAAAATAACTAAAATCATGATCCTCTTGTCCCCAGGGGTGGAGCCCCAGGGGGGTTGGGTTTGTATAGAAATAAAGAACGATTTTTTAAATGACATCTCCTCCCAAACCACTGGACGGATTTGAACCAAATTTGGCAGAAATGTTGCTTAGGTGGTCCCCTTCAAAAATAGCTAAAAGAATTGAAATCTGTTAAAAACTCTGGTTGCCATGGCAACAAAAGTGAAATTTTAAAATAATCTTTAAAAATCTTCTCCTCCTGACCTAAAAGGCGTAGAGCCTTGATATTTTGCATGAAGCATCAGTATATTGACCTCTTTCAAAATAGCTAAAATCATGATCCTCTTGTCCCCAGGGGCGGAGCCCCAGGGTGGTGGGGTTTATATAGAAATAAAGAACGATTTTTTAAATGACATCTCCCCCCAAACCACTGGGCCGATTTGAACCAAATTTGGCAGAAATGTTGCTTAGGTGGTCCCCTTCACAAGTAGCTAAAAGAATTGAAATCCTTTAAAAACTCTGGTTGCCAGGACAACAAAACTGAAATTTTAAAAAAATCTTTTAAAATCTTCTCCTCCTGACCCAGAAGGCGTAGAGCTTTGATATTTTGCATGAAGCATCAGTATATTGATCTCTTACAAAATTTGTAAAATCATGATACTCGGGTCTCCAGGGGCGGACCCAGGAGGGGGGGGGGTATAGGCATGAAGCATCAGTTCACAGACTTCTTTCTTATTTCTGAAATTATAACCCATGGAAAAAGTTTTTTCCTTCTTTC
Source organism: Fragum fragum (assembly GCA_946902895.1). Lineage (NCBI taxonomy): Eukaryota > Metazoa > Mollusca > Bivalvia > Cardiida > Cardiidae > Fragum > Fragum fragum. The sequence goes on along the minus strand of OX336376.1, from coordinate 49,396,101 downwards.
AAATCAGCACTTAAGCCTTGGAATTTGTAATTTTGACTTTTGGATCCCCAGGTTCATAGTCTTTATATGTAATTGTGGCCCACTTGTTTCATAATCCTAACCTTAACATGAAATTAGACTGTTGAAAGAAAAAGAGCCTTTATCTCAGGTGAGCGCCCCAGGGCCAACGGCCCTCTTGTTGATAAGATTTCTATAAACCTTGACACATATCTTAATGGTCACAGTAATGAATCTGTTTTAGAATTGAAGTTATTCTGTCTGATAACATTCAAAAGGGCCCTTATTTTTTCATCTCTTCTTTTGGTAGTCCAATTTTTTATTACGTGCCAATTCTATTATAGTAGTTGCTCTAAAAATCATTTTTGAATTATCTTCTCTTGACGAAGCAAGATAATTTGAAATTGCAGGTTTTTGCATGCAATTTCTCTTACATTTTCCATTGGAATGAACTGAGACAATGACCTTGTGACCAAAGCCCTTCCCTTTATAAAATTTGAACTGAAAACTTTAATTTTATATATCTAGGTCATTTTTCATCCTAGGGTGCTCACATTTCACACAGACATTCATAAGGGGATGACCTTGACTGTATGAATATGTGCCCTTAACATTAAAGCCTATTTTAATAGCACCTGCAAGGGCGGGCTGTGTTATCAGTGGACAACTCTTCTTTGTATGTGCACCTCCTCCTACAAATAAACTGAAACTTACCACAATGAATCTTTGATATCTGGTTGTGCATGCCGTAAAAATTATTTTGATCCCTAAAGTTGTTTAGGAATTAGTTTGTATTGACTTAGCAAAATAATAAACATTGCGATGGGTTTTTTTCAGTGCACAACTTCTCTTATATTTCCATGGGAATGAACAGAAATTTATACAATGAATCTGTTTGTTGTGATGTTAGGCATGCTCAAAAAATCATTTTATCTCTGAAGTCTTTTTATCCGACGCTGTTTCAGCGAAGGGGATATAGTAATGGTCTCCGTCCATCATTCTGTCCTTCCGTCACTAAAATTGTCCGGAGCATATCTCTGAAAGTATAACAACTCTTGCTTGCATAATTTTGGAGTTATTGCCCTTTGTTCTTTTAGACACTTACACTTTGTCCGGAGCATATCTCAGAAAGTATAATAGCTATTATCGAACTCATTGAGAAGAAATGCAGTGCACAAGAAGCCTAAATCTAACTGGCATCAGTTTACTATCAAGCTTTTATGGCGGGGGATGGCCATGTCCTACATGGCTCTTGTTTGAATTGTCTTCTCTTGAATTAGGAAGATTATTTGAAATTGCAGGTTTGTGTATGCAATTTCTCCCACATTTTCCAATGAACTGAAACTTACCACAAACAGTCTCTATGATGTGTAGATGTACACAAGACAAGAATAATTTTGATCCATAAAAGTGAATCGGAATCATCTATCAGTATTGCAGTATTTTTTCACTGACAAGCCACTTTGGGCATATATGGGTGTGTCTCTTGTATATGAACAAACTATGAATTCTGATCTGCGAGATGAAGAACTTCTAAAGCAACCTTAAACTTCTCATGATTTAAAGTATTTGTATAAATACAAGAAAACAACATTAAATTCTCCTTAGTGTAGATTATATGCGATTTTGAAGTGAACAAACTTTTTTCTGTAACAAAAGGTCAAAGACATTTACCACTCTTTTTTAAAAAGAAAAAAAATCACAGTTCTTTACAGTTTTCAACAAAATTTTTATTAGTTGCTCCTTAAATGAATTTTCTGTCACAATTTGTTAAACATCTCTTTCAAATATCATTATAGATGCTACTTTTTCAGCTAAAACTAATGGGCAGTTTTGAAGTTTTTTTCTTAAATTTCAATTTGGAACAGTCTAAAATTTGTTGTCTGACATAAATGGGTAAAAGCTTTCTTGATCCATCCCCACACAATGATGCTTTTTGACACCCCTCAAGAAAAACAATTGGGAAAACATTGTTTAATATGAAGAAATTGCTTCTTTGAATTGTCGTTAATGGGTTAATTCTTTACAGTTGGAACAGAGATTCATTTGAGAGAAAGTCAGACCATATTGAAAAACCTCCTGATATTGAAGAAGTTCCTGAAGAATCTGAGTTTCACAGCGCTGAAGACATGCTAGCCATCAATCTGGGTAAACACTTGCCAGATTCCTCTGATCTCCCTTTTCTCCATACAGAGCAGGACATTGAGATAGCGTCTCGTAGTGCTGACTCCACAGAAGAATCTCTACCTGATCAGCTGTCCCCTGATATCACAACAGACCCTTTAGGGTCCAAAAAGAAAAGATTTAATAGATTTGACTCAAATGTAGCAGAGAGTGGTGATTATATAAGTTCTGATTCCTCAGAGTACACAGATAGTGATCATTTATCATCTGATGGAGAGGAACATGAAGATAAAGTATTCCAAGCAATTAACATTCCAGACATTAAAGATGGTGGTACAGTTGATAAGAAAATTGTTAAACCAAAAAGTAGAAGGGTAAAATCTGAAAGTGATAAAGTATTGTTGACAATTGATGAAGGGAGTGGATCGGGAATATCTAGAGAAGGTTCTTTATCAAAGTTTAAACCAGATGGAAGCTGGATAAAAGCTGAATCAGAGGATCAAGAAGGTCAAGACAAAGCAGAACCTGCTTCATATGAGAATATAAAAGATACTCAGGATGATGAACAACATGATAAAGCTGAATTGGATATGAAAGTATCAGAATCAGATGCCACTGCTGATACTCAAACCATGTCAGATGATGTTAATAAAGACAGAGAAGCTGTTACTTTTGAAATTGGAGATGACAATAAGGTTCAATCTAATAAAGAAATCTCTGAAAATATTGCAAGTCAGGAGGAAACAAAAGGACTAGAGCCATATGTCAAAGAAAATATTCCATGGAATGTTGGAACTGTTCGTAAACAAAAACAGGATTTGGAAGAAAAATATGGCTGTGCTGCTCAAAAGAAATCTGATTCTTTATTAGAGAAGGATAACCCAGAAAAGACAGAGAATACTCATGACTCTGAAACCATGGTAACTACTGATGGAAATACTGAAACTGTTGATCATATTGCTAACACCAGAGATGAAACAGAGCAAACTGAACAAATTAAGACAGAACTTGAAGTTGACGATAAACCAAGCCCTATAGAATCTCCCAAGTGTAGAAGGTCTGTGTATGAGTTAGAGGAAATCAGTCTACCAGAAGGTCTGGTCAGGAAGGCCATGCAGGAAATAGAGGAAAGAAACAGGTCAGTGAACACTTTTTGCATGGTAAATAGTCTCTCTGTGTTAAATGCTTTACAGCACCATTCTTTAAGATTACTTTGTGCAATTTCCCTTCTTTGAATAAAGATTTGAAATATTTGCAAATTTCTTTTTCAAAAGCTCCTCAAATTTCTTGTTATAAGTTGATAATGTTTTGTTTTGTTTGAATAGGGTTTAATGCCACTAATAACAGTATATCAGTCATATCGCCGCAGCTGGAGCACCTATGGATTCCTGGTATTTCCTACACCAGTACTACCACAACATCCTTTCTTAGTCTCTAGCTGCTCATCCCACTTGTGTTTACGATTTTCTACCCATTTGAAGGAGACAAATGTTGGAAAGGATAATTGCCTAGACCAGGGATTGATCAATGGACCTCATGATTGAAAGTTGGACGTACTACCAAATGCACTATGGCCTTGGCCAAATGATTAGTGATAAGGCTTCTGTTTGATAGTTTTTAATGATGCCAAACTTCAGTTAAGCTGACATTGTTGCAGTCATGAGGGTTAATGGTGACGGTGTTAAGGGTGTTAGTAGTTAGTTTGCCTGACTCTTGAGATCTAGATAACAAAGTGTGATACCAATCTATCTCTGATATTCCTCTTCTTGTAAGAACTCTTTTGTATTGTCTTTTTGAGCCCTATTCTGAGCTTCCTAAGAGTACCAACAACATAGGGTTTGATTAATCACAAAAGAAATTTTCATTTTAAAATAGAAATCACCTTCTTTATCCGGAGCTGGAACTGCTTTATTGTGGAATTTGTTCTTTGGGTAAGGGCCAGTCCCAATAACTCGGCTATTTCGACTAAAAAAATAGTTCTTTCATTTTATATCTGTTTGGTTTAGTGTGTGAAATCGTTTCCGTTTAATTTATAGTCTTTGAATTAATGATTAAAAAAATAACATAATAATAATATATGCCTAAACTTAGAAGTTTATGTCACCCACCCTGATGGCTGGATAATAGTAAAGTTGGATAAGTAGCTGGAGGCTCAAAATTGTTGTTATAGTAGTACTAGTGTACCAGGAATCCACGGTTAGGTGCTCAAGCTGCCGCGATTTGACTAAAATACTGTTAAAAGTGGCATTAAACCCCCTGCAATCAATCAATTTATACCTCGGTAAAAAAATCGACAATCAATTTAATGAAATAAATGTCAAATGTTGGTTAATCAGAATTAAAATTACTTATTCAAACAGTGTTTGATAGACATATTATCTGATTAGCAGGTAAATTTCAATGTGAAATTTTAAATTCAGCTCAAAAAAAAATAAAGCAAAACAACAATAAAACTTGTCATAATAGGAATAGCTGATATTTCTGATACAAGATAAAGATTCAATTTTATATGAAATAAAGAACGTATGAAGTTGAGACTTGAATATTACCTCGACATATCTAGAAGTACAAGATTTCCAATTTCAAGATAATGAGTGGCAACTGTAATTGTACATTATAAAAGATCTGTGATAATGTTACCTAGTGATATTTCAGATTCATTTCTCTATGAGTAATAAAATCATAAACATGGCGACATTCAGGACCTTCAGTCCTTTGATTGTTAGTTACACATTATCTCATTCCAAGTCTGCCGTGCAAGTATGATAATTAAAGTCAAAGTGACAGTTTCAAAAAGTTGCAGCTACAAGGTATCTCCCTTCCTCAAACATATCTTATAAATCCCCTAAAGAAGCCAAATTAGATTTTAGGTTTTTTGTCTACCTGATCTATAATTTTTAGCTCAGAGCTATTGTGATCGGTCATTGTCCATCCGTCCGTCCATCTGTCCATCCGTCCACAATTTCTTTAAAAATCTTTTCCTCCTAAACCAGTAGGTCAATCAAGCTGAAACTTTGCAGTGATTTTCCTTGGGTGAAGTTCTACAAAAGTTGTTAAAAGAATTTAATTCTGACAAAAACTCTGGTTGTTGTGACATTTGAAAATGAGAATCTTTAGTAAATCTTTAAAAATCTTCTCCTCCTAAACCAGTGGGCAAATCAAAGCTGAAACTTTGCAGGGATGTTCCTTGGGTGCAGTTCTACAAAAATTGTTAAAAGAAATTAATTACGTCAAAAACCCTGGTTGCCGCGGCATTTGAAAATGGGAATCTCTAGTAAATCTTTAAAGATCTTAAAAGAAATTCTCCTCCTAAACCAGTAGGCCAATCAAGCTGAAACTTAGCAGGGATGAACCTTGGGTGAAGCTGTTCTAAAGTTGTTAAAAGAATTTTATTCCGTTAGAAACTCTTGTAACCGTGGCATATGAAAATGGAAAATTTTCGTAAATCTTTGTTGTTTTTTTTTCATAGACTATAAGGCAAAAGGCATCTCTATTTCATGTAGAGCTTAATCATATGGTTCTCTACCAAGTTTTTAAATATTTAATCTTGGGGGTCAAAAATGGCCCCGTCCCAGAGGTCTGAAAGTTGAAAAAAAGCATAATTAGAGCAATTTCAAAAGACTTCTCCTCTTAAACTATTAGATCTAGCATATTCATATTTGATATGTAGCATAACTAGATGGTTTTGTACTATATCACTAAAACTTGTCCTCCTAGGGTCCAAAACGGCCCTGCACCAAGGGTCAAAAATTGGGAAAAATGCAAAATTTGAGTATGTTAAAAAAAAAAATCTTCATTTTAAGGCAGAGGGCATTTACATTTTGAGTGTAGCAAAGCCTTGCTGCTATCTATCAATTCTGATTGAATTATGCCTGTAGGTTAAAAAACACCACTTCCCTGGGTGACCAAAGTACGTAAAATGCTCAATTAGACCATGTTCACCAGTCTTTTCCTCCCAATCTAAAAAGGCTAAGGCATACATACAGTCATCCTCCATCCATTCATTCAAAATTGCAAAAAAATCTTCTCCTCCTAAACTAAACTTTGAGCTTTGATATTTGGTACAAATCATCATCTATTGACCCTCTACCAAAATACTTCAAAGATTTACCGTATTCTGAAAATTAGCCCTTTTCTGTGCGATCCCTGATTTTACATAGAAATAAAAAAGGAAATCTTTAAAAAATCTTCTACTCCCAAACCATTTGGTCAAGGGCTTTAATATTTAGTGTGTAATAATACCTTTTGACCCTCTACCAAAATACTTCATAGAATTACTGTAGCCTGAAAATAAGCCCTTTCTGTGCAATCCCAGGAAGGAGTTATGAAATATATCATAGAAAATGTTCTCCTTGTAAACCATTTAGGCCTAGAGCTTTGATATTTGGTATGTACTAATGCCTATTGACCCTCTCCTTAAGTACCTCAAAGAATTACTGCACTCTTGAATTGGCTCAATATGGTTGGATCTTCACTATACCTAGGATTAACCCATTCCCACACAAGCCCTCCTTTTTACGCCCCTCAAGAAAGAAGCTTTGGAAAACATTGTGGAAAATGAAGAAATTGCTTGTATCAAGCAATTTCTTCATTATCCACAATGTTTTCTATCCAAAAAGATGAAAAAATTTAAAATTCCATCAACTTGGAATTGTCGTCTGCAGCTTCTTTCAATTTGGACCAGTCTAAATTTTTGTTATGTTTGAATGGGTTAAAGGAGAAAATCTTGAAAAAATCTTCTTCTCCAAAATGATTAGGTTTAGGGCTTTGATATTTTGTATATCATATCATTACACCTTGAGCCATCATCTCAGGGGAGCAATATAGGACCATCATGGTCCTCTTGTTTTGTTTATAGGGCCACTGTTTGTGCTGAAAGTTTGTCTGAATAAATTTTATTTGAAAATGCGAAGTTAGTGGGAAAAGGGGGCTAATCAAGAGGAATTTTGTGTGTGTGCATACACCTTAGGGGGTCATGATTTTGGCCTAATTTTGTTGAAATTTAGTCAGAATTATTGTTGAATAAGAAGGATGAACCCTTTTGAAAATTAGATGGTTCCATCTGAAAACATTGGAATAGGGACCTCAGTGACAACTTGGTCAATATCAACAAACTTTACAAGCCTTTTGTAATGCTTTTGTCTTTACAAATAAGACCTGCTGAAGCAATCTAAAGCCATCACATATAAAAAATCTGTCAAATTTCATATTGTAGGTAACCTTACATCATTTTTGATTAATCTGTTAAACCTTTTCCTGTTTTGCAAAATCTTAGACCTGTCCAATTTAAAACTGAAACTTTAAAAAGAATATTTAAAGATTATCTCCTCCTGACCCAGAAGGCATAGTGCCTTGATATTTTGCATGAAGCATCAGTACATTGACCTCTTTCAGAATTGCTAAAATCATCACCCTTGGGTCCCCAGGGGTAGAGCCACAGGGGTGTTATATAGAAATAAAGAAGGATTTTTAAAACAACATCTCACAAACCACTGAGCCAGTTTCATCCAAAGAATTTAAATCAGATGAAGACTCTTGTACTATGACAAAAAGAGTAAAATTAGAAAAATGATAAAAAAAAATCTCCTGACCCAATTATTGAAGAATCATGAATTTTGCATGAAGCACCATTTCATTGACCTTTTTCAAAATTGATAAAGTTTCAGAGCAACAAGGTGATTGGGCTAAAAGAAGGCAACTCTTTCAAAACTATTTGACCAATTTTAACCATATTTGGCAGGAGTTTACAATAGATTTCCCCCTTTAAATACTCACTATAAGATTTGAAATCTGTTGAAAGCATTGGTTGACATGGCAACATAAGTTAAATTTTAAAGGAGGTCTTCTGACCCAGTAAGTATTGGCCTTGAAGAAAAAGAGCCTTATCTCAGGTAAGCGACAGGGCCAGTGGCCCTCTTGTTAAATAGTCCATTAGGACACATTTACATTTTTCAGTGTTTATGGTACCTTATTTTTTATGAAACTTTAAAATTGGCCGGTTGTGTGATGCAAGTACTGGTCCCCAGGGCGAGAATAGACATCGACAGACATGGTAGAGTGAAATCAAGGTGAGAAAGAATGTGTGGTTGTAGGCAGTCCGCAATGTCGTCTTGGGGACTGACACATCTGGCCTGAGAGGTGTCGGGTCTGAAGGGAGAACATTTAGTCATTGTGTCTGTTTTTAGGCATAGCCCCTGCCTGGGGGTGCCTATTGGGTGGGCTGGGCTACACTAGTGTTAGTTGCTAAATGCTCCCATCTCCAGTATGTGTCTGGGAAGTTATGGCGGACATCTTTTAAGAGTATTTTATTTAACCTTTCAGGGACTTGGTGCATTTGGTGTATTGGAGTATTCTTGGATCCAGGGCGTTGAGTTAGCCTCCACCCTCATGATCCGGGCCTTACACCCACTGCATCAGGCAGGACAGACTCACGATCTCCGACGTTACGGGAAACATACCTGTGATGCATATGATAAGCCCTTTTTGCACATTCTCAAAATAGTAAAAAGTCTACCCCCCTCCCCTACAAATCAAGGGCAAACATAGCATATTAAACTTCTATCTTAAAAATCTATTCTTATAATATCTTTACCCAGGGTGGCTCTGAGACCTAGTGGAGTCAGGTGGCATTGATCCCTTCTTCAAATTGTTTCCTTCTGATCCTAGTGAGTCAAAGAGCCTCCCTAAAGAAACAGTTATTAAATGATGTTAATTTTCAAAATTTGTCAGTTTGGCTTCATTTAGCCCAGGCCGGTAGTTGATTAGGAACCAGTTTACGGTCACTGGTCCACCCATGGCTGGGGCTTGGAAGTCCAGTCTTTAATTCTGTTGACCATTGAAAATTGATTGATGATTCCTGTATTGAGCTAGCAATAGAGTAAATTTGATTGACCTTATTTCCTTATAATTATCAGAGGCCAACCAATCACACTTAAGAATGCATCTTAAGACTCCCAATGGCTGAACTTGATTGATTGCGAGTGTTGGTAAATCCACTTCCAACCAAAATCATTTTACCCAGAGTCAGTATCAAAAATGTATTCAGATTATCGTTTCTAATGGTACACACTGACACAAGAGTCATTTTATTGTATAAATTATATCTAAATAATCTTTTTTTTTAAAAAAATGATATTTTTTTAATAAGGTAAACCATTGGTCAACTATTAGTGGTAAATCTTAGCTAATTCCATCCGTGAACTATAACTCTAGGACACCCTGCAGGAAATCGGTAAATAATGTCGTACACTTGTTTTATTTTGTGGATCTGAGCTGTGGTCTTTTGCCTTCCCTCTTCCTCCTATTATCTCTAATTTTTACTTTAAGCCTTATCTTTTTAAACCACAGGATGCAAGATTGGCAAAATAAACCAAACATTAGTTTAAAATTCAAGTCATAAACAACGATAGCTGCTCGCCATATGACAAAAGTTGAAGACAAGGCTAAAAAAAACCTCCTCAGCCCAGCCCAGTGTGGTGTCCGTTGTCGAGAGGTAGATCGTCGGCTTCCTGATCAAGAGGTCCTGAGTTCAATTCCCGGGAGCGGCTATCGATCTTAATTCTGTCATCGGCCCACACTTTAGGCGCGAGTACTGGTGCATTTACCAGGAAGCAGAATCGAGAGGGATTAATCTAAGTTGGAAGAACTTGTTCCTAATCAATGTAAAATAAATAGGTTTAAACCATAAACCCAGTACCCCGGTGGCTGCCCTGGACCCAGACCTAAGGGAGAGCTGTGAAGGTCATTGGGTGGAAGGGGATCAACAAATACAAATGTAAACATAGAAATCATCTGTCAATCATTCACTTTGAATGGTGAAAATGTTATTAGGCTATTGATTGATTAGGTCTTGTTGAAATAAAGAAAAGGAAAGGAAGGAAAATTTGACATGACTGATTATTAATTCATTGCTTTGGAGTAAGAAATAATGATGTCACTGGGGCTATCATCATTATGTTTTGTCTATCGTGTGTGTGTCCATCCGTGTGTGCGTCCTCTGTAAGCTTTTACTTAAAAATCTTCTCAGAAACTATGGATGAATTTCAACAAAATTTCTCTTGAATGATCCTTAGTCAACCAACTTTTAGATTTTCTCAAAAAAATTTGATTAGATGAAAAACATGGCTTTTTCAGGCAGAGGTCATTTCTATATATGATAAAAAGTGCCTTTTCTCGGAAAGCTATGGAAGTAATTTGACAAAATCTCAAAGGAATTATCCTTTAGTAACCTATTACAAACAAGAAAAAATTTTTTTGTTTGGATGAAAATCATGTCTTTTATGGGTGGAATTAATTTTTATATCTGTAATAGGTAAAACTTTGAATAGCATTTTTGTCAGAAAGTAAACTATCAATTTTTACTCTGAGCCTTTATCACTGGCAAAACTTAGGTAAAACTTTGAATAGCATTTTTGTCAGAAAGTAAATTATCAATTTTTACTCTGAGCCTTTATCAGGCTGCAAAAAAATTATTATGGTTAAACATACCTTTCATGAGCAGAGATCATCTCAATATAAATTACAAAATAAATATTTGACCAGAAAGCCATGAGCCTTGATATTTGGCATGGATCATTAGTCTATAGACTTTAATGAAAACTGCTTGAATAATATCTATTTCTCAGGTGCGGAGCATTAGGCTTCGGGTTTGGATTCATGCATGAAAATGTAGAAGGATTATTTCCAAAACTATAAGGCCTAGAGCTTTGATATTTGGTATACATCATCATCTATTGGCCCTCTACCCCAAATACTTCAAAGAATTGTCATATACTGAAAATAAGCTCTTTTCTTTGTGATCCCTGATTTTCCTAGAAATAAAAATGGAAATCTTTAAAAATCTTCTTCTCCCAAACCATAAGATCTAGAGCTTTCATAGTTGGTACAAATCATCATCCATTGACCCTCTACCAAAATACTTCAAAGAATTACCGTATTCTGAAAATTAGCCCTTTTCTTTTTGATCCCTTATTTAACATAGAAATAAAAATGGAAATTTATAAAATCTTCTTGTCCCAAACCATAAGACCTAGAGCTTTGATATTTGGTATACATCATCATTTATTGAACCTCTACAAAAATACTTCAAAGAATTACCGTATTCTGAAAATTAGCCCATTTCTTTTTTGATCCCTGTTTTTACATAGAAATAAAGAAGAAAATCTTTTAAAATCTTCTTCTCCCAAACCATAAAGCCTAGAGCTTTGATATTTGCGGTATACATCATCATCTATTGACCCTCTACCAAAGTACTTCAAAGATTTACTGTATTCTGAAAATTTGCCCTTTTCTGGTGGAACCCTGATTTTACATAAAATAAAAGGAGGAAAACTTTTAAAAAAAGTTTATGAAAATTAGCCCTCTTTTTGGCAATCCCTAATTTCACATAGAATAAAAGAAAGAAATCTTAAAAAAATCTTCTTCTCCAAAATCTTTAGGCCTAGAACTTTGATATTTGGTACACATCAGCATCAATTGACCCTCTACCAAAATACTTCAAAGATTTACTGTATTATGAAAATTAGCCCTTTTCTGGGCGATCCCTGATTTTACATAGAATATTAGAAGGAAAACTTTGAAAATCTTCTTCTCCCAAACAATAAGGCATATAGCTTTGATATTTGGTACATATCATCATATATTGACCCTCTTCCAAAATACCTCAAAGAATTATCATACTCTGAAAATTAGCCCTTTTCTGTGTGATCCCTGATTTTACATAGGAGTAAAGAAGGAACTCTTCGAAAGTCTTCTTCTCCCAAACCATAAAGCCGAGAGCTTTGATATTTGGTACATATCATCAGCCATTGACTCTCTCCCAACTTACTTAAAAAATAGCCCTTTTTTGTGCAATCCCTAACTTTAGTTAGGGATATATAATGATATCTTTGAAAACCTTCTTCTCCTTAACCATTAGGCCTAGAGGTTTTATACTTGGTATGTATTGATGTCTTTACTTCAAAGCATTACCATATTCAGGTGCTATATGGTGGGATCATCAATATACCTAGGATTAAAAGAGAAATCCTTAAACATCTTCTCTAAAATAATTAGACAGAGGGCTTTGCTATTTTGCTTATATCATAAAGCCATGAATCATCATACTCAGGACCATCATGGTCCTCTTGTTTTAAAATTCACACAATTATTCTTTATATTGAATTTAAAAATATTTACTGTGTATACTTGATTGACATATAGGTTAAATGCTAGTGCTTTCAGAAACATGGGTCCCAACTCTTGGTAGCCTGCTCACTAATTGTTAATAAGCATTCAGAGGAAAATGGCTATTTCTCCCAGTTACTAATCACATTTATCCCATTCCAACATTGCAGTACTTTCAGTGCTTTGATTCTAAACGCTTATTAGATATTAATCAGAACTTTTGTTTGCGAGTCTGAAATAATAAGTAACAGATCAAGTTTGAACATTTTCTGGTCCATTGATTTTTGACAAAAATACAGATGTTGGACTTGAGGGCTCATTCACATGGAAAAAATACAGCTGGATTGGGACTCGGTCTGGCATGCAATATTTTATACTGCTTTTTTTTTTTCATATTTTTTCAGATTGTCAGAATCAGAAAGTCCCAGAAAGAGGTTACATAGGTCGTCTAGTTTAAAGTCTAACAGAGTTACTCCTAAAGCCAAAAACAGAGACAATGAGAGAAGAAAGACTTGCATAGCGATTTTATCCCCCACCTCTTCCTATAGATCAGACAGTAATCAGTCTACTACAAGAGATGATAGTGCTTTTACTGACAAAGATTATGCTCAGTCTGTAAATCTTAGTCAGTGTGAAGCTAGTGGCCCTGAAGCATCTGTTGATACAGATGAGGACCTGCAGACTGGTACTGTTAAGATCTATAAATATATGGGAGAGGAATTAACTGTTCAAGAAGGACTGGTACGCAAACAAACATTAGGTTAGTGTTACTGTGGCACATTTTTATTTCCCTTATTTATGGCTGTTGACTCTTTGATGGTCTATAATCTCTAACCAGTCAAATTTGCAAGTCCAATGGATAAGTACATTAAGAAGGCTCCAATTGGAGAGGATGTTATGTCTGGACTAATCAGAGCTCTTGTTAGTAAATCCACAGAGTAAATGTTGGATTTGATTGGTTTGTGAATATGGACCGACTTTTGTTTTAGTTTTTTGCTAGATTCAAACCCTTTGTTGTTTTGTTCTAAGATTTTACTACAGTAAACGTCACTTACAGTGAATACAATACTAATAATGAAGTTGATTTAAGGGTCCAACAAGGGTCCTTTGTAAAAATAGACATCTATACAAATAATAGTTGGATAACGCAAAATATTTATAGCATTTAAACCTTTGTTTAAAAGAAGTCATTTTTAGCTCTACTGGCCGAAGGCCACTAGAGCTATAGCGATGGCTTTTTCCCGTCCGTCATCTGTCTGTCGTCCGTCCGTTAACTATTCCTTGTTTACGCGATAGAGTCCACAGTTTTCATCGGATTTCTTTCAAACTTTCACAGAATGATAGTACCATCATAAGGATAGTTCCTTTCGAAATTGGGTCAGATCCGTCAAGAAAGATGGGAAAAGGGGCCTAATTAAAACTTAATTAAAAAATCCTCCTTTACGTGATAGAGTCCACAGTTTTCATCGGATTTCCTTCAAACTTTCATAAAATGATCATCAAAAGTATCGTTCCTTTCAAAATCGGGTATGATCTGTCAAGAAACATGGGAAAAGGAGCCTTATGAAAATTCAATTAAAAAATCCTCGTTTACGCGACAGAGTCCACAGTTTTCATCGGATTCTCTTCAAACTTTCTGAGAATGATTGTACAATCATAAGGACCGTTCCTTTTGAAAACGGGTATGATCTGTCAAGAAACACGGGAAAAGGGGCCTTATGAAATTTTATTTAAAAAATCCTCGTTAACACTCTAGAGTCCACAGTATTCATCAGATTGTATTTAAACTTTCACAGAATGATTGTACCATCATATGGATTTTTCCTTTGGGAATTGGATCAAATCCATCAGGAAACACGGAAAAGGGGCCTTATTAAAATTTAATTGAAAATTCAATTAAAAAATCCTCGTTTATGCGATAGAGTCCACAGTTTTCATTGGATTCCCATCAAACTTTCACAGAATCATTGTACTATCATTAGGATTGTTCCTTTTGAAATTGGTTAGATCCATCAAGAAACACAGGAAAAAGGGGCCTTTTATTTTAATAAAAAATCCTCATTAATAATCTAGAGCCAACAATTTCCATCTTATTCTCTTCAAACTTTCACAGAATGAATGTACCATCATAAAGATTGTTCCTTTTGGAATCTGATATGATTCCTCAAGAAACATAGGAACAGGGGCCTTATTGAAATTTAATTCAAAGATCTTTGTTAACACTCGTGAGTCCACAGTTTTCATCTGATTGACTTCAAACTTTCACAGAATGATTGTACCATCATAAGAATTGTTCCTTTCAAAATTTGGTGTGATCAGTCAAGGACCACGGGAAAAAGGGGCCCGATAAAAACTGGATTGAAAAAGTCCTCGTAAACACAATAGAGTCCATAGTTTTCAACAAATTCACTTCAAACATTAACAGAATGATTATTACATTAAACGGATTGTTCCTTTTGGAAGTAGGTTTGACCCAGCAAGTTTCATGGGAAAAGGGGCCCTATGAAAATTTAGTAAAAAAATCTTAGTTAACACATAATGGCCCTAGATTTCACCTAAACGACTTCAAACTTTCACATAATGATTGTACCATCATAAGGATTGTTCCTTTCAAATCGGGTCTGATCCATTGAGAAACATACAAAAAGGGGCCTTAGGGAAATTCAATTAAAAAAATCTTAATTAATGCTTGTAAGTCCACAGATTTCATGGGGTTGTCTTTATACTCAAACAGAATAATTATACTTTTGTAAGAAGAGTTCCCTTTGGAATTGGTTCAGATCCATCAAGTAACATGGGAAAAGCGGCTATATGACAATTCAATTAATAAAACCCTGTTTACACAATGAAGCCAACAGCTTTGAAGAGATTTGTTGAAACTTTCACAGAATGATTGGAAGGTCATAACTATCATTCTTTTCATAACAGGGTTTGAACTGTCAAGAAACACAGGAAAAGGGGCCTTATGAAAATTTCATTTATAAATCCTTGTTACCAAGTCCAGAGCTTTCATCGGATTTTCTTCAAACATTCACAGATTAATTGTACAATAATAATGATTGTTGATGTTTGCATTAGACCTAATCCGTCAAGTATCACAGGAAAAGGAGTATTAAGAAATTTAATTTTAAAATCCTTGTACCACAAGTCAACAGTTTTCATCAGATTCTGTTAAAACTTTCACAGAATAATTATTCCATCATGAGGATTCTTTCTTTTCAAATTAGGCCTGATCTGTCTAGTATCATGGGAAAAGGGGCCTTTTGAGAATTTTATCTATAATCCTTGTAACCAAGTCCAGAGCTTTCATTGGATTTTCTTCAAACCTTCACAGAATCATTGTACAATAATCACGATTGTTGATGCTGACATGAGACCTGATCCTTCAAGTATCACAGGAAAGGGAGCCTTATGAAAATTTTATTTTAAAATCTTTACACCAAGATAAAGTCTGCAGTTTTCATCAGATTCTATTCAAACTTTTACAGAATGTTTGTACCATCATTAGGATTGTTTCTTTCCAAATTGGGCCTTATCTGTCTAGTATCATAGGAAAAGGGGCTGTATGAAAAATTATTACCAAATCCTCATAAACACAACAATGTCCTCAGTCTTTATCAGAATCTCTTCAAACTTTAATAGAATGATTGTACCATCAGTTGGATTGTTCCTTTGTAAATTAGGTCTGATTGGTTAAGTGACACAAGAAAAGGGACCTTATAAAATTTTTATTACAAAACATCATTATTACAATAAAGTCCTCAGTCTTTATCATTTTCTTCAAACTATCATTGAAGTACTAGTCCAGCCCAGAATTTTTTTTCTGTTTTATTTAAATTTAAACAAAGCGATGTTTATATAGGACACTACACTTTATCACATCATTCAAGTATTTGTAGTTTTGCAGTAATTGCTGTGTAAAGTCTCGATTATTACCTGTCGAGGTTTACGCTTCCGCTATCGCCACCTGTTAATCTCCGATAATCCGATGATGTCAGCCTCTGTAAAGGTGCTTTATTTACACACTGGGGGAATGGTGAATGAAGACAGTAAATTGGACACAAGTTGTGATCTTTCACTTTCATTTTGGTCCTCACCATTCGGATCTGATGCCAAATCTTTAGATTTAGAATATGGAAAATAGGCAGACATTTACAAATCTATCCAACCATACTTGTCCGATATATGGGACCATGAAACATCCATGCCGGGTGACGAATCGACGAGTGACGAAAGGAGACTTCTCAGTAACACATGGAAATTGATTGAAATTAACTAATTTATTTAAATAAAAACAGAGTATATATTGTATATTTGTTGCAGAAAAAAGACTCAAGGTATGTTACGTAAGAAAATGGATTTTCGTGTCAATTTCCTTTTTCGAACCAGATTTTGTTCGCATCTGATTTTATATCTTGATGTACGGCATATTACATTTCGTGGAAATTTTCAGAGTTTTCTTTTAATGAAATATGGCCAGTAGTCGTCTATGTCTACGCCACCCGTCCTCAGACACAAAATGCCTTTTCGAAGAGGGCTTGCTGTAGCTTTAAAAATTATAGTCCCTTCGAACTAGAATTTTTCACGATAGTTAACCATTAAAATACAATCCCACATTTTTACGTATTGTTAAAATTATTTATCAATATATAAGAAAATAAAAAAGAAAAGCAGAAATAACTTGGTAGCAATTTCGTCTTTACTCTCAATGTTTTCTATCCTGTCTGGCACCACACTTTTTAATTTGTGCAAGCTTCGATTTTCGTCTGTAACACAGAATTTCGATTATGAGTAGTCAACCAATATGTCATAATATGGTTCCACGTACTGACCAAAAAGATATAAAGATTTTTTCCTTTTTTCAAATCCAAAATCCCTTAGAATAAAACAATATGGAAAGGGGAGAGATTTCTTGCAAAGCATGTGTCTTCTTTTCATAAAATGTTTACTTTCAATGGAAACAATTGTGTTTGCAATAATATATTTTAGAATAATCAGATAAGGCTGTGTCTTCTTTTCATTAAATGTTTACTTCCAATGGAAACAAGGGTGTTTGCAATAATATATTTTAGAATAATCAGTTATGAGAGGACCCGTAATATTTGGGTGACCATCAACCCATTATCACACAACAAAATTATGGACTGGTCTAAGTTCAAAGAATTTGCAGACGACTATTTTTACTTGGTGAAATTCAAAAGAATGTCTTTCTAGGTAGAAAACATTGTTGATCATTGATTTGGGGTTACGATTAACCCATTATCGCATGACAAAACCTCGGACTGGTCTAAGTTCAAAAATTTTGCAGACGATTATTTTTAGCTCACCATCGTGCGTCGTGTGTTGTCCATCAACAATTTATTTAAACAACATCTCCTCCCAAACCACTGGGCCAATTTGAACCAAATTGGCAGAAATGTTCCTTAAGTGGTCCCCTTCAAAAATCACTTAAAGAATCGAAATCCGTTAAAAACTCTGGTTGCCATGGCAACAAAAGTAAAATTTTAAAATAATCTTTAAAAATCTTCTCCTCCTGACCCAGAAGGCGTAGAGCCATGATATTTTGCATGAAGCATCAGTATATTGACCTCTTTCAAAATAGCTAAAATCATGATCCTCGGGTCCCCAGGGGTAGAGCCCCGGGGGGGGGGGTTATAGAAATAAAGAACGATTTTTTAAATGACATCTCCTCCCAAACAACTAGGCCGAATTGAACCAAACTTTGCAGAAATGTTCCTTAGGTGGTCCCCCTTAAAATTAGCTAAAAGAATTGAAATCCGTTTAAAACTCTGGTTGCCATGGCAACAAAAGTGAAATTTCAAAATAATCTTTAAAAATCTTTTCCTCCTGACCCAGAAGGCGTAGAGCCTTGATATTTTGCATGAAGCATCTGTATATTGATCTCTCACAAAATAGCTAAAATCTAAAATCATGATCTTTGGGTCTCCAGGGGCGGAACGGGGGGGGGGAGTATAGGCATGAAGCATCAGTTCACAGACTGCTTTCTTTTTTCTTTTTTCTGAAATTATAAAAAAAAATTTTTTTTTTTTTTAAATATTCTAGTAAACATATTGAAGTCCCAATATTTCATCGGATTCACTTTTAACTTTCACAGAATGATAAAACCAACAGTAAAATATCAAGGGAAAGGGGGCCTTATGAGAACATGATTTTAATATCTTTGTTAACACAATAAAGTCAACAGTTTTATCGGATTCTCGTCAAAGATGCAAAGAATAATTGTGGCATTCGAGACACAGGAAAAGGGGCCTTAAAGATTATCATTCAAAACATTCTTGTGTATGTGATGAAGATCACAATCATTATCAAATTGTCTTTTAAATTTCACCTGGCAATTTTAGAGTTGTAAGGAAAGTTCATTTTGGAATGAAATTGATCCATCAGAAAACACAGGAAAAGGGGCTTATTGATTTTCATTCAAAACAATCCTGTTTATGTGATAAAGTCCACAATTATTGTCAGTTTCTGATGAAAATTTCACAGAATGATTGTAGGGTCATAAGGTAACTTTCTTTTGGAAATGGAGTGGTTGTGTCATGAAACACGGGAAAAGGGGCCTTGAGGATTGTTGCTTAAAATAATAAAAGGGATAAAGCCCTTTTTTTTCTTTATGCCTTCTTCTTTGAGTAATTAACTTCCTTAAATATTAGATTTCTTTAACGGGAAACTTGATATCCAGTAGAGCGTCTCAGGCCCTCATGGGCCTCTTGTTCAGTAGGTCTTTAGCTTTTTCTTGTCCACTTATTTGTCTTGTAACTAACTTTATTGAATCAAATTTCACATGTGCATTCAGTATCAAGCCAATTGTTTTTCTTGGAGGGGCGTCCCAAAGCGTCATTGTGTGGGAATGTGTATCGGAGACTTGCACTAGGAAAAATGATATTTGCTAAAAATTCAAATAAATATGATTGAACACTGTCAAAGCACACAATTCACTTTTTACAGCTAAAATTCAGTATTGAGGAGGATGGGAAAAGTGATTTGTTACCAAACAGTTATTGTAGGAAAGGATGTAGTGGTGTGAGAAATACCTGGAATCCATTGTTAGGTGCTCCAGCCGCCGCAATATGACTGAAATACTATTAAAAGTAGTGTTAAACCCAATTCAATCTATCAACCAAACAGTTATGAACAAAGTGCTAATTGTCACTTAATAGTTTATGACATGTCAATTGTACCAAAAATAGATACTAAAAATGGCAATGGGTTTTACCATAAGTGCTTCAAAGCCTTATTTATTTGCTGCATAGATTTCAGTTGGAAATATCTTTTAGTGGCTCAGAGCTTTTAATTTGTTGTTACACTTCACATTCTATCAAGAACCTAGTTAGAATTAGACTCACACAAGAAGTAATTCGCAAATGCAATGTGTTAAAACAGATTATCAGGTTAAAGGGTAATTATTTTAGCTTGTTATTCAATCCATTACTGTAAGAGTCATTTCAAACTGGTCATATTTAAAGTTATAAAAGATTAGCATAATTATAACCTTATTTCACAGTAATGATCCAATTTATCTTTTCTCAAAGAAATTATTATGGGTGAAAATTGAAAAAGATGTTGATGGGGCCGATTCCATACACAGTATACAGTGAAAAATTTGAAATGTTCATCTCAGAAAGTATCTAGTGGATTCAAACTAAATATTAAATGGATATTCCTTGGATGTCATTTGTTAGAATTCCTTATGGAATGTTTAGATCTGTTGAAAATCATAAACTTAAGGTGAGGAAGGCAAAAGACCATGTGACTTTACCAAAAATAGTAAATTTAATGGCTGCTTATTACTTAGAAAGATTGATACTTAGAACCTATGCAATGATGACAACCCCAAATAGGACATGGGACTTTCTGGTTAATGACTTCATGATGTCATTAAGTGGTTATGACATCATAAGTGAAAATGACATTTTTTGCATTACTGAGTTTTTTCAACTATAACCCTTTCATTTTATATATTCAGCGTTTAAGCGTTAAGACATCCCAATACTTCACGTAAATTTATGGATAGGCTGAAATTTTTTATTTAACAATGGAATTTCGCTTTAAGAAATGAGCTCTGTTGCATAAGGGTGTGGAAACCATCAATTTGTGCATTTTTCTCTAAAATCTTCTTCTCCAAAATGATGGGACCTAGAGCTTTTATATTTGGTACTTATCATCAGCCACCGACCCTCTCCAAAATACTTCAAATGATTACCATACTCTCAAAATTAGCCCTTTTCTGTGAGATCCCATATTTTACAAAGGAATGAAGAAGGAAATTTTTGAAAATCTTCTCCCAAACCATGAGGCTTCTATATTTGGTATGTATCATCACCTTTTGACCCTTTACCAAAATACTTCAAACAATTACCATACTCTCAAAATTAGCCATTTTCAGTGCGATCCTTGATTTTTCAAAGGAATAAAGAAGGAAATCTTTGGAAGTCTTCTTCTTCTAAACAATAAGGCCAAGAGCTTTGATATTTGGTATCATCAGCTATTGACCCTCTGCCAAAATACTTCAAAGAATTACTGTATTCTATATTTTAGCTTTTTTCTGAGCAATCCCTGATTTTAGATAGGAATAAGAAATGTTCATAAGGTTGTCCCCTATAGAAATAGCTAAAAGAATTGAAATCCATTAAAACTCTGGTTGCCATGAAAACAAAAGTGAAATTTTGAAAAATTCTTTTAAAATCTTCTCCTCCTGACCCAGAAGGCATAGAGCCTTGATATTTTGCACGAAGCAACAGTATATCATGATCCCTGGGTCCCCAGAGGTATTGGGTTAATATAGAAATAAAAAATTATCTCTAAATGACATCTTCTCTCAAACCACTGGGCCAATTTGATCCCAATTTGACAGAAATGTTCCTTAGGTAGTTCCCTTTAAAAATAGCTAAAAGAATTGAAATCCATCAAAACTCTGGTTGCCATGACAACAAAATTTAAAAGAATCTTTAAAAGTCTCCTCCTCCTGACCCAAAGGCGTAGAGCCTGGATATTTTGCATGAAGCATCAGTTTATTGATCTCTTTTAAAATGGCTATAATTATGATCCTCTGGTCCCAAGGTGTGGAGCCGGGGGGGGGGGGGGGGGATAGGCATGAAGCATCAGTTCACAGACTTCTTTCTTTTTAGCTTACCTGACGAAGAAGTGCTCTGGGGGGAGCTATTGTGATTGATCATCGTCTGTCGTCCGTCCATCCGTTCACAATTACGAAAAAATCTTATCCTCCTAAAATTACCATGGAATTTCAACAAAACTTAACAGAAATGATCCTTAGGTCATGCTCTTTCAAAATACTTCAAAAAATTGAAATCCACGAAGAACACTGGTTGCCATGGCAACGGAATGAAAAAACTTAAAAAATCTTCTCCTCCCAAGCCATAAGCCTAGCACTTAAATATTTGGTACAAATCATCATCTTTTGACCCTCTACCAAAATACTTCAAAGAATTACCGTATTCTGAAAATAAGCCCTTTTTTGGTCAGGATCCCTGATTTTATATAGAATAAAAGAAGGAAATCTTTGAAAATCTTCTTGTCCAAAACCATGAGGCCTAGAGCTTTGATATGTGGTATACATCATCATCTATTGACCCTCTGCCAAAATACTTCAAAGAATTACCGTATTCTGAAAATAAGCCCTTTTCCTTGTGATTCCTGATTTTTCTTAGAATTAACGAAGGAAAACTTTAAAAATCTTATCCTCCCAAACCATAAGGCATATAGCTTTGATATTTGGTATACATAATCATCTTTTGACCCTCTACCAAAATACTTCACAGAATTACCATATTATGAAAATTAACCCTTGTCTTTGTGATCCCTGATTTTACATAGAAATAAAGAAGGAAAACTTTTAAAATCTTCTTCTCCCAAACCATGAAGCCTAGAGCTTTGATATATGGTGCAAATCATCATCTATTGATCCTCTACCAAAATACTTCAAAGAATTACCGTATTCTGAAAATTAGCCCTTTTCTGGTGGATCCCTGATTTTACATAAAATAAAAGGAGGAAAACTTTTAAAATTTTCTCCCCCAAAACCATAAGGCCTAGAGCTTTGATATTTCGTACATATCATCATACATTGACCCTCTACCAAAATACTTCAAAGAATTATCATACTATGAAAATTAGCTCTTTTCTGTATGATCCCTGATTTTACAAAAAAAATAAAGAAGGAAATCTTTGAAAATCTTCTTCTCCCAAACCATAAAGCCGAGAGCTTTGATATTTGGTAAATATCACCAGCCATTGACCCTCTACCAAATTACTTGAAAAATTAGCCCTTTTCTGTGCAATTCCTAATTTTAGTTAGGAATTGATAATGATATCTTTGAAAACCTTCTTCTCCTAAACCATTAGGCCTAGAGTTTTTATACTTGGCATATATTGATGTCTATACTTCAAAGCATTACCATATTCAGGAAATTATGGTTGGATCATCAATATACCTAGGATTAAAAGAGAAATTCTTAAACATCTTCTCCAAAATAATTAGACAGAGGGTTTTGCTATTTTATTTATATCATACAGCCATGAACCATCATACTCAGGGCAGTGATTTAGGACCATCATGGTCCTCTTGTTTCTGTAATTATAACCCATGGATCCAGTTGGAGGAAAAAGTTTTTTCCTCCTTTCAAATTTGCCCTTAAGTCTTGGAATTTGCAATTTTTACTTTTGGATACCCAGGTACATAGTCTTTATATGTAAGTGTGGCCCACTTGTATCTTAATCCTAGCCCAAACATGAAATTAGACGTTTGAAAGAAAAAGAGCCTTTATCTCAGGTGATTGCCCCAGGGCCAACGGTCCTCTTGTTTTATACCTCCTGCCAAAACAGGAATATTCTGGGTTCTGCATGACAAGGATTAAGAAATGGGTCTTCTGAAATTCAAACAACATGTTGAATTCTTCAGCTTTGACATATCACTGTATTTCACTGTGTTTTTAAGAAAACCTGTTTAAATTAGAACACCTTGTATGAAAAAGAGTCTAGATTAAGACAAGTAATATTAATTAACAAATTATCACGGATAAATGAAATTTTTAGAAGCCAAGATACCTGTTTTCACTGAAAGTTGCGTATACCAGTCAAGGGCAGATAACCTGATGCAAAGACTAGTGTGGTAAAGTACCTTGAACATTTGTATACAACTCTATGACATGTTAGACCTACAATACACCATATTCACCCTCTACCAAAATACTTCAAAGAATTACCGTACTCTGTGCGAGCCCTGATTTTACGAAGGAATAAAGAAGGAAATCTTCTTTTCCTAGCCTTTAGAGATTTGATATGTGTCAATACCTCTACCAAAATACTTCAAAGAACTACCCTACTCTGACAGTCCTTTGTCCGAATCCAGTTCAGTAGTCAAATTATCCTGAGTTATTTAAAACATTCAAGGAAAATAGGTTTTCAAATGTGGTTTCATGACAAGGAACATTTAACAGACTAATCATAGAATGGCTCCATTTATCATTCCAATAGTTCGTATTCAGTCCTGACTACAATTGAGGCTGTTCAGGCCTTCGAGTTGGGCCAAGTGCAAGGCCATATATAATAATAAGAAAAAGAAAACAAGAAATACAATGCCCAATAAATTTAACTTAAGACCTATTATTTGTCCAAAAGTCTATTCTTTGAATATTTTTCAAGTAGGTATGTTCCACAAGCAAATATCTAAATGAGTCAAGTTCATATGGGATGTCTATGTTTATATCTCTTATCCAAAAATTGACATTATTAGAGTATTTAATGGTGAACATAATTTGTTAACTTTATGGTAGTGTGATTGCTAAAGTTATTTTCGTAAGTATGATATTTAGTGAATATTGTATACTGGTAGTGATGGTATTATGTGGACTTTCATTAGATTGTAGAATTATATTGGTTAGTGAATTTACTTTCTTTTTGTCTGATTCAATAGAAAATTTATTAACTAAAAACAACTGTAGGATTGTACAGGTTGTTTTATCATGTTCACTAGACCATCTGTTTGTTCACAATTCATCAAAAAATCCTGAACCCATTCCCACACAACCAAATATCAGACTAGTCCAAATTAGAAGAAGCTGCAGAAGACAATTTCAAGTTGATGGAATTTTAAATTGTTCTTCTTTTTGGATATAAAACATTGTGGATAATAAAGAAATTGTTTGTTAAAAGCAATTTCTTCATCATCATCAATGTTTTCCAAAGCTTTTTTTCTGAGGGGCATAAAAAAGGAATGATTGTGTGGGAATGGGTTAACCCATTATCAGAAGCACATTTGGTACTCCCTTTCTGAATTGACTGGTACTTCAACTTTGAAATGCTTCTTTTAATTTAATTAGCTAAAAAGTTTTGCTTTCTGGTACTTGGTTAACCCTTTCCTTTTTTTTTCGAAAATTCAGACAAGCCCAATTTGAAAGAAGTTGCAATGGGCAACTGAAAGTGAATGAAATTTGAAAAGTTATCAACCTACAGGATAGAAAATATTGTGAGAAAAGAAGAAACTGCTTGTTTACAATCAATTTCTTCTTTTCCCACAATGTTTTCTAAAGTATAAAATCACAGGGATGTATAAACCAGTGATTGAACAGGAAAAGGTGAAAAATGTATTCTGGTATTTGTTAGATGTGAAGCCATTGTATGCTGAGAGAAAATTTAGCACATAATGATATGGTGAATATAAAATACACAGAAAAACTCAGAACAAGACCATTTGGGAACTATATATAAGTATTCACCATGTGACTGAAACTGAAAGAGATTGTAAATGGCATGAATGTTTAAAGTTAAATCAATTTGTCTTGCACTGTACAAATGTTTTTGAAAAAGATTAATTTCTTAATAGATGATATGTTTTGTTGAATCATTTTGATACTTATTTTTTGCATTTCCCAGATGGTCTTATAATGCATGATGGGCAACTTACATAATATCATCTAGAATGGTTTATGAATCTTGTTCTGCGAATTTAAAACAATGTTATATTATTACTACAGGCCCTCCTTCAATTAGTTTCCACATGACAAAGATTTAGGCTGGTCCAAATTGAAAGAAGATGAAGACAACATTTCCAAGTGTGCTAGCATTGGCCTATTAAGGTAGAAAAATAGTTAAGAAAGGAGAAATTGCTTGTAACAAGTAATTTCTCCATTTCCTAGAATGTTTCCTATAAATGTTTTTCTTTATGGCGTCAAAAAGGGTGGTTGTGTGGTAATGTGCAAATCTACTTGGACTATGATCAGAATTGTTCTTCTTTCTTTCCTCTGCAACTTCATTTCTCATAAAAAAAATGTATCATGTTATCACCGTTTTCTGAATTAGCTAAGTGTTTTCCTTTTAGCTTACATGTATCCCCTCAAATTCTCTATGAATTTGTCTTTGATTTAACGTAAGAACACTATCTTCTCTTAAACTGTTATATGGCTTTTGAACTTTGAATATTTTTCTTTCACCATTTTAGCTTGGCTATTTTCAGAGCTTTTGCAAAAACATTGTTATTTCCTGGTCCAAAATTATGCATTTTAAGAATAAAGCACAATTACAATAATCCCCTCTTAGTCTGACAATTGAATTTAAACGAATGAACTAGACTAAAGTACTTTTAACTAGTAAACAAGATTACTGTAAGGTTCCTTTTATATATGGACATAAAATATTCTAGGTCTTTCTTGTATTATTCTTCAACTGGTCCAGTTAGTTCTAAGAATAGACACAGGGAAATGAGAATTGTACATTGATATTTGATCTGGAAGTTTTTCTTTGGAATCTGGTCAAGTGTGATATTGGGTCACATGGGGCCAAACTAGGTCACACATATGATTTGATTCTGAAAATCAAAAATCCTTAAACTTTGTAAGAATATCTTTTTTCTTTCTGATTTCTTAAAAGATATTTTGATAATGGATGTCTTTGGGCTGAAATTATTAATGCGCTTTGTTTTCTTAAGGAACATGCTGTCGTCAACTGAGGAACGCACTGAAATTTATCTGCATCTTCTTTCAGTAAGGAACAGTCTAAAACTATGTTGTCTGGTTCTGGAATACTTACCAATAATGGAGTACTGAATATATGTACCCTATTAAATTTGAATGGATTCTATATATTTTTATCTATCTTGATGAATTTTTCTTATATCTAGAGATTAATCAGCGCTGTAATATATTTGAAATGTCTATTCCTAAAATATCAGCAATTTGCTGTGTTAGAAATGTTTGCATTCCTAACATTGACACTTTTAAATGCCTCTCAATATGACAGCTTTGGAAAACATTGTTTTCTACCCCAAAAGACAAAGATTCTAAAGATTACATCAACTTAAAATTGTCATCTGCAACTTCTTTGAATTTGGACTAGTCTAAAATTCTATTGTGTGGGAATGGGTTAAGGTAATTATTTGAAGCTTTTAATTACCCAATATGCCATATAAGAAAAGAAAAACTTTATCTTCCTTTAACCCATTACAAGACAACAAAGTTTTATGATTCTATGAATTCTAAGAAGTATCTACATGTATACATTTTAATGCCCCCGCATCGAAAGAATGGGGGGCATATTGTTTTACCGTTGTCCATCTGTCTGTCTGTCTTTCCGTCTGTTGGTCTGTCTGTCTGCCAAAAAACCTAACATTGCCAATTACTACCAGCCTATTCAAGATACAATGCTCATATTTGGCATGATGATACATCTCCATCAAGTCAACATCACTTTTCATAGTTAAGTCCTGTTGCGGGGGCATTCTGTTTCACAAACACATCTTGTTTTTTGTTAGTCCATGTGAAGCCATTTCTCTACAACCCCTAGACTAAATTTCATAAACACTTCAATATGAATTTCTTTCAACACTTAACAGAGATCTTCTTCCCTATTTCTCAATTAGATGTTGTTTTTATGTGAAAAGTGGACATAACCTAAAAGAGTACTTATTTATTCATTTTTAGCTCCACTGGCCGAAAGCCAGAAAACTATTGTCATGGTGTGGTGTCCGTCGTGAGTGCGTCTGTGCGTCCGTAAACTTTTCCTTTAAAAATCTTCTCATCAGAAAGTACTGAATAGATTTCAACCAAATTCCACAGGAATGATCCTTGGATGACCCTCTATCAGATTCCTTTGTTTTTAACATAATTTTACCAAACTGATCCTTTTGTGACTCTTCATTAGATTATCAAAAAGAATTTTGGTCATAAGAAAAATTTGGCTTAAATGGACAGGGCTTATTTCCATATATGATATACTGAAAATGGAATGTTGATGGATTTCAACCAAATTTCGCAGGAATTATCCTCAGATGACTATTTGTCGGATTCCTT
Organism: Fragum fragum; assembly: GCA_946902895.1. Classification (NCBI taxonomy): domain Eukaryota; kingdom Metazoa; phylum Mollusca; class Bivalvia; order Cardiida; family Cardiidae; genus Fragum; species Fragum fragum. The sequence goes on along the minus strand of OX336376.1, from coordinate 49,368,496 downwards.
CATATGATTTTGCTTGGTTGAAAAGTTTGGCTATTATTGTTGTGGCTTATGTCCATACATGGTACACACTGAACATTGTTTTAATTTTCATCTTCCCAAGTGAATGAATTATACTTAACTTAACTTGACTTTTGTAAAATCAATGAAAAAGTTGAAATGCTTCTCTAGAGCAAAGATTTCAGTGACTTAGATTTATTTTCTTTATATCAGTTCAGATTGAATTCATGAAAAATTTGCTTAATCAGTACATTAATGCCTGTGGAGCAACACAGGCTCTCAAGCGCCTCTAGTTGGTATAAATCATCATCTATTGACCCTCTACCAAAATACCTCAAAGAATTATCATTCTCTAAAAAATTATCCCTTTTCTGTGTAATCCCTGATTTTACATAGAAATATAGAAGGAAATCTTTGAAAATCTCCTACTCCCAAACCATCAAGCCTAGAGCTTTCATATTTGGTTTAGATCATCATCTATTGACCCTCTACCAAAATACTTTGAAGAATTACTGTATTATGAAATTAGCCCTTTTCTGTGTGATCCCTGATTTTACATAAGAATAAAAATGGAAATCTTTAAAAATCTTCTCCAAACCATAAGGCCTAGAGCCTTCATAGTTTTTATAGATCATCACCTATTGACCCTTTACCAAAAAACTTTAAAGAATTACAATACTCTGAAAATTAGCCCTATTCTGTGTGAGCCCTGATTTTACATAGATATATAGAAGGAAATTTTTAAAAATCTTCTCTCAAACCATAAGGACTAGAGCTTTTATGTGGTATAAATCGTCTTCTAAAGACCCTCTAAAAATACTTCAAAGAATCACCATACTCTGAAGATTAGCCCTTTTTTGTGCATCCCTGATTTTACATAGAAATCAAAAAAGGAAATCTTTAAAAATCTTCTTCTCCCAAACCATAAGGCCTAGAGCTTTCATATTTGCTATAAATCATCATCGACTGACCCTCAGCCAAAAATACTTGGCAATAATGATCCTTAGGAGAACCTTTTTAAAACTTCTTGGGGAAATTTTGAATCAGGGTGTGTTCTCCTCCTTGAACACTTGGCCAATTTTTAGTTAAATTTGCAGGAATGAATTATGATCATAAGATGATCTTTTGAATTGATCTAGATAATCTTGGTGTATTATAGAAGAAAAATTAATGATGGATTTGTAAAATTTCTTATATCCATTCCAGATATTGAACACAAGGCAAAAGAAACCACAAAAAAACCTACTTTAAAACAAGACAAACGGCAATTAGAACAAAAGTTGGAACACTATTACAGCGATTCTGAAATTTTTGTTCATCCTACAAGGGCCAACGAAGTTATCACACATTCTAAAGAATCATGTCAAGAAGCAAGTGATATGACAAGTGTTAAAGCCATTCCAGATAAACAAACAGAATCTCATGTAAATACTGAAGATAAATTTGTTGATGATTCATCATTAAGTACAATTGAAAGCATTAAACATTCTCTCTATGATAAGGGAAAGAAAACCGCAGAGACATCATCATCTGATGATCAAGAAAGTAGAGATTTTGATGCATATACAACAGTTTATCAGAAATCAAAAGATGGATTGAGACCAGAGAGCTGTTTTGATCCAGAAACTCTTCATTTGATCAGAGAAATTGGTTCAGCCCTTATGAACAGTCCTGCTAAATTAGATCTTGAAGAAACTTGTGATGATCTTAAAGAAGGCGAAAGCCTTGTCAACCATTTTGTCAGAAAAATTGAAAACAATATCAAACTTTCAAAGAAAAGCATAAAGCGTGACATTATCATTGTTCCCAAAGATAAAGGTTTAGAACAAAAGTCTAACATTCCTGATCATCATGCAAATGATCAAAATCAAAAAAGTGTCTGTGATTTGAATGAGATTAAAAATCAATCATTAACAGGAAGTCCAGTTGCTAGGAGATATACTTTTCCATCGTCACCAAAATCTGAAAAAAGTTCAAAAATATATCCACAACTTGGTTCTATTGCTACAAGCCCCAGCTCAAGTCCAATAGGGAAAAAAGAGTTTGTAAGTGATAGGCCTGAAGCTTCGGAATATGACAAACACTTACTTGATATGGATAAAACTACTGAAGATATAGCAACTACAACTGACGATAACTGTTCTAGGACTCAAATTAAGACCCTAGATGAATTTGAAACAAGCAACAATTCAGATGAATCTTCTGATACTGAAGGATGCTCAGTAAAAAGCCTTGTAGGTAAGTTTTCAGCCAAAGCTGGAAGTTCACCACCAAACACATCATTGATAGACATGTTTGGAAATACTCCAACTACAGCAAGTCCAACATCAACTTGTTTTGGTGATGGTGTTAGTGGTCCAGTGTTAGGGAATGCTAGAAGCCCCCCTCTGAAAGACAGACCCTTATTAAAACACAGACAATCAGAACCTGTTATATCACTGTCGGAAAAATCCCTCCAGTTGTTCAATAAAACTGTTGGAGGATTTGGGCAGGTGGAAAGAGAAATAGTATTAGAGGAAGCTGATAGCGAATCCACTGAGTTACGCAGGAACAAAATCGAGAGGCCTGATCGACCTAAATCTGGGGGCCATATTCATGACTCACTTGGTGCTAGTGGTCATAGCAGACAGACTTTTATGCGTCAGTCAAAAACAATGTCGGAAGGTGATAGCCCACATATCTTTACATGGGAGGGCAAGAAAGTGAAAAACAAAACCAAAAAGACTTACGGAAAATCTCATCCTTTGGCCAAGTTAGAAAGCAGGAGCAGCGTGGACTCAATACGAAACAGTCCTTTTTACAACACTATGTAGTTGTTGATCTTCTCTGTTAATATTTTTTTCACTATAATACAAAAACATAAAAGTGTAGTAGGGTAATTGTCATGGTGCTGTGTTGTTAATATATAAAATCTTTCTATAAAAATTCTCGGAAACATTTGGATGGATTTTAAGCAAAATGTGAAATTCGTAGGAATTGTTCCTTTTGACTTCTGCTTTGGCAGATTCCACATAAAATCTGGCAATAATGATAATATTTTTATTGTGTGTCTCTTTAGCACTTAGAGGTTCCAAAAAAAATTATTAAAAAATCTATCCACCAGCATAGCACAGTTGGTAGCGCATAAGACTCCCAATCTTCAATTATGAGATTTTCTTAGGTTCGATTCCTAGTGGCAGCACATATCCTTTCCCACATTTGTCTCTCACCAATGGGTAGATAATAGTAAACCTAAATGGGATAGCAACTGGAGGCTAGGAAAGGATGTAGTGGTAGTACTGGTGTGAGATATACCAGGGAATCACTTTTTTGTGCTCCAGCCGCGATATGACTGAAATACTGTTAAAAGTGGCATTAAACCCCATTCATTCAAACAATAGATCAAAAGATCTGCTTTTCTGAAACCTTTTATAGATTTGTTTACTCTTTAGCAGGAATATTCCATGGATGGACCTTTTGCATGTTTCTTGAATTAAGTTTGATTGGACAGGTTTTCAGAGGCTGAGCTTTTCAGCTAAATTTGTAACATTGGGAAACCTCTGAAAAATTTCTTTCACATTGCTGATTTGAGTTAAAGGATTTCAAAAATACTTGTTTGAACCTCTTTAAAACTCCTTAAACTAATCCAGAGGATGTACAGAGGTTTACAGCTATATCTATGGAATGCAAATTTGATATTAATTGACTATAATTTGCTCAATTGAAAGTCACAGCAGAGCAATACAAGCCCTCTGGTACCATTTTTAAAAAGATAATAAAGTATTTACCTATACTTTCAACCTGGAGAAAAAATATAAAATATAATTAGACACTTACAAAATGGTTGGTTGGCAGACGAAATGTCAAACCAACAAAAATATTTCATTACGGTGATTGATTTCATTGGGTGATTGATTTTATTGGGTGATTGATTTTTTGATTGACAGCCATGATTGGTACATTTCCTTGCTGGTACTGGTCAGTTGGTGTCTGGATGATGGATACAGAATTAATCTACCCAATAAGTCTTAAGACAATAATCTTAGGGTATTGTAATCTCAATTGAGTATGATAAGGTCACGGTAACCATGAACTTTAGGGATCAAATCCATGACATCTATAAAGTAGAATTTACTTAGCTTTACAATCATCTGTGGCTGTAAAAGATCCTAAAATATTTCTATATAGAGGAAAATCTTGACCTCCAATGATTAATGTATAGATAGATGATACAGAAATGACAGAAAAGTTCTTTACACGCACTCAGCTGGAGGTTTTAATGCTCCCAATTTCGAATTGATTCAAATTCAAATTTAGGGTTTGATACTCCCTATTTATTTTTATATCAAGTTTTAGTTTATAATTATCATAAACTTCTTGAAATATACCGATTTGTGTATGGCTTGTAATTAGAGAATTGACCACATTTTGTTACTACATCCTGTACCAATTCATAGAGAGGCATGACTTCACAAAAATGAATGTTTTAACAGTTTATTTTATAGAAATATATTTCTTAAGTAAATAACTATCTATTCAAGCTTTTAATGCAATTAGCTTTGGTTGTTTGTGGAGCATAGAATTATTAAGTCTTGAAACTCAATGATTGTCAGGGGACTCCTTGTTTTAATAACCCTTTCAAAAGATGTTAATAAATCTTTGATGAATTAAGATAACTCATGAATATCTTTTAAGTCTAAATGATGAATAAGATTCACAGAGAACTTGCTTGTTTATAAGTCTGCTACCAAAGGGTACTTTAGGATTGTTCTACTCCTGCAAATATTAAGTTGACTTTTTATGCTCCCCTATAGGTGACCATATAGCTGCCTGTCTGTTTCTCCATAGCCCTTGGGTCAGATTGGATGAAACTTCTTATGTGAATTCCTTATAACACATTTTCCTTTTTTATTAGATCACCTGAGCACAAAGTGCGAGGTGAGCTATTGTGATCGGTCGTTGTCCATAGTCCGTCTGTCCGTCTGTCCACAATTTCTTTAAAAATCTTCTCCCCCTAAACCAGTAGGCCAATCAAGCTGAAACTTTGCAGGGATGTTCCTTGGGTGAAGTTCTACAAAAGTTGTTAAAAGAATTTTATTCCGTCAAAAAATCTGGTTGTTGCGGCATTTGAAAATGGGAATATGAAGGAAATCTTTAATCTTCTCCTCCTAAACCAGTAGGCCAATCAAGCTGAAACTTTGCAGGGATGTTCCTTGGGTGAAGCTCTTCAAAAGTTTTTAAAAGAATTTAATTCTGCGAAAAACTTTTGTAACCGCGGCATATGAAAATGGTAAATTTTTGAAAATCTTTGTTGTCTTTTTTTCCACAGACTACAAGGCCAAAGGCATTTATAATTTATATAGAGCTTAATCATATGGTTCTCTACCAAGTTTTTAAATATTTAATCTCTGGGGTCAAAAATGGCCCTGCCCATGAGGTCTGAAGTTTGGAAAAATGCTTAATTTGAGCAATTTCAAAAGACTTCTCCTCTTAAACTATTAGGTCTAGGATATTCTTATTTGGTATGAAGCATAACTAGATGGTTTTGTACTATATCACTAAAAGTTGTCTTCCTCGGGTCAAAAACTGCCCTGCACTAGGGGTCCAAAATTTGGAAAAACGCAAAATTTGAGTATGCTAAAAGAAAAATCTTCATTTTAAGGAGGAGGGCATTTATATTTTGAGTGTATCATAGCCTGGCTGTAATCTATCAGTTTTGATTAAATTATGCCTGTAGGTTAATAAACCACCTTCCCTGGGGGTCCAAAGTTTGTAAAAATGCTCATTTAGACCATGTTCAATAGTCTTTTCTCCCAATCTACAAAGTCTAAGGAACTCATATTTTGTATATAGCATAACCAGATGGTTCTCTACCATGTTAGCTAAAATCTTAGCCCTTGGATAAAACATGGCACTGCCCCAAAGGTCAAAAGTTTGGAAAACACCCAATTAGAGCAACATCAAAAGTCTTCTCCTTCTGAAATATAAGGTGATGGGCATACATAATTGGTTTGTATCATGACTTAATAATTTTGTACTATGTAACAGGAAAATACATGTATGCTCTTAAGATAAAAAAAAATGTCTCTTCTCCTGGGTTTTTCACTCAGACTTTGGAAGGTATCATCATCTTCAGGCTCCTTTATAATGTCTGCCTCTTCTCTGGATAGGCTCCGTGCTGGTTTTCCTTTGTGCTCGCTGTCCTTGTGTAGATCTTCTTTAGCACCGCCTTCTAATGTCTGGTTTCCCGTGTGATTCAGGTTAGGGATTGATGACCCCGAGTAAATATTGGGCTTTCTAGGTCTGTTGTTACATTTGTCCCTGGTTCCAGGTTCAGCATGACAAGATTTAAGCAGCATTTTCTATTTCACATCAGACAAGCGATCAAGGTATCTGTTAAAAGCACTACAAGGGACACTTTTTAAGTTCCTAGAGTAAGTCTTTTACTTTGTAACATGATAATGAAGTTGCATGATTTTTAGCTCCACTGGCTGAAAGCTAGCAAGCTGTTGTCATAGCGTTGTGTCCGTCGTCCGTCCGTCCATAAACTTTTAGTTTAAAAATCTTTTCCTCAGGAGGTACTGAACAGAATTCACCAAATTTAATAGAAATGATCCTTTGGTGACCCTTTTTCATATTCCTTCAAAGAATTTTGATCAGATGAAAAACATGGCTTTAATGGGCAGGGCAAATTTCCATATATGGTGAATGCTTTGAAAAATCTTTTTCTTAGAAACCAGTGGATGGATTTCAACAAAATTTCAAGGGAATGATCTTCTTTGGACACTTTTTCAGATTCCACCTTTTAATTTCGATTAGTTGAAAAAATAGCTTTTTTTCCATAAATGGTATCCTGTTATTTTTTTCTTTTAAAGTGAAACCTTTTTCATATGACTTGCAAAATGAATTCACTTTTGTAAATCAATGGAAAGTTTGAAATATTAAGAGTTCATTCACAAGATTTATTCACTCACGGTGAATATGATTCCTGAAAATATCATTTGATGAGTACAATCAGACCTGTGGAGTGATACAGGCGCTCAAGCGCCTCTAGTTAAAAAACCGTGTACTGTACAAACCTAAATACCATAGATAGGCATATAGTAATAGCTTTCTAAATTTCATTCTCAGAAACTGTAAGCTGTATTCTATTCAAAATTCACAGGAATGATACTTTGGTGATCCTTTTTCACAGTCTTGCTAGGAATTTAGATTAGATGAGAAACATGGCTTCTGGCACTGGACTTTTTTCCATATGTGGCATATAGTGAAATCTGAAAATCTTATTCGAATTTGATAATTAAAAGAACATGGCTTTAATGGGCAGAATTATTTCTAAATTTTACATAATATGCAAATTTTATCTTATCTTAACCAAGAGTATTGCTATAGCCCTGACATTACCTGCGTCAGGGTCAGTGTCATCTAAAAAACTTCGATATTTTCCTTTATTTCTACTATCACTGCACTTAGGGACCTCATATTTCATCAATTACTTGTGACAAGATCTTTCTGTTGATAAAAAGTTCATAAAGGTCTTTGGTCAAGGTCAAACGCCTGTAGCCGAGCATTGGCATCAGCATACAGTACTCTTGTTAGAACCTTGTTCTCTATAGTTATTTCAGGCTGTGGAGTGATACTGGCCCTCAAGGGGCTCCAGTTATCTACTATCTATAATCTGACAGCTGGATTGGGCACCTACAGATGCATGTCATGCCATTTGTCTTATTTTATTCCATAGAAAAATTAAGAAACTTATAAAGAACAAAGAGAAATTTGCAGTAGGGCAGCTCTAATAATTACAAACCTTGGTCTACATGTTAAATTCTAAATAAGAGATTGATACAGTTCACTTGGTCATGTCAAGAATATTTGTATGCTGAAGTTTAAATCATTTGTATTTCAGAATGCAATGTAGATCCAAGAAAAAATGCTTTGAATACTTACTGGAATAAGTCTGACTTGTTAAGTAAAACAAGAATTTATCAAGTAATTTGATAGTCGCATCACAATTTTGAGTTGATGTTTAGTATTGAAAATCTGCTTGTAAGATGCTTTATTCTTTATTTGTATGTGCTACAAAGATGTCTTCTGTAACCTTATTGAATTCAAAATATCTAAAAGTCTTTGCTGTGGTAAAAGTTTGAGTGAAAAGAAAAAAAGCTGGGCGGGGGGTGTTTATACAATATGTTAAGTCATATCATGTCAAGGTTTCTTGTTATTACCATTGCTGGGTTTGGACACTCAAATGTATTGCTTATTGTCTGTATGACCAAAATTCAGGGTGATATTTGCAGGCTATACAAGCTAGATGCCCTTATTATCTTGTTGTACACATTTCATTGTATACTGTTATCCTATATGTATGTGCTCTATTGTTTTGTATGGTTTTGTTGATTTGCTGTAATTATTGTTGATTGTTTTGTTCTTTAATTTCGTGCAATCTTTTCTAAAACTCATTTATCATGTAATAAAATTAATGCTATTTTACTAGTGTAAATTACCTATCTCCTTCATTACCAAGAACATTGTTCAACCTCATCAAAATGACAACATTTTCAACTGGCCCTAATTTCGGATGAAATTTGCTGAGAGCAATTTCAAATGCATGTGATTGCCAATTGACGCATAACTATACGACAAAATTTTAGACTGGTACAAATAGAAAGAATATGCAGACAAATTTCAAAATGTGCTGAAATTCAGAAATAAGTACATAATTATACCAAATAGGGTAGAAAATAAAGTGAGAAAGTGAAATTACTTGCAACAAGTTTCTCCTTTTCACACAAAGTTTTCCATGATTGTATTTCTTCCGGGCAAAATTTTTAGACTGGTATAAATTGAAAGAAGATGCAGACAAATTTCAAAATATGCTGAAATTCAGAAATAAGTACATATACCAAATAGGGAAGAAAATAAAGTGAGAAAGAGAAATTGCTTGCAACAACTTTCTCCTTTTTCCCAAAGATTCCCATGATTGTATTCCTTCAGGGCGTCATAGTGTTATAATGGGTTTAAGGAGCTTTATAACAGAAAATACTGCAAAAGAAATTATATTTTAAAAGTAATTCCATCTTTTTCCCCTTTGTTTTTAGTACACCTGGGCACAACATGTTCAGGGTGAGCTATTGTGATTGATGAAAGTCCCTTTGTCTATAATGCACTAGTTATTTACCAATGTGGGGTTATGTGTGTATGTCAGACATACAGCATGACATGAAAGCCAACGGGGCTATAGTTATGGCATGTTGTCAGTACATTGTAAGTCCATCCGTCCATAAACTTTTACTTTAAAAATCTTCTACTCAGAAAGTACTGAACAGAATTCAACACAATTTCACAGACGTGATCCTTGGGTGACCCTTTATAAGATTCCTTCAGAGAATTTTGTCTGTTTTTGATAAGACGAAAAACATGACTTAAATAGGCTTTGCTAATTTCTATAAATGGTTAAAGTTTCGAAAATCTTCTCGGAAATCCGGTGACAGATTTCAATCAAATTTCACAGAAATAATCATTGGTTGACCATTTATCAGATTCCTGCAAACAATTTCGACCGGATGTTAACATGGCTCTAATTGGCGTGGCTAATTTCCATGTATGGTGATCAATTTTCCAAGTTATAATGAAATCCGTCGATAATTGAAGGTGCTTTGCTCTAGACATGCTCAATTTTAACGTTTGACCATGATCTTTGTCCTTGACTTTGGAGGTATTTTAATTCTTATTGCAGTCGGGAACTGACTGTAATATGGTACTCGATGGAATTTGCTCTTTGCTTCTAAGAACCTGACGACGATATGAAAATATATAACCCTTGCTCGTGTATTGATTCTAGACTGGTGAACCTGTCCCACCTACGCTTAGACTGGTGAACCTGTCCCATCTGCGCTGCTCTCCGATATTGGATCATCAGCTTAGGACAGGCTTGTCAGTCAAGTATTGATTCATAAATTTCTCGAAGTACTGTTAGAAAAAGTAAATCCATTCACGAACATAACCACGGAGAAAGCCGAAAACATAAAGTGCGTGGTCATTAAGGGTGACTGATACTAATAATTTTACCATTTCAAATTACTAGACTTGGGCCGCCATCGACCTTATCCTGGGCTAGATTGGGCCTACTAGATTCTTTAGCGGTATTAAGAACCGAGCTACGTTTATAACAATTGACATACAGCTGCATATGAGATGCGTTTTGCGTAAGAACGTATTCAAAATAGCGAATAGCCCATTTTAGAAAAAATCATAGGATAAAAAACGCATTTAAAAGAACTTATCAGAATTTCACATATTTCCTTTGCGTATTTATTAGTCGGGGGACTTTCGGTAAGCCATAATAAACTTTTTGACGGCTACCCATCTATTTCTAACGATTCGGCGGTTCTTATTTTGTCTTAACCACCAGGTGGCACTTTAGTCACATTAATGGGGAGGGGTCATTTAGTCCTTCCATGACAGCTAACCATCATCGTGAAATTTGTTATGGCTACCCGTATCAAATCTCCAATGATGGATAACCGTAAAGATCTTTACTTACCATAAATCTGAGATGTACTCTTCAGTCTGTTGCCTTATAGTTCTCCATAATATTGTTTTGATGGTTAGCCATCTATTTTTATCTAAACCAAGAGATGACACTTTAGTCGAGTTTGAGTGGAGAAGTTAATGTTTTTGTATACATGCTGTTATGAATAGTAATCACTCTCAAAATATGCTATGGGGAACCGAAAATTCGTACATGAGATTTGATGTTTTAATGATATGTTTTAATGGCATCGCGCTAGAATCTAGTGTGAGGGGTCCCTGGGTTGATCCCCCGCTTATGAAGACATACGGATAGGCCATCCTATTGAGCATGTGTGGGACTTTCTTCGTTGACCAAGGGGTTAGCGTGGTTAGATCATAATCGGATGGTTGCGGTTCGAGTCCCATCGGAGGCGAGTAGTGTATTTTGGCAGGACACTTTACAGACAAAGCCCCAGTCCAACCAGCTGTATACTTGGGTAGTAGTTGTTTGAATTAATTGCTTCTTTCTCTTGTGCACATAATATCTGGAATTAGTTAGGACCACGATGGAAATAAGAGTTCGTCTCTCGATCGTGCTATCTTTGTCAACTACCAATGGGTGGATAATCGTAAACCTATGTGGGATGAGCAGTTGGAGGTAAAAGATGTCGTAGTAATACTCGTGTGAGAATTACCAGGAATCCATGGTTAGGTGCTCCAGCCGCCGCAATATGACTGATATACCGTTAAAAGTGACGTTAACGCATTCATTCAACCAGTCAATCAATTATCGTGTTATCAACGAGTAAAAGAAAGGAGTTTGGTTTCTTGTCGACCTGTACAGCCGGTTACAGACCTTCGTACTGGATTACAAGAACAGCTGAACCTGATTCCACTATTTAAGATCAACCAGTTGATTCTCATCAAGCCCAGACCATGTTAGGACGTAATTAACCGTGGACACTACGCAAGCCATTGAAGCTTAGTATCACACAGTATTTTGAAAAATAAATACTTTTATAAAATGTTCAATTTTCCCGCTAAGACAATTATACAGTTCAATATTTCAACCAAGACTTTCAAAGTTTTCACTACATGTCATAAACGGAAAATAGCCCAGGCATTAAAGTGAGGAAACATCCAAGTAACATTCCTTTGAAGTTTGGTTAAATACCCTTTTATTCTTTTTTCTTACTTCATACGATATATGGAATTTAGCCACAATCAAAATTTATTGCAGAAATATGATAAAGGGTTTCCTGAGGAAAATACCTGAATTTTTGGTTGAACCCAGCGAATAATTTCTATGAAAAAATTCGAAGTTTTCACTATATACCATGTATGGAAAATAGTCCCACCCAGGTTTCTTTCCAAATCATAATTTCTTGAAGAAAACTGATAAAGGACCATCTAAGGATAATAACTGGTTGAATTCCAGTATAAAGGTTCACTTGTTAAATTTGATTGGAATTTACTCAGTAGTTTCCGAGAAGAATTTCTTTTTAAGACAATAGCCCCATGGCTCTAGGCCATTGCAGCTAAGAAGTTTGATTGCTGAACAATTCATCGTTTTAAATACGAGGGTGTGTTGAAAATCTAAACCATATTTAAAAAAAAGCCGATTGATCCGCGAATATATCCCTATTACAAAAAGTATTAAGTAAACGGAGAAAGGGTTCGGACAGACGACCAGACGGACTGACGAAGCGGTGCTTGCCTTCTCCATACATACTTAATCTTAACTTTTGACCTTGAGCTGTGATTTTGGACTTAAAGCTATCTAAAAATATGTTTGAAATGGCACATTTACTCATGATAGAGAACAATTTCGAACTCCATCCATACTTTTAAGATCTATGCTCCAGACTTGCTTAATTTTAACGTATGATATTGAGCTGTGTACTTGACCTTGGAGCTGTCTGAATATTTCTTTCAAATCTACTCGAGAAAGAAAACAATTGTGCCAAGTTATCGCGAAATCTATAATTGAAGGAGCTATGTTCTTGAAAAGGTCGATTTTAATGTTTGACCCTGAACTGTTGGAGCTATCCAAAAACCGGATGTGAAGTTTCATCCATTTAGGCTCAAATCAAAGCGAGCGGACGGACGGAAGGGCAGACAGATGAGGCGGCAACTATTTGCCCTTAAAACATACTATTGGAAAAGTATAGCAATTTTTACCCACTTGTTATTTCCATGCGTCTGGGTTGAACGAAAACTGTCGTCTGAAGAAAGGTAGGAGCGATATCGTAGCCCTCTTTCTGATAATCTGCTGGCGAGGGCTACGACAACCCTCTTCTTTGCTGCAGTGCTCGGAGTGAATCACTTCGGGCACTTTGAGGTCGATTCTTGGAACTTTTGTAATCAAAGGACTGAAAGTACTGAGAAGTTGAAATGCGCTAAAAGGGTCATAACATTGGAATTCGGTTCAAATTCATTTATTATATTTCGAGTAAGCCTCCCTCCTTTAAACTTAAACCAGCATTCCCATTCGTGTACATATGTGCGTGAATAACGCACAAAAACATAAACCCACATACAGAAATCAAAAACTAGCATTGTCTTAACCCATTCCCAGACAGTGACGCTTTTAAATGACCCTCACTATGAAAGCTTTAGAAAACATTGTGGAAAATGAAGAAATTGCTTGTTACAAGCAATTTCTTCATTATCCACAATGTTTTCTGTCCAAAAAGACCGGGATTTTAAAGATTTCATCAACTCACAATTATCGCCTGCTACTTCTTTGAATTTGAACTGGTCTAAAAGCTCGTGTCACGCACAGCAAAATTAGACTTTTCAAGCATAACATTCTCCTTTTGATCAACGTTATTGTAATGTTATTGTATGCACAATGTAGTTTTGTCCTTTTCCGAAAAATTCCTATAATATAATGAAGATAGTATCAAATTATCTTCGGCACCCGGTAGTCGCGCGATTTCCTTATTCGTTATTCGGCTTTAGAACCGTAAAAAATCTTAAGTCAAAAGGACCAAGCTGAAAGCTAGATGACACTTGTTAAAGGTTTGATGTGTTATTATTGATTTAAACTTGTAAATAACGACATAATAAGGCGTAATTATTTAGTTGATATGTAGAAACCGGAAGTTGATATGTTTACATTCTAATTTTCAAAATCTTCTACTTTCGTTTTGCATCTATTTGATTTTTATTGAGTAAAAGCTGTAAATCCCACAATAATCGCGTTTGTTTGATGACTACGATCCCCCGTAATCGCTTAGAATGTTTTAAAGCACTGGGCGGCTTGATTATTTTTAAAAATTAGCGACCTGAGCCATATTTGTAAACATTGCCTATCTATGGTCACATGGTTACCACATGTCACTTGAGATCACGTAATTACCAAACACGGGACGGCGAATCACAAAAAAACAAATTACTGCGCTGATTACTACCTTATTTTTCAATAATTAAAAGCAAACTAAAGCATTTTTAGAAGTCTCTTAACGAATTTTTAGTTCACCTGAGCACGAAGTGCTCTGGGAGAGCTATTTTGATCGGTCATTGTCCGTCGTCCGTCTGTCCGTCCGTCCGTTTACAATTACAAAAAAATCTTCTCCTCCTAAACTATCCATGGAATTTTAACAAAACTTCACAGAAATGATCCTTAGGTCATGCTCTTTCAAAATTCTTCAAAGAATTGAAATCCATGAAGAACTCTGGTTGCCATGGCAATGGAGTGAAAAAACTTAAAAAATCTTCTCCTCCCAAGCGGTAAGGCCTAGAGCTTAGATATTTGGTAAAAATCATCATCTATTGACCCTCTACCAAAATACTTCAAAAATTTACCGTATAATGAAAATTAGCCCTTTTCTGGTCGATCCCTGATTTTACATAGGAATAAAGAAGGAAATCTTAAAAAATCTTCTTCTCCCAAACCATAAGGCCTAGAGCTTTCATATTTGGTATAAATCATCATCTTTTGACCCTCTACAAAAATACTTCAAAGAATTATCGTTTTCTGAAAATTAGCCCTTTTCTTTGTGATCCCTGATTTTACATAGAAATAAAGCAAGAAATCCTTAAAAATCTTTTTCTCCCAAACCATAAGGCCTAGAGCTTTGATATATGGTATAAATCATCATCTATTGACCCTCTACCAAAATGTACTTCATGGAATTTGCTCTTTGCTTCTAAGAACCTGGCGACGATATGAAAATATATAACCCTTGCTCGTGTATTGATTCTAGACTGGTGAACCTGTCCCACCTACGCTTAGACTGGTGAACCTGTCCCATCTGCGCTGCTCTCCGATATTGGATCATCAGCTTAGGACAGGCTTGTCAGTCAAGTATTGATTCATAAATTTCTCGAAGTACTGTTAGAAAAAGTAAATCCATTCACGAACATAACCACGGAGAAAGCCGAAAACATAAAGTGCGTGGTCATTAAGGGTGACTGATACTAATAATTTTACCATTTCAAATTACTAGACTTGGGCCGCCATCGACCTTATCCTGGGCTAGATTGGGCCTACTAGATTCTTTAGCGGTATTAAGAACCGAGCTACGTTTATAACAATTGACATACAGCTGCATATGAGATGCGTTTTGCGTAAGAACGTATTCAAAATAGCGAATAGCCCATTTTAGAAAAAATCATAGGATAAAAAACGCATTTAAAAGAACTTATCAGAATTTCACATATTTCCTTTGCGTATTTATTAGTCGGGGGACTTTCGGTAAGCCATAATAAACTTTTTGACGGCTACCCATCTATTTCTAACGATTCGGCGGTTCTTATTTTGTCTTAACCACCAGGTGGCACTTTAGTCACATTAATGGGGAGGGGTCATTTAGTCCTTCCATGACAGCTAACCATCATCGTGAAATTTGTTATGGCTACCCGTATCAAATCTCCAATGATGGATAACCGTAAAGATCTTTACTTACCATAAATCTGAGATGTACTCTTCAGTCTGTTGCCTTATAGTTCTCCATAATATTGTTTTGATGGTTAGCCATCTATTTTTATCTAAACCAAGAGATGACACTTTAGTCGAGTTTGAGTGGAGAAGTTAATGTTTTTGTATACATGCTGTTATGAATAGTAATCACTCTCAAAATATGCTATGGGGAACCGAAAATTCGTACATGAGATTTGATGTTTTAGTGATATGGTTTAATGGCATCGCGCTAGAATCTAGTGTGAGGGGTCCCTGGGTTGATCCCCCGCTTATGAAGACATACGGATAGGCCATCCTATTGAGCATGTGTGGGACTTTCTTCGTTGACCAAGGGGTTAGCGTGGTTAGATCATAATCGGATGGTTGCGGTTCGAGTCCCATCGGAGGCGAGTAGTGTATTTTGGCAGGACACTTTACAGACAAAGCCCCAGTCCAACCAGCTGTATACTTGGGTAGTAGTTGTTTGAATTAATTGCTTCTTTCTCTTGTGCACATAATATCTGGAATTAGTTAGGACCACGATGGAAATAAGAGTTCGTCTCTCGATCGTGCTATCTTTGTCAACTACCAATGGGTGGATAATCGTAAACCTATGTGGGATGAGCAGTTGGAGGTAAAAGATGTCGTAGTAATACTCGTGTGAGAATTACCAGGAATCCATGGTTAGGTGCTCCAGCCGCCGCAATATGACTGATATACCGTTAAAAGTGACGTTAACGCATTCATTCAACCAGTCAATCAATTATCGTGTTATCAACGAGTAAAAGAAAGGAGTTTGGTTTCTTGTCGACCTGTACAGCCGGTTACAGACCTTCGTACTGGATTACAAGAACAGCTGAACCTGATTCCACTATTTAAGATCAACCAGTTGATTCTCATCAAGCCCAGACCATGTTAGGACGTAATTAACCGTGGACACTACGCAAGCCATTGAAGCTTAGTATCACACAGTATTTTGAAAAATAAATACTTTTATAAAATGTTCAATTTTCCCGCTAAGACAATTATACAGTTCAATATTTCAACCAAGACTTTCAAAGTTTTCACTACATGTCATAAACGGAAAATAGCCCAGGCATTAAAGTGAGGAAACATCCAAGTAACATTCCTTTGAAGTTTGGTTAAATACCCTTTTATTCTTTTTTCTTACTTCATACGATATATGGAATTTAGCCACAATCAAAATTTATTGCAGAAATATGATAAAGGGTTTCCTGAGGAAAATACCTGAATTTTTGGTTGAACCCAGCGAATAATTTCTATGAAAAAATTCGAAGTTTTCACTATATACCATGTATGGAAAATAGTCCCACCCAGGTTTCTTTCCAAATCATAATTTCTTGAAGAAAACTGATAAAGGACCATCTAAGGATAATAACTGGTTGAATTCCAGTATAAAGGTTCACTTGTTAAATTTGATTGGAATTTACTCAGTAGTTTCCGAGAAGAATTTCTTTTTAAGACAATAGCCCCATGGCTCTAGGCCATTGCAGCTAAGAAGTTTGATTGCTGAACAATTCATCGTTTTAAATACGAGGGTGTGTTGAAAATCTAAACCATATTTAAAAAAAAGCCGATTGATCCGCGAATATATCCCTATTACAAAAAGTATTAAGTAAACGGAGAAAGGGTTCGGACAGACGACCAGACGGACTGACGAAGCGGTGCTTGCCTTCTCCATACATACTTAATCTTAACTTTTGACCTTGAGCTGTGATTTTGGACTTAAAGCTATCTAAAAATATGTTTGAAATGGCACATTTACTCATGATAGAGAACAATTTCGAACTCCATCCATACTTTTAAGATCTATGCTCCAGACTTGCTTAATTTTAACGTATGATATTGAGCTGTGTACTTGACCTTGGAGCTGTCTGAATATTTCTTTCAAATCTACTCGAGAAAGAAAACAATTGTGCCAAGTTATCGCGAAATCTATAATTGAAGGAGCTATGTTCTTGAAAAGGTCGATTTTAATGTTTGACCCTGAACTGTTGGAGCTATCCAAAAACCGGATGTGAAGTTTCATCCATTTAGGCTCAAATCAAAGCGAGCGGACGGACGGAAGGGCAGACAGATGAGGCGGCAACTATTTGCCCT
The DNA here is from genome assembly GCA_946902895.1 of Fragum fragum. NCBI lineage: Eukaryota > Metazoa > Mollusca > Bivalvia > Cardiida > Cardiidae > Fragum > Fragum fragum. The sequence goes on along the minus strand of OX336376.1, from coordinate 49,350,981 downwards.
TAAAACATACTATTGGAAAAGTATAGCAATTTTTACCCACTTGTTATTTCCATGCGTCTGGGTTGAACGAAAACTGTCGTCTGAAGAAAGGTAGGAGCGATATCGTAGCCCTCTTTCTGATAATCTGCTGGCGAGGGCTACGACAACCCTCTTCTTTGCTGCAGTGCTCGGAGTGAATCACTTCGGGCACTTTGAGGTCGATTCTTGGAACTTTTGTAATCGAAGGACTGAAAGTACTGAGAAGTTGAAATGCGCTAAAAGGGTCATAACATTGGAATTCGGTTCAAATTCATTTATTATATTTCGAGTAAGCCTCCCTCCTTTAAACTTAAACCAGCATTCCCATTCGTGTACATATGTGCGTGAATAACGCACAAAAACATAAACCCACATACAGAAATCAAAAACTAGCATTGTCTTAACCCATTCCCAGACAGTGACGCTTTTAAATGACCCTCACTATGAAAGCTTTAGAAAACATTGTGGAAAATGAAGAAATTGCTTGTTACAAGCAATTTCTTCATTATCCACAATGTTTTCTGTCCAAAAAGACCGGGATTTTAAAGATTTCATCAACTCACAATTATCGCCTGCTACTTCTTTGAATTTGAACTGGTCTAAAAGCTCGTGTCACGCACAGCAAAATTAGACTTTTCAAGCATAACATTCTCCTTTTGATCAACGTTATTGTAATGTTATTGTATGCACAATGTAGTTTTGTCCTTTTCCGAAAAATTCCTATAATATAATGAAGATAGTATCAAATTATCTTCGGCACCCGGTAGTCGCGCGATTTCCTTATTCGTTATTCGGCTTTAGAACCGTAAAAAATCTTAAGTCAAAAGGACCAAGCTGAAAGCTAGATGACACTTGTTAAAGGTTTGATGTGTTATTATTGATTTAAACTTGTAAATAACGACATAATAAGGCGTAATTATTTAGTTGATATGTAGAAACCGGAAGTTGATATGTTTACATTCTAATTTTCAAAATCTTCTACTTTCGTTTTGCATCTATTTGATTTTTATTGAGTAAAAGCTGTAAATCCCACAATAATCGCGTTTGTTTGATGACTACGATCCCCCGTAATCGCTTAGAATGTTTTAAAGCACTGGGCGGCTTGATTATTTTTAAAAATTAGCGACCTGAGCCATATTTGTAAACATTGCCTATCTATGGTCACATGGCTACCACATGTCACTTGAGATCACGTAATTACCAAACACGGGACGGCGAATCACAAAAAAACAAATTACTGCGCTGATTACTACCTTATTTTTCAATAATTAAAAGCAAACTAAAGCATTTTTAGAAGTCTCTTAACGAATTTTTAGTTCACCTGAGCACGAAGTGCTCTGGGAGAGCTATTTTGATCGGTCATTGTCCGTCGTCCGTCTGTCCGTCCGTCCGTTTACAATTACAAAAAAATCTTCTCCTCCTAAACTATCCATGGAATTTTAACAAAACTTCACAGAAATGATCCTTAGGTCATGCTCTTTCAAAATTCTTCAAAGAATTGAAATCCATGAAGAACTCTGGTTGCCATGGCAATGGAGTGAAAAAACTTAAAAAATCTTCTCCTCCCAAGCGGTAAGGCCTAGAGCTTAGATATTTGGTAAAAATCATCATCTATTGACCCTCTACCAAAATACTTCAAAAATTTACCGTATAATGAAAATTAGCCCTTTTCTGGTCGATCCCTGATTTTACATAGGAATAAAGAAGGAAATCTTAAAAAATCTTCTTCTCCCAAACCATAAGGCCTAGAGCTTTCATATTTGGTATAAATCATCATCTTTTGACCCTCTACAAAAATACTTCAAAGAATTATCGTTTTCTGAAAATTAGCCCTTTTCTTTGTGATCCCTGATTTTACATAGAAATAAAGCAAGAAATCCTTAAAAATCTTTTTCTCCCAAACCATAAGGCCTAGAGCTTTGATATATGGTATAAATCATCATCTATTGACCCTCTACCAAAATGTACTTCAAAGAATTACCGTATTCTGAAAATTAGCCCTCTTCTGGGCAATCCCTGATTTTACATAGAATAAAAGAAGGAAATCTTTAAAATCTTCTTCTCGCAAACCATAAGGCCTAGAGCTTTGATATATGGTACAAATCATCATCTATTGACCCTCTACTAAAATACTTCAAACAATTACCGTAATCTGAAAATTAGCCCTCTTCTGGGCAATCCCTGATTTTACATAGAATAAAAGAAGGAAATCTTAAAAAATCTTCTTCTCCCAAATCATAAGGCCTAGAACTTTGATATATGGTACAAATCATCATCTATTGACCCTCTAACAAAATACTTCAAAGAACTACCGTATTCTGAAAATTAGCCCTTTTCTGTGCGATCCTTGATTTTACAAAGGGATAAAGAAGGAAATCTTTGAAAATCTTTTTCTCCCAAACCATAAAGCCGAGAGCTTTGATATTTGGTACATATCATCAGCCATTGACTCTCTACAAAATTACTTAAAATATTAGCCTTTTTCTGTGCAATCCCTAATTTTATTTAGGAATAAATAATGATATCTTTGAAAACCTTCTTTTCCTAAACCATTAGGCCTAGAGCTTTATACTTGGTATGTATTGATGTCTATACTTCAAAGCAGTACCATATTCAGGAAATTCGTGCTATATGGTGGGATCATCAATATACCTAGGATTAAAAGAGGAATCCTTAAACATCTTCTCGAAAATAATTAGACAGAGGTCTAATACTCAGGGGAGCGATTTAGGACCATCATGGTCCTCTTGTTATATCATGTGCCATATTATTGTCTTCAACTACAACTGATTGTCCGTGACAAGTTGGGATGAGAAGTAACCCGAGGTGTATTGATATCAAAGAGATCACGTGATATGTGTTATCAAAAAAACCCGAAACGAAATTGTCATGTATTCATTTTGCGGTTTTGTTAAGTCTAAGTTGGAAATGCTCCGCATTCCAACTTAAAAATTACAAGTTTAATACCAAAATGGATCTTAACCATTTATCAATCTATCTAAATAAATGTAAATCTGCAAAAAGCCAATTATCTTATCCATTTACATCTCTAATAGCCACACCATCGGAAACTCCAAGTTTTTCGGCCATTTTGAATCAAATGTCAGCCATTTTTGCGATTTGACAGCGAGATCTCACGAGATTGCGGGCTTCCCGCCAAAAACGATAGCAAATGAAAAGTTAGGTTACCATATTTGGAACACATAGTATTTTTTGAAAACGGGACAGTTCTGATAGAATATAAAAAAAAAGTTGTAAGGAAGTGATTCAAAAATTAATTGAATTTGACAGAAAAAACAAAGATATTGACGATTCAGTATCTTTGAAGATAAAATAGGTAAAAAAGGATACTATGATTTATAACGAACACCTGTTTTGAAAGAACAACGTGACGTAGTAATAGATCACATGACCAACCAAATGTCATGGCCGCCAAACTTAGGAAATATTTTATGAACTGGAAAAACCCGGTATTATTAATTGTTTTTCTTATAATTTTGGTAGAAACTGTCCACAATATTAACGTATATAAGGAATTGATCCGTACAGAGTAGCTTATCACAAAACATACAATATTAGGACTTGCAACAAAGCGCAAAGAAGGTCGGAGTCGTAGCCTTCGCCAGCAGATTATCAGGAAGAGGACAATGATATCGCAGCTAGAAGAAAGGATGTCAAGCAATAGTCATCCGACATAGACAGTCTGCGTTGAACTACTGGAGGACAAATCACACACAATCCATAATAACAAAATTCACGTACGTCACGTGTATAGAACATCCACACCGAGCCTTGTAGAGTAACAAATCATTCAGTTACGAGGCAAAATACCCGTAATAAGCTTTTTAAAACGGCATGCGACTCCGATCGATTATGACGTTAAAACAACGTAAAAGCGTTAGAATAGCACACAACTACTTCTGACTGATATTTCATCAATGGTGTGTGGAAGTGTCTGTCGAATGTTCGACATATGCAATTCTTGAGTAAGCTTGATCTTCTCTAAACCTAATTGTGTTATGAAATAAACCCCGCAGGATTTCGGTATCAACTTTCAGCTTTCACGTACAATTTGAATGCTCAACGTGACTCAAATCTCTTGGCTGGGGATTTGCATGTACTTATTACAAATGAGGCATACACATATAAATCGTTTTAGCGACCTATATGTGTTTACTACAGCTTGTGTTAGCTGCTATTAAGACTTGAATAAGCTTCTTTAAGAATTATTCTGCGACAATCGAAAATAATTGACATACATGTCAGAGGTCAACACTGCACTCAGGTTTAAATGAATGACTTGGTTGGTCACTCGATATTGTATTCGCAGCGGAAATTCATCAGATTTCTAGAATACCCTATTCATAAATTGAAATCACATCAGGCACTGTTACCCTGGCAATAATTTTTCTGTATTCTTTCGGGTATACATTATTGATGTTATTTGGGTTGACGAAATTTAGAAAATTTTGCCTTATTTTTGGCTATGAATTAATGGGCATGATATATCAGACAAGTTCTTCCAAATGAATGTTTTACGTGCGAAACTTATTCAAATATGGAAACGCACTGGCCTGCTTCTCAAGAAGTAACTTTACCAGACAAATAATGACTGACAATAGAGCTGTGTGCATTTAATCGCAATCGATCGCCCTTCTCAAAGACATTCCAACCACAGCTTTACACTACTTACTTTGTCGTTAGAGAAAGTCGAAAGTTAAAAGTACATGGTAAAACAAACCACAAACAACGAGGGATGGCAAAATAAGGAAAAAAATTGCACACAATGTTCTAATGAAGAGAACAATAAATTAGAAATACTATAAATCTATTTGTAATTCGAAGATCACCATTATATTTTCTTCATAGATTTCCCTTTGGTGAAATCAGGCTGTTTGTTTGGAAGGATATAGTATATGGGCATGTTCAGACCTATTTAGCAGCATCATACACGCCTTTCAAATGTGTTCTGTGATCGCTGGCCTCAATAAAAGCGTGTTTTGGATATCTGTAATGTCCAGTTTTCACAAAAAATAATGACTGGTCCCTTGATACAAAATGTGACGGCAAACCATGGGGGACCTCAATAAAAGCGTGTTATGGAAATAAGTTTTCACAGAAAAATAATGACTGGTCCCTTGATACAAAATGGACTGGTCTCTTGAGACAAAATGTGACGGCAAACCAGGGGGGGGGGGGCTTTACTTATTGCAATGATTGGCCATAACAAGAATCCAGACCCTTGGTCTAGATTTTGCCGCGAACACGATAGAAAAACCCATGAACTCGAACCAAATTTAGGTCTAAATTAAAGTAGATAGATTTTAAAGACATCTGTCGAGCTAATTTTTGAAAATTTAATCCCAAAGTTGAATTCTTGTTTGTTGAATTCATGCAAATTTTCTCCATTTTTGACACCCTTTTAGCTCACCTGAGCACGAAGTGCTCTAAGTGAACAATTGTGATCGCCCGATGTCCGGTGGGGTCGTCGACGGCGTCTTCGGGCGTCGTGCGTACGTCAACAAATTCTTTAAGCGTCTCCTCCTGAAGCAGACAGCTAATCATGCTGAAACTTGGCAGGGATGTTCTTTGGGTGAAGCTCTTCCAAATTCTTACAAGAATTGAAGCACACACTTAACTCTGGTTGCCATGGCAGCAGAAAAGGGGAAAATAAGAAAATCTTTCAAAATCTTCTTCTCTGAAACCATAAGAAATAGAGCTTTGATATTTGGTATGCAGCACCTTTTAGGGGACCTCTATTAAATTTGTTCAAATTATGGCCCTTGGATCATTATGGGCTCATCTGGGCACACCCCAATTTACATTGAAACAAAGAAAGAAAACTTGAAAAAAAATCGTCTTCTCTGAAACCAGAAGACTGAGAGCTATGATATTGGTATGCCGCACCTCTTAGGGAACATCTATCAAGTTTGTTTATATGATGGCGCTTGGCTTATGTTTAGGCTCCGCCCGGGCACAACCCATTTCACATTGAAACAAAGAGGGAAAGCTTTAAAACTCTTTAAATAGCTATGATATTTAGTATCTAGAATCTCCAAAACAATTTATACAAATTTTATCTTGCGATATCCTTTTGGTTATATTCTGTCTCCGCCTAGCCGCAGCCAATTTTAACATAAAAACAAAGTCGAAAAAAACCTTCTTTGAAATGAGAAAGCCTAGAGCAATATTTGTTATGAAGAACCTCCTAGTGAAGCGCTTAAGGGTTTTTCATGTGTTTATCCTTTGGACATATTTGGGCTCTGCAGGGGCGAATCCAGCGAGCTTTTGTCATGGCGTTGTGTCCGTCATGCGTCCGTCCGTGCGTGCGTCCGACCGTCCGTCCGTCTGTAAACTTTTACTTAAAAGATCTTCTTCTCGGAAACCAATAGATGGATTTCAACCAAATTTTACAGGAATGATCCTTGGGTGACACTTTATCAGATTCCTTCAAAGAATTGTAACCAGATGAAAAACATGGCTTAAATGGGCGGGGCTAATTTCCATATATGGTGAAAGCTTTAAAAATCTTCTACTCAGAAACCAATTGATGGATTTCAACCAAATTTTACAGGATTGCTCCCTGAGTGACCCTTTATCAGAATCCTTCAAAGAATTTGATCTGATGAAAAATATAGCTTCAATGGGCGGGGCTAATTTCCATATAAAGTGGAAGCTTTAAAGATCTTCTCAGAAACCTATTAATGGGTTTCAGCCAAATTTTACAGGATTGCTCCCTGAGTGACTCTTTATCAGATTCCTTCAAAGAATTGTGATCGGATGAAAAACATGGCTTAAATGGGCGGGGCTAATTTCCATATACATTGTATAGTGAAAGCTTTAAAAATGTTCTTCTCAGAAACTAAATGATAGATTTCAACCAAATGTTACAGGAATGATTCTTGGGTTACCCTTTATCGCATTCTTTCAAAGAATTGTGATCAGATGGGCGGGGCTAATTTCCATATATGACGAAAGCTTTAAAAAATCTTCTTTCAGAAACCAATTGATGGATTTCAATAAAATTTTATAGGATTGATCCTTGAGTTGTGATCAGATGAAAAACATGGCTTAAATTGGCGAAACCTTTAAAAATCTTCTTCTAAGAAACCTATAGATGGATTTCAATTAAATATTACAGGAATGCTCATTTTTTGACACTTTTTCAGATTCCTTCAAAGAATTAAGACTCGATGAAAAATATGGCTTTAATGGGCGGGCTATTTCCATATATAGTGAAAACTTTGAAAGTCTTCTTCTCAGATACCAATCGATAGATTTCAACGAAATTTCACTCAATTAATCCTTGAGTGACCTTTTATCAAAGTCCTTCATAGAATTTTGATAGGATTTCAACACAATTTATCCAGAAGGATCCTTTGGTGATCCCTTATTAGATTGCTAAAAAGGAATTGATTGTCTAACATTGCTTTAATGGATTGGGAAAATTTCCTTATATGGTAAACAGTGAAAAGCTAACATCTGTATGATGGTTTTCAACCAAATTTCTCCGGAATGATAAGTAAATTAAGGCCGGTGGAGCGAATCAGGCGCTCAAGCGCCTCTAGTTAGTTATTGTGATTACCTTTTGTCCGACGTCCGTTCGTCGTGCGTCGTCAGTCGTCCGTCAACAATTTCTTTAAACGACATCTCCTCCCAAACCAATGGGCAAATTTGAACCAAATTTGGCGGAAATGTTCCTAAGGTTGTCCCCATTAAAAATTGCTAAAAGAATTGAAATCCGTTTAGAACTCTGGTTGCCATTGCAACAAAAGTGAAATATTAAAATAATCTTTAAAAAAAAACTTCTCCTCCTGACCAGAAGGCGTAGAGCCTTGATATTTTGCAGGAAGCATTAGTATATTGACCTCTTTCAAAATATCTAAAATCATGATCCTTGGGTCCCAGGGGCGGATTCCTGGGAGGGCGGTTAAAAGCATGAAGCGTAAGTTCACAGAATTCTTCCTTATTTCTGAAATTATAACCCGTGGATCCAGAGGGATAAAAAAGTTCCTTCTTTCAAATTTGCCCTAAAACCTTAAAATTTGTAATTTTGACTTTTGGATCCACAGGTACATAATCTATATCTGTAAGTGTGCCCCACTTGTATCATAATCCTAACCTTAACATGAAATTAGACTGATGAAAGAAAAGGCGCCTTTATCTCAGGGGAGCGCCCCAGGGCCAAGGGCCCTCTTGTTACATAGAAACAAAGTAGAAAATTTTAAAGAACCCAACAAACCCCACACCCTATTTTATTTCTAAATCACAATCTAATTCATTAATCTAAGTCTGCCTTGCAATGTATACGCTACTTTTCTGACACAAAAAATCTGAATCTTTTGAAGAACGTATTTTCATTTCTGATTTCTTATTTAAGATTTTCTAAACAGGTTAAGTTTGGCCGGAATTAGGTCACTCGCGCTTTGAATACATCTGCATTGACCGGCTCAGGTTAGCGCTATAGGGCCAATGACCCTGTTACATGTTACTTACTTTAAATGCTCCAACTTAATACTGTTTTAAATCTAAGTCAAGATCAGTGGGTGTGACCAGCAATCTGTCACATGGTTAGTATTTAGTACTGGATGTGAGTTTTATGGAAGAGTTTGTGATTAGAGTCCAACGTGTTTTGTTTGTCTATAGATAATATATTTGAGAGATTTGGCTCTACATGGCGTTTTACACTCTCTTAATTTTGTTTTTGTTTAATCCATTACCAGAAAACAAAATTTGAGACTGGTCCAAATTGAGACCTTTGCAAAATAATGGAATTTAATGATATTCATTATTGGAGGTAGATTACATTATGGAAAACATTATGGAATTTCTCCATTTACACAATGCTTTCGTTAGCCTTGAGTGGCATCAAAAAGAGGGGTTGTATTTGAATGGGTTAACTTTGATCTATATTGGATGTGAACTTTACACCTTAAATTTTTTGAATGTTTGGTGATTTAACCAATTACTTCACAATCCCACAATATTACAGATGGTGGACATAAAGATATCGAAGATATTGTGAGAAAGGGATAAATGTCTTGTAACAAGCAATTTCTTCTTTTCTCGCATTATTTTTCTCCTCGTGATGTCCTTATTTTTGCGCAAGGTGAGCTCTCGTGATCGGTCATTGTCCGTCGTCTGTCCATCAGTCTGTCCGTCCGTCCACAGCCAATCAAATGAAATTTTGCAGGGATGTTCCTTTGGTGAAGTTCTTATAAGAGTTTCATTCCGTGAATAACTCTGGTTGTCACGGCATTTGAAAATGGGAAATTTTATAAAATCTTTAAAAAATCTTCTCCTAAACCAGTATGCCAATCAAGCTGAAACTTTGCAAGGATGTTCCTTGGGTGAAGCTCTACAAAAGTTGTTAAAAGAATTTAATTCCATGAAAAACTCTGGTTGCCGCGGCATATGAAAATGGGAAATTTTAGTAAATCTTTGATTTTTGTCCGAAACTGCAAGGCCAAAGGCATTTTATATGTTATATGTAGCCTAATTACATGGTTCTCTGCCAAGTTTTCAAAAATTAGTCTCTGGAGTCAAAAATGGCCCCGTCCCTGAGGTCCGAAATTTGGAAAAATGCTTAATTAGAGCAAATTCAAAGGGCTTCCCCTCGTATAGTGTAAGGTTTAGGACATGTAGCATTACTAGATGGTTTTGTACCACATCACATAAAATGTTCTCTTAGGGTCAAAAACGGCCCTGCACTATGAGCCCAAAACAGGGAGGGAAAAACGAAAAATTTGAGTAAGAAATCTTCACTTTAAGGCCGAGGGCATTTATATTTAGAATGTAGCATGGTCTGACTGTTATCTATCGATTTTGTTTGATTATGCCTATAGGGTAAAAAACGACACTTCCCGTGGTGTCCAAAGTTTGTAAAAATACGCAATTAGACGATGTTCAACAGTCGTCTTCTCCCAATCTACGAAGTCTAAGGCGCTCATGTTTGGTTGATAGCATAGCCAGACGGTTCTCTACCATGTTAACTAAAATCATAGCTCCGAGATAAAACACGCCCCTGCCACAGAGGTCCAAAATTTCGGAAAACGCCCAATTAGACCAAAAGTCTTCCCCTACTAGAATATAAGGTGAAGGCCTTTCATAATTGGTTTGTAGCATTACTACATAGTTTGATACTATGTTACAGGAAAATATGCCCTAAGGATAGAAAACGTCTCTGCTCCAGGGGTCGAAACTTGTGTAAATCGCTTAATTGGAAAGAATTATTCTTCGTAAATATAGGGCCTTGTGTATTTATATTAAAAACATAGCATAAAATTATTACTATCTATAATGTTTATATCCTTTGGACAAGAATGGTCCTTCCCAATGTATCTAAGCGCTTAATAAGAGCATGTTCAAACATCGTCCTCTATCAATGTATAAGTTATAAAGCATTCATATTAGGTTTTTAGTACATCTAGATTGTTGCTAAAATGATACCCTTTGAGTCAACCCCCCCCCCCCCCCCCCGAGACCCCAAGTTTGGTAAAATGCTCAATTAGAGCAATATCAAATTCTTCTCCTCTTCACACTAGTCCACTTTAAAAGAAGTTGCAGACGGTAGTTACAAGTTTGATTGAAATCTAAATAAGACTTTTTTTAGGGTAGAAATCATTGTGATAAAAGGCACAATGATTGCATGTAACTAGTAAGTCCTCCCTTTCTCCAACTGTATTTTTAAACCTATTTTCCTTGGGAGGCATCAAAATGTGGGGTAGTTTAGTAAAGGATTTAACTATAAAGTAATAGTCATTTATATTTATTGTATAGCATTACTCGATAGTTTTGTATTATCCCGTTTTTTTTTTTAATTTGGCTCAAGCTGTGTCTTTTTTATACAAAAAAATGGATTGTAATTTGCAGATGCCTCGGGTGCCTCATGGTCCTGTTTTTGTCTTTTTGCGTGTCCTTTTGTCTAGATATGTTTTTCGAATGCTTCAGATAAGTTGTACAAACAAAGACAATAGTCATATCGATAAGACCCAAGCGATCCCACGCTGGTTATGCCCCCCAAAAGTTACTTTGTGTAACTAGACCAACTTGGCGGACGTTATGGGAGACCGTAATGGATGATCGTGTTTATTGTTCCCGCGTCACCAAATATAAGAACCCGCAACATATGTATTGGTTCCCGTTTTTTTCAGATTTTAACAATCAATTGTTGAAAGATTCCCTAACAAAATATTGAGAAATGGCTTCTAAACCAGGTCGAACTTCGAAGCGAAAACTTTACTCAGAAATCTCTATTCGTTTGAAATCTTTCGAATGATCGGAGTGCGATGATTCTAAATCCATAATTTATGCATTTTGCCCGATATGGTCAACTGCGCCTTTGATTAAGCGAACTATGTGCCGGGAAACACGGTTGGCAGGATTAGTCTCCGTTATTTCGTAAAGACGGTTGACAGAGCTGTTAAATACATTTTCCATGGGTTTGTATCGTCGGCGAAGGAAAATTCAGGTAATTCAAATATTGAGTTTGTAGACAGAAGAGTAAGAAGTATCTAGGATGACTAGTTCAAATTGATTGTATCAAACAATACAGTATCACCTCGCCAAGTATGAGCTATCAAAACAGTTTCATAACACATTTCTCCCATAAACTTAGTCAAATTGTCATCATATTTCACGGAGATCTTCAAAAGCTCGGTGTTCTACAAATATGTACTTCATTTTAGAGAGGATTTTTACATGAAGTAAATAATTTCCCCATGTTTCTTCGGACAGTAACTTTGTTGCCAGCATGAGAAGTAGTAACAGGTTAATGGAAGCTTAGGAGGACTATCAAATTTCAAGAATTCTAATAATATTTCTTTTTGATTTAGTTTGACCAGATACAAACAGTTCTTGTTAATTTTTACATAATTAACAAAAATTGCCTTTGTCACGCTTGGCCTAAGGCAGACTCAAAACTGATTACAGAATATATTTACTTTTTTTTTATCTTAACTGGCTGAAAGACAGCAAGCTATTGTCATGGCGATGCGTATGTCGCGCGTCCGTTCGTGCGTGCGTCCGTAAACTTTTACTTTAAAAATCGTCTGAACAGAATTCAACGAAATTTCACAGAAGTGATCCCTGGGTGACCCTTTATCAGATTCCTTCAAAGAATTTTGATCGGATGAAAAACATGACTTCATTGGACAGGGCTAATTTCCATATACGGTGATATCTTTAAACACATCTTCCCTTTATCTAAAATCAACATGCTTCAGAAAAAGGCTGCTGTATTATACTAAAATATATAACAGACATTGTTTCATTCTCTAAAAAATCTACGTATAACTTAATGTCTGCTACCCGTTGTGATATTACCAACTGTACATACAAAACAACTTCAAAGAAAAATGCGTTCTCGTATGCCAGTATTGAAGTTTTGAAAAAAATTCCTACTTTCACAAGGGAGTCAAAAACTATATATATACAGTTCTAAAAAGCATTATCAAAGCTTATCTACTTGACCAACAAAATAAATGACTTAATTTGACTCTTATAGCCCTGTAATTGTAAATCAGCTGTCCGTAGGCAATTGTATCAAAACATTTTCATCACCTCATTATATTGTTTGTTTCATTTTCGTGATTAATTTTTACATCGTTCATGTTCGTTTATTAATAGATTGAGAGAGTGTGTGAGAGAGAGAGAAGAGAGAGAGAGTATGTGTGTGTGTGTGAGAGAGAGAGAGAGAACGAGAGGGAGAGTGGGAGGGAGAGAATGAAAGTGAGAAAGAGAGGGAGGGGGGGAGAAGGCAACATTGTAAAAAAGACACTTTTTATTTATTGTAAGTTGCAAGTGCTGTCTTAATGTTTTACCTTCTTGAAATAAAGTTATTATTTTTATATTTTTTTCAGATTCCATCAATTGATTTATAGTATACAGTGGGGGTGTTGTTGTTGCTTTTAATGTTAGTACCCTTTTCATATAATTCAGTAAATTATTGACTTTTGTAAAACAATGAAACGTTTGAAATATTAAAATATTTAATTGACAAGATTTATTTGACACACATGGTCAATATGATTCGGTTTATATTGAATTCCTGAAAACCCCATTTGCTTAATCAGTACAACCAGGCCTGTGGAGCGATACAGGCGCTCAAACGCCTCTTGTATATTTTTCATATTCGATCATACAAGTAGATCCCCATAAGATTAAGTCTTCTAGCTTAAATAGTTAGAGCACTTGACTTTAACCTTCAAGGCAGAGGATTTGATCCTCGTGATGACAAACAGGCACTTAGCTTTCACAACTTAACAACAGATATACTATTTCTACATATAGAAGCTTGTAAAGATTTCACAACTACAATTCTCTAAGCCAGTGAAATTTATTGTAAGTGTGGTGGATCTGTAATTGTAGATTCAAACATGTTCTTTGTCAGGAGCAAGTTCCTTTGTCAGAATATCCCGAGACATTTCAAACATTTTGCAAGAACAAACAGAAGTCTTCAGATGTGATTTCATAATGAGAAAAGCTTAACAGACTGATCAGAAAATGGCTTCGATTATCATTCTAATTGATAATACTCAGTCCTGGTCGCTGTTGAGGCCGTTCAGGCATTTGTTTTTTCCAAATGGTACATCTATTGATGATAGAGAGCAATTTTGCTTCGAAATCAACCATAACTGAAGGAGCTATGCTGTGAACAAGGCCAATTTAATGTTTGACCTGGATCTGTGACCTGGACCCTGGAGCTATTTAAAAACCGGGATAAATGCGTCGGCGCAATATCATAAGGAATTCACATGTGAGGTTTTATTTAAATTAGTTCAAGGGTTGTAGAGATATCGGGGCGGACGGAAAGACGGACGGACAGACGAATCGGCGACTATATGCCCGCCCTTCAGGATGCATAAAATTAGCAAGGCCCGTCCCAAAAATAGGTCACTAGGTCAAATCAAGGGAAATCATCGCTTATGCTGTTAAGGTGTTAAGGCTTCACAGTTTGCTCAAATGTTGTCATGTTTATCTCGAATATATATATAGGTCAGTTGAAAAATGGGTCAGATAGTGCCAAAAAGTTAATAAAAGAAAAACCTTGTTTATGTTATATAGTAGTAACATTTTTAATTATTCTTTTTAAAATTGTTCAGAATGTTTATCTGATGACACCCAGAAGGAAAATGTTTCTTTTCTAAAATTCCCTATTTTTGCTCATTCATTGCCCAAATCGTTTAGAATATTTATCATGATTGTATATGGGTCAGTTGTAAAAATGGGTCGGATATGGTTAAAAGAAGGTCACTAGGTCATATCAAATGTCATAAACCTTCTTTATGCTAATGAGGTCAAATTTTTTGTTCAATCATTAGCTCTACTGGCCGAACGTAGGAAGAGCTATAGCGATGGGGTGTTTTCCGTCCGGAGTCCGTCCGTCCTTCAAGTCATCCAACCGCCTGTCCATATTTTTTCCTAATTTTCCCTCTGGAGTCCACAGTTATCATCCGATTCTCCCCAAACTTATAACAATTGACAGCATATATCGATCTACTTTTGAATGGCAATATAGTCTTAATTTTATATTTACATTTTATGTATTTAACATCATAAAACATGTTACTTAGAATTTGATAATTTGAAAAGGAGCTGCCATGATTTTTTTACCTTGATGCACAGCCGTAGGCCTATACTTTACAGGTTTACATGTTTATCCGGGAGCTATGATTTCAGCAAACACGATAGAAACTTTCTTGTTATGCTAAACACCAAGCATGAATGCCTAATACTTTGTAGTTTTGGAGGAGAAGACTTTTGAATATGGTCTAATTCAGGCTATGCTTCTTTCCAAATATAAAAGCCCCCCGGCCTTAAAGTGTGAGAAGTTTTTTTAACTTACTCAAATTCTGCGCTTTTCCTGTTTGTTCACTTATTGCAGTGTCGTTTTTGATCCTAGGTGAACAACCTTAAGTGAAATAATACAAAACCATCTAGTAATGTTACATACCAAATATGAAAGTCCTATAGGCCTTATAGTTTACGAAAAGTCTTTTTAACTTACTCTAATTAAGCATTTTCAAAACTTCGGACTTCAGGGGCGGGGCCATTTTTGACCCAAGGGATTATTTTCTTGTAAACTTGGCAGAGAACTATGTGATTAAGCTATTTATGACATATAATTATACCCTACTATAAATTTCCCATTTCAAATGCCGCGGCGACCAGGTTTTTCATGGAATGAAATTCTTTTAGCAGCTTTTGTAGAGATTCGCTCAAGGAAAACCCTGCAAAGTTTCAGCTTGATTGGCCTATCGGTTTTGGAGGAAATTAGTTTTAAAGATTAACGAAACTTTGACATTCCCAATTGCCGCGGCAAAAATAGTTTTTCATGGAATGAAATTCTATAACAACTTTTGTACAAGAAACATCCCTGCAAAGTTTCAGCTTAATTGGCCTACTCGTATTGGAGGTGAAGAATTTCAAAGAAATTGTGGACAGACAGACGGACGGTCAATGAGTCAATGACCGATCACAATAGCTCACCTCGCACTTTGTGCTCAGATGAGCTAAAAATACTCGGAGAAAGCGGTTTTGCACGTTACTGGTTAGACCAGACTGAAGTCCCATCAAATTTATCAAAATTAGTCGAATTCAAAATTAAGAGAAATTGACATCTCTTCATATCTCTTACGGAAAGATGTAGTTAATGACTAAATAAAAGCCCCAAATGTCTTAACTACAGACTTTTTAAACAAAAGTTACTTTAATGTTCCTCCAGGTGACCTATCAAAAGGCTTTCTGTCATTTTAGATCACTCAATCATAAACTGCCAATTGAATGGGGAAGAATTTTAGGCACTCATTGGGGTGCCAGTTATACAGACTACAAAAAAAAAACAAAACCAAACCGGAGATGAGTTCCATTATATACTTGTACATATTTGAAGATACAAGAAATGCATATTTACCAAAAATCTTATTTGTCGCACAAACGTTAATATTTAAGTAATATGAACTCGCGTGATATTAAAATCATTTTCTCAGGTTGAAAATTCTTGAAAAATTTATATTACAGACTTTTATTTAGAGATGTTTAATAGACATATCTAACATTTCAATCGTATAATAAATCATTGACTTTATGATCAAGTGTTTTAAGACTGGAATGGGAATGCTCTTAATCGAGTGTTTGTATCTTGGTACACATTGTATATTGACAGAGTGGGAATACGTGTTAACGTGCTATTTTGTGAATGTTGGCTACTGTGGAGTCGCTTTAGCTAGTTCTTGGACTTGCAAGTTAGAATTGAAAACGAGATAATATTCAGTACGGGTCAATTACAGTTTTTATATGAATATATTTATTACATAATTCCACGTTTTATCATGAAGTAAGCTAGGAGAGCACTGAGAGGGAGGAAAGATTGATTGTAAAATACAATTCCTCTTCCGTATGTCTTTTCTGCTCTTTATTAAACATGTCTATAAATTGATAATTCACATTAAACTGTTACCTGCATTCTGTCTCAAAGGAAAGGTCTCATATCTCGTCCTCTGCTTGATGAAATGGCATGATCAAACAAAAGCGGCCTGAATTAATTTATCATTTCCTCAACATAGAAGGCATCTCATTAAAAAAAAAAAAAAAAAAAAAAAAAACAGTATTACTTTTTCATAACTCACTTTAAGGGATGCAACTTCCTTTTATGCAAAATATATTCTCAGGCAAGCAGTATCAATTATTTCCCTTGCATCACCATGTGATCTCTGCGTGAAATTTAGCTAATCAGCAGTATCAATTATTTCCCTTGCATCACCATGTGATCTCTGAGTGAAATTTAGCTAATCAGCAGTATCAATTATTTCCCTTGCATCACCATGTGATCTCTGAGTGAAATTTAGCTAATCAGCAGTATCAATTATTTCCCTTGCATCACCATGTGATCTCTGCGTGAAATTTAGCTAATCAGCAGTATCAATTATTTCCCTTGCATCACCATGTGATCTCTGCGTGAAATTTAGCTAATCAGCAGTATCAATTATTTCCCTTGCATCACCATGTGATCTCTGAGTGAAATTTAGCTAATCAGCAGTATCAATTATTTCCCTTGCATCACCATGTGATCTCTGCGTGAAATTTAGCTAATCGTCCAAAGCTTTAATATTGAATCTGATAAAAAAAAAAAATAATAACAAAAAATCTAATTAAGGATTACCAAAAAATGATTCCTGGGAAATGGTTTGAAAACTATCTTCCAGTTTAGGAGAACAGGATTTTCAAAATGTTCACCATAGACCATAAAAGCCATGTTGTAATCTGGAACTAAGATTATAAAACTTATTTCATACTCAATTGAGAATTTACTCAAAAGTCGATTCGAAATTTAAGATGTATATAATCTTAAATTCTGCTTCAAATGCGTGAAAATGAAACATTATGCTGGTAAATTATGATTTATAACACAAATTCTACGGTTGAACATTGAAACACAATATTGATTTAAGCTTAAAGTTTTAGTAAATGCTCAATTGAGTACGAAATCGTGCACCCAGATAAATAGCACCAAACATCATTCCCGTGCATTTAAACAAAATCCATGTACTGGTTTCTGAGAAATAATTTCGAATGTTTCCTTATATACCATAAATGGAATATAGTCCTGTCCTTAAAAACTATTTTTTCATTCGATCGGTTTTCAGCTTCATTGTCCGTGTCCGTCGTGCATCCGCTTGTGCGTGCAAGCGTCTGTTCGTATTTTTTTCTTTAATATCGTCTCCTCGGAAAGTACTGAACATAAATCAACCAAATTTAACAGGAATAATCCATGAGTGACCCTTTATCAGATTCAATCAAAGAATTTTGCCCGGTAAAAAATGGCTTTAATTATCGTTTTATATTTCATATAAATAGTCTCGTGTTGAATTTATCAGCGTCACACTAACTCTCGTGCACGGTCTCACATAAAAAGAGATTTTATGACAGCTGAATGAAGAACACAACAATGATAGCGTTCTGCCTCTTCCAAAATGACAGGGTGAATACCTAGGCTTAAAACAACATGTGAGAACATTGAATTGTTTTAAATTTCAATTGAGTCTTCTTTGGTACGCCACAGTCATATACAATTCAAATATGGTGCAGTTTTAATATACGATTAAAGTTCAAATGAAAAATTTTCTTTAGTTATATGTGTGTTTATTTATCATAAATTTTATTTTATTACTGAGTTTGAACTAAAACTGTTTGTTACCAAGAATGATACAAGTGTTTATGTAAAGTTACGCAAACAACACAACACCCCCCTTAAACAGTCAGTAAGTGTGCCAAGTTTCAAGTGAATACCTTCAGTAGAACCAGAGATATCACAAAATGCATGTAGAGTTATCCCTATTTATAGTGTATGCTCCTCTTTTGATAGTGAACATGTGTGCCAAGTTTCAAGTGAATGCCTTCAGTAGAACCAGAGATATCACAAAATGTCAAAGTTTTCGCACGACGACCACAATAACGACGACACGGAGGCTATCATAATAGTCGAGCTAATAAAACAAAAGACAAAAAATGAAGAAGAGGAAGAAAATGTGTGTATAAGAATCACCATACCCAGTAAACGCCTTTCGTTTGGAAATATGACCATGATAAATGACCTTATCACATGAAGTAAACATTGGTGACAGTGAATGTATATCATTGAGATCTATCATTTTGCCAAATAAGAGCACCACATCTTGTAAAGGCTTGAAGAAATCGCAAAAGATATTTTTTTGGTTATTTTTTTTTTGCATCAGATTGACTTTGACAAATGACATTGACCATGTCACATGGCCTCAACCTTATTATCTGTAGATGCATATCGATGAAATCCATCATCATGTCAAATATTTGTTTTGTCTCTTGAATAGACTTGAAGAAACTATAGATCATAAGTTTTTCGGTTAAGTTTTTGCATAGGATTGACCTTGAGACCCATCATCTTGCCAATTATATTGAATCTTGAATAGGCATCAAAAAATTTTACAAAAATTTTTGTTAAAGTTTTGCCAAAGTTTAACGTTGACAAATGACCTTCTCACATGACCTCGATCTTGGAATCTGCGTATGTGTATGAATGAAATCTCTCATCTTGCCAAATACGAGAATTGTATATGATAAGTATTTTGGTCAAGTTTTTTCATAAGTTTGACCTTGTCACATGACTTTGACATCTGCAGATGCGTATCAGTGAGATCCATCGTCATGCAAAATATGAGCATTGTATCTTGGATTGGGTTGAGGTGATTGTAGTTAAACTAAACGGAGAGACAATGGTAAAACTGGATGCTGGGGCACATTTATCAATAAGTGTTTTCCAATGGAACCTTTCCCATTTTCAAAAGGGTTTAAGTTTTGGCCCCTCGAGTGTACAAAGAGTATCATTAAGGCGCCTTTTCCAATGCTTTATCATTTTCAGTGTGGTTTGTCCATCTGACCTTACAATCAATCTGACAAAGTTTTGTCAAGATTGAGCCAAAATTGTAGCCCCTAAAGTGTAAACAAAGAAATTATTATTCAGGCCCCATGTTTTCCAATAGAACTTTCCCATTTCCATTGGGTACATCCTTTGACCTTACAATGATTCAGACCAAGTTTCATCAAAATTGAGATGAAACTGTAGACGTTAGAGAGTATACATACAGACACCACATGCCAAACACTCTAGGATCACGTTGTGCTTAGGTGAGCTCTTAAAACTAAAAAAAATGTGTTTGTGAAACCCAATGCCCCCCCAACAGGACTAAATGTTTGACCTTGGTATGTGACCTTGACCTTATCATGTGACCTTGACCTTTGAATGACGAGATGCGTATTATGGAGATGTATCATCATGCCAAATATGAGCATTGTATCTTGAATAGGCTGGTAGTAACTGGCAATGTTAAGTTTTTTGGTTAAGTTTTGCAGACAGAAAGACAGACAGAAAGACTGAATGACGGACAGACAGACGGACAACGGTAAAACAATTTAAAAAAGATAATGAACCCAACTAAGAATTCATCAAGTTTTATGGCTAATGTTATTTTATGTGACACGAAACAAACCAAATATCTTTTTTTCCATGCTTTGTATGAATTCTAATTGTCCAAAGTCAAATATTTTTCAGGTTTAGGCAAATAAATCTTTAGGTAAAGGGATGGACAAAAGGACAGACATATTTTAAATTCTGATCTATTTTGCACAACGGTTAAAGACATAACTTATCTCTAGGTATAAGTAACATAAACAGAAAAGCCACACCATAATTCATTTTCTGAGAAAATACTTTTTTTAATTTTCTAACCTTTTTTTAAAATGGCAATTGACAATGCACTTTGGGGTTACATTTGAACGTACAAAATAAATACTGAAAACTTCACAAGAATTATATTAATCTTTAGCAGTAACAAAAATGCAAACTATATACCTACAAAACTGACCTATTGATAATATTTTGTATGATTATTTTCTAAAGCCTAATCATTAACCCATTGCCAGATGGTAAACTTTAGACTGGTCTATTAAGCTTGTCAACAACAAATTACTTTGCATTTTCTATTGAAAAAAAAGTGTCATAAAGAGCAGAAATGATCGCGAGAAAACGAGAAATTACTTGAAATGAGCAATTTCTCATTTTGTCTTCATGTTTTCCAAAAAGTCTGAATTTGTTTTTTAAAAATTATTGCGATTCTCGAGAAGAACAATATCAACAAATGATGAAAGGGAAAATACTTTTTACAGCTATTTCTCTTCTGCCTCAAATGTATTCTACTCTAAATGGTGCTCGTTTTTTACATGATACATTTATCCAGTCATCTGCAAGCATTTTCAGTTTTAGCAAGTCTAAAATGTTGTTATTTCCAATGGGTTACAATACTATCTATGTTACCAGACAAACGCACCACATAAAATGCCTTCATTCAGCTGTAGTTACAGAACAGTGAATTACTTCTTTTGCACATTGTCAAACCATGTAAATTTATTTTTAAAGATTTCTTTGTAGGGACAACAAAATTTCAGTCTAATACAAATTGTAGGGAATTAATCCATTCCTGCACAAGCCCTCCTTTTTACGCCCCTCAAGAAAAAAGCTTTAGAAAACATTGTGGAAAATGAAGAAATTGCTTGTTTCAAGCAATTTCTTCATTTTTCACATTGTTTTCTATCCCAAAAAGACAAAAAAATTAAAATTCCATCGACTCGAAATTGTTGTCTGCAGCTTCTTTCAATTTGGACTAGTCTAAAATTTTGCTGTGTGGGAATGGGTTAAAGATAAAGAAATTAAAACAGAGATTCTAATGGGAAACATTTTTAAAGGAACAAATTATAGTCACCAGTATTTCTTCCTTTCTCTCAATTTTTATCTCGGGGGTGTAGAACCACCCACATTTTTTACAAGGTCATTACCTTTAACCTCAGACATCCATCAAAACTTGTCACCTTTCACCCATCACCAGACAACAAGGCTACATTTATCTTCATTGAGAGAATTTGCAGACAAAATATAATGTGTGATCAGATCAATAAAGTAAAAGGAAAAAAATGATGGTTACCAGTAGTAATTTTTGCAATTGCTCTATATCTTAAAGATAGTAGAGTAATTGGTTGTATTCTCTATAGATACAATTCCATTATTTCAGTAGTGTCAATGATTACTTTCATGTGCCAATTGGGTAACCAAGTTCACTGCAATAACATTTCCTAATATATTTGCAGCTAATGTAAACTTTTCCCAAGTAATCTGTTATATTTTGACCATAATAGTAGAATATAGCATTGTTAAATATAATGGGAAAATAAAATACTTGTTATGAGCAATTCTCCATTTCTCACATTTGTTTTGCTCAGTTATATTTTAGGCACTATGTCGTCTGCAACTTCTTTCAATTCAGGACAGTTGAAAAGGTTGTTAAGGACTTTAAGTTGTAGTCAAGATGCACTAAAACAATTTGATGGAGATTGGCTGTCAATCAAAGAATTCATTTAGACCAGAAGTTAGATTTGAACTCCAGCATTTATGTTTAATATTTGGTTTGGTGACTTAAAGATTGTAACTACAGCTTTTCAAGCTGTAGTTATTATGTTTAGGTCACCAAATAATTATTTCATTTTTTGCCATAAATTTTGCCAGATAATGCAGTATATATCTAAGTGGAACTTCCATTGACAGGTCAGAGAGCCTGGTGAGCAATCTGTTCATTGACAACCATATATCAAAAAACATCACAAATGAAATGTTAAGTCATACTTTATAGCATTTAAATAACAACATAAAAAAGAAAGAGAAATACTAAATGCATGGGTTACTAAGTTAGGTAAGTGAAGTATTGACTCCTTATCTTTTGCATTGGTGAAATGCATCCAACTGTTAAAGATACTTCCAATACATTGATAATAATAGTATTCTTTGTACAAATAATTCATATGTTTATAATTTGATTTTCAATTTCGTCGATCAAAAACGGGCAATCTGGTTGGTCAAAAAATTATTCATAGCTCCATGAACAAAATTTTGAGCATGCAGTGATTTTATATGATTTCACACGAAATTGTCCCATACAAAGAGGTATCAAAGTTTGAAAAGATTTGCTTTTTTTGCTCGATGCTATTATATTATAAGAAATGAAGAGAATATTTTTTGTTTTTATGGAGTTATGAACCCAAAAACCTAATCACACAACGTATGTATGGGCTTCGCGTATTCAAACAGTGTGATTAGTTTTTTTGGCTCATACCTTCATGAAAACAAAAATATTCTCTTCATCTCTTAAAAGTATAAATGTTAGTAGTTATCAAGCTATAACAACCATGATCTCAATTATACACCAATACATAAATTGTCTGCATTATAGCTACTCATTTAAAGATGGGAGGTTTTAGTTGTTGCCAACTACAATTTTAACAAGAGCACCACCTCTCTGAAAACAGCTGAGCTAACAAAATGGAAGGAATACTAGTATATGTTGACAAGGAATTGTTTCAAATTATCCAAGATAAAGCCATTACCACACAATCCCACTTTTTGACTCCCTAAAGAAATTTTGCTATTGAAAACTTTGTGAAATAGAAGAGAATGGCTTGTTACAAATAATTTCTTATTTACTCAGTCTTTTCTACCCTACACAATATTTATTTTCAGTTATAACACAACCTGAATCAATGCCTGCAACTTCTTTGGACCAGTCTAAAGTATTGTTGTCATGTAAATGGTTAGGGTGTAATCATGGTATCTTCAATAAATAGCTATACTGAGTGATAATGCAATTCTGGACACATACATAGAATATCATTTATTACCCTAAAAGAAGAGATATATTGACACAAAGTTTTGCAAATTCATAAAATTTTTCAAGGGTTTGGTCTTTGAAGTTTTCCGAGGTTTAATCCATTATCGCACTTTGTATAAATCTACTCTTAAATTGGGAGGAGAGAAGAAAATGCTCACATGTAAATAAACTTTTCTTCTTTTGATTAAAAATTGCTTCAACACAATCATGTTGTATCCTTTTAGACTTGGCATATGGACATATGAGAAAGCCTTGAAAACATGGTAAAAAAACGGCACATGTCCATAATTTTAACAAAACTCTTTTTAAATTGATAAAAAATCACCCAGTTTATCTTAAGAATGTTATCATTCTACTGATATAACAGTGAATTTGATTTTGACAAGTCAAAAGTTTGCATTTAGATTTGGTAAAAATTACTCATTTCATTCATTTCTATTTACATAATTACGAAATGCATAAATGGCATCACTTTTGAAATCATTTCTATCAACAAACATTTTAACCCTTTCCCGTTCAAATACGGGATTTAACCTAACTGTGATTTTATACCGGAGAAAACATTGTGGGAAAAGAAGAAATTGCTTGTAACAAGCAATTTCTCCGTTTACCACAACATTTTCTACCACATAGAATGGTTTCATTTCAAATGGCATCCAGTTTTCATTGTCGTCTGCAAACTCTTTCAATTTGGACTAGTCTAAAATTTCTAAAAACGGGAAAGGGTTAAACAGAGGCAGACTATTTAAAACCCTAAATTTTTGATAAGGAAACAAAACTAGATGGTTGTCCAAGGACAACTGCTGTCGAGCCCGCAAAGTTTTGACCATCAACTTGACCTTGACCATCAATTTCAGTGTTTGACCTTGAGCTTTGACCTTGAACTTGAAGCTATCCAAAACATTCTTTCAAATGGCACATTTACTCAGGATGGAGAATAATTGTGCCAAGTTATTTTGAAATCCATCCATAAATGTAGGAGGAATTGTCTAGACAAATTTCGGACAGATGGACTAACGCACATACACCGACTTGTCATAGTGACAACTATGTCTCACTCATAGCAAGCGGGCTGGACAAAAATCATTGTACATGTAGTTACAGATTTGTGTATCAGATCAACAGGTTACTCTTACACAACTTTACTCTCTCAAAACTACTTTAATTATAAATCTAAGAGCCAACAACATAAAATAATAGTTTCAACTAGCAATAACCACATCTCTGTTAAACCTAATTAGTTATGGTACTGCCCCTGCCAAATAAATATCTAACTGTGTCACAGACATAGATAAATATAGCCACATATTTCATGTTGCCTGCACCCTTTTTGTTTTTATCTAAAAAGTCTAAGATTTTGTTAACACAAGGTTTAATTAACAACAGTATTATACATCATATGTGAATGGAATAACAAAAAGATGCAGGAAAAGAATTACAAAAAAGTTGAAAAATATTTGTTTGAAGTAAAATAAAAACTGATGAGAAAACTATCACATACATTCAAGGAATGTTAGTCATTTGTAGATTCTTAATTAACCCATTACCAGATAGCAAATTTTAGACCGCTGAAAACTGAAAGGAGTTGCACACAATTTATAGTTTATTAAATTCTAAATTTTTAAAACTTTTAGGGTAGGAAATGTTGTGAAGAGTGAAGAAATTGCTTGGTTTAAACAAAGCAATTTCTTCATTTCTCACAATGTTTTACCAATTGTTTTTCTTGAGGGGCGTCAAAAAGTGTTATTGTGCAATAATGGGTTAAAGTAAATATATTTGAAACAATTAATTTTATTCTGCTACTGGAATGAAAGAAGAAAAACTTGATCAACAATCCTTTCCTATACAATGACTCATTTGATAAGATTGAAATTATTATAGCAAAGACCAATTCTTGTAGATTCTTAATGGTAATTTTATTCCCTTAGATTCACTATTTACACATTAATTTCTTGACAGCATCCTTTCTAAATTTGCAGGTCTGGTTTTGTCATGTAGGAAAAGATTAAAGATTTTTGAGTACATTTTTGATCAAATGAACCTCCCAGTAATACATGATCTAATCACTAAATACTTTAGGCACTGGGACAAAACCATTTTATCTCTAGACTCATTAGTTTGACAGTATGTACTGCTCTCTTTTGAAATCATAAGCAAACAAGTTTTTCTTTTGTTTTTTTGCTTGTTTATCTATTACTTCAAATGTTTTACCAGAGAGTAGGTTTCCATATACCACAATTACAAGACAGACTAGACTGGTATTTCTATCCATAGGAATATTATAGATTCTGCATATCCTTGATTTTCATAGATTTCCAGACTGTCCTAAATATCAATTATGTGTCATACAAAAAGAACCTTCCACATACCATGTCAACCCATTATCAAAATAAACTTTTAGACTGATCCAAATTGAATGGAGTTGCTGACATCCTTTTAATTTTGGTCATATCTTTAAATTTTGACAGGATAGAAAACAGGGGGAAGGAGGAAAATGTTGGCTATAAGCTATTATTTCTATTTTCTCCACATTGCCTTCCTTAGTTATATTTCTTCAGCACATATAAATATGGAATTGTGTAATGGGTGAATTCTTATAACATAACTTTGAAATGGCCCCTTTTTGCAAGACAGGTTGAATAAATTAACTATCTTGTAAATTTCTTCAGAATATTTTTCCCTTTAGACAGAAATCCTCCACTTTTTTTCTTCTGTTTCAGTTCATCAGGTGTGAGTGACCTTGGCCTTGACATTCCAATATCGTCCTGTGTCATGTCAAAGTCTACTTGATCCAGTTTTGGTTGGTCCATCTTTGTTGGGGAGCTGTCAACCCTGGGGCTCTGCCTCTGTTGGTACTGTTGCTATAGAAATGAAAATGGAAAATGTAAGTAAGAGAAAAAAGATAGCAATACCAGAAACTATTTATAGTCCATCAAACAACAATAATATTTTGCAGTTTTTTTTCTTTTGTTTGAAACTTCCACAGGTTAATGCAAAATTACTGTAAGTGTTTCTATGTATTAAGAAACTTACAATAGTTTTCTCTTACCCCTAGATCACAACCTTAATAAATCAGTAAACAAGAGAACCTTGATGGTCTTAAATCGCTCACCTGATTAATCTTTTAAATACAAGTACATGTTTCAAATATAAATGCCCAAGACCTTATATCTAAGAAGACTTTTTTCAACTTGTTTTAGTTTCAAAAAAAGAATTTTTCCAAAGATTTACTAAAATTTACCTTTTTCAAATGCAACAGCAACTAGAGTTTTTCACGGAATAAAATTCTTTAAGAACTTTTGTAGAGCTTCACCCAAAGTACATCCCTGCAAAGTTTCAGCTTGATTGGCCAGCTGATATTAGTGAAGTTTTTTAAAGAAATTGTGGATGGACAAACAGATGGATGGACAATGTCTGATCACAATAGCTCACCTTACACTTTGTGGTCAGGTGAGCTAAATATACAGGTACAAATATTTCATTAACCTCGTATAAAAATTAACAAAATCATGGATAGTGATTCACCAAGTTTTAGGTTTTAGATGGCAAAAATAATCAAAGGACTGAAAGTCCTGAGAGCGGTTTTACTTGCTTATCAGTAACCACGCTTAATTATGCCGGCATCAAGATGAATAAGTAAATCGTACACCTAAGCGGGATGAGCTGCTGGAGGCTCGATAAGGATGAAGTGGTAGTACTGGTGTGTGAACTACCAGGAATCCATGGTTAGGAGCTCCAGCCGCCCCGATATAACTGAAATACTATTAAAAGTTGGGTTAAAACCCATTCAATCAATCATGAACCTTAACTGTTTACCGAAATCAATATTTTGATTTAAACACAATGATTTCTTTAATATTATTTCATCAGTGCATGAAAATTTGTGGTTTTATGGTAAAATGTTAAATGATAAAAGATAAAGAAATCAAAGCTAACATTCAATTCCTTTTTCGTTGAGTGTATTATTATTACAGATGAAGTACAATGTACTACATGATATAGTCTAATTCCAGGTAAAAGGTGTGTTAAATAGGTGCTTGAATCGCAACTATGATAAGCTTGTAATTTGTAACATATACTGTGTATACGGGGTGTAAATTTGCTCAGCCCTGCCAGGTCAAAACACAGACAGGATTAGGAGTTTGTTTTCATGTATTCGCTAACTCCACTAACCACTGACCTAGATTCTATCTTGAAACAGGAGGAAAATATTTCTCTCATTTAGACAATTCATTAGACAATTTACCATGAATATATTAAGCCGAAGTTTTAAACCATTTTCCTTGATATTCAGCAAGTAAGTTATTTTCTTCATCAGCGATGAAAAAAGATGGAGGCGATCACATAGATTTTCAATTCAAGTTTATGAGCATGTGTGGAAACGAGCGAAAATGCGTGAAAACTTGTTTCCGGTTGATCGATGTGAAATACCGGTTTTGTCCTACAAAACCGCTATAAATCAAAGTTTTCTCCTAAAATTGCAAAGCTTAAAGTTTGCTGGCTAGATGCTGTTCTTTAACTTATTTCCTTCTCTTGTTTAAGTTAGCAAAAATATTTTAGCAATATATTAGGTTAAAAACAAAACTACGTGGTTAAACTTTCTAGTCCAATCAATACTTTTTTATTATTTCTACTATTATTTGAGTTTAATCCATTTTAGAACCTGTTTAATAAACAATCAAAAGACAAAATTTCCAACTGGTCCAATTTGAAAGATGTGGCAGATGATAAATTGAAGTTAAAGAAATTCTAGAATCTTTGTCTGTGGATAGAAAACACATTGTAGGAAATAAGGAAATTGCTTATCATAAGCAATTTCTTCATTTCCTTCAATGATTTTCCCAAGCTTTTGGAACTGTGTGGAAATAGATTAATCCATTATTGTAGAATCCCATCTTTTTATACCCTGAAGAAAAATAACTTTGAAAACAGAGAAATAAAAGGCAAAAATGTAAAGCAGAAATCATTCCTTTTTCTTAAGTTTTCTACCCTTTTATCTTTATTTTACAACAAGGTATTTTGAGTTGTCATCTGCATCTCTTTTCAAATTAAGTCTCAAATTGTCTTGACTTTGATCAATTGTAACAGTAATACTAGTAGGCTTATAGGAATAGGAATGTCCTGTTCATTCATATACATAACAACTATACATTATGGGCAAACAATTACATCAACCCATTACCAGACAACATTTTTTTACTCTGGTCCACATTCAAAGAAGTTGCAGGAATCTGATAAAGGGTCAACCAAGGATCATTCCTAGGAAATTTGGCTGAGATCAATTGCAGTGCTTTGTGAGGGGAAGATTTAAAAGTTTACGGACAGATTCACATATGGATGCAGGATGGACAAAACACTATGATAAAAGTCTGCTATGCTTTTAGTAAATGCAGCTAAAAAATAATTTCTGAGTCCTGTAATTATCTTTAAAATTAGTAAAATCAAATATGATCATGATTAAAGTTTGTCATGCTAAAAACAGCAATTATATGTAGATGATGAGAGCGAAAGTAAATTTATGCAAATCAGCCAATCTTAACAGTTTGTAAGATAAATAGTTGCTGGTTGAATTGTACAATGTAATCATGTAATCAATTTCTTTGTCTGTATAGTGTGTTTGTGTAGGATTGCATATCTCTCTTTACCATAATGTATTAATCTGTAAGTATTTTCTTTATTTACCTTTGCTATCATAGTACATGTCCATATGTGGGACATCCCAGATGATGATTACTTGTTGATAGTGTAAGGATTCAGAACAAAACGACTGAGAACCCTGCCTGGTTATTTAACATGCTCAATACATAGAACTGTCACATGGATCCTCAGTTTAGTCTTTACTTCATTGTATAATTGATATTGTTTCTTGTTTATAGTTGTGATTAGGTAACAGCAGACAATAAATAAAGTGTTGCTGTTACAAAAATATCTTGATAAAAGAAGTTAAGTCAATGATACCACAAATCAAATACATATGTAAACAGATTGGTTGATTAAATGGGGTTTAACACCACTTTAAACAGTATTTCAGTCATATTGTGGCAGCTGGAGCACCTAACCATGGACTTCTGGTATTTCTCAAACCAGTACTACCACTTCATTCTTTCAAAAACCTCCAATTGCTTATCCCACTTAGATTATGATCACAGAACCATTGGTGGGAGACAACATTTTAAACAGAAATTCAAAATACCTAGAACAGGAGGTTATACTTTAAGGCATTCTTCCTTCAATTGACCTACTTGCTGTTCAATAGACCATATCAAATTTCTTAGCCAACTGATTTAGGAGGAGAAGATCTTTAACCCATTCCCACTCAACAAAAATTTAGACTGGTCTAAATTGAAAGAAGTTGCAGTTGACTATTTTTAGTTGATGAAATTTTAAAATTCTTTATCTTTTGGGATAGAAACATTGTAACAAGCAATTTCTTCCTTTTCTACAATGTTTTCAAAGCCTTTTTACTCTATGGGAGTCAAAAAGTGTCATTGTGTGGGAATAGGTTAAAGCTTTATTTTCCATTTGACACACAGAGCATAACATGATGAACAGAGGGTGACCACATGAAATCAACTAGAGCATGTTGTGCTTAAGTGAGCTGAAAGCCAAGTTGATCTTTTTTCTGTTGTTCAAGACATTGTTACTGTAGGATACACATATTTCACTTCTATACATATAACACATCATATTCCCAAATTTGATCCGTCACAGAATTCTAACTCTATAATTTCAGCTTTTCTATCAAAGAATAAGCAACTCTCTAAAAAGAAGCAAGGAAGCCTTTGAGAGCATCATGTGAACAATAAATTTTCACAAATATTGTTAATAGCCACCATCATTTAGAACATAAATCAATGCATTAAGTCAAAAACTTCATGAAATCAACAGCACTGCACAATCATTACCGCTTCATAGCAAACTTTCCTCGCTTTCGCTTAAACAGTTTTCTGTCCTTGACAAAAATGAAAAGAAAATATGAAAATACAAAACAATAAACAAGTTAAATTGTATTTTCTTCAAATGTAAAATATCTACCAAGAATACACAATTTAACTTAAATAACTGAAGAACCCAAAAGTTTAAAATGAGTTAATTTTCAATCCAAATACATTGCAGAGTTTAAATTGAAACTTAGTAAGTTGACAACTTTAGATGTATTTTAATTCTCCACCTGAAAAAATTCATCCCTAGTTCTATGATATCTAAATAACAGAATAGCTTGTGGTAGTATCTGAAAAAATAACACTTAAACAGCTAAATGAATATTTTCCTTTCTAGCATTACATAAGTATTTATAAATGAAAGAGCATAGCATGAGGATGTCAATGCAAGGGTGTTCAAGTGCTTAATAGTGGGTAAGACTTTTTGGTCAAAAAAGGGGGATAATTCATGTAAGAGATGAAGAGAATATTTTTTGTTTTCATGGAGGTATGAACCGAAAAACTAATCACACTGTAGGAATACGCAAAGCGGATTCATACATAAGTGTGATTAGGTTTTTCGGTTCAAACCTCTATAATTTAATTGTTAGTTTCGTCTATCAAAAACGAGCGTTCTGATTGGTCGAAAAAATTAATTCATACCTCCATGAACAAAATTTTGAGTACGCGGCCATTTTGAATGCTTCCGCACAAAATAGTTCACTACAAAAAGGTATCAAAATTTGTTAAGTTGTTGCATTTTTTGCTAGATGCTATTAAATTATAAGAAATGAAGATAATATTTTTTGTTTTCATGGAAGTATGAACCGAAAAACCTTATCACACAATGTATGAATCCGCTTCGCGTATTCATACAGTGTGATTAGGTTTTTCGGTTCATACCTCCATGAAAACAAAAAATATTCTCTTCATCTCTTAAATGAAAACAAAAAATATTTCCTTCATTCCTTATAATTTAATAGCGTCGAGCGAAAAAAGCAAACTTTAAACATTTTGATAGCTTTTTGTATAGAAATTTTGTGCGGAAGAATACAAAATGGCTGTGTGCTCAAAATTGTGTTCATGGAGGTATGAATTAAATTTTTCGACCAATCAGAACGCTCGTTTTAGATAGACGAAACAAACAAATTATTAAAAGATGTATGTACAGTTATTCCCTTGTTTGTATAGATTACTCTTTTGATAGTGAAATATTCTCCGAGTTTCAAGTATATATGTTAAGTAAAAGCAGAGATATTACAAATGTCAAAGTTTTTGGACAATGATACAGATGTGGACATAGATGTCATTAGGGATATAGCAATACCTCAGGTTTTCTCTGGAAACAGCCAAGCTTAAAATTTACTTTATTGAGAAACAAATATATATAGCTCTATAAATGAGTTATCGTGTAAATTATTTGTCTTATAATGACGATTTTATGGTCCTGATGAGAAGAAATCATGTGGCCTCTCATGCAAAATGAGAGATCATATACTAGGTCAGGTCTCCTAGTCTGACCAATATTCAGACATTTTATTTCAATGCAGAGGTATATAATTTGTATGCCTGACTTGTTGGACCATGACTTTTACTACTTTGAACATGATTTTGCAAAATTCAATTTTATGGCAGTCTACAAGTGAGAAAAATCTCTTCCACACATTTATCTAATCACCATATTTTTTCATTGTCCACAATGTTTCTATCCCAAAAGACAAATTTTTTTAGTATTTTATTAACAACTAATTGTTGTCTACAACATTTCTAATTGGAACAAGTGTAAAAGTTGTTGTATGTAAATGAGTGGATGTCTTGCCCGATCTTTGTCTTTACTTTTCACACATGTGAAATTGTCAGAAACATCATGTGTACATTAACCCATTCCCAAATAATTCCACTTTTTTACAAGTCCCAAGAATGTAGTTCAGGAAAACAATGTGAAAAATGGAGAAAATGCTTGTTAACAGCAATTTCTTCATTTTTCACATTGTTTTCCTGAGGCCAAAAAGGCAGTGACATATCAATGTTGTCTTTCTTTGAATTTGGACCAGTCTATGATTTTATTGTGTTGGAATTGCCTAAAATGATAGGGTGCAAATTTCCCAGGCAGCTGATAGCTCTAGTTTCTAACTCTCTAGTTATAATATCAACAAAACAAAAACACTCACGCATGCTGTGCAAAATATAGAAGGATCTAGTTAATAACAAACTATAACAAAAACAAATTTATATAATCCTGATTTTTTTTCCTTAATAAAATTCAATTTCACTGGTAGGCAACCAAAATGTTGAAAATAAAGCTACAATGTACAAGCTATTTAGAACATTTGGTCCCCAAATGAAATAGTTCATGTCCATTTTCATGTCTTTTCAATAGTGGTACACAATCAAAAAGAATAATTTGATCTTTTTCTATAGTATATTACCTATGACTTTCTAATTTGAAAAACTTTTATTTTGAAAGATATCAATTTCATCAGTGTAATAATTACATAAAGAAAATAGTCTATGTAATCAAATGTATCTTTGCTTCTAACATCAGTGTGAATATAATCAGTGCATAGAGATGTTCGCTACTCCTTACCAATACACCTCTGCTGTAAATACATTTTGAAACATGAAAATTGACCAATTGCAGCTGTCAATCAAAGAAACCATTGCCAATCAAATGATTCATTTAGATCAATCATGGACTTTGAAATTCGATATTATAGTCAGTAGACGGGGCCAGAACTTTCAGAGGGTGGGGCCAGCATTCTATCAATTAAGAAAATGAGAAACATTGACAGATCTGCCTGGATACATCTGTATCTAATCTTTATCTCATAGTTATCTGAATATTGTGAAAACAAAAGAATTGACCTTAAAGATGGATCATACTTGCTGTATTTATAAAGCACAACAAGATGTGTTTGTGAAACAAAATGCTCCCGCAACAGGACTAAATGTTTGACCTTGGTATGTGACCTTGACCTTATCATATGACCTTGACATGACGAGATGCATCTTATGGAGATGTATCATCATGCCAAATATGAGCATTGTATCTGGTTACTAAGTAATTGGCAATGTTAAGTTTTTAGGTTAAGTTTTGCAGACAGACAGACGGACAATGGTAAAACAATTTGCCCCCTAATCTTTCGATGCGGGGGCATAATAAACAAAAGAATAATTTTGACCAAAAAACTTAAAAAGCAAATCATAAAAAAGGGTATCAAAATAAAAGAATAAATTATGTTCAAAAATACACAAAATGTCTAAAGCTAATCAAAACAATGAAGTGAACAGGAACAGAAAGTTGGTGCTATCATTCTGTTAACTTATTAAGTGACTTATTTGTGTAAAAATAAGGCTAAAGAGCATGCAGATATAGTGAATAAAATTCTTAAATATTTATAGAAAGGATTTTATGCAATAATCTTTTTCAAGTTTTCCAATGTAAAGTTTATTCTAGCAACAGAATATTCACAGTTTATTCATTCTTAATTTGTTTAAATCAAATTGAAATTTAATTTCAAACTTTGAGAGTTAAAACAAAAACTGTTTACAAGTACCTTTTACAGGCCATCCAAGGTAGAACAAGATCACATGACTGATCTGAACACAAGTGACTTTGCAGAAATTATGATGGATATCACAAGTTGATTCAAAACATTTATAATGTTGATTTTTTCTTTTGGCTTTAACCCATGCCTACACAAACCTGCTTTTTAACAACCCTCAAGAAAAAAGACTTGGAAAATATTGTATAAATTTGATAAATTTCTTATAATGTTCTGCATTTCAACAATGTGAACTTAAAAAGACTAGGTTTTTAAAATTTTATCAACACATAATTGTCGTCTACATCTTGTTTCAATTTACACGAGCCTTAAAAGATTTTGGTCTTGTAAAAGGTCAATCCTTATAGCCAACTGAAAAATTAAGTTCTCAGTGTATAAGATTAGGACTAAATAAAGAAAACATTGTATAAGATATAGATAGTGTCTTTACTTATGGTAAACATTCAGAATGATAACACTATAGAGTTTACAGAGTTACCAGGAGGTTACAGTCACAAGGTAGAGCCACTGTGCCATGCAGGTCATGTGATTGATCATGTGATCAAGTCACATGACAATGTAACCTACTTTATCATTGACCTCAGATTTTTCAGACTTTCGTGAATCAGATGTGTTGATACTTTCTCCTGACCTTGCTGGTGTAATAACGCTGACGGAATCTAGAGCCTCGTCATCTGAGACACCGGCGTCTTGAAGGAAGTTTGAAGGAACAAGACCTCGACGTTCACCTATTTCCCCAAGATAGAACCCATCTTCATCCATGTCACCATATATCATAATGATCTCTCCTGACTTAAAGGTTAGTTCAACCTAAAAATAAACAAATAGTACTGTATCAGGAAGGTTGATTTAATATTTTGACCTCTATAGGAACTATTTTATGAGAAGCATGCATATTTTAACCCATTTCCACTCATCAAAACTTTAGACTGAATAAAATGAGAGAAGTTGCAGACCATAATTTTTAGTTGATGGAAAAAACATATGTATCTTCGGGTAGAAAACATTGTAGATAATGAAGAAATTGCTTGTAGCAAATAATTTTTTTCATTTTCCACAATGTTTTCAAAGGCCTTTTATCTTAAGGGGCATCAAAAAACATCATTGTGTGGGAATTGGCTAACAGTTAAAGATGTTACCAAAACATTCATTACAGTATTTAATTTGAGGTTTGACTTCACATGTAACTATAGATGTAAAAGTCCAGGTATAATGGCTGGGCCATGTGATTATATTTACTATTCACATGCCTAATATCATTCTCTGTATACTCGAGTGTAGTCATAGCTATAATTGTTTCTTGATTCAATACATTGCAATAAATCAATTTTCCTAAAAGCTTTCTATCAGTATACCTCTGAATCTACATTAGGTGATAACTCTTGTGGGTCATAATCATAGAGAGCAACCATACGTCTAACAGGAACCGTATCTGACAGAGGCTGTAAGGTGTTCACTGATGGACTTAGATGAACACTTGTCCCATTTACTGGCTTTAAATACTGCTCATGTCCTGCAAATAGTCAAATCATAATATAACAATTTTTGTTTGTTACTTTGTTTGTTCATTTTGACTGTCAGCATACCAAAAGAAACTGAAATTTTTCACGTTCATTTTATTTCAATAATAAAATTTTTAAATGGAAATAATGATTTTTGCTGGTTCAGGAAGTGATGAAATTTCATCCTCATATACAATGAGAACAGCTTAATTCCAAAATATGATTTATGTTGACTGATCAACATTTTCATATGATTATTGTATTGTTTTTTTTTTGGTACAAACACCTTCCTCTGTACCAAGGTATTGATTATCTCCTGTTTATTCACTCCTTGGATGAAATTGATTTCAAACCTTTCTTGAAACCAGTGAAGAGAGTTCCATTCCTTTGATCTAAAAGGTTAAGTCAATATTCTTGCTGAGTGAGCTTGTGGAGCAATTATATATTCCATGATTACCTACCTGATAACTGTGCAGTAACAGCTGAATTAGCCACAGTGCCATTCTCCTGCACCTCCTTGAGCAACTGTTCCTCTAGTTCAGGGTCATCAACTTGTATCTCAGAGACCATATTACACGGAATGTATCCAACACGACCACCACATTCTCCTCTATAAAATCCATCAGCATCTTTGTCTCCATATACCTATAATATGATTTATATTCCAAATCATATGACTGAGCCAGTTGCATTTTTCATATTTGTGAAGAGACTTGAATAAAAGGACAGACTGATTGATCAAATCGTATTGTACATCGTTTTGCACAATCTTTCAGTTTTATCAAGACAAAGTTTGTTATTCATGAGATTCCTGGATATCAGCAGGACTAGACTGGGGCTTTGTTTACCTTGTCCATGGACAATTGTGGCCAGTGGTGTGATAGGACTCACAACTTAGCTCTTCACTTCTCTAAGGGCCGTCACGAACTGTGCAAACAGGGCGGAAATACTGCATAGGACACAGGTCCAAAGGTGCAAAATTATCACTGCAAGGACAAACCTATTTTTCTATTTAACAATTCAACATTATCTGAATTCTATATTACATTGACAGGAGGGCCATTGGCCCTAAAGCACTCACCTGAGTCATTTGCAGAGGTAATTAAAGAACCAGCCACCTCATTTAGGCCAAAAGTCACCTGATAGCAAATTCTTATATAGGAAATCAGAGAGGATAGATATTTTTTTCAAAAAGATTAAGAATGTTTGTGCCAGAGAAGTAGCATGAAAGTTGCAAGGAAGATTTTATAAGATTTGGATTAATGATATACCGTAATTTGTCCATATATTCGGACACTCCAAGAATTCGGACACCATTAATTATTTCATGAAATAATTAATTTTGTGCCTCTAATTTCGGACAAATGATGTCTGGAATTTATCTATTAATTCGGACACCGAATTTACAAACATAAAATATCAGGTTAACAAATACCGCATCCATTATCGGTAATTAGGAATCTTGGCGATCGGTATCTCGAAACTGTCTGGGTTAAGTGTCAACAGGTGTATATTGTTTATAACAGTGACCGAGAATAGGCACGCACCTCGATATGCTTAAGCTAAGAACCGTGAAGGTGATGCAATTAAAATATCACGCTTGGTTTCTCTCTCTGATTTCCTAATTTTCTATCCCCGACAGGACCTGCTCTGAAAGGATGGCTACGATTAACATGTGCGACCCTATGAAATTAGTCGAATTGACCTGAACCTACTTTTGATTTTACTACACTTTCCTCGTATCCGGAGCTCATCGAGGGTATTGTCATCGGCCGTATCAAATCAAGAAAAAAAAATGCAATGATATGCTTCGAGAAGAATCAGTCGTAGCAACGACGTTTTCCCTAAATACGGAAAATGCGAGAATTTTACTTGTTAATTTGTCACAAAATTATTATCTTCTCATCCGATAAACAATATTGGTAGATTAAAATAAATTACCTTTTTTTATTCCCGCTTCTTTTAATAATCCGAAAATTTAATCTCATACTGTTCAATAAAACACACGTAACAAGTCTCGTTCGACAAATATAAAATAAAGGTTTTCGGGTAAAGTTTATTTTACTATGAGGGAGGAAAGGTGATCAAAGGCGCCGCCGCCAGATGTTCAGCTATATTTGGGAGAGTTTCCGGAGTTGGCACGTGCCAGACGCGTACCCCGTGAGAATTCTTGGTGACCGAATTTTTACCCTTGTCATTATGCCGAAAGTTTACATGGTTTAATCGACTGTCTGAATACTCTTAAAACATTACGGATATAATTTTAAAAAAAGGATTTTTTCTCACAGGTAGGCCATCGCATTTACTTTAAATTTGCGGGGAATATTACGCGATGATTGATGTGAAGCAGATCAGAGAAAAACTGTCGTAATTGACCGATGCCGTAATTTTATTCTGACAAATTACTTCTTATCTCTTGGTGACTTTAATACATGAACAATTGACATGCGAAGATTTTGTTTAGCTCTCCATATCAATATCCCTTTTTTTCAATTCAACCGACGATGATTGTATATAAATGACAGAAAAAGAATTTACCATACTCTCAAAATCGGACTTTGACTACCGAAACGTCGTAACAATTTTGCCTGAACATGCTGCAGTTACGATCTTGTCGTATTCTTACGGTGATATGTGGGATTCTATTAATCATTAAAACGAAGAAAAACAACAGTTTAGAAAAGTAAATCATTTATTAAGGTTTTTAATCAGTGAATGATCATTAAATTCACGTTGTCTTCGCCGGTATCTTGAATCAATCTGAAACAAGGTGCCAAACTGTCACAAGATACGCCCGTCACACTGTTTAATATGAACTGGGGATTTGAATAGAACAGGTTATTTTGAATAAATATTTTTTGTCAAACAAAGTATGAAAAACAACAAAAGGCAATAACTCAAAAAATAGGCTAGGTAGAGTTAAGGTTCTTCACACTGCACTCCCACTTGGTGAGCTCTATACACCCATGAAGTTTCATGATTCTAGCTATTATACTTTTAGTGATATATTCCGGACAAGATTCAAGTATGAAAAACAACAAAGGGCAATAACTCAAAAAATAGGCCAGGTAGAGTTATGGTTCTTGTGCCCTGCATTCATACTTGGTGAGCTATATCCATCCATGAAATTTCATGATTCTAGCTATTATACTTTTAGAGATATACTCTGGACAAGATTGAAGTCTGAAAAACAACAAAGGGCAATAACTCAAAAAAAAAGGCTAGGTAGAGTTATGGTTCTTGTGCACTGCAACCCCCCTTGGTGAGATCTATAAACCCATGAAGTTTCATGATCCTAGCTATAATACTTTTAGAGATAAACTCCAGACAAGATTCAAGTATGAAAAACAACAAAGGGCAATAACTCAAAAAATAGGCCAGGTAGAGTTATGGTTTTTGTACACTGCACTTCCACTTGGTGAGCTCTATCCATCCATAAAATTTCATGATTCTAGCTATTATACTTTTAGAGATATACTCCGGACAAGATTCAAGTATGAAAAACAACAAAGGGCAATAACTAAAAAAATAGGCCAGGTAGAGTTATGGTTCTTGTACACTGCACTCCCATTTGGTGAGCTCTATCCATCCATGAAATTTCATGATTCTAGCTATTATACTTTTAGAGATATACTCCGGACAAGATTCAAGAATGAAAAACAACAAAGGGCAATAACTCAAAAAATAGGCCAGGTAGAGTTATGGTTCTTGTGCACTGCACCCCCCCTTGGTGAGATCTATACACCCATGGTGTTTCATGATCCTATCTATAATACTTTTAGAGATATACTTTGGACAAGATTCAAGTATGAAAAACAACAAAGGGCAATAACTCAAAAAATATGCCAGGTAGAGTTGTGGTTCTTGTACACTGCACTCCCCCTTGGTGAGCTCTATCCATCCATGAAATTTCATAATTCTAGCTATTATACTTTTAGAGATATACTCCGGACAAGATTCAAGTATGAAAAACAACAAAGGGCAATAACTCAAAAAATAGACCAGGTAGAGTTATGGTTCTTGTGCACTGCACTCCCCCTTGGTGAGATCTATACACCCATGAAGTTTCATGATCCTAGCTATAATACTTTCAGAGATATACTCCGGACAAGATTCAAGTATGAAAAACAACAAAGGGCAATAACTCAAAAAATAAGCCAGGTAGAGTTATGGTTATTGCGCACTGCACTCCGTATTGATGAGAAGAATATAACTGCCAAGTTTAAAGTCAATCGGACTTACGGTGACAGAGTTATGCCCCGGACAAAGAAGTGGACACCGCCCGGACAACCGGACGCCCGGACACCCGGACGACCGGACGACCGGACGCCCGGACGACCGGACGCCCGGACGCCCGGACATCACGGGTGATCCCATAATACGTCCCGTCTTCGACGGGCGTATAAAAATAAAATAATAATAAATAAATTTACGAACGTAATGCGTAACACATATCAAGTTTATTTACTGTTGAAATGAATTCAGTGTCTGAGCAAAACAGTTAGTGACTCATGAAAATCGGCAATGGTTGTTCCCGGCCGCACGACGATTTATCTATAAATTCGGACACTGGCTTGAGTAATTATCTATGTATTCGGACATTAAAAAAAATAATTATTTAATTGTGTCCGAATATATGGACAAATTACGGTATAGCGAATTAAAGCTAGAGGCCCTTGAGTGCCTGTACTGCTCCACAAGCTTGAATGTACTGATTAAGCAAACCGTGTTTTCAGAATTAAAATGTTGAAATCTTTAAAATCTTTGACTTTGGGGGCAGAAAACATTGTGGACAATGAAGAAGTTGCTTTATTTTCCACAATGTTTTCCAAAGTTTTTATATTGAGAGGCGTTTAAAAGCATCACTGTGTCGGAATTGGTTTAAGATAATAGTTCAGGAAAACAATGTGGACAATGAAAAAACTGCTTTTAACAAACAATTTCTTCAATATCCACAAGATTTTTACAATTTCATAAACTTGAAATTGTCATTTGCAACTTTTTTCAGTTTGGACCTGTATGAACTTTTGTTTTCAGGGGATCAGTTAAACAAATATTGCATAAAAAAATACATCAATTTTGATACATGAGCGCCAGTTGCTGCCCTGGCGCTCACCTGAGATAAGGCTCTTTTTTCTTCAAGGCCTAATACAAACTGGGTCAGGAGAAGACCTCCTTAACCATTTAACTAAATCAACTTATGTTACCATACCAGCCAATGCTTTCAACAGATTTCAAATATATCAGTAATCAGTAAAAGGGGGCAAATTAACGTATTTCTGCCAAGTTTGGTTTAAATTGGCAAAATAGTTTTGAAAGGGTTGCCTTCTTTAATTCTTAAAATAATCGAAGCCTAATCACCCTGTGGCTCTAAAATTTTATCAATTTTGAAAGAGGTCAATGTACTGATGCTTCATGCAAAATTCAAGATTCTTCTTATGGGTCAGGAGATGTTCTTTTTTTCATTATTTTTTTTCAATGATACTCTTGTTGTCATAGTAACCAGAGTTTTCAACTGATTAAATTCTTTGGTTGAAGTCAGCCGAGTGGTTTAGGAGGAGATGTAGTTTTAAAAATCTTTCTATATTTCTATATAAGCCCCATACCCCCGGGAGCTCCCCCCCTGGTGGCCTGAGGTTGGTGATTTGAGCAAGTCTGAAGGACGTCAATTTACTGATGCTACATGCCAAATATCAAGGGTCTATGCCTTCTGGGTCAGGAGGAGATAAAATTTTAAAGTTTTCATTAAAATTTCAGTTTTCTTGCCATGGCAACCAGAGTTTTTAATGGATTTCAATTCTTTTAGCAATTTTCATATGGCATCACCAAAGGAACATTCCTGCCAAATTTGGTTGAAATCCACCCAGCGGTTTGGGAAGAGATGTCATTTTAAAAATTCTTCTTTATTTCTATATAAGCCCCATCCCCCTGGAGCTCTGCCCCTGGGGACCCGAGAGTGATGATTTTAGAAATTCTGAAAGAGGTCATTGTACTGATGCTTCATGCCAAGAATCAAGGCTCTACACCTTCTGGGTCAGGAGAAGATAATTTTTAAAGTTTTCATTAAAATTTCAGTTTTGTTGTCAAGGCAACCAAAGTTTTTGACGTATTTCTATTTGTTTAGCAATTTTTAAAGGGCACCATCCAAGGAACATTCCTGGCAAATTTGGTTGAATTCCGCCAAGCAGTTTAGGAGATGTCATTTTAAGATTGTTGACACACAACAGACGACGCACGACAGAAGCAGGACAGAGGACGATCTAAATACCTCACCATGAGCACTTCGTGCTCAGGTGAGCTAAAAATCACAAGAATCATTAATACTTTATTTCCCATGGATATTACTTATGAATCACAGTTTTACTAATTGTGTCAACTTTTATACAAATCATACCTTTATAATCTGTCCTTCCCTGAAGGGTAATTCTTCCTCTAAGGAATCCACATTTGGAGACATAGTTTCTGGATCATAATCAAATAATGCCACAAACAGTCGGATTCTGTTATCATCTATAGGTGGATTGATTTCTCCACTAATGGAATCAACATCTCCACCTTCATCATAGTCTGACTGATTTAATGTATCACTTTGTGCTTTGTTTGATATCACATCAATAGATAAATTACTGTCGTCACGGTAACCATGTTCTTTAGGATTTGATTTAGAGATAGGACTAGGAAGAGGGCTGACAGTTGTAGAATGTCTGTCTCTATGAGGACTGGCATGGGTGTTCCTACTTGGACTGGCACTAGATTTTCTATGATGCTGGTCACGGTGACCATTGTGGTTGTCATGATGACGATCAAGGTCACCAGGACTGCCTCTTGTCCTGGGACTATGTCTGGTCTTAGGACTATCACGAGAACTAGGACTTTTACTTCTGTTTCTAGGACTCATTCCTCTCCCCCCAGCACCACCTCCAGGGCTTGAAACTCCTCTAGGCGTTGTTCTATCTGTATCACCTTGACCTCTAGGGCTGTTTTGACCCCTAGAACTTGACCTACTTCTTTTGCTATTAATATCAGAGTTAATATCACTTGATTTATTAAGAACAATATCTTCAG
This sequence comes from Fragum fragum, assembly GCA_946902895.1. Classification (NCBI taxonomy): domain Eukaryota; kingdom Metazoa; phylum Mollusca; class Bivalvia; order Cardiida; family Cardiidae; genus Fragum; species Fragum fragum. Next base: position 49,308,664 of record OX336376.1, on the reverse strand, counting down.
AGTCCCGATAACCATCTCTCTTGTCCATATTGGCACTATATTTTGAAACACTTTCTCCATTCTCTTGAGAAGGAACTTTTGTCACACTGCTTTTATCATCTGAATTTGTTTTCACAAGTTTTTTATGATTACTGTCTTCACTTGAATCTACAACACCAAAGCTGTTTTCTCTTGTTATTTCTGGAAGAAGAAAAAAATCATGTATATACCTAGCCTTTAAAGCGCTACTATTTTCTTTATATAGTTTGTGTTCGTAATAATTTGGATTATTCTTTTGATGATGCCTTTGTTATAATTTAAAACTAGATTTCAAATAGTAAACTCCTTGAACTTTTCACCAGAAAATGAATATTGATGATAGATATATACACACTACATACTAAAGAAAACAAGATGTGTTTGAGAAACACCAAGTTCCTATAGCTGACATTTTTTAAATGTGGTCTTAATAAGTGACCTTGACCTTATTGGTTCATCTTGACTACTGATGTCTACTAATATAAGGAACCTTTGGTCAGTTGTTTTCTTTATTGACAGCTGTGATTGGTCAATTGAGTCATGTATATTCTATGGCCTTTGAACAAGAGGCCCATAGGACCTTATCAGTCACCGGAGTAAAAAAAACAAGAGGCCCATGAGGGCCTGAGACGCTCTACTGGTTATCAAGTTTTCCGTTAAAGAAATCTGATATTTAAGGAAGTTAATTGCTCAAAGAAGAATGCATAAAGAAAAAAAAAGGGGCTTCATCCCCTTTATCATTTTAAGCAACAATCCTCAAGGTCCCTTTTCCCATGTTTCATGACGGATTCACTCCATTTCCAAAAGAAAGTTACCTTATGACCCTACAATCATTCTGTGAATATTTCATCAGAATCTGACAATAATTGTGGACTTTATCACATAAACAGGATTGTTTTGAATGAAAATCAATAAGGCCCCTTTTCCTGTGTTTTCGGATGGATCAATTTCATTCTAAAAGGAACTTTCCTCACAACCCCACAATTGCCCTTTGAAATTTAAAAGACAACTTGATAATGATTGTGTTCTTCATCACATACACAAGAATGTTTTGAATGATAATCTGTAAGGCCCCTTTTCCTGTGTTTCGAATGCCACAATCATTCCATGCATCTTTGAAGAGAATCCAATAAAACTGTTGACTTTATTGTGTTAACAAAGATATTAAATTCAAGTTCTCATAAGGCCCCTTTTCCTGTGATATTTTACTGTTGGTTTTATCATTCTATGAAGGTTAAAATTGAATCCGATGAAATATTGGGAATTCATTATGTTTACTAGAATATTTAAAAAAATTCATATGTCCCCTTTTTACATGATACTTGATGGATTGTACCCAGTTCTGAAAAGAACCATCTAAGTATTTGTACATTCATTCTGTGAAATTTTGAAGAGAATCCGGTGAAATCAAGGGACATCATTGTGTTAACCAGAATATTTAAGAGAGTTTTTCATAAGGCCCCATTTTATGTGACCCTTGCTATAGTCAGATCCACTGTCAAAATCAACAATTGGAATGATGGTACAATCAATCTGTTTAATCTGTGGAACTTATTGTGTTAATGAGTTTATAGTGAAATCTTCATAGGGCCCCTTTTCTCATGATACTTTACAGAACAAACCAAATTTCAAAAGGAACAATTCTAATGAAGGTAGAATCATTCTTTAAAAGTTAAAGAGAATCAATGAAAACAGTGGACTGAATTGTGTCAAGAATTTTTGTAACAAAATTTTCATAAGGCCCCTTTTTCCGTGAAACTTAACAAATCAGACCCAATGTACAAAGGAACAATCCTAATGATAGTTTGAAGAAAATGATAAAGACTGAGGACTTTATTGTAATAATGATGTTTTGTAATAAAATTTTATAAGGTCCCTTTTCTTGTGTCACTTAACCAATTAGACCTAATTTACAAAGGAACAATCCAAATGATAGTACAATCATTCTATTAAAGTTTGAAGAGATTCTGATAAAGACTGAGGGCAATGTTGTGTTTATGAAGATTTGGTAATAATTTCTCATACAGCCCCTTTTCCTTTGATACTAGACAGATCAGGCGCAATTTGGAAAGAAACAATCCTTATGATGGTACAATCATTCTGTGAAAGTTTGAACAGAATCTGATGAAAACTGCAGACTTGATCTTGGTGTAAAATTTTTAAAATAAAATTTTCATAAGGCTCCTTTTCCTGTGATACTTGAAGGATCAGGTCTCATGTCAGCATTAACAATCGTGATTATTGTACAATGATTCTGTGAAGGTTTGAATAAAATCCAATGAAAGCTCTGCACTTGGTTACAAGGATTATAGATAAAATTCTCTAAAGGCCCCTTTTCCCATGATACTAGACAGATCACGCCTAATTTGAAAGGAAAGAATCCTCATGATGGAATAATCATTCTGTGAAAGTTTTAACAGAATCTGATGAAAACTGTTGACTCTATTGTGGTACAATGATTTTAAAATTAAATTTCATAATGCTCCTTTTCCTGTGATACTTGACGGATCAGGTCTAATGCAAACATCAACAATCATTATTATTGTACAATTATTCTGTGAATGTTTGAAGAAAATCCGATGAAAGCTCTGGACTTGGTAACAAGGAATTATAAATGAAATTTTCATAAGGCCCCTTTTCCTGTGCTTCTTGACAGTTCAAACCCTGTTATGAAAAGAATGATAGTTATGACCTTCCAATCATTCTGTGAAAGTTTCAACAAAATCTGATCAAAGCTTTATTGGGCTTTATTGTGTTAACAGGGTTTTATTAATTGAATTTTCATACAGCCCCTTTTCCCATGTTACTTAATGGATCTGAACCAATTCCAAAGGGAACTCTTCTTACAAAAGTATAATTATTCTGTTTGAGTATAAAGACAACCCCATCTCATCTGTGGACTTACAAGCATTAATTAAGATTTTTTTAATTGAATTTTCCTAAGGCCCCTTTTCCTATGTTTCTCAATGGATTAGACCTAATTTGAAAGGAACAATCCTTATAATGGTACAATCATTATGCGAAAGTTTGAAGTCAATCAGGTGAAATCTAGGGCCATTACGTGTTAACTAAGATTTTTTTTATTAAATTTTCATAGGGCCCCTTTTCCCATGAAACTTGATGGATCAAACCTGCTTCCGAAAGGAACAATCCATTTAATGTAATAATCATTCTGGGAATGTTTGAAGAGAATTTGTTGAAAACTATGAACTCTATTGTGTTTACTAGGACTTTTTCAATCCAGTTTTAATCGGGCCCCTTTTTCCCGTGGTCCTTGACTGATCATACCAAATTTTGAAAGGAACAATTCTTATGATGGTACAATCATTCTGTGAAAGTTTGAAGTCAATCAGATGAAAACTGTGGACTCTAGAGTGTTAACAAAGATCTTTGAATTAAATTTTAATAAGGCCCCTTTTCCTATGTTTCTTGAGGAACCATATCCGATTCCAAAAGGTACAATCCTTATGATGGTACAATCATTCTGTGAAAGTTTGAATAGAATCCGTTGAAAATTGTTGGCTCTAGATTATTAATGAGAATTTTTTATTAAACATTTCTTAAGGCCCCTTTTTCCAGTGTTTCTTGAAGGATCATACAAAATTTCGAAAGGAATAATCCTTATGATAGTACAATCATTCTGTGAAAGTTTGAAGGGAATCCGATGAAAACTATCGACTCCAAAGTGTTAAAGAGTATTTCTTAAAAGATTTTTCGATTAAATTTTCATAAGGCCCCTTTTCCCGTGTTTCCTGATGGATCTGACCAAATTCCCAAAGGAACAATCCTTATGATGGTACAATCATTCTGTGAAAGTTTAAATACAATCTGATGAAAACTGTAGACTCTAGAGTGTTAATGAGAATTTTTTAATAAAATTTTCATACGGCCCCTTTTCCCCTGTTTCATGACAGATCAGACCCATTTTCGAAAGGACCGATCCTTATGATTGTACAATCATTCTGAGAAAGTTTGAAGAGAATCCAATGAAAACTGTGGACTCTATCGTGTAAACGAGGATTTTTAATGGACTTTTTAATTGAATTTCATAAGGCCCCTTTTCCCATGTTTCTTGACGGATCATACCAACTTTGGAAAGGAACGATCCTTATGATGGTACAATCATTCTGTGAAAGTTTGAAGAGAATCTGATGAAAACTGTGGACTCTATCCTGTAAACGAGGATTTTTTAATTAAATTTTCATAAGGCCCCTTTTCACATGTTTCTTGACGGATCATACCCATTTTTAAAAGGAACGATCCTTATGATGGTACAATCATTCTGTGAAAGTTTGAAGAGAATCGGATGAAAGCTGTGAACTTTATCGCGTAAACGAAGATTTTTTAATTAAGTTTTAAATAGGCCCCTTTTCCCGTGTTTCCTGACGGATCCGACCCATTTTCGAAAGGAACGATCCTTGGGTGTAATTTTATCAACCTCAGTAGAGAGCAATATAAATTAAATATGAATGCATTACAACTTATACATTAGGAGAGGAAGATGTTTGAACATGCTCTTATTGAGTGTTTTCATAACTTTGGATGCCTTGGGAAGGGCCTTATTTGTCCAAAGGATATAAACATGGTAGATAGCAATAATGTTATCCTATGTTTTTAAAGTAAATGCTCTAGGACCTATATTTAAGAAGAAGAATTCTTTCAATGTGATTTACGCAATTTTTGACACCAGGAGCAGAGACGTTTTTTATCCTAAGAGTATATTTTCCTGTAACATAGTACGGAATTATTTAGTCATGCTACATACCAAATATGAATGCCCTTCACCTTATATTTCAGAAGGTGAACACTTTTGGAGTTGCTCTAATTGGGCATTTTCCCAAATTTTTTACCTCTGGGGCAGTGCCATGTTTTATCCCAGGGCTAAGATTTTAGCTAGCATTGTAGAGAACTATCTGGTTATGCTATATACCAAATATGAATGCCTTAAACTTTGTAGATTTGGAGAAAAAGACTGTTGAACATGGTCTAATTGAGCATTTTTACGAACTTTGGACACCCAGGGAAGGGGTGTTTTTTAACCTACAGTCATAATTTAATTAAAATTGATAGATAACAGCCAGGTTATGCTACACTCAAAATATAAATGCCCTCCGACTTAAAATTAAGATTTTTTTTTTAACATACTCAAATTATGTGTTTTTCCCAAATTTGGACCCCTAGTGCAGGGCCGTTTTAGACCCTAGGAGGACAACTTTTAGTGATATACTACAAAACCACCTAGTTATGCTTCATACCAAATATTAATATCCTACACCTGACCCCCGAGATTAAATATGTAAAAACTTGGAAGAGAACCATATGATTAAGCTCTATATAAAATAAAAAGGCCTTTGGCCTTGTAGTCTGTGAAATAAACAACAACATAGATTTACTAAAATTTCCCATTTCCATACAAGAGTTACAAGAGTTTTTCACGGAATTAAATTCTTTTAACAACTTTTGAAAAGCTTCATCCAAGGAACATCCCTGCAAAGTTTCAGCTTGATTTGGCCTACTGGTTTAGGAGGAGAAGATTTTTAAAGATTTACTAAAGATTTCCATTTTCAAATGCTCTGGCAACCAGAGTTTTTCACGGAATTGAATTCTTCTAACAACTTTTGTAGAACTTCACCCAAGGAACATCCCTGCAAAGTTTCAGCTTGATTGGCCTACTGGTTTAGGAGGAGAAGATTTTTGAAGAAATTGTGGGCAGACGAACAGATGGACTGATGGACATAAGGACGACGGACAACTACCAATCATAATAGCTCACCTGGCACTTTGTGCTCTGGTGAGCTAATGAGATTTGAAAAATAAGTATTACTCTTGTCCAAATATATCCTCATTACTGTCATTTACCACACTAACCTTATTACTGTGAGAATACAATATGTTGCCTTCTTGTAAACTAGAAGCACTTGAGCACCTGTTTCACTCCACTTCACTCATAAAAAACTAATCTAGATTTTCTTAAACATAGAAAGCAACTCATTTAAAAAAATTAATTTTTGGTAATTAACTTTATGGGAGGCAACTTTCTTTTATGCAACATTAATTCACAGTCAATATCAATTTTCCTTTGCATCACTATGCGATCTCAACCTGAAATTTGCCCCCCCCCAAAACTTTACAGATAGAGGCACATGGACACAACAACATGACAAGAGCCAGCAGAGACAGATTATGCTCCCGAATATAGCCCTGTCACATAAAGAATATAATAAACAGGGAGTAGGGTTCAGACAGACTGACAGACAAATATCTGATTTTTTAACTGGCACATCTACTGATGATAGAGAGCAATTGTGAAAAAACTTTTTGAATTCAATCTATAATTTTAGAAGCTATTGTCGAGACATGGCTATTTTCAACATTTGAACTGACCTAGTGACCTTGACCTCAGACCTATCTGATTTTTTCCCCATATGGCACATCTTCTCATGACTGATAAAAATTGTGTCAAATTATAATAATTTAATTTCTAGTTTCTTCTATCAAAAACAAGCCTTCTGATTGGTCAAAAATATTAATTCATAACTCCATGAACAAAATATTGAGCACGCAGCAATTTTGTATGCTTCCGAACAAAATAGTTCCATACAAAAAAGTATCAAAAGTTTTGCTTTGTCCGCTCCATGCTATTACATTTGTTTTCATGGAGGTATGAACCGAAAAAAATAATCACACTTATGTGTGTAAATCCGCTTTGAGTATTCATACAGTGTGATTAGGTTTTTCGGTTCATACCTCCATAAAAAAAAAAAAAAAATTCTCTTCATCTCTTAATTGAAATCCTTCAATAATTAAAGGAGACATGCTTAATTTTAATGTTTGACCTTGATCTATATGATGATTTGTTTCAAATTGCTTATCTACTAATGCTAGAGAATAATTGTGTAAAGTTGTTTCGAAATCAATCCATAATTTAAGGATCTATGTTCTGGAAATGCTTAACCTTGAGCTGTGACCTTGACCTTGCAGCTATCTGATTTTCATTTTTTTTTTCAAATGGTAAATATATTCATGATAGAGAATAATTGTGCCAAGTTATTTTGAAATCCATCCATAATTGAAGGAGCTATGCTGTGACCAAGGTCAATTTTGACCTTCGACAATGAACTGTGACCTTGACCTTGGAGCTATCCAAAAACTGAGAAAAGTACCTTGGAGCAATATCATAAGGAATTCACATGTCATGTTTAGTCTACTTTGGCCAAAGGGTTTCGGAGATATAGGGGCGGATAGACAGACAGAAAACAGAAGGATGGACAAAGCAGTTGCCTTTAGGGAGCATAACAATAGCTTGTGGAGCTAAAAACCAAACCTACTTTAGTATACCAATCTTACCAATTTGTGGCACATTTCTAGGTGAAGGGGACCTCCCATTTCCAGATCTAGTTTTTCCACCAATAGTATAATCTATGTGGTCTGTTGGTTTTGAAGACTTCCCACTTTGACTAGCTGATCTGTACTCAGCTTCCACCTCCTGGAGATACATAAATATCATTTCTAACCTAGTCCCATATACATAAATCTACACATATCTAAACTGAAATAGATTACAGAAATAATGACTGAATTGAAAAGCAATTATTGTTACATTTTACACAATTTTTTTTGTAAAGAATACATGACTTCAAAATATGGAACATTATGGTATATAGTTAATGTATTGGAACTAGTATATGGCTTAGCCAATTTCCAGACAACAAAAAATTAGTCTTGGCCAAATTGAAAGAAGTTGTGGATGACATTTGGAAAATAAAATCCGAATAAAGCAGAAAAACTACGAGAAATTTCTCCCTTTCCCACAAAGTTTTACACAACTATTTTTCTTAAAGGGGTCAAAAAGAGTGATTGTATAGTTTAAGGTTAACCAATTACCACAAGGCAAACTTTTAGATTGGTCCAACTTCAAAAACAGTTACAGACAACAATGTCAACAATGATAGAATTTAAAATATCTATGTCTTTTTGAGTAGAAAATAAAGAAAATAAAAAGAGTTGCTTTAACCCATTCCAACACAGCAAAATTTTAGACTGGTCCAAATTGAAAGAAGCTGCAGACGACAATTTCAAGTTGATGGAATTTTAATTTTTTTTCATCTTTTAGGATAGAAAACATTGTGGATAATGAAGAAATTGCTTGATACAAGCAATTTCTTCATTTTACACAATGTTTTCCAAAGCTTTTTTCTTGAGGGGCGTAAAAAGGAGGGATTAAGTGGGAATCGGTTAAACAAGCAATTCCTTCATTATCCACTTACCAATTACCAGACAACAAATTTTAGACAATGAGAGAAGTAACAGAAGACAATTTTAACCCATTACCAAACAATAAGATTTTAGACTGATCCGAATTGAAAGGAGTTTCAGACAACAATTTTGCATCTTAGATTTTTTCAAGTAATTTATTCATTTCACAAAGTTTTTCCAAATTTTCTTGTTAGGGGCATTAAAAAGCATCATTATGTGGGAATGGGTTAATGTGATATATTTTGAAAAACTTTGTTTTCAGAGTATAAAAAATTGTGAGAAACAAAGAAATTGCTCTGGTTTCACATTGTTTCTCCAAGATTTTTTCTGTTATTATGACCAATATCTCGACTTGCACTTCGTGCCCTGTTTAGCTAGAATTCAGTAATGTGTGGGAGAGGGTTAATCAGTTTTGACCTAAACTAATTGAAATTAGATACTGTTTTTATTTCTCTGACCATGAGTTAAAGAAACTTGAAGAATCAAGAATAACTGTGAGTCATATCACATGCACTTTAAGACATTTTAATCCAAAGCCCAATTTAATCTTTTAACCTTTCCAAATAGCTTGGATAAGCTTGGAGATCTCTATACAATAACATTCTTAAGAATTCTTAAATGATAACAGGACAAACAAGAGCTTTTAGAGATGGATAATGCTCCCTGAATATAGCCATTACAAGTAGAAAAATAAACAGGGAAAAGGATTCAGACGGACAGTCAGACAAAGTGATGGCTATATGCTTGCCCTTTTCCAGAAATGCTTAATTTAAACCTATAGCATTGAGCTTTGACCTTGACCTTAGAGTTATCTGAATATTTCCTTCAATTGGTACATCTACTTATTATAGAGAGCAATTGTGCTAAGTTGTATTGAAATCCATCCATAATTGAAGGAGCTATGCTCTGGAAAAGCTCAATTTTGACCTTGAACTGTAACCTTGACCTTGTAGTTATCCAAAAACTGGAAAAGAAGCATCAGCAGAATATTATAAGAAATTCATATGTGAAGTTTTATCCATTTTGGTCCACGGATAGTGGAGAAATTGAGGCAGACAGAATGACAGATAGATGGACAGACAAAGAGTTGGCTATATGCTTGCCCTTTGGAAAGCATAAAATTTGTTATTTGATAATTGATATAGTTTGCCTTGAGGTATGAAACTTTTTTTAAATGACTAAGCCTTCAAAAAAGAAATTCTGATAACTAAAGCTTTCCTCTTTTGCCACAATATTCTAGAAACACTTTTTCTCAAGTTAATGTTAAGCTATGAGAAGAAATCTTTTGAATTAAACATTGTGTATCTTTTCGTAGTGATACTGATGTCATACTTCACCGGAATGGTTCCATTACTTTTAGTAATCTAGTATAAAATTGTACATTAGATATGATATATACATGGAATGATATCATCATGAAACGTCAGATTATGAAAAAATCAATTGACCAATCAAACCATTCATTTATAACGAAAGTAACTGAACTCCTATATGTGCACCAAGCTTTTCATGTTGTTTTGTGTAATTATGGTATTTAGGTCGACATCCAATGGTTTATTTTTGTTGTATGTCCCTGACTTTATGATTTACAAACTGATGTATTGTTTGATATCTCAGTTCAACTGCCTCCTCTAAGGTTAGAATGCATGTCAGAACATCCATAAACCCTTATGAGTAAAAAATGTATTAGCAAACATTGTTCATTAAGAGAATTCCTACAAGCTAAAAGTTGTTAAACTGATTTCTAGTTTTGACATACTGTCAATGTTATCCCCTTTTTGTAGTCTTTTTAGAGAGTTATAAAGAGACAGAAACCTTCCCAATCATTAATCCCTATATCAAACAATATACAAAGAAATACATGCATTATATAAGTGACCTTCTATTCTGACCTTGACCTTTTAAGTCTACTTCATGGATTGATATTTGTATCACTATACTTATATCGACCCTAAAGATAGCACTTGACTAGTAAATTGCAACTTGCCTTATTGCACTATCATTAGATTTATAGAACAATTTTTTTTTTCAATTGCAACATCCTGTTATTGGAAACAAAAATGTTGACAATTTAAATTACCATTAACAGGATTCTGCTGTATCACCCTTGAAACATTTGTACTTGAAATTAACAGCAAATGTCAATGGCATTTTTTATGACCTGTCTTTACCCATTCAATCCCACTTATGATCAACACCAAAAATAAAATTTATGAAACTCATGGACAATGAAGAAATCGCTTTTTACAAGGAATACTTTTACAGTCCAACAGTGTTGTGCCTAGGCCGCGGCATCGCGGGATTCCCGCAAATTTATTCCCGATGTCCCCTAAAATCTGACCCATCGTGGGATTTCGGGCGCCCTCAAATTTCCACGATCTTTTATAACGAAAAAAAGTCATGCTCGATCGGTGTTTACATTTGTTATGATAGTATTATTTACGCATTAAATATTATTACACGTACACGGTGCACCCTCAAAGACTTGACTGTAATCCGAAATTTATCTTTCGATGCTGCAAATTTTGATGTAAAATATTATGAACCAGTCGCGCACCTGCAAAAACTAGGCTGTGACCCACAATTTTCTATTTGATTTAGCCGATTTTAATGTAAAGAACCGAGAACCGGTCTCGGAATTGTTATGGCTAAACGACAGATGCGCCTGACTGACTTTTTGTCAGGAAAATGTAGAAAGGTAGCAGACGACGTTGAATCAACGGAGACGGCTGCTAAAACCCCCGATCCAGTCACGTCTACATCTGCTGATGCAGACAGCGAAATTTCCATGTCATCTCCTTCTTCCTCAGAGACAAAAAACGGAAGGAACGAAATTTCCAAAAGAATTGTCAAAATTTCCTTAGCTGCGAGAATCGGGTGACAGCCAGAAATGTAAGACCTGTTTGGAATCAAAACTAAAATTATCCAACCCATTTGCTACAGACACTTTGAGTACTAATATGCGCTCAAGTACCCTAACAAAATTGGGCTTATCATATACGCCCGTTGTAGCTTTGCGTTTGAAATATGACGTGGCCTTTGCTATAGATCGCTCATTCAATGAAAAAAAAAAAATGAAGCCATAACAAAACTTGTGGAAATAGTGTACTTTATTGCAAAAGAATCCAGCATGAACAGAAAATTATATTCAAATTAGACTATTTATCAATAACAGGTAAGAATTAGTTGTTTTAGTTTGTCCCCCAAAATTCCCCATTGTCCCCTTGAAATTTAGGTAGGGGGACACCTGTGTCCCCCAAAAATTCTGACCTAGGCACAACACTGGTCCAATATGTGTTGTATCCTAAAGAGCTAACTAAAATTGTTGTGTGCAAGTCTTTGAATTTGGACCAGATTCATTTTGTTGTCGTCAATGGGTTAACATGCTATTAATTTACATGGACACAACATGTGTTTGTAAAACAATAATGCTCCACAATACGAATTTTTTTTCTAAAGTTTGAGCTATTTATAAATGACCTTGCCCTTTACAGTAGCAGATGTGTATGATTGAGGGATACCTTCATATCAAAAGTATTGTTTGAAATAGTCTTTAATTTGATATCTAACTGCATCATGTTTAGTTTTAGTAAAGTTATGGACATTTAGACATTGGCAGACAGACACTTGTAAGACAATAATAAAGTACCCTAACCTTCTACATATAGGGGTATTAAAATATTCTTATTGTTTCAAAATTTATGTTATTTTCATAAACATTCATGAAAAATGAGGATGAAATATTTTCTCAATTCTATTTCATTCACCTTTATTTCCTTAGCCCTAATAATTGTGATTTTTTTTAAATAGGTATGCATCAAGGTAATAAGATATATACCCTGGTATGATCAAACATGTTTCAACAAGAGGACCATGATGGTCCTAAATCGCTCACCTGAGGCATCTGCAAATTACAGTACTTTTTAGTATAAAAAAGACACAACTTGAGCAAAATAAATAAAACAAATATAAGATTTTGGGCTTTGTACAAAACAATCCAGTAATGCTTTACAATAAGATTGAATTCCTTTGGCTTTGTAGTTTAATCCATTACCAAACTATCCAAGAATTTGTCACCTTCAGGTTTGAAAAAAAAAACATAGTGAGAAAGGGAGTGACAAGCAATTTATCCATTTCTCACAGTGTTTTCTACCTGAAATTCTTTCTATTTAGATTTCAATCAAACTCTTATTACTGCCTGATACTTCAATGGGTGTAATTTTAGCAACCCTGGTAGAGAACAATCTGGATGTACTATAAATCAAAATATGAATGCATTACAACTTATACATGAGGAGTGGAACATATTTGAACATGCTCTTATTGAGCGTTTTTCATATCTTTGGATGCCTTGGGAAGGACCATGTTTGTCTAAAGGATGTAAACATGGTAGATAACAATAATGTTATCCTATGTTTTTAATGTAAATGCTCTGGAACCTATATTTCAGAACAAGAATTCTTTCAATGCGATTTACACAATTTTCGACCCTAGGAGCAGAGACATTTTTTTATCCTAAGAGCATGTTTTCCTGTTACATGGAACAAAATTATTTAGTCATGCTACATGCCAAATATGTATGCCCATCACCTCATATTTCAGAAGGAGAAGACTTTTGGTGTTGCTCTAATTGAGTGTTTTCCAAAATTTTTGACCTCTGGGGCAGTGCCATGTTTTATCCCAGGGCTAAGATTTTAGCCAACATGGTAGAGAACCATCTGGATATGCTATATACCAAATATGAATGCCTTAGACTTTGTACATTGGGAGGAAAAGACTATTGAACATGGTATAATTGAGCATTTTTACAAACTTTGGACACCCAGGGAAGGGGTGTTTATTGACCTACAGGCATAATTTAATCAAAACTAATAGATAACAGCCAGGCTATGCTTCACCCAAAATATAAATGCCCTCCTCCTTAAAATGAAGATTTCTTTTATTTAGCATACTCAAATTTTGTGTTTTTCCCAATTTTGGACCCCTAGTACAGGGCCGTTTTTGACCCGAGGAAGTCAACTTTTGGTGATATAGTACAAAACCATCTAGTTATGCTACATACCAAATATGAATATCCTAGACCTTATAGTTTAAGAGGTGAAGTCTTTTGAAATTGCTCAAATTAAGCATTTTTCCAAACTTCGGACCTCAGGGGCGGGGCCATTTTTGACCCCAGAGATTAAATATTTAAAAACTTGGTAGAGAACCATATGATTAAGTTCTATGTAAAATATAAATGCCTTTGGCCTCGTAGTCTGTGAAAAAAAAAGACAAAATAGATTTTCTAAAATTTCCCATTTTCATATGCCGCGATTTAAAGAGTTTTTCACGGAATGAAATTCTTTTAACAACTTTTGAAGAGTTTTACCCAAGGAACATCCCGGCAAAGTTTCAGCTTAATTAACCTACTGGTTAAGGAGGAGAAGATTTTTAAAGATATTTTAAGATTTACTAAAGATTCCAATTTTTAAATGCCGCGGCATTCAGAGTTTCTGATGGAATTATATTCTTTTAACAACTTTTGAAGAGCTTCACCCAAGGAACATCCCTGCAAAGTTTCAGCTTGATTGGCCAACTGGTTCAGGAGGAGAAGATTTTTAAAGATATTTAAAGAGTTACTAAAGATTCCCATTTTCAAATGCCACGGCAACCAGAGTTATAGACGGAATTAAATTCTTTTAACAACTTTTAAAGAACTTCACCCAAGGAACATCCCTGCAAAGTTTCAGCTTGATTGGCCAACTGGTTAAGGAGGAGAAGATTTTTAAAGATATTTAAAGAATAACTAAAGATTCACATTTTCATATGCCCCGGGAACAAGAGTTTTTGACAGAATTAAATTCTTTTAACAACTTTTGAAGAACTTCACCCAAGGAACATCCCTGCAAAGTTTCAGCTTGATTGGCCTACTGGTTTAGGAGGAGAAGATTTTTAAAGAAATTGTGGACGGACGGACAGACGGACGACGGACAACGACCGATCACAATAGCTCACCTCGCACTTTGTGCTCAGGTGAGCTAAAAACATACTGGTGAAGAGAGAAATGTAAGACAAAGTGCATCACAGAAATAGCAAATAACACAATTATTTAATCAGAACAGCATATTGTCGCAATATGTGCCTGTCATATTGCTAATTGTAATCAAATGGGTGGGGGATTATTGTTTAAAGCCATCTCTTACCTCAGAGGAAGGAAAAATAGTTTAAACAATCTATCGTATATTTTGTCCCTAAACCAAACAATAGCTGTCTAAATATCAATGTGCAAAAGGAGGGTATGAGTTAAGTTCTCCAGATAGAGAATTTTGTATTTTAACTTATTGTTTTCAACTCTTGTTTGTTTACATTTGAAATCTAGTCGAATGCGACCAATTCTATACAGGAAATGTTTGCTAACCTTTGGCATTGACTGTTTTATGCCAATGGGCTGATGACCAAACTATACAGGCGATTTTGTTAATCTCCGTGACCAAAGTAGTTGTTTCAATGACTAGCGAATGTTAAAACATCATCAATGACTTCATAGATTAATGTAAACAAACCTTACATTGTGGTGGGTCACAATTTAAAATATCAAAACTTCTTTAACTAATTGTATTCTTACTGCATAGAATTATTGTGAATTTTTAGTTTCGATCATCATATTCATTTATGCTTTTGGGCCTTGAGTACAGTTTTCTTATTAATTTTGTTATGTGTTTTGGGGGAAGATATGGCTTTAAGTACGATGGAGGAAAACTAAAATAGGGTGTTCCTAGGGAGTCTAGGGGCATTATTCTATATCTTTTATACAGGGCCACCAGGTATTTGAAATTTCAAACCTCTATGCTTTATTGTTTCTCATGAGATGATATATTAAGATATCCTTCGCTTGATATCTTCCCTATCTTTTTGTAAAATAGGGTGATCCAAGGCAGAGCCTAAATTGAAACCCAGGGTGATATTTTACAATTTTTATATAGGGATACATGCAAAATATCAAACCTCTGTGCCTCATTGTTTGTAAGAAAAGGATTTTTTAAGATTTTCTTCTTTATTCCTGGGTAAAAAGAGTGTGCCAGGGTAAACCGAAATAGGACCCAAGGGGGCATTTTTTAAAAACTTTTTTGGAGGACCATCAGGTGTTGCCAAATGCCATTTATCAAATCTCAATACCTTATTGTTTATGAGAATTTTTTTTTTTTAAAAATTTCATTCTTTATTATATATCAAATAGTTTCATCATTTCCATTGCCATACAACCAGTGTTTTAATAAAATTCTAGCCCTTTAACAAATAAAGAAGGCCTTTATTAAAGTAATATTCCTACTAAGTTTCAGCCCTAACGAGTGGTCACAAAAGCTCACAGTGAGACTTAGTCCACAGAAAATTCATGTGTTGAATACAACTAGAGTGTATTTTAGTGTTTATTTATCGTTGCTACTGTAGCACATGCCAAAATGAGCGACGTCCCCAGAAAACAGTTGTTACAGGGGATAGTGCTAGGATACAGGACAAAACTACTGAGAGCTCTACTTGGTTCTTTAACGTGCTCAATGGATAGCATCATTTTACAGGGCCTCGGTTTAACATCTCATCCAAAAGACAATTAGTTTTGTTAGCTCATTTGGTCAGCCCAGAGCTCAAACCCGTGATCTTGAGGTTTGAAGTCAAGTGCTCAACCAACTGAGCTAAAGGGGCTCACAAACAACAAGAGTAACAACAAGAGGACCAGTGGCCCAGGCGCTCACCTGGTTTGGGAGGAGATGTCGTTTTAAAAGTCCTTCTTTATTTCTATACAAGCCCCTCCCCAATGGGGCTCTGCCCCTGGGGACTCGAGGGGGATGATTTTAGCAATTCTAAGTAAGGTCAATGTACTGATGCTTCATGCAAAATATCAAGAATCTACAACTCCTGGGTCAGGAGGAGATATTTTTCAAAGATTTTATTAAAATTTCAGTTTTGTGGCCATGGCAACCAGAGTTTTAAACGGATTTAAATTTTTTTGCAAATTTTAAAGGGCACTACCTAAGGAACATTTCTGCCAAATTTGGTTGAAATTGGCCCAGCGGTTTTGGAGGAGATGTCATTTTAAGATAATTGACGAATGCCGACAACGCACGCCGGACAATCAAAGTACCTCATCATGAGCACTTCAAGCTCAGGTGAGCTAAGAAGAGAAAAGGTACTCATGCAGAGCATTCTCCCCTGATGGGATCTTTTCACTAATGAAATATAATCCTAACCATTATTAGGTAAATGGGATATGCTCCAGATAGGAAAAATAAGTAAGAGTACCGCATGCATATACCAAAGCTCAGCTATTCAAGTGCTTGATAGTGGGTTATATTTTTAAGTCGAAAAAGGGAAATAATTCATTAAAAAGGATTTAGTTATCCCCCTTGTTGGTATAGATTGCTCGTTTGATAGTATACATATATTCAGTAATACCAGTGAATGTGTTCAGTAATATCAGAGGTATCATAAAATTCTAACGTTTTTGGACTCAGATGACAACTCAGAGGTCATAGCAATGTCTCCAGTTTTCTCCAAAAACAGCTAATCTAAAAAGGGAAATAACTTCTAAATCAAGAAAGTAAGAATTACAGTTTTTATGAGCTGTTCTTTTCTTTAACCCTATCCGATAAAAACCCAAGATTTTACGTTTCTGTGATTTTCTACTTGAGAAAACATTTCAATTTCTCCTTTTTCCACAATATTTTTTACCATAAAAGAAAATTCAAGTTTTTCAGTTCTTTTGTATAGCCGTATGTAACAATGTAACAAACTCAAGTCAATTGGATTTGGATGTTAAACATATGCTCCAGACAAAGAAGTATATGGATATTTATTGGTGATCCCGTATGTCCTGTCTTTGATAGGCATATCAAAATCCATCATTTATGGAGAATTATCTCCTTGATGGAGTTCTTGATTTTCATTTAAAAAATGAATAGTCTGAAGCATGCTTAGGGGTCAGTGCAAAACTGTAGTAAGAACTTTCATATTTATAAACATTTGAAATACTTTTGGAATAACCCCTCATTTTCAAAAGTCAGTCAATGGTCAATGGTTAACAATTTGAGGGAATATTCAATTATAAAATCAACAAAATAGTTACCTACTGATGAAACTTTAAATGTTCATATGTTTTTGGTCGCCATATTTGAGGCGAGGAATACGCTTGATATTTTGTTTCCCTTAGTTACCCTTTAGAGATATTGCATTTGTGAATTAGTGAATTTTGTGAATTAGTCAAATTTGTGATTTAGATCTTTTTTCTTTCTCAACACAACAAAAAGGTTGTGCTTAATTTCTTTGATATGGAAGTCTTCCAACATAGACCAGACCTTAGAGCTACAGATCTAGTTTGTTCAAAGCAAAGACCACTGGACTTTTATAATTTGAACAAATTTTTTTCTTAATGCACTGTAAATGTTATAGAAAGTGTATTTCAATTTTTACCTGATCAATTCAGTTTAATTTTAGGGTTGCATCTGTTATGTATGATTATCACACATATTATTTATGTTATTACAATTTTACATTGGACACTATCTAATACATAAACTTTCTCCAAAACATTCCGATTCTAGCTAGACTCTTTTACAGCAGTTTCGATAAAGTATGGTGCTGCAATTACATTCATACCTCAACTTATCTACCAAAAAGTACCAATAAAACCATCATTAGCTAAATGTCTCAATTTTTAAGTGAATAGCGAACATAGAATAAAAGCTTTGACAGAGTGATGTAATTTGAGTTTCAACACAGTAAATAAATAAAAAATAAACAAATAGAAATAAGAGCACTTTGTACAGGTGAATTACACTTGGCTTTTGGGGTGCAGGTTAGTGGATAAAAATCTAACATGGAAAGGGGCAAAATTCATTCAGAGGTAAAACTCTTGATAACTTGTGTTTCTCTTTTGATTTTGAACTCTATTTCCAAGTTCCAAATAAATTCCTTATTTGATACTAGAGGTATTACAAATTTTTACAGGGCAATGACAAGGCAAATAACAACAAAATTATCAAAGGACTGTAAAAAAAGTAAAAAAAACCTCCTAACTCTGGGTTTCTGAGGCAAACATGACTGTAACCTGAAACTAAAATAAAGTTTCGAAAATCCTTTTAAAGAGTAAAATTGGTAAAGAAAGATAGGTTTAATTAAGTTAATACAATTAAAGCCCTTCACCAGTTAGATGCCCTTCTACCATTAACATGCCCAAGACAGATTAAAGTGGGCGGGGTACCAAATCACACAATTAATTCAACCAATCCTGACCTTTGTTAGATTTCTCTGATAAATTTCTTCAAAATCTGAACTCTCATTTGACAAGCCTGAAAGTCCATTAACCAATGAGCGCAAAGTATCTTTAAGAGGATTGTTTTCATTGGTTGGTTCTGGAGAAGAAACTTCATCCACTTCTGGAATATCGGAGAGTTCTGAACAACTACTGTCTATAAATGGTTCAGGGTAATTCCTTCCTAAAATAGTATTCTGTGGAAAAACAACAATATTTAGTAATCTACTTCATTAAATCTAGCATAAAGATAAACTACAGATATTCTAGAGAGGCTGTGAAGGAGACCTAATCAAAGAAGTTTATCAGAATAACACATTTTATAAATATTGTTAGCATGAAAACTATCAATGATGAAAACCTCGTAATTCCCAAACATTTTCAGTGAAAATCAAAAAACAAACCCATACATGCACACAGGCTATTTGTTAGTTTTAAAAAGTCAAATTCATCCGAAAGTCAATTTTTTCTTTGCACTTTTTTCTTTTTACAATTATAGATGATTTGTATACATAGAAATGAAGTCACTTCTAGACTTTTCAAGAGATGCACAAAACAATAAATAAACATTTTTTCTACAAGAAGCAAAGCAGAAGCATAAATTATTCAATTTAAAGTAGTAGTGCTGCTTTTGAAAGCATTTATTACTTCATTGCTTTAAATTATAATATGCAGAAAATGACATTAACTTGATGCAATAAAATGAATCTTGGTAATAACTTCTAAACCGAAGTATCTGAATTCTTATCAGATAAACATTTTATAGCAATGGAGCTATTTTCAAGAAATCTCTTTAAATTGACCATATCCAATCTTCAACATAATAAATCATGGATGAATCCTTACAGTGGTCAGTGAGCTAATAGTATCATAGATGGTGATTACATGGGAATCAATTGAATGTTTGATATATGTGTGGGTGACAGAGTCAAACACAGGCATAAAGACACACATATTATAAGTTGACAGTCATATACATGATAAAACCTAATGGTACAAGAATAGCAGTTGTGTTGATGTGCAAAATCAATGCTTGTCATACTGTATAATACCTTTAAGCACTGAAAGATCTTGAATACTTTGAAAATCAATTTTATGAAAAACTTGGGGTTTGAGAAGGACTATCAGGTTGTGTAGACTAAGATAAGGCTACATACATAAGCAGGCTGATCTTAGCGTATTCTACCGATTAAAACAGAAATATTTCAGGGTACAGCAGAACAAAAGTTAACAATAAATCACTCACATTTTCACTAAGTATATTTGAATTTCAAGTGTTTGCAGACAAGATAAACTCTTTTATGAATGCCCAAAATTTTCAAATAACTAGGATTCTACTAGATGCAATATCAAGTCAATGATTTTTCATATGTCCTACTAGAAATAAGTAAATGAGATGTATCTAGTTAGATGTAAAAGCATTGTTACAAAATTGAACAAAAGCAGTACAGATAGACAGACATGATACTACAACAGTTGGTATTCTATCTAGATTAATAGTATAACCTTGTGAGCATGGAACACTTTAACATTATAATTTAATGTCACAAAATGACTTCCATGAATTGAATTTGTGCAATGTTAGCTATTGATTGAAAGTGTTCCTCTGTCTATGAAAATAGTTCCAGTGTAATGACTGCTCAACACTGTACTGTGGTCAAACAGCAAACAATTCTTGTAGATCTAGGTTTGCAAGCTGATAAGTTGATGTTTGACCCATTCCCAGACAGCAAAATTTTTTACTTGTCCAAATTGAAAGGAGTTGCATACGACAATTTAAAGTTGATGATTTTTTTTCATTTTTTCAACTCCCGATTGAAACCATTGTTTTCACTATTGTTTTTAAATGAGGGGCATCAAAAAGCATCATTGTGTGGGAATGGGTTAAACTAAAACCCTGATATTAAAACTGACATTTTTCTGGAAACTATGACATTACAAAACAAGTAAATTGCTGATGGGAATCCGGGTTCGATCCCCGACGGCGGCACTCATCCATTCCGACTATTTGTCCCTCACCAATGGGTCGATAATCGTAGATCTATGTGGGATAGCAGCTGGAGGCTAGGAAAGGATGTAATGGCAGTACTGGTGTGAGAAATACCAGGATACCATTGTTAGGTGCTCCAGCCGCCGCGATATAACTGAAGGATTGTTGAAAGCGGCGTAAAACCCCATTCAATCAATCAATCAATCTGATGGGAATCATGGTATAAAATGTGATATTTCACAATATATGAAGTGTCAGTATATCAAATATGCCCATACAACAAGGTTCAACTAAATATTCTCTCATTTCTATCCATTAATACTGTGTACCTGTTCATAGACTTTATTAATATCTTTAAATGCTGTCTCAATTTCTTCCTCTGCATCTAAACCATGTAGTGGAGATTTCTGAAATCATACAAATCTTTAACCCTTCACAACATGACAAAATTTTAAACTGGTCCAAATTCAGAGATGTTGCAGATTACAATTTTCCGTTCATAAAATATAAAAGATCCTTGCATTGGACAACATTAGGGTTAATTTAAAAGGCAATTTCTTCATTTTCCACAATTTTTTTCAAAACCTTTTTTCTTAAAACTTTCCATCGTAATTCATTCTACTGACATCACTCTAGAAAAATGCTTAAGAAAGTATTGAGGACAATGTCTCCAATATTTTCTAACCCAAAAAGACAAAGTTTTTTTTAAATTTCATTAACTTAAAATTGTCTGCATTATCTTTGAATTTTGACTAGTCCAAAATTTTGTCAAGTGGGGTTAAGGGTCATCAAAAAGTGTCCTTGTCTTGTAGAAATTAATGTTTGTCATTTAAGACAAATATTACTGTGGAGAAAATAATCATCTATTGTGGAAACGTTATATGCTTGGTTGAGTCAACAGATATAACATCTATAAATATGTGTACATTAAAGGCTGAATGATATTATGACAATAAATAGCATTTACTTCAGACAAAAATATTTGCATATTCTATTCTATCATATATAAAAGGGTAATAGTTTGTTTCAGAGTAAGACCGATATACACTGCAACTCCATTATAACGCTGTCTGCTACAGCGCTGAATCCATTATAATGCAGGGTCTGCTTAACCTCTTGATTATCCTCGATTTTTACCATCTAATTGAAAAAGATGGGAGCCATATAAAAATTGAAGAAGCCTGGTAAGAATTAGCCAGGTAAGTATTTCACACCTAAGAGTGGACAGAAGTGGTCATTAATGCCATAGATCATACTTAATTGCTTTAGGTTTAAATCAATTATTAAAATTGATAAATCAAGCTTAGGTTTTGAAAACCTTGCATCACACACGAATCCGATTCAAAGGGTTTTGTCAGAGAAAAATTCTAAAGCCAAAGTACTGGCGATAACTTTTTAATTCCATGAACAGAATTACGAGGAATGCTCTAAATGTTTACGTTGATGTAAAACTAAATTTGATTAGATATAAATGCCAACGAGTATCAATAATGATAAAACATGTCTAGTGTGAAAATTCTAGCTTTTTAATATTAGTTACATATTCTGTCGGTTTCTTCTAAAATCTTGTAACTACAGTTGTTGTTTTTCATTTCCCATTTAGTAACAACTATAAAATCAAGGGAGGAGAGAGTATTTTAGCATAATAACTCCACTTCTTCTGCTATTTCATTTCTTGGACCCCACTAATAGCGTTATAGAGGAGTTGCAGTGTATCTTTCAAAATATATCACCTTTTTAACAGCTTCACTTGCAATAGTTTTGGCTGCACCAACAGTTATTTCTTTAATAAGCACCTGTGGAAGTCTCACAACCTCAGAATCTACAGATTCAACATGGTCTTTGGTAAATGATCGAACAACTAGGTCTTTTGGAATAAACCCATGGAAGTCACTTGAACTGAGAATCACATGGTCATCTGAAAATGTATCATCATAAGAGCATTTATTCATAAACCCTATATATCACATACTAGATGGTTGTCCCAGGACCACTGCTGCCAAGCCCACAAAGTTTTGTAGGCATCATGCTCAAGATAAGCACAATTTTAATGTTTGACCTTGAGCTTTGACCTTGAGCTTTGAAGCTATCCGAAAAATTCTTTCAAATGGCACATCTACTCATGATGAAGAACATTGTGCATATTCATTTTGAAATCCATCCATAATTGTAGTAGGAATGCTCCGGATAAGCACAATTTTAGTGTTTTACCTTGACCTGTGACCTTGAACTTGAAGCTATCCGAAAAAATTTTCAAATGTCACATTTACTCATGATGGAGAATAATTGTGCCAAGTTACTTTGAAATCCATCCATAATTGTAGGAGAAATGCTCTGGACAAATTCGGACAGATGGACTGACGGGCGGACTAACACACTAACACACATCCACCAACTTGTCATATTGACAACTGTCTCGCTCACCGCAAGCGGGCTCGACAAAAAGTACAATATATCCTTGTAACTTCATTATCATCATACATGTCTTGATGAAACAATCAATAAATGGCTAGATGGCCCATCCCACTGATGGCTAGTAACATGTAACAAATCAAAGTACTGAAAGTACTGTAAGCTAGCAAAGCTATTTTGTTATGTAATCTTCTTTGCCATTTGTAGGGTAGTAAACATTGTCGACACTGAAGAAATTTCTTGTTAAAAGCAATTTCTTCATTTTCCATAATGTTTCCCAAAGCCTTTTGGGGGAATTCTTAAAAAGCAGGATTGAATGGGAATGGATTGTAAAGCATTCTTTTGAAGGTTTTCTCTACAATTTGAATAAAGTTGATTAATGTGGCCAGTCATTTTGAACACAATATGCTCAATTATACACAAGAACTACTATTTTGACATAGACATTCAGTGGATTTAGTGGTTAAGTCTCCAGTGGCAGTTTGCACTCTTTTGAACTCTGAAAAGACCTCAAAATTTTGTCTGTTAACTTAAGCTATCAAAGCTGACGCTTTGCTAGCTAAAAAGTAAGATGGTTGGTTAAAGTGACATTAAAGTCATAAAGACAATAGGTCCCTGGCTTTCAACAAGTGGAGCTAAAAAATCCTAAAATATTTACCTTCCGCATCCATAATATGTCACAATGGCAGAGTACAAATAGAAAAACCTTATCACCGGTAATCAGGTATCATGATAAAAATAACTTACTAGTTGCACCAAGAACTTCTTTAGTTTTTTGGCCATCTGCATACACAACATATCCAGATATCAGAGCACCATTAGAAAATCCAGCTGTATCTATAGTAACTGGTAACCAGGTAACCAATATAGTCCCTTCTTGTGGCCCCGCCTCCACTTGTATACTAATGGGAGGATCTGGAGCTCCTGAAGTGAATTAATCATTAAAAATCATCTACTTAGACATTGCTATATTTTTACAAAGATGTTTTTATTTACATGATTTTGCATTTTGATAATAAAATTATTGAATGAGGGAATTAACAAGATGCATTTGTTTTTCTATTTGACTTTGTCTCTGATAGCTTTCTTGTTTGAATGGTAGCCGCTGTCATAGTGCAGTTGGTAGCGAGTTGGACTCTCAATCTAGAGGTCACGGGTTCGATCACCGATGGCAGCACTCATCCTTTCCGACTATTTGTCTCTCACAAATGGGTCGATAATCGTAGACCTATATGGGATAGCAGCTGGAGGCTAGGAAAGGATGTAATGGTAGTACTGGTGTGAGAAATACCAGGATTCCATTGTTAGGTGCTCCAGCCGCCGTGATATAACTGAAAGATCGTTGAAAGTGGCGTAAAACCCCATTCAAACAAACAAACTTATTTGAATGGGGTTTAATACCACTTTTACCTATTTAAATTACCACATAGCAAAATATTAGACTGGTCGAAATTGAAAGAAATTGCAGACTACAGTTAAAACTTTATGAATTTTTTATTTTTTTCATTTTTTGGGAGAAAACATTGTTACTAGCAATTTCTTAATTTTATACTATGTCTATCTTTTTACACTATGTTATCCAAATTATTTTTCTTATACCATTTCCACACAGTGATGCTTTTAAACACCTCCTCAATATTAAGCTTGAAAAACATTGTGGAAAATACACAATGTTTTCCATCCAAAAGGACAAAGATTTTAAAGATTTCATCAACTTAAAATTGACGTCTTCAGCTTCTTTGAATTTGGACAGGTCTAAAATTTTATTGTGTGGGAATGGGTTAAAGGTCTTCAAGAAGCATCATTGTGTCAGAATGGGTTAAACTATCTTTCAGTTATACCATGGCAAATCTTCACTATTCCATTTGCTTCCAGGGTATCACAAGTACTGGGCTTGGGCTCTGAAATGTCTTGTTTTAGGACAGACCTATGTAACCAGTGGCTCAGCTGGTATTAAAACATTGACCTCCAAGTCTGTCATCCTAACCAATGGGTAATACAGGATCCCTTGACTATGATCAACAACTCTGACATTGGTATCAAATGATAAGAGGACTATGATGGTCCTATACAGCTCAGCTCATCATGGTAACTCTAAATCCTTATTGTGAAAATTTGGTAGAGAGCCATTTGGTAATGATTTAGGCTATATAGGAATGGTTTGGGAGAAAGTAACATTTTTAAAGATTTTCTTCTTTATATCTTTGTAAAGTTTAAAAACCACCTTTAGGGTATATGTTGATCTAAGAGTAATAATTTCATGTATGTATGCACATACACCGATACAATGCCATGACAATAGCTGGCAAGCTTTAAGCAATTAAAGCAAAAGAAATGACCAAAAGAACTTCTATTTACCCATTTTGATGCACTGAATAAGCTATACAAAAATTTGTAAGAAAAAGAGAAATATCTTGTACCAAACAACTTTTCCTTTTTTCAGAATACTCAAAGCACATTTTGACACTTGTACTGAAATTCTAACCTCACTTTACTTTTTGTTTGCAGTTTCTTTCATTTTGGACCAGTCTAAAAAAACATTGTATGGCAATAGTCTCATTTCCCTACCCACCTCCTGCTGTAGTTAAGAACTCAATACTTGACATCAGCTTTTCTGGTTTGACATTCTCTGAACCTTTACCAGTCCAGTTTTTAGCTTGAATAGTTACTTTATGGCTTGTGGCAGGAGCTAAACCTAGAGTAATGATAAATACAGAATATCTAAACTATGGCAACTCCTCTATAACCCATTCCCATATGACCCAACTATTCATAGGACCCTAAAATATAAAGGCTTGAGAAAACATCGTGAAAAATGGAGAAATTGCTTGTAACAAGCTGTTTCTTAATTTTCAACAATGTTTTCTTCCCCGATCTTTATAATTTCATCAACTCAAAATTATTGTCTGTAGCTTCTTTTAACCCTTTCCTGGTTAATCCCTGGTTTTTGCGTCCCTGAGATTTTATAATTCAGAAAACATTGTGGAGAAAGAAGAAATTGCTTGTAACAAGCAATTTCTCCTTTTTCCACAATTTTTTCTACCGTAGTAAATGGTTATTTTTCAAATAAAATCAACTTCGAATTTTTCGTCTGCAAAACCTTTGAATTTGGACCAGTCTAAAATTTCAAAAAACAGGAAAGGGTTAATTTAGACAAGATTAAGATTTTGTCTTTTGGTTATCAGTCAAGCAACAATAAAGATCATATTGAACAATAAAACTCCATTGAACCAAACAACAAATGACAAAACCTTATACAAGTAGCAGAAGACAATTAAAATTAAATCTAGATTGAAATTAAGTGCAAAATAATGTTGAAACTATGAGACAAGGAGAAAATGCTTATTACAAGCGATTCCTTCTTTTACCACAATATTTCAAGGCTGTCAAAATGTGTTGTTGCGTGGTTTAGTATCCTCAGTCTGCAGATTTACAAATATTCTCTAAAGTTATCCTTTTTTTCACCATCATATTAGATAGATAAGATTCTTAATGTAGGAAGATTAACCTGTCCCCAAACAAGAGACCCAAGAGGACCTGCTTTGACAAAGTGTTAGTTACTATTGTATTAGCCCAATCCCAAGTAAAAATGCTTTAAGATGCCCCCAAGAAAAAACAAGAGGCCCATGAGGGCCTGAGACGCTCTACTGGTTATCAAGTTTTCCGTTAAAGAAATCTGATATTTAAGGAAGTTAATTAGTCAAAGAAGAATGCATGAAGAAAAAAAATTGGCTTTGTCCCCTTTATCATTTTAAGCAACAATCCTCAAGGCCCCTTTTCCCATGTTTCATGACGGATCATACCAAATTTCAAAAGGAAGGATCCTTATGATGGTACAATCATTCTGTGAAAGTCTAAATACAACAGAGCTCTGCAGAGTGGGCGACTCAGGCGAAAAAGTCGCCTGGTTTCATAAAACTTTGCCTGATTTGCTGATCAAAGCGAAGTCGAAGTCGCCTGGAATTTTCGGGAAGTCGCCTGGATACGATAGGTGATAACCAAATCTGGCCCAGTGGCTATAAAAGTAGGGGACAGTGTGCAATTATACAACTGTCGGTCGGAAGCCCTTTGATCGTAAATCAATTGTGTATCGATACTGTAGTCGCGAGGCCAGCAGATTATCAGAAATAGGGGTATGTTCTGGCAGATAATAGTCAACATGCTTGCTTCATTCACACCTATGCTGATTGGTTTCGGCAATGCTGTGTATACTCTCGGCACTAGAAATCTTTATTTAAAATCCTTTCCCTTCTTAAGTTTTAATTATTTGTGTAAATTAAGTTATCATCAGTCTACGAATTTTTTTGCTTACTTTCACATAATGAGAATAATGGCCGACATTTACGGACGCTGTATCTTTTACAATAAGTCAATTTTTTTTTAAATTTGAAATCTTGATGAAAAATAATTCTGCCGAAAATCTACGTAGAGTAAATTCATTTTTCATTAGAATCCTTCAATTTTAGTTATCTGCTTTAATTGTAACAAGTGAAGAAAATTATGGCAAACAATTTAAAGGCTGCTACGATCTTTTCCTGAGATTCTTGTTATGATACATTCTATCCAAAAACTAAATTTCACTTACTTGTGTTGGTATTAATTCCTTTAAATAACATGTAATCCTATAAAATGGAGCAAATTATCCTGTGTTAACTTTAAACCTCTTCATGTACAGAGTCTGGTTTTGTGTACTGAGCAGTAACCCTTACCCTTTACACACTATAACTGACTTAATCACAGAGGACCTTTTGTGACCAATTAATGACAATTTTTATCCATTTATATGTTATCAGGCAAAGTGCATATACTATAACTTATTACCACACAATCCCCCATTTTGACATCTTGAAATGTTTTTATGGGAAACTGTGGAAAAAGGAGGAAATGTTTGCAGCAAGCAATTTATCCTTTCCCCACATGTTTCTACCCTCTTTGGCACCTTCTTTCTTATTTAAGCTCACTGTGAAATGTCTATTTTAGCTTCATTCAGTTTGTACCAGTCTGATTTTTTTCTTCTGGTAATAGTTTGATTAAATACATATTGTTACAATAAAATCTTTTCTCATTTTCTGCTTCAAATAGAAACACTACTCATTTCATTAAGACTGCCTATACACTATTTGCATTTTTTTTATTAGATGACTTTTTTTATTATATATGAATCTATTATGAAATATTAAAAAAAAATAAATTCAGAATCAAACTCTTGAATTCTCCAACCTAAAAAAAGAACAAGAGGACCATGATGGTCCTAAATCGCTCCCCTGAGTATGATGGTTCATGGCTTTATGATATAAACAAAATGGCAAAGCCCTCTGTCTGATTATTTTTGAGAAGATGTTTACAGATTTCTCTTTTAATCCTAGGTATATTAATGATCCCACCATATAGCACTAATTTCCTGAATATGGTAATGCTTTGAAGTATAGGCATCAATACATACCAAGTATAAAAGCTGTAAGCCTAATGGTTAAAGGAGAAGAAGGTTTTCAAAGATATCATTATTTATTTCTAACTAAAATTAGGGATTGCACAGAAAAGGGCTAATTTTTTAAGTAATTTGGTAGAGGGTCAATGGCTGATGATATGTACCAAATATCAAAGCTCTAGGCTTTATGGTTTGGGAGAAGAAGATTTTCAAAGATTTCCTTCTTTATTCATTTGTAAAATCAGGAATCGCACAGAAAAGGGCTAATTTTCAGAGTACGGTAATTCTTTGAAGTATTTTGGTAGACGGTCAATATATATTATGATATGTACAAAATACCAAAGCTCTAGGCCTTATGGTTTAGGAGAAGAAGATTTTTAAAATTTTCCTTATTTAACCCTTTCCCGTTTAATGAAATTTTAGTGGTCCAAATTGAAAGAGGCTGCAGACGACTATGAGAACTTGATGCCATTTGAAATTAAACCATCCTATGTGGTAGAAAATATTGTGGAAAAAGGAGAAATTGCTTGTTACAAGCAATTTCTTCTTTTTCCACAATGTTTTCTCAAGAATAAAATCACAGGATCGTAAAATCCCGTGTTTGAACGGGAAAGGGTTAATTCTATGTAAAATCAGGGATCGCCCAGAAGAGGGCTAATTTTCTGAATACGGTAATTCTTTGAAGTATTTTGGTAGAGAGTCAATAGATGATGATTTTTACTAAATATCAAAGCTCTAGGCCTTATGGTTTGGGACAAGAAGATTTTTAAAGATTCCCTTCTTTATATCTATGTAAAATCAGGGATCGCCCAGAAAAGAACTAATTTTCAGAATACGGTAATTCTTTGAAGTATTTTGGTAGAGGGTCAATAGATGAAGATGTATACCAAATATCAAAGCTCTAGGCCTTATGGTTTGGGAGAAGAAGATTTTTTAAGATTCCCTTCTTTATTTATATGTAAAATCAGGGATCGCCCAGGAAAAGGGCTAATTTTCAGAATACGGTAATTCTTCAAAGTATTTTGGTAGAGGGTCAATGGATGATGATATATACCAAATATCATAGCTCTAGATCTTACCGTTTGTGAGGAGAAGATTTTTAAGGTTTTTTCATTCCGTTGCCATGGCAACCAGAGTTCTTCATTGATTTCAATTCTTTGAAGTATTTTGAAAGAGCATGACCTAAGGATCATTTCTGTGATTTTTTGTAATTGTGAACGGACGGACAGACATACCGTCGGACGACGGACAATGACCGATCACAATAGCTCTCCCAGAGCACTTTGTGCTCAGGGGAGCTAAAAATACAAAAGTATTTGTTCACAGGAATAAGATCTTTATTGAGGACCTATAAGGATAAGCAGTATTTTCTATTTTTATTGCATGATACATAATATAAAATGCAACTTCTTGGTTGTAAAACTATTTCATTTTCTGATATAAATGAGGAATACGCGCAAAAACTTAATTTTTAACGCGATCCACTTCTCCTGAAAGTCTCACCACTTTTCCCCATTTCGAAATTCTGGGAGTCTGCAGAGCCCTGATACAATCTGATGAAAACTGTGGACTCTAGAGAGTTAACAAGGATTTTTTAATTAGATTTTCATAAGGCCCTTTTTCCCATGTTTCTTGACGGATCATACCCATTTTCGAAAGGAACGATCCTTATGATGGTAAAATCATTCTGAGAAAGTTTGAAGAGAATCCGATGAAAACTGTGGACTCTATTGCGTAAATGAGGATTTTTAATAGAATTTTTAATTAAATTTTCATAAGGCCCCTTTTCCCATGTTTCTTGACGGATCATACCCATTTTCGAAAGGAACGATCCTTATGATGGTACAATCATTCTGTGAAAGTTTAAAGGGAATCCTATGAAAACTGTGGACTTTATCGCGTAAACAAGGAAAAGTTTAACGGCCGGACGCCGGACGGGAAAAAGCCATCGCTATAGCTCTAGTGGCCTTCGGCCAGTAGAGCTAAAAATGTTATCTGGTAATGGGTTAAGCAAAGCTGAAGCAACTGCATATTTACCACATAAATCAACAAAAAAATACACAACAATAGAAATATCATCACTTGTAAAATCTACTTTGTTGACGTTCAGTATACTTTAAGACTGTAATATAAATCAATCAGTACAGACTTAAGAAGATTAATAACTAGAACCCTTCAGTCATCATTTCCTACTTCAATCCTAGGTTATTGCCACTTTTTTAAATTGAGAAAAAAATCAAATATGAGGGCCATGATCTCACTTCATTGCTCAACTGAATTTACTGCCGAGACAAAATTATCTGACCCATTTTAGGTCAATTTAGTAGAAATAGTGATCTAAGGTGTTTCTAAGAATTGATCTGATGTTTGACTCCAAGAAAGACAATTAACAAGGTCACCTGAGTCCAAAGAGCACAAAACTAATAAAAGTACACCAGTTTATGCTACATACTAAATATCAAAGCTCTTAGCCTTTTAGTTTGGGACAAGAAGATTTTTAAAAATTTTCACTAAACAAGCCTATGTTAAACTTGTGACATCTTGGGCTAATGGGCTAATTCTGACCCGGGGGCCATGATTTATACAATCTTGATGGAGATCCACCAGGTGATGCTACATACAAAATATTAAAGATTTAGGACCTCCAGTTTGGGAGAAGAAGAGTTTTAAATTTTCACTATATAAATCCTTTGCAAAATTCGTGACATCTGGTAATGGGCTAATTATGACCCTAGGGCCATAATTCATACAATATTGATAGAGATCCAACAGATGATGCTACATACCAAATATCAAAGCTCAAGGCCTATCTGTTTGAGAGAAGATTTTCAAAGTTTTCACCTTATAAGCCTGTGTTAAATTTGTGACATCCAGGAATGGGCTAATTTTAATCCTGAGGCAATAATTTGTACAATCTTGATAGAGGTTCACAATAGGATACTGTATACTAAATATCAAAGTTTGGGGCATCCTGTATGGGAGAAGAAGATTTTTACAAATTTCACTATATAAGCCCTTTGTAAAACTTGTGACGTCAGGGAATGGGCTAATTCTGTCTCTGGGGCCATGATTTATACAATCTTGCTAGAAATTCACAAGGTGATGCTACATACCAAAGCTCTAGGCCCTCTAGTTTTTGAGAGGATTTTTGAAATTTTCACTACATAAGCCTTTGTTAAACTTGTGACGTCTGGGAATGGACTTAGTTTGATCCTGGGGTTATAATTTATACAATATTGATAGAGGTCCACTAGATGATGCAACATACCAAATATCAGAGCTGTAGGTCTTTTGGTTTGGTAGAAAAAAGATTTTCAAAGTTGTCACTATCTAAACTTATGTACCCCCCCCCCAGCACAGCCATTTCTTGACTATTTTTTTTTCTTGTACAAACTTGATAGTCCTTACCCTAAAGACTCTAAATACCAAATATGAATCTAATCTGACAGCTGGTTCATGACAAGAAGATTTTTAAAGATGTACCCTTTTTGGCCCCTTATGGAGCCCCAAGGGGAGGTAACACCATGACGTGTACAAAGTGAAGTGCCTTCTCATAAGGATGCTTCCTGCCAAGTTTGGTTGAAATCCATCCAAGGGTTCTTAAGAAGAAGTATAAAAAGTTAACGCACGATGCACAGTGCATTATGATGGACAAAACATGATCGCAATAGGTTACCATGACCTTCAGTCAGGTGACCTAAAAACTCATCCATGTTTTCATCAAGACATCTATTTTAGGTAGTATTTGCTTTCAATAGGATATTGTTTCTGGAGTACCAACAGTACTTTTGTAAGAGTTGAATCAGTTTTTCACTCCTAGTGACCACACTTTATACTTATTCAAAAAATTCGGACCAGTTCCCATGTTGACTGATTGATTTAAAACTGTTGCCTTTAGAGAGCATGTTGTACTGAGGTGAGATGGACTGAGTTATTAAACTATTCAATATAAAACCAAATTTCCCTTTATCTACACTTAATCTTGAATTCAATTAAGTTTTAACCAATCAATTCATGTGCCATGTTAGATATTAGGTTAGAACATGTTAAGGTGTAACAAGCCTGACAATATAAGACATAATTCTATCTGATTTCCTTGTAACTATTACAAATTTGTTTCATTATCCTGTCATGTAAATATCAGTCCTTCAAGACCTCAAGCTCACAGTCCTAGAAATTTTCACAGATATCTAAAATCTAATGCCAATCATCAAGGCTCTGAGAATAACAACAGAATTCTTATTCATTTGTTTTTAGTTTCTAGCTAGTATTGAGAGGAGTTTTCACAAATTTAATTTTATAGCAATTTTTCAGAGAATCCCTTAAAGATCATTCCAAAAGGATGTCAATAACAGAGATTGTTAGTTTATACTAATTTATTTTAGTTCGATTGTGAAGAAAGCTTTATTGAGTTACTCTCGAACACTAACAATCCAGATGTTTTTCATGTCCCTGAAGAGAGGCAGTGGCTGAACATCACTGCTACCCACTTTTACAGCTGGGTAGACTGGGGCTGGCTATTAAGTGTCTTGCCCATGAACACACCCTGGTGATGTTGGGGCTCGAACCCATTACCTTCAGATCACGAGTCAAACACCTATACCACTCAGCCATCGAGGCAGTCAACAGAGATTGTTGATGACCATATAAATAAAAACTTATACACTAATACATTATACAGTTAATAGTCTCAATACAAGACAATAAAATCATATGCTAGTCCAATCATAGATGTTATGATTTGAAGATTAAATGAAAAAAAAAATGTGAGCAAAGGAGAAACTAAGCTAAGAAGCAACTAATACATAGGCAACTTTTTTTCTGAGAATATTTCCCATATATTTCATTTCAAAATAAATAATTAAGTGGAAATGAGTTTAAAGGCAAGGTAGAGGATACCAACGAAG
Source organism: Fragum fragum (assembly GCA_946902895.1). NCBI lineage: Eukaryota > Metazoa > Mollusca > Bivalvia > Cardiida > Cardiidae > Fragum > Fragum fragum. The sequence goes on along the minus strand of OX336376.1, from coordinate 49,275,368 downwards.
ATACAGATAAAACATTTAAATTGTCAGACTTGTTGAATAAGGCGTGTGAAACATTGAGCAATATAATACCTGTGAGGTAATGTGAGAACACCCCAGGTTTAACTACTCTTATTTCTACATTGTTAACAGAAATGGCATGAGAGAGGCAGCTGTCACCAGGCGTCCATGATATTGTGGCTGAGCTTGCAGTGACGTCACTGACACGCAGGTCAAATGGTGCAGGGATCACCTCTGTGAAGGAACGGGAAATATGTCACATGATGTGGAAACTATACATGACAACATACTTGTATAAAACAACAAGAGCACTGCTCACGGGTGCCAACGCTCGGCTGCAGTCAAAAAAGGGGCATAACTCTTACAAAATTGTTTTTAGAGTTATCCTCCTTGATAGTCTAGATAGCTCTTGTGATAGTCAATACCAATGAGGATATCTTCAATAACAACAGAGATATGACCAAGGTTAAGGTTTGTCAAGCCAACGACGCTCAGGTGATGACAATACCTCGGGTTTTCTCCGAAAACAGTCGAGCTAAATTATTAAATGATACCACTATATGAAAAGCTGGAAAAACATTTTTCTTCCAAATTTTGTATAGTCATTTAAGAATTTATCTATCCAAATTCCATATTTATAATGAAATTCTTTCCTGTAAAATTTGACACAGCAGTTGTGACTTGTTATCTCGATTTTTGCAGATAATCTGAGATTAAGGTGAAAATAAGAACTACCCATGAACATTAAGTTAGGTTTCGGGTAAATCACTATGATTGTGTAGATTGATTTTGTGTTGACCTTGTATGACCTCATCAACATGGTCATAGCATGTATTTTTCATGATTTTTGTTATTTGCTTAAAACAACGAGGTTTAACTACAAAACGCTGCAATTTCAGATTTTCACACCTCAAACATCGATGATAAATCAATCTTATAATTACCTCATCAATCAATATTTTGTTAATAATATTATCTGCTTAATAGGGAAATTTCAACATGCAAATTGAAATTCACCCTGAAAAACAACTTGAAATTACAGGCATTTTACAGTTTCAAGATAAACATTCAATTTTATATGATATGTAGAAGGGAAGTTTCTGTAAACTTCAGATTTCCAGTTAGAGATAAGGAGTGTCAACTATATATTGCTATCAACACTGTGACATTTCTATGTATAATATAGAACAACATATAAACCAATTGAGGAACTTCAAATATTTCATTGTCTGGTATCAATGGTATTAATAGGAAATAAACTTCAAACTTAAATGGTTTATTTGATTTTTTTCCTTAAGTTTAAATAAAACTTTTTTAAATGAAACAATTTTTTCCATTTCAATATAAAAAATGTTTCTTTTCATTTAGTGGTTCATCTTTCTCAATTACATAATGTTCAACTATAGGCTACAAATAAGCTGCTAAGCTCCAAACCCAACATTCGATTTGAAAAATCCATCTTCCCATTTTTTACTTTCCTTTAATAACTAGTAAAGCCAACCACCAAATAAATCAGTTTTATGCTCACTTTTATTTTCTTGTTTTGATTTAACATTTCCCATATACAAACCTTTTTTTAACAATACCAAGTAACAAAGACGTTATCTAGTTCTCTATTTCCCTTTTCTTGCTTTTCCTTTTATTGCATTACATTTAAATAATGTTTTTCAGATGACCAATCTCAGTTGTAGGAAATGTTTGTCAAGTAGCTATAATCTACTCTCCCATTTCAATGATCTTTATCCAGTTTTAGTTTGAAGCAGTATCAAGACAGGCATAAATTTCATCCACTCATCCACACATACCAAGTAGATTTGATATCAAAATTCTTATAGATTATTTTGGGAACATATTACAGGTACGGAACATTCTGACAAGGTGATGTGCTTTCATATTGTGAAGGTAGTGTTAACAATATGGAAAATGTTTTGACAAAGGTTACCTGTTTCTATATCAAAATATCTATCTACAATAGTAAACAAGGAAATATTGAAAAATCTTATCTAATAAATGAAAATTGTGGGAAAGCACAATTAAGGCATTTACTGTAACCAACCAAAGCAATATTAGCTTGAAAAATATCTGGTCATTTGAGACACATCCCATAGTCTCTCTTGACATATATAAAGAAAATGATCTGAAATTTTCTCATATTCATCATGTCGTAATATTTTCTGTTGAAAAGACAAGACAGTTCTCAATGGCTAAAAATATTGGCATAGTTAATTAATGACTGTTTTAATAGACCTGTCTATGTTATAAATGTTCTAAGTTAAAGCAAAGCAATTAATATTGTTTAACTTTGTAAGACAAAATCAGCTGAAAATAGAAAATCTGATAGAAAAAAATGGCAAGTCTATTCTACAAAACATTATTTGTAATGATATTGTTAAAGTTAGATAAAAGTGCAGAATTTTAAAAGTATGACCTACCTTTTCCAACAAGGATAGTACACTGGTTGTCATGTGACTGTCCAACAGAACTGATACAACGAACACTTACTCTGTGTATCTGAAAAGAGTGAAAACTTCAATTTTAACAGATGTAGTGGTGAATTTCTAAGTATCCATTTTATGGATGAATGTATTTAGATGTGCTTCATGTTTGTACAATATTATATGCTGATTTTAACTTATATCAGGCTGAACCTAATATTGATGCAGGAGATATTGATTTAAATCATCCTGTAGTATGATCTTTGTCTACAACACCAGTTTGTCCCTGTCAGAGTGTATAAAATTGATCAAAAGTAAAATTGCCCCTATTTATTTGGGCCTTCCAATGCTTTCAATGCTTTTAGATTTTTTTCTTCATTTGCATCCAGAGGTTCAAAATTATACAAACTTAACTGAAACCCATGGTATGAAAAACTAAAGCTTTGGCTGGGAATAAGGGACCATTGCTGAATATCAGAAACCAAGTACCAAATTTATCCTAATAATTGCTGCTAAAATCTACCATTTTTATTAGTCTTCAATATTAACTAGTGATTCCAATAAATACTAACACCCTACTTTGATCAAATATTAGCTTCCATTACTATTTCTGTTATTCAGATAAAGCAACATAACATGTTTTTGTGTCCAAATTATTTGATTGATTGAATGGAGTTTAACACCACTTTTAGCAGTATTTCAGCCATATATCGCGGCAGCTGGAGCACCTAACAATGGATTCCTGGTATTTCTCACACCAGTAATACCACTGCATCCTTTCCTAGCCTCAAGCTGCTATCTGTGTCCAAATTAAAATTTTAATACATTTATCACTGTGAAAAAAAGCCATTGTCACTTCATATTGTAATGTGACAATATTGAAAGGTTGCTGACTCCTCTATTGAAGTTATTCTACCTCAATGCAGACCAAAGTCATCAAATGACAGCTAGGACTAGGACCACAGCTTCAAGGAATTATAGACACCTTATCCAGTGTATGACTTTTCACCAATCTTGTTTATACCAATAACTCTCCTAATCATTCCTAATAACTCATTCATTTTTAAATCAACTCTAAAATAGCCCAACTCAATTAGCTCATAGACAATGACGCTTTCTGATACCCCAAAAGAAAAAAGTTTTGGTAAACATTGTTGAATTTCTTCATTTTCCACAATTCTATCTACCCCATAACAAATCTTCTTTGAAAATCCATTGACTAAATATTGTTGTCTGCAACTTCATTGCATTTCGACCAATTTTAAAATTTCTCATGTAGAAATGGGTTACAGGTCATTTTTCTAATAAACTCAAGTGCAATTATTGAAATATACTCTGTGTTTCATTACAAGGTCTAGCCCAGTTAGCCCCGTCTATTACATCGTATACTCTAAATCCTGGGGTCCCCTGGGGTTGTGAGTTTGATCCCATGGGGTTATGAGTTTGATCTCCTGTTTGGCAAAAATTCTTTCCCCATTTTGATGAAAGTCATAGCAGTATGCGTCATTTGTCTCGCACTAATAGGCAAATAATGAGTAATGCACCAAAGTTGGTGTGAGGTCCTGTCACTCTATTGATGTGAGGTATGACAAGAAACTATGGTTAGGTGCACCAGCCACTCTATAATGGTAATTGCTGTTAAAAGTGGCATTAACCCATTTCCAGACACTGACACTTTTTGACCCCCCTCCCCCCAAAAAAAACCCAAAACAAAAAAAATCAAAGGACTGAAGGTCCAGAATGTTGCCATGATCCAGAATAATTATGATTTTATTATTCACAATATTTGGGATGATTCAAAAATATCTGAGTAACATTCTCAATTTCAGAGGAACTGTATCATGTTAATCTAGTCAGAATTGATGTATAACATAAGAATAAAAGATTTTTACATTTAATTATGTTTAATACAGTCTTGTCCCACAAAACACTTTGTGAAAGATTAATGAAAGTGAGAATTGATTACATTTGAGAATAAAGGAAAACTAGAGGCGCTTGAGCGCCTGATTTGCTCCACCGGCCTGAATTTACTTATCATTCCCGAGAAATTTGGTTGAAAACCATCCTGCAGGTTGTAGCTTTTCACAGTTTACAATATATGGAAATAAGTCCAATCAATTAAAGCAATGTTAACAGCCAATCAATTCCTTTTTAGCAATCTGATAAGGGGTCACCAAAGGATCATTCTGGAGAAATTTTATAAGAAATCCATCATATGGTTTCTTAGAAGATTTTCAAAGCTTTCGACATATATGGATATAATTCCCAACACATAAAAGCCATGTTTTCTGTCCTATCAAAATTCTTTGAAGGAATTTAATAAAAAGGCAACCAAAGGATCAATCCAGTGAAATTTGGTTGAAATCGATCCATTGGTATCTGAGAAGAAGATTTTCAAAGTTTTCACCATATATGATAATAGGCCCGCCCATTAAAGCCATATTTTTCATCCTGTCTTAATTCTTTGAAGGAATCTGATAAAGTATCACCCCATGAGCATTCTTGTAAAATTTGGTTGAAATCAATCTATTGGTTTCTTAGAAGAAGATTTTTAAAGGTTTCACCATATTTGGTAATTAGTCCCACCCATTAAAGCCATGTTACCGGGGGTATTCATTCGATAAAAATTCTTTGAAGAATCTGATACAGGTTCACCCAATGATCATTTCTGTGAAATTTGATTGAAATGCATCCACCGGTTTCTGAGAAGAAGATTTTCAAAGCTTTCACCATATATGGAAATAGGCCCGCCCATTAAAGCCATGTTATTCATCCCATCAAATTCTTTTAGGAATCTGATAATTGTTCACCCAAGGATCATTTCTGTGAAATTTGGCTGAAATCCATCCACCGGTTTGTGAGAAGATTTTCAAGGCTTTCACCATATATGGAAATTAGCCACGCCCATTAAAGCCATGTTTTTCATCCAATCAAAATTCTTTGAAGGAATCTGAAAGAGGGTCGCCCAAGGTTAATTTCTGTGGAATTTGGTTGGAATCTGGTCAGTACTTTCTGGGGAGAAGATTTAAAAAGTAAAAGTTTACGGCTGGACGGACAACTGGATGGACGGATGCACAGACGTACACAACAGACACAACACCATGACAATAGCTGACTGGCTTTCAGCCAGTGGATTTACAAATAGGCATAAGTTGATGAGTTACATCTAGCTTTTAATGTTGAATTATAGATATCTCCTTTCCTGTTTTGCAAATATAGACAGTCCAAATTGAATGGTTTTAAGACCACAATTTAAAGTTGATTTAATATGAAAATCAGCCAATCAGTAGGTGGGATGTAACAAGAAATTACTCTTTTTTCCACAAAGTTTTCTCAAGATTTTAATCAGAGATATAACATCAGGGATTGAACAGGAAATGGTTAAATAGATATCATTTAGAAAATAGTATTTACTAAAATTCAAACAAAGGGGGACAGTAACCAGTACTTCTATTTATCTCCCTTTGACCATAAATTGTATTGGGAAATGTTTGTGATTCAAAATTGCTACACCTGAAAAGTGTTGAAAAGACGTTATCAAGAGTAAACCATGTATGTTTATTTTTGTAAACATTAGACAAAATACTCTAAATTAAATGGAAACAATTTTACATACTTAAACTACCAGGTAAAAATGAAAGGTTATGAAAACAAGACAACTATATTTTAGTCTAAGTAGCCGAGTTATTGGGACTGACCCATAAGTAAAGAACAAATACCAGAGCCAAGTAGTCCCTGCTCCAGATAAAGAGAGTGATTTCTATTTGATTATCATTTCAGCAAATCTTATGTTGTGGGGACTATCACACCTTCTTATTTAGAGCTTATCAGTTAGACAAAACCACTGCTAACAACCTTTACTCATCTTCAAGAGCACACCCAGAACACACTCAAATGACAACAAAATGTCAGCTAAACTGACGTTTGGCAACATAAAAAACACATAATGCTTTCCATCTCAAAAGATAACAAGAGGCCCAGTGGGCCTTAACGGTTACCTGAGTAAAAGAGCACCAAGACAAGTGATTTTGTTTGAAAGAATTAGAAAAAGGTGTGGTTGAAATCCCCTCAGGAGTTCTTGAGAAGAAGATGAAATATTTAAAAGTTACCAAAAATGACCCCCTTTTGGTCCCCATTTTAGGCACCCCTGACCTCCAGCCTTTTAATTTTCACAAATCTGTATAATAAGTACCCAATGATGCTTTTCACCAAGTTAGTTTGAAATTGGCTTAGTACTTCATCAGAAGAAGGTGAAAATGTGAATTTTTTAACATGATGAACTTTGACCTCTGGGTGTGGCCCCATACATGACCCCAGGGGCATGAATTTCACAATTTATAATATACCTGTCCTAGTTGTCATGCACACAGAATATTTAAGCTCTGGCATTAACGGTTTATTAGAAGAAGATTTTTAAAGAAGTACCAAAAATTACCCCTTTTTGGCCCCTATTTGGGCCCCTTTGACCCCCAGAACCCCTATTTTCATAAACTTGAATTTGCATTCCCCAATGATGCTTTCTACCAAGTTTGGTTGAAATCCGCCCAGTAGTTCTTGAGAAGAAGATGAAATATTTAAAAGTTACCAAAAATTACCCCCTTTGGTCCCCATTTTAGGCACCCCTGACTTCCAGCCTTTTAATTTTCACAAATCTGTATAATAAGTACCCAATGATGCTTTTCACCAAGTTAGTTTGAAATTGGCTTAGTACTTCATCAGAAGAAGGTGAAAATGTGAATTTTTTAACATGATGAACTTTGACCTCTGTATGTGGCCTAATACATGACCCCAGGGGCATGAATTTCACAATTTATAATAAACCTGTCCTAGTTGTCATGCACACAGAATATTTAAGCTCTGGCATTAACGGTTTATTAGGAGAAGATTTTTAAAGAAGTACCAAAAATTACCCCTTTTTTGGCCCCTATTTGGGCCCCTTTGACCCCAAGAACCCCTATTTTCACAAACTTGTATTGGCATCCCCCAATGATGCTTTCTACCAAGTTTGGTTGAAATCCGCCCAGTAGTTCTTGAGAAGAAGATGAAATATTTAAAAGTTACCAAAAATGACCCCCTTTTGGTCCCCATCTTAGGCACCCCTGACCTCCAGCCTTTTAATTTTCAAAAATCTGTATAATAAGTACCAAATGATGCTTTTCACCAAGTTAGTTTGAAATTGGCTTTTAGTACTTCATCAGAAGAAGGTGAAAATGTGAATTTTTTAACATGATGAACTTTGACCTCTGGGTGTGGCCCCATACATGACCCCAGGGGCATGAATTTCACAATTTATAATATACCTGTCCTAGTTGTCATGCACACAAAATATTTAAGCTCTGGCATTAACGGTTTATTAGAAGAAGATTTTTAAAGAAGTACCAAAAATTACCCCTTTTTGGCCCATATTTGGGCCCCTTTGACCCCCAGAACCCCTATTTTCACAAACTTGAATTGGCATCCCCCAATGATGCTTTCTACCAAGTTTGGTTGAAATCCGCCCAGTAGTTCTTGAGAAGAAGATGAAATATTTAAAAGTTACCAAAAATTACCCCCTTTTGGTCCCCATTTTAGGGCCCCCTGACCCCCAGCCTTTTTATTTTCACAAATCTAATAACCATTACCAAATGATGCTTTTCACCAAGTTAGTTTGAAATTGGCTTTGTACTTCATCATCAGAAGATGAAAATGTGAATTTTTTAACATGATGAACTTTGACCTCTGGGTGTGGCCCCATACATGACCCCAGGGGCATGAGTTTCACAATTTTTGATATACCTGTCCTAGTTGTCATGCACACAAAATATTTAAGCTCTGGCATTAACGGTTTATTAGAAGAAGATTTTTAAAGAAGTACCAAAAATTACCCCTTTTTGGCCCCTATTTGGGCCCCTTTGACCCCCAGAACCCCTATTTTCACAAACTTGTATTGGCATCCCCCAATGATGCTTTCTACCAAGTTTGGTTGAAATCCGCCCAGTAGTTCTTGAGAAGAAGATGAAATATTTAAAAGTTACCAAAAATGACCCCCTTTTGGTCCCCATTTTAGGCACCCCTGACCCCCCAGCCTTTTTATTTTCACAAATCTGAATAACCATTACCAAATGATGCTTTTCACCAAGTTTGTTTGAAATTGGCTATGTATTTCATCAGAAGAAGATGAATATGTGAATTTTTTAACATGATGAACTTTGACCTCTGGGTGTGGCCCCATACATGACCCCAGGGGCATGAATTTCACAATTTATAATATACCTGTCCTAGTTGTCAGGCACACAAAATATTTAAGCTCTGGCATTAACGGTTTATTAGAAGAAGATTTTTAAAGAAGTACCAAAAAATACCCCTTTGGCCCCTATTTTGGCCCCTTTGACCCCCAAAACCCCTATTTTCACAAACTTGAATTGGCATCCCCCAATGATGCTTTCTACCAGGTTTGGTTGAAATCCGCCCAGTAGTTCTTGATAAGAAGATGAAATATTTAAAAGTTACCAAAAATTACCCCCTTTTGGTCCCCATTTTAGGGCCCCCTGACCCCCCAGCCTTTTTATTTTCACAAATCTGAATAACCATTACCAAATGATGCTTTTCACCAAGTTAGTTTGAAATTGGCTTTGTACTTCATCAGAAGGAGATGAAAATGTGAATTTTTTAACATGATGAACTTTGACCTCTGGGTGTGGCCCCAAACATGACCCCAGGGGCATGAATTTCACAATTTTTAATATACCTGTCCTAGTTGTCATGCACACAAAATATTTAAGCTCTGGCATTAACGGTTTATTAGAAGAAGATTTTTAAAGAAGTACCAAAAATTACCCCTTTTTGGCCCCTATTTTGGCCCCTTTGACCCCCAGAACCCCTATTTTCACAAACTTGAATTGGCATCCCCAAATGATGCTTTCTACCAAGTTTGGTTGAAATCCGCCCAGTAGTTCTTGAGAAGAAGATGAAATATTTAAAAGTTACCAAAAATTACCCCCTTTTGGTCCCCATTTTAGGGCCCCCTGACCCCCCAGCCTTTTTATTTTCACAAATCCTAATAACCATTACCAAATGATGCTTTTCACCAAGTTAGTTTGAAATTGGCTTTGTACTTCATCAGAAGAAGGTGAAAATGTGAATTTTTTAACATGATGAACTTTGACCTCTGTATGTGGCCTAATACATGACCCCAGGGGCATGAATTTCACAATTTTTAATATACCTGTCCTAGTTGTCATGCACACAAAATATTTAAGCTCTGGCATTAACGGTTTATTAGAAGAAGATTTTTAAAGAAGTACCAAAAATTACCCCTTTTTGGCCCCTATTTGGGCCCCTTTGACCCCCAGAACCCCTATTTTCACAAACTTGAATTGGCATCCCCCAATGATGCTTTCTACCAAGTTTGGTTGAAATCCGCCCAGTAGTTCTTGAAAAGAAGATGAAAATGTTTAAAAGTTAATGGACGACGGACGACGCACGACGGACGAAGACGGACAAACGATGATTGCAATAGGTCACCATGACCATTCGGTCAGGTGACCTAAAAATATTAAAAATTTCAGCAACTAAAAATTGTGGCCTGCAACATCTTTGAATTTCGGCCAGTCTAAAATTTGGTTGTCTTGTAACAGATTCAAACCCCAAACAACTAACAATTCATTTCAAAGTCTTCAATATTATTAAGAACTAAAAGTAATGCAAGACTTTAGTTTGTTTTTTTTTACTTAAGTTTTTTTAATTACTGAAACATTCAAATGATTCAAATCACAGATTAGTTCTAAATAGCAATATGATTCAAACAACAAACCTTTCTTGACTCCACATTTTCTAACAATGCTTTTGTTCTCTCATTGCCTCGAATAGCTGTTTTGAAATCACCGTCCAGGAACACATGATAGGAGCGAATTTCTGATGGACCAATTTCATCAGGGGGACGCCAGCTTACTAATATACTACTGGCTAACTGTCTGTCCAGCTGTAGATTTTTGGGGAAAGGAGCACCTTAAGTAAACGGACATAAAAGATATTACAATAAAATCAAATTCAGACCAAAAACAATACTTAAACTAAAACAAATACAATACAAATGCAAAATATTTCCAAATTCAACCAAATCACTTTTCTATAAATTTATGCAGCAGTTCCAAAGAGTACTCACCAGTTTGTGAAGCATTTCTTGCAGAATTTTCTTTATTTTTTACAGTTTCTTCATCTTCTTCTTCAATATCCTCTAGATCACTTGTGACCTCTAGTTTTAAACGATCTACAATAAAGAAATGTATGATGACAGAGGGTTAAAATCAGTTATACAGAAGAACTCTCTCAAAGAATTGACCTTTAGTGAGATACTTTACTCTATATTGCTAAGTCAACCTCTTTGATAAAAATCATAAAAATTTTTTAGCCATAAGACACAAATTTTCTAAGATTCAAGCTCATACAATTTCGAGAGCAGTTTTAAGGAAAAAAATTCAGAATATTTGTCTGGTGACTTTTTGAACCAGAAGCATAACAATGACCTTAATCTGTAAACCATCTTGAACAATTCATTTAGATAGCCTTGTAACATATACTATTAACAACACAATATTTTCAGTGATAAAAAGCAGAAGTTAATTTAATAACAAAGTCAATTCAAGCTTATAATATCATTAAAGCTTAGAGTTTGACCTTGATTTTTTAACCAAGCCAAAAACACCTCTTAACAATTATGATTGTACCGGTAATATTATTAGAGTCCATCTATAAAAAGTATTAACAAGAGTGCCATAGTCACAATATACGCCGCCACTTTGCTGCTGTTTCACAAAAATAATTATAGACACTACTTATTTTGACAGAACCAAATTCAAAACATTTGCAGAATACCTTTTTAAATTGTCAAGTTCAAACTGTTTGTTATGATTTATTGATTGAATGGGTCCAGAGACTAAGTGTCACAAGGCTGCAATTTCAATAAGCTCCAGAGACTAAGTTTTAAGGGGGCATAACTGAGGCAAAATCAATGAACCATGAAATCCTTACTTCATGCACATCTACCAATTAAGGTGATAACATCCATCAAGTTTCATTAAGATCCAGCCATAAACTTAGGAGGAGTTGCGTTCACAAGGCTGCAATTTCAATAAGCCCCAGAGACTAAGTTTTAAGGGGGCATAACTGAGGCAAAAGTCAGTGAACGATAAAATCCTTACTTCATGCAAATCTACCAATTAAGGTGATAACATTGACCAATTTTCAAAAAGATCAAGCAAGAAACTTAGGAGGAGTTGCATCAACAAGGTATAATTTCAACAAGAGCCATGTCGGACATGGCCATCCCCCGCCGTAAAAGCTTGATAGTAAACTGAAGCCAGTTTGATTAAGGCTTGTTGTGCACTGCATTTCTTCAGTTCGATAATAGCTTTTATACTTTCAAAGATTGCTCAGGACAAAATGTAAGTGTTTAAAAGAACAAAGGGCAATAACTCCAAAACTATGCAAGCAAGAGTTGTGGTTCTTGTGCACTGCACTTCTCCTCAACGAGATCTATTCACCTATGAAGTTTCAAGTTAATAGCTATTATACTTTCAGAGATATAACCCGGACAAAATCTTAGTCTTTAAAACAACAAAGGGCAATAACACCTAATTTATGCAAGCAAGAGTTGTGGTTCTTGTGCACTGCACTTCTCATCAACAAGATGTATTGAATTATGAAGTTTCAAGTTGATAGCAATTATACTTTCAGAGATATTCCCCAGACAAAATGTTAGTGTTTAAAAGAACAAAGGGCAATAACTCCAAAATAATGCAAGCAAAAGTTGTGGTTCTTGTGCACTGCACTTCTCCTCATTGAGATGTACCCACCTATGAAGTTTCAAATTGATAGCAATTATACTTTTATAGATTTGCTCCGGACAAAAAGTAATTGTTTAAAAGAAAAAAAGGGCAATAACTTAAAATTATGAAAGCAAGAGTTGTGGTTCTTGTGCACTGCACTTCTCCTCAACGAGATCTATTCACCTATGAAGTTTCAAGTTAATAGCTATTATACTTTCAGAGATACAACCCGGACAAAATCTTAGTCTTTAAAACAACAAAGGGCAATAACACCTAATTTATGCAAGAAAGAGTTGTGGTTCTTGTGCACTGCACTTCTCATCAACAAGATGTATTGAATTATGAAGTTTCAAGTTGATAGCAATTATACTTTCAGTGATATTCCCCAGACAAAATGTTAGTGTTTAAAAGAACAAAGGGCAATAACTCCAAAATAATGCAAGCAAAAGTTGTGGTTCTTGTGCACTGCACTTCTCCTCAATGAGATGTACCCACCTATGAAGTTTCAAATTGATAGCAATTATACTTTTATAGATTTGCTCCGGACAAAAAGTAATTGTTTAAAAGAATAAAAGGGCAATAACTCAAAAATTATGCAAGCAAGAGTTGTAGTTCTTGTGCACTGCACTGCACTTCTCATCAACAAGATGTATTGAATTATGAAGTTTCAAGTTGATAGCAATTATACTTTCAGAGATATGCCCCAGACAAAATGTTAGTGTTTAAAAGAACAAAGGGCAATAACTCCAAAATAATGCAAGCAAAAGTTGTGGTTCTTGTGCACTGCACTTCTCCTCAATGAGATGTACCCACCTATGAAGTTTCAAATTGATAGCAATTATACTTTAAGAGATTTGCTCCAGATAAAATCTTAGTCTTTAAAAGAACAAAGGGCAATAACTCCAAAATTATGCAAGCAAGAGTTGTGGTTCTTGTACACTGCATTTCTCCCAAATGAGATATATCCACCTATGAAGTTTTAAGTTAATAGCAATTATACTTTCAGAGATTTGCTCCGGACAAAATCTTAGTCTTTTAAACTACAAAGGGCAATAACTCAAAATTATGCAAGCAAGAGTTGTGATTCTTGTGCACTGCACTTCTCCTCAATGAGTTCTAACGACCTATGAAGTTTCAAGTTGATAGCAACTATACTTTCAGAGATATGCTCCAGACAAGTTTAGTGAGGGAAGGACGGAATTACGGAAGGACAGAAGGATGGACGGAGACAATTACTACCCCCTTCCCAGAAATGGCGGGGATAATAAGCCCCAGAGACTATGTTTTAAGGGGGCATAACTGAGGCAAAAATCAATGAACCATAAAATCTTTACTTCATGCACATCTACCAATTAAGGTGATAACATCTACCAATTTTCAAAAAGATCCAGCTAGAAACTTAGGAGGAGTTGTGCTCCAAGAAAAGTGGACGTATGTCCATACACACGTACGTACGTACGGACAGACGGAGAAGATGACCCCAATATACGGCAGTGTATAAAAACCGGGGATGTATCTGGGATGTATCTGGACAGTCACCAAAAAGACATTTAATCAAAGCGCTGACAGCACTGAAAGCCTGAGATATCCTAACAGGAGATATTTAATCTGGGAAGAAAAAGTTTGATGGTCGGATTATCAGAGCTGCCACTTTCTACCCAAATCTACTGTCTATTATGAGCAGATCTGCCAATTTGTGTGTTAGGGGACACAACCTGCTTGCAATAATTTTCATCCTGTTGAGGTATTGTAACGATATATTTACATGCATATATCATTACATATTTTTCACCCGATCAAAATGCTTTGAAGGGATCTGATAAAGGCCACCCATGGATCCTTCCTGTGAATTTTGGTTGAGTTTGGTTGATTTATGTTCAGTAATTTCTGAGAAGAAGATTTTTAAAGTAAAAGTTGACGGACGGACGGACAGCTCGTTGGCTTTCAGCCAGTGGAGCTAGCGAGAGAGAGCTAGAGAGTGAGAGAGATGGGGGAATGGAGCGTGTAGAAAGCTCTTTCGTGCGATGTGAGTTTTCTACCACACAGACCAATTTTGTTATGTAAATATGTGCTTTATAATCTCCAGATAAAGACAGCCAGAGAGGGCGGGCGGTCATTTACCAGGTTAACATGATTATGTTCACCTCTCAAACGTTGCATCCTTTGGGTAGAATTCGGAGGTAAAAATTTATAGACACAAAGTCCGAGCATGACCAAATTGTTTTCAGACAGTGCGAATATGATCCTATGAATGACCAATTGATTTGTAAAACAAAACATTCCAAGCGTGCATAAAAACGACAGCTTTGCTTATCAGCTTTATACAGCAACTTTGTCTAACCGGACCGTTTAAACATTGTTACTCTAGAATAAGTAATATTATTTTGGTATGAAACAATCATCTTAATTTTTCTTAACAATATGATATGATTATATATGTTTAATAATTTCCAATTAATTATATATCTCCTTTCTCTCTTTCCATTCACTCGTCAAGTTTTGATAATTTTGCCAAATTCAGAACACTCACACGAAAGTACTGTTCATCAAGCCGACAGCTTTCAATGAGTCATATCTAACCTTTGTCTATCTCGCCTCAATCGGGTGTATTAATTTATGGTCAGATCCAATCTACTTTTGAAGCGACAGAAGATCACATTGTTTTGGTAGATGTTTTACATTATGTTTTCACATTAAACTCTGCATGGGTTTGAATTTTTAGCATGGTAACTTTAGCCTCAGATTGCTTACACAATCTCAGGCTAAAAAAACTGTGTCTTGTCAAAAAATCCTGGGGGTCTTTTGATTATCTTACCAATGTCTCAAAATATCTGTACGAGTAACAGCAAAGAAAGAAATTACTTAATTGCAACTGAAATCAGTGGCTTTAAATCAGTTTCTTTTCTTGTTGATTCACAACATGAAGCATTCAAACATTTGAGTCACATGTAATCTGTTCACATGCATTACCTGGCACCAGTTCTGCTTGTTTTTCAGTCTCATCTCCACTATCGAAATCCAGATCTTGTTGCACACTGTCAGCCATTGTACTGTCTTCATCAATATGGCCGGCCATTGCTACTGCAGCATGGAACTCTGGTAAATCTTCCTCTACAAAGTGTGTCATTTTGAATTTATTCACACAACTAGCCTTCATTATCAAAGGCTTAGTTTATAACGTTTCAAGTTTTAAACTTTCTTAGCAATTAAGAAACGATAGAAACCAACTGATAACTAAGGAGCCGTTGCCCCCAGCCTAACCCTATATCTTAGTGGGACTATGCAACAGTGAAGAAGATGTAAAAAGTCCAGGACAACTGTTTAACCTTTCAGAAAACTGTTATAGAAATAGACAAAATCAAAGCCAATCAAATAGCTGCACAATTCAGCACTTCACTTCATTTTGTATCCAATATAAATATTCACAGTTTTATGTCGATCAAAACCAGAATTTTGGTATGTTTGTCAAATGAAAAATAATGGTTTTAAATTGAATCTTACCAGCCACTTTCTCTATAAAGTTTGAAGGCACCAAACCTCTTCTTCCATCTATCAACTCCCCATCGTAGAAGCCATCCTACAATATTTATATTGATATAGAGCCTTTTTGATCTCATCTTTCTACTTGATTTTCAACAATTTTGGGCATTACTAAAACTAATTGTTGTGAACTATTCAGCTGCGTGACCATATTAAAGTCTTGTTAAATTTCTTTACAAAATGATTTAAGTGTTTGCCCCAAAAAGTCTTTTCATGACAAACACAATTAAAATTCTGATGATAATAATGTAACATATCATTTCAATGATAAAACAAGAAAGATATTTATTAGACAAGAAGTCATTCAAGTCTTTACCTTGGAATAAAATTCTTTCAGTAAATAATGACCCCTTCAAATTTATTTTGTTTTATTTTTGTCACCTTATATTCATCAAATGTATTTGTTATTTCATTTTTTTTTACAGAGGAGTGAAGTGAGAATCATTTGATGAAAGTTAAGTACACTACCTCATCCATATCTCCATAGATCAGGACATAATCTCCTGCATGCAGTGGAAGCTCTGCCTCTGGATTCTCATTGGGTGAACACTTATTAGGGTCATAACTATATTTTGCAATGTAAACTTGGATTGGTCCTTTCTTTGCAAGTGCGGAGAGACGACTATCGCCGAGTGACATTTCTGATATATCCTTGTCACCTTTGTGATCCCCCTTACTGCCCATACCTGAGTCGTCCTCTCTCCCTGAAAACACACAAACTGTTGTTATCCTTTGTCTATATGCTGACAGAAAACTTACAAGAGGACCATGATGGTCCTAAATCGCTCCCCTGAGTATGATGGTTCATGGCTTTATGATATATACAAATAAGCAAAGCCTTCTGTCTAATTATTTTGGAGATGCTTTTAAGGATTTTCTCTTTCAATCCTAGGTATATTAATGATCCCAGCACATAGCAATATTTATTGTTGATGGACATATAGAACCATCTTCTGCAACTTCTTTTAGTTTGGACCAGTCTAAAATTTCATCATCTGTGAATGAGATCAATGTCAATTTCACATGAGTAAGTAATTTGAAACAAGAGGACAATAATGGTCCTAAATCGCTCCCCTGAGTATGATGGTTCATGGATTTATGATATATACAAAATAGCAAAGCCCTATGTCTAATTATTTTGAAGAAGATGTTTAAGGAATTTTTCTTTTAATCCTAGGTATATTAATGATCCCACCATATAACCCTAATTTCCTGAAGAAGGCAATGCTTTGAAGTATAGACATCAATACATACCAAATATAAAAGCTCTAGGCCTAATGGTTTAGGAGAAGAAGGTTTTCAAAGATATCATTCTTTATTCCTATCTAAAATTAATGGCTAATTTTTCAGAATACAGTAATTCTTTGAAGTATCTTGGTAGAGGGTCAATAGCTGATAATATGTACCAAATGTCAAAGCTCTAGGTCTATTCGTTTGGGATAAGATGACTTTAAAAGATTTCCTTCATTATTCCTTTGTAAAATCAGCGATTGCAAAGAAAAGGGCTAATTTTCAGAGTATGGTAATTTTTTGAAGTATTTTGGTAGAGGGTCAAAAGCTGATGATATGTACCAAATATCAAAGCTCTAGGCCTTATGATTTAGGAAGAGAAGATTTTTTAATAATTGTTTACGGACGGACAGATGGACAGACGGACAGATGGACAGACGGATACTGGACAATTACCGATCACAATAGCTCACCTTGAGCACGTTGTGCTCAGGTGAGCTAAAAAGCAGTAATGGAAAAGAGAACAGTTTAACTCCAGGCTGTTATCATCTATGAGCTCAATCTAAGTCATCAGTACATGTGTATTTTTCTTCTCTATCAGTACATTTCAAATAACATGCTAACTTGTCTAATTGATCAGTATTTATCAAAATAATTCAAAACTTGTCAAATTGATTAGTACTTTTCAAAATTAGTAACTAGCCTATCTAATTTATCAGTACTTCTTTCAAAATTACTTGCTAACTTATCTGTTTTATCCATTTCTTTTCACTGAAATAAGCTATACGTAAACTTTCTCAGTATTTTTAAACATTATCGGGTTAATTTATCAAACATTTTCAGAGTAAAATTCAATTTATCAGTAGAGTTGTATTTTCAAAATGACAATAGCCTATTAAATGATCATAATAACTCATACAAACTGGTCTGATTTTTTATCATTTCCTCAATCAGCTAAATACTTCAGTACATTTCAAAATAAGTCATTAGATGGTCTAACTTATCTTTACTTTCTCATGAGTCAGTCAGACTAACTAATCAGTATTTTCAAAAAAATCCCGAACCAATGAAATTCATATTATTTTTCTACTAAATAATGTCAAAGAACTATGATTTGTCTTCATACTGCAAAAAACATATGGCCTGACTCTGTTATTCCATCTCTAAGCATATAAAGTAAAACACCCTACTATTGCGACTGGCTTTTCACACAACAGTGTTTCAGTGGTGGTTAAGCCTTATATAACGGGTACCCCACTTTTTCAAATTAGGATATCTAAGTTCATTACAAAGTCTGTTTAAAAAGGTATTTTAGATCCCACCTAAAACAACAAGTGACTTTGAAGGGATAAAAATGTATGGGTTAATAATATTGTGTTGATAAAAGGAAATTGTAAACTAGTACATGAATCTATCAATGTTTTGTTAAGGGGGTGTGGGGTGGATGTGAGGTGGTCATAATAGAGGGTTTTACCGTATAAATGTTTTGAATGTCCATTGGTATTGTCTTGATATGCTTAAATTCTCTTCAATTTTCTTTGAAATGGCCATTGTTAAAGAAAATAACATTTTACAGTTCTTTGTTCTTAAACATACTTCAATACTCTCTCAAGGACATTTTAAATGGAATTTATATGTTTCTTTCTAAATCAAGAAATGCTGAAACTTTGATTCCACTTACTGCTACCAAATATAGAATTAACATCAATTAAACATCAGCGCATGAAAAAGACATAATTGAGGAGTCATCAATGTTTTTGTCATGTTTTCAATAGGATGGAGTCACGATATTGTTTTATTTACCATTGCTTTAAGTCAGTGTTTGTCATTTTATGGTAATATACACTTTGGACATTTAGATCTCGAAATTTTTAAAGATCCTATCTTAGACAATCCAGACCTTTCATGATCTGGACAAGCTATATGTTACATCAACTAAATACTTCAGAACAGAACAGATGTTCAAACTATATATTTCAAATCATTTAAGAAATTCCTTGATAAAGTTTGCAGGAAACAAAAGTTGATAAGTTTTTATAAACAATCCAAGATTTGGATCAGCTCAGTTACACATTGTATGCACTGTATTTCTCAACTATCAGGATGGTTGTTTGTAGAGAACCAGAACACTAACCAAAATTAAAGGTTGCAGACAACAATCTAATTTTTTTCAAAAGGGTTTAATACCATTTTCGACAGAATTTCCGTCAAATTGTGGCAGCTGGAGCACCTAACCAATGATTTCTGGTAGTTCTCACACCAGTACTACCACTCGCCCTTTCCGAGCCTCCAGCTGCCCATTCCATTTAGATGCACAATTATCTACCCATAAGGGAAACAAATGTCAGGAAGGATATTTGCCCGGACCAGGTGTTGAACCCTGGACCTCATGACAGGGAGTTTGACACCCTACCAACTGTGCTATGGCCATAATGCCAAGGTGTTACAATTTGGTTATCTTTCATGGAATAAAACGATGGAAGTGTTTTCTCAAGCTTTCCTCTTCAGGTTTACAAAAAGCAGGATTGGGTTCTAATGGATTAAATAATATGTGAAGTTGTTTAGAAATTCATTTTGCCAAGACATTTCTGCTTCAGGAAACATAAAAAGCCATTAAACTAATCCCATATTATGAGGTTTCGTAAATGAAGTCTGTAGGTTTTATGGAGACAATATTTAGTTTTACTGTTTGTTTATTTCAACCTTCTCCCTAATAGTGAAAGTCAACAAAGAATGAGCAATAACATGGATATTAAGTAAACACACAAAATTGTTTTCAAACATCTGAGTCCTTGATCTTTGACTTAAAACTTACAGGGTACCTTTGTCATAGTCAAGGTTGTGTAAGGTTTCATGATTGGAGTTACAGCTTTTAATCAGACATAATAGAAGAAACAAGTAGGTAAATTTGAGTATCACACATGTATTACTGTAGTATGGATCCTGACAACAATAAATCAGAGCTTACAGTGGGGGATTATTTATTAACCAATGACAGAAGGATCATGGAAATTTCACATACACAATTTTGTACAAACACAAAAATGATGAAAATTCTAAAGCAGTCACTAAGCTGCAATACTTTCAGAGAAAAGTTCAACACAAAATTATACTTGTAGCTGCAGATGTACAGCCTTTGCGATCCTCATATAATTGATATCCATTATGTTGAGGAAGGTATAAAGCGTCGGTGTGTTAAGCCATTCACACAATCACTCTTTTTGACACCCCCAAGATAAAAGTTTGTCACAAGCCATTTCTTTATTTTTTACAATGGTTTCTACCCCAAAAGTAAAAGAAAATCCAAATTTTCATCAACTAAATTTTATCATCGGCAACTTCTTTGAAAATGGTACAGTCTTAAAAAATTTTGTCTGGTAATGGATTAAAATACTTTTTTTGTACTCTAACAAATCAGTGATTAGAAAAAAATCTACCGTCTTTTTCATATCATTTTTCAAAGTGCTTAGAATAGACTAGAAACTGAAGTGACAAGGAATGTGAGTCTAGACTTTCTCTAAGGGTTCAGATTACAGAATAATTTCTTCTATTTTACCAGGCATTATGAAACAATAAATGTGGCTTTCCCATGAATAATAAATACCACACAAAACAGCATGTGACCTGTCACAGAAAAAGAACTTCTCAGAAAAAGAACTGATTACCAACAAAATTTTAGGTAGGTCCAAATCCAAAGATGTTGCAGGCAACATTTCCAATAAAATCTTGGTCTTTTGGGGAAGAAATCATTGTAAATAATGAACAAATTACTTGTAACAATCAATTTCTTTATTTTCTACAATGTTTTCTAAGCTTTTTATTGAGGGGCATCTAAAAGAGGGATTGTCTTCTCCAGAACCACATGACCTTGAGCTGTGATTATTTGGTACAGTTCATTGCCTTATGACCTTCTATCAATCTACTTCAAACCACACAACTTGTAGCTTTGATATTTGGTATATGTCATCAGGGTTTGATCCTCTCAGCAAAGTGCGGACATTAATCAGACAGTACTCAATGCTCTGGCTATCATGGGTCACCTCTTTTGCCAAATTTTCTGAATAAAGAATTGTCCCTCTACCACAGTACTTGTACATTCTTATTTTAAAAAAAAAAGCCTTTATTGACCTTGACAGGATCTATCATATATTTTGTGCAGATAATTGTTAGATAGAATTCAATGATGGTTCTTTTGATGTCAGGCATGACATTTAACCAATTCCCACACAATCTCCCTTTTTGATGAAGGCTGAAAGAAAAAAAATGGATTAATTTTGGAAAAATCAAGAAATTGCTTATTACAAGCGATTTCTTCATTGTTCGTGATGTTTTATACCCAATATTACAAAGATTTTTAAATTTTAACAACTAATAATTCTTGTCTGCAATGCCCTTGAATTTGGACCAGTGCAGAATTATATGACCATCTGGGAATTGGTTAATCTAGGAAAATGGATCCACAATGTCCATTTAAAAGATGTAACCATAGTCTAAACTGTTAACTATTCAACATATTACATCTACAGAGTTAAGGCTATTCTAAATCAAACTACCACTATATTGCCAGTCTATTTGATCATTTCATTACCACACAAAATGGTGTGCTGTAAAATATGGCCTTAGAGCACATTGTAAGTAGAGGAGATATGATAGTATCAAGCAATTTCTCCTCTACTCACTATACTTTCTAACCATTTTGACACTTCTTTCCAACTTTGATGCAAGAATGTTGTCTACAACTCCTTACTTTTCAGACCAGTCTAAAGTTTTGTTGTTAAGTAATGGATTAATTTTTCTTTCTTTTTTTTTTTTTTTTGTGTAGCATTTCAAAAATCACATTCAGGGCACAATTAACACAAACCCAGCACCTAAACATGCACAGGAAAGGTGAACCACAGGACAACAGAAATATGTGATCTATATAGCCACTCTTATAAAAATTGCTCCAAGCACAGCATGTTTTTTTTTCTTAAATAAGGCTATGATCTTAAGTAGAGAAGTTAACAATTTAAAACTTATAGGAAAATAAGAAGTAAGAAATATCAATCACTGATGGGCAAATGTTCTGTTTTCCTGTGATAACCATAACTTTCAAAAGCACAGCTCCAGATTAGAGGGATATTTGATATCCTAGATCATCTCTACATAATAATCACTGATGGATGACTAAAACATTGTAACTGCAGGTAATCCAAGCCCATCTATTTTGGTCAACCAACAATATTCAAAAGATTTATAAGGCGTACTAGGGCTGCCAGGTACGGTTTATTGAAAATGTCATGCATAACTTTACACTATTGCCTGATCTGACAAAAAAAGGACATCCTGGGTATTCTGTAAAACAATGCTTGAAAATGAGATTGGTTCTAGCAGAGATCATCAAAAGGTTGCATTCCAAAAATAATTGTATAGTAAGGGTTGACTTATTTTAGATTCAGAAAAATCACCAAAGAGCCAAAAGTGTCAATCCTGGTTACACTGGGCTCTTTGCACAGTCTGACTTGGATCAATACTTTTCTACAATTCCAAGGAGGTCCTTTTCCACCTGACATAATTTATCTAAAAGACAAGTTCCAGATTGTATTCAGTTACTATTAAGACTGTATACTTAGTGCAATCTTTCACTTATCATACAATAATTTAAATAATCATTCCCTATATTTTGGAGGCTTGCTTTTAAGCACAAAATCAAACAAAATCTAAAGCTACAGTGGTCCATGCACCTTCACCTGTTTTACTCAAATCTTCAGATGAATCTGACTCTGCTTCGAGTTCTTTTAATTTTCGAGCAATTTCAAATAATTCTGGGTCATCGAAATCCCCTTTATCAGGATCAGGGGAGTTTGCTTGAGTTACTTCATCATCATCTGCAAATCCTTCAAACCATATAAAGATAACAAAATAAACTGAAAATTAGCAAAAAAAGCTGGAGAACCTTAAACCATTGTAAATGACATGTAATGTATTTCTCCAAATAAATGCTTCCTCCCTGAAAGTGCCTTGCTAGTTACAATGATTGTTAACAAGATCTTTTTCTAATTGGAGGATTATTTAACTTAAACAACCCTTATCATTGTGTGGAGGAAATTTGAAATCTTCAAATTATAGTGAATTAAAAATCGAAAAATTACTAGGTCAAAATGATAACCAACGGTTAGGTACAAAATAAAAGCTCTCTATGTTTGGCACAGCACCAGGACAATTTATTGGGGGAAATACAGTATCATGTAGCCTTTTGCAACATTTTTTTACAAGTATCTTTCTGTTGAGGTAGATAAATATGGAAATTCAAAAATAACCCATGCTATTCCAGTAAGTCTGAATGAAATAGTTAACAGGCATTGTAAAAGAACATAATATGTATACAAGTGAAAAAAATCTTGTTTTGATATATATTTCAAATAAATACATATCCAAACAAAAACATGATAGGAAAATGAAGATCAAGATCTACAAATCAAGTTTCTGTAGAGAAAGATTTTTGGGACTCTTATAGGTAAAAGTGTTGGAATAGTGATATACAGATGATTGGTCTTTTTCTTATAATTGTTAAGGTGTTGCATTTGTTATATCCGGATGAAAATACATTAAAATGACAGAGGCAATCTTTGACTTGAAAGAGACACAGAAGATGTAGACTAAGATCAGACAGAATATATATGCAGGCTGGTCTTTGTCTATTCCTCCTGCCAAGACAGGAATATTCCAGGTTCAGCATGACATGGGTTAAATTATTACTACACAATGGAGCTTTTTGACGTTTAACTAGAGGCTCTTGAGCACCTGATTTGCTCCACTGGCCTGAAATAACTTATCATTCCTGAGAAGTTTGGTTGAAAACCATCCTGCAGTTTGCAGGAATAAGATTTTCAAAATTTCACTATATCCATATATGGATACAAGCACCCCCCCCCATTAAAAGCCATAATTTTTACGTGAGCCATATCTAATGGAGGAATCTGACAAAGAGTCACCAAAGGATCATTTTGCGAAATTTTGTTGAAAACTTACAACCATTTGTAATCTGAGAAGATTGTAGGTTTTCACTGTTTACCATATATGGAAAGTAGCCCAATCATTCATTCATTCTTTCTTTATTGCATAAACACAAATGGTTACAGCAACAAGCAAGTTTACAAAATAACACAAGATTATAACAAAAAAAACCAATTATCTGAAGAGCACATGATGTTGGTGTGCGTAGATTATAATCTTATTATTTTCTTTATTATCATTTTATTGTAATGATTGGTTTATTTCATTTATAGATTTATATTATGTACTAAAAGTGTATTTCCAAACATGCAAAATTGGATTTATGTGAAAAAAATTTGCCCTAGAGGAAATCAGATATTTACTTTTGTTTCTCATCATAAGGCTGGTCTATAAGGCTTAAATTATCATGAAATCCACAACGCTGATCAAAACAAAATACAGAGAGTTTTATGTTCATAGTAAAATCTGTTTAAGTTTTTATCAGTACAAACAACATTATATCAATATATCACATTATGTCTTCCTGATTCAATATTCAAGGAATGTGTCGATGCCCAATCCATTGAAGCAAATATGGAAATAAGCCCGGCCCAACAAAGCGCTGCTTTTACTCTAATCAAAATTCTTTGAAGGAATATGATAGAGGGTAATCCAATGATCATTCATGTAAAATTTGGTTAAATCCATCAATTTGCTTCTGAGAAGAAGATATTTAAAAGTTTCACCATATATGGAAATTAGCACCGCCTATTAAAGCCATGTTTTCATAATATCAAAATTCTTTGAAGGAATCTGATAAAGGGTCACCCAAGGATCATTTCTGTGAAATTTGGTTGAATTCTGTTCAATACTTTCTGAGGAAAAGATTTTTAAAGTAAAAGTTTACCGAGGGATGGATGCACACATGCACAGACAGACGCACAACAGACACAACGCCATGACAATAGCTCCCTCAGGCTTTCAGCCAGTGGAGATAAAAATCTTGCTTGCTTCTATGCTGATTATGCTACGCCATTTAAAACAAATTGATGGAAGGGTTTGTGATTGATTTTCACAATTTATTGACTGTCAGGAACTGCACCTGCTTCCATTATCTGTAAATATATTTGGTTTCTATGGTAATCAGCAAGCTCTTAAGGACAAAGAATGATTGGGCTTCTTTTTAATCACAATTTCTCTTTATCTGTTTTTCTTAGTAATATTGATATTTGAATCTTCTAATTCAGGTTCTTTGAATGATTATAAAACTGTTATTATTCAGTTAGTTTGAATTAATACGATTACACCTCCTAAATTTAAAGATTTCCAACCCAGTAGCCATTTACTACTGACACCAATCTTATTTCAAATGAGTGAATAAGGGCAAGTTCATTATGTGTAGTAATTGATGCAATTGAGCTTTTATCCAAAACACCATATCACTCTGTTTTACTTGAGTCTATAAATTCAAATCCTTATTTTAAATCGACAGGGAAGTATTTAATTCTGAAACCTAAATTCTGCTATATAGTTCAGTACTTATGCGAGACATGTTGACAGATGTAGGACCAATGATCACAACATAGAGACCCTGTATCACACCAATAACAGACTTGTCAAAAACTCTCACAGTTTTTGCACAACAAATATGACTATGTTTACCCATTACCAGATGACAAAATGTTTGACCTGCCACATTCAAAAAAGTTGCAGATAATAAAATAAAGTTCCTGGGATTTAAGAACTCTTTGTCTTTAAAGGTAGAAAACATTATCAAAAAGAAGAAATTACTTGTAACAGGTAATTTCTTCATTTTCAGCAATGCTTTCCATAGACTTTTTCTTGAGAACATGAAAATGTGTAACAATGTTGGAATGGGATAAAGTTTAACAGACATGCCTTGGTTTTTATCTGAAAACAGACAAGCCTAACTTGATGCCATTTACGGATTTTTGGAATTATCCAACAGTTATAGACTAATCCTTTTGTTGATTACTGTTTTCATGTGCAATATGAAACAAGAGCTGGCAGAGACGGATTATTCTCCCAAAATATAGCCCTGTCACAAAAAATATAAAATAAACAGGGAAAAGGTTTCAAATGGACTGAGAGACACAGAGCTGTGACCTTGACCTTAGAGCTATCTGAAAATGGTACATCTACTCATGATGGAGAACAACTGTATAAAGTTGCTTTAAATAAATCCAAAATTTTAGGATCTAAGCTTCAGACATGCTTAATTTTAATGTTTGACCTAGAGCTGTGACCTTGGCCCTAGAGCTATCTGACATTTTTTACATCTACTCATGACTGAAAACAATTGTGCCAAGTTCAAATGAAATCCATCTATAATTGAAGGAGCTGTGCTCTGGGCATGCTTCATTTTAACATTAGATCTTAGGCTGTGACCTTGGAACTTTTAGAATACATTTTCTAATGGCACATCTACTCATGATAGAAAACAATTGTGTTAAGTTATTTCCAAATGCATCCATATTTGAAGGATCTATGCTCTGGAAATGTTTAATTTTCACTTTTGACCTTGAGCTGTGACCTTGACTTGGAGCTATCAGAAGTTTTGTTTCAAACTGCACATCTACTCATGATAGAGAACAATTGTGTAAACTTATTTTGAAATGCATCCATAATTGAAGGAGCTATGCTTTGGAAATGGCTAATTTCATCATTTGAACTTGAGCTGTGACCTTGACTATTGAGTGGGTTTTTTTTCCAATGGTACATCTTTTCATGATAGAAAACAATTTTGCCAACTGATTTTGAAATCCATCCATAATTGAAGGAGCTATGCTCTGGACATGCTTCATTTTAACAATAGTTCTTGAGCTGTGACCTTGACCTTGGATCTTTTCGAATACATTTCAAATGGCACATATACCCATGGTAGAAAACAATTGTGTTAAGATATTTCCAAATGCATCCATATTTGAAGGATCTCTGCTCTGGAAATGTTTAATTTTCACTTTTGACCTTGAGCTGTGACCTTGACTTGGAGCTATCTGAAGTTTTGTTTCGAAATTGCACATCTACTCATGATAGAGAGCAATTGTGCGAATTTATTTTGAAATGGATCCATAATTGAAGGAGCTATGCTTTGGAAATGGCTAATTTCATCATTTGAACTTGAGCTGTGACCTTGACTTTTGAGTTTGTATTTTTTTTCCAATGGTACATCTTTTCATGATAGAAAACAATTTTGCCAACTGATTTTGAAATCCATCCATAATTGAAGGAGCTATGCTCTGGACATGCTTCATTTTAACAATAGTTCTTGAGCTGTGACCTTGACCTTGGAACTTTTTCGAATACATTTCCAAATGGCACCTATACCCATGGTAGAAAACAATTGTGTTAAGTTATTTCCAAATGCATCCATATTTGAAGGATCTCTGCTCTGAAAATGTTTAATTTTCACTTTTGACCTTGAGCTGTGACCTTGACTTGGAGCTATCTGAGTTTTGTTTCGAAATTGCACATCTACTCATGATAGAGAGCAATTGTGCGAATTTATTTTGAAATGGATCCATAATTGAAGTAGCTAGGCTGTAGACAGACAGAAAATGGAAGGATGGATAGATAGACAGACAGACAGACAGACAGACATATGATGCGGTGACTTTATGCTCCCCCTTCAAAGAGCATAAAAAGTATGATATCCTAGTCATCTTGGAGAAACTTAGTGTGATAAGGCCAATCATGAATAGTAGCACACAATGTTTGACAAGAATTATCCTGAATTTTTCAAACTTGGATTAAAACCACATTTCTCACCAATATAGACATAAATGAAATATCCAGGAAAACTGTCTACTGAAAGGTTGTTAAACAGCAATAAAGCTTTCGTCTGTAAAAGCTAAATGCTGTTTTTACAAAACTGTCGCAAACATAATTCTTTCCATTAGAATACAGATCATGACACTTTCCTTTTCATTTGAAATCACGTAATTTGGTAGATTATACATGCAATATAATTTCAATCAAAATAGAAAATATAGTACAGATTCAATATAATATATATAGAATTCAAGTTAAGGTGATATTACAGATATGCTATGTGAGTTAGTTTGAATGCTTTTTTTTTTATCAGGTTTGTATATCATATAGACTTCTGTGAAAAATAAGAGCACCTCCTACTGCTGCAGGTGCTGGATAATGCAAAAATATATGTTGAAAAAGGGCATAACTCTTACAAAAATGTTTTTAGAGTTATCCCTCTTGATATTCTAGATAGTTCTTGTGATGGTCAATACACATGCCAAGTTTCATGAGGATATATTAAATAACAACAGAGATATGACCAAGGTTAAAGTTGTCATGCCAACGCAAACAAAGCTCAGGTGATGACAATACCTCGGCTTTTCTCTGAAAACAGCCGAGTTAGTAAAAGTAAAGCTGTTTAACCAAATGATAAACTATAAATAAAAAATACATGTAAATCATCATGCAAAGTTTAACCCATTACCACACATTGATGCTTTTGGACGTCCCTAAGAAAAAAAATTAATAAGAAAACATTCTTCACAATGTTTTCAACCCAGAGAGTTGTAAAAATCTAGAATTTCATGAACTTCATAGTTGTCTTCAATTTGGACCAGTCCCTATCACCCTGAACAAAGGTATCTCAGTAGAACTTGTAAGAATCCCTCCTTTCATTCACTTAACCCATTAGCAGAATGATGACAAAATTTTAGAGTGGTCCTAATTCAGAGGTGTTCTAGACAACAATTAGAAGTGTATGAAATGCTAGATTTTTTTAATTTTGTGGGTAGAAAAAATTGCAAAAAATGAAGAAATTGCTTGTTGCAAGCATTTTCTTCATTTTACACAATGTTTTCCCAATTGTTTAACG
The DNA here is from genome assembly GCA_946902895.1 of Fragum fragum. Taxonomy (NCBI): domain Eukaryota; kingdom Metazoa; phylum Mollusca; class Bivalvia; order Cardiida; family Cardiidae; genus Fragum; species Fragum fragum. The sequence continues at coordinate 49,246,518 of OX336376.1, read as the reverse complement.
AACTATGGAATATTGTGGAAAATGAAGAAAATGGTTAAAACACACATTTTCTACTTTTTCCACATTACTATTTCTACTCAGAAAAAGTACATAAATCTGAAATTGTTGTGTGCTACTACTTCTTGTAATGTGTTCATTCTATGTCTTTGTTCCATGCATTGTAAATATTGTGGAATATTGATGAAAGAGGCCCATATGGAAGATTGGGCAACCAAATGTGTAGCCTCTGTAAATAAAGTCATTATTATTATCATTATTATTACTTAGTTTTTCAAATTGAATAAAGGTAGACTTATCAGGAATCGCAGTCATTGCAGATTTGACTCAAACAGGAAATTCATTTCGAATAAAGAAGGAACAACATTTGGGCCTGATAGTTTGCCTAAAATGTTGAAAATTCAACAAGTTCACTGCATGATTGTGGACAGTAGTTAATTGATCTTGCCAGATAACAAAGACCCTTGGTTCATACAAGATCATGAAAAATCAATTCAATGATTTATCTTGTTTTTTTCCAAGGACTCAAACTTCCGTTTTAATGATGGTCAATGCTAAAAATATGTACAAAGGGAATTTTCTCCCTTTTAAATGTTGTCTTCTTCCTCTAGACTCTGACCGAAGTTTTGTATTTCTGGTCTGTAAGCCAGTTGTATGAATATACACATATGTATTCTAGCACAAATGAAAACAAGATGTGTTTGTGAAACACTATGCCCCCGCAACAGGAATTCTTTAGAATCGGGTGATTTTTATTGTTGTTTTTTTCTTTGTTTTAGGGAAAAGGGTTAAAATTTTGACCTTGACCTTGATGAAATGACCTTCCCCAGTTATGCCTTGTTGAGACCTATCTACATACCAAATATTAGCATTGTAACTTAATCAGGGTTGAAGTTATAGGAATATGTTCAGTTGGCAGGTTAAGTTTTGACAGACAGACAGACAGACAGACAGACGGACACCGGTAAAACAATATGCCCCTGATCTTATCGATGCGGGGGCTTAAAAATATTTTTTTTATCTGCTTGTTTTAAGACTATAGTTACATATATCTTGTGATTTATTACAAAATAGTACATGAATAAAACATATAAGATCTTATCATTCAAAATAATATGGAATAATTTGAATGGATTTTTCATAGACTTTATACAGTTTAAGGCTCTTTATAGTCCGTTTAGAGGGTTTTATACTACAAAGATCAAATTCACAGAATTTCAAGACCAGTGCTATTGGTGTAGACCTTATGATAGAAACCTTGTAGGTTTTAACCCATTCCAACACAATAACAGTTTTTGAAAAGTAGCTTAGAAAAACATTATGGACAATGAAGAAATTGTATGTCAAAAGCAATTTCTTAATTCTCCACAATGTTTCCAACCTCAAAAGACATAGAAAATAAGATTTTATCAATTAAATATTGTCTATTTCAACTTCTTTACATTTGGACCAGTGTAAAATTGTGTTGTCTGGGTAAGGGTTACAGTAACAGGTAAACAGTTTTCAATGCAAGTTTTTGTCAGAAGCAGAAAGATTCAACAATATTCCCATTAACCCTTGCTAATTCTGGAATATTCCTGCTTTGACAATGACTCTGGCAGGTGTATAGACTAAGACCAGCCTGCACAGACATGCAGTCTGATCTTAACCTATACCACCAGTTTATTGTTGTTGTTGTGAACTAAATCTGTGAATACAAGTTTAATGCAATTATTTCAAGTTTTCAAATATAGTGAAAAGAGGAAAATATTGAAGGACAAGGGTTAGCATTCCAAGCAGGACTATAAATATAGTATTAACATTGAGTTAACCGACTCTGACATTTCTTAGCTGAACTGAACAAGTTAAAATGTGTCTATACCTGTATCTGTGTTAGATTTAGTTGACTCTGTCTGATCATTTAGAACTCCATTTAGTTTTTTTGACAATGTCTGACATGCTATCACAGGTTGTGTCTGTATTGGTGTAGCCTGGGTCCTCTGTATGGTATCTATAGATACACAATGGTCCATATAATGTTATTATAGATTGTGATATTTGACGAATGGTAAATAAAGTAACATCATCTTTCACTTTGGGGTTAAGCCAAATAACTGTTTTAGAAAGGCACTATTCTCGGTTACTCTTAGAGCAGAATTATTAGGTTATTAGATATCAATAACATAAATCATTAAGCATTTAGGAAATATTTATTGCTGTTTTTCCCTAATACTATGTTTTGTTATTCTGAAATACAGGAAATTAGAGTTGAAACAATTATACAGTGTCTTGCCAGGGTATATGATGATTTATTCCCAGTTGCGACACCTTAATGACAGATGAGAGTTGACTCTAACCACCAGACCAAGCAGGAAATGAACTATTGTTAGAGACCAGAAATTGTGAATCTTTCCATGCTGGTTTCCATGCATACTCTATGCAGGCTGATATGGGTCTAAATATTTTAGTATCATGAGATACTCCAAATGTATGATCACCTTCATTTCTATAAAAGTTTACCTGTTAAATACCTATTCTCATTGACTGTTACTGAATAAACCGCGTTTCAAATTTTGCTTGACAAAGATCCCAATTGCTTTCTTTATATGTATTCTCTTTTTTGAAAAAAAATAAGGGTGGGGCAAACCTACCTTGTGATGGTGACTTCACTCTGTTGACAATGACAGAAGTTACAGACGATGGCGTAGTTGTTGATGCTTTAATTCCAGGAGATTTTACAGTTGCTGGCGACTTATTTACTGTCCTGGGAGATTTTGATGACCTTCTCGAGTTTGCTGGAGACTTTCGACTGATATGATTGGCAGGACTGCCTCTTGTAGGTGACTGATTTGGTGATGAAGTTGCTGATGGTGTAAATTCGATACTTTTACCAGTCTGTATCTCAGTGCTACGTATTTCATGAGTTTGTTTTTTGGCCACTTGAGCTCTCAATTTTATCACTTCTTCAGTTAATTCTTGCTGTTTTTTAGAATGGTCATGATCTTTTTGTTCCAGACCTTTTACTTTTTCTTGTAATGTCCTTATAACTGCTTCATACTTTTCCCTGGCACTTTCTTGTATCTGAAATACATGTAGTATGTTATGGTTTTAATGGTAAACTATTTATTCAAAATTTAACTCTTATCATGCTAAACAGAATCTTTTTTAGAAAGGACAAAAGGATGTATAGACTAAAATCAAACTGAACTTATGTGTATGCTGATCTTTGTATTTTAAGGCCTCCTGTCAAATCAAAATTATGAAACTGACAGAGATAGGGTAACAGTTAAATGTAATTCGACAAAATGAAGGGTCTGTAGAAGCTTACATTGATGCAAAAAATCATTTATAGCCACTTAAATATGAGAAATGATGTCATTATTAAACACAGATTAACAAGGGGACCAAGATAGCACCAGATGGCTCACAAGTTCACATTACATTATAAACTAATCAATGTAAATAACTATCTGTATAAATCAAGGAGTCATTCTGATGACTATATCAAGGAGAGTAATGGCGTTAAATGAGTAAAGAAGCAAAACTAGACTGGTAACTTCCAATTGTCATTAATACTCATTTTCCAATGTCTACTATAATAACAGTCACTTTTTCACTATGTTTTATCTTTTTAACCTGACCACAATTTTCATGAAGTTTCATTAAGACTGAAAATCCAGAATTCTCATAACAATGTAAACAGTAAAACTGTCATTGACTGTCCCTCACTTCCATGTGTTTCTGATCAAATGGTTCATTATCATTTTCAAAAGGGATAATTCTCATGCCTTAACAAACATTCTGTCAGTCTCCAAAGGATTGAACAAAAATTGGTGTAAACAGTAAATTATCATTTAAAGAACCTCTTTTCCTGTATTTTCCAACAGAACTCCCCCCCTTTTTTTTTAGATAGTACACCCTTAAGCTAGGCAAAGGTTCTGGCCAAGTTTTCAGCCCCAAAATTGGCTCCCAGAGAGTATAAATAAAGCAAATGTAATTCAGGCCCCTTCTGCAGTTTCCTGAAGCCATTCCCAATTTCAACAGGGGTCATCACTATGACATGACAAAAATTCTAACCAAGTTTCAGAAGATTCAATCTTGTAGCCCCTTAAGTGTAAATACTAGAATTGTGGACATCACATGATGGCCGACAGCCATTCAAGGATCATAAAAGCTCATCATGAGCTCAATGTGAGCAAAGAAGTGTGATATGTTATAATTTACCATCATTAGTTTAAAATTTATAGCTTGTGCCAGACTGTAGGACTCAAGATTCAACCTGACTGGTCCAATTTGAAAGAAGTTGCAGACGACAATTGAAAGAGAGTTTAATTTGAATAACCCACCTACAGGCAAGAAAATATTGAGAGTCACAAACATTTTTTTCTTTTCCCACAATTTTTCTTAAGTATAAAATCACAGGGATGTAAAAACAAGGGATTGTGCAGGAAAGGGTTAACAAACCTAAAATCAAACTATGATGCTGTTTTGGAACAATGCTGATTATAACCATTTCATTTATTCCCCTCAGCTATTTCAAAGTTTTCCCTCACAAAAATAGTTTAATTTCTGTGATGTTCAATATCTCCCCAAATTAATTTAGTCTACCATGAAATATCTTCATTTCACAGCCAATTATGAGCCACTTATACAGTATAAGCCATAAACTACTGGTTAATTTCCTGTGATGGTCTGCAGTAGACAGGCTGCAGACTAGTCTCTAATACACTATCGATTACCATTTCCTGGGACATATTAATTTAAAGAAACATGTACAATAGCACAAAACTATTTACTCTTTTTACATATTTGATAGGTGCTCTCAACCCATTCTCATGCAATCCCCCTTTTTTATGCCTCTCAAGTGAAAAGCCTGAGAAACTAGAACTTGTCACAGTATGTGACTTAATACCCCCAAAGTGCTTTCAGTGTAATGAGAGCTTTAACATAGCTACTGACTTTGCTTTTCTAGAAAGAAGGAGTTTGGGTCACAAAATTGGTAGTATAATAAGCTGTATATGTCTACAAAGCATAAATAATGTCTAAGTTCAAGGGGAGATAATTTTTGAACCGGGGGGAATGAAGACTTCAAGATTGTGTCTTGCAAAACTTCAATATGTGGTTAATCTTTGTATAAAGTTTCAATGGTATTGAATCAAAACTGAAGGAGGAGTTCGGGACACAAAATTGGTGGTAATTTGTACACAGACAAATGGACACGGACAGACAGGCTGATTCCAGCATACCCCCAAAATATTTGTTTTGTGTGGGTATAATAATGAAGAAAATGAAGAAATTGTTTGGTATGAACAATTTCTTTATTTCCTTAAATGTTTTCTACCAAGAAAGATAAAGATTTTAAAATTCTTCTCAGCTTGAAATTATAAACAACTGCATTTAGTTTAGATCAGTCTAAAATATTGTCACGTGGTAATTGGTTAAGCAACCTGTGGTGTAGGGACAGGGTCATTGCCATTGGATACTGTGAACTTGAAATATGACATAACTAAACAAATTGGTAATTTTACAGATTTTTCCTCATATGATACACAACTAGAGGTACTTGAGTGCCTGTATCGCTCCACAGGCCTGAATTTGCTGATTAGGAGAATGATATCATTTGAATAGCTTCAGATAAGAATTTCAACTTTCATTTCTTTCAAAAGTCAAATCAAGTCATGTTAAATTCATTTACTTAGTAAGCAGTAAGTTGACAAAAATAAGCTCTACAGAGCTTTTATTGCTTTTAACGCCATCTTGGGTTTACGTTTTACATAAGAATGACATGTATATCCCTTGATTGATTTTTAGCGGTTTTTTTTAAGGAAAAAAACGGTATTTCAAATTGATCAAACGGAAACAAGTTTTCATGCATTTCCACTCATTTCCACGCATGCTCATAAACTTGAAGTAAAAATCTATGTGATAGCCTCCATTTTGTTTCATTGGTGATGGAGAAAAAACTTACTTGCTGAATGCCAACAGCCTCCTTTTAGTCATGAATATCCAAGAAAATGATCTAAAACTCTGACTTAATATATCCATGGTAAATTGTCTAATGAATTGTCAAAATGAGAGAAATAGTTAACTTGTGTTTCAAGATAAAATCTAGGTCAGTGGTTAGTGGAGTAAGCGAATACATGTAAAATTGTCTGTTAGTGTTTTGACCTGGCAGGGCTGAGCAAATTTACACCCCGCATACACAGTATATGTAACAAGTTACAACCCTGTTATAGTCGCGATTCAAGCGCCTATTTAACCCCATCGAAACAGTTTTTACCTCAAATTCGACTAAATCTTTGAAACGGACATGCAGTAAAAAGTTAAAGTTGTGAGTTTATAGTCTGTCACCACGCTCATGCGTGCTCTACCGACTTTATGACTCAACCCCACTATCATAGAGTTACAAGTCGACTGTAAACACACGGCACCTACAGCTATCCACAGCACATTGGCTTGTAACCCTCACATGTACCCATTTATGCACCTGGGTGGAGAGGAGCAATATGGAGTTAATATTTTGCTCAGAAAAATTTCCATGACCTGAGCGGGATTCGAACCTGGGACCTTCCGATCCCGAGTCCCTTGTCCTACGTAGAACTTCAATTGTGATAATAATATGCTCAACGTAAAAAGAATTGAATGTTAGCTTTGATTTCTTTACCTTTTATCATTTAACCTTTTACCACACAACCACAAATTTTCACGCACTTAAGAAGAAAATGTTGTGATTAAATCAAAAAAGCGATTTCGGTAAACAGTAAGGGGTCATGATTGATTGAATAGGGTTTAAGGCAACTTTTAATTGTATGGCGGCTGGAGCTCCTAACCATGGATTCCTGGTAGTTCACACACCTGTACTACCACTACATCATTTTTGAGCCTCCAGCTGCTCCTCCTACTTAGGTGTATGATTTACTTACTCATATTGATGATACATGCTGGCATTATTGAGCATGGTTACTGATAAACCAGCAAAACCGCTCTCAGGACTTTCAGTCCTTTGATTACCTTTAGAAATATATGGTCCGCCAAGTCAATCTGTTTTTTTTAATTTATTTCTTTTTCATAGATTTCACTAAGAGTCACCCAAGTATTATTTCCATGAATGTGAGAAGGAGATTTCAAAACTTTCACCATAAACCATATAAGGGAATTAGCCCTTTCTTTGCAGGAATCTGAGAGATAGTCTTCCATTTAGGATCATGCCTGACTTTTGACCAAAATTCAGGCAATTAAGACTATTGAGAAGTCTTTAATACTATAATGCTATTAATACTATAATTTGTATTTAATACTATTGAGAAGTTTTTCAAAGAAAAGGATTATGGATGGACATATGTACTGACACAAGACAGACCAATGATATTAGCCCAAGTCGAGCTAAACACTAGATGGTTTCAGGCAGCCAGTCCATTTCCTTCTAAGTTCCAGGATTCAAATACACTGGAAATGTCTTGATTTACTATTCAAACTTGAAATCAAGTCCTATATTCTCAAAAGACGACATTGTTCAGTTAGAGGGATAAGCTGATAAAAATTGACCAATTAGTTAAACTTAACTCATTAGCATGTTATTTTGATGACATGGGCATACTTAAATAAATCACCATAATGGAAACTTCTAAGCTTTACAATGGGTGACATAAATTGACAATTACTCCACAAAAATGCCAATTAGCTCTTGACTGATGTTAGAAATCAAATTAATGATACCAATCTTAGACACATCACTCACTCAATATCCTGTCTTATATTTAGGATAACTTAAACTGAGATATTTCTCTCTCTCTTTATTATATTTTTTAAAAAAGGTTGTAATAAAAGTATCAAATTCACATAAATTAAATTGTATATAACATTTTACACTGGTGTATCAAAGGTTCAAGAGAAAGGCAGACTCATTACCAATTAATCCAGCATTATGACTCACTGAAAACATAATATCTGCAAAAACTATAGTGGCTATGTTACCAGTTTTGTTTGAATGGGGTTTTACACCGCTTTCAACAATCTTTCAGTTATATGACAGCGGCTGGAGCACCTAACAATGGAATCCTGGTATTTCTCACACCAGTACTACCATTACATCCTTTCCTAGCCTCCAGCTGCTATCCTACATAGGTCTACAATTGGTGAGACAAATGGTCGGAAAGGATGAGTGCTGCCGTCGGGGATTGAACCCGGGACCTCTAGTTTGACAGTCCAACGCGCTACCAACTGTGCTATGACGGCGGCCCTATGTTACTAGTAGTATTATACAGAGCCATATCATAGCTTACATGCAAATACTTCATTTCCATTAGACTTTCTCTGATGGGCCATCTAACTAGAGCTGTAATAACAAAATATGACTTACCTTTTGTAACTGATCAATTTCTTTCTGCTTTTCTTGCAATTTAAGCACTGTCTCATGATAATCTTTTTCTACTTGTTTTAATTTTTCTGTAGAAAATTCTAGTTTCTGAAAAATATATAAAATGAACACAATGAATTTCACAAATTCTGAGATTAGATTACTACATTTTTACTGTAAAGATAATAATGACTATGAATTGCAAATACTCAAGAATGATAAAGCGACCGTAATTTTGTCATCTGAGCGCATAAGTAATCATGAATACAATATGCAATGCCATAAATTTCAAAAAGAATATATACTGTATCAAGTTTTCAGGTATAATCCCAGTTACCACATAATTGACAGATTGCTAGTGACACCCTAACTTCTAACAAAGTTTATCGAGATATGTGAAACATTATAGTCAAACTCATCACAAATAAATGTTCATCTAAGAGTAACTAGAATTGTTTCAAAGCAGACTTATGCCCACACCAGCATTTTCACTCAAGAATCATAATTGCCCACCAAAAGCAATAGGGCACCTCCTTGTGTCATGGATAATATTTGTATAAAGTTTCAAAGTCCTAGGTCAAATGGCTAAAGTATGAGAGCAAGGAAACAGTTTTAATCATAGTTCAATTGAGAACCTTGAACTTTGGCCTACATAACTCAGAAAACTATGGCACTTGATCACTGGCAACAACTGTATGAAGTTTCATAGTTGTGTGTCAACTGGTTCTAGAGTTAAGAGTACAAAATCAAAGAAAAACTTATTGATAGACAGAATGCCATAATACAAGAGAACCATGATGGTCCTAAATTGCTCACCTGAGGCAGCTGCAAATTACAGTACTTTTTCATATAAAAAAGACCAAAGATAAATAAAACAAATGTAAGATTTTGAGTATAGTACAAAACTATTGAGTAATGCTATACAAGAGGACCATGATGGTCCTAAATCGCTCACCTGAGGTATCTGCAAATTAAAGTACTTTTTTCTATAAAAAAGACACAACATGAGGAAAATGATAAAACAAGATTATATAAGATTATTGGCTCAGTTCAAAACTATCCAATAAAGCTGTACAATAAAGATGAATGCCAATGGCTTTATAGTTTAATCCATTACCAAACTGGTAGATAACAATAATGTTTTGCTATGTTTTTAATATGTAAATGCTCTAGGCCCTATATTTAAAGAAATTCTTTCAAATTAAGCTATGTAAGCAATTTTCAACCCCTTGAGACATTTTTGATCCTAAATGCATATTTTCCTGTAACATAGTACAAAATTATTTAGTAATGCTACATACCAAATATGAATGTCCTTTACCTTATATTACAGAAGGAGAAGACTTTTAAAGTTGCTCTAATAGGGCTTTTTACGTTTTCCTCTATTTTGGACCCCTAGTGCAGGGACATTTTTGACCCTAGGAGAACAATTTTAAGTGACATACAATGCAGTACAAAACCATCTAGTTATGCTACATACCAAATATGAATGTCCTAGACCTTATTTTTTATGAGGCAAAGTCTTTTCAACTTGTTCTAATTAAGCTTTCGACCCAAGGGGCGGGGCCATTTTTTAACCCCAGAGATTAATTTTTTGACAACTTGATAGAGCACCATGTGATTAAGCTACTTATGAAATATAAATGCCTTTGGCCTAATAGTTTTTGAGAAAAAAATTCAAAGATTTAGTAAAATACCCCATTTTCAAATGCTGGGGCAACCAGAGTTTCACACAGAATGAAATTCTTTTAACAACTTTTGTAGAGCTTCACCCGAGGAACATCCCTGCAAAGTTTCAACTTGATTGGCCGAGGTTTATGAGGAAAAGAATTTTAAAGATTTACCAAAATTTCCCATTTTCAAATGCCGCGACAACCAGTGTTTTTCATGGAATGAAATTCTTTTAACAATTTTGTAGTACTTCATCCAACGAACATCCCAGCAAAAGTTCTGCTTGATTAGCCTTCTGGTTTAGGAAGACGAGAATTTTAAAGAAATTGTGGATGAATGGACAGGCCGACTGATGGACGATGGACAATGACCGATCACAATAGCTCACCTCACACTTTGTGCTCAGGTGAGCTAATAAGCTCAAGAATCCATCATCTAAGGACTAAATTGATCTTACAGTGACAATTTAAATACATTTTGTAGACAAGAGGCCCTTGAGGGCCCGAGAAGCTCTAGTGGCTATAAAGTTTTCTGTTTAAGTAATCTGATATTTAAGGAATTTAATTGCTTAAAGAAGAATGCATAAAATGAAAATAACAAATAGGACTTGATCCCCTTCATTATTTTGAGCAACAATCCTTAAGGCCCGCTTTCCCTTGTTTCATGATGGATCCACTCCATTTCCAAAATGAAGTTTCCATATGACCCTACAATCATCCTGAGAAATTTTCAACAGAATACTATAATAATTGTGTTTTTATCACATAAACAGGATTCTTTTGAGTGGAAATCCACAAGGCCCCCTTTCCTGTGTTTTCTGAGGGATCCACTTCATTTCCAAAAGGAACTTTCGTTACCACCCCTTTAATCGTCCTGTGAAATTTTTAAAGACATTCTGATCATGATTGTGAATTTCATTATATAAATAAGAATGTTCTGAATGATAATCTGTAAGGCCCTTTTTCCTTTGTTTCCAATGCCACAATTATTCAATACATCTGTAAAGAGAATCTGATAATAACTGTGGTCTTTATTGTGTTAACAAGGATATTTCAATCAAGTTCGCATAAGGCCAATTTTCCTGTGATACTTTGTTGTTGGTTTAATCACTGTGTGAAAGTTTAATGTGAATTTGATGAAATATTGGGACTTCATTATGTAAACTACAATATTTAAAAAATAGAAAACTTTTTGGCTCCTTTTCCCATGATACTTTACAGAACAAACCAAATTTCAAAGGGAAAATTCTAATGAAGGTACAATAATTCTGTAAAAGTTACAGAGAATCAATGAAAACAATGGACTGCATTGTGTCAAGAATTTTTTGTAACAATTTTTTCATATGGTCTCTTTTCCTGTGAACCTTAACAAATCTGACCCAATTTACAAAGGAACAATCCTAATGATAGTTCAATCATTCTAAAAGTTGGTAGAAAATGATAAAAGCTAAGGACTTTATTTTGATAACAACGCTCTTGTAATAAAATTCATATGGCCCCTTTTCTTGTGAAACTTAACAGATCAGACCAAATTTACAAGGAACAATCTTAATTATGGTACAATCATTCTATTTAAGTTTGAAGAGAATCATATAACGACTGAGTATATTCTCATGTTAATGAGGATTTTGTAATAAAATTTTCATACAGCCCCTTTTCCTGTGATACCAAATTTGGAAAGAAACAATCCCAATGATAGTACAAACATTCTATGAAGTTAGAACAGAATACGATGAAAACTAAGGACTTATCGTGGTACAAGGATTTTAAAATGAAATTTTTGTAAGGCTTGTTTTCTTGTGATACTTGACGGAACAGTTCTAATGTCAACATCAACTATCGTAACTATTGCACAACCATTCTTTAAAAATTTGATACTACCCTTTTCCCCATGTTACTCAATAGATCAGACCCAATTTCAAACTACCTTATTATCCTTCTGAAAGTAAAATCATTCTGTGTGAGAATGAAGAAAATCCCAAGAAATCTGTGGACTTCATTGCATTTACTTATTTTTTTTTTTTGATTAAATTTTCATAAGGCCACTTTTCCTGTGATTCTTTGTTGATCAGAACAAATTTCGAAAGAAATGATGCTTATGATGGAACAATCATTCTGAAAAAGTTTGAAGTGAATTTGATGAAAACTGTGAATTCTGGAGTGTAAACGCGGAATTTTAATAGATTTTTCAATTGAATTTCATTAGGCCCCTTTCCTGTGTTTCTAAACGGATCAGGCCCAATTTCAAAGGAAACGATCTTTATGATAGTACAATAATTCTGTGAAAGTTTGAAGGGAATTCCATGAAAACTTGGGACTCCAGAGTGTTAACATGGATTTTTTAATTGAATTTTCATAAGGTCCCAGTTTACCTGTGTTTCTTTACATGTCAGAACCAATTTTGAAAGAGAGATCCTTTTGATGGTACAACCATTCTTAGAAAGTTTGAAGGAAATCCGATGAAAACTGTGGAATAAGGATTTAAATAGATTGTTTAATCAAATTTCAATTTTTCCCAATTTGTTTATACATTGGACCCAATTTAGAAAGGAACAATCCCCATAATGGTACAATAATTTTGTAAAAGCTTGAATAGAATCTGATACCTAGAGGCGCTTGAGCGCCTGTATCGCTCCACAGGCATGAATGTACCGATTAAGCAAATTTTTCCATTAGATTAAAACTGAATTTAATGAAAATAAATTTAAATCATTGAAATCTTTGAAATAGTTCTAGAGAACCATTTCAAACTTTTCATTGTTTTTACAAAAGTCAAGTCAAGTTATGTAAAATTCATAATGTAAAATTTTCACTGTATACCATATATGGACATAACCAACAACCATAAAAACCATGTTTTTCAACCTATCAAAATTATATGAAGGAATCTCACAAACATCATTTGACAACATCATCTGGTTATCATTCCTGTGAAATTTGGTTGAAATCCATCAACAGGTTTCTGAGATATTTACAAAGTTTTCAGTATATACCATATATGGAAATTGAGCCCTGCCAATTAAAGCCATATTTTTCATCTGATCAAAATACTTTGAAGGAATCTGATAAAAGATCACCCAAGGATCGATCCAGTCAAATTTGTTTGAATTTCATCAACTGGTGTCTGAGAAGAAGAATTTCAAAGATTTTACAGTATATGGAAATTAGCCCACCCATTAAAGCCATGTTTTCCATCTGATCAAAATTCTTTGAAGGAATCTGATAAAAGATCACCCAAGGATCATTTCTGTGAAATTTGGATAAAATCCATCTACTTGTTTCTGAGAAGAATATTATAAAGCTTTCACCATATATGGAAATAAGCCCCATTTAAGCCATGTTTTTCATCCAATCAAAATTCTTTGAAGGTATTTGCTAAAGGTTCACCCAAGGATCATTTCTGTGAAATTTGGTGGAAATCCATCCACCAGTCTCAGAGAAAAAGATTTTCAAAGCTTTCACCATATATGGAAATTAGCCCCGCCCATTAAAGCCATGTTTTTCATCTGATCAAAATTCTTTGAAGGAATCTGATAGAGGGTCACCCAAGGATCATTTCTGTGAAATTTGTTTGAAATCTGTTCAGTACTTTCTGAGGAAAAGATTTTTAAAGTAAAAGTTTAAGGACTGACAATGACCGGATGCACTGACAGACAGACAGACACACGCTGGACAGACAAAACGCCATGACAATAGCTCTCTTGCTTTCAGCTAGTAGAGCTAAAAATTGTTGGCTCCGTTTTCCATGTTTGACAGATCTTACCCAATTTCAAAAGAAAAGATCCTTGTCATACTGAGAAAGTTTGAAGAGAATCCAATGGAAACAATGGACTCAATAGAGCGTTAACAAGGAAAGGTTTACAGATGGACGGATGATTTGACAGCCGGCTGGACACCAGACAGGAAAACATCAACACTTTAGCTCTTTTGGCCTTTGGCCAGTAAGGATAAAGTCAGAGCAACAAATTACAAAAGCTCAAGGTCTAATGGTCTAGGAAGAGAAGATTTTCAAAAAAGTAATTCTAAATTTAAGAACAGCTAGGCTTGATTTTGGAGGATTAATTTGAGTTATTTCTGTAAAGGACTATAAAGCAATGCTACATGAAAATTTGAACACACTAGGTAGGGATCTGAATGATTTCCTTTACGTCCCTTTAAAAGATTACATTGAAATTGTTACGGACAGAACCGTAAGGCCATGATACATATAAAATTTGAAAGCATTTGCCTATAAAACTTTAGTAGACAAGATTTTTAAAGACATTCTTCTTTATTTCAGCATCCAATCTAAGACCCACAACTTTAAAGAGCAATAATTCGAAGGCAATGTATAAACACTTAGTAAAGTCCCACTATTAATCCTAAAAACGCTGGCACAGTAATCGCCCATTGCAAACACCGAAAACAAAAATAGTAATTGAGGTCTCCAACTTCATATTCAATTTTGTTTTTATAGACTTTGCAAACACCACCAACAATAATGCCAAGTCCTAACATTTTCTCTGTTCAAATTCACTGATGTTCAATTATTTATGATACTAGATAATACCATGTACAGAGAATTTTTGGTATAATACCTTAACCCATTATCAGACAACAGAACTTGAGACTGGTTCAAATAAAAAGATATTGCAGATAAAAAATGTTAGTGCATGCATTTTAAAACTAGAGCCGCTCCAGAGCCTGTATCGCTCCACAGCTGATAAAGCAAATGGTGTTTTCAGGAATTCAATATAAACCAAATCATATTTACCACATGTGGCAAATAAATCTTGTCAATTAAATCTTTTAATATTTAAATGTTTCATTGTTTTACAAAAGTCAATCCATTTACTGAGGCAGATAAAAAAAGGTATATTAAACAAAAAATCACTGTATTCCATTTATGCAGATAAGCCACAACCATTCAAGCTATGTTTTCCACTAATCAAAATAAATTGATTTAATCTGAAAAAAGTCACCAGAGGATCATTCCAGTGAAATTTGGTTGAAAGCCATCAACTGGTTTCTAAGAAAAAAAAAATCAAAACTTTCACCATATATGGAAATTTGCCCAGCCAATTTAAGCCATGCTTTTCATCCCATCAAAATTCTTTGAAGGAATCTGATAAAGGGTCATCTGAGGGTCATTCCTGTGAAATTCAGTTGAAATCCTGAGAAGAAGATTTTTCGAAGTTTTCACCATATATTGAAATTATCCCCAACCAATAGAGCCAATGTTTATCATCCAGTCAGAATTTTTTGCGAGATGGTAATGGTAATTTCAAACAATGGCTTTATCCTACAGATATGCTAAGAACAGGTGTATGGCTTTTTATTCACATTAGCGAGTAGTTTAGTCAAATCAAACAATTCAAGATGATTTGTTATGTAAACATAGATTTATCTTTTAGCAGGTTAATCAGGAGTCATTGACTTTTGTCTGTTTTCTGGGGTCATTCAAACTTGCCAAGAAAGCAGTACACTAAACATTTTGATCACCCTTACATTGTTTAATCCATTCCCAAACAATCCCACTTTTATGTTTTCCAAGATAAAAGCATTGGAAAAAATTAAGGAAAATGAAGAAATTGCTTGTTTCAAGCAATTTCTTCAATTCCCATAATGTTCTCCTTCTAAAAAGACAAAAAAAAAAAATTAAAATCCAATCAACTTAAAGTTGTCATCTGCAACCTCTTCTAATTTGGTCCAGTCTAAAATTTCATTATGTGGTAATGGGATAATTGAATGCCATTTAAAAGATATGAGAAATAACTTAACCCTTGTAATGCTGAAACCAGTATATTCCTGCTTTGGCAGGAGGTAAAGACAAAGATCAGCCTGCACATATTTGCAGTCTGATCTTAGTCTACACCTCCTGCTAGTCAGTTTAAAGCCAGAGTTATTTCTATGGAAACATTTTCAAAAGGATTATGAACTCGAAATAATTGCATCCAGTACAGTCAGTCCTTCAATTTCATTGTAATTCTGTAAAGGATTTTATTCAGCATGACAAGGGTTAAGAATGAAAATCATTTGAAACATATCAAAAATATAGGAGTCACATTTTACACAACCTATAATTGATGTATATTTCAACATTTTCCCCAAAACCTTCTAACCAATTACAAGATGACACCTAAAAATGTTAAAAATCTTTCCCGGTAGAAAACATGGTGGATAATTAAGAAACTGACGGTAACAAGCAATTTCTTCATTTTCCACAATGTTTTCATAAGTTGTTTTCTTTGGGGCGTCAAGAAACGGGATTGTATGATAATTGATTAAATTGCACAATTTTACTCATGATTTAGATTAATTATAGATGAGAATTATTGTCAAAATTCACTAATAATGTAGGACTTTTGTTTGAATTAATAATGGATATACATAGACCAAACTATTTCAGTATATGTTAGCTTGCACACTTGACATCGAACTGAATTTACATTTTCCCATGAAATATGATACCTGATTTTAAAGTCTGGAAAAGTGTTCTAACTTAATTCTTCCAACAGATCTGGTTTTTCCTTAGAGGCGCGCTATGGACAACCTTTATTTAATTTACTTCTATTGAATTTTAGAATACTCTGTTCAATCTAAATGTGATGAATACCAGATCAAACTAGAGTCTTCCTTCTTTCTTGATAATTCTACATTTTCTGGTTAAAGTCACTTGTTTTAAACCATATATTAAGCCATTATCAGACGTCAAAATTATAGACTGGTCCAGATTGAAAGTCAGGTTGCATATGGCATTTCGAATTGAGCTAAAAACAGATGGACAATGCCCCCCCCCCTCCCTGTACATTTGCAACAGATGTGAAGACAAGGAATTGTTGTTACACAGCTATGCAAGAGGACCATGATGATCCTAAATCGCTCACCTGAGGCATCTGCAAATTACAGTCCTTTTTTGTATAAAAAAAACACAACTTGAGCAAAATAAAACAAATATAAATTTTGGGGCTTTGTACAAAACAATCCAGTAATGCTTTACAATAAAAATGAATGCCTTTGGCTTTATAGTTTAATCCATTACCAAACTATCCAAGACTTTGTCATCGTCAGGGAAAGTAGGTTTAAAAAAAAAACACTGTGAGAAAGGGAGTGACAAGCAATTTATCCATTTCTCACAGTGTTTTCTACATGAAATTCTTTGTATTTAGATTTCAATCAAACTCTAAGTACTGTCTGCAACTTAAATGGGTGTAATTTTAGCAATCTTGGTAGAGAACAATCTGGATGTACTATAAATCAAATTGCATTTCAACTTATACATGAGGAGAGGACATGCTCTTATTGAGCATTTTTCATAACTTTGGATCCATGCTTGTCCAAAGGATATAAACATGGTATATAACAATAATGATATCCTATGTTTTTAATGTAAATGCTCTAGAACGTATATTTAAGAAGAAGCATTCTTTCAATGCGACCCAAAGAGCAGAGACGTTTTTTATCTTAAGAGCATATTATCCTGTAACACAGTACAAAATTATTTAGTCATGCTACATACCAAATATGAATGCCCTTCGCCTTATATTGCAGAAGGAGAAGACTTTTGAAGTTGCTCTAATTGGGTGTTTTCCGAAATTTTGGACTTCTGGGGCAGTGCTATGCTTTATCCCAGGGCTAGGATTTTAGCTAACATGGTAGAGAACCATCTGGTTATGCTATATACAAAATATGAATACCTTAGACGTTGTAGCCTGGGAGGAAAAGAGTGATGAACATGGTCTACTTGAGCATTTTTACAACTTTTGGACACCCAGGGAAGGGGTGTTTTTAAACCTACAGGCATAATTTAATCAAAACTGATAGATAACACCAGGCTATGCTACATTCAAAATATAAATGCCCTCCGCCTTTGATTGAAGAAATTTCTTTTTAGCATACTCAAATTTTGCGTTTTTCCCAATTTTGGACTCCTAGTGCAGGGCCATTTTTGACCCTAGGAAGACAACTTTTAGTGATATAGTACAAAACCATCTAGTTATGCTACATACCAAATATGAATATCCTAGACCTTATAGTTTAAGAGGAGAAGTCTTTTGAAATCACTTTAATTAAGCTTTTTTCAAAATTTTGGTCCATAGGGGCAGGGCCATTTTTGACCCTAGAGATTAAATTTTTAAAAACTTGGTAGAGAACCATATGATTAAGCTCTATATAAAATATAAATGCCTTTGGCCTTGTAGTCTGTGAAAAAAACGACAACAAAGATTGTCTAATATAACCCATTTTCATATGCCGCTGTTACAAGCTCTTTTCACGGAATGAAATTCTTTTAACAACTTATGAAGATTTACCCAAGGAACATCCCTGCAAAGTTTCAGCTTGATTGGCCTACTGGTTTAGGAGAAGAATATTTTTAAAGATTTTTAAAGATTTACTAAAGAATCCCATTTTCAAATGCTGCAGCAACCAGAGTGTTTTACGGAATCAAATTCTTTTAACAACTTTTGTAGAACTTCATCCGAGGAGCATCCCTGCAAAGTTTCAGCTTTATTGGCCAACTGGTTTAGGAGGAGAAGACTTTTAAAGATTAACTAAAGATTCCCATTTTAAAATGCCGCGGCATCCAAAGTTTTTGACAGAATTAAATTCTTTCAACAACTTTTGTAGAACTTCACCCAAGAAACACCCCTGCAAAGTTTCAGCTTTATTGGCCTTCTGGTTTAGGAGGAGAAGATTTTTAAAGAAATTGTGGACGGACGAACAGACATACGGACGGACAGACGACGGACAATGACCAATCACTATAGCTTACCTCGCACTTTGTGCTCAGGTGAGCTAAAAAGAGAATGAAGATACAATGTCTACCAATCTATCAATTATTGATAAATAACTGGATTTTTATTCACTTAAAGATGGTTCTACCATGTTAATCTGAAATTCAATCTGCAGGAAAGAACACATTATTTGATTCTTGGTATTGATTCACTGAGTAAAGCCAAAGACTCAGAGGCAAAACAATCTTGGGCACCAGTGACAGTCCTTTTCCTAACAAAAAGTTTTGTTTCCTAGGTATTCTAAATACTTAGGAATTAGATAACAATTTCAAATATACTCTTTTGGACAATTATTAGCTTATGCCTACTTTAGAAATTACAGCAAATTTACGAACTGAAACATCCATTTTCACTTGACTTTTAAACATATTACAATCATTTTCAATAATAAGAAAATATATTAGGAAAACAAAAAGATTAAGAAAACTCATGTAGTCAATTCACAAACAAATTTAGGAGCCCAGTGTGTGTGTGTGTGTGTGAAGGATGGTGTCTATTCATTTACTCCAAAATGTTGTCTGCAATATGTGAAGTACCTATTAATCTAGCTAATTACCTTGACAACAGTTTCTAGATTTTGCACCTTCAGTTGTAACACAGATACTTCTCCCTTGGCAACCTCACATTCATGCTGGGCATCAGATAGGTGTAACCGTAGAGTGCTACATTCTTCATTCACCTGGAAGTACAGAATATACATCAAATTTTGTGACCTAGCATGCAATAAAAAGCCATGAGTAAAATATACAAAACAAACAAGAGGACCATGATGGTCCTAAATCACTCACCTGAATTGTCTGCTGTTGAAAAAAATACAACTAGAGCCAAATAACTAGCCAGTTTTCTGAAGAATGAGCCAAAACTGTGGGTTCTATATTGTAAACAAAGAACTTGTCATTAACACTTGTCGTGCTGAACCCGGAATATTCTGGTTTTGTCAGGAGGTATAGACCAAGATCAGCCTGCACATAAGTGCAGTCTAATCTTGGTCTATACCTCCTGTTTGTACTTTTCTAGTCAGAGTTGTTTGTGAAATTGATTTCTAAAAAAAATATTAATTATTGAACAACAAGTTCTATCAGTGCTTTCAGCCCTTTGATTTTACAGCAATTCAGTAAGGTTGTTTATACAGCATGACAAGGGTTAAGGCCCCTTTTCCAGTGTTTCCAACAGAACCTTCCTATAATCAATAGGGTTCATTCTTATGACCTAACTATTATTCTGGCCAAGTTTCATGAAGATTGAGCCAAAATTATGGCCTCTGGAGTGTAAAGAAAGAAATTGTCATTAAGGCAACTTTTCCTGTTTTTTTCTGATAGAACCCTCCCATAATTAATAGGGATCATCCTTAATATGACCTAATAATCACTCTGGGCAAGTTTCATGAAGATTGAGCCTAAATTGTTGCCTCTAGAGAGTAAACAAAGATATTGTCATTAAGGCCCCTTTTCCTGTGTTTTCAAATAGCACCACAACATAATCAATCAGGTTCATCCTCATGACCTAACAATAATTATGGCCAATATTTATGAAGATTGAGCCAAAATTGTGGCCTCTAGAGTGTAAACAAAGAAATTCGATTTAATTTAATTACAAGGGTTCATCCATATGACCTTATGATTATTCTGGGTAAGTTTCATGAAGATTGAGCCTAAATTGTGGTCTCTCTATATATATTGTAAACAAAGAATTGTCATTTAGGCCCATTTTCCTGTGTTTTCTGATAGAACCTTCCCATAATTAATAGGGTTCATACCTATGACCTAATTATTATTCTGGCCAAGTTTCTTGAAGATTGAGCCAAAATTGTGGCCTCTAGAGTGTTAACAAAGAAATTCATTAAGGCCCCTTTTCCCGTGTTTTCTAATA
Source organism: Fragum fragum (assembly GCA_946902895.1). Classification (NCBI taxonomy): domain Eukaryota; kingdom Metazoa; phylum Mollusca; class Bivalvia; order Cardiida; family Cardiidae; genus Fragum; species Fragum fragum. The sequence goes on along the minus strand of OX336376.1, from coordinate 49,225,873 downwards.
GAACCCTCCCATAGTAAATAGGGTTCATCCTCATGACCAAACAATTATTATGACCAAGTTTCATGAAGATTGGGTAAAAACTGTGGCCTCTAGAGTGTAAACACTTAAATTTTTGATGCACTATGCCAGATGACAGACATTCATCGATCATTAAAGCTCACCATGAGCATTTTATGCTCAGGTGTCCTAAAAAGTGACCTATAAACAAAAAAAGTGATCTTCCAGTGGTTCTGTGAATCAGATAATTGAAAAGATCAGATCAAAATCAGGTCAATTAATTATGATATTTATAGCTAGCAAGAAGGGTCAATCTACTATCTGAGAATCTATTTACATTTAAAACGTATTGACCTTTGTAACCACAAATTCTTACAAAGGTGAATGCTTGTCAAAACAACCAGGAGATCCCTTATTGCTTGGCCTGTCACAAATAATGGGACAAGAGTTCCCTGATGGTCCTAAATCACTAAGAATCTCATTTTAAAAAAAGTTATCTTTCCAAAAGAAAGTGTACTAAAGTGAAGAAGAAATGTCCAGAAAGATTTGAAAAAATATCTTCCTTTATTTCTTTGTAAAATGTACAAGTTGTATGTGAAACCAATAAGTACTATTTGAACCATGTAGGAGCAGGGTTGTGAGGTGAACATCTTTGCCTCATGTGATATCATAAGCAGTATTTTTCAAGGTAAAATATCATGTCCTCTGGGGAGCTCACATGGGACCCCAAGGCCATTTCTCTAACAACTTTTGCAGAGGGTAATAGTTGTGTCTAAAATATCAAACCACAAAACCTAATGATTTCTCAAAAAACAATTTTTAAAAATTTCCTTCTTTGTTTCTTGGTAAAAAATTGTACACATACAAGACACCAGGGGCATAACTTTAACAACTTTTTGAAGGATCACCAAATAATGTCACATGAAACAAGAGCACTGCCTACGGGTGCTTATGCTCGGCTGTTGGATGCTGGATAGTGGACAAAATGCATCTAGAGTTATCCCCTTGATAGTATGGGTTGCTCTTTTGATAGTGAACATGTGTGCCAAGTTTCAAGTGAATGCCTTTAGTAGAACAAGAGATATCACTAAATGTCAAAGTTTTCACACAACCACGACACCAAGGCTATAGCAGTACCTTGGGTTTTCTCCGAAAACAGCCAGGTCCTTAGAATAGTTTGTCATCAGAAAAGAAAAATCCTTTTGTTAGTTTCTATGAAAAATAGCAGAACCTGAGAAGACCTGATATGAAAGCCACTGAGGATAGTCGTTAAGAACATCATTAGACAATGTTACACACAAAATATGAAAGCTCTAGGTCTCATGTTCTGTCAAAATATTTCTTCTTTGTTTTTAGGTAAAGATTTGCTGCATCTCTGCAGAGCCTACATATTAGACCATAAGGGTATACTTGTACAACCTTTGTACTTTTACTCACAAGATTATGTCACATGGAAATTATGGCATTGTCACACAGTGACCACAATAGTACAATCTGCTAAAATGAGCTAAAAAGAGGAAACATCCATGAGGCACGGTTTCAGAATAGCTTTAAAATATGAAAGTTCAACACTTTTCAGCCCTTATCTCCACAGCCTGAACAGCAGTGGTACCTGGGTAGATACTTTTAGTACTGTTGGCAACCTACTTTAAATTTTTAAGTCATTTCATAACAAGGTTTGATAATCAATATAATACCTCAATTTTTTTATATTTCTCGAAAAACAATTTATCTTTGAAATGCTTCACCATATATGAGGGAAGATGGCTATTTAACTAGGATACACATTATCTTCTATGTATATACAAACATTTTGGCGGATGATATGTTAAATCAGTGCAAAAGTTAATCTCTAAAACCAAGACATTGCTTACTTAGTAATAATACCATGACAACATCCCCCCATCAAATTTTAACCAAATAAGAGAACATACAACTAACAAAAAATAGACAGAAATCTGACTTACTTCATTCATAAAAGGAAAGATTTTCCCTTGTAGTTTAGTTGACAACATGATGCAATCTGATTGTTCACTGATTCTAATAAGTGTATTCAAACAGTAACATCACCATTATTGGTTTATCATATCATCAGAACAGTGTCAATTAGACCTGATCAGAATGATGCCACCCTTACTATGTCTTCAATTATTGATTTCTCTCTGTCACCACATATTTGTTTTAACACTTTTCTACAGCAGGTGCTCTATTGGTTTAATTAGCCATTATTTCCAATTAATTACTTGCTTCAACAATTGCAGTCTGATTAGAATAGACTGTTGTATTTTACAATAATCAATTTCATGCTGATTCCTGAAATATTCCTGCATTTGCACATAATACTATTATATAACTATCCAAATGTATTTGGTTTGGTAGGAAAAGGTTAAACCTTTTAACTGAAGCCCAACACACAATATCAGTGTTACTGACAACAAGAGCCATGTTGGACATGGCCATCCCCCACCTAAAAAGCTTGATAGTAAACTGAAGCCAGTTAGATTTAGGCACTGCATTTCTTGTCAATGAGTTCGATAATAGCTATTATACTTTCAGAGATATGCTAAGGACAAATCTAAGTCTTAAAAACAACAAAGGCAAATAACTCTCAAATTATGCAAGTAAGAGTTGTGGTTCTTGTGCACTGCATTTCTCCACAACAAGTTCTATCCACCTATGAAGTTTCAAGTTAATAGCTATTATACTTTCAGAGATATGCCTCAGACAAAATCTTAGTCTTTAAAAAAACAAAGGGCAATAACTCCAAAATTATGTAAGCAAGAGTTGTGGTTCATGTGCACTGCACTTCTCCACAACGAGCTCTATCCACCTATATAGTTTCAAGTTAATAGCTATTATACTTTCAGAGATATGCTCTGGACAAAATTTTAGTCTTTTCAACAACAAAGGGCAATAACTTCAAAATTATGCAAGCAAGAGTTGTGATTCTTGTGCACTGCACTTCTCCTCAATGACATCTATCCACCTTTTGAAGATTCAAGTCAATAGCTTTTATACTTTCAGAGATATGCTCCGGACAAAATTCTAGTCTTTAAAACAACAAAGGGCAATAACTCAAAAATTATGCAAGCAAGAGTTGTGGTTCTTGTGCACTGCACTTCTCAACAACGAGTTCTATCCACCTATGAAGTTTCAAGTCAATAGCTTTTATACTCTCAGAGATATTCTCAGGACAAAATCTTAGTCTTTAAAACAACTAAGGGCAATAACTCCCAAATTATGCAAGCAAGAGTTCCGGTTTTTGTGCACTGCACTTCTCCTCAATGAGATCTATTGACCTATGAAGTTTCAAGTTGATAGCAATTATACTTTTAAAGATATGCTCCGGACAAGTTTAGTGACGGATGGACTGAATGATGGAAGGATGGAGGATGGAAGGACGGAATGACAAACGGAGACCATTACTATATCCCCTTCTCCAAAACGGCGGGGGATATTAATATAGTAAGAATAGAGACCTAAGTTAAACATCCCCACCTTGTCAATACAATTATTGATAATATTATTGACAGCATAAGGGTTGTACTGATTAATATCGGCAATAATAGTGCGGGGCCTAAACAGCTTTAACTTAGTGGTCAAGTTTGACAGTGGAAATACAGACAAAAATGCACCAGAGGCCTAATAGCCACCTTTTAAATGCATTGAATAACAATTTGTGTCTGAAACAGCATGCCCCTGTAATAGCCTATCTTTCTGAAATGTGAACTTGATAAGTGACTCTGCATGCATGACCTTGATGGATGAACTTAACCTTACAACAAACTGCATTAAGTTTACAGATTTTGCTACCTTGATAAGTGACCTTGACATTTTTGGATGACCCTGATTTTACAACAAACTAATGCCTATCAATGCATGGTATCTTCAAGTACTTCAAAATATGAGCCAGTACCTTCAACAGTGTTTGAATAAGAGCATAATGTTCAGTTTTCACACTTAAAGTTTGCTGCTTGCAGACAGATGGACAACTTTAAACAATATGTCTTATCAATTAGGGCAAAAAAAGTTCTTGTAAAACTCAAGAATATTTTTTAAAATTTTGTGTGAAGATGAAATTGTACAACAACAATTTTTCTTCAGACTCTCAGAAATGTCAATGAACTTAAAATGAGACATCAATTTTCCTTTTAGAACTTGCTATAATAAAATTCCCTGGCATTACGAGGAAAGAATGGGCTTTTGACCTAAAATGGCTATAATCGGCTCAGACACACAAAAGAATCCGTTACCACCATTTCATTCTGAGATTGCCATTTAATTTCGGGATAAAAACCTCAAGGAATTGTTGGAGCCAAGTGAAAGAAATTTAACTCCCTTTCCAACCAATCATTTTAGATAATCATGAGTGGTATGCATATATATATCATCAATGAAATAAGTAAGTAAGTGAGTGTCAAAGTCTGGACAGACAGATGGAGAGACAGGACAAATTCTATAGAGCTTCTACCAATGAGAATTTGATCCTGATAAAGTTCTAACATTTTCATTAAAACTTTAGTAGTGAAAGGCACTCACAGTGCCATGTTTGATAAGCATAAATTAATGTACACAATTCGGAAAGATTAATAGTTAAGGACACTTAAATACATATACATGTATAGTCATAAACAATTAGATGTACACAGCAGGAGAGTTAAGCTGCTAATTTAACAGTAAGGAATGATTGGGCCTTGGTGATCCCAGTACAAGTTGAAAACTGTTCATATTACAATTCATAAAAATTGCCTTTTTTTAAAACCTCCATCCTGTTACATAATATTGAACAAGAGTGCTGAAGGATACGAGTCACCACATCTGTGAAAACGTTTGTCTTTCAATAATGCCGGCCCCACATTATACATTCTATATCACACAAAATAGCATTATTTCTTACAAACTTAAGAAGATGAAACATCAAATGGGTTATGTTGGATTTAATTGTTGGAAAAATGTATTTTGGACTGGTGACCTAATATTACAGAATAAAGAAAAACTGATCCATTAATTCAGAAATTGCTGACTTAAGTTAATCTGTTAACAAGAGGGCAATAACTTTGTAAACTAGAGGCAACTGAGCCTGAATTTACTGATTAATCATTTCAAAATCAATCCAACTTTTTCATGATTCTCAAGAAAAGGTGAGAAAAAAATTATGGGAAAATGAAAAAATTGCTTAACCTGCCTTTTGATGCCAAAGTACAAAACAGCTTGGGAAAACATCATGGAAAATGAAGAAATGGCTTGTTTCTATAGAGAAAGACAATGAGTTTCATAGTTCAATCAACTTGCACCTTTTATTTCTAATTTTAGACCATCTGAAATTCTTGGAAAAGGGTTAAAATAAGCAATTTTGTTGTTATATCACTTACCCTAAAAGGCAAATAATTTTTAACAGTCACAAGTTTGAAATTGTCAATTGCATTTTCTGTCAATTTGGACTAATTTAGAATTTACTCATCTGGTAAAAAGCTAAAGGAAATGATGAATCATTCTTTCAAAACAAATAAGGAAAATCATTATGCAAAAAATCTTCAGTCTTGGAAAGGTACAAAGGAAGAGGATGTGATATGCAACATAGTTAACTAAATCAGCTGAAATTATTACTTCCCTTTAACAAGCCTTACAAAATTAGGCCCATTACATCCACAATTTTCAACCAATCAAAATTTCTAAATCTTATTAAAAGTTATCCAAAAGAAATCTATTAATATCCATGTAAAATGTAAAGATATCCATTTGACACTGTCTAAGGAGACAACCTTTATTCATTTCGCTATCTTCCATATATGGAAAAAACACCCCTTAAAGCTAGGTTTTTCATAAGATCATAATTCCTTAAAGGAATCTGATAAAGGGTCACCTTCGGATTGTTTCTGTGAAATTTGGTTGAATTCCAGCCAGTAGTTTCTGAGGAAAAGACTTTTAAAGAAAAAGATTATAGACGAACCGGGCATGCACTCACAATAGACACACGCATGATGGACAGACAAAACTCCATGACATCAGCCCACTTGCCTTTTATTCCTTCTTAACAAAATCAAATATGCATCCTCTGCCTGATACCAAATCAACCAGAGAAGTTCGAATCTAATCAATCAGGTAGTCGCAGAGTACACAAGAATGTTCATCAAAGGGCCATAACTCTTTGAGAAGAAAATGCATTACAACAAAAATACAATTTTCACATCACTGCTTGATACTGAGTCTACCTGTAAATATTATATTAAATCCATTCAAAAGTTTTTAAGCAAGCGAGCAGACAATATTTTCATCAAAGGGTCTTAACTCTGTAAAAGACAATGGATTACATTCCTAAGAAATTTTGGTGGAAATGATACTTAGTTTCCAAGAACAAGTTTTCTAAAATTTTCACCATATTCCAAAATGGACATAAGCCCCCATCCCCATCCCCCTATTAAAGCCATTTTTTTAACCCAGCTATAATCTATGAAAAGAATCTGACAAAGATTCACCCAAGAAATCTATGAAGGAATCTGACAAAGATTCACCCTAGCATCATTTTTGTGAAAGTTGGTTGAATCTATAGCCTTTTTAATTTGCCCTAATTGAGCGTTTTTCTGAACTTTGGACCTTAAGGCCGGGAACATTTCTACCCCAGGGGCATGATTTTTCATAACATACTACAAAACCGTTTTTGATCCCAGGGGTATAATTTTTGAAAACTTGGTAAACATGCATTGTATGACATATTAATACCCTTGTCCTTGAAGTTACTGAAAAAAAGTTTTCTAAAGATCTACGAAATTTCTCATTTTCAAATGCCATGGCAACAAGAGTTTTTCACAGAATTAAACTCTTTTAACAATTTTTGTAGATCTTCACCCAAGGAATATCCATGCAAAGTTTCAGCTTTATTGGCTTGCTAGTTTTGGAGGAGAAGATTTTTAAAGAAAGTGTGGACAAAGGGACAGACAGAAAGACAGATGGACAACAAGTAATGACCGATTATAATAGCTCACCTTGCACTTTGTGCTCAGGTGAGCTAAACAGCTACAGACAGACTAACTGTCCAATGGACCAACCAACAAGCTGACTCCTATATACCCAAAAATAGAGTTGGAGTAGAGATGGGTTATTACATATTCTGATTAGCTTCTTATATAAAGTATACAAATAAGTTACTGGTATTCTGGTTACCAATAACGATATTTGGACTAAGATTTCATCAAGAATAATGTCTAACAAAAAAGCACAAATTCTTTTAGGCATTCAACTACAAATGGAGAAAATGTTATAAACAAATTAGAAAAAATATCAAATTATCACTTATAAAGTGATTACTCAGCTTGAACTCATTACCAGATGACAAAATTTAAAAAAATAGACAAAAAGGTTTTGTTCATGAAATTTTCTTGTCATAAAACAAGCAATTTCTTCCAGTTTCTACATATTTTTCCCAAGCTGAGTTGTATGGGAATGGGTTAAGAGTCATTGCATGAAACTGTAAACAGAATCCTCTCACATTCACCAACTAATTAATGGAATTCAAAGATATTGTAGACAACAAGTAAGTTTTACTTAAATGACAGACATAACCACAATTGAAACCATTAGCCCATTACCGGATGACAAAATTTTAGACTAGTTCAAGTACAAAGATATTGCAGACAACAATTTTCTGTTCATGAATTTTTTTAAATTGTTGTGTCTTTTGAAGTTGAAATTGTTGTTGAAAACAAATTGCTTGTAAGAAGCAATTTTTTTCATTTTTCACAATGTGTCCCAAAGCTTTTTTTCTCAAGTATGTCAGAAAGCTTGCTTGTGTGGAAATGGGTTAAGAAAGGAAAAAACTGGTCAACATTAATTTTCTTTCTCACTATAATTACACAACTTAATTTCTATCAACTTCACCATTCAACTTTAATTTTTGTTGTATAAGGCTGTTGTTTATTCTGGTCAAAATCACGTTTCACTACAGCAGTATTACTGAATAAAAATCCCAACCCCATATACTCAGTTCTTATTTCAAATTAAAACTGACAAAACATCTGAACATTTCCAACACTTTAAAAGCAGATTATGAGCTTCAATAGGATTGTAACGCAGTAGAGAAATATTTGGGGATGTCAGGTACCAGGCTGATAAAATCAATGTCCCAATATGGCTGCCATCCATGTATCATGGGCCTACCACAAACGGAGGTATCATTAAGCTTCTCTTAATGATGATCATTTCCTGTAATCAGATCAAGATTTACAGAAACTTGGGTCACATTTGCAGGTTACGCGTCTTCTAAAACAGGTTCTAGACAAACATATTTTCAATCTTTCTTTAGGAAAAAACTTGGTCTTAACCCATTCCCAGACAACAGATTCTTAGACTGGTCCAAATAATAAAAGAAATTGCAGATGACAATGTTAAGTTTAAATCTTAAATTTTTTTGTCTTTTGAGGTTGAAAAATTTGTGGATAATAAAGATATTTTCAGCAATGTTTTCAAAGGTTGATTTTTCTTCCTTGACAGTGTAAAAAAGCATTATTGTGAGGGAATGGCTTAACTAAGACTAAATTAAGTTATATTAAAAGGATTTATAGTACAAGGTTTTAATGCTGCTTTGATCTGATCAATGTTAGTTGAAGATTCCTGATTTGTTTTATGTATTGCACATTTTGATAATTAATTGTATGGAGTTTAAATGCTGAAATTTTCTATGGTACTTCAGGAGTAACTAACCACAGTTACCGGTCATTTATTATATTAGTACAACCACAAAATTCTTTTGGACAAAGTCCCAGTTTTAGCATAATGCCAGAAACTGATTCCAGAATTGAATAACTAGTCTCAATAAGGCTGGTTCTAGAAATAAGTTAAACAGTTCTAAGATTGGACTGTCACTGTTAAACATTATTTGGTCTCGTAGAACTATTCAACAAATTTCTTGAACTATTCTAGACTATATTTTAGTGTTTGATCTACATGTGTTCCATAAACTTGTTCTAGATGTTTGTCTGAAAGAGGTTTAACGCTACTTTTAACAATTTTTCAGTCACATAGCAGCGGCTGAAAGCACTTAACAGTGGATTCCTGGTATATCTTGCATCAGTACCACCATTACATCCTTTCCTTGCCTCCAGCTGCTATCCCACTTAGGTTTACAATTATCCACCCATTGGTGAGTGACAGTTGTTGGAAAGGATTTGTGCCGGTGCCGGGGATAGCGCAAATGACATCCCATGATTAAAGATTGCGAGTCTGATGCCCTACCGAATGCACTATACTGGAAGCAAATTTGTTCAAGAACTGTTCCATACCTTTGTAGAACATCACATGTACATTCTTTCAGAATTAATTCAAGTAAGATCAAGAAAGATAGGGTAAATGTTATGATGTTGTGACCTGTATAGTGCTGTTATATGGAAATTGTCATTAAGGTCCCCTTTCCTGCGATATTTGGTTAAAAATAATTTTTCATGTGTCATCAAAAATTATTTTTAACAGACAACAAGACATTCAAACATTACAAATGGTCACTATGAGCATGTTTTGCTGAGGTGATCTAAATGTCTTATTCATCAAGAACTGTTTTAACCCGTTACCATATGGCAAAATCTTAGAGTTGCAGACGACAAAACAAAGTTGGTTCAAATTGGAAAAACAAAGGCAAAATGAAGTAGAAAACATCGTAAGAAAAGAAGAAGCTTGTTACAAGCCATTTCTTCTTTTCTCACACTGTTTTCCATAGCTATATTTCTTTGACGCGTAAAAATGCAGGATTGTGTGGAATGGGTTAAGCAGGTCACAGAACAACAGTTTCAGTGACAGGTTCTATCATTATTCCTAAATTTTCTTGAAAATGTTCTAGATCTTATGTGGCTATTGAATTGGAAAATTTGGTGAGAAATTAAAACTTTACCCTACCCTGAATGACAGTATAGCATTTAATTCTGTCACATTTTTAAACAGAAACATCCGGAGCATCAGCTTCAGCTCTATTCCTTCTCTATGTATGCCAGGACTGGTAGTTTATACTAGCAATATTTCACAAATTTTCTCTAAAATTATAGTGTAACTGTACAACCACAAAGGAACAAAATTTGGTGACAAAATGGAATTCTGCCATATCCTACAGAGGATGAAAAATATTCATCTCTACACATTAATTTGCCAAAGAACATTTCACCATGAATATTTCATGGACTTTGTCACAAAATCACTGTCACACTGGGGGATAATTTCCTACTGCTTTCCCAAATAAAGACATAAATCTATGAAAATAAGACAAAGATTTGAGCCATTATTTTCTGCCTTCATTTTCAAAGAAATGTGTCAGCATTTCTAACATTTTGTGAATCTGGTATTATTTGAGGGGGGTGTGTGCGAGAGACAGACTGTTTTAATAGTGTGCATGAACAGAGAAGGTGCAAAACCAGCATTAACTGATCAGAACAAAATTTCTTATGAATTTGAAGAAGACATTTTACTTGGTTTCTACACCGAAACATGATTTTAGCAAGATATTACTACCCCTACAAGTTAAATTTCTACATTTCTATGTTTACTGTCCATCATGCTACTCTCCTTTAACCCATTACCAGATAACCAAATTTTAGACTGATCTAAATTAGAATAAGTTACAGACAACAACTTTTAGTAGTTTTACTTTTTAATGTCCTTGTTATTGCAACAAGCAATATCTTCATTTTTCTACAAAATTTTCCATAGCTTTTTGTTTAAAGTACATAAGAGAGATTCTGTGGGAATGGGTTCAAATGTATTCAGTTCAGTAATATGAGTTGTATTTGCAATGGTCTAGTATTTGATAACGTTATTGGCACATAAATGGGAAAATTCAAAATCAATCAGTCATATGCCATTTTAGTTCCTGTAAATACATACCTTTTCATTTGCCAGCCAAAGATAATAAAATGACGTAGTAAATATGTCATTATAGTAATCATATATATTACGTCACCAGAGGAATACGTTTGCCAGTCAGCCCGATTAGCTCAGTTGGTAGAGCACTTGACTTCAAACCTCAAGATCACGGGTTCGAGCCCTGGGCTGACCATATCAACTAACTAACTAATTGTCTTTCGGATGAGACGTTAAACCGAGGCCCCGTGTGACGATGCTATCCATCGAGCACGTTAAAGAACCAGGCGGGGCTCTCAGTAGTTTCGTCCTGTATCCTTGCACTATCCCCCGTAACAACTAACCGTCTTCTGGGGGCGTCGCTCATATGGGCATGTGCTACGGTAGCGACGATAAATAAACGGAAATACAAACAAACAATACGTTTGCCAGTTCCAAAAAAGTCCATTTTGGGTATCCTACCTTAATTTCCCTGGAAAAATTCTTGACTTGCTTTACATGAACCTGTATTTCTTTAATCAATTACGAGAACACAAAATTCTACACTGATAAAAATTCAAAAAATTTGCAGATGACATTTAAATTTCATAAAATTCATTTTTTATAAGACTTGTATTACAGAAATCATCTTGGAAGATGAAGAAATTGCTGATTAAAAAGCCATTTCTTCATTTTCCACAATGTTTTCTAGAAACCCTATCTAAGGGGTTCATAAAATAGCCAGATTATTTTTTAATGGATAAGATAATAAACTGACTTTAATAATTGACGGAAATTAGGTGTTACTTTTCATGCAATACCTGCTCTTTAATTAAAATTCATAACCTTTTATATAAGCATAGCTAAACAGGAGGAAATTTCAGAACAAGATACCAAGCAAATAATTCCGTATTGATTTAGTTTGACATTTGGCATAAAATTTTTCCACTTTCTATAAATTATTCATTTTCTAAAATGATCCCTCATTGGCAGACAACAGATAATAAACAAGGACAATTTTCATACAGTAGACATGATTGAACTATGTTATGTTATCTGTACCTCTACAATCACAAGCATGGTGTCAGTGTACAGATATGTGGTAGTAATTGACAACTTTTGGCTGTCAATCAAATGATCAGGCGACAAATGACATCATTAATCTAGACTAGAAGGGAGTTTTGAACTCAAAAATTGATCACCATTTGTGTTAAAACTTTTTTGTTTGTTTGGCAAATTAAGCGTCATAACTACAAATTATTCAAGGTGTAGTTAAGACGTTAAGGTTGCCAATCAACCATTCTACTTTTTTTACATGGTACTATCCATAAATTTTGCAAAATAAGGCAGTTGAATATTGATACCAAACTTCCTATTGAAGTCAGCGGGTGGACCCAACAGAGTAAGTGGGCTTGGCATCGATTGGTCAATTATAACAACTGACTTCAAACATGGCAGGTCTGCTGAGGTAATAAATGACATGTTTTTGTGTAATATTTTGTTGGCAGAGGCATTTATAAAGGACAGATTGTTGGATGGTGACCCAAACCTTCTAACCAACAAACATACTTGACATAAATATCTGTTCAAAAAGATGTGTTTGTGAAACACAATGCCCCCACAACAGGACTTAACTATGAAAAGTGTTGTTGACTTGTACATGAGTTTTTTTTTTTTTTTTTTTGGTTTGACCTAGATATGTGACCTTGACCTTATCACATGACCTTGACCTGAGGAAATGCGTATTATGAGCATTGTATCTTGAAAAGGCTGGTAGTAATTGTCAATGTTAAGATTTTTGGTTAAGTTTTGCAGACGGACCGACAGACGGACAACTGTAAAATAATATGCCCTGATCTTTCAATGCTAGGGCATTAAAAAATGATTTCATTGGTCAATCAAATCTTTTATTGACAGCAATGATCCATCAATTAACCAATCGAGGCTGTCAATCAAACAAAATAAAATGGCCAATCAAATCATTGATTTTGATCAGAAAGGGAATTTGAATTCAAATATTGGCTGCAATAGTATGTGAAGCATTTTGTTTGGATAGTGAGTGAGCTTAGCCAGAAATTGGTCAATAGTGAAGAGACAGGGTTAATCAGAAATGTTTCATTGATAGTTGCACAGTTCATGCAGTCTGACCTATAATGATTGTCTCGAAGCTAAAAGAGGAAACTTTCATTTATTGTGCAATACAGTTGCATGTTGTCTGTCTATAGGTATCGTGACATGATACAATGATCATAAAAGGTTAAATAAATTCTTAATCGACCCTAGCTATTTCTGCTGCTGATAATGAATGAATACCAGGCATGATGTACCAACATGAAAAAGAAAACTTCACAAGAAAATTCTAGGCAGACAAATTTGAAACTATTTTGAATCTGGCCAAGCTTTTCACTTTCTTTTAAACAACAATTTCAACTTAACCCATTCCCACATAATGATGCTTTCTGACACCCCCTCGACAAAAAGCTTTGGAAAACATTGTGAATAATGAAGAAATGGCTTGTATCAAGAAGTTTCTTCATTATCCACAATGCTTTCTATCCTAAACAATGAAAAAAAAAACTTGAATGAGTTAAGATATAACCTTTATATTTATACAACAAATGGATTTTTGTAATTGCAATTTGCTGTTTTTATAGCAACAAATCAAAGGACTGAAAGTCCTGAGAGCGGTTTTGCTGGCTTATCAGTAATCGTGCTCAATAATGCCAGCATGTATCATCAATATGAGTAAGTAAATCGTACACCTAGGTAGGAGGAGCAGCTCGAGGCTCGATAAGGATGTAATGGTAGTACTGGTGTGTGAACTACCAGGAATCCATGGTTAGGAGCTCCAGCCGCACCGATATAACTGAAATACTATTTAAAGTTGTGTTAAGCCCTATTCAATCAATCATCACCCTTACTGTTTACCAAAATTGCTATTTTGATTTAATCACAACGTTTTCCTTAATTCTGTTTCATCAGTGCGTGAAAAATTGTGGTTGTGTGATAAAAGGTAAAGCAATCAAAGCTAACATTCAATTCTTTTTGTTGAGCATATTATTATTTCAACTGAAGTACAATATGTCCGTTTCAAAGATTTTGTCGAATTTGAGGTAAAAGGTATTTTATTCGATGGGGTTAAATAGGCGGTTGAATCGCAACTGTAACAGGGTTGTAACTACTTGCATATACTGTGTATACGCGATGTAAATTTGCTCGGCCCTGCCAGGTCGAATCACGAACAGACAGTTTACATGTATTTGTAAACTCCACTAACCTCTGACCTAGATTCCATCTTCAAACACGAGGAAATTATTTCTCTTATTTTGACGATTCCTTGGACAATTTACTATGGATATATTAAGTCAAAGTTTTGAACCATTTTCCTGGATATTCAAGACTAAAAGGAGGCTGTTTGCATTCAGCAAGTAAATTATTTTTTCATCAGCGATGAAACAAGATGGAGGCGATCACATAGATTTTCACTTCACGTTTGTGAGCATGCGTGGAAATGAGCGGAAATGCGAGAAAACTTGTTTCCGGTTGATCGATTTGAAATACCGTTTTTTCCCTAAAAAAAATGCTAAAAAGGGGACAAATATATGTGATGAGATAAACAGGAATTGACTGTAATACTAAATGAAATGGAGTTGAAATAAAAACATTTCTAAAAGCTCAAGTTCTAACTGCTTAAGACCATGGAAAATTTATCAATTTCTATCCCTGTCAACTGACCCTGCTAGCTTTACCTTGCAAAATTTATGTAACACAAAAAAAAAAAAATGTTCAGCTTGAATAAACAGCAAATACTATGTTTTAGTCATCAAACCAGCAAAAATGCCTCAGGTAACTGTCAGGCAATATCTGAGTTTAAAGTTCGGTCAAAATGAATGACTTGATTGGTTGATCGATTCTTAGATTTACAACAACGATTGGTCAATTAAATTTGATTCTGAAATAGATAAGTAGCCAGAGAAAAGGGACAACTTATATTCTGTATGTTTCTTTCAACTCGATAAAATGAGTACAGAAATGGTAAGATGACCCATTACTAGATGACAAACATTCAGACTGATCAAAGAAGTTGCAGAACACTTTCAAATATCTGGGTCTTTTGGGGGACCTATTCCCTCACAATAACAGTGACAACCCTCAAGAAAAACAGTTGGGACAACATCATGTAAAATAAAAGATTGAAAGGCAATGGTTTGAATAGGTTTTGTTCAGCCCACAATCATGGAAGTCACTCACATTATAAGGATTGCAGACATACAATTTTTTGTGTGGATAATCTATAGATGTTCCAGGAAAATCTTATTAAAACCAAATTCAAAGAATCGTGTTTGATTTACAAGGAAAAGAAAAACATAGCTGATATGCTGCATAGTTAAACAGTTGTCTAATATATAGGATCTAATTATTATTGTGTTGAATTATCCTGGTAAAAAATTACAGTTTCTAAAGCATTTTGGAATAAAAATAAATGCAGTTATAATTTTTTTCATATTGTACCATTGTTTTCTTTTATAAAAGTATCTAAAAGTCATTATCAATCTTTTTCATTAAGTGTTCATCCCAAATACTGAATGTCAACTTGTCATACAAACTTACAACTTTTTTTTATTCATTTTGATAAATTCTTGATGACAGTACATATAATTATGAAGTTTTTAGAACCTGGTATCTTTCATATTATTCTGGTCAAGGCAAATTATTTCTGGAGCTGAAATATAGCAGAATAAAACAATGTGGGAAAAGGAGGAATTGCCTGTAACAAGCAATTTCTCCTTTGATCATGATGTTTTCTACCCTATATTTGATTCTTTTTATTTTCAATATAATGAATTTCTCATCTCTTTTTTTTTCTTTTTCAGTTCAGAGTCATCTAAAATTGTGTCATTATGAAACAGGGTAAAATCAATTCAAGTACTTACATGGTATATGACCCCTTCTTTTGGGGAAACTTTCCTGTATGGGCTTTCAAATCTTCCAGCCCTACCAGAGCAGTTTATTTGCCCCATTTAAAATTCAACTAATCACACAACATATACCAATTAAAAACAACGAAATAAAACCATCCTAAGAATCATGATCTGAACTTCAAACTTTCTAAATGTCAGACGACTGCCAGGTAAATATCGTTAAAATACCACTTCATGTGAAATCCGAGAAAATAAGGAAAAGTTTTCAAAGACCAGCCATTATTTATTGCTGTCATTTTGAATTGTCCGTGCTTTGCTCATTTTAAAACAGCAATTAGACCTATTACAAAATCAATTTACTGACAGTTCTAGAAACAAATTCTCATAGCTTTACAACAATAATCCAAACCATTCACATAGCCATATTTGGCTTCCTTTAGGCCATCCTTTTGCTTAGCACATTTATTTATGTCTTCAACATTTGCAATGATTTCTACTGTTAAACCCTTATCATACTGAATAAAATCTTTGTTCAAATTGCATTAAAATTAAAGGCCTGAAAGCCCAGGAGGCACTTAAGTTGTGGTTCAGAATATAGTTTGAAAAATAATTCTACCTAAATATGAACAAAAAAGGGAATAATTGAATATAACAATTTTACATCCATCGATAAAAGTAGGCTTTTTGTTCAGGGCAAGCTCAATTTTTACATTTGGACTTGTTATGTGACTTTCACCTTGAAACTGTGACCTCAAAGCTATCATTTATGTGCCCTCATATACTTTGGAGTAATGATCTAGACAAGCTCATATGGGCTTGGGAGACAAATACCAAAACAGACAGTGATAACAGAGGGCCTTAATGACCCTAAATTGGTTACCCGAGTTCACTAACAAAAAATAAACCCATGTCAAAGCGCAGTTGGTAGCGCGTCGGGCTGTCAATCTAGAGGTCCCGGGTTCGATCCCCGACGGCGGCACTCATCCTTTCCGACTATTTGTCTCTCACCAATTGGTCGATAATTGTAGACCTATGTGGGATAGCAGCTGGAGGCTAGGAAGGGATGTAATGGTAGTACTGGTGTGAGAAATACAAGGATTCCATTGTTAGGTGCTCCAGCCAACGCGATATAACTGGAAGATTGTTGAAAGCAGCATAAAACTCCATTCAAACAAAAATAACTAACAAAAATAACGCATTTTTAAGTCAATGGAACAGAAAATCACAGTAGCTAAGGCAACTGTGAGTGTCCATAAGGTTATTCTAAGATTTGACCTAGTTTTGACTTAAGGTGACCAAAATTTTTTAATGTGGAAACTCGTCTACTTTAACTTTCACTGATTTCAAGGCTGATTGAGCAAACATTGATATGTCCCTACATGGCTTTTCTTTGGTTTGACCCAAGGTTACCAAATTTGAAATGTGTCTATGATTTTGTCCAAACAACCATTCAGATTGATTTTTATGTTATTATTTAGCTCAAAATGCCTTCTCTACAATCAGTTTTTTACAAGTGACCTAATTTCAAATTTGCCTGAGAACAAATCTAATTTAAATAAGCATTTTAACCAATTATCTGGATAATAAAGCTTGAGCCTCTAAAGTGCTCACAAGGTTTTTTTCTGTTACTTTGACCCAGTGACCTTGAGTTCGACTATAAGCTATCTATTTTTGACTCCTCTTAGATTTTATGATGAAAAACGTTCTGACCAACTAATGTTTAAGTTGAGCTAAAAAAATTGACCTCTAGTGTGACCACTATGATTTTCTTGATATTATGCCCTAGTCCTTGACCCCCCAGGTTGATGAATATGAATCAAAACAATTGTTCTGGCCAATTTTCAGGTTGATTGAGATGTAAATATAACTTCTAAAATTTCTACAAGGTAAATGTTGAAGATACAAGGCAACAAACATCACACCTAATGATTACCACAAAAGCACATCTTAACCCATTCCCACACGACAAAATTTTAGACTGGTACAAATTCAAATGAGTTGCAGACGACAATTCACAGTTGATTAAATTTGAGATTTTTTCAACTTTTTGGGTAGAAAACATTGTGGAAAATGAAGAAATTACTATTCTTGAGGGCCGTCCAAAAGGATCACTGTGAGGGAATGGGTTAAACACAATGTCCTTAGGTGGGCTAAAACTACATTATGTTAAATCAAAAAAGAAAAACAATACAGAAGTATCTGGAACCCACTCTTTTCTTGTATTCTTTTTTATTTACAAAGGATCAGGACCAAATAAGGAAATTACACAAATGTTAGACAACAAGGTGGTCATGGCAACAAGACATTTATGGTTTGATGCACCTGTATCATTTGCACAAAAATTCCTGGCTCTAGATAGAAAATGGATATATTTATATCATTTATATTCCTTACTTTTGTCCACCTGTTTAATTCAAATTCTAATATTTGAAATGATATTTTGAATTAAGTTGTAAAACAGGAAGTAGTTAACTTGTGAACCTATATTTGGTAAGCACCATGTATTTAATACCCCTAGCTGAACCTGCACACAAAATTTTATTTAAGTTATTGCTATGAACAGTTGCTGAGAAAATGTAATGGTAAATATTGGTTTCAGAAGACAGATGAAAGGAAGGAGGGACAGATGTAAATAATTATAACCCCCTCTTTTTTGAAGAAGGGGTATAATTATACAAAATTAAATGAGCCTAAGCATGAAATTTCCAGTTACTTGACATGAATGCTTAGTTAGCCCATTCCCACACAATGACGCTTTTTAATGCCTCTCGAGGAAAACAATTGGGAAAAAATTGTACAAAATGAAGGAATTGCTTGTTACAAGCAATTACTACATTTTCCACAATGTTCTCTACCAAGGAAGTTGAAAAAATCTAAAATTTCATGAATTTCAAATTGTTGTCTGCAACTCTTTTCTATTTGGACCAGTCTAAAATTTGCCATCTGGTAATGGGTAAAGACTTAGATCAGACCTCACTACCTAATTGACTTAAATGTTTCTATAAACTGTCGGTTAATATCATCAGTGCAGTGTGTGGATGCTTAGAATACCCTATGCCTTTCACCAACAAGTGAAATATTTCACATGTGGGCATAACATTGTCTTTGTGATTTTACAAAATAGAAAATATTTTTATAGTACCTTGTATTTGAAATCCTGAAATCGGCACCAGACAACATTGATGATCTTCAGCATCTCCACATGTAAATGTAACACAAACAAGTGACGGCCAACTTCCATAGGCCCTAGATCAGCACTTGATGTGCTTGCACTCATTTTACTGTAAGTCACATATTTTCCGCGTATGGTATATTTTTCTCATACAAGATGATGGTAAGTTCTCTGTGTATCACTACCTTCAGATCTCTAACCACAAGGCACATTTCACTTATTAATTTAAGAGTCATGTTTCAAAATTAAAATTTAGTGTAGAAAATTATGATAAGTCAAAGGCATTCATTCATATTGAGTTTCAATTATGTACACTCAATTCTAAATCTTAGTAACTAAGAGAATGTTCATTGAAACAAAAACACCACATGAGAATGTCCAATGTTTGGCTGCAGGTGTTCCACAAAGGGCCATAACTCATACAGAAATGCTTCTATGAATACAAATACTATTAAATACTCCTGTGATAGAAAAAAAAATAACCATGTTACAAGTAAGTTTCTTCAATAATAACCAAGGTTAAAGTTTGTCATGTTTGGTACTAATTTGCATAAAAATGATTAATCTAAATTTCAATGCAAATCAATGTACCACATTCTAAACTACTAAATATCTTGCATTACACACTATTTCTCTTATTAATGCATTGTTACATGTTTAAGTGTTCTCTATTTAAATAAACAATTTGATTTGCCTGCTATCAAATTGGTAGAAATTAAATTTTCTTTAATTGATTGATTGATTGAATGGGGCTTAACGTCACTTTTAACAGAATTTCAGTCATATCGTGGCGGCTGGAGCACCTAACAATGGATTCCTGGTATTTCTCACACCAGTATTACCACTACATCCTTTTGTAGCCTCGAGCTGCTAACCCACTTGGGTTTACGATTATTCTCCCATTGGTGGGAGACAAATGACCGAAAGGGGATCAAACCTATGACATCCCATGATTGAAGATTAGGAGTCTGGTGCGCTACCAACTGCGCTATGATCGTGGCTACAAATTTTATTTAAGATTTATAGCTTACAGAAAGAGTATGCAATAAACATGATCATTAAATAGTAAAATCCCTTATAAGGCGTTTTCTTTTATTGATGAGAAGAAGATTTTCAAAGCTTTCACCATATATGGAAATTAGCCCTGCCTTTTTAAGCCATGTTTATCATCTGATCAAAATTCTTTGAAGGAATCTGATTAAGGATTACCCAAGGATCATTTCTGTGAAATTTGGTTGAAATCCATCCATTGGTTTCTGAGGGGAAGATTTTCAAAGCTTTCACCATACATGAAAATAAGCCCTGTTCATTAAGCCATGCTTTTCATCCAACCAAATTTTGGAGGAATCTGATAAAGGTTCACCCAAGGATCATTTCTGCAAAATTTGGTTGAATTTCGTTCAACACTTTCTGAGGAGAAGATTTTTAAAAGTTAAAGTTAACAGACGGACGACCACACGGATGGATGACTGACAAATGCCATGACAATAGCTTGCTTGCTTTCAGCCAGTGTAACTAAAAACAATAGCAAAGGACTGTAAAAAATTACAAATCTCACTCTCATAATGTCTAAATGTGAAGTTTGATTAAAATCCACAGAATTCTTGATGAATGTGCAAACAAGACTTTTCATGAAAGGGCAAAGGTCAAAGGAATGCAACCAAAATAAAATATCATAAAATATCCATATCTCCTGTTGATATAAAGTTCGAATCCAATCCAACTTGATGAGACAAACAATATGAAAAGAATTTCCATCAAAGAACTATTACTCTGAAAAAATCTAATGGCCATGACCAAAATGGTTTAAGTACAATCTCTCCTCCATGTATTAATCATATTTGTGCAGTAGTTGATGAGAAAATAAGCAGAAACAAAAATTCAATCAAATCATAACTAAACTACAATATGCTAATCTCCAATAGACACGAAGTCTATACGTGAAATTTGAATCATTGTTTAACTTTATGAGAAAAATAAACAAGTAACAGACAGACAGACAGACAGAGATACCTGATTCACATATACAAGCAAACTGTGTTTTTGGAGGCAAAATGAAGTAGAATCTAATATGTATGATGGTTAGAACCTTGATAAACAAGGGTTCTTTTTCTGTGTCAGAAATTATCACCTTTTCTTGATCGTTCAGTAACCATTGATTTTCATATATTTGTTAATATTTACAGACAGTCATTCAACAACATCCTTTCTTATCTGTGAATTTGACAATGATGCATTAACTGATCACAGTTTTCAACCAAAGAATCAATCCACATATAAAATCATTCATATAGACTAGAAGTCAACTTTGAACTCTGACATTGAATGACATTCATGTGAAGCATTTTTGTTGGTTTGGTGACTTGAATTCATAACTCCAGCTGTAGATGTAACAACATTTAAGTTGCCAACTAGTTACTATACTTTCTTGTTACATGCTACTGACCATAAATTTAGCAAATTAAAACCGATTGATATCTATGAGAAACTTCCTATTGGAGTTCAGTGGATAACATTGAAAGTACTAGTTGTGAGCAATATTTCTTTTGAAAATTAATCTCAGAAAACAACTCAGGTTTAAAAGGGCCAAATAGGTATGGACTAAGGTCAGACTGCATATATGAGTAGGCTGATCTTTGTCTATTCCTCCTTCAAAAAAGGAATATTTCAGGGTCAGCATGACAAGGGTTAAAAGCCACATACTTTTTGCAGCAGCATAAATAGTATCTCATGTTTCATACTAACTTTATGATACTGAAATATAGTATAGATATCAGGTTATGTACACCATGCTTTCCTATGGATCTGCCAAACGAAAAACCTGTTCTACTTTTGCTGTCTCAAGGATAAACTCATTTTACATTTCTTATTTGTCATTAATAGGTCACAAACATAGGAAAGATCACTAAACTTATTGTTTGAATGGGGATTAACACAGCTTTGAACAATTTTTTAAGTTATATTATGGCAAAGTTCACGTATTCATGTGTTTCCTTCAAATCACAAGTTCTGAAATATCTTGCCCAAGGCCCCTGACCAGGAGTGCAGCCTGGACTTGAATGAACAACCCTCAACACAAAAGATCAAACATTCAGAATAGGAAACTAATTTTATAGGCTAGCCTAATCTAGGAAGTATTTGATGAAAGGGAAATAACTATAATAAACATTGCTCCAATAATTCAGTCCAAGATTTGCAATCTTTTTGATCATGTAAAGAAACATTGAAAATACTCAATTTAAATGAGACAAAATGCGACATCTTTAACCCATTAACAAACAATCAACATTTTTGGCACAATGAGGTTAAATA
The DNA here is from genome assembly GCA_946902895.1 of Fragum fragum. NCBI lineage: Eukaryota > Metazoa > Mollusca > Bivalvia > Cardiida > Cardiidae > Fragum > Fragum fragum. The sequence continues at coordinate 49,203,655 of OX336376.1, read as the reverse complement.
GCAATGGATAACATTGAAAAGAAAACATTACTTGTAACAAGTAATTCCTCCTTTTCTTTAAATGTTTTCTGCTATATATGACTTTTTTTTTTTATTTCAAACCTACTTAGAATTATAATCTCCAATCTTTCAATTAGGACCAGACTAAAATTGTGTAGTTGGTAACTGTGATCATTTGTTATCTCCATTGAGTAAAACTTTTCTTTAGATGAAAACTATCTTTCCAATCCTTAATCAATTCCCATTTGGAGGCCTATAAAAAACGGGGGAAAAATTGTGTAAAATGAAGAAATTGCTAGTAACAAGCAATTTCTTCATTTTACACAATATTGTCTACCCAGAAAGTGGAAAAAATCTAAGACATCAAGTTTAAATTGTTGTCTGCAACTCCTTTCAATTTGGACCAGTCTAAAGTTCGTCTCACCCATAAATCTTTGACTGGTCCAAATGAAAGAGGTTGCACTGCCTCGATGGTCGAGTGGTATAGGTGCTTGACTCGTGATCTGAAGGTCACGGGTTCGAGTACCACCGTCACCGGGGTGTGTTCTTGGGCAAGACACTTAATAGCCAGCTCCAGTCTACCCAGCTGTAGAAGTGGGTAGCAGTGGGATTAAGCCACTGCCTCTCTTTCAGGGACGTGAAAACATCTAGTTTGTGTGTTTGAGAGCGATTCTATAAGCTTAAAGCTTTCGTCGCAATCGAACTAAAATAAATTAGTATAAACTAAACTAAAGAGGTTGCAGAAGACAACGAAATTCGCAATGAGACATGATCTTATGTTGTATCAAAAATATTGTGGAAAAAGGAAAAAAATCTTTTTTTTCTACAATGATTCCTCAAGTTTAAAATTACAGAAGCATAAAATCCCAGTTTTGTACAAGAAAAAGTTAAGACATATTCAAATTTTGACCAAGATGTCAATAAATATGGAGATCATTATTATTTTGGCTAGGATTGAATCTCAAGGAATAATAACAATCAACCTTGTCTATCACAGATATTCAGGAAATAAGGCAGTATTGGTTCCACTGTATGCTCATAGGGGAGCTTGGCAAGTAACCTGGTGTCTTTTGCAGGCTGGAAATAATACACCTAAAAAGAGCTCTTCAAAGAATTTAGATAGTATTTAAGATCACTTGTTTCAGATGGACCTATAGCTAATTAAGCTGTTAGGATTTGGGGTTACTAGGTATATGCCAACCTAACTATATTACAATGGCATCTTATGAAGCCCATTTTAGCTCCTGTTGATGAAGACTGACACCATGATGATGAATTCAAATTTAATTATGCTATGTTACTCTTTATTCTGGAGCAATATGATGTGATGTGATGACTACAATTGAAATTTATTCATTTTAATCTTAAAACAAAATCATGGAAGCTAAAATCTATTATTTTCATGTAATTGTAACAAATGACTTGATATTATGAGTTTATTTGGGAACATCATAACATCATAGGCTCTGACCTATGTGCAATAACACAATGATCTCCCAAACATGTAATACAGACCATTTTGTATACATGTGGGCCTAGACAGGAATTAACACACACTTTACAAGGAAATGACAGTAGCTACAAAATAAAACTAGTTTACAGCAGACATCTTGGACCCATTTTGTCCAATTTGGCAAAGAAATCACCAATTTTGCAGGAACTTTTTTCAATTGAATTTCCTTTTTTCAGTGATTCAAAGAAAATCTCAGAGACACATATTTCCTATATAAAATAAATTGTGAGGTACAGATTTCAACTTGTCCATCAAAAGGACTAATTCAGATCAATGAAAACATTAATACTTAAATTTAGCAAAGTCATTTGATTGACATGTCTGATTTGTTTGAAATATTTCTATCTGTAGTAAAGCTAATGGTCTTTCCTTTTTTTCTCTAGGCTGGCAACATCATTGGGGTTATCAACCCACCCCCACACAATTACTGCCTTTTATGCCTTACATGAAGAAATTGCTTGTTTCAAGATAGACAAAGATTTTGGAAGTTCACCTAATTGAAACTGTTATCTGCAAGTTGAATTTGTATCAGTCTAAAATATTGTCATCTTGTAATCATAGTTAAACAAAGTCACAATAAATGAACTTGATATCACTAAAACTTTCATAACCTTGAAGATTATTTGTCAAAAACTGTGATATAGGTCTGTGTGTGACAATTAAGTTTCATATAATTATTTACATGCATTTGTATCTAAAGACTAGAATCAGGCTCTACATCCAACACAGTTTGATCAGCCTCCGTTATGTACTAATGTTAGACAGGAGCTCACTCTAAAGTTTCACTGTAGACAACCAGTGAATATTCTAAATGTACTGTCTAGGACCAGTATCTTCCAAATAACAATTAATAAGAAATCATTGGAAATGTCAACAAGCACACAGGTGATTCTGCCCTTTCTTCATTCATTCAAAGGTATGATTCCTTTGATTATCAGCCTGTACAAATTGCCACTTCAATGACCATGACAGCATAACTATGTTATCCTTTAAGATAGCATCACCTGTTTCTTTTAGCTAATCTCTGTCTTTCATCAAGCCCTTATTGAACAATAACTTAACTTCTTTCTCATAATGAACACTTCCAGTAGCCATATAAAACAATTATTGGAACTTCTGTCTTTTGCCCATTTCAGTTAAACAACAAAGTGTGTTTGTGAAACACCATGCCCAATAACAGCCTTATTTCTGAAAAGTAGCCTGAATAAGTGACCTTAACCTAGATTGATGACTTTACAAACAACTGATGACTATCAATGCAAGGAACCTATTACCCAAATCTTGAATAGGCTTTAAGTTACTGTAAATGCTACATTTTGCAGAGACACAGACAGAAAGACAGGCAGGCTGACAATGGTAAAACAATACATGTACGTCCCCTCCTCAATTTTTAACTATGGGGAGAATAAAAAGAGGCCCATTGGGCCTTATTGGTCACCTGAGTCCAAAGAAACAAAAACAAATTAAAGTCCACCAGATTATGCTACATAATATATATCAAAGCTCCAAGCCTTTTAGTTTGGGAAAAGAAGATTTTTAAAAGTTTTCACTAAACAAGCCTATGTTAAACTTGGGACATCTTGGAACAGGCTAATTCTGACCCTGGGGCCATAATTTATACAGTCTTGATGGAGGTCCACCAGGTGATGCTACAAACAAATTATTAAAGCTCTAGGACCTCCAGTTTGGGAGAAGAAGAGTTTTAAATTTTCACTACATAAGCCCTATGAAAGATTTGTGACATCCGGGATTGGGCTAATTATGACCCTAGGGCCATAATTCCTACAATATTGATAGAGATCCACAAGATGATGCTACATACCAAATATCAAAGCTCTTGGCCTATGTGTTTTGATAGAAGAAAATGTTTAAGGTTTTATCTATACAAGCCTATGTTAAATTTGTGGCATGCGGGAGTGGACTAATTTTCATCCTGAGGCAATAATTTGTACAATCTCGATAGAGGTCCACAAGAGGATGCTGTATACCAAATATCAAAGTATTAGGCCCACCTGTTTGGGAGAAGAAGATTTTTAAAAATTTCACTATATGAGCCTATGTTAAATTTGAGACATCTGGGAATGGGCTAATTTTAATCATGAGGCAATAATTTGTACAATCTGTACAATCCACCAGATTATGCTGTATCCCAAATATCAAAGTTCTAGGCCCTCCTGTTTGGGAGAAGAAGATTTTTAAGCCCTTTATAAAACTTGTGACGTCTGGGAACTGGCTAATTGTGGGCTATTTCTGTCTCTGGGGCCATGATTTATACAATCTTGATAGAAATTCACCAGATGATGCTACATACTAAATATAAAAGCTCTAGGCCCTCTAGTTTGGAAAAAGATTTCTGAAATTTTCACTATATAAGCCTATGTTAAACTTGTGATGTTTGGGAACAGGCTAATTTTGACCCTTGGGTTATAATTTATACAATATTGATAGAGGTCCACTAGTTGATGCCACATACCAAATATCAGAGCTTTAGGTCTTTTGGTTTGGAAGAAAAAGATTTTCAAAGTTGTCACTATGTAAGCTAATGTAACCCCCCCCCCACCTAGCATGACTATTTCTGGACAGATTTTTTTTCTTGTACAAACTTGATAGTCCTTGCCCTTAAGACTCTAAATACCAAATGTGAATCTAATCTGACAGCCGGTTCATGACAAGATGATTTTTGAAGATGTACCCTTTAAGGCCCCTTATGGAGCCCTAGGGGAAATAACTCTATGACATGTACAAATCTGATGCACCTTCCCATAAGGATGCTTCCTGCCAAGTTTGGTTGAAATCCATCTAAGGGTTCTTAAGAAGAAGTCGAAAGTGTAAAAGGTTAACGCACAACGCACAACGCATGATGATGGACAAAACACGATCGCAATAGGTCACCATGACCTTTGGTCAGTTGACCTAAAAATTCTATCCCAAATGCTGATTCTTTCTTTAGAATCACTGTTATTTGAGGATTGCTTCCTCTAATGGTTGAATGAAATAATAGTTTAAATAGAATAATCTTCAATTCTAAGAAAAAATCATAAAGTTCTTGTATTCCGACGGAAATATAACTATCTCTATGTGGCAAATTCTCTTATTTAATCTGAATACAAAATTGTAGATAAATCTGAGAACAAGAGGCCCATGAGGGCCTGAGACGCTCTACTGGTTATCAAGTTTTCCGTTAAAGAAAACTGATATTTAAGGAAGTTAATTGCTCAAAGAAGAATGCATAAAAAAAAGGCTTTATCCCCTTTATCATTTTAAGCAACAATCCTCAAGGCCCTTTTTCCCATGTTTCACGATGGATCCACTCCATTTCCAAAAGAAAGTTACCTTATGACCCTACAATCATTCTGTGAATATTTCATCAGAATCTGACAATAATTGTGGACTTTATCACATTAACAGGATTTTTTTGAATGAAAATCAATAAGGCCCCTTTTCCTGTGTTTTCTGATGGATCAATTTCATTCCAAAAGGAACTTTCCTTACAACCCTACAATTGTCCTGTGAAATTTAAAAGACAACTTGATAATGATTGTGATCTTCATCACATACACAAGAATGTTTTGAATGATAATCTGAAAGGCCCCCTTTCCTGTGTTTTGAACGCCACAAATTATTCCATGCATCTATGAAGAGAGTCCAATAAAACTGTTGACTTTATTGTGTTAACAAAGATATTAAATTCAAGTTCTCATAAGGCCCCTTTTCCCGTGATGTTTTACTGTTGGTTTTATCATTCTGTGAAAGTTAAAAGTGAATCCGATGAAATATTGGCAATTCATTATGTTTACTAGAATATTTAAAAAACAAGAGGGCCAGAATGGCCCTAAAATCGCTCACCTGAATAATGTAAGATGATTCAAAATTGAAATTGGCCCAATGGTTACTGAGGAGAAGATGTTTAAAGATTTCAAAGTCAAAAACTGCCCTACCCTTCCAAGCCCTTATTTGGTCATCAATCAAAATTCTAGAACAACTTTTGAAAAGGGTCACTCAAGGAACATTCATACCAAATTTGGTTGAAATTGGCCCAATTGTTACTGAGGAGAAGATGTTTAAAGATTTCAAAGTCAAAAACTGCCACGCCCATATTTGGGCGTGAAACCAAATTCTGCAAACAACTTTTGAAAAGGGTCACCCAAAGAACATTCATGCCAAGTTTAGTTGAAATTGATCCAATGCTTACTGAGGAGAAGATTTTTAAAGATTTCAAAGTCAAAAAAGTGCCTGACCCTGCCACGCCCATATTTGGGCATTAATCAAAATTCCACGAACAACTTTTGAAAAGGGTCATCAAAGGAACATTCATGCAAAGTTTGGTAGAAATTGACCAAACTGTTACTGAGGAGAAGATGTTTAAAGATTTCAAAGTTAAAAAAACTGCCACACCCATATTTGGGCATAAATCAAAATTCTGCAAACAACTTTTGAAAAGGGTCACCCAAGGAACATTCATACCAAATTTGATTGTAATTGGCTCAATAGTTACTGAGGAGAAGATTTTTAAAGATTTCAATGTAAAAAACTGCCACGCCCATATTTGGGCGTGAAACGAAATTCTGCAAACAACTTTTGAAAAGGGTCACCCAAGGAACATTCATACCAAGTTTGGTTGAAATTGGCCCAATGGTTCCTGAGGTGAAGATGTTTAAAGATTTCAAAGTCAAAAACTGCCACGCCCGGCCACGCCCATATTTGGGCATAAATCAAAATTCTGCAAACAACTTTTAAAAAGGGTCACCCGAGGAACATTCATGCCAAGTTTGGATGAAATTGGCCCAATGGTTACTGAGGAGAAGATGTTTAAAGATTTCTAAGTCAAAAATTGCCATGCCCTGCCACACCCATATTTGGGCATAAAGCAAAATTCCACGAACAACTTTTGAAAAAGGGTCACCCAAGGAACATTCATGCCAAGTTTGGTTGAAATTGGCCCAATGGTTACTGAGGAGAAGATGTTTAAAGATTTCAAAGTCAAAAACTGCCCTACCCTTCCAAGCCCTTATTTGGTCATCAATCAAAATTCCACGAACAACTTTTGAAAAGAGTGACCCAAGGAAAATTCATACCAAATTTGGTTGAAATTGGCCCAATGGTTACTGAGGAGAAGATGTTTAAAGATTTCTAAGTTAAAAACTGCCACGCCCTGCCACGCCCATATTTGGGGGTCAATCAAAAATCTGCGAACAACTTTTGAGAAGGGTCACCCAAGGAACATTCCTACCAAGTTTGGTTGAATTCCGCCCAGTGGTTACTGAGGAGAAGATGTTTAAAGAATTGTTAACGACTTCCGACGCACGACGGACAAAAGGTGATACCAAAAGCTCACGTTGTGCTCAGGTGAGCTAAAAAAAAGAATCATATGGCCCCTTTTTACATGATACTTGATGGATTGTACCCAGTACTGAAAAGAACCATTTAAGTGATTGTTCTGTGAAATTTTGAAGTGAATCAGGTGAAATCAAGGGACATCATTGTGTTAACCAGAATATTTAAAAAAGTTTTTCATAAGGCCCCTTTTTATGTGACACTTGCCATAATCAGACCCACTGTCAAAATCAACAATTGGAATGATGGTACTATCAATCTGTGTATTCTGTGGAATTTATTGTGTTATTGAGTTAATAGTGAAATCTTCATAGGGCCCCTTTTCTCATGATACTTTACAGAACAAACCAAATTTCAAAAGGAACAATTCTAATGAAGGTACAATCATTCTTTAAAAGTTAACAAGAATCAATGAAAACAGTGGACTGAATTGTGTCAAGAATTTTTGTAACAAAATTTTCACAAGTTATTCCGTGAAACTTAACAAATCAGACCCAATGTACAAAGGAACAAGTGATAGTTTGAAAAAAATGATAAAGACTGAGGACTTTATTGTAACAATGATGTTTTGTAATAAAATTTTTACAAGATCCCTTTTCTTGTGTCACTTAACCAATCAGGCCTAATTTACAAAAGGAACAATCCAAATGATGGAACAATCATTCTATTAAAGTTTGAAGAGATTCTGATAAAGACTGAGGACATTGTTGTGTTTATGAGGATTTGGTAATAATTTTTCATACAGCCCCTTTTCCTATGATACTAGACAGATCAGGCCCAATTTGGAAAGAAACAATCCTTATGATGGTACAAACATTCTGTGAAAGTTTGGACAGAATCTGATGAAAACTGCAGACATCTTGGTGTAAAATTTTTAAAATAAAATTTTCATAAGGCTCCTTTTCCTGTGATACTTGAAGGATCAGGTCTCATGTCAGCATCAACAATCGTGATTATTGTACAATGATTCTGAGAAGGTTTAAATAAAATCCAATGAAAACTCTGGACTTGGTTACAAGGGTTATAGATAAGATTCTCAAAAGGCCCCTTTCCCATAATACTAGACAGATCACGCCTAATTTGAAAAGAAAGAATCCTCATAATGGAATAATCATTCTGTGAAAGTTTTAACAGAATCTGATGAAAACTGTTTACTTTATTGTGGTACGATAATTTTAAAATTAAATTTCATAATGCTCCTTTTCCTGTGATACTTGACGGATCAGGTCTAATGCAAACATCAACAATCATTATTATTGTACAATTATTCTGTGAATGTTTGAAGAAAATCAGATGAAAGCTCTGGACTTGGTAACAAGGATTTATAAATGAAATTTTCATAAGGCATTTGTATTGCATCGTGAGTAATTGAAAACAAATTAAGTTTTTATGTATTTTTTTTTAATGTAATATTTACTCTTATATGTTGTTAAAAAATTGCTTACAAAGAGGCTCACAGGGAAGACTGGATTTTATCAAACTGTGTAGCCTTATTAAGTCTATATTAGTCTAAAGTCTATATTATGATGATTATTATCATCATTATCCTATCAAGAGTTTTTTGAATATCAATTAATCTAAAGTGCAAATAAAAGCCTCTTTAGGGAGAGTGCTTCTTACAGGATTTATTATGGTGCCTAAATATGTTACGAATCAGATGAAAACAACTGATGTTTATTTTAGCTCTGAAAATCTGGGGGTTTCATGAGTTTCAACAGTATTTGTGTCATAATACGTAAGCTGATGCACCTAACCAGTGCTTCATTTTTTTCTAACACAAGTGCAACGGCACCATCATTAATCCTAGTCGATTCAGCTCTTCATTTCCTTTTGCTCACAAATTATCATTCTTCTAACAAACAAATGACACATGTAGGAATGCCATTTGTCTTATTTAGGTAAGAAAATTTGCTGAGCCAGAGTTCAAACTAAGGGCCCAAAGACAAACATAAAACAGTGCTTGGTTTAATAGTTTATATACTAATGATATAATCAATGAACTTAACACTATGGAATACATTGGTTGACATTTTTGAAATTGAAAATGAAAAACTTAACTCAAAATAGATAGTTCAGCACAACACAGTTGTAAGGGGCTTTTAATAAATATGATCATCGTTTTTTTAAAAATATATTATGACCATTAAATGACATGATACACCTAAGTTTGAAGTTTAAAAGGACATCATCAAATATAAAATCTAAGCTTCAAAACAAAATTTCCTTGATTCTCCCTTCGACCCTAAATTACAATTATGTTCAAAACATGATGTTATTTTCCAGAAAGGATTAATTGAGTTTGTAAAGAACTATCAAATTAAGTCTTAAATCTATAAGTAATCCCCTATACCAGTTTAAGTAGTTATACCGTAAGATCATTTATGGCATTGTTATGTCTTTTCCCTGGTTTTGTAACCAATCATTTCAAGGTTTCAGTTAATGAACTATGTAACTCCATTAATAGACCCATCAATTATGGGGTTTATTGTATGTCCTCTTTCCTTATATAGAACAAACATTCATTAAATTGCCCAAACATTCATTAATATAGTTCCACATTTCCTTACTTAGATAATTGTTCTCTACACACTGACACCTGAAGTAATAATGGTCAGTTATTCTAGAGATCATTCCAAAGAGTAATCACAACACAGGGTTTATTACTAAAATAATTGAATCTAATATCCATATGAACAGTCCCTCTACCTGTTAGCTCTGAAATTATTTGCCCTTAACCCATCCCACACAATGATGCCTTTCGACGGCCTACAGAGTTTGGAAAACTTTTTGGAAAATGAAGAACTTGCTTTTTTCTCCATGATTTTTTCTACCCCAAAAGACACTCAGCCTCTGAGCTTTTTTGTCTTTAACCACAAATTGTTGTCTGAAGCTCCTTTAGATTTGGACCAGTCTAATCTTTTGTTGTCTGGTAATGGGTTAAATGAGAGCCAACTATTCAAATTATGAGTTCAAATGCAAGCATTATCGGTCAGTAAAGTTTCAACTACCTTTAGAGTTCAAGTTGCGAGAGCCATTTACAGGGAAATCAACAGTCAATTTGATATTCTCAGTCAATTAGCAGAATTAATCAGCCAATAAGAGTCTGACAAGCTCATTACACAAGCATTATGTGTGTCTGACTACAGGCCAATTTGTTGTTCGAACTCATCTACATCTGGATAGAACTGGCCTAGTTGTCACCAACATCCACACACTGACTAATGTGAAGTAATGTGAAGTAATGTTCTAAATAAGCTCTCTGACTGACCTTTAAACTTAAATCTCAGCCATTCAGATACTCCAATTTAAATGAAAGTGGTAAAATTACCTTAATTGCTTAATTCCATCTTGGTATTTCATGAGCAGAGCTAAAATTATAAAAACCAACTTATTTTCACCCAAAACCTCCTTTTTACCCCCTCAAGAAAAAGGTTTTGGAAAACATTGTGGAAACTGAAGAAATTGCTTGTATCAAGCAATTTCTTAATTATCCACTATGTTTCCTATTTAAAAAGATGAAATAATTAAAAATTCCATCAACTTGAAATTGTAGTCTGTAGGTTCTTTGAATTTTGACCAGTTGTGAGGGAATGGATTAACTTCAAGTTAGTAAATTATATTAAGTCAAATATAATTATAATCTCAAGGCCTTGAATTAGTTTTTTAACGCCGCAATTAAAAAAATTTCAGTCTTAACACTTCAGCTTGAGCACCTAATAGTGTAATCCTGGTATATCTCGCACCAGTACCACCATTTCATCCTTTCCTAGCCTCCAGATGCTATCCCACTCAGGATTTTGATTATCCACCCAATGAGTGTATGAAAAATACTATTATGATTAACCAGATGACAAAATTTTAGACTGGTGCAAATTGAAATATATTTCAGACACAGTAACAAAGTGCATTCAATTTGGAAAATAAGTGCCAAATAAGGTAGAAAACATTGTATGAAAAAGAGAAATTTCTTGTAACCAAAAACAATTCTCTTTTTCCCACAAAGTTTTCAATAATCTTTATTTTCTTCCATGCATAAAAAAACAGGGTTGTGTGGTAACAAGTTAAGCTTTCACAAAAATTTCTATAAACTGAAAATAGTCATTTGATTGCAGAGTGAAGGCAGCGTTACACAATATTGACATTCAGGGACCCAGTGAATAATGACTTTCCCCTGGGGTCAAATAGTCAATCATAATGATAACAATTGATTGGATTTAGGTCACAATGAGAGAACAATAATGGTTTGTAAATATTTGAGATACTTTCCAAAGTAATCAAGGGAGACAATATAACACTAAACACCATTAACTCATCACCAGGAGACAAAATTTTTATTGGTCCAAATTCAAAGAGGTTGCAGACTACATTTCAAATTGTGCTTAAATTGGAAAATAAGCCCAAAATAGAGTAGAAGAAATGTGAGAAAAGGAGAATTTTTTTACAAGTGATTTCTTCTTTTCCCTAAAAGATTTCCATGATTGCATTTCTTCAGGGTGTCAGAACATGTGGTTGTGTAGTAATGGGTTAAATGTAGAGTCTGTAATATGAAGATCAGCTAGAATTATACCAAACAAAACACATCAGACAGCTTACTCTTAACCCTTGTCATGCTGGACACAGAATATTCCTGTTTTTGCAGCAGGTATAGACAAAGATCAGCCTGCACATAAGTGCAGTCTGATCTTTACTACACCCCTTGTTTGTTCCATTTAAGCCAGAGTTGTTTAAAAAATCAATTTTCAAAAGAAATACTGAGTCTCATTAAGAGACTGAGTCTCATCCAGTGCTGTTAGACCTTTGATTTTAGACCAATTTTGTATAGGATATCAATTCAGCATGACAAGGGTTAAAACCTTGATAACTCTATGTATAGGACTTTGAAACTGTCTCAGTTTTGGAAGGTATCAGTCATGGACACATTTATCATTTGTTTACTTCTAAATTCTGTATCATTAAATTTTGTGATATAGTAAGTAAGTACAGTAAGTAGCAATACACTGTAAACAAGACTTTAGGAGTTTTTTTTGAGTCTATACAATGACAAACATTTCCACCATAAAGCATATATGAATTTCATTTCATAAAATATTCAAAGACTAGAGAATAGATGACTGAGATTTCAATGGCAAGATTTATGATGGAAATGATTCTCATCTCATATTTAAAGCAACTTACATAATGACAGATCATTATTCATTCAGAAGCATTCGGGTGACGATCACAAGATAAGGTTTTATCAATGATCTCTAGCTAGCGGCTAATAAAACATGTGAGGTCGATAGCTATTCCCTGGAAATTACCTGGAATCCAGAATATTTTATAATTCCACATGGAACCAAACATAGCAAGGTAGAGTTTGACAAAATTGAAAATATCAATCATTATCCTTATTTCACTTAAAGTTTGTGATTCTCAAACTAAAATAATTTCTGTAAAATAACCATGGTGACAACCAACAACATAATTTTTTTTATCAGAAATTGTACTTTTTGAATGTTTTGACAATTTCTATGATAGTATTGAAATGCAGGTGGTCATCTCCTTTCATTTAGGTCAGTTTGATCCCTATTTGATTCCTTGAAAAAAGAATATGAGATATGGAATATGCTGTATTCAAAGGTATGACTATTGTTCAACATAGCATTTTACTTGGCTATATTACTGGACTAAGTATATAACATCTGCAGAATTAGTGGTCTACACTGACAAAAATATTATATTGTAGTTCTTGTAACTCTTGCCATGATTCAATTTCTTAGTTTTTTCATTTTACATGTGTCCACAGTCTTGGTCATATGACAGCCTAAAGTGCACAAAAGGTGCCTAAGATACCCCTTAAAGGGATGCTAATGATTGTGAAAAATTTGAGATGAAGAAGATGTGTTAATAATAACAATATTGCGCTGATGACAGTATATTTTCAGGAATACGCCATTGATACTTGACCATGACAAATGACCTTGGACTTGACTATCATTGAGAAGTACATTCATACCAGTTATGGAAAGTGTAAAGGAAAATCTTCAAGAAAAGAGTTAGAATATCATCTTAAATCAAGCTGTTTTTCCAAAAGTTACCTAAATTCATAACAAACACAAGGTTTTGTCATTGAGTATTAAAGTAATATGAAAATGTTGTTTGGGTTAAGTTCCAGGAAAAGTCATTAGACGAAGGTAAAAATAAATTATATGATCTTGACCCTGAGTATATTACAGTTAATTTAAATGCACATTGTTGATAAGTACCTTCATACCAAATATATGGTTTGTATCTGAAATAGTCTAAAATTAGTTTAAAAGTGTTTGATGAAGGTAGAACCAATGCCCCGGACAACTATTGTCATAGATTATAAATCTCCAGCACTTGGTGACCATCACGAGCCAGTGATGCAAAATGGTGTTCACATGACCCCAAGATTCAGGTATGACCTTAACATGAGCAATGACTCGGAATATGACCTACAATTATGTGCTACTTGGACTAAGATAAGTCAGTAACACATGAATGACCTTCACATGAGCTAGATAAACACCAGTTGTTTCAAAATGAGGTCAGAAGCAAACAAATCAAACATGACCTTGACATAAGCAAGTGACTCTAACATAACATTTAATGAGATTCACATGGGTCATTCACAGAAAATATTTTCACATGAGGCATTCACTTGAGCATGAGCACCTCTCAATTCAATGACATTCATCATAACATTTTGTCAGTGACTCAAACATGACCGTCACATGAGCCAGGGACTCAAACATAGCCTTAATATAAGCCAGTGATTCAGACATGTTTTTTACATATGATAGTGTCTGAATCATAGCGTTCAAATGAGCCAGTGTCTCAAAAATGGTCTTTAATTTGGTCAATGACTCTAGCATGAGCATCATATGCCAAACTGACTTAAAAATGGATGTCATATGACTCAAACATAGCCTTTCAGTTACTAGTACATGTATCACAAAAACCAGGGTCTTATATAAGGAAATCATATGAGCCAGTGTTGGACATGACCTTGCTAAAAGCCAGGGACTCATACATGGAGTTCATCAACATGACCTTCACATGAGCAAGTGACTCAAACATATTGCCTTTTTTAAGCTAGTGTCTCAGACATACCCTTACCTGAGTCAGGGACTTGGATATGACCTTAACATAAGCTTAAATTACTCACCACCTAAATAATTCTCAGAATTTTCACAGAGGTAAAAAGGGTTTGATTTCTAGGATGCCAGTCAATCAATAGGTTGCAAACTGTGCACCATCAAAAGAAAGGTTGAATACAGCTTTGGAATACAGCACCACTTAAGGGCTGGCTAATGGAAAAGTTATATCAAGAGACTGTGAGTAACTGGGGATTAACACTTCTTTTTAACACCATTCCTTTTCAAATGGATTTAGTCAAGAAATATCCAGATCAAGCTTCACTGAAATGGAATCTAATCATAATCAAAACATTCTATGTTTTTTTGAGAAATAATGAGTACTCCATCTTCATAAGAATGTGCATAAAGCTTAAATCCTGTACTAGTAATTGCTACACTATCAATATACTAAGGCTAAGAGTTGAAAGCAATTCCCAGACATGGTATCAAGGACTTAGCAAAAACGGAGGTCTATAATTCCTGTGTAGATTTATTAGAGATTAAAGCTTGCTCCTAGTCTGTGATGAAAATATGAAGCTTTTATTAGATGTTGCTGATAAACAGCTTCAGCTTTATTCTGTCATTACTTAGTTATCAGCCTCATAGAGAAAAATAACTGGGACTGTAAAAAGGTAAATGACAGTGAAATATCAAAGGACTGAAAGTCCTGAGAGCAGTTTTGTTGGCCTATCAGAAGCTATGTTCAATAATGATGTCAACATGCCACCCATGTATCACCATGTTAAGAGCCAGTAAAGGCACTCATACACAAAGTGAATTTATTGCCAAGTTTTTTTTTTAACTGAACATATATTTCCTGCATAACAAATCACCAAGGTGCAAAGAAAGAATTAGATGGGCTCAAATCATCAAAGATGAAGACATAACTACAGAGTATTGAAACATGGATACATATGTATATATATATAGTGCATGCTTCTACTTTTATACATAACATATATGTTTATTCAAAATAACAAATAAACCCCTTAAGATTTTGTAGCTCGGCGCCAAGGACAACAAAAGCAGCTTAAAGGTATTACAGGTAGCAAAGACAATATGAGAAACAAATCAAATTTACTGAATTTAGAACAACGAATTGTCATCCCTTTATAACCATGTAAAAGAATATTAAAAACATTGAAATGATTCACAGTAAAATGGCGCTTTCCGACGCCCCTCAAGAAAAACATTGCCAAAATTTTGTGTAAAATAAAGAAATCATTTGTTGCAAGCAATTTCTTTTTTATCTACAATATTTTCTACCCAGAAAATTGAAAAAAGATTCATCAACTAAATAATTTATTTGTGTCTGTAACTTCTTTCAACTTGAACCAGTCTAAAATTTTGCCATCTGTAAATGGGTTAATATTGTAAGCCAAGTTAAATGTTTAACTATCTATTCCACTATTTTGCTTCTATCAAAATATTTTCATCTACCTTCTTTCATCAATGAGTGAAATTTTGTGATTATGTGGTAATGGGAAATCGAAACTAACATATTAAAATTCTTTTTGCAATTAGTGTTTTATTATTATTAAATATGAATTGCTTAGCATGCAAGTTTTAAAGATACCATTTTGAGAGGTGAAAGGGTGTTTAATTCGTCTATGCAGAGCTGTTATCATACTCTGTATATATGCTGTAGCACACGGAGAGTTTACATGTATTCGCTTGACTCCACTGACCACTGACCTAGATTCCACCTTGAAACGTGAGTAAATTATTTCTTTCATTTAGACAATTCATTAGACAATTCATCTGAATATCTGAAGATACAAGATTACCGAAGTTTTAAACGACTTTCCTTGTTATTTATAACAACAAAACAGGCTGTGAGCATACGGTAAGTTGGTTATTTTCTAAATCAGCCATGAAACAAGACTGAGGTGATCACTTAGATCAAGTTTTATGAGCATGCATAAATTTAAATGTGTGAAATTTACATCCGGTGTTTGGATCGATTTTAAATAGCTGTTTTGTATTAACAAATTTGCTAAAAATTGAAAGAGGAGCACTGAAATACCCAATTGCCATACCAAACCGTGCAACACTGGACATCAGAAAAGCCAAACAAGGGTTTTCTATCCAAAAAAAGATCGCCAAAACAGGCCCAAACCACTAAAAATGTTTATTTAAGTCTGGTAAAGGTGGTCGAGAGTAAAGGTAAATGTAATAAAGCAAAAGCCCCTTAAGATAGGATGGAGTTTTATATGAAACAATTATTCATTAAAGTAGCAAAACAACAAGACTGTGATGATCATACATTGCTCATCTAGTTTTATATGAAACAATTATTTATTTAAGGAGCAAAACAACAAGATTGTGATGATCATACATTGCTCATCTGAGTATGATAGCTCTACACATTACAGAGTCTAAGGTTTTTAAAGATTTCAACCTTTTTTACTAACTCCCTGGTCTCACAGACCCCGATTTAATCCCGATTTCGAAAATTTCAAAAATCAGCGCGAAATCGGCATGCATCGGGAGAGTCGTAGTGCCTCCTGACTCAAATCGGCATCAATTCGGGATCAAAAATAAAAATTTCAACATGCGCAAATTTTTCTCCCGATTTCGAAAATCGTGCCGAAATCGGCGCACCTCAGTGTACCTCGTACTAAGCAGTCGTTGTTCGTAGTAAGCAAATCAGCGTTATTCGGCGACAAAATCTGTCTTATTTCGGCGTATCTACACATTACAGAGTCTAAGGTTTTTAAAGATTTCAAACTTTATTACAAACCCCCCGGTCTCACAGACCCCAATTTAATCCCGATTTCGAAAATTTAAAAAATCGGCGCGAAATCGGCATGCTTCGGGAGAGTCGTAGTGCCTCCTGACTCAAATCAGCATCAATTCGGGATCAAAAATAAAAATTTCAACATGCGCAAACTTTTCTCCCGATTTCGAAAATCGTGCCGAAATCGGCGCACCTCAGTGTACCTAGTACTAAGTAGTCGTTGTTCGTAGTAAGCAAATCAGCGTTATTCGGCGACAAAATCTGTCTTATTTCGGCGTACCTACCTCGGCAATGAACCCCGAATAACGCCGATGCACTACGAGTAACTCCCGATTCTCGCCGATGAACTACGACGAAATACGTGACTAGCAACCCGACCTACACCGAATAACTACGAACTGCTAAGATATCATCCCATAGTACTACGAAGTACCCCGAATTCAGAGGAGTATAAAAAGGCGAATCAACTTTGAAACAATTTTTTTTGTCCTGATTAGCTCAGTTGGTAGAGCACTTGACTTCAAACCTCAAGATCACGGGTTCCAGCCCTGGGCTAACCATATCAACTAACAAACTAATTGTCTTTCGGATGAGACGTTAAACCGAGGCCCCGTGTGACGATGCTATCCATCAATCATGTTAAAAACCAGGCGGAGATCTCAGCAGTTTCGTCCTGTATCCTTGCACTATCCCCCGTGACAACTAACCGTCTTCTGGGGGCGTCGCTCATATGAGCATGTGCTACAGTAGCGAGGATAAATAAACGGAAATACACACACGAAACAATTCATTCAGTTCAAAACCTTTGAACCTTTGAACGAGACTCTTCCCTAAACTTCGATACAATGGGACCAAAAAGGGGGCGTTGAATATAGAGGTAACACAAGATTGCAATTAAAACATCGTCTATCTGTTGTTGTTGGCATGTTGTCACTCTTATATCCATATGATAACTGATTTTTATTTTTTGTTAAATCATGGAATTTATATACCCAGTGTACGAAATCGGGGCATAATCCTGAAAAAAGATTTGAAACTCGTAGTCGATCCGGATCTGTCGGCGTATGTCGCAGTATATCTTTGTGCATCGTAGTCCATCATAGTAAGAAATCAGGACAGTCACTGTAGATCGTACTGTTTCGTAGTAACTCGGCTCCTAAACTCGGGGTACTTCGGAACAAAATCAGGGCAAAAGCGTAGTAAATTGTATCTCATCGTAGTTTTTTGCAGCCCGTCGGGAAAACACTGCATGTATGTCTAAAAATACGCCCCATCCAAGGATGATCAGAGAAAAACGGGTTGAATTTGTGGTAAATCGGAGAAAATGCGTTCTCCCGAAGCACTACTATTATTTTGGAAATCGGGGTCTGTGAGACCTGGGGGTTACTGAATTTTACAACAATTCTAATCATTCGATTTATTTTGATAGAAACTGCCTTTTGACAATACTGCAAGCAACAATATTTTGCAAGCACAATTAGGCCAGATGATTTTTGGGAAGCGTTTATGTTTTCTGTAAGTTCTGGTATCCCAAAACATGTTTAAATTTGAAGCAATTACCATTATAAGGCAATTCTACATAAACATTTACTAATTGCTACATGCACTTTTTGAAAGTTTTAGATCTCACAGTTTGGGAGATTTTTAAAGATATCCCTATTTATTTTAATGATAAATCCAATATCCGACAACATAAGAAGTATTTTTTTCTTTTTTTTCTTTCATTTAAGAAGTTTGGACTAATGTTAGAGGATCATAAGGCAAAGCTCGATGACAAAATTTTCCTAATTCAAAGAAGTTGAAGACAACGATAGTTAGTTGATAAAATTTTGTAGAAAGCAATTCATTCATTTTCCACAATGTTTTCCAAAGTTCTTTTCTTGCAGTGCGTTAAAAAAGCCGGATTTGTGAGAATGGGTTAAACAGCACATTTACTCATATCATGGAAGTTTTATATTGAACTCTATCCATAAATGTAAGGTTTATTAATGTGACAAAATTTTCACCTTGAAATATGACCTTGAACCAATGTTCCAAATGGCACATCAACTCACAATGGAGAGCACTTGTGACAATTTATTTCAGAATGCCTCCATATAATATGTGATGATAATGATATTGACAAATTTGAACTTATGCACAAACACAATATAAACACACATTTGTCATTGTGACAACTATATTTCATGCAGCCTTAAGTCAATGGACTGATCCAATTTGAAAAAGTTGCATATGCCAAACCAAACTGTCCTTAAATTGAAAAAAAAAATGGCCATATAAAGTGTTGTTAAGTAATTTTTTGATTTCTCTTACATAACTTTCCATTAATATTTTTATACAGCATGTGATAATGTGGGATTTTCAGATAAAGGGTTTAGAGAGTAACAAATACAAGCATACATAACAATATATACTGCAAGAATTTTACATATTGCAAACAGTTTTTGGACAAAGATTACCAGTACTTTCATATTGCATTAACATAGAATCTTTTCTAGAATATTGCATTACCATAAAGTCTTATCTAGAATAGTCAGTGATGGATCAATATGAGATTATATGAATGCTTGAAACATAATACTTCATTTCAGTTATTATACTTACAGAAACAAGGAATTACCCATTACTACACAGTCCCTAACTTTGACAAGCTTCTGTCAAGATATGGAAAACACTGTGATAAAAGAAGTAATTGCTAGTGATAATTTTTTTATTTGGACCAGTCTAAAATCTAAATATTGTTGTTTTGTAAAGGGTTAACCTTAAGCATCAGGCAATGTTGATAAAATAATTGTATAATGCAAGATAAAACGATAAATTGTCTTCTTAACATCTCATATATTCCTGTGAAATTTTGTTATGATGGAAAAGTGTTGTTTGTGTATGATGAATTGTTTCCTGAAGATGCCTTGGAATATATTTCTGGACAAAATGTGTTTTTTACGACTTTTTCTATTGACATTGTATGATTATTGTAGCACAAGACTCAAATACTGACTCCACAAATTTCAAGCAAAACTGGTTTTGACTTTAATTAAGTGTCAGATACAAGATAAGTCTTATAACATTTTGGTCAACATTTTCTTTTGAGCCCCAACAATTATGCATTAACAAAAAGGATCATTCTGGTCCTATATTGCTCACCTAATTATCATAGTTCATGGTTCTCCGGTTTTGAAAGAAACTTTCAAAGATTCCCTTCTTTATACTATCAAATATGTAACATATCAAAGAAGCTACAAGATGGAACTATTTTCAGTGGTTTTGTAGGACAAAACCAGTATTTCACATCGATCAACCGGAAACAAGTTTTCATGCCATGCATGCTCTTAAACTTGAGGTGAAAATATTTGTGATAGCGTTCGTCTTGTTTAAATGCTGATGAAGAAAAAAGCTTACTTGCTAAATGCCAACATCCTCCTTTTAGTCATGAATATCAATGAAAATGGTTTAAAACTTGGACTTCATATATCCATAGTAAATTGTCTAAGAATTGTCTAAATGATAGAAATAATTTCCTTGCGTTTCAAGATAGAATCCAGGTCAGTGGTTAGTGGAGTTAAGGGGAATACATGTAAACAAACTCCTAATCCTGTCTGTTAGTTTTGACCTGGCAGGACTGAGCAAATACACCCGTATACGCTGTTATAGTCCCGATTCAAGCGCCTATTTAACCCCACCAAATAAAACACCCTTTTACCTCTCGAATTCGACAATGGACATGTAGTACTTCAATTGTAATAATATGTTCAATGCAAATGAATTGAATGTTAGCTTTGATTGCTTAAGCTTTTATCATCTAACCTTTTACCACACAACCACAAATTTTCACACACTGATGAAATAATATTAAAGAAAACGTTGTGATTAAACAAAATAGCAATTTTGGTAAACATTAAAAGTGTCATGATTGATTGAATGGGGTTTTTTAAACATTTTTTAATAGTATTTCAGTTATTTTGGGGCAGCTGGAGCTCCTAACCAAACATTCCTGGTAGTTCTCACACCAGTATTACTACTACATCCTATAATCGAGCCTCCAGCTGCTCATCCCACTAAGGTGTACAATTCATTTACTAATCTTGATGATACATGTTGGCATTATTGAGAACGGCTACTGATAAGCCAGCAAAACCTCTCTCAGGACTTTCAGTCCATTGATTATCTAAATGTAATTATCAAGAATTGTTTCTGTAAACCAAGATATGATTATACTACTTGAAATATTGTAATTGCAAAGTATGAAATTCTGAAGGCTTTTAAGGTTTCGGAAGAGAAGGTTTTTAAGGAATTACAGAATTCAATTTTTTACTTTCCAGTAAAATTCAGTATTTAATTACTTACGGGCTTCAATAACTCTGATCTAAGAAGGATTATTTGCAGAATTACAGAATTCAATTTTTTATCTTCAAGTAATATTCAGTATTCAATTACTTACGGGCTTCAATAATTCTGATCTAAGAAGGATTATTTCAATTAGTTTTTGATGACCTTAAGAAATGATGCATGCAAAATTTAAAAGTATAAGATCAAATACTGAAGGAGGAGAAGATTTTTTTTTAAAGTTTTCCTTCTTTATCCGTATTTAAAGTACAGAATCCTGAGACATAGGGCTAATTTTAATATAAGAGCTCCAATTCCAAGTAATTCAGTAGAGGACCATAAGGCAATTCTACATGCAAATATAACATTGTAATTGAGTGAGAGTTTTTTAATTCAAAAGATAACCAGATGATTTACTATTCATCAGATTCCAAACAGCTTTATTTTCATTTCTTACCTATTAATTTCAATACTATTTGTCTTCTTTGACCCTTGGCACATTAGTATCAACAGAAAAGCTTGTAATTCTGAAGCTTGTGATATCAAATTTTCTAACACTGGGAAATCCCAAGATTTAACTGTTAGGAATTTAAGGAAAAGGTTTCTTTTTTTTTCATTTTCTTTTCTTTTGAGCATTTTTTAGTGCCATTCATTATTGTGTTTGTTAAAGTTTTAAAGAGTATGACCAGAGGATAATTGCTGTGAAGTTTTGTTGAAATCTGAGAGGAATATTTTTGTCATCAGGAACAGACATACCTACAGACAGACGGATAGACAGACAGACAGATGAACAATATGCATTGACAAATTACAATAGCTGACCGGTGTCTTCAGAAGTAAAATCTTTTAACAAGAGGACCATGATGGTCCTAAATCGCTCACCTGAGGCATCTGCAAATTACAGTACTTTTTAGTATAAAAAAGACACAACTTGAGCAAAATAGATAAAACAAATATAAGATTTTGGGCTTTGCACAAAACAATCCAGTAATGCTTTACAATAAGAATGAATTTCTTTGGCTTTATAGTTTGTTTAATCCATTACCAAACTATCGCAGAATTTGTCACCCTCAGGGAAAAAACATAGTGAGAAAGGGAGTGACAAGCAATTTATCCATTTCTCGCAGTGTTTTCTACCTGAAATTCATTGCAACTTCAATGGGTGTAATTTTAGCAACCTTGGTAGAGAACAATCTGGATGTACTATAAATCAAAATGCGAATGCATTACAACTTAAACATGAGGAGTGGAAGATATTTGAACATGCTCTTATTGAGCGTTTTTTCATATATTTGGATTCCTTGGGAAGGGCCATGTTTGTCTAAGGGTTATAAACATGGTAGATAACAATAATGTTATCCTTTGTTTTTAATGTAAATGCTCTAGAACCTATATTTAAGAAGAATTCTTTCAATGCAATTAACATTATTTTCGACCCCAGGAGCAGAGACATTTTTTGTCCTAAAAGCATATTTTCCTGTTACATAGTACAAAATTATTAATGTCTTAGGCTTTGTAGATTGGGAGGAAAAGATTATTGAACATGGTCTTATTGAGCATTTTTACAAACTTTTGATACCTAGGGAAGGGGTGTTTATTAGCCGACAGGCATAATTTAATAAAACTGATAGATAACAGCCAGGCTATGCTACACTCAAAATATAAATGCCCTCCGCCTTAAAATGAAGATTTTTTTTAGCATACTCAAATTTTGTGTTTTTCCAAATTTTTGAATACTAGTGCAAGGCAGTTTTTGACCCGAGGAAGACAACTTTTTTTGATATAGTACAAAACCATCTAGTTATGCTACATACCAAATACGAATATCCTAGACCTTATAGTTTAAGAGAAGTCTTTTGAAATTGCTCTTATTAAGCATTTTTCCAAACTTCGGACCTCAGGGGTGGGGCCATTTTTGACCCCAGAGATTAAATATCTAAAAATTTGGTAGGGAACCATATGATTAAGCTTTATATAAAATATAAATGCCTTTGGCCTTGTATTCTGTGAAAAAAAAGACCACAAAGATTTTCTAAAATTTCCCGTTTTCATATGCCGCAGTTACAAGAGTTTTTCACAGAATTAAATTCTTTTAACAACTTTTGAAAAGCTTCATCCAAGGAACATCCCTGCAAAGTTTCAGCTTGATTGGCCTACTGGTTTAGGAGGAGAAGATTTTTAAAGATTTTTTCAGATTTACTTAAGATTCCAATTTACAAATGCCATGGCAACCAGAGTTTTTGACGGAATTAAATTCTTTTAACAACTTTTGTAGAACTTCATCCAAGGAACATTCCTGCAAAGTTTCAGCTTGATTGGCCTACTTGTTTAGGAGGAGAAGATTTCTATAAAGATTTTAAAGATTTACTTAAGTTCCCCATTTTCAAATGCCACGGCAACCAGAATTTTTGACTGAATTAAATTCTTTTACAACTTTTGTAGAAATCAACCCAAGGAACATTCCTGCAAAGTTTCAGCTTGATTGGCCAACTGGTTCAGGAGGAGAAGATTTTTAAAGATTTTTACAGATTAACTTAATATACCCATTTTCAAATGCAGCAGCAACCAGAGTTTTTGACGGAATTTAATTCTTTAAACAACTTTTGAAGAACTTCATCCAAGGAACATCCCTGAAAAGTTTCAGCTTGATTGGCCTACTGGTTTAGGAGGAAAGATTTTTAAAGAAATTGTTGACGGACGGACATACGGACAGACGGACGGATGGACGACGGACAATGACTGATCACAATAGCTCACCTGGCACTTTGTGCTCAGGTGAGCTAAAAACATAAGATTTCAAATTGCCATAATTTTTCAAGTATTTTCTTGAACTGATGAAATTATCCAGAAAATGGTAATTGATTAATTTCAGATGCATGCATCCATTCTGCAAAGAATGATAAGTTTGTTGCATGCAAACTGTTTTATAAACATTGATTTCATTTCCAGAATAGATTACAATTTCTGTATAGCATGAGAATATAACACTTATGTCCTGTCTAAAACAAGAGAAAGCCACAAGTAGTTGATGACATGCAAATAACAGGATACATTATTCATCCAGACGTCATTTTGGCACCTCCTGATAAAGAAAAATACTGCAAATATCACTAATACAGTGGAAAATTGTTTGAAATTGATTTTATAGAATCAAGACCATGTTAAGTCAGGAATGCTTTGTATAAAGAAAACAAGGCAAGTGTTTAATAATTTTTTTCATAGATGTACAAGTTATAGTGAGTGATCAAAGGTCAATTTTGTCTCTACCTGTACCAGTGTTCTGCCGAGGCCGCGATTCCGCGATATTCTCGTGTAAAAATTATGGATGTCGCATAAAAATTAGCGTAGATGCGAAAATTGTCGCGGCCGAAATTCAGCATTTTTGTCCTACTTTGGACGTAAAACAAACCCGTTCTTAATAATAAAAATCCATTTTTTCCCAGAATCAGAAAATAATTTATTTTAGATAAACTTGAAAGGGGTGCGGATTTGAAGAAAAGGTCGGCCAATCAGATCAACTTTTTCCGCGATATTTATTTGACACAAACATTGCGTAAAGCATTTCTATAAAGCTATCAATTGAAACTTTTACTGGATTCAAATAACCAACAACACAAGGAATGATTTATATTCACAGTAAGAAATAATTGATATCTAACTATTCTGTACTTGGATAAAGTATGAAAGATTATATTTTGATGTCAAAAGGAGTTTGCAGTTGTAAGTGTACCAATATCCGGACATGACATATCGCGACCGTTTTTGTCCAAATTAATCATTGTCAATGGTTGATATAGAGACTAACTTTTACACAAATACTACAGAATTACAAAATCTCTGTTTATAATGATTTAAAATGATTTAAAATAATTTACAGAGCTTTAAAACAATCATAATTGATTTTATTCTGGCCTTTTCCTGTCTTGGAATTACAAGCTCTGATAGGTCACTCAGACCCTTCTCTTGATAC
This sequence comes from Fragum fragum, assembly GCA_946902895.1. Classification (NCBI taxonomy): domain Eukaryota; kingdom Metazoa; phylum Mollusca; class Bivalvia; order Cardiida; family Cardiidae; genus Fragum; species Fragum fragum. The sequence goes on along the minus strand of OX336376.1, from coordinate 49,178,633 downwards.
TTTTGAATGGCTGGTACAAACTTGATGAACCCAAACTTTATACCTGCAATACATTCTGGTCATGTTTCAGCTTAGACCATTCTTAAGTATTGTCTACTTGTAAAGTGTTAGAAAGATGTTAGAGATATATTAGTCACAAATGAAACAAAAGAAATTTTCAGTGAAATTGGCTTTGGGATTATGCCTGGTTACAGTATGATACAAAATTTTATGACTATCAAACTCGGATTGGACAAAACGCACACACACACAAAAGCCCACAGTAGCTAAATATCTTATAATTCACCAAAGCATTAAATGAAAAAAGAACTAAACTATGCTGCTCTCAATTTTTTGTATTATCAGCAAAACAAGGTTTATGACTGTACCTGAAGTTGAAATTATGCTTTGGTGTTAAGTATTACAGTGAAATGGAAGTGCCTCTTTTATTCAGGAAAATGTCTCCAAAAATTTAGGGCTGAGGGGACAATTGTCCCCTCTTCTGAAAATCCTTGGCAGAACACTGCTGTACAGACAAATTGACATTTGATCACTCACTGCAACTTCTACATCTATACAACAAAAACATTTTCTAAGATAAAAAGAGGTAATTTATTTGAAATTTAATCTACCTTTGCACTGTTGTCTACAAAATACCTTTTCATTTTGGACTTTTGTAAAATTTCATTGTCTGGTAATGGGTAAAAGAATCATTGAAGAGGATCTAGTAATAGAAGTGTGTCAGTAATGAGCTTTCTATGAGATTTGCTTTTTAACAAAATTGCAAAGAATTTTCTCAGAAACAGATTTGCATTCATTTGAATAAATGTAATTATCTTTGTAAATCATAACATGCAGCTCCAAGATTCTTTATTTCAGAATTTGATCCCTTCCCATACATTCCCTATTTTGTTTTCAATCAACCTGATTTACTGTTTAGATTGATGCATACAGCATACTGTTTGTCACAGCTTCTTTTGTAACCTAATAGTAACATGTACTATTTTTTCTTATCTACCAGACATTAATTGTAAATTAATATTCAATATTTTTTTTCAATTTATTATCCCCTTTGTATCCTCTTACTATTAGGACTATTTTTCTAATTCTTCATTAGAATTTAATGCTGGAGTTGAACCTGATCCTGGTCTTTAAGATGAATTATTATCTTTATTCATTGGTTGCTAGCTCTCAAATTATGGTTTTAAGTATGTCAACCCTTTTACTATAAAGATTAATATAGCAACATGAGCTAAGCCTACACTGGTGCCTGATGCTTGTGTGTCGGGTGCTGGATAGTGGATGAAACATCTAAGTTAACAAGAGGCCCATAGGGTCTTATCAATCACCTCAGTTCAAAGAACACAAAAACAGATAACAGTCCACAAGATGATGCTACATACCAAGTATCAAAGCTATAGGCCTTTAAGTTTGAGAGAAAAAGATTGTTTAAAAGTTTGCACTTAACAAACCTTTGTTCTGACCCTGGGGCCATAATTTATACAATCATGATAGAGGTCCACCAGATGATGCAGAATACCAAATATCAAAGCTCTAGGCCCTCCTGTTTGGGAGAAGAAGAGTTAAAATTTCACTGTATAAGCCCTATGTAAAATTTGTGATGTCTGGGGATGGGCTTATTATGACCCTGGGACCATAATTTATACAATATTGATAAAGATCCACCAGATGATGCCATTAACCAAATATCAGATCCAACCCAAACCCCAATCTACTAGAAACATAATTTGAAGTATTGAGTTGAAGCATGGTTACATGTGAAATTGCAAAGCTCTAGGCTTAATAATTTTAAATGATATTATTAAAAGAGCTATTTTAACTGTATTAGTAAAAAGCTTGCATTGAGTGCACTAGATGCATAATTTACTCTTAATTTTGTAGCTTGATATAATGTCATAATCCCTCTTTGACACAATTATTCTAAATATGCTTTTCCTAAAGAATGAATCACATCATAATCAAATTGCAGTCAGCTGTGAATTCCTTCACATCATGCTCATTGACTTTGTATCCAAATGAATTGTTAAATGTCATGCAATTCTATGGTATTTTCACAAAATTATTGAAGCTTAAAACCATTGATTTATTCCCTTGATCCATTAACTGAGCACAACAGGTGAAATTCATAAATAACTAGAAATGTCTACGAGATCTGTAGCTCTCAATGGAAACATACCTAGTGGCACAGCCTTAGTTTTTAACTCATTTCCACACAATGATGCTTTTAATGTCACCAAGAAAAAAAGCTTTGTTGAAAATGAAGAAATTGCTTGTTAAAAGCAATTTTTTCATTATCCACAAAATTTTCTACCTCAATAGACAAAAAATAAAAAAAATTTCATCAACTAAAAATTATCATCTGCAACATGGTTAAGTTTTAATTTTGTTTTGTAGTAATGACCCAACATCTATCAAATGTAGGTTTAAATTAATCCATTACCAGATGGCACAAATTTTAGACTAGTCCAAATTGAAAGGATTTGCAGACGAAAATTTAAAGTTTATGAAATTTTGGATTTTTTCAACTTTCTGGGTAGAAAACATTGTGGTAAATGAAGAAATTTCTTGTCACAAGCAATTTCTTCATTTTTCACAATGTTTTCCATGGAGGCATTTAAAACCGTCACTGAGAGATCCTCTCCAAAACAATATCATGACAAAAGTGTTCTACAGAAGCTTGGTGAATCGTATTTCTTGCCTTTGTCCTTTCTACTGTTGAAAATGCTATCATTATAATGCAGTCCTTGTATGCCAACGATAAAACGTCATTATGGCGTACTTTACATGCTCTTGCATGATTATTGTAGATTTTTCTGCTTTATTTTATAGCATATAAAAAAGTTACATGGCCCTGTTAATTTACCTATATGACTAGAATGTGTAATATCGATCTTTATCAAAATAATTATTTTTTTAAATGACAGTCTTAGCTTTGTTTAATGTAAATGTGATTTTGAAATACCTCTTTTATGCAATTGCAGATGATTGTCTCTAAGCTATAGGAGCCTTCAGCATTGGAAATGAATTATTGATTGATTGAATAGGGTTTAACGCCACTTTTAACAGTATTTCAGTCATATGGAAAAGCTAACCTTGAATTTGTGGTATTTCTCACACCAGTACTACCACAACATCCTTTTCAAGCCCCTAGCTGCTCATCCCACTTGGGTTTATGTTTATCATGGAAATAAATTACGGCTAGCCATTGTATTTGTCTTATGTCTAGCCATTGTATTTATCTCGTTCCTTTGTCCAGATTAAACTCTTTTAATATTTCATCCAGATTATCAGGTACAAAGCATCAACCTGTTGTTGAATTTTCTTGCCCTTGTTGTGGTAAGCCAGGAATATTACTGTTTTTGCAGGAGGTACAGACTGTAAAGATTCCTGATCTTATTCTTCATCGCCTGATTGATATTTTAAGCCAGTGTTTTTACAAAATTGATAACCAAAAGAAATATTGACCTACAACAGAGCCTTTCAGTGCTCTAAGCCTATTCATTTTAATTGATTGATTATTTGAATGGGGTTTAATGCAGCTTTTAACAGTATTTCAGTTTTATTGCAGCAGCTGGAGCACCTAACAATGGGTTCATGGTATTTCTCACACTAGTACTACCACTACATCCTTTCCTAGCCTCAAGCTGCGATCCCACTTAGGTTTACTATTATCCACCCATTGGTGAGAGACAAATGTCAGAAAGATTATGTGCTGTCGCCAGGGACCAAGGACCGAACCCATGACATTCCATGATTGAAGATTAGGAGTCTGACGCGCTACCGACTGCGCTATGACAATGGCTCCTATTCATTTTTATGTAATTATGAAAAAGGGTTTTCTACAGAATGACAACAGTTAACCCATTACCAGATGGCAAAGGTTTAGACTTGTCCAAATTGAAAGAACTTTAAGACAACAATATAAAGTTTATGAAATTTTAGATATTTTCAACTTTCTGCATTGAAAACATTATGAAAAATGAAGAAATAGCTTGGTCTTGTTTAAAGCAATTTCTTCATTTAACACAATGTTTTACCAATTCTTTTTCTTGATGGGCTTGTAAAAGCGTCATCAGATGGTAATGGGTTGATACAGACAGATCCTTAAAGAAGACTGTTGTTCATCACAAGTATAATATCGGATTCTGTCTGAAAGAAAGAGTGGTAAAATAACAATCAAGCATCGGTCTTAATAGCCATTTACAGACTTTGAGCGATCAAGAATCCAGATACATCAAGTCTATGGCTGTAAGATTGATGAATATAAACAATTCAAGTAATCATCATGTCTGCTTTCTAAGGAAATTCAATAACTACAACATAACTTAGGCTTAAGGCAAAGGCAGCAAATGACATTTAAGGTAGCTATTTCTTGTGGCAATGCCACACATATTGATTCAAACTCTGTCTTCTATTTTCAAAGCATGACTTTTTTATTTTACCAAGAAAAGTTCAACCCGAGATACAAAAGGTAAATCATATAGAATCATTCTGTCTTTATTCTTTATCAGTGCAAGTTTACAGGAATAACAATTTAATTTAAGTTATTTCTATTAAGATTCCCACATTCTGATTGGCTGAAAAAATGACTTCTTACCCCCTTAAAATAATTGAGTAGACAACTATCTTGTATATAAATGGTGAAATTTTTGCCTTGATGACATCATCAGAAATAAGGATAATATACATCATTTTTATTTAGGTATAAAACTTAATCCTTGTCATGCTAAATGCAATTCTCCATAGAGTTGTATTAAAATCAAAGGGATGTTTAAGCACTGGGGGCACTGATTGTGGGTTGAAATTTCATTTAAGAATTTGTCTTATAAACAACTCTGGCTAAAAAAGGGGACAAGAAGGTGGTGTAGACTAAGATCAGAGCGCATATAACTTTATGTGCAGGCTTATCTTTGTCTATAACATCTGCCAAAACTTGAATATTCTGGGTTCAGATGCCAAGGGTTAAAGTACCTTATCACACTTCTGTATGAAAATGGTTTGTCAATATGATCTTGTGCCTTTCCTTGATCTAAAACATTTTCTTTGGTGTCAAACTAATTACAGAAAACAAAAGAACCAATTTTGTATGATTTTCCTTGGTTAAGTCTCATTATCATAGCGTGCACAAGTAGAAATTAGGGGAAAAGAAAATTATTAATCATAACAAGCATTATTTTTTAAACATCTAATAATACAAAATTAGGGATGGCTTGTTTAAAATCCACAGTATCCAGGCATGCCACTTTTTTTTAAAGTAGAATCATGGATAGTTATCTGTGGTTACAAGGCCATCAATCATTTCTCTATTTTCTCATGATTTTCCACCACAAACCAGATAGAAGGGAAGCTCAATGTTACTAAGATTTTTTGTTGGGTATTGCTATAATTCTATCTTAGCCCATTACCATGACAGCAACATTTTAGGCTGGTCCAAATTGAAAGAACTTGTAAACGACAATTCAAAGCTAATGAAAGCTCAGACTTCTACAAATTTCTGGGTAAAATACATTGTGTAAAATCAAGACATTGCTTGTTATTTTTTTTTTTTTTTTTTTTGAGGGGCATCCAAAAGCGTCACTGTGTGGGAATGGGTTAAAGTGACAAGTCCAAAAAACCGAAGGTTAAAATCTGTGATGAATAACAAACTTTATTAGTGAGATATTTTAGTTATTTGCATTCTTGTTATATGGAGGCCATTTCACAGCCTAAATTGCAGGAAGCAATTTTAGAGCAGTCTCCACATAATTCACATTTTCATCTAATTTTCACAAACACAGGATATTTTCAGTGATATGATTTGCAAGTCATTTTCTTTTCTGAACAGATCAACCTTTTTGGCAAAGATTTAGTGATAAGAGATGAACTAGGTATTGACAAGTAATCATCTGTAATTTTTACCCAACAGAGGACACAAGACAACTGGGGCAGCAAGAGGTATTTTTCATGGTAAACCCACTACCCTTTTAAGACAGGTTGTTAAGTTATAGCATACCACTTTTTTCTAAAAGAAACATAGTTCATTCTAATTAAATTCAAAATCAAAAGAATACAAGTTAGTTCCAAATAATTAGCAACTAGGGCACCGAATAAACTAAGAATTGTTTTGCTGTCCTGTCATATTTTAGACTAAGCCTCATCTTATTTTGAAGACATGTTCTGAGTTTGAACAAACTGAGAACATAATTGTATGCTGCAGAAATGATATATGTGGTGAAGCCAAAGAAGTCAATGACAAGCTAGCTCTGTGGGAATGATAAATTTGTAAAGAATTTTTATGCCTATTCTATATAATTTGATATCAAACCCCAGATAAGCATCTTTATAGGAGGGATAACTGTTTCTTTTTTCTACAATACAATGAGAAGAATACTCAAAATAATTTCAAATCAAGCTAATAGTTTTTGCTCAGACACAATAGATAATCAGTTTTTTATTGTAAGAACGAAGAGTCATCTCAGTTTAGATTACCGGTATGTATAATGGCTTCTACATTTTGTTTGACAATTTTTCAATATGAACTGTTTTTGACTTGGACTCATAGAACAATATTTTCTGATTTTTCTAAATTTTCTGATTTTTCTAACATTATTCCAGAATTCACTAAAAGAAGGCCTTTTAGATTAAAGCTGCAGAGAAAAAGACAAGTAACATTTTAAAACAAAACTAGTACTGTATTTGGTGTAATCTGTTCAAAAGATTTATGAAAATGAAACTCGTCTATAACACATGATCTGAACTTGAATATCATTTCAAATTGGTATTCAATAGTCCATAGGTTATGTAACTCCCAAAAGACCTATAAGGTTTAATCAATTCATGACAATAAGTTAGTGCAAAACTGCATCAAAAGGCAATAGTTTAAAACACAAATAAAAGTGGCAAAAGATTAAAACTCAGAAATTCCTTTCAACAACTGTGTTCTAATGTCTATGTTTTGTGAATTTTATGCTTAACTCTTCAAACACTTGAAGGATTTTAGTGCAAAGGGCCATACACGGCTGAGTTGAAAATACTTTCAAATATCTCTTTTTATTAAATTTTCATTAAAATGAAAGGGTTGATGACTGCAGTAATTTGTTAAAGGCTCAGAGACTCCATTAGTTTTAATTTCTGTATGTTTGATACTAAAGGTGCCTACTATACATCTTTCAGATTGTACCGAGTGTTGGTATCTTGTTCAACCTATTCCCATCTGACAAAATTTAAGACTGGTCAAAATTGAAAGGAGTAAGTGAAGACAACAAATCAAAGTTTATGATTTTTTTTATTTTTTCAACTTTCTGAGTAGAAAACATTGTAGAAAACGAAGAAAATGCATGTTGCACGCAATTTCTTCATTTTCTACAATCTTTTCCCAATTGTAAATATAAATCTTTAGAAAAGGTTAAAGGCACTGTACATCACAATCTAAATGTTAGATGTTACATAGTTGCAAACTTAATTTTCGTTATCTGTTCTTATTGGTGTAACCAGTTATAAATATGTATAAATTCTTGCATAGCGAGAAAAAAGAATCCACATAAAATCCATTCACTTAATCCAAAGTCATTAAGAATATTGTTAATCAAATATCCATTTTTTATTTTCATGTATGTAAGAGAACCAGTCATTAATGGAAGTTTAATTAAGTGAACAAGTCGGTAGTTCTGAATAAACCTCTCTACTATTGGTTACAATTAACCATTCAACAGTCTCGACTGATGTCAACCAATATTGTCCTGTCATTCTTCAACAACTAATAAATCTACAGGTCTGTGCAATAAGTTAGGGAAAACCTACTGTAAGGCTTTATAAACCCATTCCCACACCATCCAACTTTTTCAGGTCCCACAAGAACAAAAAAGTTGAGTCTATGCTATTAAAAATAAAGAAATTGCTTGTTAGAGGCAAATCCAATTTCTCCATTTCCAACAATGTTTTCTTACCTGAAATACCCTTTTTTAAATTTCATGAACTTAAAATCTCTTCCAATCCAGATAGGTCTTTAAAATTTGATCAAATACAGAATTTTTTGTAACAAAAAAAAGGGACCATCTCCATCATATGGAAAATAAGAATTATCATTCACAGAGTATCCAAAGTGCACAAAATTTGAGTCCAGGTAAGTCTGCACCATTTGTGCATTTTGACTAGGAATGTTCAATTTTAGCCTGCTCATTTAGACTCAGTTTTCAGCAAGGTGCAGTCTAATTTATCATCTGATTCCATTACTGTGTGGTGAGAGCAACAGCTTACAATGCATGAGGTTTAAAGTTTGAATAGTGGTGAAATACCACTACTCTATTAGAACTTATGGGGCCAGTTGGTGAGTCAGTTAGTTAAATGAATGGTAACTGTTCCATTTAGGCTGTAATTTAGAATGTAAATGATGATGCTAATAGTCTAGTATATTATCTAGTCTAATATATTATCAGAGGGAGCCGAAAGTTGTGACTACAGTGTAAATAAATTTGCTCCAACATTTTGTTTTCCCACTGATGAATATTGGTCTTCCTTGCTTACTTGCAGTGTCACCTTATGAAATATTGATTGAATTCCTTTCTTGAATGCTATTTACTTTTAGTAACATTCTAGTTGACTTGTTATTTGCCCAACACTCAAGCCTAAGTGAATGTCTGAATAAAAGAATCACTTTGAGAATCTAATTCTTGATAGTCAGTCTGGAATATAGAAATGAGTTAAACATTACAACCCAGGTCAGACTGGCTTTTTGAATCAGATATTTCTAGGTGTGACTGCAAGGTTTGTATGTTGTATAGACACTTGGGATAAAATTCTGGAGCTCTATAGAATATATTGACAGTGAAAGGGAGTAAATAGATCTAGCCAAGCATAAGCTTCAATTTACTTTAGGATTATTGGTCAGTTAATTATTCATCTATATGGAAATGATTCTAAACTGATTAGCCATAGATGAAAATTATCAAGGGGGGTCACCATCATGTCATCTGTCTGCTTTACCTCATTATCCTTTGCTAATTTCTTTAGTACCGAGATATATACATGTGGGCAAGTGAACCAATGTACTTCTAGGGATAAAACTGTTGGGAAAACTTGAGTGGTTGTCAAAGTTTGATAATTAGAGGTAATTGAGCGCCTGTATCGCTATAAAGACCTGAATGTACTGATTGATTGAATGGGGTTTAACGTCACTTTTAACAGTATTTCAGTCATATGGCGGCGGCTGGAGCACCTAAGAATAGATGCCTGGTATTTCTCACACCAGTACTACCACTGCATCCTATCCTAGCCTCCAGCTGCTATCCCACTTTGGTTTACGATTATCCACCCATTGGTGAGAGAAAAATGTGGGAAAGAATATGCGCACTAATTGAGCAAAGGGTGTTTTCAAATATTCAATATAAGCTATATCATCTTTGCTATCTCTGGCAAATAAATCTAGAAACTAAAATCTTTGTAATTGTTCTAGAGAAGATATTTCAAACTTTCCACTGTTTTACAAAAGTCAAGTCAATTTTCATGTAAAATTTATGTACTAAGTCAGATGGAAAGGTATTAACAAAATTTTCACTGTATACAATATATGAACATAAGCCACAACTTTAAAAGACATGTTTTTCAAGCATATAAAGGAATCTGACAAAAAGTCGACTGAGGTTCAATCGTTTGAAATTAGGTTGAAATCCATCTTCAGGAAGATTTACCAAGTTTTCTGAGTATATTTCATATAGGGAAATGAAGACTCCCCCCCTCTCCCCCTCATGTTTTTTATCCAATTAAATTCATTGAAGAAATCTGATATAGGGTTCCCAAAGGAAATTTCTGGTAAAACTTGGTTTAAAATCACTCAACTGGTTTCTGAGAGAAAATATTTGCATAGTTTTCACCATAATTATACCATATTTAAGACATGTTTTTCATCCAATCAAAATTCTTTCAAATGGTCTTATAAAAACTCACCAAAGGATTATTCCTGTGAAATTTGATTGAAATAGATCGACTAGTTTCTAAGGAAAAGATTTTGAAAGCTTTCACCATATGGAAATTAGCCATGCCCATAAAAAGTTATGCTTTTTGAAGGAATCAGATAACAAGTTCCCCAAGGATAATTCCTGTGGAATTTGTATTTCTTTCTGAATGTATTTCTTTCTGAGATAACATATTTTCAAAGCTTTCAACATATATGGAATTAACCCCAGCCATTAAAGCCATGTTTCCATCCGATTAAAATTCTTTGAAGGAATCTGTTAAAGGGTCAACCAAGGATCATTTCTGTAAAAATTGGTTGAAATCCATCTACTGGTTTCTGTGAAGAAGATTTTTAAAGCTTTTACCATATTTGGAAATAAGCCCCGCACATTAAAGCCATGTTTTTCATCCTATCAAATTTCTTTTTAGGAATCAGATATAGGGTTCCCAAAGGACTATTCCTGTGAAATTTGGTTGAAATCCACAAACTGCTTTTTGAGAAGATTTTCAAAACTTTCATCATATATGAAATTACCCCGGCCCACTAAAGCCATGTTTTTCTTCCGTTCAAAGTTCTTTGAAGGAATCTAATAAAGGGTCACCAAAGGATCATTCCTGTAAAATTTGGTTGAAATCCATGTACTGATTTCTGAGAAGTTTTTAAAGCTTTTACTACATTTGGAAATAAGCCCCGCCCATTAAAACCATGTTTTTCATCAGGTCAAAATTCTTTGAAAGAATCTAAAAGTCACCCAAGAATCATTCCTGTAAAATTTAGTCGAATTCTGTTCGGTACTTTCTGAGGAGAAGATTTTTAAAGATTACAGACGGATGGATGAACACACGACACATACCACACCATGACATTAGCCCCATGGCTTTAAGCCAATGGAACAATGCCATTTATTGGCGACGTTTACCTTGAACAATCCTCAACATAGCTCAATAAATGTCTCAACTGGAAGATCTACTTCTGACGGAGAACAACTTTGAAAATTAATATTGAAATCAATCTATGTAGGTATTAAGTGTTATAGGCAAATTTTGACCTTCAATTGTGACCTTGACATTGATTCAAAAAGAATAAATGTTTCAAAGACACATACAGTAAAACCTCGGTGAACTAAGCATAGAACTAAGGAAAGGGAGGGCAGGTGATCTGCTGTCTGATATACTCAGAATCGGAAATAGTCTTGTTCTGACCTCCATTTAGGGCTTGATTTAAAATTGGTATTATCTTGAAACAAAATCCATAAAGAGCATTTGTAGATAATTGAGGAAAAAAACTTACCCATCTCTTAATTATATCATCGCCATGCCTCTATGGGAATTTTGTTTGAATACAATGCAATTATATGTATTATACATGTATCATTTCTTTCTAACTCCATGGGAGTGATTTCCTCTTTGTAATTGGATCAAATCACTTAAGAATTTTTCCTTATCAAAATTACAAAATTAAGGACCATTGTTTGTGAAAAAAGCAACTACAGATTAAAATAAAATAGAACATCTAAATGTCGAAAAATGCTGTTAAAATTTGTGAGAGCGTGGCGATTTAAAGGAAATTTTTGACAATAACTACAGGAGCCTCCACTCAATTAATTCCCTAATTTACAAACCAAACAGCCCCCTTAAACCCTTGTCATGCTGTATAAATTACTTTACCGAATTGCTGCAAAATCAAAGGGCTAAAAGCACTGGTAGAACTTGTTGTTAAAAAATCAATATATCTTTTAGGAATCAATTTCACAAACGACTCTAGCAGGAAAAGTACAGGCAGGAGGTGCAGACCAATATCAGACTACACTTATGTGCAGGCTGATCTTTATCTATACACTTGCCAAAACCGAAATATTCTGGGTTCAGCATACAAGGGTTAATTAATGGTACCTAATAATGGTCGAAAAGTAGAATCATAAGGTGTAAAAATCAAGGTAAGCAGCCATTTGTCACACTTTGTCTATAATAGCATTAATCACACCTACAAATAAAACAAAGGGGTTTGTATTAGAACCATACTTCCTGTCAAAATAGGCTATGAGCAACAAACCACTGGCATTCGAATTAAAGAGTTTTAAAACAAAGATAAAGAAAGAAAAATATCAGACCGCAGAAAGTATATGAATGATCCTATGCTTACGAACCAGTGACATTTGAATTAGTGGAGTTCTACCTTATATTCATGAATGGAGAATAAGTGAAATGCATTCTAACTGTATAAGCTACAATTAAGACAATTGAAGTCTAACAACAAATGCAGTGCAATAGTACTGAGTATCTGAAACATAATAAATACTATTGGTTCAAGGTTTTTTAAGTAAGAATACAATACAAACACTGTGACAGAGCCTGATTTCTTTCTGTACAGAAAAAGGGTTAGGGGACAAATCATTTATTACCCTCTAATTGCATTAAAGTCAAATATCAAACAACACAAGACAACCAGAGAGTACCATTATTTCAGACTGTAGCAGACTGCTTCACTGCACTTTACAAAATGAGACAGACTGGCTCCTTCTATTGTCTTTCTTGAACAATGAATAACAATCGAAGAACTGCTCTGTAAAATATGGTGTCTGCAGAATGATTCCATTATCATACAAAATAAAGTTTTATTTTGATGTATGTATAACTATTTCCATACTTGATATTGTTTTATGTTCATGAATAAACATTATATAGGCTTCTTTGCTTTGTCCTTCTAATATAGTTTTTTCAGACTTCAAGAGGGTTAAATCACAAGACTTGCTCTCAAATCAGTACAAGCTGTGCATAACATTCATCCCTCAAAAGCTTTGTAGGCTCGATTCCATGGCCTAGTGGTAAGACGCGGACCTTTGGATCAGAGGTTTGGAATCTCACCTAGACCTTGTGGATTATTCTCAGCCCAAAAATAGCTCAATATTACTCCTGTCCACCAAGATTTAGAAATTGGTACCTGTGAAGGTTGTAAACCAAATGGCTGCCATGTTGGGGTATGTTAACAGCACACTTGTTGTTCATTATAACTGCAGGTTAAAGATTAAAGTCATTTAAATATGCCAAGTGAAGAAACAAACTATTAACCTTTAACTATGTTACACCAACAAGTTTTCTTTTCATAGAGCTCTAATGCAGAAGCAGGCATCATGCTTGTTGGAAAAAGACATAGAATAACCTAGTTCTTGGGGAGTTATTTTTACACTGCTTTGTAATTCCTTGTTATCATCACTTTACTCAAGATGACAATTAATGACTTAAGTTATGGGCAGAATTCAAACTAACTATCTTTATTATACATGTAGATAAGCAGTAGAGTGATAAAATTACCTACAGGTCTTAAGACTTAAACTTTCAGAAGCTTCTACACTTCTACTCAAAAATCCTGCATTTTCTCAACAATGAGGGTGAAAATATTACATAAAACTAGAGCTTGTCAATGAAAGTAACTTATCTGCCTGCAATTTCATAATAAGACACCTATTTACTAGGATATCTATAATTTAGAAAAAAATGAGCAAGTTCAAGGGAGACAATTCTTCAATCTAAGCCAGTTAAGCACTTCAAAATTGCATCTTGCTGAACATCAATTTGATTAATGTTTTCATAAAGTTTCAGTACAGTTGAAGCAAAACTGACAGAGTATTTTGTGACATGAATTCACTAGATAATGTGTATATATTAGGAGGAGAAATGTCTAAATTCAAGAGAAGATACATGTAATTCTTTCAACCAGAGTTGACAATTTGTAATTACACATTGCAAAACTTCAACAAAATCACTTGTAAATGTTCAAAAAGATGGAAAGAAATCATAATTCAGGGAAAAATAATTCTTCATCCAGGGACAATCTATCCTCCAGACATTCCACCATTGAATAATATCTTTATCAATAAAGTTTCAGTAAAATTGAAACAAAACTGAAGGAGGTGTTTATGACATAAAATGATAAGTATTGTGAACACAGATGGATGGACTGACAGACACAAGCAAACGGACAAACAGACAGGCTATTTCCAGTATACACTCAAAGACATGTGTTTTGATATAATCATTGTGAGATCATAACTGTAACTGGTCTGTAAGTCTCAAGATGAGCTAGTATAGAATTTTGTGACCTGGTAAATCTTGTTAGCTAATAAATCATGCAGAAAGATGACACTGCTCCTAGGTTTGCTAATGCAAGACACTATTTACACCTCTTTTAAGGCCTAGGTACCAAATACAGATAGTTTATAATTTTACCACAAATTAATTAATTTCCCTTCAGAGAAACAGTAAAATATATCAGAGAATATACATGTAGATAAGCAGAGAATATACATGTAGATAAGCAGGATTTATTTAAGGAAAAAGCTATGTGTTTCATATTGCAACTTCCAAACTCTTTTTGAGATTCAACTCCTTATTACATTACAAACATAAGTACACTTAGTACCTAAACAAAACAAGATCCAATTTATCTTGAAAACTTGTGAGTGCTTAACTACAAATTGTCAGTGTAATTCTAAAAATTTGTAAATACAGCTTAAATTAAGCTGTATTTACGAGTTTAAAGAATTAATCTGACACAAGAGCCATGTCGGACATGGCCCACCCCCACCATAAAAGCTTGATAGTAAACTGAAACCAGTTAGATTTAGGCTTCTTGTGCACTGCATTTCTTGTCAATGAGTTGGATAATAGCTATTATACTCTCAGAAATATGCTCAGGACGAAATCTAAGTCTTTAAAACAACAAAGGGTAATAACTCCAAAATTATGAAAGCAAGAGTTGTGGTGCTTGTGCACTGCACTTTTCCTTAAACCTTTCATGGTTTTTGAAATTTTAGACTGGTCCAAATTAAAAGAGGTTGCAGGTAACAGTGAAAAGTCGAGGCAATTTGAAATGAAACAATCCTGTGTGGTAGAAAATATTATGGGAAGAGGAGAAATTGCTTGTAACATGGATGGAAGAACGGAATGACGTAATGACGGACGGAGACCATTACTATATCCCCTTAGCCAAAACGGTGGGGGATAAAGATGTCTTTTCTGTCAATACAGGACCATTAAATTCACACTTGTATTTGAAGATGCAAACTGCCCAAAAGTTTGAATCTAGACTAACCAGTGTTTGATAGCTTGAGAGACAAAGTCAACAACAAAAAGTATATAATTAAAGTCATAATGTCATATCAATGTCTCTTTATCTTACAATCTGGTACAGAGTTAATCATACCTACACTTAAAGAAGACTTTCAACAATGAGTGATAGGTCTGGCGAGATGAAAGAAAATAGATTATCTGTCATATTTTCAAACAGATCCATCCTATGGGACTTTTGATTATCATGGTGCCTGGAGTAAGACATCAATGATATCAACTGCTAAGCATTTGACCATCATACTAATAAGCTGATAAATACAAGTGTGCAAGGATGGCCATTGATCACTAACCTAGCTCTCACAAAAGACATTATTGGTATCACCAGCTAACCATGTGACCATCATACCAATAAGCTGATAAATACAAGTGTGCAAGAATGGCCATTGATTACTAGCCTAGCTCTCACATAAGACATTAATGATATCACAAGCTAACTATGTGACCATCATACCAATAAGCTGATAAATACAAGTGTTCAAGAATGGCCATTGATCACTAACCTAGCTGTCACATAAGACATTAATGATATCACCAGCTAACCATGTGACAATCATACTAATAAGCAGACAAATATGAGAGAGCAAAAATGGCTATTTACCACTGACCTAACTATCATGTAAGAAAAATATACATCTTTTTTGTGTGTCAAGGGACAGTTGGTGATAAAAGCCAACTTCCCAAAATGGAATATCTCAAGAATCTGTGCACACACACCCTCCCTCAGTATTTAATCTAACATTAATAACCCCATAAATAATTGGACTTTGCTGCCATTTGTCATGGCAAAAATAACCCAACATGGTGCTTTGCTATAGGGATATAAGTACAAGTAATATGATGCTGCAGGAAATAAAAAATGATTTTACATTTCTCTTTACTATTGGTAAGTTGAATCAGGCGCAAAAAGTCATTTATTTTTCATAGAATGTGAACAAAAGTTGTGTCTTGTACATCTGCAGCTCCTAATGAATACTTCTGCCAAGTTTGAAGGAAATCAGACAAAAATTGTTGGAGGAGTTGTCCAGTTAAATCAATTCTATGCCAAATCAGGTGCAATAACTCAATTATTCTTGTTAGAATTACCACAAAATTTGCATCTTGCATTTCTTGCACATCTACAAAATAAATGAACACTTCTGCCAAGTATAAAGTGAATCAGACTGAAACCCTAGGAGAAGATGTCTGGAAAAGAGCTTCTAAGTCAAATCTGGGGCAATAACTCTAGATGGAATTTTATACAAGTTGCGTATTGCACATCTAAAACTTTAATGAACACTTCTGCCAAGTAAAGCAAATCAGAGAGAAACTGTTGGAGGAGTTGTCTGGACCAGATTTCTACTAGCAAAATGATGCTGAGATCATGTGACAAACTCTTTTATAATTTCTTTTAGTTTAATCAGGGGAAATAACTCAACAATTCTTGATTAATTTTTAACAAAATTTGTCTAGCACTTCTACTGTTCCTAATGAACACTTCTGCCAAGTATGAAAGAAATTGGACAGAAACTGCATGAGGAGATGTCCAGACAAGACTTCTACAAGTGTTTTTAAGTCAAATCATGGCAAACTCAGTTAATTCAAGGTGGTATTTCATAAAATTTACTTCTTGCACATCTACAGCTCCTAATGAACCCTTCTGCCAAGTATGAAGGGAATCGGACTGAAACTGTAGGAGGAGTTATCTGGACAAGATTTTGCAGACAGACTGACTGACCATCAAACTGGCCAACTGACCGACAGCTGATTCCAGTAGTACTCCCTAAACTTTGTTTGCAGGGGTATAAACTAAAAGGGTACAAATGAGCTGCCAATGTTTATCTTAACCAGACTGCATTTTCCAAATGTTCACTATGATTTTAAGAAAATGTTTGGGACAACTTTTCGATGAATAGAATAAATCACCATCAATTTTAACAAGAGGCTCAGTGGGCCTTAACGGTAACCTGAGTAAAAGAGCATCAAGACAAGTGATTTTGTTTGAAAGAATTAGAAAAAGGTCCACCAAAGGAACATTCATGTGAAATTTGATTAGAATCTACCTAGTAGTTTTAAAGAATTTTGCAATCAAAATTTCTGTTAGAAATTAATTTTGTTTCCATAGCAACCAGAGTTCATGGAACAAAATTATTTTTAGCAGTTTGGAAGAGGATTGTGCAAGGAACACCCCTGTTAAGTTTGGTTAAAAATTGGCCCAGTATTTTTCAAGATATAGTTGTTTAAAGAAAAGTTTACGCATGCACTGATGCACGACGGACACAGGACCATGACAATAGCCACGCTGGCCTTTGGTTAGTGTAGCTGAAAATGTGGACTTTATTGTAGCTCCATCATCTTCACAGTTAGTTTCAAATGATGGCATACTTTTGAGCCCTGTACCATGATTTAAAAAATCTTGCTAGAAGTCTTCTAGATGATGGTTGCTACGGACAAAATATAAAAACTCTAAGCCAAGCTGCTCAGTGGTTCTTGAGAAAACGATAAAAATGTTTAAAAGTTAACGGACGACGGACAAACGATGACTGCAATAGGTCACCATGACCATTCGGTGGTGACCTAAAAATATGAATTTCTTAACATGATGAACTTTGAACCCTGGGCGTAGCCCGATACATGACCCCAGGTACATAAATTTCACAAACTTTAGTATACCTGTCCTACCAGTCATGCACATAAAATATTTTAAGCTCATGCATTTAGGGTTTATTAGAAAAAGATTTTTTAAGAAGTACAAAAATTTACCCCTTTCTGCCCCCGACTGGGGCCCCTTTTACCCCAAGCCCCCCAACCTCTTTTCACAAACTGGAATTGGCATCCCCCAATGATGCTTCCGACCAAGTTTGGTTGAAATCCCCTCAGTAGTTCTTGAGAAGATGAAAATGTTTAAAAGTTACCAAAAATGACCCCCTTTTGGTCCCCATTTTAGGCCTCCCTGACCTCCAGCCTTTAAATTTTCACAAATCTGTATAATCAGTACCCAATGATGCTTTTCATCAAGTTAGTTTGAAATTGGCTTAGTACTTCATCAGAAGAAGATGAAAATGTAAATTTTTTAACATGATGAACTTTGACCCCAGGGACATGAATTTCACAATTTGTAATATACCTGTCCTAGTTGGCATGCACACAGAATATTTAAGCTCTGGCATTTACGGTTTATTAGAAGAAGATTTTTAAAGAAGTACCAAAAATTACCCTTTTTTGCCCCCGATTGGGGCCCCTTTGACCCCCAGAACCCCTATTTTCACAAACTTGAATTGGCATCCCCAATGACACTTTCTACCAAGTTTGGTTGAAATCCTCCCAGTAGTTCTTGAGAAGAAGATGAAAATGTTTAAAAGTTAACGGACAGCGGAAGACGCACGACAGACGACGCATGACGACGGACAAACGATGATTGCAATAGGTCACCATGACCATTCGGTCAGGTGACCTAAAAATTATAGAAATATTTAAAATTAAAGACATTACATGTTTATATTCTTTTTTATCAATTTCAGAATAAATAAATGCAGAGAAACAAGGCAAATAATATGCAAGAATTATGATCATATATCCCCCCAAAACCAACTAAAATAAAAAGGCACAAGTAGTTGACAGAGCAGAAGGTTATCACATTTCTATTGCATATCTGATTTGTTTTCAAAAGATTTTCCCTTTGAAATGATTCTATAAAGACACTTGAGTAATCATCTTAGAATTAAATCACAAGTAAGTAACAATACTGTCAAAAATCACTTCCGTAATTCCATCTCATAATGATTCCCTTACGCTAGTTTGCCCTCAGATCAGAAATAAACATAATGGATATAAAAACAGTTCAAGCCTGTTAATCCATACTTCACGAGACACCAAAATGGGCAACATTATTGTTGATTCAACATAAAAGTTCTGTTTTCCCAGGCTAGTAATCAAAATTGAGCAGACCTTGGAACTTTTCTCACTATATGTAGACAATTTATGATGGATCTTTATTTGACATTTCAATGATGGAAAATGATTTAGTTCCCCTTTTTAGAACTGATAATTATGTTCAGGGCATGCAAAATGTCATATCTACAGCTTGAACAAACTTGTAGTTACCACATTTTGCACAACCAATGACAAGTAGCTTTAGTGACTATGCACATGTATCTTTACATGTCTTTCAACCAAATAACCACCAAATGATTATACATCAACCGTTAATCTGATATTTAATAGCTCATGAATACTTAAAGGAGAACGAGCTTGTAACAAGAAATTCCTCCATTTATTGCGATATTTTCTATCAAATATGGTACTTTTTCAATTTTAACATGATTTGATTTGTTGTCTCCAACCACCAATAATTTTGACCAGTCTAAAATTTGTCTTTTGGAAATGGATTCCCATATTCAATAATAATGCATTTTTTTCTAAATTAATTATTCTAAAGCCTATGAATTATTCAAGTTTTTATAACAAGCTTTTTCTTAATTTTTCAGCAATGTTTTCTTCCCAAGATGACAAAATTTAAAAAATTCATCAATTCAAAATTGTTGCCTGCATTATTTCTTCAACTTGACAGGTCTAAAAAATTGCAAAACAGGAAAGGTTAATATCTATTCTGCAACATTTTCAGCTGATCCTGATTATTTAGTTCATTTAAGTTTGATTTGGATCCATAAATGAATATTTTCTGACACAAATTCTATTGATTTGATCACAAATCAACATATTACCAGACAACGAAATTTTGCACCAATCAAAATTAAAAGGAATAACAGACAACAATTAATAGTTGATGAAATGTTGCAGATTTTTCATTTTGTGTAGAAATGTTAGAAAATGAAGAAATTGTTTGTTTAAAGTTTTCCATACTGTTTTCCAAAATTATTTTCTTGAGTCAGGTGTAAAAAAGTGTGATTAAGTGGGAAGGGGTTAAATGTCCTCTACGTAACCTCCTTCAATGGATTCTAGAATTATTGAAATATCCACATATGTTTCATGTGTGAATTTATAGTAAAGCAAGCAAAAGGATCTGTCTAGAAAACCACGGAAATCAATCAATTCGAAAAGAAATTCAGACCATTTTCTCAAAAGGCCAAAATTAATTGGAAATTACAAAATGGGGTTAGGAGACGCAGATTTATTAAAGCAATTCCATTTCTGTTATCCGAGTAATTGTCCTAGCAGTGTCTGATTACAGCATGGCAGTCTCGATCATGACAATTACGGAATCTTCATGTCTTTTTGTTGTTGCATTGTTACACTGTATACTCATGAAGAAAGGAAACCCATTAAAAGTCAGTCTAAAAATTTACATGATGAAAGCAAGAAGATCCAACAGCATATCGAAATGAATGCAAACTGAGAGACAAGTATCTCTATGAAGGAAAAAAAAATCATTATGGGAAAAGGAGGACCAGTCTTCACTAACAGGGATTTTTTCTTTTACCACAACATTTCAAAAATAAATATTATCGAGGCAGGGCATGCAGCAAGATCAGAGACCTCATGCATGCTGAAGATGCTTTGATTGAGGAATGGTTATTGTACAATACTTAATATTCAATTAAGATCTAGGATACAAAAAGAGCATCTACAAAGAGCAAAGACTATTTCTTTACAGTTTTTCGAATGGGTTGCTTTACATGTAATGGGTCACTTATATATGAGACAATTAGCTCTTGTCACGCTCAACTTGGATTATTCCTGTTTTTGCAGGAGATAAAGACAAAGATCAACCTGCACATTTGTACAGGCTGATCTTAGTCTACACCACCTGTATGTGACTTTCAAACCAGAGATGTTTATGAAAATAATTATTAAAAGAAATATTGGCCCACAGCTAGTACTTCAAGTGCTTTCAGCTCTTTGATTTTTATCAAATTCAGAAAAGGATTTTTTTAGCATGAAAAGTGTTAAACTACATTAATGGCCAATGTTCAGGAAGTTCTTATATAAAGGGTTATACAGAATGACAATCCTCATGGGCTTGTTTTAATTACGGTAAAAATCTGAACCAATTATTACAAATTTCTTGATATTTTTGGCCTTAAAAAACAGGTCAATTCTCCACCAGCAACAATTTCAGTTAATTCTCTAATTGTGTTATCCTTTCCTAAGCAATCCCTTTTATTGACTCTATTAATGAACAAGAGTTGTCATTGGACAGCAATGCTTGACTATTGTTGGACTTAGTCCTGGAGAGTTATAACATTACAATGTTGACATAGGTCAAATTTCTACTAAAAAGTGTCAGAGTATTACTGGAAGAGAGTCATCAAATACAATTTATTTGAAAATTAATGTTTGAAACTTAATTGTCAACACAGCTAACTAATTGGCAAACACATTATCTTAAGCCAAAATAAATTAAGTAAGGTACAGCACTTGATCCCCAGAAATAATAAAAAAAAGTTAGACCTATATGGCAGTGATCAATTAAATTCCAGAGAGTATTGAAATTGAAAAAGTGCCAGAAATCAGATAATCTCATATGCACCATATATTCGGGAACAATTTCTTTCAAGTCATACAAACAGGCTGGATTATTGAACCTCTAAAATACTGAGTTTTTGTACATAAATATCTTGACCCTTGACGAAGGATTAAGCAAACATGACAAACCTCTCCCATATACATGTGGGAATTTCTGTTTTGAAATTAGTTCAAATTAGTTTAAAATGAATTTAAGAATCAGTAATCCTTATTATAAAAGTTGAAATACAACCCCTGTGCAAATTTCAGAAGATAAGCCTGAGTAGAAAAACTTAAACCAGAAAAGTAAAAAAGATCAATATTCCACCAAAATAAATGTGAGAATAATTAAAATCAAACACTATTTCCAACAATGCTCATAACTCAGCTCCCTTCTTATACATTTATACACACTTGCTCCAATTAATCCTTTATTACAATTGCTCTTTTGATCAAAAGTAACACATTCAGGAAGCTTCAGTGACCTTCACTTGTAACCATGTCTTTATTATTTGAGATTTATGGACAGTTCAAATGACTAGCTCTCAATTAGGAAAAAGAAGAAGGCTAATTTGCCGCTGACTAAACAATGAAACAGGGTTTATCACCATTTCAACAATATTTCAGTCAAATCACTGCAGATGGAGGACCTAATCATTGATTTCTGGCATTACTCACAAAAATACTACAGGTACAAGCATTCAAAGCTGCTCATCGCACATAGGTTTATGATTATCAACATCAGAAAGGAAATTTGCTGTGTCTGGGAATCGAACCCTTGACAACATGATTGAGAAGCCAATATGGTACTTTTTGACAAAGGACAAACTTTTCCAAAGATGCTAGTTCTTTTAAAGAGAATCAACTGTGGCAAGGGATTTTTAAATCTATCTTTGAATGTAGAAAAGACTAAAAAGATCAATTTTATCAATTGACCATAAGCTATATGACCTTAACCTTTGGCATAGCATTAAAAAATAAACTCTCATGACACTAGTACTCTTCAAGGAAACAACTGTGCTAGGTTATTTTGGAATCTATTCATAAATATAGAAGATTTACTCTGCACAAGGTCTTTTTTTTTTCACAAGACCATCACCTAAACTTAAGCATATTCAAAACAACCCTTGTTTGACACTAGCATCTATCAAGGGAACAATTGTGCAAGGTAATTTTGAAACCAAATACTCCAGACAGCTAGGCTCAAGAAAAGGTCAATTTTATAATTTGACCTTGAGAAGCTACCTTACCTTTGGTATATCAAAAATGTTTCACATGACACAAGTATCTCAACTCATTACCAAAATACAAAACTTAGAAAGGTCCAAATTCAAAGGAGTTGTATATGAGGATGAAATTTTAAAAATCCTTGTTGGTGGGTTAGAAAACATTGTGAAAAACGAAGACATTGCTAATGCAAACAATTTCTTCATTTTCAACTATGTTTTTCAAAGGGGGTCTGAAAAAAGTTGGATTTAGCAGGTATATGTAAAGGCAAACAACTGTGCCCAATTGTTTTCGAATCCATACATACAAAAGATATACCCAGGACATTGGTCATTGATATCACTTGACCTCCACTTGTGACCTTGCATCCAAACAAACTTTTCGTGATGCTAATACTCACAGAATGAAACAATTATGACAAGTAGCTTTGAAATCAATCCAAACATTTAGAAATAAGTGCTGAGAAAGGGAAATTTTGTTTTGTCAGTTGACCTTTTAGATGTGACATTGAACTTGGGATTATGCAAAGTTTTGGCTTGATTCAAGTATTCATTAGGGGAATTTTGCTACAGCATTTTGAAATCTGTCCATAAACTTTGAATATATATGCCCCCACACACACACAAACACAGATAAAGGCTTACGCACTCAGAAACTTTTCAGATGACACCAGTACTCATCAACAGAAATTTGTCAAATTGTTTTGGAACTAGAAGGTATGCTCTTGATAAGGTCAATGTCATTGGGCCTTCACCTGTGACCTATGTAACACTAGTAATTGTAAAGGGGAACAACAGTGTTATTAATAAATGTTGAAGACATGCTCTGGGCAAGGTCAAAATTTTCCAACTTTCCTTCTACTGAGACCTTGATCTTTGGCATATCCAACTAGAACTGTCGCCTGTAATGGCTGACAAATACCCCCTACTGCCGCCTCTTTTTAAATGAGACCAAATTGTAACCATTGAAATGTTGGCCATTCATGAATTATCAAGTTGACACTTTTTTTTACAAATTTTAAGTCAATGAGGGGCAATGACTGTGTAAAAAATAGGGATTTTGTTCAACATTGAAGATGGAAATTATGTATTTCATGCAACGTCGAACATGGCGTTTATGTTCTGGAATAAACATGTGAACCACTTTTATTTTTTTAAATCTGTCAACCTGTTCAGGAGTTATGATTTATTCTCAATATATTGAATATGAGAAACTAAATCAAATTGGCATAACTCCTTAAACAGTTGATTAATCATTATGAAAATTGCAAGGATAATTTCGGTAAAGTTTCAGCATAATTAGCTGGAAATGTGGGAGGAGATAAGGACACAAAATTATGTCCACAGATGGATGGACAGATGGAAAGACTGATGAAAAGACAGACGGACAACCTGATTCCAGTATACGCCCCCCCCCCATTAACTTTGTACATGTGAACCACTTTCATTTTTTTAATCTGCCAACCTGTTCAGGAGTTATGATTTATTCTCTATATGTTGTAAATAAGAAAATCAAAGGGCATAACTCCTGAACCAGTTGATTAATCATAATGAAAATTGCAGGTGCACAAGTTCCCATTGCAAAAAAGATTTCGGTAAAGTTTCAGCCAAATTGGTCTGGAAATGTGGGAGGAGATGAGGACACAAAATTGATTTATTCTCTATATATTGTATCTAAGAAAATAAATCAAAGGGGCATAACTCCTGAACCAGTTGATTAATCATAATGAATGTTGCAGTTGCACAAGTTCTCCTTGCAAAGAAAATTTAGGTAAAGTTTCAGCAAAAGTGGGGTGGAAACATGGGAGGAGATGAGGACACAAAAGTGTGTCCATGGACGGACAAATGGACAGACAGACGGACGGACAACCTGATTCCAGCATGCCCCCCTATAACTTCGTTTTGGGGGGCATAAAAATTGTTCACTTGACACTGGTGCTCATCAGGTGGAACACCTATGCAAAGTTATCAATCCATAAATGTAGAAGATTTGCTCTCGATGCTTTGACACACACACACACTCATCCATTCTCACACCAACAAAGGTAAGGAGGAGATATTGCTTGTAAAAGAATTTTCACTTTTACTAAAAATCTTTTCTATCCTAAATGGTCCTTTTATTTCAAAGTTTACAAGCACTTTGAGACGAGGTCTGCAAGCTCTATCCATTTTTAATCTCTAAGAGTGGTTAACTTAAAAGTAAAGGGCTAAAACTCACATTTTTACTAACAACACTTTGAAGGTTATCTCCCCTAATAAAATCACAAAATTGTAAATAACTTAGCCATTTTGAAGATGGTGCAAATTACATTTTCAGTGAATGTATATTGGAAGGAAATATTTAGCATTAGAAATAGTGTGACAGAAGAAAATATCTTTATAAAAAGAAATTTATTCTTATCCTGCATGATTTTCCTTCATATAAACATACAGGGCATAAAACCAGTCAACACATAATGAACTAGTTCTGATTTCCCAACAAATAGTAGTAAAGTTTACATTCATTTGCTAAAAGAATTAAATGAAAGTATGATTCTTATATGGTAATTACTTCTACCAGTCTACCTTTATTGAATAATTCTACAGAAAGCTTAGGTAAATAAGTCATTGAAGGAAAATCTTAAATGTAGTATTTCTTGTATCCAATCCTGATAATCTTTTCTTCTCCCTTTGATACAAATTTGTCTGTAGAGAAGTTGCCTTCTGTAATATTTTAACCCTTGTCAAGCTGAACCCGGAATATTCCTGCTTTGGCAGGTGGCATAGACACAGATCAGCCTGCATATATGTGCTTCTGAACCTAGACTACACCACCTTTTTTTCCCTTTCAAGAATAATTTGAAAATTGTTTTGATGAATATTGAATAATAATTTAAATAATTAAAATATTGAATCACAATGCAGCCTTCCAGTGCTTTCAGAGTTTTGATTTTAATGCAGTTTTAAAGACAGCATGTAATTCAGCATGAAAAGTGTTAAATTAGTAGATTTTGTGGCTGCAATGAGTCATAGCTTAATATTAAGTAGAGTTAACTGGGAAGTGTAGAGGTCAGTGCCCTGAAATTTATCAAGATATTCATGACCAATATAATAAATTGAAAATTATTAGATAATCAAAGCACTGAAAGTACTGATGAAGGATGTCCGTGTAGCATAGTAGAGTGATATGCCCAGTTTGGTGTACAGAATGGCAATTTTCATATAGATAATCTTTTTTAAGCATAACCTCTCCCCTAGCCTGGTTTGTTTAATAGGTACATTTAATAAAGGATGTTCCTATTCTAGAGTCCTGAACACAATCACAAGTTTGGAAAAATGGCCATTGTTACACAAATCATTTGTCTTTTACTAATGAAAACTAGGAAGAGTACCTCGGTGCAATATCATAAGGAATTCACATGTGAAGTTTCATCAAATGTGGTGAAAGGGTTTTGGAGATATCTGGGGGCAATGAACAGAAAGCGCAACTATATGCTCACCCTTCAGGAAGCATAAAAAGGAGAAATTGCTTGTTTCACAATGTTTTCTACCCTATCTAAAAAATATTGCGTCTGTACCTAGTCCAAAATTTTGTCGTCTAGAAATGATTTGAAAAGGTTAATTCAAAATGTTAATAAACATCTTTAAATATATGTAACTGTATAGCTTATTACTCCCGCGGTATACAGCTGGTATGCAGAGTTCTCAAAATAGAATGCGAATTACTCACTATATAATTGAAAGTTTCTGTGTTATTGAAACCATGACCGCATCTACGCTGAGCAGGATATTTGTAGGTGCTTCCTATTTTAGAGAAGCCTTTACGCGTTATACGAATTATATAGAATCCTCACATTTTGCCATTTTCAAAATGCATAGTTGTTTGGGGGAGACAGGTTTTGTAAAATAATACATCAAACCTTACTTTGCACTACTTCTTTTCTAACATAGTAACATCCTACTGGATTTTCAAAACTAGGTTACTCTGATGGACGTCTATGGAGTCCATCAAAAATGATCCCAATTCGCTACATTTTTTTTTAATCTCATTTTGTTGGGGGGGGGGTATCAGGAGGGTGGATTTCCTACATATCAATAAAAGACTTACCTTTTCTAAATCTTGAAGCCTGACATGAAGACCTGTAACCTGAGTAGCTAGTTCTGAGTTTTGTGTAGCTGTAGCTTCTAACTCTGAAGCCTGTCAATTATTGAAAAATGAAGATAGGTTTATATAAATCACATTTGTAAATATGAATGAGTCTTATTGTTAGTCCATTCAAAATAGAAGATATTCTTCAGTCAAGGTGAATTTGTAATTCGACCTTTAAATGAAGCCTTGACCTCGAAGGTACGTAACAAAGTCTTGCACTCTTCACACTACCTCATCAAGTGTCAAAGTGTGAAATTAATCAATAAATATCCTGACAAGGTGAATTTGTTCATTTGACCATGAACTGTTACCTTGATTTTGAGGGTAGGTCACTGAAATTTGTGCTCTGTACACCACCACATCAAGTTGCAGAAGTATGTCAATTTGTTTTGAAGTCTGTCCATAAATATTGAGGATATGGTCCAGAAAAAGTGAAAAGGAGGACCTTCCTATAATCTCCCTCCCAATTCACAGCAGGGGAATGAAAAGAAAATAAGAGCCATCTGTTTGGAAGAGATTTATGTTTCAGCTAGTCTGAATCCATTTCAATTTATTGATTGATTGGGGTTCAACATAAGTACCGACTAAGCTAACCTGTTTCAACGGAATCCAATTTCACCCGTTCCAGCACAATGACAATTTTTGATGCCCCTCAAATAAAACACTTGGGGAAAACATGGTGGAAAATGAAGAATCCGCTTGCTACAAACAATTCTTTCATTTTCCACCCTGCTTTCTACACAGAAAATTGAAAATTTCTAAAATTTCATAAACTTTAAATTGCTGAAAGTCTGCAGCTCCTTTCAATTTGGACCAGTAGAAAATTTTGTCAAAAAATTTGTTGTCTGGTACTGGGTTAAACAAGAGCCATGTTGGACATGGCCATTCCCCCCCAAAAAAAACTTGATAGTAAACCGAAACCAGTTAGATTTAGGCTTCTTGTGCACTGCATATCTTCTCAATGAGTTCGATGATAGGTATTTTACTTTCAGAGATATGCTCAGGACAAAATCTAAGTCTTTAAAACAACAAAGGGCAATAACTCCAAAATTATGCAAGCAATAGTTGTGGTTCTTGTGCACTGCACTTCTCCTCAACGAGATCTATCCACCTATGAAGTTTCAAGTTAATAGCTATTATACTTTCAGAGATATGCCCCGGACAAAATCTTAGTCTTTAAAACAACAAAGGGCAATAACTCTGAAATTATGCAAGCAAGAGTTGTGGTTCTTGTGCACTGCACTTCTCCTCAATGAGATCTATCCACCTGTGAAGTTTCAAGTTGATAGCAATTATACTTTCAGAGATATGCTAGTGACAAGTTTAGTGATGGAAGGACGGAATGACGGAATGACAGAAGGATGGACAGAGACCATTACTATATCCCCTTTGCCGAAACGGCGGGGGATAATAAGGTACCGGTATATCTAGCCCAAAAGTTAGTTAGCATAGGACATCTAAATGTGTAAAAGAACACATTCCCACTATCTGCTACATGGGAAGTAACTCTAAATAATGCTATAAAATAATATATTTACTTATCTCCCTTCCCTTAAAATAAACCATAAAATACTCTAATCACAGCAATCTAGCATTTTCACAACTTTAAAGAAGGCTTTGAAAAAAATTGTTGGAAATGAAAAAATCAATTTTTTACATGCTAGAAAAGGTCCTACCCCCAAAAGACAAAAGATTTATAAGTTGTTATTATCTTTAAATCGTTTTCTGCAGCTTTTGAAAAATTTGGATTAGCCAAATATTTTTGTTGTCTGGGAGCAGGTAGAGACACCTTTCCTCTTGGCTCATATATATTATTAGGCTTGTTTGATTTGAAAGAGGTTACAGATGACATTTCATACAGGATGTGTTTGTGAAAGACTATTACCAATTACAAATGGTGATATTTTAAAAAAAGAATATGTTGAATGACGACCTTGACCTTGTCTGAGGCATATCTATCACCAAGCCAAATATGAGCATTTATCAGAAGAAGACTGAAGACTGAAGAAGACTTAAAATTCTAGACTAATCCAAATTAAAAGGAGTTGCAGACAACAGTTTAACATTAACAACATTTCAATTCTCTGGGTAGAAAACATTGTGAAAAATGAAGAAATTGCTTATTGCAATGCAAATTTCTTTATTTAACACAATGTTTTGCCAATTGTTTTCATGAAGGGGTGTTAAAAAGCATTATGGTGTGGAAATGGAATATTTTTTGCTGACAGAGAGGTAATCAATGGCAGAACAATATGCACTCAATCTTTGGATGAGAGAGCATTGTAAAAATTTGTGGCTAAGAAATAAGAGCTCTATAAGGCAGACAGCATTTAAAAAATGATGCTTTTCCAAATATATTTATTCTAATAAGGGATTGTGTGGTAAAGGGAGGGAATCTAGTCCTCACTCGATTACAGAGTTTACAGTAATCACAATCAGTTGTATAGTGCAAGATGATCATTGTCTATGGTGCATGTATTGTATATCTGCTCATTTAGGAATGTTCTACAACAAACATAAATGTTGCTAATTTGCGTCTTTCAGAATGACAAATGCTTTACAAGGGACGGTTAGACTTTTCATGCTCCTCTCTTTCCACATGCAGCTATATACACAAACAAGAGCTTCGCACAGCGGCGAATATACGCCTGAAGGGGCTTGTCAGTTACCCTGCTTTGTCAGCTATGTTAGCTTGAATGATAGCTCATGCATATTATCAATAGAAAGATCTTGTTACCTGAATAATATTGTATACACTTGAGAAACATGACAGCTTTCAAAACCATTGTTGAATTTAAAACCATTGCCATGAAAAATGTAGGATAAGATGTGCATGCAAGACATCGAGTGTTTTTCGTTCAATTCAAAGGCTGATAATTCCAGATAACTCAAAAATGACTGGAAAGATTTGAATTTCGAAAGTCTTATGCACAACTAGGTATCATAGGGAGTAACTGTGCAAAGTTTCAACTCATTCTCATTGATAGTTTAGGAGGAGTTGCGCACACACAAAAAATTGCTAGCAGACAGACAGACGGCCAGACAGACAGACAGACAGACGGACAGACAGATGGACTCAAATTATAGAGATACATTGTGGCCAGTTTCTGTTAAATTCTATGTAAATTGTAGGAGTTTTGTACACAATTAAATGTAAATTGAAGCTATTTTGTTAAGTCAAGGGCAGATAATTCAGGAACAACTTGACATTTCAAACAAATTCTAGTCCTAAGGACAAGTAGACATCACACAAAGTCTTTGTGGCAAGTTTCAGTTCATTTCCATTCAGAATGTAGGAGAAATTGTGCTCACAAGAAATACAGTGATTTTCATTCAATACAAGGGCAGATAATTCAAGATAACTCAAGAATGACTGGAGCGATTAGAATTTCAAAGGTCTTATGCACAACTATACATCATAGGGAGTAATTGTGCCAAGTTTCAGCTCATTCCCAGTGATAGTTTAGGAGGAGTTGCGCACACAAGAAATACAGTGATTTTCGTTCAATTAAAGGGCAGATAATTCAAGATAACTCAAGAATGACTGGAGCAATTTAAATTTCAAAGGACTTATGCACAACTAGACATCATGGGGAGTAATTGTGCCAAGTTTCAGCTCATTCCCATTGATAGTTTAGGAGGAGTTGCGCACACAATAAACAGTGATTTTTGTTCAATTCAAGGGCAGATATTTCAAGATAACTCAAGAATGACTGGAGCAGTTGATAGTTTAGGAGGAGTTGCGCACACAAAAAATTGCTAACAGATGGACAGACAGACGAACAGACAACCGGGCCATACGACCCTTCAGGCGTATAATTATAAATTGGTGAAAACTAAATTCATTCACCAATATCTGCCAATATCGTGGTCAGTTTATTTTCAATTTTAGTTGTGATTACACAGTAATTGCACTCTTATATATGATAGGTAAACGCTTTGACTATCATGAGCTCTTTGTTAGAGGAACAACACCCTGTAATTAAGTTTCTGGTTGCAGAAGGTGAAAAGCCCTGCCATATCTTTCAGAGGCTGAAAAATGTGTATATCGTTCAACCTTCTACAACTGGGTTTCTCAGTTTCGTGAAGGCAGCACAAGTGTTTGTGACAGGCCTAGGACTGGGCTACCAGCTGAGGCGGTGACCCCAACAATGGCAGCAAATGTTAAAGCTTTTGTCAACAAAAATTGTCAAGTAACTCTGGATGAGGTAGCCAACAAGTTTAGCATTGGTAAAGCATCTACACACA
This sequence comes from Fragum fragum, assembly GCA_946902895.1. Lineage (NCBI taxonomy): Eukaryota > Metazoa > Mollusca > Bivalvia > Cardiida > Cardiidae > Fragum > Fragum fragum. Next base: position 49,147,529 of record OX336376.1, on the reverse strand, counting down.
AGATTTTACAGGAACACCTAAGCATGAGCAAGGTAAGTGCCAGGTGGGTGCCTAGACAGCTGTTCACAGGTCAAAAGGCAACCAGAGTACCCTATCCAAAAGAACATTTAAGCTGTTTAAATTTTGAAGGAGATAAGTTTTTGAACTGGATTATCACTGGAGATGAGATGTGGGATTCACAAGGAATGATACCTACTCATTTCATGTCAAAATGTCAAACTGTCAATGCCAAGTTCTTTTCTGAAGTAATTCTGAACAAGAGGACCATGATGGTCCTAAATCGCTCACCTGAGGCATCCGCAAATTACAGTACTTTTTAGTATAAAAAAGACACAACTTGAGTAAAATAAATAAAACAAATATAAGATTTTGGGCTTTGTACAAAACAATCCAGTTATGCTTTACAATAAGAATGAATTCCTTTGTCTTTATAGTTTAATCCATTACCAAACTATCCAAAATTTGTCACCCTCAGGGAAAATAGGTTTGAAAAATACATAGTGAGAAAGGGAGTGGCAAGCAATTTATTCATTTCTAACAGTGTTTTCTACCTGAAATTCTTTGTATTTAGATTTCAATCAAACTCTAATTACTGTCTGCAGCTTCAATGGGTGTAATTTTAGCAACCTTGGTAGAGAACAATCTGGATGTACTATAAATCAAAATATGAATGCATTACAACTTATACATGAGGAGTGGAAGATATTTGAACATGCTCTTATTGAGCGTTTTTCATATCTTTGGATACCTTGGGAAGGGCCATGTTTGTCAAAGGATATAAACATGGTAGATAACAATAATGTTATCCTTTGTTTTTAATGTAAATGTTCTAGAACCTATATTTTAGAAGAATTCTTTCAATGCAATTTTAGACCCCAGGAGCAGAGACATTTTTATCCTATGAGCATATTTTCCTGTTGCATAGTACAAAATTATTTTGTCATGCTACATATCAAATATGTATGCCCTTCACCTTATATTTCAGGAGAAGACTTTTGAAGTTGCTCTAATTGGGTGTTTTCCAAAATTTTTGACCTATGGGGCAGTTCCATGTTTTATCCCAGGGCTAAGATTTTAGATAACTTGGTAGAGAACTATCTGGATATGCTATATACAAAATATGAATGCCTCAGACTTTGTAGATTGGGAAGAAAAGACTATTGAACATGGACTAATTGAGCATTTTTACAAACTTTGGACACCCAGGGAAGGGGTGTTTATTAACCTACAGGCATAAATTAATCAAAACTGATAGATAACAGCCAGGCTATGCTACACTCAAAATATTAATGCCCTCCTCCTTAAAATGAAGTTTTTTTTTTTTTCCAGCATACACAAATTTTGCGTTTTTTCCCAATTTCTGACCCCTAGTACAGGGCCGTTTTTGACCCGAGGAAGACAACTTTTAGTGATATAATACAAAACCATCCAGTCATGCTCCATACCAAATATAAATATCCTAGACCTTATAGTTTAAGAGGAAAAGTCTTTTGAAATTGCCCTAATTAAGCATTTTTCCAAACTTCGGACCTCAGGGGCGGGGCCATTTTTGACCAAATAGAATTTTTTTTTAAAAACTTGGTAAAGAACCATATGATTAAGCTCTATATAAAAAATAAATGCCTTTGGCCCGGTAGTCTTTGAAAAAAAAGACAACAAAGATTTTCTAACATTTCCCATTTTCATATGCCGCAGTTACAAGAGTTTTTCACAGAATTAAATTCTTTTAACAACTTTTGAAGAGCTTCACCCAAGGAACATCCCTGCAAAGTTTCAGCTTTATTGGCCTACTGGTTTAGGAGGAGAAGATTTTTAAAGATTTTTAAAGTTTTAATTAAGATTCCCATTTTCACATGCCGCGGCAACCAGAGTTTTTGACGGAATTAAATTCTTTTAACAACTTTTGTAGAAATTCAACCAAGGAACATCCCTGCAAAGTTTCAGCATGATTGGCCAACTAGTTTAGGAGGAGAAGATTTTTAAAGATTTTTAAATATTTACTTAAGATTCCCATTTTCACATGCCGCAGCAACCAGAGTTTTTGACAGAATTAAATTCTTTTCACAACTTTTGTAAAACTTCACCCAAGGAACATCCCTGCAAAGTTTCAGCTTGATTGGCCAACTGGTTTAGGAGGAGAAGATTTTTAAAGATTTTTAAAGTTTTAATTAAGATTCCCATTTTCACATGCCGCAGCAACCAGAGTTTTTGACGGAATTAAATTCTTTTAACAACTTTTGTAGAAATTCACCCAAGGAACATCCCTGCAAAGTTTCAGCTTGATTGGCCTACTGGTTTAGGAGGAGAAGATTTTTAAAGAAATTGTGGACGGACGGACAGACGGACAGACGGACGGACGGACGACGGACAACGACCGATCACAATAGCTCACCTCGCACTTTGTGCTCAGGTGAGCTAAAAATCTCAAAGAAAAGCTGAAGCATATATGTTCTAGGTCACAAAACCCCCCCTTCCCATACTGCTGCAGCTACAGTTGAGGTTATCAACTCTTAAAAATGGCAATTGTTGTCTCTACCTCCTTATAGACCAGACCTAACCCCCTGCTACTTTTATTTGTTTCCAGAACTGAAAAAAAATGCTTGCTGGAAAATAATTTAAGACCAGGGTGGATTTGAAATCTGCTGTTACAAATTAAAATAGGTCTACATCATGGTTCACAGTAGGAATAAAAAAGCTTCCACAAAGATGGCAAAAGTGTGTAGAGGTAGGTGGAGAATATTTTGAAAAATAGTAGAAAGATTTTTTAAAATGTTGAATGGCTTTAGAGAAGGAGTCAAAAGTCTGGATAAGTTCTGACCGTCCCTCATGTATATGACAAACTTACAAGTGTTTTTGATTTCACTTTCTCCTCCTCAATATCTCTGGCAAGACGTTCACATTCCAACTTCTTTTGGGTCAGCTCTATTTCCTGAAAAAGACAAATTTTAGGTAATTTCTAATCCTACACAGCCCTGTATTTTTTTCCCGTTTGATGAAAGAATACTGGAATTGAATAAATTACTTTTTATAAGCTGTTTATTCATTTCTATCATTTGTTTTCACTCAGAAAGACTGACAAATATAAAATTCTACCAGCTTCTAAACTATTGTCTGCAAGTTCTTTGACTTTGACAAGTTGAAATTTTTAATGGATAAAACATTTGAACTTTTGCTGCTGAAACAAGAACTTGATAAGCCAAAGGGACAAAGAGGACTAGAAGTACAAAAAATATAGATGAAAGTCAGACTGCAAAGACAGCACAGGCTAACCTAAATCAAAACTTGTTGCTGAATCGAGCTATTCTTCTTTATTATATGAATCAGGCGGTAGTTTGTGCTCAACAATGACATATTTTTTAAATACTATCTCTGAGTAGCCTCTGCTTATTTTAAAATGTTTTTCTACTATTTGATTTGTGGTGATTGGATCTCCTGTAAACATAAACAATATCAAAACTATCATACATGAGATATATATTCCATCATATTTTAATGAAATAATTTGTTTGTTTGTTTGAATGGGGTTTTACGCCGCTTTCAACAATCTTTCAGTTAAATTACGGCGGCTGGAGCACCTAACAACAGAATCCTGGTATTTCTCACACCAGTACAACCATTACATCCTTTCTTAGCCTCCAGCTGCTATCCAACATAGGTCTATGATTATCAACCCATTCGTGAGAGACAAAAAGTCAGAAAGGATGAGTGCCGCTGTTGGGGATCGAACTTTATTGAAATAAGCATTATCAAAACTATAAAATTGAGCAATGAATCAAAAAGATAACAAGAGCTTCGCACGGACAGACTACTGGGGCCATAACAAAATTGACCCTTTGGACGTATAATAAATGGATGTTACAGTCATGTTGAATAGAATCTTTTTCAGAATTGAACTTAAATCAAAGGGTAGAGAGTTCTAGTTGTTCAATTGTCAGTTCTTCTTTTGAAAATTAATTTCATACATAACTATGACTTGAAAAGGACAGAAAGAAGGTGTAGACCAAGATCAGACTGCATTTATGTGCAGGCTGATCTGTGTCTTTACCTCCTTCCCAAACTGGAATAATCCAAGTTCAGCATGACAAGGGTTAAGATACCATAATGACCACTCACTTGACAGTACTGCCACACTGCAAACAGTTAGATTGGTCTAAATCAAAAGAAATAGCAGACAATAAATTCAAGTTGATGAAATTTCAAAAATCTTAGTTGTTCTTGGTAGAAAACATTGCAAGCAATCAAGGAATCACTTACAACAAGAAATTTCTTAATCTTCTACAATTCTATCCCAAACTTTTTCCTTGATGACAAAATAAGTGAGATTGTATTGTATTTCTTTTCTGGCATTAGTTGATTGATTGACTTTTAACAGTATTTCAGTCATATGGCAGCTGGAGCATCTAACCATGGAATCCTGGTATTTCTAGAACCAGTACTACCAATACATCCTTTCCGAGCCTCTGGCTGGGCATCCCACTCAGGCTTATGATTATCCACCCATTAGTGGAAGACTAATGTTGGAAAGGATATTTTCCGCAGCTTGGATCGAACCCAGGATCGAACACGAGATCCCCTGACAAGGAGTCCTACGCTATGGCTGTGGCCTTTTAACTGGCTTTAGACAAACTCAAATAAATCATTCAAATGGCAAATAAAATGTTATAATGTTGGAGACCAAAACTGTGTTAGCGGTCACCTGAGAATAGCGGCAAATCTGCGTAAAACGGCCATGCCCGGTCTGCCCAAGCAATATGCTCTTTAAAATTACTGTGAATAGCGGTTATCTGTCGTATGTGGCCAGCAGTCGCCTTTAATTGTCCAATTTGCACTTTATGTATTTTCCTTTAAATGGTCACGCGACAGGTGACAGATGTCGTGTAAAAAAAATCAATAATGCATCTGGCTATTCTTGTGCAACACGTGAGATAAACATGAACACGCCACTTAAAAGGTGTACTCTATTAATGTGCGCGTGGTTGAATGCAATAAGTGACAAGTGAAAAGGTATTTTGATTATACATGTAATTAATCAAATTTTATGGATTCAATATAAAGTCTAATTACCTTTCTAGTTTGTATGTTGCAAAGAAGGGTAATTTTACCACACAGCAAAATTTTAGACTAGTCCAAATTCAAAGAAGTTGTAAAAGGGAATTTCAATTTGATGAAAACGTAATAATCTTTGTCTTTTGCAGTAGAAATATGATGGATAATGAAAAAATTGCTATGTCTTCATTACCCACAATTTTTTCCAGAGTTTTCTTTTATGGGCGTTAAAAAGCGGGATTGTGTAGGAATGGGCATGGGGCTTGATCTGAATATTCTTTCTACTTTGCGTTCATCAAACGGTTCATAGACATTATATACTGGCATTTAGGAAACATACGGTGGTAATAGAGTACATGTATCTAAAAACATTTTTCGGCCAAATTTTGAAGAAAATAAATTCAACAGAACATTGATTCGATCATAAGTCATTTGACGTCTTATCTTGCAACGAATTATAGTACAAGATTTCATCTGGAATTTTTCATCCTGTGGCCAAATCCTAGTTTCCTATCAAGTTCCTGCAGCAGAAAAATGACAGGCATGAGATGCACTTGTTTTTCATATAGTTGAGTGCTTAGCAATACTGAGCATAGCCACACACTGATTTAATGATTGATTGCTGTTGCAAAACTTCCTGAAATTTAACCATAAAGTGCTCAACCAGAGATGTTCCAAAATGTCAAAGTTTTTTTTTGTCCAAAAAAAGGGCATAATTTGGTCAAAAATGCATTTAGAGTTATCCCCCTTGTTTGTTGAGATTGCTCTTTGAATAGTGAACAAATATATTCTGAGTATCAAGTGAATGTGGTCAGTAATACCAGAGTTATTACACAAAGTCAAAGTTATTGAACTAAAAATTGAGCTAAAAATTGACTGATGATCCATAAATATCCACAAAGTTTATACAAATTCTGTCAATATTGACTGAGATCAAGGCCTAACAGGTGTTTCCTTTCAAAGAAGAGGGCCAAGATGGCCCTAGATTGCTCATCTGAATTCACTTTCTCAAGCTAAAGAATCATCTCAAACTTGAAAACAATGAGACATTATGCAAAGTCAAGTGGATATAAAAGCAAAAGGTGGTGATTGGATGAAAAGAAAATTGATATTGCCATTAATGCCAACTTCTACAATGTTTTATGAGGGTTCTTCCTTCATGACAATACAAGCTTTAACTGATAGGTTGAGAAGATTGAGCCAAAATTGTGACAAGAGTGGTAACATGGAAATTGTCAGTAAGGCCCCTTTTCCATTGATACAAGACAGAATTACTCTATATTCCTCATTATTAAATAGGGTTCTTCCACATGACTATTCAAACATTTTCAGCAAGTTTGATAGTAATTGAGCCTTTATTGTGGCCTAAAGAGTGGTAACAATTAATTGTTGACATTGAAGGACACACGATGGACGACAGACAATCAAGTATTCAAAAAGCTCACCATGAGCACATTGTGCTCAGGTCAGCTAAAATGCCAAACTGATAATTCTGAGATATTTTTGCACACATACATAATGTCCTTTATCATTAAAAGTTTCAATAACATTGCAATTAGGACCTTGCATGCAATTTCAGAAAGTTCTCTCGCAAGAAAAAATAAAGAGTAATGAAAAGAAGAAAAAAAATAAGAAGAAATGGAGCACAGATGATTTGTTACAAAACTTGAAAGTTAAAAGTATTATAAAAACAAGTATTGACCTTGTGACATAGTTTTTTACCATAAGTGCACACTTGTACAAGATGTCATCAAGACAAAAATTCTGACCAATTTCAAGATTTTTTGAGCACAAATTATGGCCTCTGGAAAGTCTATAAGGTTTGGAATAGCTCTTGTGATCTATTACTCTACTTCAAGTGACCTAGTTTTGCAGTTGTCTAAGATGTCATAAAGACAAACATTCTGATAAATTGTCAGGTTGATTGAGTGCAAATTCTGCCTCTAGAATATCTGCAAGAACTGACCTCATTATCTAGTTTTTGACTGCAGGTGGACCAACTTTAATCCGGTCAAAGATTTCATCAACACAAACATTCTTATCAGTTACAGGTTGATTGGGCACAAATTGAAGCCTCTAGAATGTCTATTAGGTTTCTGAGAGTTGACCCCATGACCTAGCTTTTGACCCCAAGTTACCAAATTATGAAAATGTCCAAGATTTTATCAAGATAAACAATTTGACTAGTTTTCAGTTGATTAAGCAGAAACTTTTGCCTATAGAATTCTGCAAGTTTTTTTTCGAATAATTGACCTTGTGACCTAGTTTTTACCCCAAGTGACCCAATTATGAACTTGTCTCCAAGATTTCATCAAGACAAACATTTTGACCAATGTTCAAGTTGACTGAGAGAAGACTGGTCTGTAGAGTGTATACAAGATAAATGTTAAAGGTAGGTATCGATGTTTATTTCATGTCACAGATTTTAATTATTTTTATTTCCTCTTGTATACTATTTGAATACAATATGCCGAAAGCCAAATTTGCAGAAATCTGAGGTCGCTTAACAGAAAAAAGTAGCCTACGTAGACTATTAATCTATTTTTAGATTAATCCGAGACAGTTGCAAAGAATATATGATCATTCAAGTGGTGCGAATAACCATTGTAACCTTGAATTTAGTTTAAGTTACATCACACCAACGTCACCATTACGTCATCAGGAGTTATGTTCGCTAGCCGGTCTTTAGTTCTGTAAAGATCAGTCCAAAACTGCCGTAAGCGTAATTGCGAATATAAACACTTACCGTAGTTTTGCGCTAACCCTTTCATGTGACATGAAATAGGACGTTGGCTGTTTCGCTAGTAAATTTGTTACCTTCAGTTGACTTTGGGTCATATGCAAATGAGGTCATTCGATGTCGACAGCCGAATTCAGTGATATCTAAAAATAACCTGGAATTCCGCTAAACCTTTCCAATATAACTACAAAAGCCACTTTAGGCCTATTAGATTACCACCTAGACAATACCTGACTCAACTTAAAGTATTAATGTTCGTTTGAGTGTATTTTTCGGCACTTTGTTTTTTTTCTTATCTAAGTTTCAGAAACATCGATACCTCCCTTTAATGACAGACTATACACCAAGGACACCTGATATCACATTACCACTTATTCTAATCTTGAGTATGTATTACTCAGGTAAGCTTATAAATGGATGAATAGACATGAAACTAGCCATGGCAATAGCTCTTCTTACTGGACAATGAGCGCATATGAACACTGTCTAAGTAATGCCTCAGTAGGTGACTAAAATAAGCTGTAGTTATGATGAATTGGTGTCCACTTACAAATGTATATTGACTGAGTGTCACTAACAATTACATACTAAGTCCACATTGCCATACAGTAATAAAAGTCATCGTCCCAGAATAAAATTCCTATCATAGCCGTCAAAGAAATATCCCCTACGGAACATCAGATTGACATCCCAGAATGACAGCATATCAGACCAATTTCTCTACGTCCGACATTAAAACATCCATAATTCATGGAAACACTTGCATAAAGAGACATTATAAAATTTCTGAGAACTAAATCTCCCAAGATTCTCTCTATTCACATGTTTACTTCTTTTAAACTGTCACAGTCTGTGTATAGCTGTCTAGGAAATTGTACAAGCTCTTTACTGCATCATTCCAGATTGCTTAAATGGACTCAATTATATTTGGATTCATTTTGCGTTCAACATATCATTTAATTGCCAAAGCTGGTGCATCTAGTAGTGGTTACATTTAATTTCTTTCACCAACAATCCATTCAAGTCCATCAAAAACTTATTCCAAGATGTTTGAATTAAGATATGCAGGAATGACTTTTGTCTGAAAAATATTATTCAAGTTCTGATTAACTACACTGAATATCACTAAATTAGTTTGGGAGGCTGTAGTGAAAACAACAAAGTTATTATTTGATGTTTTAAACATCATAATGCAAATCCTTATTTATGAAAGACCTCATATCTAAATGAATTTCCTCCTATCCCATAATTCCGAAAGAAAGAATAACCGGAAATTAATCCATTTTTGATGGTCTTCTTTGTCAACAAATTCATTAGAAAAAAGCTCTGAAGTTTGTTTGTTCCATCATCTATTCTAATTGTCCTATCACCCATCCTTTATTGAGCCATGAGAGCTAACTCTAGCAGCATCTATCATTGAATGTCAAGGAGCCTGATCAATCAAACACAATTTAGGACAGTATTTTGTCAGTACTTTTGTTTCACCATTAGTGGTCTGATATATTTTACAAATTCAAGGAGAATTTTCCCCAGAGTTAGATTAATATTTGGTGAAACAAATGTGACTCTCTTATTTATAAAGGTCAGCTTGAGGCTTAAATCATTAAAATAGTTTTAACAATTCTGTTATATTATATCTATATTTGTGTTTGACTAATCATACCAAAAACGTATCCTATTTCTCATAAGTTCTAAATAGTTTTGCGCTTGGAATTTGTCACCATAGTCAAGGTCAAAGTTAGGTTATGTGTTGTTCAGAGAGCTCGAAAAATGGCAAATTTCTGGGGGAGCATTTATTAGGGAGGAAGCGTTTATTAGGGTAAATACATTTTTTTTCAAAGGCAATTTCATTCATATGGCATATGGAAAAAGATCTTTCATTTTACAATAATCTTGTAATATCCAAATGATAAGTTGCAAAAGTAGAAACTAGGATAAAATTATCTAAGTTTCTTGCTATTTTCTACCAAGAAAGACAAGATATCAAAGATTATATCAACTCGTAATTATTGTCTGCAACTCCTTTGAATTTAGACAAGAATAAAATTTAGTTATCTAGTAGTGGGTTATATGGTGTTTAGTGTCAATTTAGGAGGATAAAGATTTCAATACCAAGCGCTCTGTATCAGACTGTGCTCTTTCTAACTTCTGAATCTCCTTTTGAAGAGTTTCATTGGTCTCTTCTAATTCTTTGTACTTCTCTAAACTCACAACCTTTGAATCCTGAAATTATATACCAAAAGAATCTCAATAATGTCCTACATTGGCAGACTTATAATCAAAACATTAAAAGCAAAGCAAGAAATTTTACAACAAGAGGACCATGATGGTCCTAAATCGCTCACCTGAGGCATCTCCAAAATACAGTACTTTTTAGTATAAAAAAGACACAACTTGAGCAAAATTAATAAAAGATATATAAGATTTTGGGCTTTGTACAAAACAATCCAGTAATGCTTTACAATAATAATGAATGCCTTTGGCTTTATAGTTTAATCCATTACCAAACTATCCCAGAATTTGTCACCTTCAGGGAAAACAGGTTTGAAAAATACATAGTGAGAAAGGGAGAGACAAGCAATTTATCCATTTCTCACAGTGTTTTCTACCTGAAATTCTTTGTATTTAGATTTCAATCAAACTCTTATTACTGTCTGCAACTTCAATGGGTGTAATTTTAGCAACCTTGGTAGAGAACAATCTGGATGTACTATAAATCAAAATATGAATGCATTACAACTTATACATGAGGAGTGGAAAATATTTGAACATGCTCTTATTGGGCGTTTTTCATATCCTTGGATGCCTTGGGAAGGGCCATGTTTAAATATTTAAAAAAACTTGGTTGAGAACAATATGATTGAGCTCTATATAAAATATAAATGCCTTTGGCCTTGTAGTCTGTTAAAAAAAAAGACAACAAAGATTTTCTAAAATTTCCATTTTCATATGCCGCAGTTACAAGAGTTCACTGAATTAAATTCTTTTAACAGCTTTTGAAGAGCTTCACCTAAAAAACATCCCTGCAAAGTTTTAGATTGATTGGCCCAATGGTTGAGGAGGAGAAAATTTTTAAAGATTTTTACAGATTTACTAAAGATTCCCATTTTCACATGCCGCGGCAACCAGAGTTTTTGACGGAATTAAATTCTTTTAACAACTTTTGTAGAACTTCACCCGAGGAACATCCCTGCTAAGTTTCAGCTTGATTGGCCTACTTGTTTAGGAGGAGAAAATTTTTAAAGATTTTTACAGAATTACTTAAGATTCCCATTTTCACATGCTGCGGCAACCAAAGTTTTTGACGGAATTAAATTCTTTTAACAACTTTTGTAGAACTTCACCCAAGGAATATCTCTGCAAAAGTTCAGCTTGATTTGCCTACTGGTTTAGGAGGAGAAAATATTTAAAGATTTTTACAGATTTACTAAAGATTCCCATTTTCACATGCAGCGGCAACCAGAGTTTTTGACGGAAATAAATTCTTTTAACAACTTTTTTAGAACTTCACCCAAGGAACATCCCTGCAAAGTTTCAGCTTGATTGGCCAACTGGTTTAGGAGGAGAAGATTTTTAAAGATTTTTACAGATTTATTCAAGATTCCCATTTTCACATGCCGCGGCAACCAAAGTTTTTGACGGAATTTAATTCTTTTAACAACTTTTGTAGAACTTCACCCAAAGAACATCTCTGCAAAGTTTCAGCTTGATTGGCCTACTGGTTTAGGAGGAGAAGATTTTTAAAGATTTTTACTGATTTACTAAAGATTCCCATTTTCACATGCCGCGGCAACCAGAGTTTTTGACGGAATTAAATTCTTTTAACAACTTTTGTAGAACTTCACTCAAGGAACATCCCTGCAAAGTTTCAGCATGATTGGCCTACTGGTTTAGGAGGAGAAGATTTTTAAAGAAATTGTGGACGGACGGACAGACGGACAGACGGACGGACAGACGGACGGACGGATGACGGACAACGACCGATCACAATAGCTCACCTCGCACTTTGTGCTCAGGTGAGCTAAAAACATACCATGTCATTTATAACAAGAGGACCATGATGGTCCTTAGAAGATCGCTCACCTGAACTGTCTGCTGTTCAAAAAATGCAATTAGAGACAAATAACTATAATCAGTTTCATGAAGATAGAGGCAAAACTGTGACTTCTATATTGTAAACAAAGAAATTGTCACTATGGCCCCTTTTCCTGTGTTATCCTATAGAACCTTCCCATAAGTTTCACGAAGATTGTGCCAAAATTGTGGCCTCTAGGTTGTAAACAAAGAAATCGTCATTTGGAAAGATCCTTCTAATAATCAATAGGGTTCATCTCTATGACCTAATAATTATTCTGGCAAAGTTTCATGAAGATAGAGCCATATTTGTGGCCTCTAGAGTGTAAACAAAGAAATTGTCATTAAAGCCCCTTTTCCTGTGTTTTCAAAAAGAACCCTCCCATAATCAATAGGGTTCATCCTCATGACCTAACAATTATTCTGACCAAGTTTCATGAAGATTGGGTCAAAACTGTGGCCTCTAGAGTGTAAACACTTCAGTTGTTGACGCCGCACACTGCAAGACAGATATTCAACGATCACAAAAGCTCACCATGAGCATGTTGTGCTCAGGTGAGCTAAAAAGTTCATAACAAAGGGTGTTAACAGAAAGTTTGAGGTAATTCATCAGCACAAAATAAGTTTGAAGTAATCCATTTGTATAAAATGCATGTGAAAATGGCTAGTTTGAGGTAAATCATCCATACAAACTATATATAGGACCTGGTGTTAAAAGCTAATTTGAGGTAAATCATCAGTACAAAATAATGGTTTTTGAGATAATTCATCGGTGCAAAATGCGAGTGGTAATGGCATTTTTTAGGCATTTCATTGGTACAAAATGTAGGTGATAATAGTTAGTTTGAGGTAATTCATCAGGACCAATCAAGGTTGATCAATGCTGATCTTTGGCCCGTGAAGCAAACAAGAGCTGGTCAGTCATGTGACAAATGCCCACAAAGGACAGGGTCAAGCATGTGGCACTTTGATTTGTTTGTAAACACAACCACAAGCATTTGTGATCTATACGTCTGGGTTTTTAATAAATGAAATTTTAATACAAATAATAATTTCTATAAATTCAGAATGAAATCGAGAAATGCATTATGGACAGATTTTTCTGATGTCAAAAGTAGGTCATATGTCAAGGTCATTGGGTCAAGATCAAGGTCATGTAGAGTGGTCCACCCAATTAAGCATCTGTCCAAATATGGAAGCAATCCATTGAAGAATAAGAGAGTAAATACAATTTAACCATTCCGGACGCAATTTTACCATTCTGGACGCCCCTTTGACCCAAGATTGTGACCTTGACCTTTGAACAGGAACCTGGGTCTTTTTCGTGACACGTCATCTGAAGGTGGTAAACATTTGTATGAAAGAAATTTGTACCTGTGTGCATGATTATAGAAGTTACAGAGTGGACACGGCAAAAAGTGCCGATCTTTTACCTTTGACCCCCAGATTGTGACTTTGACCTTTGAGATAGGAACCTGGGTCTATTTCTTGACACGTCATCTAAAGGTTGTTAACATTTGTATGAAAGAAATTTGTACCTGCACACATGATTATAGAAGTTACAGAGTAGACTCGGCAAAAAGTGCCGATTTTTAACCTTTGACCCCAGATTGTGACCTTGACCTCTGAGATAGGAACCTGGGTCTATTTCGCGAGACGTCGTCTGAAGGTGGTGAACATTTGTATGAAAGAAATTTGACCCCAGATTATGACCTTGATCATTGAGATAGGAACCTGTGTCTTTTTCGCCACACATCGTCTTATAGCGGTGAACATTTGTCCAAAGTTATATTGAAATCCACTATTGCATGTAGAAGTTACAGAGTGGACACGAAAGTGGGACGGACAGACGGACGGACTGACGGACAGACAGAGGGACAGTTCGATTACTACATGCCTCCCTTTGGGGGCATAAAAATTCTAGGGAGAAACCTTACTACAAATTGCAAGTTATAATGGCAAGTCTGAGGTTATTTATCAGGACTAATCAAGACAGATAACAGAATAACCACAGGATATCGTTTTGCTGTAATTTGTTGGTCAAAGTCACACACTGGGCTAAGACAAAAATCTATACTGATTATTCAGCTACTGGAAACTAAACTGGAATTGTCATAGGAAACAGGCCGTCACCTTTGTCATTACCTTAATTGATTCATCTGTACCATGGGCCAAATGTGAAGACATTCAAATTGGTTTTTTTTTTTGAGACATCAGCAGAAATTGGGCAAAGTTCAGATTCACTTAAGTGCTGTTTTCAAATTTCTGGCAAATATTTTTAGATGTAAACCCTTGTCATGCTGAATAAAACCCTCTCAAAATGAAAGGACTGAAAGCCCAGAAAACACTCACTTTGGGTAGGTAATTATTTAGGTCAAGTTGTACATACCAAATATCAGAGCTTGGCTTTTTTGTTTCAAATTAGATTTTTTCCCTTGTTCTTACCTTCTATCGTTTCGGTGAACCCTGAAGGAGTTATATTACCCAGGATCATCATTTGGTGGAGGTCCTCTAAAAGATATTATGCACAGAATACCAAAGTTCTACGCTTTTGCCATGGGAGATTTTCTAAAATATTTTATCAATTTTGCTCTTTTTGTTGGCAAGGAAACCAGACTAAAACTTTGTAAAATAGGAAATACTGAAATACTGTTAAAAGTGGTGTTAAACCCCATTCAAACAAACAAATTAAAATAAATTTTTCTTTAAACAATGAAATCGAAAATACCACAACTTGAAAGAGATTATTGTTTATGGATAACTGAAAACTGGTGCCACATTACAGTTTAAAACTCCTGTTGATTGATAATAATCGCTTTGATGTTAAACAATCAATTAGCTTGAATGATGTTTTTATGATTGTAGTTAAGTTTTAAACATTATGAACAACAAGCTACCCAATGACTCGAAGCCTTAATCTTGGCATTAACTATACACATCCATAATTTCAAATACCATATTCTTCCTAATGAACATTGTGAACAACCAGCTACCCCTTGCTTCCAAGTCATAATCTTGGCATTACCAAATACCATATTCTTCCTAATGAACATTGTGAACAACAAGCTACCCAATGACTCCAAGTCTTATCTTGGCATTACCATACACATCCATAATTTCAAATACCATATTCTTCCTAATGAACATTGTGAACAACCAGCTACCCCTTGCTTCCAAGTCATAATCTTGGCATTAGCACACACATCCATAGTTTCAAAATTGACAAAATTTCAGACTTGTCAAAATTCAAATTTCAAGACGACAATTTTTAAGTGATGACATTCTAGAAATATTTGTATTTTGGGTTAGAAAACAATGTGGAAAATGAAGAAATTGCTTTTAACAAGCTATTTCTTCATTTTCCAAGATGTTTTCCAAAGTTTTTTTCTTGAGGGGTGCCCAAAATTCTTTGCGTGGGAATGGGTAAAACATACTTTGGATGTAATGTTCATATAAAATGATGTTTTACACAAGATTTTTTTTTCATAAAAATTTATACTTTGTCTCATTTCTGCATTACAGAATGGTCATTGTTTGATTGATCTTTTACTGTTTTACAGAATTTGAGGCTGGTTCTAAATCAAAGGCTTTACAGATGACAATTTAAAGTTGATTTTATTTTCAAATAATCATTCAGTAGGGTAGAAAATATTGTGGAAAAGTAGAAACTGCTTGTCGCAAGCAATTTCTACTATGTCCACCATTTGTTTTTTAAGTATAAGAACACAGGCACATAAAAACTGAGGATATTGAACAGGAGAGGGTTAACAAGTAAAATTAATCTATCTTCCATTTCTTGAACAACAAAAGGTTCTGGTATATTTTCATCCATTGTGCAGCCTTTACTTCTTGTTGTTCACAACTATTGATGGAGATTAAAGTGATCTTCCACTTTTAGGTAATAATTTTATTTTTAATTTAACTTCTTTTACATGTTTATTAATTCTCAAAGCTCTTATCTGGACTTCATTTAAATAATGCAAGACAGCACTTAATTATGAGTATATGATGTACAATTTTATGAATTTTAACAATGAATATCAAAAACATATGGATGCATCCAATTAAAACAGTTATTTGGAATGCAACCAACACTCACCAATTGCACCTATATAGCTGTTTTGACAAGATTTCAAATGTAAATCAATGTAATTACCTATTAAAGTGGATCCAAGACAATCATAAAGAATTGATTTTAAAAGAGACAAGATCAGTTAACACAGACTGCCCTAGACCAGGAAATACAGGATATAATATGAAATGCTGAATCATTGCTTTTGTATCACAGCATTACTTAGAAAGCAATTTCTCTAATTTTATCTCATTGTTTTTTATGACTAAAACTCAATGACAATATAGTTTGTAGAATAATGAACCGACCATTACCATGGTAAAGGGTAAAAGCATCCTGGAAAATAGTATAATAGATAGAAGTTTGTCAAGTTAACTGCCAGGGTAAGCTCTATTATGTGCTACCAGATAATTAAACACTACCAATGTAATTTTTCTTCACAAGCAGGGTTTATTGGACCTTCATTGATTCCCATGGCAACATTTTTCATGGTGTTTAATTCCTATAATTCTGATATGTTGAAATTTTTGTTTCTCATATTTTGAATATTTTTGTCTTTTTTGTCTTTTGATGAAATTGTAATGATTCATTTCTATTGGCTTTTCTCCTTTCATAATTGGGTACCAAATTATCAAAAGACAAAATTTAGAATGGTCCAATTTCAAAGAAGTTTTAGACAACATCCATCTTTCTAGGTGGAAATTTGTTTGTTTGAATTAGGCTTAACACCACTTTTAACAGTATTTCAGTCATATTGTGGCGGCTGTAACACCAAACCACATGTTTTCCTGGTATTTCTAACACCAGCAAAATAACTATATCCTTTCTGAGCTCCAGTTGCTCTTCCCACATAGGTTTACGATATCCACCTATTGGTGGGTGACAAATGTCGGAAAGAATATTTGTAGTGACCAGGGATCAAACCCTAGACCTCATGATTGAGAGTCTGACGGGCTACCAACTGTATTTCTAAGTAGAAAACAATTTTTGTAACATGAAAATATTGCTTGTAGCAAGCCATTTCCTTCACTTTGACGTTGTTGTAAGATGGTTATAAAGAGCAATGCGTTGAGTCAGTATACAAGTTGTACGGCCAAATGATCACATCAACACTTAAATGACAAAAGATATTTTACTGTCAAACTTCTTCAGGTACTTTTTGTAGCGGTTTTGTATGACAAAACTGGTATTTCAAATTGATCAACCAGAAACAATTTTTCATGTTCATTTCAACGCATGCTCATAAACTTGAAGTGAAAATCTATGTGATCGCCTCCATCTTGTTTCATCGCTGATGAAGAAAATAACTTACTTGCAGAATGCCAACAGCCTCCTTTTAGTCATGAATATCAAGGAAATTATGCTTCAAAATTTCGACTGAAATATGTCCATGGTAAATTGTCTATATATGAATTGTCTAAATGAGATAAATAATTTCCTCGCGTTTCAAGAGGAATCTAGGTCAGTGGTTGGTGGAGTTAGCGAATACATGTAAACAAACTCCAAATCCTGTCTGTTAGTGTTTTGACCTGGCAGGGCTTAGCAAATTTACATCCTGTATTCACAGTATATGTTACAAGTTACAACCCCGTTATAGTCATGATTCAAGCGCTCATTTAACCCCACCAAATAAAACATCTTTTACCTTGAATTTGACTATGCGATTTCGGTAAACAGTAATGGGTCATGATTGATTGAATGGGGTTGAAAGCAACTTTTAATAGTATTCAGTTATATCAGCGCTCCTAGCAATGGATTGTTGGTAGTTCACACACCAGTACTACCACTACATCCTTATCGAGCCTCCAGCTGCTCATCCCACTTAGGTGTACGCTTTACTCACTCATCTTGGTGATACATGCCGGCATTATTGAGCGCGTTTACTGATAAGCCAGCAAAACCGCTCTCAGGACTTTCAGTCCTTTGATTGTATCTTGACATCAAATATCCTCTTGCGAACTAAACTGAACCTTGTGATGCTGCTAACATGATATGTTAATAGCAAGGGATTCAGAGTGAAATAATGAAGTGTGTATTGAAATTTTGTACAATAAGCATTTCTTCTCTAAAAAAGGATTTCATTCTGTTTCAAGTACATGAACAGCCTCATGTTCAGAGGCTCAAAGATGCTGAATATTTAACAAGTCAGGTCATTCAAAATAAGTTTTGCACTACTTAAATTGAAGAAAAAAGTATGTAGAATGCAAAATGTCCATTGATTAGCTCTCTGAATCTAAATATTACTACATGATCACTTATTTACCAGTTGGCTGTAAACAGTTGGCTAAAGTGAACTGAACAGCATATAACCTTCAATTAAATATACTGAGTTATCCCATTAGAAGTATAGGCTTTGAAAACATTGTGAGAAAAGAAGAAATTGCTTATTTTAAGCAATTTTTTCTTTACTCACAATGTTTTCTACCTCATATTACCCATCCTTTTCATTTGAAACTAACTTTATTTTGTCGTCTGCAACCTCTCAGTTTGGAGCAGTCTAAAATTTTGTAGTTTGGGAATGGGTTGAATACCTTGAAAGAAAGGAGCAACATGGAGTTGATTACATGCTCAGATAAATTGCAATGGAATTGCTAGGGTATTAGCCTATAGGACCTCCAATGACCAAACCCCACACCCCACACCCGACAACAGCAATTATAAAGCTATCTATTTTTCTCTCAAGTTTTGCCTAAAATCATATAGGAAGAATGGGAGTATCCATGGTTTTATTGGAAAGTTTGAACAGGTTAGAGTTCAGATCTTTAATAATGGTGTAATTATTGAATTTAAGTCTTAGTTCAGGAAACATCTAGCTCTAGCAACAAAAAAAAAAAGAAATCCATTAATTGAATTTTACCCCCTGATTATTGATCTTTGTCCTATTTCACATTTTATTATCATTTGTACAGAATTCAGAATGATTCGCTTCCTTCTAAAAAAATAAGATAAAGAACTGCACTTTCTATCATTGGTTAAAAAATCCTTTCCAAAGTAACGCTCATTTGTCAAAATGCAATTGATTGCATTTGTCCAATAAGGTAATAAGAAGAGCATAAAGAATTATGCTCAACTTTACTTAATGAATAAGAATTTCTGTAACTTAACCACTCATGGAGTAAAAGGAAATTCATCCAGAATAATTCTTCAACTTCTTCATTATCTCCCCAAACACATTTTTTTTTTAATATCAATAACTAAAAACTATTGTCTGCCATTTATTTCAAATTGGAGTGGTATATAATTTTGTTATGTGTTAAAAGGTTAAAAATTGAGCATCAAGGTAATCATTTGCTAAAACTTAATAACTCAAGAACAAACTGAAGATTTGCAAAAACATAGATATAGATATGTACAAATGTTGCAGCTCAACAACATATTTGGAGATATGTCGAATCTAAACAACTTAGACATGATCAGAGATAGGATATAGTTCAACAACAGAATCATGGGGTATCCAGTGACATGCTTTAGTTTAACAATAGAATCATGGGGTATCCAGAGATATGCTATATTTCAACAACAGAATCATGGGGTATCCAGTGATATGCTATAGTTCAACAACAGAATCATGGGGTATCCAGAGATATGCTATATTTAAACAAAAAAAAACATGGGGCATCCAGTGATATGCTATAGTTCAAAAACAGAATCATGGGATATCCAGGGATATACTGTATTTCAACAACAGAATGATGGGGCATCCAGAGATATGCTATAGTTCAACAGCAGAATCATGGGGTATCCAGAGGTATGCTGAAGCTCAACAACATATTTGGACACATGCTGTTGTTCCACAACAGAATAATTAGGATTCAAGAGATACACTGAATCATGTGGAATCCACAGATATGCTCTATTTCAACAACATAATCATGTTGAATCCAGAGGTATGAAGATCAACCACAGAATCTTGCAGCATCCAGAGATTTATGGAAACTGTAGCTAATCAACATATTGGGCATTTTGAGATATAATGTAGTTTATAAGCATTATGGAAACTGATATGCTTTAGCTTATCAATATATGGAGCATTTGGAGATATGCTGTAGCTTATTGATATACTGAGCATTTGGAGATATGCTGTAGCTTATATATGGAGCATTTGGAGATATGCTCTAGCTTATTGATATATGGAGCATTTGGAGATATGCTGTAGCTTATTGATATACTGAGCATTTTGAAATATGCTGTAGCTTTTATATGGAGCATTTGGAGATAGGCTGTTGCTTATTGATATATGGAGCATTTGGAGATATGCTGTAGCTTATTGATATACTGAGCATTTTGAAATATGCTGTAGCTTATATATGGAGCATTTGGAGATATGCTCTAGCTTATTGATATATGGAGCTTTTGGAGATATGCTGAACCTTATTGATATCCTGAGCAATTTGAAATATGCTGTAGCTTATATATGGAGCATTTGGAGATATGCTGTAGCTTATTGATATATGGAGCATTTGGAGATATGCTGTAGCTTATTGATATACTGAGCATTTTAAAATATGCTGTAGCTTATATATGGGGCATATGGAGATATGCTGTAGCTTACTGATATATGGAGCATTTGGAGATATGCTGAAGCTTATATATGGAGCATTTTGAGATATGCTGTAGCTTATCAATATACGGAGCATTTGGAGATATGCTGAAGCTTAACATCACATGGAGAAATTGACAACCAGTGTGAGACAACATAGGATGCACAAAAGACAAAGAAGAATTCCTTTTCCTCAACTTGAGCAGTTTATGCTTAGGTGAGCTGAAAAAAGATACATTTGTGATAAACTGTAAACAGGAGCACCTCATTTAGATACCAACACTCTGCTGTTTGAGAGTTGGTTAGTAGGCAAACCTTCTAGGTAAACAAGAGGGCAAGTGGTCCCGACGCTCACCTGAGATAAGGCTCTTTTTCTTCAAAGCCAATACTAACTTGGTCAGGAGAAGACCTCTTTCAAATTTAACTTTAATCAACTTATGTTGCCATGCCAACCTATGATTTCAACAGATTTCAAATCTTTTAGTAATTATTAAAAGTGGGCAATCTAAGGTAAACTACTGCAAAATTTGGTTGAAACTGGCCAAATAGTGTTTCTATTTAATCCCAATCACCCTGTGACTCTAAAATTTTAGCAATTTTGAAAGAGGTCAATGTACTGGTGCTTCATGCAAAATACAAGATTCTTCAAGAAGAGAATATTTCTTTTATTTGTACTCATTTTGTCAACCAACTAGTTTTCATCTGATTTCAATTCTTTTGTTGAAATTGGTCCAGCAGTTTGGAGGAGATGTCATTTTAGAAATCCTTATTTATTTCTATATAAGCCCCATCTCCCCGTGGTTCCGCTCCTGGGGACCCTAGGGTAATGATTTTAGCAATTCTGAAAGAGGTCAATCTACTGATGCTTCATGCAAAATATCAAAACTCTACACCTCCTGAGTCAGTAGGAGATCATTTTTAAAGATTTACTAAAATTTCAGTTTTGATGCCATGGTAACTGGAGTTTTCAACTGGTTTAATGTTTTAAGCAATTTTAAAGGGCACCACTCAAGGAACATTTCTGCAAAATTTGGTTGAAATTGGCCAAATGGTTTGAGAGGAGATGTTGTTTTGATGCATGCTGCACTCCGGACAGAGGACGATCAAAATACCTAGAAGGGGGCATTATTAAAATGTATTAAAAGTGTATTTACCTCCCTTGTAAGTATAGATTGCTCTTCTGATACTGAACATATAATCTGAGTTTCAAGTGAATGTGTTCAGTAAATTATATTACAAAAATATATAACTTATGAATTTTTCCACTTCAAAAACAATCGAGACAATCTTGAGAAAAATAACTCTAGTAACAATATAAGGAAAATAAGTTTTCAGTTATCATCTTTTTTCTCTTTTTTTATAATTCTGTCTTTTCTTTCTAAGTTAAGGTCCCAGTAACATTCTGACATTTTAACACAAACAAATAATTAAATCTCCGAATGATGATTTGAGTGGTACATCTCTTTCATTTCAAACTTTGTCATGCTAAACCTGGAATATTCCCATTTTGTCAGGATGTATAGACAAAGATCTGCCTGTACATTAGTGCAGTCTGATCTATGTCTACACGATTGTTTGTCCCCTTTAAGCCAAAGTTGTTCATAGAAATTAATTTTCAAAAGAAACATCGACTCACAAAAATTTTGGCCCTTCTCCTTTGATGCAATTCTAATAAAAGTTATTTATTCAGCAGGACAAGGCTAAAATTTGATTTAATCTTCTAAAAGATTAACATTTTTACCCAAATACATAACCCTTTTCCAGTACAATCCCCTATTTTATTCCCTATGATCTTATACTCAGTGGTCCCGAGGATCAGAGGGTCCCGAACATGCTGTGGCTGCCATGGGCACCGTATGTTAACAGCCAACTTGCAATTCAATGATCGGGGGTTAAAGTGAAAAGTCCATTGATTGCCCAAGGCGTAGAAAAAGACTATAAACCCAAAACTTTTTAACTTTTACTTGAGAAACCATAGTTGAGTAAGAATTTGCTTGTAATAAGCAATTTCTTCTTTTTCTGCAATATTGTGTACCATATATAATGGTTATGTTTTTAATTTTACTTACTTTATTATGTTGTCTGATAGCTCTTTGAATTGTGATATGTCCCAATTTTTGAAAAAATCTGCAAAGGGTTAATGTCTTTTTGTCATTTCAGTGTATATAATTACATTATTTTTTCATGTTTGAAAATTCAAAAGTGAAACTTTTTGATACATTTTGATTCAATATTATACATGATTTTCAAAATTGATATCAAATCACAATTAGGGCTTCCAATACTAGCAGCCTTTTGATGTAATGCATTTCTGTAGAGGATTTTATTCAGCATGAAAAGGTTAAATATGATGGAAAAAATACTTCTGTAGATACTATGAATGTAAGACTTGTAAAAAATGAACTGTTTGCATGTGTATTATGAACATGCCCTAAAATTATTAATATTGTGATAAGATTCAGGGTAACCCAAAACATATAATAACAAACAAAAATGCTAATAAGCATTGATTTAACCAATTACAAGAAAACGAAAGTTAAGACTGGTCTTAATTTAAAGGAGTTACAAACTACACATCAAAGTGTCCCAAGATGGTAAAATAAGTCCCAAATGGGTTAGAAAGCATTATGAGAATAGGGGAGATATCTTGTTACAAGCAATTTTTACTTTTCTATCAATGCTTTTCATAGCTTCTTTTTTCTTTTCGACATCAAATTGTCTAGTAATGCAAGGTAATAAGTAAAGCAAAACCTCTACAGCAGCAACTCCATTGCGAGTCAAACAATGATATCCTATATTACTATAAAACAATATAAATATTTTTTTCAATTTGATGACAACAAATAAATCCTCACCAATCAGTCCATCAGTGAATCACAAAACATTTCCTCTAAAATCTCTGATTATCCATAGCCTATTGAACGAAAGTACAACCATTTATACTTGAAAAAATAAAGCATACGCTGGAATAGCTGCAGCCAATGTATAGCCCTATATTGATCTGTCTCCTGTGGATGCTTCCAATGGTCAATAACAGCTTCTCTTTGACTCAGACTGTCTAAGAGTAAATAAAACTATGGCTTCAGAAGATTTCTTGTCAATCATGTGTTATCCAATATGCAAGAAATATTTTGTCCACATGAAAAATTAATAAAATTGTCATGAGAATAGCTCTGTCATAGAATGACTTTCAGCTGAAGTGAATGTTGTTGAGACTTACTCATTACATCATTTTGTATTTACCTTGGATACCGATACAATTAAGGATACTACTACAACAGTAAATATTTTTAAAAAACAAAATTTCTTTTTTCAACACTTCCATTGCACCTATAGAATCATTTCACCATAAATTGTACCAGTTGACTAAATTTTAGACATGTCCAAATCCAAAAAGGCTGCAGTGAATTCAAACTGTTAAAAAAATCTAGAGTCATCCGCAGTAGAGATTACTGCGGAAAAAGGAGAAATTACATTTAACATGTTACCAGACTACACAATTTTAGACTGGTCCAAATTGAAATCAGTTGCAGACAAGAATCTCAAGTTGGTGGAATTTGGAAAATTCTTGCCTTCTAGGACAATGAAGAAATTGCTTGTGACAAGAAATTATTTTATTTTCCTATATATTTGCCAAAGCTTGGTTGAGGGACTTTTTTGAGTAGGAATGGTAACACATTTAAAATCAGTTTTTGAAATGGGGTTTGTGTGGTAAGATGAATAAACAATGATTAATAAATAACAATGGATAAATATTGTCTTGGATAAACAGAGGTGGTATAATTGCTTCCATGATGGAAGGTAAAACCAGTTCTCATAAAGAACAGAGAGTAAACCCACATTGTGGACAATCTATTGATGAATTATTACTAAAATCAATCACCAGCTTTCTGACCACCTCTTGGTGTGGATGTCACTCAACCCTTCTTATCAGGAAAATTCCTTTACTGTAATCAGGAGTTCTGTTTAGTAAGGGCCATAATTCATTTATCAATTAACCCTTTCTGTTTTGCAAAATGTTGGACCTGTCCAAATAAAAAGGATTTGCAAATAAAAATTTAAAGTGGATTCAATTTGGAAAATAACCATTCAGTAGGGTAGAAAATATTGTGGGAAAAAAAGATTGCTTGTTATAAGAATTTCTTTTTCCACAATGTTTTCTCAATTATAAAATCACAGAGATATAAAAACCAGTGATTGAACAGGAAAGGGTTGAAATGCCTAACGAAGATTAGCCTGTGCAGAATGTTTGGAGGGACTCAAATTTTACTCAAGTCATGTAATTGAAAGATTATATAGAGTTTTATGCCACTTTCAACATTACATTACAGCTATAACCACCACCTAAATACAGTGTTCATTAACTTAGTCTGTTACATAACAATCCTTATTTCATTTAACCCATTACAGCATAACAAAATTTAAAAGAAGTTGCAAACAACAATTTTCAGCAAACTATATAAATATGCATGTATGTCTTTTGGTTAAAAACAGTTGGATAATTAAGAAATTGTATGTAACAAGCAATTCCATCTTCCAAAATATTTTCTATATCTTTATTTTGAGTTGCATAAAAAAGAGGAATTGTGTAGCAATGGGTTAAGTGGTTGTATTAAAGTTAAAAGAGGTCAACATTTAAAAGTCATAAACATTCAACAGTTCTTTGCAAGAGATTTTTGGTTTTATTTGATATTGACCTCTACAACATTTATTCAATATTGAAGTTTGAAAAGAAATTGAGAATAAAAGCTGACAGTTTATTGATATTTCGACCTCCAGGCATGATTAATTCTGATGTTTCACCTAAGGCTGTGACCTTGACCTTTGAACTATCCAATTTTTTTTAATTACACATCTACTAAGGACTGAGAATAATTGTGACAAGTTATATTGAAATCCCTCTTTAATTGAAGGAGCTATGCTCTGGACATGCTTAATTCTAAAGTTTGAGCTGTGACCTGTACCTTGGAACTATATGAATAAATTTTTCAAATGGCATATCTACTCATAATAGACAACTATTGTGTAAAGTTGTTTTGAAATCCATCCATAATTGAAGGATCTATACTCTGAAAATGCTAAATTTTCACTTTCAATGTTGAGCTGTAACCTAGATCTTGGAGTTATCTGAAGATTAGTTTCAAACTGCACATCTACCGATGATAGAGAACAATTGTGTAAAGTTATTTTGATTTCATTTCATAATTTTAGATGCTATGCACCAGACATGGCTATTTTCAACATTTAACCTTGACCTGTGACCCATCACCTTGGATCTGTCCAATTTTTTTCCAAATGGCACATCTCATGTTCTCTTGACTGAGAACAATTGTGCAAGTTATATTGTGACAAGTTCTATATATTTGAAGAATATTTGCTCTGGATATATTTAATTTTGACTTTGAAACTTGAGAAGTGACCTTGACCTTGGAACTATCTGAAGATTTGTTTCAAATTACAAGAGTATCAAAAGGAAATGTTACATGCAAAATTTGAAAACTCTTAGCTAACAGTTTCTTCTATATCTCTGTGAAGTTTAGTAGAAATATAATGGTTAGTTTAAGAGATTTCTTTTTGACCCATTCCCACATGATGAAATTTTAGACCAGTCCAAATTCAAAGAACTTGCAGATTACAAATTTAAGTTGATAAAATCTTTAAAATCTTTGTCTTTCGAGGTAGAAATCATTTTTGATAATGAAGAAATTGCTTGTCACAAGAAATTTCTTCATTTACCATAATTTTTTCCAAAGCTTTCATATTGTGGGGAGTTTATTAAAAGGGTCATTGTGTAGGAATGGGATAAATTGTGAATGGACATCTATAGATCACATTAAAAAGCAATCTAGTAGGTTGAATCTGAAAGTCCAGTCACAATATCCAGGCAGAATATTGAAGTAGACTGGTAAATAATTGGTTGATAAATAGGCACGGATTTTACCTTTAAAGCCTGTATAGTTCATATCCCAGCAGAGAATAAATGTTAGGCTTGCATTGTTTCAGTATGTTATTACCAAATATAATACAATATAACTCCAAACATCAAATATTTATATACTAATAATTGTTATTGGCATCTAGTTCCTTAGAATGCTTACCATATTTTATCTATATATCCAACCAGGAAAAATACTCAATTCCATTGATGTCCAAACATGTATAACAGTATTTTGTTAAATGTCTGAAAATATGAAATTATGACAGAAAAAACTAGAGCTGTCGCCCTCAAGGGCTGACGAGAATACCCCCCACACCGCTAAAAAGGCTTTTCTATGAAGGAGTGGAATTTGAAGCTGTTTAATCACATGCATGTCATGGTGGATGAACATTGCCAACCCTCCGCACCTCTTTCTGATTTTGTGTTTGTTGCTAGAGTTGACTGATTAGGAAAGGTTGGTCAATATGAGCCTATGTTAAAGAAAACTGTGTGAGGAGATGATGACACAAAATTACATCCACGAAAAGTCAATATGAGCCTATGTTAAATTTTTGACCCCCGGGGGGCGGGGTCAAATTTGACCTCAGGAAATAAACCGTTCGATATTTTGTAAAGGTCAACAAGTTGATGTTACTTACCAAATTTGGTAACTCCCCTTATGGTTACTGAGTTTTGCAATTTTAAATTTTGACTACTCCCCCCCCCCCCTTAAAAAGTTCAAAATGGCATAACTCTGAAACTAACGACTGGATCAAGATGAAAATTGCAGGTGCAAAACTTCATATGATAGGAAACAACCTAATAAAATTTCAGCAAAATTGGTCAAAAAATTAGGGAGGAGAAGAGGACACAAAATTATGTCCACGTACGTACGGACGGACGGACGGACAACCTGATTCCAGTATACCCTCCTATAACTTCGTTGTGGGGGGTATATAAAATAAGTCATGATGCTGGGTAAAAACTTAGGTTCAAACTGTTATCACCAAAAGCATTGATTGCATAGATCAAAATTAATGTCCGTTTTCATAAATAATGTCTTGAGGTGTTTTACTTTAAATTGCTAGAAATGTGACATTCAAAAAATTTCTGATAGATTTATTAATACATTGGAAATCTGTGGTTGAACTTAAAATATCAATTAATCATCAGTATGCAAGGTATAGTCTAATATTTCCAATGGTGTGGAGAGAACTGTCATAAATATGATTGTAACAAGATTTATCATGAAGTTTTAACAATGATCCACTTGATTTGTTTAGATTGAAAAAGAGCCTTCATTTTCCAAAATGTTTTCTACCAGGGAATTTGACAAAAACCTAAAATTTCATAAACTTTCAATTGTCGTCTGTAACTTCTTTCAACTTGGATCAGTCTAAAAAAAAATGTACCATAATGGGTAAATGTTGGGTTATAAAGATATGAGAACTTATTTCTTGTGAGAGCTTTGTTTTAGCAGTAGAAGCATGACTATTGATATTTAATTTTGTGTTGTTTGTAATTCAAATCTTGATAGGTTGACTAGGGTGCCTTTTTTTTTATCTTGTTTATCAGATATAGTTTCTCCTATGATCACCCTCTTTTTATGAAATTCTGAAGAGGGATTTTATTTATCATGTTATGGGTTAAGAAATATAAATTATGAAAATATTGCAGGAAGAAGAAATTGCTGGTAACTAGTATTTTTGCTTTCCAAAATGTTTTCTGCCCTTTCTGATACATTTTTAAAAAGGTTTGTCCTTCACCAGTTTGTCCTTTGTGATATCTTTTAGTTTGGACCAGTCTAAAATGTTGTTGTCTATGAATGTACATTCCCACAATTTAGCACTCTGAAAGAGAAAAATACTGCAAGGAAAGAAGAAATGGCTTGCAACAAACACTTTCTCTTTTTCTCTCATTACAACTACCCTAAAGTGCATTTGTTTCAATTTTGTACTCTATACTACAACCTCTTCTAAACTAGACCAGCCTACAATTTTGTCTGATAATGAGTTTTGAACACAAAAACAGTATAAAGGTTTGCACAAAAGTTTACAGACGACAATGTTTCAAATAAAGCTGCACAAAATTAAGCACCTAGTTTGCAGTGATTAAGAAAATGTTGTTTTGCGGAAGGTTGATTTCCACATTTAGATTTCCAAATTTGGAAAACAATATGGTTCTTTGGAGAAAATACAATAGCAGAAATGATCCATGCATCTTCACCAATCACAGGTTTCTCAGATTTAAATTTGAAAAATCAATTGTATTACTATCTTCACTTATTTATACAAATGGATTTCAGTTTTGATTGTAACTGAAGTTTGAATACAAGTTACAATACTCACTCTGGAACACTCATGCCAGATATTCAATGTCCTTGTTAAAGTGTAATTGATTGTATGGTTTCACCCATTCTATTAGACAACAAAATTTTAGACTGGTCCAAAATCAAAGAAGTTGCTTGATAATTGTTTTATGATAATTAAAACTGGATAGAATTTCGAATATCTCTGTCATTCTGGCTTGAAAACAATGTGGAACAATGCAGAAAGTGCTTGTAATAAGCATAACTACTACTACATTTTCCAAATTTCTTTCCAGAACTTTTTTCTTGAGAGGTGTAAAAAAGCAGGACTTTGTTTGACTGAGATAATGCCACTTATTTAAGCATTACCGTAATTACCAGAGCACATAACAACTAGACTTCCTAGTATTTCTCAAAATGCTACCTGAGCCTCCAGCTGCTTAACTTCATCTTACCAATGTTGAGGGCTCCATAATTTCTGGTCTAATGTGCTACCAATTACACTATATAGCCAATGGTATAGAGGCAGTGACTCCAACTGCCAATCACACAGCTGGCTTTATAAACTCACCACACATATAGGCTACATCCATGACATCCATATCACTAGTCAACACCTTTCCAATCATACATTAAGATTTATTATTGACTTTAACTAATCCTCTAATTATTCCAAGCTTTATCATTCCATCAAAGAAATCTACTGGAAAAGGATAAATTGGTTGCCTCAAGCAAAGTCTTTTTTTCTGTCTATGTTTACTAACCTTTTACACTTAGTGTGAAACTCAAGTAATATCTGATAATTAGACTGGTCTATTATCTTAATAATTTGTCTATAGTTCAATGGAAATAGTAATTTAGGCATGAGTCATGGTTGCATGTTCAAAATCTATATAATGGCAGACAATAGTCATTTCATATCTTGAAGGAGAGAGCTTAGATAAGCTGATAAATGAAGATAGAGGCTGTAATGCACAACAGTTTAACAGCAAGTTCACAATATTTAATTACCTTCTTTTGAAGATTTCTAGCACTCCGTAAGCCATTTTGTTTTTTCTAAAACAGTTAAACAATTGAACTATCAATGTCACAAATGTTCAAATTTGCAAACTAATAGATGTGTGCAAGACCAGTATATTTTAATTGGGCATCTTTTAATTTAAACTATTCACAAAATTTGCTTAATTGTAAAATATAAAACCATCTTTAACCCTTGCCATGCTAAATAAAACAAGAGCCATGTCGAACATGGCCATCCCCCACCTTAAAAGCTTGATAGTAAACTGAAGCCAGTTAGATTTAGGCTTCTTGTGCACTGCATTTCTTCTCAATGAGTTTGATAATAGCTATTATACTTTCAGAGATATGCTAGAACAAAATCTAAGTCTTTAAAACAACAAAGGGCAATAACTCCAAAATTATGCAAGCAAGAGTTGTGGTTCTTGTGCACTGCAATTCTCGTCAATGAGATCTATCAATCTATGAAGTTTCAAGTCGATAGCATTTATACTTTCAGAGATATGCTCTGGACAAGTTTAGTGATGAAAGGACAGAAATACGCAAGAACAGAATGATGGACGGAGACCATTACTATATCCCCTTTGTCGAAATGGCAGGGGTTAATAAATTTAGAACTGAATTAAAATCAAAGTGTTTCAAACATCAAAAGTACTTGCTATTAGTCAATATTTCTCTCAATTGATTTTATAAACAACTCTGGCTTGAAAGAGACAAACAGATGGTGTAGCCTAAAATAAGAATGCATATTTGTTGATACCTCCTCCTTTAGCAGAAATATTTGAGGTTCAGCATGACAAGGTTTAATGTCTATAGGAATCTAAAATAATGTTGGCCATATCTACCCATGCATGGGCTACTTGTGCAAAAACGGCTTAGTCACTCAATAATCAGAATTAATACATTACCAGGCAAAGTAACTCTACACTGTCTTGATTCAATGTGATTTCAGATGACAAATTAAAACAAGTGAATAATAGAAAAAGTAGAACAAAATAGTGTAGAAAACAATGTGTGTGTGTGTATAGGCATAAATTGCTTGAAACATGAGGGCATTTGGCCCTTAGTTGCTCACCTGAATTAATGACTAAAGAAGTAAAATAGCACATGTGACCCTATTTTACCCCAACAGAAATTAAACCTGGAAAGACATGTTTATTATGTTTTTAGACATTGATGCCAGTTGGGTAGTGTCTTTAACATAGCAAGGAAGGTTTGACCAACTCACTTACTTTATTATCCCATGTGACCTAATATCAAGCTTGACAAAGATATGCAGACAAACATTCTGACAAAATATCATGATCTTTGAGACAAAAAATTGACCTATTGAGAGCACACAAGGTTTTTCTAAGATCTGACCTAGTGTTTGACCCCATGTGACCCAATATGAGACTTTACAGAGATATCATTGAGACAAACAGTCTGACAAAATATTAAGACATTTCAGCCAAAAAATGTAGCCTCTAGAATGCAAACAAGGTTTTTCTAAGATTTGACCTAGTGACCTAGTTTTTAACCTCTAATATCAAACTTGACAAAGGGCTCATGCACACAAACATTCTGACCAAATATGAAGACATAAACAATACATTGTCAGGACATTTAAGCCAAAAATGTGCCCTAGAGTGTACACAAGATGTTGATTTATGACGGACAACAAACAACCAATACTGGACACAGCTAAATTACAAAAGCTCACCATGAACATGTTGTGATCAGGTAAGCTAAACAAAATCCCACATTTTCTACTGTTCTATAGTGTTTTCCATAGTGGGGTAAAGCAATTCTATTCCATTACAACCTTGGTAATGTCTCAGGTGCTTTTAACCTGGAAAACTTCTCAAGAAATTTACCCAACGATTATGTGACCTACTGTTTTAGAGATCTTTGAGATAATCTATGGCTATTATTCTATGATTTATATTCATTGACAAGAATTGCCACAGATTATTGTAGTGTCATTAATATTCATGAAAAGGCTCTAAAAAATATTTGAACCTGGACATGGGAAAAAGATCCCCTTATGGCCAATAGAAGCCATGTTGCCAAACTTACAAGGACAAAAAAATGCTTAATCCAATTCAACAGACTAAAAATCTAGATTGGTCCAAACTCAAAGAAGTTGCAGACAACAATTTGAAGTTAAATGACATCTTATTTTATTATTTGTCTTTTCGGGAAATAACATTACAGGAAATGAAGAACTTACTAATTTAACAGGAGATATGGATCCACAATTACTTTTTCAATCCCTTTGACTTTAATGCAATTTTACAAAGGATTTTGTTCACCATGACTAGAGTTATGCCACTTCTCCCCCCCCCCTTGTGAAATGCTTCCATCAAACTACTGTATTGTTGAAACTGTGTTTAGCATATAACAGAACAACTGACCCAAATATTTAACAAGAGGTACATGATGGTCTTAAATTGCTCACCTTAGGCATCTGCAAATTACAGCACTTTTTTGTATAAAAAAAGACACAGCTTGAGCCAAATAAATAAAACAAATATAAGATTTTGGGTATAGTACAAAACTATCCAGTAATGCTATACAATTAATATGAATGCCTATGGCTTTTAAGTTTAGTCCATTACCAAACTATCCCACATTTTGATGCCCTCAAGGAAAATAGGTTAAAAAAAACATTGTGAGAAAGGGAGAATATAGTAGTTACAAGCAATTTGTCTATTTTTCACAATGTTTTCTACACTAAAAACTACTTGTATTTAAATTTCAATAAATTTTTAATTGCTGACTGCAAAATTCTTTAAATGTGAACCGGTGTTAAGAGAAGACTTTGAATTTTTTCTAACTGAGCATTTTTTACCTCTGGGGTAGGGCTGTTTTGACCCAATGGTATTATTTTAGCAACCTTGGTAGAGAACAATCTTGAAGTACTATAAACCAATTATGAATGCATTACAACTTATACATTGAGTGAGGAAGATCTTTGAACATGCTCTTATTGAGCATTTTTCATAACTTTGGATGCCTTAAGAAGGGCCATTATTGTCCAAAGGGGTATAACGTCAAGAAACATAGTAGATAATATTTCATCAGGAGAAAACTTTTGAAGTTGCTCTAATTGGGTGTTTCCCAAATTTTGGACCTCTTGGGCAGGGCTATGCTTTATCTAAGTGCTGTGATTTTAGCAACCATCTGGTTATGCTATATACCAAACATGAATGCCTTGGACTTCGTAGATTTTGAGGAGAAGTTTGGACACCCAGGGAAAGAGAATTTTTTACCCTACAAGCATAATTTCATCAAATTTGATAGATAGCAGCCATGCTAATGCTACATTCCAAATATAAATGCCTTGGGCCTCAATAAAGTGAAGATTTTTTTTAACTTACTCTAATTTTATGCTTTTCCCTATTTTAGTAACCTATTGCTGGGCCGTTTTTGACAGGGGCATAGTTTTAAGTGAAACAGTACAAAACCATCTAGAAATGCTATATACCAAATATGAATGTTCTAGGCCTTAAAGAAGTCTTTTGAACTTGCTAAAATTAAGCATTTTTACAAACTTTGGACCTCAGGGGCAGGGCCATTTTTTACCCCAGGGTCAAACTTATGAACCATGTGAAGAAGAAGAAAAAAACCATGTGAAGAAGAAGAAAAAAACCATGTGATTTAGTTACATAAGAAATATAAATGCTTTTGTCCTTGTAGTTTCTGACAAAAAAATTCAAAGATTTACTAAAATTTCCCATTTTCAAATACCCCAGCAAAAAGAGTTTTTCAGGGGAATGAAATTCTTTTAACAACTTTTGTAGAGCTTCACCCTAGGAACATCCCTGCAAAGTTTCAGCTTGATTGGCCTACTGGTATTGGAGGAGAAGATTTTTAAAGAAATTGTGGACGGATGGACAGACAACGGACAATGACCGATCACAATAGCCCACCTCGTACTTTGTGCCCACATGAGCTAAAATCAGAACTGTCGAGGCAAGGTGTGACAAGTAGAGTAAAAGTGTGGATATATGTTTAGTCTGGCCACCCTGGGCCAGCCATTTTACATGAAATTCATAGATTAATAAAGACACTTACTGCTCCTGGTTTTGCTACAGCTAGTTGTCGCTCTAGTTCCAACCGTTCTTTAGCTGCCTGTTTGATAATATTGACAAGTTCTTCTTTCTCGCCATACATCTCAGAATTCTGTAATGATACAGTAACTGATTTTAGAAATTCCAAAAACTACATTCATAAATTTAACCCTTTCCTGTACAATCCCTAATTTTTCAAATCCCTTTGATATCATACTTGAGCAAACATTGTGGGAAAAGAAGAAATTGCTTGTAACAAGCAATTCCTCCATTTTCCATAATATTTTTTATCAAATAGGATGGTTACCTTTTTTATGTTTACCTACTTAATGATATCGTCTGCTATCCCTTTGAATTCAGACAGGTCTACAATTCTTATAAACTGTAAAGGGTTAATTGTAAATACAATTAAAGTTCGGGTTTTTTTTCAGATTTTTCTCTTATATAACAGTAAACTCACTAATACACAAAAATTTCCTGGGTATCACAGTAACAGCTGTTAGTCCTACATAAGGCTCACAATATCCAGCATATAAACAAGGATTTGAACCTATGACTAGACATTCTCACTCATCCCAATCAGGATGCTACAACTACAACATCATAATTATACAGAACATACTTGATCTGAATAATTAGCTAACAATTCTTAGTCAAAAGTAAGGGTTGTTTGGACATAAAAACTCCTGTTTTTTTTAATGATAACAATATAGTATATCATAGTTGGTGATAATGAAATGGATAATACTTTACACCAAATATCTTTCCATGTTATAAAGATTTTTAAGTTTTTCAATCAATAAGATAAATTTAACAGCCTCTTAATCTCGTGCAATGTTTTCTACCTGGGAAGTTGAAAACAAGAGGACCATGATGGTCCTAAATCGCTTACCTGTGGCATCTGCAAATTACAGTGCTTTTTTGTATAAAAATGACACAACTTGAGCAAAATAAATAAAACTAGAGCTGTCGCCCTCAAGGGCTGACGAGAATACCCCCCACACCGCTAAAAAGGCTTTTCTATGAAGGAGTGGAATTTGAAGCTGTTTAATCACATGCATGTCATGGTGGATGAACATTGCCAACCCTCCACCTCTTTCTGATTTTGTGTTTGTTGCTAGAGTTGACTGATTAGGAAAGGTTGGTCAATATGAGCCTATGTTAAAGAAAACTGTGTGAGGAGATGATGACACAAAATTACATCCACGAAAAGTCAATATGAGCCTATGTTAAATTTTTGACCCCCGGGGGGGCGGGGTCAAATTTGACCTCAGGAAATAAACTGTTCGATATTTTGTAAGGGTCAACAAGATGATGTTACTTACCAAATTTGGTAACTCCCCTTATTGTTACCGAGTTTTGCAATTTTAAATTTTGACTACTCCCCCCCCATTAAAAAGTTCAAAATGGCATAACTCTGAAACTAACGACTGGATCAAGATGAAAATTGCAGGTGCACAACTTCATATGATAGGAAACAACCTGATAAAATTTCAGCAAAATTGGTCAAAAAATGTGGGAGGAGAAGAGGACACAAAATTATGTCCACGGATGGACGGACGGACGGACGGACAGACGGACGGACGGACGGACAACCTGGTTCCAGTATACCCCCCATAACTTTGTTGTGGGGGGTATAACAAATATAAGATTTTGGCTTTGTTCAAAACAATCCAGTAATGCTTTAAAATGAAAATGAAAGCCTTTGGCTTCATAGTTTAATAGATAACAAAACTATCCCAGAATTTGTCACCCTCAGGGAAAAAGGTTTAAAAAAGCATTGTGAGGAAGCAAGCAATTTCTCCATTTCTATTTAAGAAGAATCATTTCAATGCGATTTATGCAATTTTCAATCCCAGGTCAGCAGAGACATTTTTCATCCTAAGAGCATATTTTCCTGTTAGATAGTACAAAATTATTTAGTCATGATACATACCAAATATGACTGCCCTTCATCTTATATTTCAGAAGGAGAAGACTTTGAAGTTGCTCTAATTGGGCGTTTTCCAAAATTTTTGACCTCTGGGGCAGTGCCATGTTTTATCCCAGGGCTAAGATTTTAGCTAACATAGTAGAGAACCATCTGGTTATGCTATAAATCAAATATGAATGCCTAAGACTTTGTAGATTGGGAGGAGAAGACTGTTGAACATGGTCTAATTGAGCATTTTTACAAACTTTGGACACCCAGGGAAGGGTTTTTTTTTAACCTACAGGCATAATTTAATCAAAATTGATAGATAACAGCCTGGCTATGCTACACTCAAAATATAAATGCCCTCCGCCTTAAAATGAAGATTTTTTTTTTCAACATACTCAAATTTTGCGTCTTTCCAAATTTTTGGACCCCTAGTCAGGGCCGTTTTTGACCCTTGGATGAAAACTTTTTGTGATATAGTACAAAACCATCTAGTTATGCTATATACCAAATATGAATATCCTAGACCTTAAAGTTTAAGAGGGGAAGTCTTTTGAAATTGCTCTAATTAAGAATTTTTCCAAACTTCGGACCTCAGGGGGGGGCCATTTTTGACCCCAGAGATTAAATATTTAAAAACTTGGTAGAGAACCATATGATTAAGCTCTTTACAAAATATAAAGGCTTTTGGCCTTGTAGTCTATGAAAAAACAACATCAAAGATTTACTAAAATTTCCAATTTTCATATGCCGCAGTTACAAGAGTTTTTGACGGAATTTAATTCTTTTAACAACTTTTGAAGAGCTTCACCCAATAAACATCCCTGCAAAGTTTCAGTTTGATTTG
This sequence comes from Fragum fragum, assembly GCA_946902895.1. Taxonomy (NCBI): domain Eukaryota; kingdom Metazoa; phylum Mollusca; class Bivalvia; order Cardiida; family Cardiidae; genus Fragum; species Fragum fragum. The sequence continues at coordinate 49,110,995 of OX336376.1, read as the reverse complement.
CCTACTGGTTTAGGAGGAGAAGATTTTTAAAGATATTTAAATAATCATTAAAGATTCCCATTTTCAAATGCCGCAGTTACAAGAGTTTTTGATGGAATTAAATTCTTTTTACAACTTTTGAAGAGCTTCACCAAATGAACATCCCTGCAAAGTTTCAGCTTGATTGGCCTACTGGTTTAGGAGGAGAAGATTTTTAAAGATATTTAAAGAATTACTAAAGATTCCCATTTTCAAATGCCGCAGCAACCAAAGAAATTGTGGACAGACGGTCAGACAGACAGACAGACGGACGGACGACGACCGATCACAATAGCTCACCTCGCACTTTGTGCTCAGGTGAGCTAAAAAGCTAAAGTTTATTTCATACACTTTTAATATTCGTCTTTAACTCCTTTCAATTTGGACCAGTCTAATATATCTTGTGTGGTAATGGGTTAAAGATGAAATTTTCCTCAGTACATTATGTCTATTCTAAACTTCGCTTATAGAAGTCACCCCCTAGAGTGTGACATGCATAATAAAACATTATAAAGTGAATTTTGATATTGTGTCCCATTTGGTTGTCATGGAGATAAGATTATCTTGTCTCTTGGTGACAGACCATAAACACAATTTCCTTTCCTTGATTCAGAAGTTATAATTCGTGGAGAACAAACTATGCTTTGCTTTTTTTAAAGGCATATTTACACTTCAAATATTGTGAAGTCTGAGAAAACAAAATACACTTTAAATGCTCTCAACCAACTATTCCTGTGCAACGGGATTTGACAAAGATCTGAGATCTGATCTTCATATTGACCAAACTTGTAGGTAGATGTATTGGGACAGGTTCCTATTTAACAATATGAGTTAACCCCTGCCATGCTGTAAAAAAAAGTTTTCTGAAATGTATTAAAACCAAAAGCTGAAAGTTTTGAAAGTGCTACGGTTTTTTTTTTAGATAAATAAGGACAAACAGGTGATGTGGGCTAATATCAGACTGCACATGTTTGTCTTTACCTCCTACCAACAACAGGATTATTCTGGGTTCAGCATGACAAGGATAAGTAATTCAATTACAATTATTTTCATGTTCATTTCAAAGACAAGGACATACAGACAGACAAACGAACTGTTAATAGTATAATTGTCAGCACTTGTTTTAATCATTTCTTGTTCAATCTCTGGTTTTTATGTCCGTGTGAGCTTATAATTAAAAAATATTGTAGGAAAAATGCTTGTAACAAGCAATTTCTTCTTTTTCCACAATATTTTCTACCACTTCAAATTTTTGTCTGCAAAACCTTTGAATTGGACAGGTAAAAAATTTGCAGAACAGGAAAGGGTTAACAATAAGACTCAATTCCTACTAGACAAGAAAGCCCAGTTGAAAAGGCCCTGTTCTGTCACATCTATATAAAGTACCACAAAAGGCATTACCAGTATCATTATTCCAGAATATTATACACCTTTTTTAATTACAGGTAATATAAACTTTTCACCTAGTCCTCATTAGTATATATATCCTCTCACTAGATAAAATATGAATGCTTTCATCCTGGATACTAAATTTAACTTAATATCTCTTTTATCTCATTATATAAAGTAAGTGAAAAGCGTATTTCACGTCATCTTATAACCAGTCTAATTTGTTTTGTCTGGTCATGGGTTAAATGAATTTTTCTATAGTATAAGTTAGTAGATAGAAATTTAGAAAGCCACAGAGAAGGATATCACTAAGAATAAGGTATGTAAGATATTTTATCAATCCCTTATTTCAATATTATTCTAATCTAATATTATGCACCTTCAATCCATTACCACACTGTCCGGTATTTTGTCACAACAACTAAAAATAGTTGAGGAAAAAAAAGGTAAATTGAGAAATTGTTTTTTACAAATTCTCCTTTTCTTACAATGTTCAGTACTTCATTGGCCCTTTTTTCAATTTAAACTCACTATAAAAATGACATTGATAACTTCTTACAAACTTAAAAAATTGGTTTAATTAACCAAACGATCAATAGGTTAAGAATTCCAAAACCATTTAAGAAATGAAGAGAATATTTTTTGTTTTCATGGAGATATGAACCGAAAAACCTAATCACACTGTATGAATACGCAAAGTAGATTCATACAGTGTGTGATTAGGATTTTTGGTTCATACCTCCATGAAAACAAAAATAATCTCTTCATTTCTTATAATTTAATAGCATCGAGCAAAAAAACCAAAAGCTTTCCAATTTTTTATACTTTTTTGAATGGGACTATTTTGTGCAGAAGCATACAAGATTGCTGCGTGCTCAAAATTTTGTTCATGGAGTTATAAATAAATTTTTTGTCCAATCAGAACGCTGGTTTTTGATAGACGAAACTAAAAATTAAATTATATTCTAGAAAAAGAAACAGAATGATATAAGCATTTACCTCTGTACAATATTTCTACTCTATTGGCAATTGATAGATTGTCAGTTGCGCAAATATAAGACTCATTTAGATTTCTGTATGTTATTCTGGGCAATTTGGATCCATCTTATAAGGAGCAGATTTGTAAAAAGTTGAGTTCAAATACTAGTAAGGACTATTCAATTCAAATTTGTTTTTATGCTCTGCTATTTTTGGACAATTTGGTCCGTTTTATATGGAGCAGATTTGTAAAAAGTTGAAGTAGATTTGTAAAAAGTTGAGTTCGAAAAAAACAGTTTAGACTATTCAATTCAAATTGTTTTTTGTGTTCTGTTATTCTAGACAATTTGGATCTGTCTTATATGGAGTAGATTTGTAAAAAGTTGAAGTATAAATTTGTAAAAAGTTGAGTTCAAATAACTGAGTTGGGACTATCTAATTCATATTTTTTTTTATGATCTGTTATTTTAGACAATATGGATCCGTCTTATATGAAGATGGAGTGGATTTGTAAAAAGTTGAGTTCACATAACAGTTGGGACTATTCAATTCATATTGGTTTTTGAGCTCTGTTACATTTTAGAAAAGCTAGATTTGGTTAGAATTCAATTTTTCTTTACTAGACAAGATTTAACCCATTACAAAACAGCAGAATTCTAGAATAGTCCAAATTGGGATGATTTGCAGACCACAATTTAAACTTTCTGGATAGAAAACCCAACTGTTTTATTGTGTTTTTTTAGGGTCATCAAAAACCATCACTGAATTGGTTAACCAATTAAAGGCCCCATTACAATACAATCCTGCATTTGATGGTTGAAGAAATTGAGGTTTGAAAAGGACATAGTGAGAAAGGGAGTGACAAGCAATTTATCCATTTCTCACAGTGTTTTCTACCTGAAACTCTTTGTATTTAGATTTCAATCAAACTCTAATTACTGTCTGCAACTTCAATTGGTATAATTTCAGCAACCTTGGTAGAGAACAATCTGGATGTACTATAAATTAAAATATGAGTGCATTACAACTTATACATGAGCAGAGGAAGATATTTGAACATGCTCTTATTGAGCATTTTTCATATCTTTGGATGCCTTGGGAAGGGCCATGTTTGTCCAAAGGATATAAACATGGTAGATAACAATAATGCTATCCTATGATTTTAATGTAAATGCTCCAGAACCTATATTTAAGAAGAATTCTTTCAATGCGATTTACGCAATTTTCAGCCCCAGGAGCAGAGACATTTTTTATCCTAAGAGCATATTTTCCTGTTACATATTACAAAATTATTTAGTTATGATACATACCAAATATGTATGCCCATCACCTTATATTTCAGAAGGAGAAGACTTTTGATGTTGCTCTAATTGGGTGTTTTCCAAAATTTTTGACCTCTGGGGCAGTGCCATGTTTTATCCAAGGGCTAAAATTTTAGCTAACAAGGTAGAGAATATGCTATAAATCAAATATGAATGCCTTAGACTTTGTAGATTGGGAGGAGAAGACTGTTGAACATGGTCTAATTGAGCATTTTTACAAACTTTGGACACCCAGGGAAGGGGTGTTTTTTAACCTACAGGCATAATTTAATCAAAACTGATAGATAACAGCCAGGCTATGCTACACTCAAAATATAAATGCCCTCCTCCTTAAAATGAAGATTTTTTTTTTATTTTTTCAGTATACTCAAATTTTGCGTTTTTCCCAATTTTGGATCCCTGGTGCAGGGCAGTTTTGACCCGAGGAAGACAACTTTAAGTGATATAGTACAAAACCATCTACAGAGTTCTGCCAAGGGCCCGCCATTGCGGGATTGGCGCAGAAAAATAACAGATGGCCCCTAAAAAATATGTCCAGGGAGCCGACCGGCACGTGAAAAATATGAACCGTGAGCCGTAGTAACGAAGATACCTTGGGACGAATCAGCGGATGTTTGGGGTTTTATTTGCTTCTGGGGTTTCCCTTGGTAATTCAGAGCGTTAATATTGATAGAAAAGGTGCACTGTGGTTTAATTAATGTGGTCTGTAAATACCGTTTTCGGTCATATCAGCCAATCAATAGCGTTATAATAGAAATAACAAATTTTAGTTTGACGTAATGAAATATTCCTTCTGCATCATAAACTCGCCGTTTTGTGTCTCTGCTATGGCAGAAAAAAGAAAACAAAAACAATCTAAAGCTCCTTTAGCCAAAGAGAGCACCAACTGGTGCCCATGATCAGCCAAACGAACCTGGGACTTCAAAATCGGCAGAATCTGGGCGCAAAACAGTTCCAAAGTTAATGGCTCACGGACTTTTTGTGGCTATCTTATGATTCAAGTAAAAACTCAATGACTTGTTTTATTTGTATTAAGCACAAAAAAAATAATTCATCAACAGCTCAAAACTGTATCTTTAATTCAATATATTGTTTACTTTTAAACTAGAAGAAAGCCCTTGAGATTTCTTCTCATTGATTGGGTTCACATCATATATCTGACCTCAGAATATAGTGGCCCCATGTTTTGAAAAAGTGGCCCCATATTATTGGCTTAGATGGGCCAGTGGATCCCTAAGTTCAAAAGCTTGGCAGAACTCTGCATCTAGTTATGCTACATACCAAAAATGAATATCCTAGACCTAATAGTTTAAGAGGAGAAGTCTTTTGAAATCTGTAAAAATCTTTAAAAATCTTCTCCTCCTAAACCAGTAGGTCAATCAAGCTGAAACTTTGCAGGGATGTTTCTTGGGTGAAGCTCTTCAAAAGTTGTTAAAAGAATTTAATTCCGTGAAAAACTCTTGTAATCACGGCATAAGAAGATGGGAAATTTTAGAAAATCTTTGTTGTCTTTTTTTTCACAGACTACAAGGCTAAAGGCATTCATATTTTATATAGAGCTTAATCATATGGTTCTCAACCAAGTTTTTTTTAAATATTTAATCTCTGGGGTAAAAAATGGCCCCGCCGCTGAGGTCCGAAGTTTGGAAAAATGCTTAATTAGAGCAATTTCAAAAGACTTCTCCTCTTAAACTATAAGGTCTAGGATATTCATATTTGGTATGGAGCATAACTAGATGGTTTTGTACTATAACACTTAAAGTTGTCTTCCTCAGGTCAAAAACGGCCCTGCACCAGGGGTCCAAAATTGGGAAAAACAAAAAAAATTGAATATGTTAAAAAAAAAATCTTCATTTTAAGGAGGAGGGCATTCATATTTTGAGTGTAGCATAGCCTGGCTGTTATCGATCTATTTTGATCAAATTATGCCTGTAGGTTAATAAACACCCCTTCCCTGGGTGTCCAAAGTTTGTAAAAATACTCAATTAGACCATGTTCAATAGTCTTTTCCTCCCAATCTACAAAGTCTAAGGCATTCATATTTTGTATAAAGCATATCCAGATGGTTCTCTACCATGTTAGCTAAAATCTTAGCCCTGGGATAAAACATGGCACTGCTCCAGAGGTCAAATTTTTTGAAAACTCCCAATTAGAGCAACATCAAAAGTCCTATCCTTCTGAAATATAAGGTGAAGGGCATACATATTTGGTTTGTAGCATGACTAAATAATTTTGTACTATCTAACAGGAAAATATGGTCTTAGGATAAAAAATGTCTCTGTTCTTGGGGTCGAAAATTGGGTAAATTACATTGAAAGAATTCATCTTCTTAAATATAGGTTCTAGAGCATTTACATAAACAAGAGGGCCGTTGGCCCTGGGGCGCTCACCTGAGATAAAGGCTCTTTTCCTTTCAACAGTCTAATTTCATGTTAAGGTTAGGATTATGAAACAAGTGGGCCACAATTACATATAAAGACTATGAACCTGGGGATCCAAAAGTCTAAATTACAAATTCCAAGGCTTTAGTGCTGATTTGAAAGAGGGAAAAAACTTTTCCATGGTTTATAATTTCAGAAATAAGAAAGAAGTCTGTGAACTGATGCTTCATGCCTATACCCCCCCCCCCCCGGGTCCGCCCCTGGAGACCCGAGGATCATAATTTTAGCTATTTTGTAAGAGATCAATAAACTGATGCTTCATGCAAAATATCAAGGCTTTACGCCTTCTGGGTCAGGAGGAGAAGATTCTTAAAGATTATTTTGAAATTTCACTTTTGTTGCCATGGCAACCAGAGTTTTAAATGGATTTCAATTCTTTTAGCTAATTTTAAGGGGGACCACCTATGGAACATTTCTAAAAATTTGGTTCAAATTGGCCCAGTGGTTTGGGAGGAGATGTCATTTAAAAATCGTTCTTTATTTCTATATTACCCCCCCCCCCCCCAAACTGGAGCTCCCCCCTTAGGACCCGAGGATCATGATTTTAGCTATCTTGAAGGAGGTCAATAAACTGATGTTTCATGCAAAATATCAAGGCTCTACGCTTTCTGGGTCAGGAGGGGAAGATTTTTAAAGATTATATTAAAATTTCACTTTTGTTGCCATGGCAACCAGAGTTTTTAACGGATTTCAATTCTTTTAGCTATTTTTGAAGGGGACCACCTAAGGAACATTTCTGCCAAATTTGGTTCAAATTGGCCCAGTGGTTTGGGAGGAGATGTTGTTTAAAAAATCGTTCTTTATTTCTATATAAACCCCACCCCCCTGGGGCTTCGCCCCTGGGGACCCTAGGATCATTATTTTAGCTATTTTGAAAGAGGTCAATATACTGATGCTTCATGCCAAATATCAAGGCTCTACACCTTCTGGGTCAGGAGGAGAAGATTTTTAAAGATTTTTTTAAAATTTCACTTTTGTTGCCATGGCAACCAGAGTTTTTAACGGATTTCAATTCTTTAAGCTATTTTTGAAGGGGACCACCTAAGGAACATCTCTGCCAAATATGGTTCAAATTGGCCCAGTGGTTTGGGAGGAGATGTTGTTTAAAAAATCGTTCTTTATTTCTATATAAACCCCACCCCCCTGGGGCTTCGCCCCTGGGGACCCGAGGATCATGATTTTAGCTATTTTGAAAGAGGTCAATATACTGATGCTTCATGCAAAATATCAAGGCTCTACGCCTTCTGGGTCAGGAGGAGAAGATTTTTAAAGATTTTTTTAAAATTTCACTTTTGTTGCCATGGCAACCAGAGTTTTTAATGGATTTCAATTCTTTTAGCTATTTTTGAAGGGGACCACCTAAGGAACATTTCTGCCAAATTTGGTTCAAATTGGCCCAGTGGTTTGGGAGGAGATGTTGTATAAAGAAATTGTTGACTGACGACGCACGACGCACGACACACGACGCACGACGGACGCCGGACGACAGACGGACGCCGGACAAAAGGGGATCACAATAGCTCACTTGAGCACTACGTGCTCAGGTGAGCTAAAAAAGGATAATATTATTGTTATCTACCATGTTTATATCCTTTGGACAAACATGGCCTTTCCCAAGGCATCCAAAGATATGAAAAATGCTCAATAAGAGCATGTTCAAATATCTTTCACTCCTCATGTATAAGTTGTAATGCATTCATATTTTGATTTATAGTACATCCAGATTGTTCTCTGCAAAGGTTGCTGAAATTAAACCCATTGAAGTTGCAGAGAGTAATTAGAGTTTGATTGAAATCTAAATACAAAGAGTTTCAAGTAGAAAACACTCTGAGAAATGGATAAATTGCTTGTCACTCCCTTTCTCACTATGTATTTTTCAAACCTGTTTTCCCTGAGGGTGACAAATTCTGGGATAGTTTGGTAATGGATTAAACTATAAAGCCAAAGGCATTCATTATTATTGTAAAGTATTACTGGATTGTTTTGTACAAAGCCCAAAATCTTATATATCTTTTATTTATTTTGCTTAAGTTGTGTCTTTTTTATACTAAAAAGTACTGTAATTTGGAGATGCCTCAGGTGAGCAATTTAGGACCATCATGGTCCTCTTGTTTTGAATTGTCAGCTGTAACTTCTATTTGAACCAGTCTAAAATATTGGGAGTGGGAAAGAATCAACCCGTAACAGGACTGCAAAATTTAGACTCAGGTTCAAAATCAAAGAAATTACAGATGACAATTTCAAGTTGAGATAATCTTTTAACATCTCTGTCATTTTTGGTAGAAAACAAAGCTAAACAAGAGCTCAACATATGAATGCCAACCCTCTGCTGTTAAAGTGCTTGATAGTCGGGAAAATTTCTAAGTCAAAAAAGAGGCATAATCCATAAATGCATTTAGAGTTATCCTCCTTGTAAGTATAGATTGCTCTTTTGATAGTGAATATATATTCTGAGTTTCAAGTGAATGCGTTCTGTTATACCAGAGATATTACAAAATGTCAAAGTTTTCATAACCTGATGAGACTGACACTGTCGCAGACACAAACACAACCTTCCTTTAGTGAAACTGAGCCAAGACCATCTAGGGAACAATCCTGAGATTTGGTTGAAGCCTGACCAGCAACCTAACCAGCAGGTTCTGAGGAGAATTATTTTAGGAAAAAGTTTAAGGACTAACGGACTGATGGACTGAAGCATGCATGGACGGACACATGACAGAAACCACAATGACATTAACTTGCCCTTTTGAGCTTAAAAAGAATTATTGAAAAAAGCATTTCTTTCCTTTTTTCACAATATTTTCTGAAAATAATTCCTTGTAGAGAAAAAAGTGAAGATTATTGTAATTTTCAAAAGACATCATTAAATTTGATATAAAAGAAAATGTCCTATCACAAGAACAGCACATGAGAAATATGAAGGCCCCATTTATCTTGGTAGTATTAAGTTATTGTAAATGTTCAAGTATTAAGTTTTCATAAAATTGAGTGTCAAAAGTGACCTTGAACTTGATACTAACAGAAGGCCCTTATAAAAATAAACACACATGACTGGTAAATATGATTGTTTGACTGAATGGGGTTTAATGCCACTTTTAACAGTATTTCAGTTATATCGCAGTGACTGGAGCACCTAATGGATTCCTGGTATTTCTCACAACAGTACTACCACTGCATCCTTTCCTAGCCTTCAGCTGCTATCCCACTTTGGTTCACGATTATCCACCCATGTAATATATGAAGACCTACTATCAAATAACAAATTATGCACAATGGAGGACTATGATGGTCCTGAGATGCTGAACTGAATCATCCGCTAGTAAAGTACTTTTTGGCATGAAGAAGATGCAAGAGCCAAATGATTTTAATAGTGAAATTGAAACTGCTTTGGACCCCATGGGCATGACTTTCAAAATGTTAGTACAAAACTACCTAATTATGGTACAAAACAAATGATTATCATCAACCTCATAGTTTAGGAGAAGAAGACATGAACTTACTCTAATGGAGTGTTTTCCCCAAATTTGAACCCCCTAGGCAAGGCTATTTTAGACCCTGGAGGCATTATTTTCAGAATGTTAGAACAAAACTACCTGATTATGGTACAAAACAAATGAATATCCTCAACCTCATACTTTAGGAGGAAAAGACATGAACTTACTCTAATGGAGTGTTTTTCCCAAATTTGAACCCCTTAGGCAAGGCTATTTAGACCCTGGAGGCATAATTACAACAATAATAGATAACTTTACGGTTATGTAACATTCCAAATAGAAATGCCCTAGGCTTTAAAGTTTTTAATTGCTCAAATTGAGTGTTTTCCCCAATTTTAGACCCCTGGGATAGACCTGGTTTTGGCCCATGATTTTAAGTACCACAGAAAAACAACACCTAGTAATGCTACATACCAAAATATGAATGTCCTACACATTATATTTTAGAAGGAAAAGATCCTTGAACTTGCTCTGACTGAACCTCTGGGACAGGGCCATGTTTTACCATAGGGCTATAATTTCATCAAACATGGTTGAGAACCATCTGTCTAATTATGCCATATTACAAACATGAATGCCTTTTATCTTATGCACTGGGAGGGCAAGATCTTTGAAGATTGCCTTATTGAGCTTTTTCCAATTTTTGGACACCTAGAGAAGGGCTGTTTTGGCCCTGTGGGCATAATTTCATCAAAATTGGTAGATAACTATCAGGCTATGCTATATTCAAAATATAAATGCCCTCTGCCTAAAAGTGAAGGAAAATAAATCTTTTTATTTACTCAAATTGTGCATTATCCCCCATTTCTGACCCCAAGGGCAGGGCTGTTTTTTACTCTAGGTGCATAATTTTCAGTAAAAATAGAACAAAACCATTTTGTAATACTACCCACCAAATATGTATGTCCTTGGCCTTGTAGTTTCTGAAAAAAGATTCTCAAATTTTTTCCTCAAGTTGCCCATTTTCAACTGCCATGGCAACCAAAATTTTTCATAGAATTAATTTCCTCGACAACTTTTGCAGAACTTAACCCAGTGAACATCCTTTCCAAGTTTCAAATTAATCAGCTCACTGGTTTAGAAGGAAATTTTTAATGAAATTGGCGACAGACTGAAGGATGACAGACAATGAATGATCACAGTAGTGCATGTACCTCCCACTTTGTGCTCAGTCAAGCTAAAAAGGTTCTTGTTCACAAATGCAGAAATAAACTGGTTACTGATAATTTTTCTTTTTTGTGAAAGGTACCAATGATTACAGGAGGACATGACCTTATGTTTAGCAGAAACCTCTCTAAATGTAACATAATCAATGCCTTAACCCTTTCCTGTTTTGCAAAATTTTAGACCTGTCCAAATTAAAAGGTTTGCTGACAACAATTGAAAGTCTGTTTTATTTGAAATATAGCCAATCAGTAGGGTAGAAAATATTGTGGAAAAAGAAGAAATTGCTTGTCACAAGCAATTTCTTCTTTTTCCACAATGTTTTCTAAAGTATAACAAGAGGACCATGATGGTCCTAAATCGCTCCCCTGAGTATGATGGTTCAAGGCTTTATGATATACACAAAATAGCAAAGCCCTCTGTCTTATTATTTTGGAGAAGATGTTTAAATATTTTCACTTTTAATCCTAGATCTATTGATGATCCTACCATATAGCACTAATTTCCTGAAAATGGTAATGCTTTGAAGTATAGACATCAATACGTACCATATATAAAAGCTCTAGGCCTATTGGTTTAGGAGAAGAGGGTTTTCAAAGATATCATTCTTTTTTCCTATCTAAAATAAGGGATTGCACAGAAAAGGGCTAATTTTCAGAATACTGTAATTCTTTGAAGGATTTTGGTAGAGGGTCAATAGGTGATGATATGTACCAAATATCACAGCTCTTGGCCTTATAGTTGGGGAGAAGAAGACTTTAAAAGATTTCCCTCGTTATTCCCTTGTAAAAATCATGGATCGCACAGAAAAGGGCTAATTTTCAGAATACGGCAATTCTTTGAAGTTTTTGGTAGAGGGTCAAAAGGTGATGATACATCCCAAATATAAAAGCTCTAGTCCTTATTTTGGCATAGGGTCAATAGGTGATGATATGTACTAGATACCAAAGCTCGTAGGGCCTTATTGTTTGGGAGAAGATTTTTAAGATTTCCTTCTGTATTCCTTTGTAAATCAGGGATCTCACAGAAAAGGGCTAATTTTCAGAAAACAATAATTCTTTGAAGGATTTTGGTAGAGAGTCAATAGATGATTATATGTACCAAATATCAAAGCTCTAGGCCTTATGGTTTGGGAGAAGAAGATTTTCAAAGAATTCCCTCTTTATTCCTTTGTAAAATTAGGAATCACACAGAAAAGGGCTAATTTTCAGAATACGTTAATACTTTAAAGTATTTTGGAAGAGGGTCAATAGTTGATAATTTGTACCAAATATCAAATATCAAAGCTCTTGGCCTTATAGTTTAGGAGGTGAAGATTTTTAGAGATTTCCTTTGTAAAATTAGGGATCGCACAGAAAAGGTTTAATTTTGAGAGTACAGTAATTCTTTGAAGGATTTTGGTAGAGGGTCAATAGATGATTATATGTACCAAATATCAAAGCTCTAGGCCTTATGGTTTGGGAGAAGAAGATTTTCAATGATTTCCTTCTTTATTCCATTGTAAAATTAGGAATCGCATAGAAAAGGGCTAATTTTAGAATACTATAATTTTAGAATACTATAATTCTTTGAAGGATTTTGGTAGAGGGTCAATAGGTGATGATATGTACCAAATATCAAAGTTCTTGGCTGCATAGTTTAGGAGGAGAAGATTTTTAAAGATTTCCTTTGTAAAATCAGGGATCGCACAGAAAAGGGTTAATTTTCAGAGTACAGTAATTCTTTGAAGTGTTTTGGTAGAGGGCCAATAGGTGATGATATGTACCAAATATCAAAACTCTAGGCTGTATGGTTTAGGAGGAGAAGATTTTTTAAAAGTTGTTAACGGACGGACAGATGGACAGACGGACAGATGGACGCCGGACAATTACTGATCACAATAGCTCACCTTGAGCATGTTGTGCTCAGGTGAGCTTTAAACACAGGGATATAAAAAACAGGGTTTGAACAGGAAAGGAATAAGCTATGTCTCCCTGGGTGAACACATCCTCCTAACACTTGGACACTAGAATATCATGATTATTCAAGTTGTAATATCAATTTTTGTTAGGACACCAAAAATACAAGATTCTTACCTCAGGGCCAATGAAATCAGAGTTACTCAAATTATCAGCTAATTCCTGACATTTTTTACGTAACTCTTCAATTTCTCTGTCCTTAGAAAGCATATTTTTGGCATGTTCTGCCAGATCCTTGGCCCTCTGTCTGGCAAACATCTTTTTCATCTGATCTGTACCCGTCTGATTTTGTAGCTGACCCGTCATTTCTTTAGTTTTCTGAAATTTTTAAGTTTTAATCGATATTATCTTTTTCAATCAAGTCATACAGACTGATTTCGGTAACACTACAATCAAAATATTGAATTACTTTTTAAAAGAAAGGTTTTCAAAGTAAGCAAATCCTTCTTTTTCAATACAAAAATCATGAACATTTTATCAAGGTTAAAAAAGTCACAATTACATTGAGGAGAACACTTGTAATGTTCAAAAAGGCAAGGTGTTTTTCAACATTTTCCATAAGTCTGATTCAAGAAGGGTAATCTTGATAGCATTTTTCTTGTAATAACTATTCTTACTCCCCTTTGCAGTATATTTATTTCACTCTATGAAAAGTAACTTACTAACATGACCAGAAATAGGCATGAGCTCTGAACTGTTTATCCCATTACAACAAAATCCCTCACTATTTGGGTAAAAGATGTGATAAAAATATGAATTGCTTATTTCTACTTTTCTCAGAATGATATCTACCCAATATGACACTTAATTTCAATTTAATTGCACTTTGAACAGTTAACTGCAGCTATTTGTTTAAAAATTTTGACATCTGGTTATAAAAGATTAATACCTTGAGGTTTTCTTGTTGTAAGTGTTTGGCTTTTTCTTCAAGCCGTCTGGCAATGGCTGCCAATTCAGCATTGCGCTTTTTAAGAGTTTTAATCTTTTCTTCCAATGGCTTTTTATCATCTTGTCTGCGTTTCTGAAATAGAATATCTTCAAACATCACAAATTGAACCCACGATAATAATGATTGCTGCTGTCCATCCACCTTGGTCACCTTGACATGTAGAACATTGGTTGAGGTCTATACTAGGAGGTGCTAGAAAACAAATATTAGTGACATCTGACTTTAGATTTCATCATTTTCCCCCTTTTTCTTGCTATGCCAACCAGACTTATGGATAAATTTCAAATGTTTGAACAATTATAAAAACAAAAGAATATCAGATTGTACCATGATGGTCCTAAATCGCTCACCTGAGGCATCGCCAAATTACAGGTACTTTTTGTATAATAAAGACACAGCTTGAGCAAAATAAATAAAACAAATATAAGGTTTTGGTCATAGTACAAAACTATCGCGTAATTTGACTCGTGTAATTTGACTTTATAGTTTAACCAATTACCAAACTATCCCGCATTTTGATGCCCTGAAGGAAAATAGGTCCCATCTCACAATGTTTTCTACCCTAAAAATTCCTTGTATTTAGATTTCAATCAACTTTAATTACTGTCTGCAACTTCTTTTAATGTGGACCAGTGTTAAGAGGAAAAGAATTTGATATTGCTCTAATTGAGCATTTCACCAAACTTGGGGCCCTTGGGACTGAGCCATTCTGACCCAACTGGTACAATTTGTGCTAATTGGACATTTTCCAAAATTTTGGACCTCTGAGGCAGGGCCATGTTTTATCCCAGAGCTATGATTTTAACTTACGTGGTAGAGAACCATCTGGTTATGCTATATACCAAACACAATTGCCTTAGACTTCTTGGTTTGGAAGGAGAAGACTGTTGAACATGATCTAATTGAGCATTTTTCTAAACTTTGGACACCCAGGGAAGTGGTGTTTTTTATCCTACAGGCGTAATTTAGCTAAACATGATCGATAACAGCCATGCTATCTTACATTTCAAATATAAATGCCTTCGGCCTTCAAGTGAAGATTTTTTTCCCCTAACTTTCTCAAATTTTGGATTTTTCCCTAATTAAGACCCCCAGAGCAAGGCCGTTTTTGACCCAAGGAGAACAATTTTATGTGATAAAGTACAAAACTTTCTAGTTATGCTACATACCAAATAAGAAGACCTTAGACCTTATAGTTTACAAGGAGAAGCCTTTTGAAATTGCTCTAATTAAGCATTTTCCAAACTTTGGACCTGAGGGGCTGGGCCATTTTTGACCTCAGATTATAATTTTGAAAACTTGGTAAAGAACCATGTGATTAAACTACATATGAAATTAAAATGCCTTGTAGTTTCTAAAAAAGAAAATTTCAAAGATTTATTAATATGTCCCATCAAATGCCGCAGCAACCAGAGTTTTTCATGTAATTAAATTCTTACAACTTTTGTAGAACTTAATCCAAGGAACATCCCTGCAAAGTTTTAGCTTGATTTTCCTACTGGTTTAGGAGATTTTTAAAGATTTACTAAAATGTCCCATTTTCAAACGCTGCAGCAACCAGTGTTTTTCAAAGAATTAATTCTTTTCACAACTTTTGTAGAACTTTACCCAAGGAACATCAAAGTTTCAGCTTGATTGGCCTACTGGTTTAGGAAAAGATTTTTAAAGAAGTTGTGGACAAACAGACGGCTGGACGGAGGACAAACAACGACCGATCACAATAGCTCACCTCGCACTTTGTGCTCTTGTGAGCTAAAAATCAACAAGTTTGAGAAAGACTGAGCAAAATTGTGACCATTAGAGTGGTTTGTTTGTTTGTTTGAATGGGGTTTTACGCCGCTTTCAACAATCTTTCAGTTATATCGCGGCGGCTGGAGCACCTAACAATGGATTCCTGGTATTTCTCACACCAGTACCGCCATCACATCCTTTCCTAGCCTCCAGCTGCTATCCCACATAGGTCTACGATTATCGACCCATTGGTGGTAGACAAATAGTCGGAAAGGATGAGTGCCGCCGTCGGGAATCGAACCCGGGACCTCTAGATTGACAGTCCGACGCGCTACCAACTGCGCTATGACGGCGGCTGACCATTAGAGTGGTTACACTGAATTGTTGAAGATGCATGAAGCACAACGGACATTCAAGTATACCAAAATCTTGCAATGAGCCAAATATATATCTTTGTAACTGGTTCTAGGACTGGTTAAAGAAATAGTTCTAGAAGTGATACAATACTAGAACTAGTTCTTTAACCAGTTCTAGAACTTCAAGTTCTTTAAATGCCATTTAATGTTCTTGAACGTTCTAGGAAGTTCTAGTATGTTCCAGAAATAGTTCTTGAACTTTTAGGGGGTGGTATGTGCACATTAACCATTGAATTTTGTAAGTTTTCACACCAGGACATGGACAACTACATTAAATTTAATGTTCAATGATGCTCAGCCAACTTAAATCACTTTTCATTTTTCTTTTAATGAAAACCAAAAGAGAGCTGTGCCAGTGGAAATTTTCTGCCAAACTAGAAATTATGCTCATGGCACTAGAATAGAAAACATTTTGTATTATCTATTAATAGCCATGCTAGGAGAAACATTTTATTCAATCAGATTATATATACGGAAATAAGTTAAATTATCTTGATCAGGAAATATTGTATTTCAAAGTCCCAAAAACACAAACCTTTTAGCTTAAAATGGCTTCATGAGTTAAAAAGTTACATAAACAACACCTTGAACTTTTGATAGACAACATGCTTGTGAAATTTTCAGAAATTTCAGCAAAACATACAGGAGGTATCAATGAACATTCGAATTTGACATTAAGCCCCCTTTTCACCTGACAAGGCCTCATATCCAAGAACTTGAAAAATAATGTTCACACTAACACGATAAAAAATGATATATGAAAATAAACACTCTAACTAGAGAAGCCTTGAAGAAACTTGAAAATGTCTTGTTTCAGAGTGCATTGAAAATGTCTCATTTCAGAGTCCAAAATACACAAAACACTAAGCCCCGTTTTTACATAACATGGCTTCAATGAGTTAACCAATTCCCACTCGACAAAAATTAAGACTGGTCCAAATTGAAAGGAATTGCAGACGACATTTTAAAGTTGAGATTTTAGTTTTTTTCAACTTTCTAGATAGAAAACATTGTTTAAAATGAAGAAATTGCTTCAAGCAATTTCTTCATTTTACACAATGTTTTCCCAATGATTTTTCCTAAGGGGCGTTCAAAAGCGTCACTGTGTGGGAATGGGTTAAAATGAGCAATAAATAACAACTTGCGCTTTTGATAAACAACATATTTATGAAGCTACAAATTTGCAGATGGAGATATTGATGAAAATTCAAATTTGATATTGAGTTTTTTTCCCTGACAAGGCCTCAAATCCTAAAACTGGGAAAAAACGTCAGAGCAATATCATGAGGAGTTCAAAAATGAAGTTTCTGGATGTACGGCAACAAATATATTTTTAACAACAAAGACAGATTGATCTTGACCTAACAGTGACCCCAAAATAATAATAAGACATCTTCTAGAGTCATGGGTAATTTCATCCTTTTCTCAAAATGTTTTCAACTTCATTTAGCACTTATTGGTCAAGTGAACTAGGCTTCCAGCTGCCATCTAGATCTTCTTTGAATTTAGACGTGTCTATAGTTTTTTTGTCTGATAATCAGACATGATGTAGATTTTTACTAAAACAAAAAAATATTTGGACACTTACAAGTGTTTCATTTTCTGTTTTGAGAAGAGCAATTTTTCTTTCAAGTCGTTGTGTCTGTGTTTGTAATTCGGAAACTCTTCGTGTGAGTTGGCGGTCACGCTCTTCTTGTTTGCGACTCTGAAAATACAGTAAACAAAAAACATTAATAAATAACAGGTATTTAAACACAGCCCTGCTTTATTTTAAATGTTTTGTTCAGAGTCTATTTAACAAAATCTTAGGGAAGAAATCTTAAGGAAATACTGGCTCAAACATCAAACTTTAACCAAACCAAGAAAAGTTTGAAATATTGCATAATGTTTCTGAACTATGTCCTAAGACACTAAAGTATTTTAATTAACTTACTAACAGACAACAAAATTTTAGACTAGTCCTAATTGGAAAGAAGGCTCAGAAGACATTTCAAATTATGCTAAAATTGGAAAATGAATGCAAAGTAAGGTATAAAAATTGTTGTGAAAGGAGAAATTACTAATGACATGCTCACATTCAGGGCATCATATAGCATCATTTTTGTGGTAAGGGATTAGTGAACAGTCAGATTGGGTGATGAGCATCCAAAATTAAATTCATACATATACCAAACTGTTGTCTACATTTTGATTTAACTTGGACAAGTATTAAATCATGTAACAGGGTAATGAATTACCTAACAAACATTTCTGCCAATTTTGGTTCAAATTGGCCAATGGTTTGGGAGGAGATGTTTGAAAATTAATCTTTATTTCTAAATAACCCCATCGCCCCTGGGGACCCAAAGGTAATGATATTACCTCTTTTGAAAGCGGTCAAATGATGTTTCAAGGCTCTACATAATAGCTCACTTCAGCATTACATGCTCATGTGAGCTAAAAATGTAGAATTGAGTAGTAGCTATGAATTGTTTTGAAAGAAGACTATTTAAAGTATACCAAGTTATGTGCCAGAGTAAATTCGCAAATTTATGGTATGACTAAGTTTATTGCACTTGCAATAAATCTATCACCCCTTTTAAAGGTAACTACCAAACATGGGAATAATCAAGTTCATCGATATATCAGAAGGTTAGTGAAACAATATACTAAGTGTACAAACAAAGTTCTGACATTTAGTGCAGCCTTGCATTTCCACAATTATACAATAATATTAACCCTTGTCATGCTGAATAAATTTGTATTAAAATTAAAGGCCTGATAGCACTGGGGGCAATATTAAAGGGTGAATAAATTATTTTGAACACTAATTTTATGAACAGCTCTTGTTTGTTTGTTTGAATGGGGTATTAGGCCACTTTCAACAATCTTTCAGTTATATGGTGGCTGCTGGAGCACCTAACAATGGAATCCTGGTATTTCAAACACCAGTACTACCAATACATCCCTTACTAGCCTCCAGCTGCTATCCCATATACGTCTACGATTATCGACCCATTGGTGAGAGACAAATAGTCGGAAAGGATGAGTGCGGCCGTCGGGGATCTAACCCGGGACCTCTAGATTGACAGTCAAACGCCCTACCAACTGCGCTATGACGGCGGCCTGAAAAACTCTTGTTGAAGGAGACAAACAGGAGGTGTAGACCAAGATCAGACTTCACTTATGTGCAGGCTGATATTTGTCTATACCTCCTGCTCAAACCAATATATTCTGAGTCCAGCATGACAAGGGTTAATATTCTACTTAAGGAAACAAATGATGGTATTTTAGACCTGTTCAAATTGAAAATATTTGCAGACAAATATTTAAATTTAAACAATTTTAGATTTGTTCAGCTTTCTGAATAGAAAACATTGTGGAAAATGAAGAAATTGCTTTTTACAAGCAATATCTTCATATCAAAATTATTTTTCTTGCGGGGTTCAAAAAGTGTCCTTATTTGGAAAAATCATCTTTTCATTGAAGATTACGACATTTTCTTTGCACCTTAAATCGTTCCGGAGTTTCAGGTCTTTGACATGTTGTTATAGTCCAATAATCTCCCAGTGCAAAACCATGTGATCTTGCAGGCTCTTCTTCTGGCCAAAACACCTCTTCCTGTTCTCGTTCTTGAAGAAGCTCCATAATATTTTAAGATTATGATGCACTACCAACAACATTTCACCACAAAACACAAAAGTTGCTTACAGTATTATATCCAATTATGGCATGACTATTGTCACTCTAATAATGGTCAAACATGTAATGGTCAAGGTCAGATTTATATATATATATATCCAAAATGGTCCTTTTCACATAACAGGTCAAATTATTTTTCTTCTTCCCAAAAGAATCCAGGTGAAAATATAACAATACAGGTACCTTTCCATCTAACCTTTTACAAGTTTCAGACGACCATTTGAATTAATAAAATTTTGAAAAATCTTTGTATTTTTAAGTAGAAATAATGGGAATAATGAAATAGCTTGTAACAAGCAATATCTTCATTTCCACAATGTTTTCAAAAGATTTTTTCATGAGAATAATATGGTACAATGTATTTATGCAATGTATCTGTATCACTAAACACGAATTCCTTTCATCCCAAATTCCTTTTAACTCATTTTACAATAAAAATTCAATCAGACAATATGAAATACTACATTAATAGTTTTGCCCTAAGCTATTTTTTATATTTCATTACCTGGACTTGTGAGAAACAAAGTACCCAAGTATTGACATTAGAAAATTGTAGACTTTAAAATTGAATGTATGGTATTTTTTTCTTTGAATTGGGTTCAACACCACTCTTAGCAGTATTTCAGTCATATCAAGGCAGCCGGAGCATGTAAATATGGATCCTAGGGATATCTGACACCATTTACAACTTCCAAACACAGACAGAGAGAGAAATGGTAAAACAATATGCTACCCCTGATCTTATCTATGTGGGGGCATAAAAACAAGAAATTCTATGGAACAGTTTTTAAGAAAACTTGTTTTGCTTATCTTATTTTCTATCTGGAACTATTTGCCCCTCCCAAATATTGTTTTTATATTAAATATATGTAGTAGTATCACAGTAAGACAGAGTGCATCTCTATGGGTTTACAAGAATAAAATTTAAAGGGAAAATTGACTAAGTTAAATTCGGGTAACGTCCAAAAAAAAAAGTGCCAAATCATCAAAAGATATGTCTGTCACACTGCTGATGTCAACAAGGGTAGGGGATTTAAATAAAAGTGCAAGGGCAAAGGGCAACAACTCACAAGGTAGAGTTATGATTCCTTTCAATGTTATTGTGACCATGCATTTTCTTGATCATAGCTATTTTACTTTCAGATATATGCTATGAACAAATCTAGCCAGAAAAACAACAAAGAGCAATAACTCGAAATAAGTATGGAAGAGTTATGGTTCTTTTGCACAGCACTTCTCCTTGGTTATATCTACTCACACATAAAATTTTCATGATCATACCTATTGTACTTTCAGAGATATGCTAAAGACGAAATCAAAGCCTAAACAAGAGGACCATGATGGTCCTAAATCGCTCACCTGAGGCATCTGCAAATTACAGTACTTTTTTGTATAAAAAAGACACAACTTGAGCAAAATAAATAAAACAAATATAAGATTTTGGGCTTTGTACAAAACAATCCAGTAATGCTTTAAAATGAAAATGAATGCCTTTGGCTTTATAGTTTAATAGATTACCAAACTATCCCAGAATTTGTCACCCTCAGGGAAAAAGGTTTAAAAATGCGTTGTGAGAAAGCAAGCAATTTCTCCATTTCTATTTAAGAAGAATCCTTTTAATGCGATTTATGCAATTTTCAATCCCAGGAGCAGAGACATTTTTTATCCTAAGAGCATATTTTCCTATAACATAGTACAAAATTATTTAGTCATGCTACATACCAAATATGAATGCCCTTCATCCTATATTTCAGAAGGAGAAGACTTTTGAAGTTGCTCTAATTGGGTGTTTTCCAAAATTTTTGACCTCTGGGGCAGTGCCATGTTTTATCCCAGGGCTAAGATTTTAGCTAACATAGTAGAGAACCATCTGATTATGCTATAAATCAAATATGAATGCCTTAGACTTTGTAGATTGGGAGGAGAAGACTGTTGAACATGGTCTAATTGAGCATTTTTACAAACTTTGGACACCCAGGGAAGGGGTGTTTTTTAACCTACAGGCATAATTTAATCAAAATTGATAGATGACAGCCAGGCTATGCTACACTCAAAATATAAATGCCCTCCGCCTTAAAATGAAGAATTTTTTTCAACATACTCAAATTTTGCGTTTTTCCAAATTTTTGGACCCCTAGTCAGGGCCGTTTTTGACCCTTGGATGAAAACTTTTTGTGATATAGTACAAAACCATCTAGTTATGCTACATACCAAATATGAATATCCTAGACCTTATAGTTAAAGAGGAGAAGCCTTTTGAAATTGCTTTTATTAAGAATTTTTTCCAAACTTCAGACCTCAGTTCTTTTAACAACTTTTGAAGAACTTCACCCAAGGAACCTCCCTGCAAAGTTTCAGCTTGATTTGCCTACTGGTTTAGGAGGAGAAATTGTGGGCAGACGGACAGACAGACAGACGAAGATATTTAAAGAATAACTAAAGATTCCAATTTCAAATGCCGCAGTTACAAGAGTTTTTCACTGAATGAAATTCTTTTAACAACTTTTGAAGAACTTCACCCAAGGAATCTCCCTGCAAAGTTTCAGCTTGATTGGCCTACTGGTTTAGGAGCAGAAGATTTTTAAAGATATTTAAAGAATTACTAAAGATTCCCATTTTCAAATGTCGCAGCAACCAGAGTTTTTGACTGAATGAAATTCTTTTAACAACTTTTGAAGAACTTCACCCAAGGAACCTCCCTGCAAAGTTTCAGCTTGATTGGCCTACTGGTTTAGGAGGAGAAATTGTGGGCGGACGGACAGACAGACAGACGGACAGACAGACGGACGGACGACCAATCACAATAGCTCACCTCGCACTTTGTGCTCAGGTGAGCTAAAAACAACAAAGGGCAATTACTCAAAAAATAAGAACCAAAGATTTATTGTTCTTAAGTACTGCACTTTCTCTTGGTGATAACTATCCATACCTAAAGTTTCATGATCATATCTATTATATTTTCAGAGATATGTCACATACAAAATTCAAGTCAGAAAAACAACAAAGGGTAATAACTCAAAAATTAGAATGGTAGAGTTATGGTTTTTGTACACTGCACTTCTCTTTGGTGAGATCTATCTTCATGATCTTACCTATTAAACATTCAGAGATATGCTACGGGCAAAATTCAAGTCTGAAAATGATAAACAGCAATAACTCAAAAAGTAAGAAACATAGAGTTATGGTTCTTGTGTATTGCACCTGTTTCATACCTACTATATTTTCACAGACAAAATTATTGGATGTCTGAGTTATGGTTCTTTTGCATGTTATTGTGATCATGAAGGTATTTATTCATAATATAATGAGAGATATGCTATACACAAAATTCAAGTCTGAATCTTGTGCATTACACTTCCCCTGAGTGAGATTCATAAAAAAAAAAGTTTCATGATAAAACCTATTATACTTTCAGAGATATGTCTGGACAAAATTAAAGTGTCTTTAAATTCTATCTAGATCAATATTGGGTCACATGGGGTCAATTAGAAGCTGAACCTCTTCATTGGTCTGTATTTACTGACTGACTTATTTAAAATCCATTTCCCTTTTCATGATCCTCATGAATATAACTTTGAAGAAAATAATGAAAAAGTAGAAGTTAAGCTTGAAACAAGCCATTTGTTCATCATTGACAGTGTTTCCAACACAAAAGACAAAGATTTTTTTATACGCCCGTCGAAGACGGGACGTATTATGGGATCATCCGTGGTGTCCGGGCGTCCGGCCGTCCGGTCGTCCGGGCGTCCGGTCGGTGTCCACTTCTTTGTCCGGAGCATAACTCTGTCATCGTAAGTCCGATTGTCTTTAAACTTGGCAGTTATATTCTTCTCATCAATACGGAGTGCAGTGCACAAGAACCATAACTCTACCTGGCCTATTTTTTGAGTTATTGCCCTTTATTGTTTTTCATACTTGAATCTTGTCCAGAGTATATCTCTAAAAGTATTATAGTTAGGATCATGATACTTCATGGGTGTATAGATCTCACCAAGGGTGAGTGCAGTGCACAAGAACCATAACTCTACCTGGCCTATTTTATGAGTTATTGCCCTTTGTTGTTTTTCATACTTGAATCTTGTCCAGAGTATATCTCTAAAAGTATTATAGTTAGGATCATGATACTTCATGGGTGTATAGATCTCACCAAGGGGGAGTGCAGTGCACAAGAACCATAACTCTACCTAGCCTATTTTTTGAGTTATTGCCCTTTGTTGTTTTTCATACTTGAATCTTGTCCAGAGTATATCTCTAAAAGTATTATAGTTAGGATCATGATACTTCATGGGTGTATAGATCTCACCAAGGGGGAGTGCAGTGCACAAGAACCATAACTCTACCTAGCCTATTTTTTGAGTTATTGCCCTTTGTTGTTTTTCATACTTGAATCTTGTCCGGAGTATATCTCTAAAAGTAAAATAGCTAGAATCATGAAATTACATGGATGGATAGAGCTTACCAAGGGGGAGTGCAGTGTACAAGAACCATAACCCTACCTAGCCAATTTTTTGAGTTATTGCCCTTTGTTGTTTTTCATACTTGAATCTTGTCCGGAGCATAACTCTAAAAGTATAAAAGCTAGAATCATGAAATTTCATGTATGGATAGATCTCACCAAGTGGGAGTGCAGTGTACAAGAACCATAACTCAAGCTGGCCTATTTTTTGAGTTATTGCCCTTTGTTGTTTTTTATACTTTAATCTTGTCCGAAGTATATCTCTAAAAGTATAATAGGTAGAATCATGAAATTACATGGATGGATAGAGCTCACCAAGTGGGAGTGCAGTGTACAAGAACCATAACTCTACCTAGCCTATTTTTTGAGTTATTGCCCTTTGTTGTTTTTCATACTTGAATCTTGTCCGGAGTATATCTCTAAAAGTAAAATAGCTAGAAACATGAAACTTCATGGATGGATAGATCTCACCGGGGGGGGGGTGGAGTGTACAAGAACCATAACTCAACCTAGCGTATAATTTGAGTTTTTGTCCTTTGTTGTTTTCCATACTTTGTTTGAGAAAAAATATTCATTCAAAATAACCTCAGTTCTATTCAAACCTCCAGTTAATATTAAGCAGTGTGACGGGCGTATCTTGTGACAATTTGGCACCTTGTTTAATTCTGTTAACTTAGAATTGTCATAGGCATCTTTTTTTATTTGGACCAATCTAAAAATGCAAAATGTCTTCATTCCAGAAATATAACAAGGGTAATCAACCTAGTTATATGGGGTCACATGGGGGGAAAATTGTCACCAAGTCAAATCTTAAATCAAAGTACTGAAAGTACTGGTGGTTGATGTCTCTGTTGGCATAGTAGAGTGACAAGTTGGCTGAGCAGCTGCACATGTAATGGCCCAAATTTATTGTTGCAGTGTTGTACATGTAAAAATTACAGGAAGCTATTGTTTGGTGCACCTACCAACCGATGAAATACTACTGAAAGTCAGGTTAAAACGAATTCACTTGATTGCAGTCAACTACCTTCAAGATCAATATTTGTTTGTTTGTTTTTTTTCTGAGATTATCCTTTTTCCAAAGACATTTCATAAATTTCTAAGATATCATTTAAGGAACTTGGACAATATTAGATTAGCAATATTATTACCTTAAGAAACAAATGAGAGCTTTTGTATATCCTTTAAGCTTTCCATGATCTAGTAGAAGCTTGACCCATTCCAAGACAACTAGCTATTTTATGCCCCTGAAGAAATACATTAAAGAAAACATTGTGAGAAAAGGAGAAAATGTTTTCTACCCTATTCCAAAGCGATTTAAATTGCTGTCTGTAACTAGTCCTGTCGTTTGGAAAAGAAGCTTGATTTTAATAACTGAACATCTTATCTTTTAATTTTCTCCCGTTAGTTCTCAATACTTATTTAGGAAAATTAATTGTTACCTATATACATGTATAAATGGAAGAAACGTTAGATGTTGAACTGACTAAATTTCAGAAGATCAGCAAGGAAAGAATAAATCTGGAGTGGAAGGACAGATTCTTAGACTTTAAACTACTGTATTTTCTTTTCCAGTTCTTCTTAGACTCGGAAATTTTCTTAAAGAATGGTGTTGAACTCGATCATCATCCACGCTGTCTTGTTTGTAGCCACACACACGCATTTAATCAGTAATTGATGTTTTGTTTATAACTTTACAGGCATGTGCCAATTGTCATCCACAGATTATTACACACATACAGACCGCACATTATTGAAACGTCATCTATACTGAGCGGGATATTGGTAGGTGTTTTCTATGTAAAAGGAGTCTTCACGCTTTATATAAATCATTTATAATCATGGTATTAAGCCATGTATGACAAACTTTAACCTTGGTCCTAAATCGCTCACCTGAATCATTTGCTATTTAAAAGAATTGCAACTGAAGCCAAATAATTAAAAGCAGTTTCAAGAAATTAATCCAAAACAATTGCCTTATCTTCTTACATTGTAACATTCTACTGGATTTTCCAAACTGGGTAACAATGGACGCCTAAGGAGTCCATCCAAAACCTTGTGCGCACTCAACAGTTGTGATAAATTTTAAAATCATTACTCAGGTGAGCACATAAGGGCTTAGTGGCCAACTGGTGATACAGAAGAATTTTATAATTGCAGTGCTTTAAGTTCGTTTAAGTTTATTACAATTAGTTTGTTACAGTTTTTTTTAACAATCAATTTATCTGTTACAGTTTTTTTTAACAATTTAATTGAATAACAATCAATTTATCTTATCTCTGTAAAACCCAAGTAATTTCTATTACTTGGGTAGTTTTTTAGAAGGGTTGGTAAGCTATATAACAAAGCCACAGGCTATCCAGTAACATACCGTACAAGGAATATAGCATCACATTTCAATTGTCTAATTCATTTACTAATATCATCCTCGTATCACATTTTTTCCTGTTTGGTTTCACAGACAATTCAAATTTTTGGCCTGAAACCTACTACAACAAGAGGGCCCTCTTTACAACAAAAAGAGGGCCAAGAGGGCCCTAGATCACTCACCTTAGTTCACAATTCAACAAAAATACATGAAACTACAACTTCAAAGAAACTCTTATTTGTGAAGAAACTAACATTGTAAAAAGCAGACACCCCCCCCACACACACACCAGCATTTTGTCACTCAAGTAACACAATTGACCTTTGACCTACATTACCCAAAATAATAAGGCACCTCCTTTGGTCATGGATAACATTTGTATAAAGTTTCAAAATGCTAGGTCAAATGGTTTATGAGCTAGAAGAAGTAAATGGTTTTAATCAAAGTTGTGACCTTTACCTTTGACCTACATAACCCAATAACAAAAGGGTACTTCCTTGGACCATTGGCAACAATTATGTGAAGTCTGTGCTTGTAGGTCAATTTTTTTTAGAGTTATATCATAAAATGAAAATGTCTGTGGACAGATGTAGATATACAAGGCAAGGACTGATGGATTTACGGATAGACTGGTAGACATCATGAAAATCATAGGTGGGGGTATAACAAGTAGTACCAAAAGCTTATAAATATGGTATTCAGTGATCAAATTGAAATTAAGGCAACTTTTACCATGTTTTCCAATGAAAAAGTCATATTTTCGATAGTTTTAATACAATTTATATCTTTTATACTTCTTGTACATAGTGACATATAGGCCCATTTGGCCTGGTTGTAATTCTATTTCTTTGCTTGTTAATATTTTATTCTTCTGTATACACATGTCACTTTAATTAAATGTTACTTACTCATACATATGACCTAGCTGATAAGAATTAGACCATGTTTCATAAAGATTGTGGCTCCTAAAGTGTGATTGAAGAAATTGTCATTAAAGCCCATCTCCTTGTGTTCTCAAATGAAACCGTATCATTTCAAAAGGGTTCATTCCTATAATATAACTATTAATCAGTAACTTAGTTTTGTCAAGATTGGATCAAAATTGTGGCCCTTAGAATGTAAACAAAAAATAGCCATTAAGGCCCCTTTTCCCATATTTCCCAATAGAGCCTTCAATAGGGTTCATCCTTAAAACCAAAAAATGATTCTGACCAAGTTTTATCAAGACTAAGATTAGACTCACAGTAAACACTTTAATTGTTAATAACCTACAGCATTCAAGGATCACAAAAGCTCACCATGAACTTTTTTTGCTCATGTGAGCTAAAATGGCTAGTAAGGCTTAAGTGAAAGAACTGGTTTGTTATAAAATAAATATAACTGCAAATCTTATTTAAATAAAAGGTAGAAAAGTAATGTTCAGTTATCTGTTTCTATTCATTCCTATTCAGATTAAGTTCATGGTCTCTGAAGCATATTCCGCCAGTTCATTACCTTGAATTAGGCAATGATTATGAATTCCTAACAATCTATGAGGGACAAATTGTTTGACCATGAGTATCAATAGTACATCATAAAAGGTTATGAAGAAGGATTAAATTTAAGGCCAAACCGACATTAGTCTTTATCTTGATCTCTAAGTATAACACTGAAATTCAGAGAGATAACAGGTCTGTCATGAAAAAAAAAATCTCTATTGATTTTATTTTCATTGATATCCACAGCATTAATGAATTAAACAATTAATATGATTGATATGAACCATGCGTTTTAAAAATTACATAATTATAAAATTGTTATATTCCAGTGATATGCAAGGCTTGTGTTTTGCCTCATTGTTTCCAAATAATCATTATGTCCTAAGTGTTTTAAGACCATGGGGACACTGTCCCTTTGGTTCCATAGCCCAGGTAGGTAGTGTGTGATCTATCAATTTGTAAGGTGGCCCTATATTGTGTTAGACAATGGGGATATTATAATGTTCCTTTGCTTCTAAATCCTTGGTAGACCACTGAGTGATGATAATAGCTTGTGTACCCAACGATGGCACCCCTAGAGCAATCAGTTTGAATGTATTATTACCATTGTTGTACTACTTTGATGACCAAGAATTTTATAATAATAGATTTCAAACAAGGCTTTTGAAACTGTAACGTAAAATCTTCCAGTCCATTTATATTTCAATAACCCCTGCCTTATTTAAATCCAAGACTTGTGCTCTTTAATGATTAACCCATTCCCACACAAACCAAAACTAGAATTGTCCAAAAGCAGAATTATACCCCCCCCACACACACACACACCAGTGTTTGTCACTCAAGTAGCACAGTTGATCTTAACTTACATTACCCCAAATTAACAGTGCATCTCCATGGGTCATGAACAATATGAGTTTAAAGTTTCAACGTCCTTAGTCAAATGGCTTATGATTTACAGCACAGAAATGGTTTTCAGTGAAAGTTGAAATGAGACCTTGAACTTTAACCTTGATCCTATAATAATAGGGCACCTCTGTGTGTCATTGGCAACAATGGGTTCTTGAGTTAGAGCAGGGAAACAAAAAAGTCTACGAAAGATGGACAAACAGACATGAAACCAATATACCCCCATATACCCCCTCTACTACATAGCAGAGGGTATATAAAAAATATAGAATATGAAGGAGTTTTTTCACTACCCACCATGTTTTCTTTCCCCAAAAACAAAAATACCTAAAACTCCATCAATTTTGAATTATCTTTAGCCACTCCCTTCAATTTGGACCAGTTAAAATTTGTTGTGTGGTGATGGGTTGAGTAAGTGAGCCATGTGACCAGAGTGGTATGCTTCACTTAAAGTCATTAAGTCTACCTCTATCACTGATCCATAAAGGGTGGACAGATAACATGGTCTAGAAACTCACATAAATTCAATTGGAGAAAATAACCAATAGATTTTCCAATCCCATGATTCTTGCTGTAGAAGTACAATCCTTAAATGGCTTTCAGAATCTTTAAGATGACAAGAATTTCAACAAATTTTGAAAACACAATCAAAAACTTGTTTTTTCTTCAATTTGTATATTGTCTTGCACACGTTCATTACATATCAAAACATCTTGACCTTGTGGATGGCTCCACCCTATACTTGACGTCTGCCTATTTTGTAACATGGTTCTTGTGTTCTGGGTCTCAGAAGTATGAGGTGGCTGATTTGTTAGAGTACGAAAAAGTTCTGTTACAGAGAGATACTGCCGATTTCTCTGATTGGATGGAGCGTCTCTGAAATCAGTTTGAGTTCTACCTAAGTGACTATCAGGTGTTGAGGGTGAGGCTTGTTCATTATTTACAGACATTTCTCTATCAATGTCTGTAACTTCATTGGCTTCAGTTCTTTTTTGTCTTTCAATTAGAATTCCAAATAAATGCCAACAAAACCACACTGTCACTATTCCAATTAGAAGAGCAAGTGCTCCAATTAGATATATAAATAAGTATCCATCAAGAATGTATACATCATACATGTCAGACCTATCTAAACCTTTCACAACTCATATAAGTATCAAATTATAATTTGTAAATATCTCAAACCATCATAAATTGTCCTGAATAGATAAGCACTTGCAATAAAGATAAAATGATGAGTCAATTGGAGTTAGTACCAATTTCAGAATGTTTAAATCAATCACTAGAATATTCATAATGTTCCGTTTTGAACTTATAGCATGTCAATACCAATTATATCAAGTGAAAATCATATTTAAATACTTGATCGGAAATAATTTGTCATCACAGTTTTTTATAGTCGTTTATTTCCTGGTTGAAATATGTTGGAGTTTAAGGCAAAAGGTATGAGTAAACTAAATACTTTCTTTTTTAATCAATAAAATCGTTTCAAAGAAAGATTATTACTGCTTTTTATATACCTTCAAAAATTGCATCAAATATACAGATGGTCTTATAATGGTTCATTTTACTAGAAATGAGAAAGACTATTATATCACTGATTAGCAAAAACCCTACATTTTAACATACTGAAAAAATCTATTCAAAGAGAATCCTAAGAAAAAAGGAGAAACTGCTTGTTCCCCTTTCCTCCCAAGGTTTATATCATGCTTATTTTTTGTTTCAATTTTAACATACTTTCCATTGCTGTCTGTAATTTCTTTAATTTTGGACCAGTCTCAAATTTTGTTGTTGTGTAATTGTTTTACTTCAAATCTCAAAACTGTTAGCTCTTAGCTTAGATAACTTAAGATAGGGATGTAGTTGCACTTAACTTAGTCAAGTTACTTTTTTTTTAAGAAATATGTTTAGAAAAAATATTTTTGATCTTCCTTTAATTGTCATACTATACCAGGAATATTCCTGTCTAGGACTGAAGCATAGACTAAGATCAGCCTACTCATATGTGCAGTCTGATCTTTAAGTCTACCATCTGTAAAGCCCCTTCAAGCAAGAGTTGTATATGAAATTAATTTTCAAAACATGACCCGAAACTAGTGTTTGCAATGCTTTCAACCTTTTGACTTTAGTACAAATTAAATCTAGAGCAGATAATATTGATATGACAGGCTTTAGTCTGTTCTAGGGAGACCTCTATTATCATCCACAAGTAGTCCATTTATATAATGTAATCATATAATTGTAATTTATACACAAATTTTAAATCAAAATAAGAAAATATTTTGTCAATCCCCAATGAGTTCCACAAACTTATTGACATAGAAATTCCATTTATCAAAATAACAAATTGAGAGGAATGTTATTTTATGGCAGATGATCCCCTGTCTGCCATCAGGTCAATAACATAAACCTATTACTACATAACAAAATACTTGACTGGTCTGAATAAAAAACAAGAGGGCCAGAATGGCAATAAAATCGCTCACCTGACTAATGTAAGATGATTAAAAATTTAGCCAACACTTTTGAAAAGGGTCACCCAAGGAATATTCATTTAAGTTTAGTTGAAATTGGCCATGTGGTTACTGAGGAGATGTTTAAAAATTTAAAAGTAAAAAAACTGCCCGCCCTGCCACGCCCATATTTGGGTGTCAATCAAAATTCTGCGAACACCTTTTGGATAGGGTCACCAAAGGAACATTCATGCCAAGTTTGGTTGAAATTGGCCCAATGATTACTGAGGAGAAGATATTAAAGAATTCTAAATAAAAAACTGCCCCAACCTGCCTTGCCCATATTTGGGTGTGAAACGAAATTCCATGAACAACTTTTGAAAAAGGGTCACCCAAGGAGCATTCATGCCAAGTTTGGTTGAAATTGGCCCAATGGTTTTTGAGGAGAAGATGTTTAAAGATTTCAAAGTCAAAAACGGCCACGCCCATAGTTGGGCATAAACCAAATACGCAAACAACTTTTTGTAAAGGGTCTTCCAAGGAACATTCATACCAAATTTGGTTGAAATTGGCCCAATGGTTACTGAGGAGAAGATGTTTAAAGATTTCAAAGTCAAAAACTGCCACGCCCATAGTTGGGCGTGAAACAAAATTCTGCGAACAACTTTTAAAAAAGGTCACCCAAGGAACATTCATGCCAAGTTTGGTTGAAATTGCCCCAATGATTCCTGAGGAGAAGATGTTTAAAAATGTCAAAGTAAAAAACTGCCACGCCCTGCCATGCCCATATTTGGGCATAAATCAAAATTCCGCGAACAACTTTTGAAAAGGGTCACCTAAGGAGCATTGACAGGCCAAGTTTGGTTGAAATTGGCCCAATGGTTCCTGAGGAGAAGATGTTTAAAGATTTCAAAGACAAAAACTGCCATGCCCATATTTGGGCATAAATCAAAACTCCACTAACAACTTTTGGAAAGGGTCACCCAAGGAACATTCATACCAAATTTGATTGAAATTGGCCCAATGGTTACTGAGTAGAAGATGTTTAAAGATTTCAAAGTCAATAACTGCCATGCCCTTCCCCGCCCATATTTGGGTGTGAAACAAAATTCTGTGAACAACTTTTGGAAAGGGTCACCCATTAAGAACATTCATGCCAAGATTGGTTGAAATTGCCCCAATGGTTCCTGAGGAGAAGATGTTTAAAGATTTCAAAGTCAAAAACTGCCATGCCCTGCCACGCCCATATTTGGGTGTGAAACAAAATTCTGTGAACAACTTTTGGAAAGGGTCACCCATTAGGAACATTCATGCCAAGATTGGTTGAAATTGCCCCAATGGTTCCTGAGGAGAAGATGTTTAAAGATTTCAAAGTCAAAAACGGCCACGCCCTGCCACGCCCATATTTGGGCATAAATCAAAATTTCGCTAAAAACTTTTGAAAAGGGTCACCCAAGGACCATTCATGCCATGTTTGGTTGAAATTGGCCCAATGGTTCCTGAGGAGAAGATGTTTAAAGATTTCAAAGTCAAAAACTGCCATGCCCTGCCACGCCCATATTTGGGGGTCAATCAAAAATCCGCGAACAACTTTTGAGAAGGGTCACCAAAGGAACATTCCTACCAAGTTTGGTTGAATTCCGCCCAGTGGTTACTGAGGAGAAGATGTTTAAAGAATTGTTGACGCCCTCCGACGCACAACAGACAAAAGGTGATACCAAAAGCTCACCTTGAGCACGTTATGCTCAGTCGAGCTAAAAATTCAGGCAAGGCCTTCTAATGCTGAGCCCAGAATATTCCTGTTTTTGGAGAAGGTAATGATATTTAAACCACCTATATGTCCCTTTCAAACCACAACTAGTGCTACTAATGCTTTCATCCCTTTGACTTCAATTGATTTTCTAACAGGATCTGATTCTGAATGACAGGGGCTAAAGTCTATTATGAAATTTGAATCATGATAAATACCACAAAGTATAGAAAACATTGTGAGATATTCTTTGTCCAGCAATTTCTCCTTTTCCCATTCATAATGTTTACTATGATATTACTCATCAGTGCTAAAATGCTAGATATTATATTGTAACAGCTGGTTAATCTATAATTCAAGTAAATCAATTACATATCAACCCATTACCTGACAACAAATTTTTAGACAGGTCTTCAAAGAAGTTTTAGCTAACAGTTTTTATAGATTAAATGTTAATATTCCTTGTCTTTTTTCTAGTAATTTCTTCAATTTTTACAATGTTTTCAACAATTTAGTCTAGACTCATAGAAAAGTGGGATTGAGTTTTAACGGGGTTCATTCCCAAAGTCATTTACCAGTGATATCCTATTAGTGAATCTTCAAGAGAAGATTATGCAAAACAGCCTGAATCAAACACATTTAGCACATTTATGTTTTAGCGAACTCACACCCCCCCCACACACACACACACACAAAAACCACAGCAATCTTTTCACCTAACCTTTGATACATCTAAAAATTTGATCTTAAGTTTCCTAGATTAGTACAAAAAGACTTTTAAAGCTAATATCAAATTTCTGAAAGATGTAATGGAGACAAATTTAATGTTCTGAACAAGTTTCAAGACGCTTCAGCTAAATTTATATAGTCTCTAGAGAACACACAAGATGGTGACAGAAAATGTTTGATAAATATTTTACAATTTACGTACAATCACTTTGCATTTTTCATTCTATGGTATTGACTGTAGGACCAGTTGTCCTACACAATCCTGCTTTTTAACCCATTCCCACTCGAGAAAAATTTAGACTGGTCCAAATTGAAAGGAGTTTCAGACAACATTTAAAATTTATGAAATTTTAGATATTTTCAACTTTCTGGATAGAAAACATTGTGTAAAATGAAGAAATTGCTTGTACAGGCAATTTCTTCATTTTACACAATGTTTTCTCAGTTGTTTTTCTTGAGGGGCATTATAAAGCGTCACCGTGTAGGAATGGGTTGAGACTCTCAGACATAATTTACAAGAATAAACATTGTGGGCAGGATCACAGGATTGCTTATAACAAGCATTTCTTTCTTTTTCCCAACATGTTTTCTGCTCTGTATGATGGTTAATCTTGAATTAAGAGCCATATTTAACCACCCATAAAAAGTATTTACCAAACTCTACCTTATGTTACAGTTATATACTATATACACTGTAAACATATTACTCAAATCTTTTGGCGAAACTGTAATCATTTATATCAAAACCTCCACCATAATTATAAATCCATCACTGAAAATTTACAGGTATGTAGAGAATCAATTTCCACAACAGTTTGCAACTAAATCACACAGATGATTCCTTATTCAACATAAAGCTGAAGATAAATACATGTCCTCACTATAACACTGTGATGTCCCCACACTGACAATACAGGTATTCAGTCCAGTAAAAATGTGAAATATGCATGAAAAACATGTATAAAGTTTCCTGTAGGATGTCTATATATAGCCAATGTCAACAGATTGTAGGTCTCACTTTAATGGACTTAGCAAAAGACTTCTTGAAATTTCAACATAAATTTGTTATTTTTCAATAAAACCCCTTGTTGTTAGTACTCCTTAGCCTCAATTTCATCGTTACCAACATTTTCAATTATTAATCTAATTCGAAATCAACTTAATCCCTCTGTCTGAAATTGTTACATACAAGACTTTTAACACATTGTCAGGTAGATTATTTCATACTGGGACACATTTATTTACACCTTTCCTTACTTTACACTATCATTGCTACAGGGACAAATTCTTTATTATCATTAATGAGTATAGTATGAAACACTTTACAACCCATATCCTACTTTACTTCTCACCAAATATAATTCTCACAATTAACCCAAGTCATTCAGAATATAATCCTTCTCTAAGAAATGCATCGAAATCAAAGGGCTGCAAGCATTCAAAGACCTAATTGTGGGTCAATATTTCTTTTGAAATCAAAGTTCTATAGTTGAAAGAGACAACAGGCTAAAAGAAGACTGAAAATATGTGCATGCATATCTTTGCCTATACCTCCTTCCAACACAGGAAGTATTCAGTATGGTAAGGGTTAACCCAATTCCAGCATACCAACTAGTCACAGTATGTTTCTGTTAGTAGGCAACATGAAAAGTTAAACAATTTCATTGCAAATAACAGAAAATCCATGTTTTTGTTGCAAATAACAGGAAAATTCACTTAACCCTTATCTTTTTGAGTAAAATTCTTGTTCAAAATTTCATTTAAATCAAAGGCCTGAAAGCCATGAAAGGCCCAAATTATTGGTCAATCTTTTTTCTGTTAATTCATTTTTGTAAACAACTCTGGCTGAAAACGTCAAGCAGGTGAGCAGGCTGATCTTAATCAATACGTCCTTTCAAACAAGTATTATTTCAGGATTAGCATGGCAAAGTTTAACCCATTATTAGACAGCCATTAAAATTGTATGAAATTTCAGATTTTTTCATCTTTCTAAACAGAAAACATTGTGGAAAATGAAGAAATTGCTTGTCATTTTATTTGAGGGGTGTCAAAAGCATCATTGTGTGGGAATGGGTTAAAAGAAACTATATATTCAATAAATAATAGAAACAGTTGATATAAAGAACTGCCGGGACTCCAAATAATGGAAATTCTGTGTACTATGACAGCCAAAATTTACTGCTATCAACAGTTGAAATAGTTCAATATGGTAAGAAACTTTGTAAGAATAAAGCAGAGTGCTAATTAAGTCACAAATTTCTCCATTTCATCTTTATTATATTAACTAATAAAATCAATCCAAATTGCTATGAAAAGTTATAAATATATTGAAGATAGCCATGAACCATCAAGGACATGGTAATTTTTCTTCCCACCATAATAGGTATTGATGGTAAACCTAAATGGCTTTACTACGGCAAAATCAAGCTCTAGTTGGTCGACCAGTGATATTCATGTATCTCTTAAATCGCGAGTCACCATTATAGTGCTTCAGGCAACAGACTGGTCAGCAGCTGTCATATATGGTCAATTGGTCACCTAGTCTTTGACCATAAAGTTGAAGTTTCAACCCTTAACCATGTTACAACCATTTGGAGACATTATCCTCAAGTAAGAGGAATAAAAGATAATGAAATATTACCTAAGCAAACAAAGTTTTTGCATGGTAAAGAACTTTTATGTCACAAATTAAAACCATAAAATTCCCAAAGTGTTTTGCAAAGCTCCTTGGGCAGCCTTATCAAGAACAAATATGGTAGCTTTGATTGACTGAATGGGGTTTCACACCTCTTTCAACAGTATTTAAGTCATATCTTGGTGGCTGGAGCACCTAACAATAAATTCCTAGTATTTCTCACACCAGAGTACTACCATTAAATAATTTTCTAGCCTCCAGCTGATTTCCCACTAAGGTTTAGGATTATTCATCCATTGGTGAGAGACAAATGTCGGAAAGAATATGTGCTGCCGCCAGGGATCTAACCCATGACATCCCATTATTGAAGATAAGAAGTCACAAATATGGTAGCATTACTCGCAATATCTCCAATTTGTAATCACATTAATCCATTTTAACCCTTGTCATGCTGAACCCTTACCCGTGTACTTTTCCTGCCAGAGAAGTTATGAAA
The DNA here is from genome assembly GCA_946902895.1 of Fragum fragum. Classification (NCBI taxonomy): domain Eukaryota; kingdom Metazoa; phylum Mollusca; class Bivalvia; order Cardiida; family Cardiidae; genus Fragum; species Fragum fragum. The sequence goes on along the minus strand of OX336376.1, from coordinate 49,074,183 downwards.
TTGATTTTCAAAAGAAATATTGATTATTGGATAACAAGTACTATATAAGTTCTTTCAGCCCTTTGATTAATGCAGTTCCAAAAGGAATTTTATATGGCATGACAAGGGTTCAGAGAAATATAGAATTCCCATCTCAGATATAGTTAAATATGAGAGGGTTTTTTACCAAAATTTGATATATCATGGTAATTAATTAGATGTTGACAAGCAAGGCATGAATATCCATATTTAGGGCTCCAAATATGTAAATTGAGAGATGCTGTTGCAAATTAAATCCTTAACTAAATTGCAAGTGTAAATTAGTGTAATCTTTCATGCCTATCCCATTACAAGACAAATTTTATACTGGTCCAAATTGAAAGAATGCAGACAACAATTTGAAGTTGATACAATTACAATTATTTTCTGTTTTTCTGGATAGAAAACACTGTGTAAATGTAGAAATTGCTTGATACAGTCAATTTCCCTATTTTCTAAACAGTTCTCCTGAACTCTTTTCTTGAGATGCATAAAAAGTGGAATTGTGGGGAAATAGGGTAACCCTGCTCCTCATGAATTTCCAGGATGCTAGATTAAAGTATAAAAACATTAGATGTTATTCTTTATGTAATCATAGGAGGGGTTGTGTGTTCTGGGTTAAGAAAACTATTGTATTACAAGGAAGGTGGCAAAGTTTTTCAAAAGTTAAAGATAATTCTCACTTACTCTAGAGGTTGTTGCTACAATGATTCTGCCTCCCTCTTGAATATAATCCAGCCGAGCTTGTGGTCGCTCGAATGGTTCTTGGGGATTATCATTAAAGTAATATCCCCTTGGTTGGGACCTCCTGGGTCTTTCCAAGAATAAATCCATTTCCTATAGCACAAAAGTAACCTCCCTTCCTTTTTCTCGTTATCTCCAATGAAAATCTGTCACAATCCAAACCTTGCTATCATCATTTGTCCCGGCGAGTTTTCTTTTTTTTTAAATATAGATATATTTTCTTCTAGAGGGCTTTAGGCTCTTAAATATATTATAGTTAACCCATTACCACACAATGATGCATTTTGACGACCAACAAATTAGGCAACCATTGTGTAGAATTAGGTAAATGCTTGCAACAAAAAATTTCTTTTTTTTTCCACAATGTTTTCTACCCAGAAAATTGAAACAAGGGGACCATGATGGTCCTAATTTGCTCACCTGAGGCATCTGCAAATTACAGTACTTTTTTGTATAAGAAAGACCAACTTGGGCCAAATAAATAAAACAATTATTTGATTTTCTGCACAGAACAAAACTATCAAGTAATGCTATACTATGAATATGAATGTCTTTGGCTTATAGTTTAATCAATTACCAAACTATTCTACCTTTTGACGCCTTTTAAGGAAAATAGGTTAAACAACATCGTAAGAAAGTTAGAAGTTAGTGGTTACAAGCAATTGCTCCATTTCTCACAGTGTTTTCTCCCTTAAAACCTCCTTGTATTTGAATTTCAATCAAGCTTTAACTACTGTCTGCAACATCTTTTAATGTGGACAAGTGTTAAGAGGAGAAGACTTTGAAATTGCTCTAATAGAGCATTTTACCAAGCTTTGGGCCTGTTTGACCCAATGTGTATTATTTTAGCAAAATTGGTAGAGAACAATCTGAATGTAGTATGAACAAAATATGAATGCATTGCAACTTATAAATTGAGAGAAAAAGATATTTGAACATGCTCTTATTGAGCATTTTTCATAACTTTGGATGCCTTAAGAAGGGCCATTTTTGTTCAAAGGGGTATAACTTCAATAAAACCTGGTAGATAACAATAATGTTATGCTTTGATTTTTATATAAATACTTTAGGCCCTTCATTAAGAATATTTTTTTCAAATTGAGCAATTTATGCAATTTTTCGAACCTGGAGGAGAGACAGATTTTATCCTAAGGGCATATTTTCATGTAACATAGTACAAAATTATTAAGTAATGCTAGATACCAAATATGAATATCTTTCACTTTATATCCAGGAGAAGACTTTTGAAGTTGCTTGAATTGGGCGATTTTCCAAATTTTTGACCTCTGGGGTAGGACCATGTTTACCCAAGGGCTATGATTTTAGCAAACATGGTAGAGAACCACTTGGTTATGCTAAATACCAAACATAAATGCCATAGACTTTGAGGAGAAGACTATTGAACATGGTCCAATTGAGCATTTTTACAAACTTTGGACACCCAGGAAAGGGGCGCATTTTACCCTATAGGCCTAATGTAATCAAAACTGACAGATAAGAGTCAGGCTATGCTTTGTTCCAAATATTAGTGCCTTGAAATGAAGATATTTTTTTTCAACTTACTCAAATATTGCTCTTTTCCCTGTTTTAGTCACCTATTGCAGAGCAAAATCACAATTTTAAGTGAAATAGTATATAAACATTTAGTTATGCTACAAACCAAATATGAATGTCCTAGGACTTATCGTTTAGGAGAAGTCTTTTTAACTTACTCTAATTAAGCATTTTCAAAACTTCGGACCTCAGGAGTGGGGCCATATTTGACCCCAGGCATTAAATTTTTTAAATTGTGGCAGAGAACCATTTCTTTAAGCTACATATGAAATATAAATGCCTTTGGCTTTGTAGTTTCTGGAAAGAAAAATCCAAAGATTTACTACTATATCCCATTTTCAAATGCCGCGGCAACCAGAGTTTTTCATAGAATGAAATTCTTTAAACAACTTTTGTATAGCTCATCCAAGGAACAACACTGCAAAGTTTCAGCTTAATTTGCCTTTTGGTATTGGAGGAGATGATTTTTGAAAAATTGTGGAAGGACGGTTGGACTGACGGGCGGACAATAGCTCAGGTGAGCTAAAAATCTAAAATTTCATAAACTTTGAATTGTTGTTTGCAACACCTTTCAATATGGAAAAGTCTAATATTTTGTTGTCAGGTAATAGGTAGTAAGAAATATCTTCATGCTACATGCACTGTGTCTTTAAAATAGTTTTTGAGTAACAGGAAAATGAATGAATTATTAACTACTTAATCCTGCTTAATCTTAATCCCAAAATGAATCAATGAGTCAGCCTGAGTGCAAGGCCAACTTATTAAATAACTTACAAAGATTAAAGATCACTGACTTTTGCACCAAATCTTGTAGTCATTCCTTAATATCTTTGTGTATTTACTTTGACAAATACTCAGACAGATGGCCAAGTTTAAATACCAAATTTATTCTTATAACCACCCATATTTTACTAAACAACAACTCCCAAAATTACTGCAAAATGAATCTGACATCTTTTTGCCTGGATTTATAGGGACAACAAGTGAGTCTAATAAAGGCCAACACTCTTCTAAGATTCAGCTTCCAAAATCATTTGATTGATTGATTGATTGAGGTTTATCGCCGCTTTCAGCAGTTTTTCAGTCATATCCTGGCGGCTGGAGCACCTAACAATGAATTCCTGGAATTTCTCACACCAGTACTACCACTACTTCTTTTCCTAGCCTCTGCTATCCCACTTGGGATTATGATTATCCACCCATTGGTTAGAGACAATTGTTGAAAGAATATTTACCGCCACCGGTGATCGAACCCAAGACACCCATGATTGAAGATTAGGAGTCTGGTGCGCTACCGACTGCACTATGACGGCGACGGATCCAATTATTTGATGTATGGCCTCAAGATAGTTTAAAATTCATCCCAACTTGATAAAAATGAAAATCCCCAAGGCAATAAATAACTCATTACACTCTTTTGTGGAAGTAATTCTCTGTTATTGACCTTGCACTCCTAAAAGCTTGCTCTTATATGTTATTCATTTATTATTTTAATTTGTCTAGATTGAATTTGTATCAAACTTTGTATATCATTTTCTGTATCTGTATTATCCTGTATATAAGTGATGGTCAGACATGATGTCAAGCTAGTCAAGATTAAAATCAGACATTTATTAATTCTTTTGACTATGGTGCAATATTGCAGACTTTCTCATTCCAATAAAGTATTTTTGGCTGTTAATTTTCTGGTGCTGATAATCAGAACAAAATCAACAATTGGCTTCCTAAAGATTGTAAGAGTTAATTTATGTCACTTCCAGACTATTTTGTATTCCCGGCTCACCTTCATACCACATGCTTCTATTAATCACCCAACCCATACCAAATAAAAGTTTCCAGTGTTCCTCTAGTGCTCACCTGAGTCAAGGACTCCATATGCTCAAATGTGTTTCCTCAAGTGACCCAATATAAATCTGATCCGAGATGTGGAGGAAAAATAATCTAATTATGTTGAAAGAAATTTGAATACATATGGAGCCACTCTTCTACTAAAACAATTTAGATTTTTTTCTAGATTTGATCAAGTGACCAAGTATTTGTACCTCAAGAGACCAAGTATCAAATTACTCCAAGAGATATTGAGAGAAATGTACCGGACTTTGCGGAGAAATAGTACAAGCAATAGTTCTCTAGGAAATGACATAGTTTTGAAAAAAAGGGAACAACATCAAACAGAGCTTATCACAATATTCTTGAGACTAACATACTGTCAAGATATCATAACTGGCCTAAAAATGTGGTCTCTAGAAAGCAAGCAATGTATCTTAAAGATATGACCTAGTGACCAAGTTTTTTACTCAATATAACCCAATATTGGTCATGTCGAATATGTTCCTGCAATGAATATTCCGATCAAATATCCAGACATTTGAGTCAAAATTGTGGTCTATATAATGAATTAGTGTTTTCTAAAATTTGACCCTGTGACCTATTTTTGACCCCCAATGACCCATCATCAAAATTGATATGAAGACAAATATTCTGATATCAAGACATCTGAGAAAAAATTGAGAGCAAACAAGGTGTTTCACAGACTAGACCTAAAGACCTGGTTTCTGACCTAAAGTGACCCAGTTACAAAGTCTTACAAGATATAAGGCAGACAAACATTCTGCCTAAGTATCAAGACATTATTTTGAGCCCAAAATGTGGACTCTAGAATACAAAAATTAGGGCATTGATATGACCTAGCGACATAGATTTTCACCTCAGATGACTCAAAATCCATGGACAAAATATTGTGAAGACAAATATCTAGACATTTGACCCAAAAAAGTTTTCCTATAGGTTCCTATATAGAGTGCAAATAAGGTATTTTTAAGATTTGACCAAATTTGAGGACATCTGAGTGAATATGTAGCCTCTAGAGTGCAAACAAGATATTGATGCACAATTGAAGAAGTACACAGCATGGTGACAAATCCTATCTTGAGCTAAAAATCAACCATCCTGCACTTGTCAAATGTCAGTATTCTAATAATTGACTGGGTGATTATAAGAATAAATATGGTAAATCAGAAAGTAAAAGAGCAGAAGATTGATACAATTGAAAAAAGAATGACATATGGGCAGTGTTGTAAAGATCAGATTGCATATGCATACCAGCTGATCTTTGCCTATAATGCTGCTTCTCAATATTATGTTACTATTCAGGATAAGCATGATGAGGGTCAGGATTATTAACAGAAACATTAGCACTAAACTTATGTTAGTGATCATAGAGATGTTAGAACTAGCAATTGTTTAGGATTAATCCAACAAAATTTTTTTGAACATCAATACAATGTAATTTTTAAAAAATGAGAACAGAAATTCTTTTTACATATATGATACTACTAATTTACAATTCTTGATGTTTTAGCCTTTTATTTTCTCTCTTTTAATTAATTCAGATTGAAGCCACTTCAGAATAAACTGTCTATTACCTATTTTACGAAAAACACGCATGAATATTCTTAAAAGTTAATTAAGAATAAATCATGATCGAAAAGAAATAGTCCTGCTAAGCACAAAGGTTTGCTATCAACTAATTTTTATTGAATTTAATACAACCAAATCCAAATTAATATCCCTTAACATTAATGTGTACCTTTAAATTGGTTTCTTGATATTGAAAGACAATCATAAATTAATCTTGTATGAATGACTAATTGCCATGCCTTTTAAAGTCCCAGTATAACTGGAAAGGTATAAAATCTAAAATATTCATCCACAAAATTCAGCCAAAATGTATCAAAAAACTTTTATTTTTCAAACTGAAAAAAATGCAAAACAAGCTAACATGGAAATTATTTAGTAAGCAATTTTTTTCTTAATATGGGTTGAAATTTTAACCCTTTTCACACTAAATAGAATCCTTAACACAATTTTGTTAAAATCAAATGGTTTGCAATTATTTAAAAAATTAATGAGATAAATAAAGCTCAGGCTTTAACAAGACAAATAGGAGGTCTAGCAGAGATCAGACTGCACGAATGGGTTCTTCTCATGACCATACAAATATTTTCAGCAAATTTGAGAAAGATTGAGTCATAATTGTGACCTCTAGACCAGTAACAAGTCAATATTAGGCCCCTTTTCCCTTAATATGGGTTTTCATGTTCCAATAATCAAAAGGGTCCTTCCTCATGACTTGACAAACATTTTCAGCAATTTTGAGAAAGATTGGGCCAAAATTGTGACCTCTAGTGTGGTAACAAGGAAATTGTTGACGACAAGCTAAATGGGTGAAGCATGATCAAATGACATTCAAGTATCACTAAGCATGTTGTGCTCAGGTGAGCTAAAAGTCATGCTCAAATAACTAATAGACATTAAGTTGTTAAAATTGAATTTAAGACTAAAAGAGACATGCTGCTCAAATAAGATAATCTTTTGAAGACTACAGTTATTTGTGGTATTAACCCTTGTCATGCTGAATAAAAATTCTGTTTGGAATTGTACCATACCCAAAAGACTGAAATCACTGGAAGCATTAGTTTCAGGTCCATATTTCATTTGAAAACTGATTTTATGAACAATTTTGGCTTGAAAATGACAAGCAGGAGCTGTAGACTAAGATCAGATTGCATATATGTGCAGGCTGATCTTTGTCTTTACCTCCTGCACAAACAGGAATATTCTGGGTTCAGCTTGACAAGGGTTATATTGTCCAAGTGTTACTAGGACTTTTACTCATTACCAGATGACAAAATTCTAGACTGGTCCAAATTGAAAGAAGTTGCAGGTGACAATTTCTAAGTGATGAAAGAAGCAATTGTTACAATTAATTTCTTCATTATCCACAATGTTTTCCAAAGTACATTTCTTGAGAGGCATCCCAAAGTGTCTTTGTGTAGGAGCAGGTAGAACTTATTTATGATGAATTTTAAAGACATTAAATTTCAACATTTTCACATGAAGGGTAATGGGTGCATTTCGATTATTTACTGATGGTCTAAATATTTAAGAAGTATCTATCAGATGCCATAGTGAAGATTACAATCAGACTGCAAATTCAGAGGCTGATCCGAGTCTTTACCTAATGCTGATTTATTATAATGTAAAGAATGCTACATATTGGGCAAATTGCTCTCATAATATATTAGAGGCCCACTGATTGAATTTTCTTTAATTCTCAATATTATTCTCCCTTTATATTAGTTTATAAGTCCAAAACATAGCCAATTTAATTTTGTCCATTGTTATACCCAATAACTGGTTGTATTGATCAATAAAGAATTAAAAATGTTCACACCATGTGTAAGGGACTACATCGATGATTTAAACTTTGAAATGATATCAAATAATTGCTGGATCATTTATTGTTGGGAGGTCAAAAACTATAAAAATAACAGAGCCATTTGAAAATAGCCCAGGTATATAACTGTGGCCCTGTGAAGTTCACCATTTACATTTTTTTTCAATCATATTTATTTTCTTTTGATGGTAAGATTTATATAACTGTCAGAATTCAAGATATTAAGTATCTTAACCCATTACCACACAATTTGACATTTTAATATGTTGAAGGAAAACATTGTGAAAAAAGAAGAAATGCTTGTAACAAGCAATTTCTTCTTTTTTCATGATGTTTTCTACCTAAAAAAGAATAAAAATTTAGAGTTTTCTCCCTCAGTGGTGAAACAGTTAAGATTATATAGATCAATACTTGTAATAAAAGCCGTGATGCCACAAAATATCAAAGTGTTAGCATGCAGACAACAACAACACCTATGTCTGATGAAGTTAACCCATTCCCACATAATCCCTCCTTTTTACACCTCTCTTAAAAAAGCTTTCAGAAAACATTGTTGAAAACAAGGAAATTGCTTGTTACAAGCAATTTCTTCATTATCCCTATGTTTTCTACAAAAAAATTTTTTTCCAACTTTAAATTGTGTCTGCAACTTCTCTCAAACTGAAATTGTGTTGTCTGGTACAGGATTAACCCTTTCCCATTTTTTTAATTTTAGACTTGTACTAATTGAAAGAAGTTGCAAACAAGAGTACAAGTTGGGTGCAATGAGAAATGTAACCATCCTGTGTGATAGAAAATATCGTGGAAAAAGGAGAAATTGCTTATTACAAGCAATTTCTTCTTTTCGACAATATTTCTCAACTATTAAATTAGAGGGATATAAAAACCAGGAATTGAGTAGGAAAGCAGCTCTTGAACAGAGTTTTATGAAAATTTGATAAAGGAAAAGTATCTGGTTCTCAAATAGTTATTAGTGTCATTTACTTTCTTCCTGTTAAATCTACTGAATTCCCTATAAGTCTAACCTTAAATGATATATATATCTTATGTCCTACTTTGAAATATCGGGATTTATCAGATGAGGTCGTTACAGGATTCCTCAGATAATGGTGATACTGACTGAATTACTAGGGGAAGACAATTACGCAATTGATGCATCATGGTAATAAGGCAATGTTCTGTGAAATCCAAGATAACATAATTTACCCGATAAATTCTGGTTCCATTTGGGTTGTACTTATTTGACGTATTTGGTGTTACAAAAATGAAATTTACGTCTATTCTTCGTTTTTTTCAGTTTATGAACAGCCATTTTCATACAAAATCAGATTTTCTCCGAAACTGAATTAAGCTAAATAAGTTTTATCAGTGATATCTAGGATTTCTCTAAAAGGCAAGCTAGAAAAGACATCTAAGATATAATCTTAAATCAGCAAAAATATGTGAACCAACAAAACATTGTACTACCTTAGAAAGGTATCAATTTCTAGTTTAGCAATGTTGTAAACAGTTTTCACATGGCCTGGTACAATTATAGTTATTAAGAGATAATATTTACAAAAATTCCAAAGAGGTTTTGATTTACAAATCTGTCATTGTCATGACCCTTAAACCTTATTCAAGGTGTACTGATCAATTGAGTGGAGATCTAAACCATACACAAAACGGTGCAAAACAAAATAATGTATGAACCAAAGAATTAAGTTTTCACAGCTGATCCAAAGATCATTTTTGTACATGCAGGCAAAGATAGACAAAGACCAGTCTGCACTAATGTCATATTCTTATCTTCATTTATAATACCTGTATTTCTTGTGATTACTTCATGATTAATGTTGAAAGCATTGAACGTTTATGTGCTAATATGTGTATATTTTGCTCATTTTTTATTGGTGCCCTGCATTAAGCCCTCAGGGGATGGTTAGATATGAAAACTGGATACAGGGTGAAGTTATTGAAAGCTCTGCCTGGTTCCAATCTCCCATTCTAACACTTATGTCAACTCAATGACATAGTCTGCGATAAAAGAGAACATTTTATTTGAAAAGTTATTTCCGAAATCCATTAAATAGTAGTTAAAGAATTCTACAGTTCTAGAACTAGTTCTTGAAACAGTTCTCAAACTTGTTCTTTAACCGTCTCTATAACTAGTTCTAGAACATCAAATTCTTGAACTAGTTCTAGAACATTCAAGATCTGGAACAATGAGTTCTTGAATGGCCATTTAACTAGAACACTCTAGAACTGAGGTTCTAGAGTGTTCAAGGACTACTTCTTGAACTTCTGTGCAGGGGATGTTCATACAGTCAAGGTTATCCCCTTATAAATGCATGTGTGAAATATGAGCACCCTAAGATGAACAAAAGTTGCTGGCAGACAACATAGCATGCCCTTTTGGGTGATATATGTGGTTAAGGATTTTATAGCAGGTTAACCCTTGTCATGCTGAACCCGGAATATTACGGTTTTGGCAGGAGGTGTAGACCATGATCAGCCTGCACATAAGTCTACACCTCCTGCTTGTACTTTTTTACCAGAGTTATTTATGAAATTGATTTTTTAACAACAAGTTCTATAAATGCTTTCAGCCCTGTGTTTTTTTACAGCAATTCAGTGAGGTAATTTATACAGCATGACAAGGGTTAATGGTCAAGGTCAAAAGATCACTGGAGGTCTTTGTCTCAAATAAAAGCCTACCTTCTGATGAATACATGTGTTAAATGAACCCCCTAGGCTGAACTGAATTGTCGCAAAATGGACTCATACACATATCCCCCCCCCCTAAACACCCCCAGCGCTTTGTATCTTAAGTAGGACATATGACCTACATTAAGCTAAATCCAGGGTTCATTCCAGAGCTCGCCCATGTGCCATATTTATTACAAATGGCGCACAGACAATCCAACGACATGCAGACCTAGCTAACAAATTTTCTGGAAAAAAATTAGTAATTTGTTCAGTATAAAATGCTCGAATTCACTAACCGAGGACAGTCTAGTAACAATTTATCGATTGCAGATTGGTCAATTGTTCTTTACTATGTTTACCGTCAGGACAATGTCTGTTAAACTAAAGCAGACAATTTTAAGACTTTTTCTGGAGTAAGAATAAAGGATTACAATAATTCTGAAATTCCATCGTCAGACAACATCTGTGACCAAATTCCATCAACTAGCAGCCATTAACCAGTTGAAGACAAAACTGAATCTTAACTCGGTCTGAAAGAATCCTGTTATTTCACAGTTAGTGGACTGGTTAAGAAACTTTTCATGGCAGTCTTACGAAAATATAATGCCCTTACCAAAGGTGCCAATATTTTCCGAATGAATACCATAACACAACACTCAGGGAGTAATGATCCCAAAAGTGCCGTTTTTGCAGAAATTATTCAGGCCTGATTTCGTCCCAGCTGTGAAAAAAGTTGTCTCCAAAAAATGACATGTTCTTTCTAAGCTTTCCGTGGTGTCTATATTTGCCAAGTTTTGGGTAACTTTTTACCTTAAGAATGCATGGCCCCAAAAATTTCAAAATGGCCCCTCTTTTTTCCACTGAGGGGGCCATGTGGCCCTATGGTTTTCATTCCTAGAATGAACCCTACTAAAAGTTTAATTGTGACCTACATGACCCCAAAACATCAGGGCACCTCCTTGGGTTATGGACAACATGTGTGTAAAGTTTGAGGATCCTTAGGGTCAAATTGCTTTACAAGTAAAAGCATGGAAACGGTTTTCAACCAAAGTTCAAATGTGACCTTGACCTTTGACCTATATTACCCCTAAAAAATAGGACACTTAACTGAGTCAAGGATAACATGTGTATAAAGCTTCAAGGGCCTTGGTGGATTGATTCTTGAGTTAGAGCATGGAAACTGTTTTCAACCAAAATTCATTTGTGACCTTGATCTTTGACCAATGTGATGCAAAAAAGGGCACTTCCCTGGATCATTAGCAACAATTGTATGAAGTTTCAAGGTTGTAGGTCAATTGTTCTTGAGTTAGAGCACAGAAACATACAAGAGGACCATGATGGTCCTAAATCACTCCCCTGAGTATGATGGTTCATGGCTTTATGATATTTACAAAATAGCAATGCCCCCTGTCTAATAATTTTGGAGAAAATGTTACAGGATTTTCTCTTTTAATCATAGGAATATTGATGATCCAACCATATGGTGCTAATTTCCTGAATATGGTAATGCTTTGAGGTATAGACATCAATACCTACCAAATATAAAAAATGACCAAGATAGAAAAATTCATAGATTTTTTTCTAAGTTTTTAAATGGGTTAAAGGTCAGTCACAGGGTCACACGGTTAAGGTCAAGCCGCCTGGGTTGAAATATGACCAATATGGAAAAGGAGAAAAGTTTTAGGTTAAGGATTTTTCAGTAGGCCCAAGGTCAAGGTCACAGTGCCAAAGACCTTTGTAACAAGTAACCCTATCACCTGATGAGAGTACATTATGAAGTATGGTGGCCCTAGGTATTAGCATTTAGATATTATGAGCAAGGTTAAATGTTCTTGTTAAAGTTGTTTTAAGTAGGCCAAAGGTCAAGGTCTCAGTGCTAAGCACATTTATCAAAGGTGAAAGTCTATCCCCTGATGAGAGTACATATGAAGTGTATGAGCATTCAGATATATGAGAAAGCCTAAAGTTTTGGGTTACAGTCTTTAAAACTGGGTCAAGGTTACAAGGTCATTGATCTAAACTGGATGCCTATCTCCAGATGAGTGTTTCTGTAAAATATAAAACTTCTAGGGTAATTTCATATAGATAAAAAAAACTTTAATCAAATACAGATATTGACACTGATGCCAACATCCAAGAGTATAAAAATAGTTCTTGGGAAACTTTTGTCCCAGGCAAGCTAAAAATGAGTAAGTTCATGGAAAGCTAATTCTTCAACCAGAGGAGAATGACACTTAAAAATAGTGTCCTTGCAAAACATAAACATTAGGCCAATGTATTTTTTATGTTCAAGTACAAATGAAACAAAACTTAAAAAGTTTGTGAGACAAAATTGATAGATTCACTTGTTCACAGAGTCAGACAGGCTGATTCCAGTATATATATATATCAAAGGGGCACATAGGGTTCATAAATCTGTTACTTCAGTACAAATATGTAACCCATCTCACTCCTAACAATTAACCCAAAGCAGACAAGACTAGATTAAATGAGGTTTAACCTATTCCCACACAATAAAATTTTAGACCAGTCCAAATTCAAAGAAGCTGCAGACAACAATTCTAAGTTAATGAAGTCTTTGTCATTGGGGGTAGAAAACAATACGGAAAATGAAGAAACTGCTTGTAACAAGCAATTTCTTGATTCTCCACAATGTTTTCAACGCTTTGATATGTAGGGTTGTTTAAAAGTGTCATTGTGTGGGAATGTGTTAAGATGAAAAAGCCTACTGAAGGTCACATGTACTAAAATAATCTTTTAACTAGTGATTGAATTGGAAAAGATGAGGTATTTATGATTTTAATATTAATGCTCACTCAATACATTGTACATTTTATAGAAGGTTTTATTTGTTTTCAGTTCAGATAGTAAGTCACTTAAATGGAAATTAAATATTTGCATGAACAATGTGACCAGCAGTACCCTATATCTATTCTTTGCTTTTTCTAGTGATCAAATAGCTGTTGCTTTGTTTTACCTATTAAAACCATAATAAGAGCTGTCAGTGGTCAGCAATGCTACACTGAGTGATCGATCATAGTTACAGCAATTCAATGTTTGCTTAATGCATAATTACCAACATTAATTTTAAACTGGTCCAAATTGAAAAATTTATTTATTTATTTGACTGGGGTTTTACGCTGCTTTTAACAATCTTTCAGTCATATCGCGGCAGCTGGAGCACCTCACAATGGATTCCTGGTATTTCTCACACCAGTACTACCATTACATCCTTTTCTAGCCTCCTGCTGCTATCCCACATAGGTTTACGATTATCGACCCATTGGTGAGAGACAAATAGTCGGAAAGGATGAGTGCCGCCGTCGGGAATCGAACCCGGGACCTCTAGATTGACAGTCCGACGCCCTACCAACTGCGCTATGACGGCGGCTCCAAATTGAAAAAAGTTGCAGACAACAAATTTTAGTTGGTGACATTTAGTTATTTTTTCTTCACTTGTCTAAAGTTTCAATTTACCTTAAGTCATAATGGAGATGAAAAAAGAGTTTTGCACTTAAAATTGTAAGTTCAAAAAGGTTAAAAACTGCACTAAAGTGAATGTCAGAGTAATGAATATTTGCCCAAGAGTTTAGATTGCATGTAAAACTTTAACCAAGACTGTTGGAGTCCAAAAGCATAAAAAAATCTACTAAAATGAATGTCAGTAATAAATACAATGTGTGTATTTGCTAGGGGGTTGATATTATGGTCACAGAGGTACCGTATTTATTCTAATAATCGCCCATATTCTAATAATTGCTCAACCCCTAAAAATGAGGTCAAAATTGGCCATTATTTGGCCGATTTTAAGAAAAAATATATGATTCCAATAATGGCTCACCCCCTTCCCCATCAAAATTCAACTCACATACTATATCCGTTATGAAAAGAGCTTCCTTATTTCTTTTTTTCAGAAAAAGACGCAAAGCTGCTTTTTTTGCCATATGTCTGTAAATTTTATATTTACACGGTACTTCTATACCACCACCTTTCACAAATGTGCCACCCCAAGACGGCCGTGGAGGTCCAGTTACCTCAGCCGAAATATTTACACAATCGTCATTTATGAGTTTAGTAAAGAGATGACAAAGTTCTTCTGGAACATGACCAATAACCACTTCTTTCTTTTTCACAATGATCGCGGATTCACTGTTTTCATTGTCTGGCTCTGGCAAGCAATCTAACATTGTACCGATAGGAAAGTCATTTTTATACACATGGTATCCTTTAACAGCAGATTTAATTGACACTAACATACGACTCACCATTACTAGACGATATTGACCTCAATACAAAGCGCCAGGCGTTTCTAAGTACAGGTCACATGTGACCTATCAGATTACGTCACAACATGCCAAGTATTGGCGGCAAAAACTCCTGGGATCCATGGGGGTACACCTTTTTCTTTTCGCTTGGATGCTTTTATCTTTAATATCTCGTATCAAGTCATCATAGAATCATATTATTGGACAGTATTAAATCTGTATTTAACGATCAATCACGTAGTGGAAAAATGGGCATGAAAGCCAAACAGTTCTGCTTGAACTTCCGTAAACGGACTGCAAATGCGACAATTTAACCCATTACCAGACGACAAAATTTTAGACTGGTTTAAATTCACAGAAGCCGCAGCAGACGACAAGTTTAAGTTGATGAGAAATTATAAACCGATGTCTTTTTCGAAAGAAAATAATACGGATAATGAAAAAATAATGTTTTCAAAAGCCTTCTCTCTTGAGGGTGTCATAAAGTGAGACTGTGTGGGAATGGGTTAATAGCACCATGATATAACGGTTCTGGTATCCATCACTTTTTATGTTCTTCTTCTCTACCATTGTTTTCCTTACCCCCCACACCGCTAAAAAGGCTTTTCTATAAAGGATTGGAATTTGAAGGGGCATTTTATGACCCCTTTTTAAGTAGGAGTGGAAAAGTAGCAATTGTGTATGTAATTATGTTTTCAGCTTCTCCCCCCCCCACCCCCCGATCGCGTTTTTTTTTGTTCAGTTAATTGTTAATTGTAAATGACTTACAGCGTTTTGATGTCAAACATGTATAATTATATACAAGATGATGTTACTTACCAAATTTGGTAACTCCCCTTACGGTTACTGAGTTTTGCAATTTTAAATTTTGACTACTCCCCCCCCCCCCATTAAGAAGTTCAAAATGGCATAACTCTGAAACTAACGACTGGATCATGATGAAAATTGCAGGTGCACAATTTCATATGATAGGAAACAACCTGATAAAATTTCAGCAAAATTGGTCAAAAAATGTGGGAGGAGAAGAGGACACAAAATTATGTCCCCCCCCCCCCATTAAAAAGTTCAAAATGGCATAACTCTGAAACTAACGACTGGATCAAGATGAAAATTGCAGGTGCACAACTTCATATGATAGGAAACAATCTGATAAAATTTCAGCAAAATTGGTCAAAAAATGTGGGAGGAGAAGAGGACACAAAATTATGTCCCCCCCCCCCCATTAAAAAGTTCAAAATGGCATAACTCTGAAACTAACGACTGGATCAAGATGAAAATTGCAGGTGCACAACTTCATATGATAGGGAAACAACCTGATAAAATTTCAGCAAAATTGGTCAAAAAATGTGGGAGGAGAAGAGGACACAAAATTATGTCCACGGACGGACGGACGGACGGACGGACGGACGGACAACCTGATTCCAGTATACCCCCCCATAACTTCGTTGTGGGGGGTGTAATAAGTTGCAGAAGACTCTTCAAAGTGAATCTAAATTGAAAAACAGGTATAGGATAGAAAATATTTCGAGAAAAGAAGAAATCTCAAAAGGGTTGATCCATTACAATACAACAAATATGACACAGTCATAAATAGAAAGATTGGTTGATTTAATGGGATTTAACGCCACTTTTAACAGTATGTCAGTCATGTCTCGGCGACTGGAGCACCTAACAATGGATTCTTGGTATTTCTCACACCAGTACTACCACTACATCCTTTTGTAGCCTCCAGCTGCTATCCCACATAGGTTTACGGTTATCCACCCATTGGTGAGAGACAAATGTCGGAAAGAATATGTGCCACCGCCGGGGATCGAACCCATGACCTCCCATTATTGAAGATTAAGAGTCTGATTCACTACCGACTGCGCTATGATGGCGGCTCATAAATAGAAAGACAAGAAAGGCGGCATTTCATACCTAACGTTATTACTTTAAAGTATTTTTTTCATGGACAGAAACTATCTTCTCTTTTCACACTATGTTTTCGTAGATAGCTTTCCTTATTGGCAAGCAGTCAAATCGGAGACTGGGCCAATCATATTTATTTTGTTCCACCAACTAGTATGACTGAATATCCTTGATATCAAGAAAGATTGCTATTTTGATAGTGAAAATGTATTCCAAGTTTCAAGTGAATGTGTTCAATAATACCAGAAATATTACAAAATTTTGACGTTTTCGACAATGACGTAGACAGCAATACCTCGTTTTTTCTCCGAAAACAGCTAAGCTAAAGCCATAGACTTGTCCGATCGTCAATAAAGAAACCCCTCTTTCGCCCCGTGTCACATTGTCAAAGTTCCAAGCTTAAGTTCTAAAAAGTTTTTGGATATTGATTTTAAACATGGGAAAATACAGCACGTTCAGTGTGAAATTTAAAATCGCAGTTGCGAATTATGCGAAGGAAAATACCATTTCGGAAAGTAGCAGGAAGTTTGAAGTCGATAGCGGGTCAGAGAATGGATTAAGCAGTATAAAGAGGGGCAATTCAGAGATTGCGGGTTCGAGGGGGCGGAAGGAAAGTTAGAAATGCCCAGGTTGACATCGAGAATTTTTGAATGGTATAGCGAGAAGGGCGACAGGAGTAAGAGTAACTGGAAGGCAGCTTTTAGTTGAAGCACAGCGACAGTTTATAGCCAGTCGAGATCTGACATTTAAGGCAAGTTAGGGGTGGCTACAGAAATGGATGAAGTGGCATACAGTATCAATGAGAGAGAAGACGACAGTCGCTCAGAAAATGCCAGTACATGTGGAAGATAAGATATTGTCATTCCAGTGTTTTGTTATAAGGATGAGACGGTTGCGCGACTATCCTTTGAGCAATATTGGTAATATGGACAAAACAGCCGTTTTCTTCGATATGCCGGGGAATTCTACTCTACACCAAAAGGGGGATAAGTCTGTTATCATAAGTACCACTGGACATGAAAAAGACAAAGTAACTGTAATCCTTGCAGCTATGGCAGACGGGCGCAAGTTGCCACCTGTTGTCGTTTTGAAAGGGAAACGAGAACCATCTGCTGCAGATCTTCCGACCGGATTTTTTTGTAAAAATGTCGGACAATGGATGGGTTAACGAACTTATAAAGTGGTGGGTAAAGCAGGTTTAGCGATGCGGAGATAGCCGGAAAATGCTAGTGTGGGATTCTTTTCGGGCACATAGAACAGAAAATGTTAAAAAACTCATTTCACATAGAGGTGAATTTTGGGCCAATACCGATATGGTCGTTATCCCTGGTGGCTGCACTGGTCTACTACAGCCAACTGATGTTAGCTGGAACAAACCTTTTAAATCTTACCATCAAGATAAATGGGATAATTGGATGGTCAACGGGAGTCATACTTTTACTCCAGGTGGAAAAATGAGAAAACCAACTACATCTGTTATATTGACATGGGTTAAGGAGGCTTGGGACGACTTACCAGATCAGATGATCATAAAAAGCTTTAAGAAGGTGAGAATATCAAATGAAATGGATGGGACTGAAGATAAAATGTTGTGGAATGCTAATGACAGCAGCAACGACGACGAAGAATTGGAGTTTCCAGGTAAATAAAGCTAGGCTTATCCTTTTCCTTTCTATGTGTTAATCCCTTTGCAAAATTGTGAAAACAAAAAAAAATTAGACCTGTACAAATCAGAAGGGTGTAAATTGATATCATGTACCAAATTTTAGACTGGACCAAATTCCAAGAAGTTGCAGACGACAATTTTTTGTAAGTGAAATTTCAAAAACTCCTGGGTAGAATACAATATGGATAGAGAAAAAATAATTTTCTTCATTTTCCACAGTTTTCCAAAACTTATTTTCTTGGGAGATTTAAAAAAGTGTCATCGAGTGGGAATGGGTTAATACACCGCAAGCAGTTTCTCCTTTTATCACATTTTTGTTTTTAAACTATCATCTCGGGCCCATGCTAAATAGGCTTATGGGGAGAAGGAACACACTTTAAAATTCATGTATAAATATCCGCTTTATGGTTGATGATATATATTTTCTAGAAGTGATTAAATCTAATTTTTAACCATGAGTAATCGATTCGCGATTAAAACGGCAAAAGACCCCCAATACGTAAGACCTCCAACAATAAATACCCGACATTATTGCGTAAAAAGACTACCTGGTCTATACAATCAATTACAGCTTTTTAAATGGAATCGTCCATTGGCAATCAATATGTCGTAAATTCGTGTGGTAACAGTTGAAAATTGTCACCGTGAGACGATGAAATGTTGGAATTATTAATATTACATGTTGCATTTATCGATGTTCTATTTATAGTGTATTGATTTCTCTCAACTACGGCAGAGACTCTTGTCTTTTTCATCCCTATTGGAGAACTAATATTTCATTTGACTCTTACGGGATTCGAACCTACGCAGGTACAGCAACGCCGCCTAGAGCTGAAATGTCCGATGTCTTTTAACCTCTGCATTTATTGAAATAACACTTAACGATTAAACATGCGTGCTGACATAATATTTCATGGTCGTTTACTGATTTTCTTCAGGCTTCGACCAAATTGATGTTGAAACGGCCCAACGGACGTACGAAAACGTTCAGTATGATGCGGAGGAGGAAGAGGAGGAATATGCAACCGACCAGGAGTAGAGTTACAAGTAGCCTGCACAGATAAAAAGTTCGAATGATCTTGTACAGGGAGTTTAATTAAATGAATAATGACGTTTTAATCTCTTATTTTCATTGTAAATTTAAATTGGTAATGATACTTATTGTTTCAGAAAACGGCTAAGTTTAACACTTAACATTTTTGTTTTTAGTTGTGTACCGTGAAAGGGTTGCAGACATATAAAAAAAAGTACAAGTCAATTTGCAAAGCAGTTAACCACAGATATCAATTATCACGAAAAGAGGAGACATCTCTCGTTCTTAGCCATTTGTTTGTAGGTATTAAATTTGGTAACTTTAGCTTCGGTAATCTAAAGTAACTGTCTTTTGGCCGTCCACAAGCATATTTCTCATTTCCATCCACTGTCTCGATTATTTAAGAACTGATAAAAAAAGGAAAGAAACAGATTATAAATTTGAGGAGCATCACACTTTATAATTACCAGTCTAGACAAGGGTGATATTTCCAATCTATTTTTTGGCTCGTGTTTACCTTACTTACAGGTTACCTACCTGTAGCTATTGCTCCCATTAATCATCTTGAAATCCTGATTTGCGGTATTGCTTAAAAATCAAGCAAACAACTTTGAAAATATTGAAAATAATACAACATCTAATTGCAAAGAGTGTCCCTCGCTAGTTTGACGTCATAATTTAAGCCCACTAATAACGCCGCTTTCTGGATGCATGCATGCTAGCTTACCAGGGTTTTTTTTATATGATGTTTCAAAAGGGAATGTCGAAATATCAGCCGTGTTTTAATTAAAATGCTTTAGTTTTCTTTGAATTACTTCCATTGTTAGCCAATGATCAAAATTTCACATTTCAACTTACCAATACCTCCAATAAACGCCCACCCCATTCTTCGTCAATGGGTCCTTTTCTAATAATCGCCATAATTTGTATTGTTTCAGAGTAATGGAAATAGAGGGAACAGATAAGACAGTTGCGCTTAAAATGTTTCCAGAGGAAAACACCATTCATAAATAAGACATCAGAAACAAGAGGACCATGATGGTCCTAAATCGTTCACCTGAGGCATCTCCAAATTACAGTACTTTTTAGCATAAAAAAGACACAACTTGAGCAAAATAAATAAAAGATATATAAGATTTTGGGCTTTGTACAAAACAGTCCAGTAATGCTTTACAATAATAATGAATTCCTTTGGCTTTATAGTTTAATCCATTACCGAACTATCCAAGACTTTGTCACCCTCAGGGAAAACAGGTTTGAAAAATACGTAGTGAGAAAGGAAGTGACAAGCAATTTGTCCATTTCTCACAGTATTTTCTACCTGAAATTCTTTGTATTTAGATCTCAATCAAACTCTAATTACTGCCTGCAACTTCAATGGGTGTAATTTTAGCAACCTTGGTAGAGAACAATCTGGATGTACTATACATCAAAATATGAATGCATTACAACTTATACATGAGGAGTGGAAAATATTTGAACAAGCTCTTATTGAGCGATTTTCATATTCTTGGATGCCTTGGGAAGGGCCATGTTTGTCAAAAGGAAATAAACATGGTAGATAACAATAATGTTATCCTTTGTTTTTAATGTAAATGCTCTGGAACCTATATCTAAGAAGAAGAATTCTTTCAATGCAATTTACGCAATTTTCAACCCCAGGAACAGAGACATTTTTTATCCTAAGAGCATATTTTCCTGTTACGTAGTACAAAATTATTTAGTCATGCTACATACCAAATATGTATGCCCTTCACCTTATTTTTCAGAAGGAGAAGACTTTTGATGTTGCTCTAATTGGGCGTTTTTCAAAAAAAATTGACCTCTGAGGCAGTGCCATGTTTTATCCCAGGGCTAAAATTTTAGCTAACATGGTAGGGAACCATCTGGATATGCTATATACAAAATATGAATGCCTTAGACTTTTTAGATTGGGAGGAAAAGACTATTGAACATGGTCTAATTGAGCATTTTTACAAACTTTGGACACCCAGGGAAGGGGTGTTTATTAAACTACAAGCATAATTTGATCAAAACAGATAGATAACAGCCAGGCTATGCTACATTCAAAATATAAATGCCCTCCTCCTTAAAATGAAGAATTTTTTTAACATATTCCAATTTTGCGTTTTTCCAAATTTTGGACCCCTAGTACAGAGCCGTTTTTGACCTGAGGAAGACAACTTTTAGTGATATGGTACAAAACCATCTAGTTATGCTCCACACCAATTATGGATATCCTAGTCCTAATACTTTAAGAGGAGAAGTCTTTTGAAATTGCTCTTATTAAGCATTTTTCCTAACTTCGGACCTCAGGGGCGGGGCAATTTTTTACCCCAGAGATTAAATATTTAAAAAAACTTGGTTGAGAACCATATGATTAAGCTCTATATAAAATATAAATGTAGTCTGTTAAAAAAAGACAACAAAGATTTTCTAAAATTTCCCATTTTTATATGCCGCAGTTACAAGAGTTCACGGAATTAAATTCTTTTTAACAACTTTTGAAGAGCTTCACCTAAAAAACATCCCTGCAAAGTTTTAGCTTGATTGGCCTACTGGTTTAGGAGGAGAAAATTTTTAAAGATTTTTACAGATTTACTTAAGATTCCCATTTTCACATGCCCCAGCAACCAGAGTTTTTGACGCTATTAAATTCTTTTAACAACTTTTGTAGAACTTCACCCAAGGAACATCCCTGCTAAGTTTCAGCTTGATTGGCCCACTGGTTTAGGGGAATAAAAAGATTTTAAAGATTTTTACAGATTTACTTAAGATTCCCATTTTCACATGCCCCAGCAACCAGAGTTTTGACGGAATTAAATTCTTTTAACAACTTTTGTAGAACAAGGAACATCTCTGCAAAGTTTCAGCTTGATTGGCCTACTGGTTTAGGAGGAGAAGATTTTTAAAGATTTTTACAGATTTACTTAAGATTCCCATTTTCACATGCCCCAGCAACCAGAGTTTTGACGGAATTAAATTCTTTTAACAACTTTTGTAGTACTTCACCCAAGGAACATCCCTGCAAAGTTTCAGCTTGATTGGCCTACTGGTTTAGGAGGAGAAGATTTTTAAAGAAATTGTGGACGGACGGACAGATGGACGGATGGACAGACGGACGGACAGACGGATGGACGGACGACGGACAACGACCGATCACAATAGCTCACCTAGCACTTTGTGCTCAGGTGAGCTAAAAAAGTAGTCTAAGATAATGTCATTTTCAATCTGTAGATGACGTCATAATGCAAAAAAACATAATAGAATGGTAAAAGAAGAAATACAGATTTTTTTATCATTTCAAAAAGTTCATGCAATAAAAGATATGTATATGATAAAAATGGAATATTAATGCTATAATTGCAATACAACATCTTGAAAAAAGCATGAACTTCAAATTGTCATCTTCATCTCCCTTCAATTTGGACTGGTCTAAAATCCTGCTGTCTGGTAAGGGTTAAAGGTAGGTATCGATATTTTTTTTCATGTCACAGATTTTGAATAATCTTATTCCCTCTCATAAACTATTTTAATACAATATTCTGAAAAGTAGTTTTGCTTAAATTAGAGGTCGTTTATCTGAATAAATAAGGATATTTCCCTGATAGCCTACGTAGGCTGTTAGTTTATTTCAAGATTTAGCCAAGACAGTTGCAAATAATATTGGGTCATTCACATGGTAGGTATAACCGTTGGAATCCCGTATTCAGTTTGAATTTGCTCAAACAAGGTAATCAATAGGTCATCAACATGTCATTAGGATTTATGTTCACTAGCCGGTCTTAATTTCTGTAAAGATCAGTCCAAAACTGTCATAAGAATTTATACGAATATAGACACTTTCTATAGTTTTGCACAAACCATTTGATGTGACATAATCTAGGACATTGATTTTTTCGCTAGTCAATTTGTTACCTTCCTTTGACTTTGGGTCATATGTAAATGAAGTCATGCCGTGTCGACACCGAATTCTATGATATCTAAAAGTGACATGGAATTCCACTGAACCATTCCTATATTACAGAAAAGGGTCACTTTAAGTCTATCAGATTACCGCGAAGACAATATCCGACTCAAACTTAAGTAATAAGCGTTCACTTTAGTGCATTTTTTGGCGATTGCAGGCCTCCTAGCAGGCCAAAACAAAAATAAAGGTTTTTATAAAGGCTCCAATGTATGAAAATAAAGGCCTTTTAGTGTAAAATATGAAAAAATAAAGAGTGAATAAAGTCTATTTTCGTCGAAGTTCTCATTTCTTTATTAAACCCACAGTCATACCAAAGTCATTTTTTGATGTTATATACTGTTTGAATTATGCAATATAATACATACCTATTTTCTCTGCATATTTATATCATACATAGCTCCTGATCTACAGTGTAGGAAAATGCAGAACAAAATCCATTACTTGCTTTAAGCAACCAGTCAGAGCAAATATAAAGGTTTTGAGTGAGAATTACAGGCTATTTTGGCGTTTTAAAGGTTTTCTGGGGAAATGTAAAGGTTTTAAAGGTTTGCTCTGAAATTAAAGGTTTTTAAAGGTTTTAAAGGTTTCACTAGGAGTCCTGCGATTGACAAATTTTTTTTATCAAAGTTTAAGAAACATTGATATACCTCCCTTTAAGCCAGGACTAGGAAATACTAGTGAGTATGATATTCATTCATTGAAGATTAATCTTACCCCACCCACTATATCTAACACATAAGTATTCTCACTTCATTTTCAGATCAAGCAAGATAGAGTTCAAAGTTTATCTTTTCTGTACACTTGACAAAGTTTATAAAAACCTTAAATTTCACTATTCATTTCCATCGGCAAATATCTGGAAGGAACACTGCCATTTAACATTATTGAACTTTCAGGACTGGTTCCGGACCTAGTCTTAAACTAAGTTCTAGAATTTTTAAGAACTGGCTCTTGACCATTCAAGAACTGGTTAAAGAGAAGGTAGTTGAACAGTTCTAGAAGACTGAGTTATTGAATCACCATTTAACCCATTATCAAAGGGCAAAATTTTAGACTGGTCCAAAATGAGAGGATTTGCAAACGACAACCTAAAGATTACGAAATGTTGGATTTTTTTACTTTGTGGTAGAAAACACTGTGGAACAAGCAATTTCTTCATTTTCCACTATGTTTTTTCACAGATTTTTTCTTGGGGGCATCTTACAGTGTCATTGAGTTGGAATGGGTTAATATTCATTAATGTTCTAATAAACACTCCAGGTTAGTTGCAAAACATGAAGGGGGAGCTCTCCAGTTCGGACTCTGATGAGGATGTGGCTTCAACCTCTACTTATCCCCATATTGAGGGACATTAGACATAGTGTTTCGAGTTTTTGAGTTTTTTTAAACATCTAGAATAGTTTCAACAAAGTTTGGTGAAGTTCGCTATAGTTTTGAGTTTGCAATTTGTCATTACAGTCAAAGTAATTTTGAGTGTGGGTTATTCTGAGGGCAAACAGCAATTTTCAACGGGTGAAGAGGGAGCGAGTGGTCATTTGGAGAATTATAGTAGTTAATGATTTTTGCAGGGGTTATGCTCTAGACCAGAACAGGTCACAAACATGCATGCACCAACCCAAGGACACACCCATGCAATTCACTCAAAAATGGGTACAGGCAACTCTATATGTCCTTTTACATTGTTGGGGCATGAAACAAATTATAGCATATCCAAATTGGCATCTAATTGTCACAAGATTTCATATTCTAGGTAAATCAAAGATTATAGACAAAAAGTTTGAAAAGAATTGATTTAAATTAATAATGTGCTCAAGTACTACCCAAAACATGTATTCATTTTAGAAATGAAATTACCAATTAACATAATATTAGGCATGCATTCAGAGGTAAGGAAAACAATGGAAATGCATATAACACCTGACACTAAGACAAAATGAAATGGTGGCAAACTGGAAATACACCATTATAATATCTATCCTAGACAGCTTCTATTGGATCTAGCTGTCTATAAGAAGGGTTGATCAAATAGAGCAATTTAAAAACAAAAGACTCATATACAAGTTTGCTTCCTAAGTTGTCTTTGTGAAACTTTGATGAAATTTTGATGTTTGACCTCTAAGTGAGACATTGATGAAACAAAGCTCATGGTGGTGATCAATTCCAAGGTTTGCACTAACCCAACAAAATGTGCAGTGATATTAAAATCATCCATAAGCATAATCAAAGGACTGAAAGTCCTGAGAGCGGTTTTGCTGGTTTATCAGTAACTGCGCTCAATAATGCGAGCAAGTTTCATCAATATGAGTGAGTAAATCGTACCTCTAAGTAGGAGGAGCAGCTGGAGACTCGATAAGGATGTAGTGGTAGTACTGGTGTGTGAACTACCAGGAATCCATGGTTAGGAGCTCCAGCCGCCCCGATATAACTGAAATACTATTAAAAGTTGCGTTAAACCCTACTCAATCAATCATGACCCCTTACTGTTTACCGAAATCGCTATTTTGAATTAATTGCAAAGTTTTTTTCTTAAGTGCCTGAAAATTTGTGGTTGTGTGGTAAAACGTTAAATGATAAAAGGTAAAGAAATCAAAGCTAACATTCAATTCTTTTTTTCTTTGAGCATATCATTATTACAATTGAAGTTCTACATGTCTGTTTCAAAGACTTAGTCGAATTCGAGAGGTAAAAGGTGTTTTATTCAATGGGGTTAATAGGCGCTTGAATCGCGTCTATAACAGGGTTGCAACATGTTACATATACTGTGTATACGGGTGTAAATTTGCCCAGCCCTGCCAGGTCAAAACACCAGCAGACAGTTTACATGTATTCGTTAACTCCACTATCCACTGGCCTAGATTCTATCTTGAAACGCGAGGAAATTATTTCTCTCATTTTGACAATTCATTAGACAATTTACCATGGATAAAGTTTTAGACCATTTTCTGGATATTCATGACTAAAAAGAGGCTGTTGGCATTCAGCAAGTAAGATGAAGCGATGAAACAAGATGGAGGCGATCACATAGGTTTTCACTTCAAGCTTATGAGCATGCGTGGAAATGAGCGGAAATGTGTGAGGACTTGTTTCTGGTTGATCGATATGAAATACAGTTTTTTCCTAAAAAAACGCTAAAAATTGTATAGTGGACAAGAATATATTTCCCCCTCTGCCATTTAGCCTTCTGAGTGTGATCACGAAATAGGAGTGGTGAAGAGTTTCCTAGTATCATGAGGACATACATAAGTAATTTGCAGCATTTTGAGACAATAGCCTTTGACAGTCCTCAAAAAAGTTGGCCACCCTACCCTCAGAGGTACCGCAGTAGAAGCCACTTTAGATTAGTGACCAGTTAATGACACTTGCTTGACACTTGGTCCTTACTGTAGGGAATGAAACATTCTAGTTGGGACAAGGGTTGGTATCGAAATTTTGCTGATGGTACAAACTGTATTGATCTGCAAAACGGTCTGAGTCATGATTGTACAATACTGGTATACATGGTGTCACACATTTTACATATTGGGTTTTAGGCCAACATACAATATCAAAATGCATTCTCGCAATGTTGAGAATATTAGCCTCTGATGGTATAGATGACAGTATGGGAAAGTAAGAAATTGACTTTAGATGGTTATAAGGACAAACTGGTAGACAAATAATGGAAGAACAATATGCCTTATCAGATAACACATAAAGCTTGAAGTAGATTTACTAATCACAACTGTCAATCAAATCACTAAACCAATCAAATCATTGATTTACACCAGAGGACAACTTTGAACTCTAACATTGTCAAGCATTTATGCGAAGCATTTTTGTTGGTTCGGCGACTTAAAGCTTGATGTACAGATGTGGTGTTCGTGGTCGAGAGGTAGAGCGTCGGCTTCCCGATCAAGAGGTCCTGAGTTTGATTCCCAGGAGCGTGACAAGCAATTTATTCATTATCAACATTCCTCAAAAGACAAAGATTTTTAAAATTGCATCAACTTCAAATTGTCCTCTGCAACTAATTCTAACTGGGACATGTCAAAAATTTTATCATTGAGTAATAAGTTAAAATGAAAATTAGGTAGAAAGCACTGTTGGAAAAGAAGAAATGGCTTGTTACAAGAAATTTCTTCTTTTCCCACATAGTTTTCCATTGCTATAGGGCTTCAAAAAGTCAAATTGAGTGGTGATGGGTTAAACTCATCCTTCACAAGATGTGCCAATAAATATTAACCCTTGTCATGCTGGATATATTACCTTAATGATTTGCTCTAATATCAAGATGTGCCAATAAATGTTAACCCTTGTCATGCTGGATACATTACCTTAATGATTTGCTCTAATATCAAAGGGCTGAAGGCACTGATAGAACTTGTTCTTCAAAAATCAATATTTCTTATGGAAATCAACTTCATAAACTCTGGCAGGGAAAGTACAGGTAGGAGGTGTAGACTAAGATCAGACTGCACTTATTTGCAGGCTGATCTTGGTCTAGATCTCCTGCCAAAACTGGAATATTCTGGGTTCAGCATGACAAGGGTTAAGTTATAAAAAATTGGACAGTTTATTAAGGAGATAGTTGAGGCTCATAAAAAGGGTATAGTTCTCCGAAAAAATGCATCTAGGGTTATCTTGATGACGAAGTTGATGCTCATTTGAAAGAGGGAAACAGTTAACACTCCCTGATGACAGCTATTAGAGGGCTCAAACCCACAATCTCCAAAATACTAGTCATTTTTTACCTGACTTAACCTATAAACACTCAACAAAATTTTAGACTGATCAAAATTGAAAGAAGCTGCAGACCACCATTTTAATTTAATTGAATTTTAATTTTTGGATAGAAAACATTATAGAATGAAGAAAATTCTTGATACAAGTAATTTCTTCATTTCCCAAATTGTTATCCAACGCTTTTTTATTGAGGGGCGTTAAAAGAGGGCTTGTGTGGGAATGGATTATTGTATAATGTTGCAGTATGCGAGTCTGTAGTTTTTTAATTTGGATAAAAAAAATTAATGTCTTCATGTACTTATTCAACTAAATTCCTTACCTGATTGATGCCATTTCTTAAATCCATAACATTTATCCAAAAGGCTGCCACAAAACATTCACATTTACATTAACTAGAGTGTTATGTTTCAATAATTTCCAAACATAATTCCCTCTCTTAATCAATTAAACAGGCAACACTTTCAATTTGTTACCCAATTAAACTCTTACCCTGGTCATGTCCTGAATAATGAGTCTTTTAATTTTCAAATTATTTAATGATTTTACGATGTCAAAAACATCTCATTTTAAGTCAAAACCATAATTGCCATTTTTTTTTTAAAAAAATCAACAAAGTTTGCATAGGAATCATTCCTTAACATAACCAATAATCACACAATGTATAGCTGAGTTTTTCCATGGATGATACATGCACATTGTATTTCCCAATTGTATTCTCTCCACTTTTTTTTATTTAACGGATAGATTTATATCCTCGTACACTATAGAGAGAAAGTCGAGAACATTATAGAGATAAAATAGTCC
Organism: Fragum fragum; assembly: GCA_946902895.1. Taxonomy (NCBI): domain Eukaryota; kingdom Metazoa; phylum Mollusca; class Bivalvia; order Cardiida; family Cardiidae; genus Fragum; species Fragum fragum. The sequence continues at coordinate 49,045,569 of OX336376.1, read as the reverse complement.
ATTGACTAAAACAAACTAGACATTGTGTACATGTAATATTAGAAGTTCCCAGCTTTCACTTCATTTCCTTAGCACCTCTGATATAGGGCTCCTCATTTTACAAATCTGACCAATATACAAGAAAATGCTAAAATAAAGACAGAGTATACCAAAAAGGTTTTTAAGTTTTACCAAAATTTCAAAGTATAATGAATAGAGTTCATGATGAATAATATAATACAGAGATTAACAATTGACAAAAGGTTGTTCCTGTAATGATCGGGAAAAAGGTAAGAGTGGATTTTCTAACCCGATAAGACCTTGCATTCAAACAATAAATGGTGAACAGCAAAGACAAGACCATATGAAGATAAGAACTACTTCAAAACTTTTCAAGCCCTTTTGTCACATACATGTCAAAAGGGGGTAAACATGTGAAAACTCAATACTTAAGATTGATCTTTTCAATTGCTGACCCACCGCCCATATAGGGTAAACTGAGTTGTCTTCAGTAAGTACCTAAAAAACATGTTAGGGATCTCAGAGTTAGTTTCATGTAAAGTAGATAACTTAGGTATAGTCTGACAAGATAACTCATCCTTTTATCCCATTACCATACAGTGGAATTTTAGAAGGTCCAAATTGAAAGCAGTTGCCTTATGTCAGTGTAAAGTTTCTGAATTTTTAGATTTTCTGAATAGAAAACATTGTGTAAAACAAAGAAATTGCTTGGTTCAAAACTTTGGTTGTCTGGTAAAGAGTTAATCTATTCACCATTTAATCCACAATATCATAAATTGGTATACAATATATGTTGTATTGATTAGTATTGCACAGCTGTTGATGTGATATGGAGATACAAAATGCTGATTAAATTGTCTGATTTATGGTACATTGTTTCATTGTCACTTTCAACAATATCACAGCTATATTCTATGTCCAAGATCATCTTTGTAAATATATTAATGAGGTTGATTCTAATGTCAATTTCAGAGAAAGACATCAAGGGGTGAGCACAAAACTGTACTAAACTGGAATTGTCTTAAAGCATACTTATACACCCAAGCAGCAGTAGCACAGTTGACTTTTGACCTACATTACCCCAAAACAAGAGGATACCTACTTCAGTTGTGAATAAGGTTGTATAAAATTTCAAAATCCTAGGTCAAACTGCTTATGAGCTAGAGCAAGGAAACAGCTTTCAATCAAAGTTCAATTGTGACCTTGAACTCAAACCTATTTTACCTACTTCCTTGAAGTTTCATCATTGTAGTTAAATTGGTTCTAAAGTAAAAGTGTTTTTTTTTCACATTGCACATCTACTCATGACTGAGAATAACTGTGACAATTTATATTAAGATCTATCTATAACTGAAGGAGTTAAGCAATTTTAATATTTGACCTTGAGCTGTGACCTGTACCTTGGAAATATATGAATACATTTTTCAAATAGCACATCTACTCATGACAGACAACAATTGTGTGAAGCTATTTCAAAATCCATCCATAATTGAAGGATCTATATTTTGGAAATGCTAAATTTTCACATTCAACCTGCACTGTGCCCTTGACCTCGGAGTTACCTGAAGATTTGTGTCAAATTGCACATCTACTGATGATAGAGAATAATAATTATTGTTATTTTGAACTCAATCAATAATTTTAGAAGCTATGCTTGGGTAATGGCTATTTTCAATATTTCATCTTGACCTGTGACCTTGGAGCTATCTGATTCTTTTTTTCCACATGGCACATCTTCTCACTGAATGAGAACAATTGTGTCAAGTTATATTGAAATCCTTCGATAATTGATGGAGCAATGCTCTGGACATGCTTAGTTTTAACTTTCAACCTTGGGATGTGACTTTGACCTTGGATTTGTTTCAAATTGCATATCTGCTCATGCTAGAGAATAATTGTGGAAAGTTATTTTGAAATCCATCCATAATTGAACGAGCTACACTCTGGAAATGCTTAATTTGAATGTTTGGCCTTGAGCTGTGACCTTGAACTCAGAGCAGTTTTTGTTGTTGTTTTTGTAGTTGTTGCTGTTATTCTAAATGGTACATCTATTCACGAAAGAGAACAATCAGGCCAAGTTATTTTGAAATCCATCTATGATTGAAGGAGCTTTGCTGTGAACAAGGTCAAATTTGACCTTTGACCTTAAAATGTGACAATGACCTATGAGCTATCTGATTTTTATCTCAAATGGTAACTCTATTCATGATAGAGAACAATTGTGACAAGTTAATTTGAAATTCATCCATGATTGAAGACTGTGAACGAGATCAATTTTGACCTTGAACTGTGACCTTGACCTTGGAGCTTTCCAAAAACGTAAAAAGTCCTCTGCACAATAACATAAGTACACTGCAACTCCTCTATAATGCTACCCGGCACAGCGCTGACTCCATTATAACGCGGGGTCCGCTTGGCTCCCGAAATTTGTGTGGGGGGGTCATTTTGGGTTGCTGATGCTGAGATACGACGTTGACGCTGATTTAACCGCGAATTTTCATCCCATCTTCGGTCAACTCGAAGAAGAAGGGTTGCACATAAAAATCGATAATTAGCTGTAGCCAGGTAAGTTTTTCACACCTAACAGTGGCAGTCATGGCGATTACAGCATTAGGTTAGAGATAATTGCTTTGTTTGATTGATGACATGGGTGGTGTTTCATTTTATAAATCGGTACCATAGTTTGGTCAAATTGTTTGACATTGAGGTGATTAATGATAATTCTAAATCAATAGAGAATAGGCACGCACCTCGGTATCCTTCAGGTACTAACCTTGAAGATGATGCGAATAAAATACCACACTTTGTTTCTCTCTCGGCGATTTTAATTCTCTTCAGTCCCCGGTAGGGCCTGTTCTGGAGATATTGTGTGAACGTGAAATTAGACAAATTGACTTGAGCCTACTTTTGATTTCACTTATCCGGAGCTCATAGAGGAGAGTGGCTTCTGTCGTAACAAATTAAGATAAAATCGCGGCAAAATGATTTGAAACCAATCAGTCGTAGTTCCGGCTGAATACAGAAAATGCGTGAATTTTAATTGTATATGCCATAAAATCATAAGCTTCTCATACGATACGGGATAGATAATATTGGTAGATTAAAATAAAATACCCTCATTTTTCCGCATTACTTTCAAAAATCCGGAAATTTTATCCCATTCTGTTTGATCAAAAACATGACTAAAAGCTCGTTGACAAATATGAAGTAAAGGTTTTTCGGGTACAGCTTATTTCATTATGAGGGAGGAAAGGTGATCAAAGGCACCGCCGCCAGATGTTCAGCTATTTATGGGAGAGTTTCCGGAGTTGACACGTGCCAGACGCGTACCTCGTGAGACTTCTTGGTGACCGAAAGTGAAACTAGACATTCCACCGTCTCGGATTTTTTTTTTTTTTTCGTTTATCATGACCTCCATTGTCACAATTTAAAGCTACCCGCTACAAAGTTTAATCCATTTTTGTACACGTGCAGCTGGTCGGTGTAAAATCCCGATTCTTAAATGACATAGTTCAGATAGAGTTCTTTGTTTATTTATTGTTACCGTATTTTTAACGACGGTAATGAAATTAGATCAAGTCCATTACCGCCAAAAAGGTTCGAAGGTTGATCCACGTGCATTTTCTCAACGCGTCAGTAACCACAGGTGTTCAACAACTCGTCGGTCTCCAAAGAGACGTCGCTATGCGGGACACTTAGATTTTATCCCTTTCTCTTGAAGATGGAAACATTTTCGTCGATGTACAACTAAATTTAATTAGATAAAAACGCCAAACGAGTATCAATGATAATAAAACATGTCTCGGGTGAAATTCTAGCTTTTTATTATTCGGGGACTGAAAGAGAAAAATAATTTGTAGACCTGTAGAAATTTACGGATTATTTAGTTCCGGTAGACCGGGAAGGTAAGAATAGATTCTAGTAATTTTGGATTCGTCGAATTCCGTCGGTTTCTGCTAAAATCTCGTAACTACAGTTGTTGTTTTTCATTTCCCGACTAGTAACATCTATGAAATTAAACTTGATATATTTTAGTCAATGTAGTAGTGTTATCACGATTTTACCGGGTTTTTGGATCCGACGGTCGAGTAAATCGGGCGGGGGGGGGAGGGGTCAGCGTTATAGCATAATAACTCAACTTCTTCCGCTGTTTCATTTCTTGGACCCCACCAACAGCGTTATAGTGGAGCTGCAGTGTAATTCACATATACAGTTTCGTCAATTTGGCTCAAGGGTTGTGGGGATATTGTGGTGGACGGACAGACAGACAGACAGACGGAAAGTGGGAGAACAGAAGGACAGACAAACAGACGAAGCAAGGGCTATATTCTCACATAAAAATACTTCATAGGTGGGGGATATAATATGTCTATACGTTGTATACGCACTTGTTACACTAAAATACACCTGAGTTTGTATTCCCCTTTATAGTCCTCAAAATCCATTTACATTAGTTCTCCTTTTCCAAAAGTCTTTTCCCTGTTTTGTTACCTTCAGGCTAACAAAAAATCAGTACCACAGAGTAATGGGTTAACCAGTACTTTTCCTTGTCAATCTATGAAAACTTCAGAGCCTCCATGACAAACAGATGTGATGAATCATGTCAATATCAATAATAAGGCATTAGTTAGTAACTTAGATCATCTTTCAATCTGTTACATTTCATGTGTTCATTTTAGTAGGTAAATTATAGGAGTGGGGGTAATATGCTTCATTTCAAGCAACCCTTTCATTCTTATAACATGAGCCTCTGCATCAAATATAGGTGAATTGCATACAAATCTATTGACTAAATTAGTCTTGAAACTTGCCAAGTATGAGTGCAAAATGGAACAAATTCTAATTAGGGCCAAGCCAACGTCAATGACACCTGGTGATCAGATGACGTTCAAAAATATCCGTTTTGTGTGATTGTAAAAGCTTGTCAGACAAAAAGGGAAAATCCACGATATGCCAAACATATCAATCCTTATTAGACTGAATGGAATAAAAAGAATGACATTAATAGCTAAAGTTTTCTCATTATGTAGATTTTCTGACTATAACCAGTTGTTCTCATACTAAACTCTATTTTTGTTTTAGAATGCCTATTTTGATAGACGAAACTGAAATTAAAATTATATTTGAATGGCTTAACCACTAAATCCATTGAATGTCTACCGCCATAAAAAGTAGTTCTTATGTATTACAAGTTAACAGACGAAATTTGAGGTCTTCTCAGAGTTCAACGAGTGCAAAATGCCCCTGGAGGCTTAACCACTAAATCCATTGAATGTCCAAGCCATAAAAAGTAGTTCTTATGTATTTTAGAAATATTGCAAACTCTTTTCAAGTTGTAGATAACTCTTTATCATGCTATTTAACCCATTCTCACTTAATTCCGCTTTTTAAGCAATTTTTAAGCAATTCAAGTAAAAAGATTTTTGGGAAATGCATGTTTCTTTTATTAAAGAGCAAACATGCTCTGCTTGAGGTTAAAGATTGTTTTTTTGTATGAAAATCTTAATACACCTGCAAACAAAAAAGTTTTCCGAAAAGCCAAGGGAAATAACACATATAAAATCTTAAATGATAAGATACAGTTGCATCCCTTTTCTATTAACCATTTACTGCAAGAATGTCAATCATATCTGTTACCCATTACCAGACTTAAAAAAAATTAGACTTGAGCCATTTCAAAGAATTGCAGACAACAGTTATAGGTCTATGGAATTTTCAAGTTCTTCGTATAGTTAGGTAAAAATCATTGAGGATAATGAAGAAATTAAAAGATTGAACACAATAGAATTTTTTAGAATAAAAAAAACAAGTTTAAACATTTTGAGATGCCCCTTTAATTGATATCTAAGGTTGAAGTCAAGCTGAATGACAAAACTCTATTAGGAGGATGTGGCTCAGGAGAGAAGTTTTAGCTTGCCTATTGCTCCTTTCTGTCTGGTTAACTCCTTACCAGGCATCAGTATTTTGGATGTGTCCATATTTAAAAAAAAATACAAGCAATTTCTTCATTCACCATAGTTTTTTTCCAAAGCCTTTTTGTTGAGGGGCGTCAAAAAGCATCATTGTCTGGTAATGGGTTAACTTTTTTTTTACAACAAGATAGTGTAGCCAAGACAGTGTAGCCAAGTAGATTACAAATTTCATTTTTGAAATTAAAAAGTGGAATTAGTCTCATGATTTTAAATTCCAAAGGCATACTGATACTTCAAAAATGTTTCTTACCACATTTTAATATGTTAATGATGTTAAATACAGTAGCTGAAAAACTGTAGGTACTGCAGGAGTCTTAATCAAATAATATGAATTGGATGAAGACAAATTTGATTTTCTTATAATTTGTAAATGATTAAAATCCATTAAAGAACGTAAGGAGCAATCAGATACATGGTTTTATAGCTTTTAGAACAAGAACTAAATTTCAAGAACATTAATTATTTTGCTCTTTAACTGTAATGAATCTTGAACCTCGTTCTAGAAATTAAAATGTTTTTAACACAATTTCTAGAACTTTCACATCCTTCAACTTAAATTCTTGAACCAGTGAAAGGTTCACAACTCAAAATAAAGTACTAGAACAGTTCTAGAACTAAGATGAACTTCTTGAACCTTTTTCACAGGGGTTAGCCTTCTTAAAGATTTTGATGTCTGATATAGAGTCAAACCATTAGGTGATTATTAAAATACTGACTTTAAAGGCAGATTCTAATTGAAAGTGTTTACAGTTTTCAGCATATCAAACATGGAATAGTATAGACATGGGTCAGAGAACAATGTAATTTGACTATACATTCAATATTGCTAGGAGAAACAGTTAAAAAATGCCACTCTGTATAAATTCCTATGACATTGAAAGCTCAATACAATGGGTTAGGGGCGTTACTGGTCTTCTGTTCAAATTTGATAAACTACTTTTGAACTCCTCTGGATAAACTATTTTCACCTTATCTAATCCATACTTCACATCTCCAAGGCCCATTTTTACATAATCAAAATTCCAAAGATTTAAATATCAGTACAGGATTAGAACTAAAATCCTCATGAAAAAAGTAGAGATGGTGGTATCTAGCATAATGTCTTACTACTTTATATGCTTTCTAATCCAAAGCAATAATAACATTCATTACAGAAGCAATTTCTCCTTTTGTAACAAGGTTTTTCTCACTATACCTTTTTTAAACCTAGTTGCTCTTTGAATTGAAACTTTACTCCATTTGAACTGAGCCCAAAAGTTTATAACCCAGATCATGTCAGGTGTTTGATTGTTCTTCAAATTTTCTTCTAAAGCATTCAATTTAGTTTGAACCAGTCCAAGATTTTGTTGTATAATTCATTGTCATCCCATTTCGATGCCCATCAACAGAAAAGATTCTGAAAACATTGTGAAAAATGAAGAAACTGCTCATAACAAGCAATTTCTTTATTATCTGCAACGTTTTTTACCCCAAATGGACAATGATTTTTCTAGTTCTAACAATTGAAATTATTGACCAGTCCAAAGTTTTGTCATCTTTATAATGGGTTTTGACTGCATCTATTGGTTACTAGACAGCATGAAAAAAAATGTGATTTTCATCCAATATGCCATGCTAAAATATTGTATATCAAGCTATCAGGTCTACAAGACACTGTATCTGCTCTATACCATAATAAAGTCAGTCAGTGTGTCTGCCATACAGTTATAAGTTACAGCCATTATTCAAGAGAGAACAATTCTGTAGCACTGAAACATCTCTCACTTTAATGAACACAAGTTCTCTGAGAGTGCTTCTTGTTTTTTTCATTATCAACCCATTCCTACATGACCTGCATATTTACAGCCCTGCAGGAGAGAATTTAACAAATAATGGGGAAAATGGAGAAAATGCTTGTAATGGACAATGAAGAAGTTGCTTGTTACAAGCAGCATCTTCATTTTCCCCTTTTCTACCCCATCTCTTCAATTTGTTAGATTCTATGAACTGGAAACTGCAGTCTTCAATTTTTTTGTGGTATGTACTTGGGTTAAGGAACAAGATAAGCAGCTAATCTGCAAATACACCCATTCATTTTAATCTCATTCAAATCCATGCAACAAAATTGACTTTTACCAATATATCATAATATTAATACTCAGCTTATCTTAATATATGTTAATGGTCTAATTGAATGTTTTTGGTTATGGACGTTTTCCAAAACATTAGGAATGTTTGCTTCCTTAACCTTTTACCACAAAATGATGCTTCCTGATGTCATGAAGACAAACAATAATTACTTTGTGAAACGCTTTTTGAATCCCCCTTAGAAAAATGTTTTGGAAAAACAATGAGGAAAATGAAGAAATTGCTTTTTACAATAATTTTCTTCCTGAAATGACACAAAATATTAAAATTTCATCAACTAAATAAGGCAACCAAAATTGCCTTAAGCTGCTCACCTGAGAATGATCTCTGATATGGCCATCTCTGCAATGCCCACTTATTTTTGTGAATCAAAATTTCAGGAATAAATTTTGAAAAGTCGTTACAAAAGTAATATTCCTGCTAAGCTTAGTCCAAATTGTCCTAATGGTTTGGAGAAGATTTTCAAAGAATTATTGTACAATTTCCCTGCCACGCCCACATTTTTTTGCAAATCAAAATTTCATACGCAAATTTTGAAAAGGATCACCCAAGGAACATTCATGCTAAGTTTGGTCCAAATTGACCAAATGGTCTAAGGAGCAGAAGATTTTTAAAGAATTATTTCATGATGTCTTCAAGTCTGATAAGCCTGCCCTGCCCTGCCATGCCTGACTTTTTTCAAAATCAAAGTTTACTGAACAAGTTTTGAAAGGGTCACCTCAAAAACATTCTTGCCACATTTTTTCCAAATTGGCCCAGGTTTTTAGGAGGAGAAGATTTTAAAGAATGATTTCATGATTTCTCTACGTCTGATAAGCCTGGCCTTGCCACACCCCTATTTTTTGCAAATCAAAGTTTCACAATCATGTTTTTCAAAAGGGTCATCCAAGAAACATTTCTGCCAAGCTTTGTTAAAACTGGCCCAATGGTTAGAGAGGAGAAGATTTTTAAAGAATTATTTCATTATTCTCTTTAGTCTGATAAGCCCTACCGGCCCAATCCCCATTTTTTCACTAACCAAAACTTCATGAACAGGTTTTGAAAAGGGTCACCAAAGAAACATTCTTGACAAATTTGGTCTAAAATTGGCCAAGGTTTTTAGGAAGAGAAGATCTTTAAAGAACTTTATAATCTGATAAGCCTGGCCCTGCCACTTCCCTATATCTTATGAATTAAAATTTCACAAACAAGTTTTGAAATGGGTCACCTAAGTTTTGTTGAAACTGGCCCAGTAGTTAGTTACACAGGAGAAGATTTTTAAAGAATTGTTGACAACTTTCAACCCACGATGGATGATGGACAACGCACAACAGACATAGGGTGATTACAAAAGCTCACCTTGAGCTTGTTATGCTCAGTGAGCTAAAAATGTCATCTACAACTTCATTGAATTTGTACCAGTCTAAAATTTTGTCATCTGGTAATAAGGTTTAAGATATGCAAAGTCAAATGCTTTAAATTTGTTTCAGACCCCTCAACCTTTGATGATGTTTTTCCTATCCTCTTCTAAAATGATGTCAAAAGCAGTTTTTCTCAAGTATTTATCAAAAACTATTGACAAGGCAAAAGTAACGCAAACACTTTTGTCATTGGGCTGACATACATTATAACAGCAAGGATATAAGTCAAGATTTAGTTGTATGTGGCTTTGGTAACCCAGACAACAAAATTTTAGAATTATCCAAATCAAAAGAAGTTGCAGATAACAATTTTCAGTTTATGGAATTAAAAAAATCTTTGTATGTTTGGGTAGAAAACATAATGGATAATGAATAATTTGCTTATTACAAGCAAATTCTTCATTTTTCACAATAATTTCTATAGTTTTTTTTCTGAGGGGCATCAAAATGCGTAATGATATTGGAATGGGTTAAGACATGCAATTCATTTCATGCAACATGCTTCCAGGATTTACTGATATAAATGAAATGTAACTTTATACAACATTTTGTAAATAAGTATTTTGTATGAAATGATGAAGTCAGATCCATCCTATGCTTATTTATCCGCTAAATCTATACTTATATTAGCCCACAACTAAATAACTAAATTTTAGACTGATCCAAATTGAGAATTTTACACTTTTTTGGCTAAGTAAGACTAGTAAGACTATTGAAAATGAAGAATTTGCTTGTTACAAGTAATTTCTTTTTTTTCACAATGTTGTCTGAAGCATTTTATCAAGGTCGTAAAAAGAAGTGCCTGGGAATGTGTTAAATACAGTACCAAATTTGTTTCCAAAGCATTTTTCGAGATGGTAAAAAAGCAGGTTCATGTGCGGCTGAGTTAAATTCAGTGTGGTAAATCATATAATTTAAAACATTCTGTGTTTTAAGTAAGGTATATATTTCATCATGATTTGAAGACAGTACCCACAAAGTCCCAAGATGATTCCATTTGTAGCATCAAGATGGTTTCCATGTCTATAATGGGGTTCATCATAAGACGGCAGTGTCACAGTCCAGAGAATAGAAATTATTTTGTTAGTCTTTTAGCTACAACAAATTATCGCATACCTGAGTGATTCAAACAATTGAGCATTACCAAAATTGTAACAATTAAGGCTTTTTATAAACCCTTTTTACAAAGGTTCTTCAGAAATCTAGCTATTTTTCAAGCAAGTTCAAGTCAAGAATCCTTTATCCAAGCATACAACAAATCTCCATCCTTTTTGTTTGAACAACAAGAGATATTAGTTTGCTGACCATCATTTGTTAGTTTTAGGTATCTTGATCCACCCCTAACAGAATGTCGACATTACATACCTTAACACTCTCTGAAATAATTTTACCCTTTCCAACACAATGAAATTTTAGACTAGTCCAAATTAAAAGAAGCTGTAGACAACAATTTCAAGTTGATGGAATTGTAATTTTTTTCAATCTTTTGGATAGAAAACATTTTGGATAATGAAGAAATTGCTTGATACAAGAAATTTCTTCATTATCCACTATTTTTTCCGAATTATTTTTCTTGAGCATCTGTTCATGAAATGATTTGCTGAAATCCTGACCTTCTCTTTTTTGAAAGAAACATTCTCAGTCCAGCAGTTATCACTATGAGAAATGAGGTCAATTTTTCCAAAGCAATATTATTAAATTTGTTAAAAAAAAATGTCTTCAAGATATCCTATACAGGATCGTTAAAATATCACTCCTGTGAAATTTGGTAGAAATCAATCATAAAGTTTCTGAGAAAAAGATTATAAACTTTTCCATATATATAGCTTGAAATTATTGACATGACTTGACCTTTATGCAATGAATAAATAAGCAATGAATAAATTTGATCTCGACGAAAGTCATGCATTTACGAGTTATTCTATCCATTCCTGGAGAAATTCAATGTACATTTTAAAAATCTAATGTTTGTATATTAACCTAATTCCTTGACAGATAAGTGGTCGAGTGGTAAAGAATGCAAAGGCCTGAAGTTGACACAGGTTTGAAACTGCCAAGAAACCATAATTGGTTGGTTTTTTTTAACGCTTTTATTATTTTATTCTTACTTATTTTTTAATGAAATGCATGTCAGAGGTAGTTCATCTGCACGATTCCACATTGTAATCTGCCAGCGTCTAAACAGTTACAATTGTATCATTCAGTGACCATTATCATATCTTCCAATAACAACTGAAGCGAATTTGGAGAACAACGGTAAAGTAACAAGAATACATGAAGAAACAAAAGAATGACAAAGCTATTTTATGTACAGTGCCCAGTACTAATAAGCCTATATTCTCTGACAATTTGAAGTAAAATGATAAAAAAGTTAGACATACAAAATCTAACATTAAAAGAAAAGATCGCTCTCGCCTCGAACTCCCAACTCTAAGTGCAGTGGGACCTTGCTCTATCACACGTAGACATTTCAGTTTATCTATTTGTGCATTTAACAAATATTTAAACATTATTTTCAAATAGCAGAATAAAACGATAAAAACCGAAGACAATAAGTAAAGCTAGTCATTATGCAAATAGAGGTCACAGTCCATCAGGTCAATAAAATCTTACTATACCTTAACTAGGTGCCAAACCTTCACAAGATACGCCCGTCACACTGTTTAATATTAACTGGGGATTTGAATAGAACAGGTTATTTTGAATAAATATTTTTTGTCAAACAAAGTATGAAAAACAACAAAGGGCAATAACTCAAAAAATAGGCTAGGTAGAGTTTAGGTTCTTCACACTGCACTCCCACTTGGTGAGCTCTATCCATCCATGAAATTTCATGATTCTAGCTATTATACTTTTAGAGATATATTCCGGACAAGATTCAAGTATGAAAAACAACAAAGGGCAATAACTAAAAAAATAGGCCAGGTAGAGTTATGGTTCTTGTGCCCTGCATTCCTACTTGGTAAGCTATATCCATCCATGAAATTTCATGATTCTAGCTATTATACTTTTAGAGATATACTCTGGACAAGATTCAAGTCTGAAAAACAATAAAGAGCAATAACTCAAAAAATAGGCTAGGTAGAGTTATGGTTCTTGTGCACTGCAACCCCCCTTGGTGAGATCTATTAACCCATGAAGTTTCATGATCCTAGCTATCATACTTTCAGAGATAAACTCCAGACAAGATTCAAGTATGAAAAACAACAAAGGGCAATAACTCAAAAAATAGGCCAGGTAGAGTTATGGTTTTTGTACACTGCACTTCCACTTGGTGAGCTCTATCCATCCATAAAATTTCATGAATCTAGCTATTATACTTTTAGAGATATATACTCCGAACAAGATTCAAGTATGAAAAACAACAAAGGGCAATAACTCAAAAAATAGGCTAGGTAGAGTTATGGTTCTTGAAAACTGCACTCCCACTTGGTGAGCTCTATCCATCCATGAAATTTCATGATTCTAGCTATTATACTTTTAGAGATATACTCCGGACAAGATTCAAGTATGAAAAACAACAAAGGGCAATAACTCAAAAAATAGGCCAGGTAGAGTTATGGTTCTTGTACACTTCACTCCCCCTTGGTGAGCTCTATCCATCCATGAAATTTCATGATTCTAGCTATTATACTTTTAGAGATATACTCCGGACAAGATTCAAGAATGAAAAACAACAAAGGGCAATAACTCAAAAAATAGACCAGGTAGAGTTATGGTTCTTGTGCACTGCACTCCCCCTTGGTGAGATCTATACACCCATGAAGTTTCATGATCCTAGCTATAATACTTTCAGAGATATACTCCGGACAAGATTCAAGTATGAAAAACAACAAAGGGCAATAACTCAAAAAATAAGCCAGGTAGAGTTATGGTTATTGCGCACTGCACTCTGTATTGATGAGAAGAATATAACTGCCAAGTTTAAAGTCAATCGGACTTACGGTGACAGAGTTATGCCCCGGACAAAGAAGTGGACACCGCCTGGACAACCGGACGCCCGGACGACCGGACGCCCGGACACCACGGGTGATCCCATAATACGTCCCGTCTTCGACGGGCGTATAATAATTGGAGCCAAAAATTAATCTTAATTGTTTACCTAGACAGTGGGACAACATCCTTTGTTTATATAAGCTGATAGGCCAAGTAAGTACTGTATTCCTCCTGTATTGATATTTTCTACATTAAACTCCCCTTTACATAAGGATAACTTATTGACCCAGTAGTCTGGAGCATGTGAAATTGTAAATTTTCTTAATAAAATGAAAAAGGTTAATTTCAGAATTGAAAAAAAGTATCAAACAGTGGTCAAATTGAAAAATTGAAAGGTCTGACATATAAGGTTGGCTGAACCTTCTTTTTTCAAGACTCTGATAAATGATGATTTAATCTTCTTGAAATTATGAAACACTGATGAAAGAAAAATCCAACTGTTTTCATCTTTCAGAACAGTTTTTAACTCAAATGGAAACATTAATATGCATTTCCTTGATCATACATCTTTGATTTTCTAATATATAAAATCATAATCAAAAATCTGCCCAAGCAAGATATGACCTCCATGCCATGCCCATTTTCTTTAAAATTTTTGACACAAATTCTGAACAAAATACTCACTAAAGTCATCAAAGGACATATCAAACCGCATAATATTTGACCTTGAAATATGACTTTTACTTTGAAGATATCTGAAAATTTGTTTAATATGTCTCATCTACTTATGATGAAGAATAACGTGTTCCAAAGTATTTTGAAATCCATCCACAAATCAACAAAATGTGGGATATATGCTCTAGACAAGCTCAATTTGAACATTTAATCTTGAGCTGTGACCTTGACCTTGGAGCTATCTGAAAATTTGTTTCAAACAGCTTGTCAACTCCTATTGGAGAACAATCATACCAAATTATTTTAAAATCTATCCTTAATTGTAGAAGATATGCTCTGGAAATATTAGGATGGAGTGGAACTAACATGCATAGTATATACTAACTTGTCTGTCTTCATCACCACAAACAGGTTTGTTTACTACTAGTGAGCTTTGCAAAAAACAGCAGTTATTTTGTTAGCCTTATAAGGTAATACTAATGACTACCCAAACATGTTTAACCCATTACCACACAATCCCGCATTTTTATTCATCACAGAAATATAGGTATGGCAAAGATTGCGACAAAAGAAAAAAAAAGCTTGTGCCAAAAAATTATTTTCTTTGTCACATTGTTTTCTCTCTCATTTTGCTCATATTTTTCAATATAAACCAATTTTGTTTTTGTTGTCTGCAACCTCTTTTGGAATTTAGACCCGTCTAAAATTGTGTCTTTTGGGAATTATTTAATCCACATTCTCATTATATTCATCTGTTGTTGTTAAATTCAAAAAACTATTTTCTGTTGATAAAATCTTAAAGGATAGTAAATTTCTTTGACACTAATAAATTAACCATGATACTCTGTTATAATGTTTAGAAGTTAATTTTGATAATTTTATGAGTAAATCTATATTACATAATATAAATATTCTTATTTGACATTAATCCTCCCCTCTGAGTGCTCTGAATTCTTTTTAACTACTTTAAACTGTTTCAGCAAAAACTTTTCTGACTAGGCCAGTTTTTTGGCCCTTGTATGCAATCTTGTATTCTTTATTCAATTATAAACTATTTTCTATCACTGATTAAGGCTTTTATCAAATTCACAGACAACTATAGAGACTTTTATCAGTGGGTTAAGGCAAGTGACAAAGCCTCAGAGACCTACAAAAATTATTAAAATATGTGTGTAACAATGAAGTTTAGAAAACCCAAACCAGTCGTTTTAATAGTAATACAGAGTTTACAATACATAATTACAGGTGTTTCAAACAAAAAAGGAATCTTAATTATATACAAACATGCAATACTGAGAACACTTTTGAGTTCATTTGTTGTGTTGTGAATCATTGATATTCAATACACAATAAAACTGTTTATTTCATAGAAATATAAAAAGAAGAACCTCAAGAAGACCTGAGAAGATTTACTGACTGTTCAAGCGTAGTAGTACTGGTTGATGGTTTTTTCGTTTTTTTTTTTGTAGTGTCACTTGTGATTATGTACAGATACAAAGAGCGAAAGATAGATGGTTCAATATTTAGGGATACTCTATCAAATTGTATCATCTAAATGATTCTAGTGAATACCAACAACACAGCAAGATAAGAGAGAATAGTGACAATCTCTTATTTCTGTGATCAGTGCTTTTGGTTACAGGAGACTAATACAGTTTCCCGCCATCTGTCACATTTTGTCTAGGGATACTACAGTGATGTAAACAAAGATCAAAGTGACCTCTGATTGGTCCATATAATATCAAGATGAAATTTAATGATATGATCCAATAAATTGATTCTCTGTTAATAACTTAGGAGCAAAAAGGATAACATTTTAATGCAATTGGCCCTTGAGCGGCGGTTTCTTTACCCTAGAGTATTTTTCAGAAAATGAAGTAAAACTAGCGGCGCGAAGAGGGTTATCTTAAAATTGACGTCATAAGTCATTGGTAAAAGGGATCATGCCATATCAGAATACAGTTATTTTGACAGATGGATGATTCTTTTTGAATTTGACACATGGTTTGACTCCTTGCAATTTCTGAGGATGAGCTATGTGCTATTTTCTTATAATGGTTGCCATGATAAACGGAACAGTTCCCTGTAACCTTAAGGCTAGTATTTGAGATTCAAGCGTCAAATGAATCCACTGACCTTTGACATTGTAGGTTAGACTGACATAACAAACAATTTTCATATACATCTATGTGTCCAGGGACTTAAATAAAAGACTAATTGTTGGCAACCTAAATGATGTGAATACAGCTTATTCAAGTTGTAGTTTCAACATTCAACATTTAAGTTGCCAAACAAGCAAAAATGCTTAACACAAAAGCCTGAATTTAAAGTTCACTTCTAGTCTAAATGAATAGTATGATTTAAGTGCATCAAATATTTTGTTGACAGTGGCGATCCTACAGAAATGTTTGCTCTAGCTTTGATATCACATCTACATTGAGCTCTTCCGTTCCCTTATCTTTTCTTGTTAAACATAATATGACTACATTTGGTTGACACTAAGATTTCACCCTCTTCAGAGTTTAAATCACACTAGAATGTCACATAAAAACATATAAAATCTCTTTCATAATCTGATCAAAAGGCTTTTATTATCAGCCTTTAACCCATTCCAACACAAGAAAATTTTAGACTGGTCCAAATTGAAAGAAGCTGCAGATGACAATTTCAAGTTGATGGAATTTTAATTTTTTTCGTCTTTTGGGATAGAAAACATTGTGGATAATGAAGAAATTGCTTGTTACAAGCAATTTCTTCATTGTCCACAATGTTTTCCAAAGCTTTTTTCTTGTGGGGCGTAAAAAGGAGAGCTTGAGTTGGAATGGGTTAAAAGATTATGAGAAAATTACTTCACAGTTATATCAAGTGTTTGGTATGTATGCATCCACTTACTGGTACTTAAAATATATACATCCATCTTTAAGTCTACTTTAATCAGGTAACCAAAAAAACTGAACAAGGGAAAAATTTGATTGAACCATATAAGGCGCATAAATAATTTCAAATAGACTCTTAGAACATTAACATAAGGAATATCATGCTAAATCAACAATTTGGGATCTTGTGTATAACTTACGCTTAATAGGAAAAATTCTTATATTTAACCCATTCCACATCACCTGCTTTTTCTATACCCTACAAGAAAAAAAACTTTGGAAAATATTGTGGACAATGAATAAATTGCTTGCAACAAGCTATTTCTTTAATGTCCATTATGTTTTCTACCCTAAAACACAAAGATATTCTAAATTTCACCAACTCGGCATTGTCCTCTGCAACTTCTTTCAATTTGGACCTGTGTAAAACTTTGTCATGTGGTAATGCGTTAAGGAGACACTATCAGTTACAGGTATTTTATGTACCCATTAACCCATTCCCACACAATGACGCTTTTTGACGCCCCCTTTAGAAAAAAGCTTTAGAAAACATTGTGGAAAATGAAGAAATTGCTTGTATTAAGAAATTTCTTCATTATCCACAATGTTTTCAACTCCAAAAGTAAAAAAAAATCATTATTTCAAAAACTTCAAATTGTCGTCTGCAACTCCTTTCAATTTGGACCAGTCTAAAATTTCTATGTGTGGGAATGGGATTAACTGAAATAAAAAAACAAATTCTACTTACAAAGACATCCCTAGCTGGTTCACTCATGGCTGATGAAGATCTCGCCTTTGCTTCATTTCCTCGTATAACAGTTAATGGTGAAGGACTTTCTTCTTCATCTATCACCATAGCAGGAGTGACAGCAGGAGAAGCCAGGAGTGTATTTATATTCATCGCTACCTCTTCTAACTTTAATTCACTTGTGGTAGAGACTGACCTACTGACAGCTCGACTTGACGTCTGACTTTGAATAGTTTGCAGATCAGCGATTAGTTCCGAAAAATCCACTTCATTCAATTCATCATCTGAATCATTTGCTTTCTCACTTAAAGCCTTTTCAGCTTTTTTTAATCTTTCCATATTTCCAAGAGCCACCTTTTTAGATTCACCCAATATCCTTCTCAATTCTGCATCATATTCTTCTTTAATTTTAGTAAATTCTTTCTCTTTTCGGGACTCCTCTGCACACTTCTTCTTAAACTCAGATTCCAATTTCTCTTTTTCATCTTTTATTTTCTTAATTTCATCACTAAGCTGTTTCTCTTTATCATCTATTAACTTCTTTTCATTTTCTAAGGCAGTCCTAATGGCACTTTCTTTTTCTTTTTTGTATTTATTTTTTAGCTCCTTTATTTCATCATCCTTGTATTTTAACACTTGTTGTAACTCTTTGTCTTTCTCTTCTTTGATGGCAACAGTCAAATCTTCTTCCATTTGTTTTTTCTCTGTTTCCATTCTTGCTTTTAATTTCATTTCTAAATCATCAATTTCTGCTTGTTTTTGGCTCTCATAGGATTCTCTTATTTCTCGTAGCTCTGCAGATTTCTCCTTATGACTCTTTTTACTCTTTGCCTTCTGAAGATCTAACTCACTTTTAAGCCTTGCAATTTTACGTTTATAATCATCAACTGTATATTTATGTTCTCTTTCTTTTTTCCTACCCTCTGATTTTGAACTGAATGTACTAGTAGGTGTAGAGGCTCTACTTATATCATTGAAATCAATTTCATAGTTGTTGTTACGAGTGTAGTCTCTGATGGCTTCTCTACTACGCTCTCGCTCCCGATCTTTATTTCTTTCTCGGTGGTTATGATCTCTTGATGCCTCGCGTGAGCTTTCTCTGGAATATCTGTCCTTGTCCCTATGTCTTCTACTCGTAACTTCCATATTTACATGGATTTCCTTTCTTACTTACAGGCTGTTTTTATTTCATTATTTATCACAGACAGAGGGGCCATGTTGGCAGAGGTAATCTGGTTATTTAAATGCCCTAAAGAAGAAGAAAAAACATATAAAAAAATTATGATCATGCATATCATGGATCAAACTTAGATACAAGTAAGCTGTCTCTGAGTCCAAAATCAGCTTATTTTATTCATTTATTTTTTTCTCAACAAAATTTTACTAATATAACAGCCATTAAAAATGTAAAAGAAATAGATATGATCTTTGAGCACAACAAAACCTCATAAATACAGCTTAAGCTGTAGTTATACATTTTTGGTTGCCCTTCAAATATACGGTTACTTACATCTATATTAGCCTCAGACACAAACATAATTTCAACCCTATACAAAATTAGCCTTTTCAAAATCAATCATGCTATATATGATATATGAGAGGCCCTTGTATCAATTGATGAAATGATCCTTACAGCCTATTTGATAACAATCAATATAATTTATTGGATGTAAGTAGGACTGCTCTAAGTGGATCTACCATTTATAGATACATACAACACTATTATACTTGACATTATTTCAAGGTAATGTAACACCACTACCCATCTCATGTTTAACCCTTGTCATGCTGAACCTGGAATATTCCTGTTTTGGCAGGAGGTATGGCCAAAGATCAGACTGCACTCATGTGCAGGCTGATCTTAGTCTACACCTCCTGTTTGTCTACCTTAACCATGAGTTTTTTATATAATTACATTTCAAAATGAATTTAGGCCCTCTACTTTTTCTCCCAGTGCTTTCAGAATTTTGATTTTAATGCAAAATTAGATATAAAAGAGATCATATTTGAAGTTAACCCTTTTATTCAGCATGACAAGGGTTAACTTGAAATATGAACTCTTTTCTTTCTGAAACTATTTTAGTCAAGTAGAGATACCAAAAAGAGGACCATGATTATTATATTGCTCCCCTGAGTATCAGACAGACAGTTTGGTAGACCAAGAGTTAACATATGACTTTGTTCTAGGAGTAATAAGTTGATATGTTAGATGTCGGTGATTGGAGGCAAATACTGCTGAATGCAAAATTTGAAAGATTTTTAAAGAATTTCTTTCAAAAATCCTGATTTTGGCTAAAATTACAACCCTTGAATCATCATTTCACGTGACTGTGAATGGTGCCATTGGAAAATATGTGCAACATGCAAAACTTATAAACGTTTTGGCCTTATGGTTTGAAAGAAGTGGACTTTTTCAGAGTTTCACTCTTTATCACTTAGTAAAATCTTGGACTACATAATTGGGGATTTAATCACACAATTGTATCATATGGATGCTTAAATAAAGCAATTTGAATCAGAATAAAGTGCATGCGGATGCAAACTGCTTGTGTGTGGGTATAAATACCACTGCAACACTCTTCCTATAAGCTTTTTAAGAATTTTAGAAACTAATTTTGGGTTTCTTACCTTGAGTCATTTACATTTATTGTTGAGAAATTAGATGCACCAAAATGACCCATTATTCTATCTGTTGGTGCACTTTCCCAGAAAATAAATTAGAAAATCTTCCAGGGACAATATGTCAGGCCAGCAAAATATTTATCCTTGAGCTCTGACCTTGGAGCTATCAGAAAATTGTTTCAAATGGCACATCTACTGATGATTGAGAACAATTATACCAAGTTATTTTGAAACCCATAGACGAATATAGAAATATACTCTGAACAAAATCAAGTTAAATGAGTGACCTTGACGAGTTATCAAAAGAATTGGTTTCAAATGGCACATCAGTACTCATTATAAACAACTATAATTGTGCCAAGTTAATTTAAAGTCTATCCCTAAATGTAGGTTTTAATAATGGGTGTTTCTACATGATACCCATGTTCTTCTTTAATAGTTTCAATGTAGAATTTAAAGATGCACCTTATTGCTATAACATGCCAGAAGCCATATTACATAGTTCTTTAGATATGATTAATATATATGTGATGCTGTCATATTAGTATGCAGGGACTCCTACAATATAAGGTGCACTCTCATTTTGACATCTATATCCTACATACTGTAGGCTGGTTTGAAAGAAACATTCAGGATACTTTTAAAATTGTCTTTTTAAGTCCTGGGCAAAGGACAAGACTGAAGCTCTCTAAGGATCTCCTTTGTAATCCCAACTACTTCAATTTCTCCAATAAAATCCCAAACTTTTGGCAATACAACAAGTGCATGTATTTATTTATAAGACAATAACCAATTCACCCATTCCCACTCAATCACACTTTTTTTATGACCCTTCAAGAAAATGGCTTTCATAAACTTTGTCGAAAAATGAAGAAATTAATTGCAACAAGCATCTTCTTCATTATCCTCATGGTTTTCTTACCCAAGAGACAAAGATTTTTAAAATTTCATCACCTTGAAATTGTCATCTGCAACTTATTTTTATTCAAAAAGTCTAATAAAATCCTTTTCCTAAAGTGATTTCACAGATCCAGCACAGTATGACCAAAGACAATTACATCATATAAGCTTTATTGTTGTGAGATTCAGATAAAAAATGAAACACACATAACTCATTCAAAATTAATTTCCATTAAGATATTGGAGACGCCATCACAATTGATTAAATGAAGCTCAGTTTTCAAGTTGATTTCCTCATTGACAGATCTTGTCAATACCAATATAAGGCTGATCATTTCACATTGTGCTATGTTTTGAATTTTAGGCCAAACCTAACAGTGATGGTCATAGAAAGATAAGGACTATCATAACAGATTAAACAATATTTTAATTCAAAACGCTGAAAGCTCTGAAACACCCCACTGTGGGTCATTTTCTTTTTTTTTTTTTTTTTTTGGAAAACTATTTTATAAAAAATTATAGCCTAGAGGAACAGGTGGTGTAGACTGAGATAAAACCATTTATAAGAGCACACTTATCTTTGTCTATTGCCAATAGAAACATTCTTGATTCAGCATGATATGAGATTAGACTCATTCCAAAGACTAGAGGATCAATAACCAGGACTTAGTCTATATTCCTGACACACAACTAGAACAAATCTGCTCCATTGACAGAACACGTTTTCACTTCTGCTGAATTCTGGCTTATGAAAACTTGAATTGTTTCAAAGCGAACTTATGCCCCCATCATCATTTTGTGGTTCATTTAGAACAGTTGACTTTTCACCAACATAACCCCAAAACAATAGGGCACCTCCTTGTGTCAAGGATAACTGCTGTATAAAGTTTCAATGTCATTGGTAAAATAGCTTGACCTTTTATCTACCTGACCCCTAAACAGTAGGCCATTTCCATAAAATAAATCAAAGATTATTGTCAAGATCAAAAGGATTTGGTCAAAAAAGAAAAAAGATCACTTGGTGATTGTCTCTATGAAACCTTGACCATACATCTATTTGAAAATTTGTTTCAAATCGCACATCTACTCATGACAGAAAACAATTGTGCAAAGTTATTTCGAATTCCATCCATGATTTTAGAAGCTATGCTCTGGACATGGTTATTTTTGACATTTGACCTGAGTTGTGACCTTGACTTTGGAGTTATCTGATTTTTTTCCCAAATGGCACATCTTCTCATGATTAAGAACAATTGTGCAAAGTTAAATTGAAATCATTCTATAATTGAAGTAGCTATCTGTGGACATTCTTAAATCAAACTTCAAAATTGGGATGTAACCTTGACTTTGAAAGTATCTGAAAATACAATTGTGCAAAGTTATTTCAAATCAATCTATAGTTGAAGGCTTGGAAATGCTTAAACCTTCTCATGTTGAAACCTGGAATATTCCTGTTTTGGCAGAAGGTTTATACAAAGATCAGACTGCACATTTGTGCAGTCAGATCTTTGTATACACCTCCTGTTTGTCCAATTCAAACTGGAATTGTTTAAGAAATTAATTGTCAAAAAAAATATAGACCCACAATAAGAACCTTACAGTGCTTTAAGTCCTTTGATTTTGATGTAATTTTCAATTAAAATTTTATTTAGCATGATAAGGGTTAATATTCATGTTTACCTTGAGCTGTGATCCTGACCTTGGTGTTATCTGAAGACTTTTTTTAAATTGCACATCTGCTTATGATAGAGAACAATTGTGCAAAGTTATTTCGAAATCCATCTACATTTAAAGTGGCTATGTTCAAGACATGCTTAATTCTAACATTTTACCTTGAGTTGTGACCTTGGTTTAATCTGAAAATATGTTTCGAATTGCACATCTACTTATGATAGAGTACAACTGTATAAAATTATCATGAAATCCATCCATAATTGAAGGAGTTTTACTCTGGAAAAGCTTCACTTTAATGTTTGACCGTGAGATGTGACCTTGACCTTGGAACTATTTGATTTTTTTTATCAAATATTACATATGGTAGAGAACAATTGTGCCAAGTCATTTGAAATCCATCCATGATTAAATATACTGTGGACAAGGTCAATTTAAACCTTTGACCTTGAACAGTGACCTTGACCGTGGAGTTATTTAAAACCAGGAGAAATGCATCAACACAATATCCTAAGGAATTCATGTGAAGTATCAAATGGCAAATATGATTGGTCTATGTAAATGCAATTAGAAGATTCGAGCCAGGTTAAAGATTTCGTTAAAGTACAGTCAAATCTGTGTTAGTGGCCAACTATGCACAGCGGCCAATCTGCCGACAGCGGCCACTCGAGTACCCCCCGTGCAAATTCCTTCTTTAATTGCACTGTGAATAGCGTGATCTCCTGAAATGCGGCCAGCGGTCACCTTAATTGGTCTATTGTCAACAGTATATCGCATTTAAACAACGGTCATCTAACAAAACACGCGACTTAATTAGTCGTGTTCGAAAAAATCGATATCACTACTATAGTAACTGCCGAAGTCGCCTTATCGTAATGTACAAGATATAAACAATTAATTATCGACTTAATCCTGTGTAGTTGATTAATTAAGTGTAATTAGCCATTAATATTTATTTGGTCGATTTGATCTATTTGAGCGATGATTATTGATCAGAGGAGACCGTTTTTTTTAAGTTGTTGGGTCTCTTTAAATAAAATGAAATTGAGCATTATAGGTTGTTTACACATTTAGCAAACCGATTTCTTGAGGTCTTGTAAATGGATGAAAACTTGCTTTTGCTGTTAAATCTCGCTATCATGTCACTCTCTAAACGTAATTTCCTCTCTCTAGAGGATCGTGTGAAAGTGGTTCGTATCCTTGACTCTGGACGATCTTCTAGGATTATTGCTAGTGAGTTTGGTGTAGGTCGTACCCAGGTCCAAAATGTTGCTAAACGTAAACAAGAATTTCTCAGGATATTTCACTTCTGTCACAATATTTTCTATCTTAAATGGTACAAAGTGCCTTTTCTTTTTTTTAAAGACACTTGAAATGGAAGTTTAGAACTTCTTAGAATTTGGAGTAGTCTAAAGTTTTGTGATCTGTTAATGAGCTTACCCAAATTGGTAGGACAAAATGGCCGCCCTATTGATACTGTGAACAGCAGCCAATCTGTGTACAGCAGCCAATTTGGCCCTCTCCCTTGACTTGCTGCTGTACACAGATTCGACTGTATTTGGTTAACTCATACCCACAAAATAAAATTTTAGACCTGTCCAAATTCACACAAGTTGCAGAAGACAATTTTAAGCTGGTGTAATTTTTAAAATCTTTGTCTTTCAAGGTAAAAAACCATTGTAGATAATGAAGAAATTACTTATAAAATAAATTTCTTCATTTTCCTCAATCTTTTCCAAAGCTTTCACTTGTGGGGCATTTAAAAGTGTCATTGTGTGTGAATGGGTTAAAGGTTTTTTAATTGTTTTTCTTTAAATTGGGTCAGGATCAAGATCATTAGGTCACAGGTCATGATGTATACCAATACAAATGTATAAGCAGTGTATCCTTAATCTTTGACTCCCACTTCCTTGAGTTCAGGCTCTATATGAAGATACAAAAACCATGATGCTTCATTTTCCGCAATGTTTTCGATGCATCTCAAATCTTATGAACTTTACATTGTCTTCTTCAAATTAAGACCAGCCTACAATTATGTCATCTTGTATTTGGTTAAGAAGAAGAATGTCAAGTTCTATATCTTGCTGTAACAATCTGTCAAATCTTTTTTCTTGGACATATCAAGAATTAATGTCAACCTCTACTATCATTACAGGTTTGTATCACACTAAATGGTCCTACTCTGTCACAAAAGTTTTATACTCCTGTAAACAGTAGGTCTCAGATTAATTGAAAAGAATAATCAATCAAAATAATAGTGACCTAAAACCCAATACACTTTGTCAATAAAATATTGGTAAATTTAATGAAAGAATAAAAATAGTCCACATATCAAGTTTATTAAGGTAAAACCCTTTTATATAGATTTCATAATGATTTGAATATGTCCCTTTTCAGTTACTGAATGACAATAACCAAGTCCCGTAAAAACCATTATTTTTTGGTATATAGATGGTTCGGCACGAAACAGTTGTAACTGCCTATAAACAATTAGGCAGGTACAACTGTTTCACACTTAACCATCGAAATGTGAGTAACATAGTGAAATGGATATAAAGGCAGAAGGTAGCGAGTGGATGTGCATAAAACTGATAATGCCACTTGGGTCCCTTTATACTTTATATAAGATGGAAATTAGTATCTTCTTGAATGAAAATACAAGTATTCATAGAAAATTTGAGCGAAATTGTGACCTGTAGGGTGCTAACAAGGAAATTGTCAATAAAGTCATTTTTCCCTAGATATGAGTAAGAATGTTTCCATATTCAAAAGGGATCTTCCTAAAGACCATACAAACATTTTCAGCAAGTTTAAGAAGGATTCAGCAAAATTTGTAACCTTTAGAGTGGCAACACTGAACTTTCTAAGACTGCAGATGGGTATGCAAATGCCGCAAAAGCTCTGACCATGAGCTGATTGTGCAAAACACAGCCATGTATGCATAGGAATTAATGGAAAGTGAAATAAACTTTGATATCATTGAACTTATAAATTAATGGACCAGTAAAAATTCAAATTTGGTCTGCAACTCATGATTGTGGGATCACACACAAAAATAAGATACAAGAGTTCTTTATTCAGGGGTATGGGCAAACAGATTTTCTCCACTTGTTAGAGATGATTTTGTGCTAGTCCCAAATCAAAATGAACTTGTCCACAAAAAAACGAATAAATTTTGAAAAAATGTTCTTGTTAATAAAATGATGGAACCCAGCATTTTTTTCATGAAATGCAATATGTTTTGCCCTTCGATATAAACATTAGAATAATAAATCTCTAGGTGAGCTTAAAACCTGAAATTGTAAATAAGGGTCCTTTTCAGCTGAAAACCTGAAATTGTAATTAAGGGTCCTTTTCCTTCTTTATTGAAATTGAACATTCTGATTTTTCATTAAGGTCTTTATGACCTGGAAAACATTTTGATCAACTGGATGGTGCTAAACATTTCAGCCCCTGGAGTGTAAACAGGTAAGAAGCATGGTTGCCAAATAGTAAGCCAACTTTTCCCCTAACAAATTTTTGATAACATGAATAAAAATTGGTGCATGAATTTGTGCTTTTGAATGTTAACTGAATATGAAATTTTATTAAATTCTGACCACTAAGATCAGAAGATATAAGCAAAAAAAATTGTTTTATATGAAATTGCTTTCTCAGTGATTGAGCCTTAAATTTAGAATTGAGGGAAAAGATATCTGAGAAATATTCCAAGGAGTTACCATAAGGTCACCACTGGATAATTGCAGGAAATTTTGGTAATAATGCAGCTAGTATTTTCTGGCAGATACAAAAAGTTTTACTGTATATCATGTAAATTAGCTCCACCAATAAAAGGTGGGATTGAATCCCATCTAGCAGTTTCAGAGAAGATTTTGAAAGAGTTTACTGACAGACAGAAGGATGCACACACAGACACACACCTCAGACACAATAACAGTACAATAGCCCAGTGCTCTTCCTTCATACTGGTCCAACTACAACTCCAATATAGTGCTAATAGTGCTACAGCCCTAAATTCATTATAACATGGTGTCTGCTTGGCTCCAAAAATTTTTTAAGGGGTGGGGGTTGGGGGTTTTGACCATTTTTTTGCTGCCGTAATTATTTCGGATTCGACTTCAACACTGATTTATCTGCGATTTTCCCCATTTGATTGAAAAGGATGGGAGCCATATAAAAACCAGTAATTACCTGTAGCCAGATAAGAATTAGCCAAGTATTTCACACCTAAAAGTGGACGGTAGTGGTGATAAATGCGGTAGGTCATAGTTAATTAAACTGCAACTCCTCTGTAACGCTACCCAGCACAGCGCCGACGCCATTAAAACGTGGGGTCTGCTTGGCTCCAAAAATTCAAGGGGGGGGGGACCAATTCGGGTTGCTGATGCCTAAGATAGGACATTGATGCTGATTTTACCGCAATTTTTTCTTCCCATCTTCGGTCCGCTCGAAAAAGGAAGGGTTGCACTTAAAAATCGATAATAACCCCATAGCCAGGTAAGTTTTTAACACCTAACAGTGGACGGTTGTGGCGATAAATGCATTAGATCAGAGGTAATTGCTTTGTTTGATTGATGACATGCTTAGTGTTTCAATTTGCAAAATGGGTTGGATTGTTTGGTCTAACTGTTTGACATTGAGATGATTAAGATCATTGATACTTTTCAAATCAATAGAGATTAGGCACGCACCTCAGTATCCTCCAGTTACTAACCTTGAAGATGATGGGATAATTGCGATTAAAATATCACATCTTGTTTCTCTTTCAGCATTCTTAACTTTCTTCAGTCTCAGGTAGGACCTGTTCTTAAAGAATTGCTTGACAGTGAAATTAGACAAATTGACTTGAGCCTACTTTTGATTTCACTTCATAATCTGCGGGTATCTGGAGCTCTTAGAGGATAGTGGATTTAAGATAAAATCACTAAAATATGCTTTGAAAACAACCAGTCATAATTACAGCGTTTTCGCTGAATACAGAAAATGCTTGAATAATAATTGTAAATGTCAAAAAATCATAGGCTTCTCATCCTAAACGGGGGAAAAAACTCGTTTTCGAGTACAGTTTATTTTATTACAAGGGAGGAAAAGAGATCAAAGGCACCCCTGCCAGATGTTCAGCTATTTATGGGAGAGTTTCAGGAGTTGACTCGTGCCGGACGTGTTCCAAGTGAGAATTCTTGGTGACCCATTTTTTTACTCTTGCCCTTATGAAACTAGATATTCCGCTCTCTCGGATTTTTTTCCCAATTATCATGACCTTCATTTTTACAATTAAAAGTACCCGCTACAAAGTTTAACCAAGCTTTGTACATGTGCGACTGGTGGGTTTAATTCCCGATTCGTAAGTGACTAGGTTCAGATAGAGTTCTTTTGTAATTTATTGTTACCGTATGGTAAAGAAATTAAACAAAGTCCATTACCGCTGAAGAGGTTCAAAGCTTGATCAATGTGACGTTTTCTCAACGCTTCAGTAATCCTAGGTGTTCAACAACTTGTTGGTCTCCAAGGAAAAATTGCTATACGAGACACTTGGATTTTATCCCTTCTGTCTAAGAATGGAAATATTTACGTCGGGGTAAAACTAAATTCAAGTAGATTAATGCCGACGACTTTCATAAAAATAAAGTATGTCTCTGGTGAAAATTCTAGCTTTTTAATATTGGGGGAATGAAAGAGAACCACAATTTGTAGACCTGTAGAAATTTACGGATTATTTGATCCCGGGAAGGTAAGGGTAGAATTTAATAATTCTCCACACGCTGAATTTCGTTGGTTTCTGCTAAAATCTCGTAACTACAGTTGTTGTTTTCATTTCCCGACTAGTAACATGTATAAAATTAAACTCGTAACAGGAGTGTTATCAAGAATAATATGGGGAAAGACAGCGTTATAGCATAATAACTCCACTTCTTTAGCTTTTTCATTTCTTGGACCCCACCAACAGTGTTATAGCAGAATTGCAGTGTAGTTTGTTAGGTTAAATCAATTATTAATATTGATAGGTAAGACTTTTGAAATCTCGCATCATACACGAATCCAATTCAAAAGGTTTTGCCAGAGAAATATTCCAAAGAGAAAGTACCGGCGTTAACTATCATAAAAAATTCCATAAATAGAATTACTACAAATACTCCAAAGTGAAACTAGGTATCACACAATCTCAGAATCATGTAGATTATTGACATACATGAAGAATTATGAAAAAAAACAAGTGGTTCAAAGGTTGATCCATGTTCTCAATGCATAAGTAACCCAAGGTGTTCAACAGCTTGTCGATCTCCATGAAGACATTGCTATGCGGAATACTTAGATTTTAACCCTTTTCTCTAAGAATGGAAATATTTACGTCAATTTAAAACTAAATGTATTAGATTGTAATACTGAACACTATCAATAATGATAAAAAAATATCTCGGGTGAATATTCGGGGACTAAAACAGAAACATAATTTGTAGACCTGTAGAATTTTACAGACTATTTAGTTCCGATAGACTGGGAAGTTAAGGGTAGAATTCAGTAATTTTACGCTGAATTCCATCGGATACTGCTAAAAACTTTTAACTACAGTTGTTGTTTTTCCTTTCCTGACTAGTAACTAGTAAATTAAACTTGTTACATTTTAGTCTATGTGAGAGTTTCAATGATTTATCGGGCGTTTGGTTCTATCCGTCGCATTATACAGTTACCGCCGGGGTTGATGTTTGGGAGGGAACAGTGTTTCAACATAATGACTCCACTTCTTCAGCTTCTTCATTTCTTGGACCCAAACTTACAGCGTTATAGTGGAGTTGCAGTGTAATAGATAATGTTTCAAAGTTTTTCTAACTACAGTAATGATTAAGTCCTGTATTAGGTTAGAAAGCATTAAAATCGCTTATTTCAGGAAATTTCTCCATTTCTTCCAATTTTTCTGCAATATAATTCTGAATTGGCTACAATTGTTAATTTGTAATTGGCTACAAATGTTAATTTGTATTGCAATTGTTGAAAGTATAAGACTGGAATACATTCAATTATGAAGCCTAATAATTTTTGATCTGGTGCCTGTTATTCAAATCTTTAACAATAAAATCTAAGACAGAGGTTGTACACAGCCAGCGTCAGCCCGATTAGCTCAGTTGGTAGTGCACTTGACTTCAAACCTCAAGATCACGGGTTCGAGCCCTGGGCTGACCATATCTACTAACAAACTAATCGTCTTTCTGATGAGACGTTAAAACTGAGGCCCCATGTGACGATGCTATCCATCGAGCACGTTAAAGAACCAGGCCGGGGCTCTCAGTAGTTTCGTCCTGTATCCTTGCACTATCCCCCGTAACAACTAACCGTCTTATGGGGGCGTCGCTCATATGGGCATGTGCTACGGTAGCGACGATATATAAACGGAAATACACATACACAGCCATTTGTATTTCATGTTATCAAAACAAATGTCATATGGGGTGTGAAACATTGTTGCATAAGAAGAAAGTGATTATGACAATTACAAATTAGACAACCTTGTGGTCTTAAAACCTTATGTACAGAAACATTGCAAAGATCCATGTTTGATACAAGCAATTTCTTCTTTTCTCACAATGCTTTCCAAGGCTGAAATTGTTGACGTTTAAAAATGTGGGATTGTCTGATAACAACAAATTTTAAAAAAAATTTAAACTGGTTCAAATTTCAAAGAAATTGCAGACAATTTAAAATGCTTTGAAATTAAACAGATAGGATAAAAAAACATTGTGATAAATTTCTTGTTTCAAGCGTTTCTCCTTTTCTCACAATGTTTTCTTCAGTGTTACTCAGTGTAATTTTTCAGGGGCATAAAAAGTGTGATTGTTTGGGAATGGGTTAATTGCTTGACTAGTTATTGACAGAATGCCACTTTTCTTAACTGGAATTCAATGAATGATTGCAAAGGAATACGCTTAAAGCAATTGTAGGTACATTAATTATATATTAACCTTTGTCCTGCTGAATAAAATCTTCTTTAGAATTGCAATAAAATCAAAGGGCTTACAGTACTTGATGTAATCATTTGGGGTAATCAATTCTTTTGAAAATGTATGTTATAAACAATTCTGGTTTTAAAGGGATAGACAGGAGGTGTAGACTAAGATCAGACTGCACATATGTGCAGGCTGATCTTTGTCTATACCTCCTGCCAAAACAGGAATATTCCGGGTTTGGCATGACAAGGGTTAATACACTTACAAGTTTGTCAGTTAATCCATTCTTTTAAAAAATGAGGCAAGATGTAGATATCTATAATTTGTAGCATCAACTTAATCTTAGTAGATGATTTATTTTGTTTTGAATGATGCAATTGAGTAATCTGCATGATGAAACATTTTTGAGCTACAGCAAGACATACTGGAATATTGTGCAAATCGAGGGTTGGACAAAAGTCGAACAAAACTGTGCACAGCTGCATTTTGGGTTTCATTCACCTTATAAGGCTAAACATCATTGTCCAATTAAACATCAGCCTATTTCGCCCCACTTGTTGTTAGAATATTCATTTAACAACAAAATACACTTATAATATTGCCAAAAATATCATCAATAAGGGAACACAGCTGAGTATGATAAAGATTGTTGAAAGGTATGAATCAGAAGTCACAATTACATCACACTCTCATTCATATATGAAAGAAGACATTTGATCGGTAGAAAATCCATTTGACAGAAACAGTGAAATAGTGCCACCATTAA
The DNA here is from genome assembly GCA_946902895.1 of Fragum fragum. Classification (NCBI taxonomy): domain Eukaryota; kingdom Metazoa; phylum Mollusca; class Bivalvia; order Cardiida; family Cardiidae; genus Fragum; species Fragum fragum. The sequence goes on along the minus strand of OX336376.1, from coordinate 49,013,936 downwards.
CACCAAATGAAATTGATTGTAAGACAAAGATTAAGAGGTCAAGTTAAGAGGCCCAGTTTTGTCTGACTCACAAAAATGGCATAGGTTTGCCTTGTCGATCTTGTGTGTTATTCATGATTGATATTACTGTTGCTTACATTTGTTGTGTTTCAGTGTAAATTAAACATTTAGGTTTACATTCAAGTATTGATAGCATAAAAATCTCTAAACTTGATGTTAGAACCGCGACTTCATTCGTAATAGGTATCGTCATACTTTTTGTGAAGTTCAATTCCTTGTGCATATTTACATATGTATATAAACTAATCAATTGTGACAAGTCCCTGTGCATCTACACTCTCACAGTACAGATCAAAAAGTTAAAGTTTAGAAGCTTCAAATACGAGGATGCTTGGATTGGGTAGACTAATGCTCTGATTCTATAGGTTTTGTGTGCATGTATACAAAATATTCGTGAAAGAATGAAAATTATGTATGCTGAACCAATGTGAAATGAGCTAGCATTAGATTCTTTACAATAAAAAATAGGTAGAAAATCAGTTAAAGAGAAAGCCTTTCTCCTTTTCTAACAATGATTGATAAGCATATAATTAGAACACATTTGATTCTTCCAAACCTAATTGAATGTTAGGAACTTTTAGCTTTTAAACTGATCTATCAAATTTACTCGTGAGTGTTTGAAGAATGAAGTAAAATTGAAGTGTTTGTTTTAATTGTCGAAAGTACACAAGCCTACAATAAGCACAGTTTTGTTTACCTTTTTAACCTGGGGGTACTCTTCAACGTGTGGGATCATAAAGAGTCTTATCGCGTTCTTGGCTACCAATGAAATTCTTGAAAATTTCTTTTAGATGTATTTTGATGAGCATTCAGTTTCTTTTCTTTCTATCTTATCAATAGTCCAATTGGGAGAATAGTTTAGCTCTGACTGCGTTTTGAAAGTACATTATCAAAGCGAAAACAGTTTGCATATTTGTAGACAGAACATGAACCAACTAGTCCTGTCTCCTCACCCACCTGTCGTCTGCTACAAATAACAAATCCCACCGATCAGTGTCATGCAATTTTACTGGGTTTTAACAGTTGTAGAAAGAATGAAAAATAATTACCTTGTTGAAATATTCCTCACTTATACTTAAGAATATATCTATCCGAGTTTTGCGGAGGATTCATTGTTTACGTCCATTCACCACACCTGAGTCAACATGTGTGGCTGTCATCCAAGTTTTTTAATACGGGTCATGTGACGGGCACCTGTCTAGGCAGGGTCGGATCTTACACAGGGATTCGAAAAGTGCACGGTGCTGCGTTTGTTTGACCGATCATTCCCGTCGATCAAAAAATCGATTGACCAATCAAATCATACATTTAGACAGGACACGGACATTAATGTGAAGCATAGTTGGTTCGGCGGCTTAAACAGCAAAATCAAACTGTAGTTACGACCTTTAGATCACCAACCAACTCAGTATCAGAAAGAGGGCTACGATATTGCAGCTAGTAAGCCTATCAATAATATACTCGATTAAATTTCGAAGTCTTGTGCCTCCCGGTAAATGGAGTATGAAATTCGCCAGAGCCGAGGCTTCCCGTAGATTTTTTTTTTTATTCGCCCACCCTCTTCGCACACACATCAGACATATTGAGGCTTTCTTCACTACATACCCCTTCGTTAGTCATTGGTCTAAGATCTTAGGAACTTTACACACCACCGAGTTTCTACATTCCGGTTACCCTTTTAGAATATTGAAATTTCCTCTGCGTCAGAAATCTTGAAGTATCAGTACCATTTTTACACTTCCCGTTTTGTTTCCTAAAAATGTACCACTCATTTGACGGTCTAACAAAGAGGCCCACGAGGGCCTGAGACGCTCTACTGGTTATTAAGTTTTCCGTTAAAGAAATCTGATATTTAAGCAAGAATGCATAAAGAGAAAAAAGGACTTTATCCTCTTTATTAGTTTAAGCAACGATACTCAAGGCCCCCTTTCCCGTGTTTCATGACGGATCCACTCCATTTCCAGAAGAAAGTTACCTTATGACCCCACAATCATCCTGTGAAATTTTCATCAGAATCTGACAATAATTTTGGACTTTATCACATAAATAGGATTGTTTTGAATGAAAATCAATAAGGCCCTTTTCCTGTGTTTTCTGATGGATCAATTTCATTCCAAAAGGAACTTTCCTTACAACCCTACAATTGTCCAGAGAAATTGAAAGATAATTTGATAATGATAGTGATCTTCATCACATACACAAGAATGTTTTGAATGATAATCTGTAAGGCCCCATTTCCTGTGTTTCGAATGCCACAATTATTCTATCCATCTTTGAAGAGAATCCGATAAAACTGTTGATTTTATTGTGTTAACAAAGATATTAAAATCGGATTCTCATAAGGCCCCCTTCCCCGTGATATTTTACTGTTGGTTTTTAATTGGTCGTAGACCAATTTATATAACCATAAACTCGAGATTGTGTCGCTGCAATTTACCAAAACTGCCTTTAGCCCAACTGGACGTATATTCTGACGGGAAAACAGAAAAAATCATTTCATTTTACAAGTTAAGAATTATCAAAAGGAGTACAGGAAAACTGGACGGTCACACACTTTAAAGATGCATGCTTCAAGGATTTTCCGCTAGTGATGAACGCGTCTAACCAACCCTTTCTTTCAATCATATCGAGGTGTTAACAAAGATGATACTGCCACTCAATTATTTTCCAGCCATAAGTTAATCAAAATACTGAAAGTTCTTCTGGAGAGCAAATCTGATTATTACGCTTCGAAGCTGTCTAAAGAATTCGCCCTAATAATAGTATCAATTGTATTTTCCTTTGTTTATAATCAGCGCTGTTTAGGAACTTGTTAATTTCTGCCCATAAAAAGGAAGGTTTTGAAATTTCATGAACCTGCTGTCAGCGTTTGCTCTTAAACTTAAGTTATCATATTTCCATAATTTTTCTGTTTTGGCTTTATAGAAAAAGCTTGCAGGGATGATCTTACCATGACTATATAACAATTGAGAATTTTTAAAAGATTAGTTTTCACAAAAAGTTGCTCATTTGTCGGTACCCATGTTGCATCAAGGTCTTACGTTCGTGTAAAATAATGTTAGTTCTAATTAACATTCACGACAATATCATACACTAGGATAGAACCTACGTGTTGTGAAAGTAATAGAAATTAAGTTGTTTGACCCTAATTCTAAAGTCGGAACGCAACGATATGTCCAATTTCTCAGTGACGACCAATTACAGTGCGTACGGCACTTTGATATCATTCTGTGAAAGTTGAAAGTGAATCCGATGAAATATTGGGACTTCATTATGTTTACTAGAATATTTTAAAAAAAAATCATATGGCCCCTTTTTACATGATACTTGATGGATTGTACCCAGTTCTGAAAAGCCATTTAAGTGATAATACAATCATTCTGTGAAATTTTTAAGTGAATTCGGTGAAATCAAGGGACATCATTGTGTATACCAGAATATTTAAGAAAGTTTTTCATACGGCCCCTTTCATAATGCTCCTTTTCCTGTGATACTTGACGGATCAGGTCTAATGCGAACATCAACAGTCATTATTATTGTACAATTATTCTGTGAGTGTTTGAGGAAATCCGGTGAAAGCTCTGGACTTGGTAACAAGGATTTATAGATGAAATCTTCATAAGGCCCCTTTTCCAGTGTTTCTTGACAGTTCAAACCCTGTTATGAAAAGAATGATCTTTATGACCTTCCAATCATTCTGTGAAAGTTTCAACAAACTTTGATACAAGCTGTGGGCTTCATTGTGTTAACAGGGTTTTTTTAACTGAATTTTCATATAGCCCCTTTTCCCATGTTACTTGATGGATATGAACCAATTCCAAAGGGAACTATACTTACAAAAGTATAATTATTCTGTTTGAGTAGGAAGACAACCCCATGAAATCTGTGGACTTACAAGCATTAATTAAGATTTTTCTAATTGAATTTAATTTCCTAAGGCCCCTTTTCCTATGTTTCTCAATGGATCAGACCATATTTGAAAGGAACGATCCTTATGGTGCAATGATGTGTTAACTAAGATTTTCTAAATTAATTTTCATAGGGCCCCTTTTCCCATAAAACTTGATGGATCAAACCTACTTCCGAAAGGAACAATCCATTTAATGTAAAAAATCATTCTGTGAATTTGTTAAAACTGTGGACTCTATTGTGTTCACGGGGATTTTTTTAATCAAGTTTTTATCGGGCCCCTTTTTCCCATGGTCTTTGATTGATAATACCAAATTTTGAAAGGAACAGTTCTTATGATGATACAGTCATTCTGTGAAAGTTTGAAGTCAATCAGATGAAAACTGTGGACTTAAGAGTGTTAACAAAGATCTTTGAATTAAATTTTGATAAGGCCCCTTTTCCCATGTTTCTTGACGGATCATACCCAATTCCGAAAGGAACAATCCTTATGATGGTACATTCATTCTGTGAAAGTTTGAAGAGAATCCGTTGAAAGTTGTTGACTTTAGATTATTAATGAGGATTTTTTATTCAAATTTTCATAAGGCCCATTTTCCTGTGTTTCTTGACGGATAATACCCAATATCGAAAAGGAACAATCCTTATGACAGTACAATCATTCTGTGAAAGTGAGAAGAGAATCCAATGAAAACTGTTGACTCTAGAGTGTTAACGAGGATTTCTTAAAATATTTTTCCATTAAATTTTCATAAGGCCCCTTTTCCCGTGTTTTGTGATGGATCTGACCCAATTCCGAAAGGAACAATCCTTATAATTGTACAATCATCCTGTGAAAGTTTGTTTACAATCTCGTGAAAACTATGGACTCTAGAGTGTTAACAAGGATTTTTCATTAAATTTCAATAAGCCCCATTTTACCGTGATTCTTGACGGATCATACCCGTTTTCGAAAGGATAGATCCTTATGATGGTTCAATCATTCTGAGAAAGTTTTAAGAGAAACACGTGGAAACTGTGGACTCTAGAGTGTTATCGAGGAATTTTAATGGAATTTTTAATCAAATTTTCATAAGGCCCCTTTTCCCATGTTTCTTGATGGATCATACCCAATTTCGAAAGGAACAATACTTGTGTTGGTATGGTGGTACAATCATTCTGTGAAAGTCTGAAGAGAATCTGATGAAAACTGTGGACTATAGAGTGTTAACGAGGATTTTTTATTGAATTTCTAATGAAATTTTCACAAGGCCCCTTTTCCAACGTTTCTAGAAGGATCATACCAAATTTCGAAAGGAACGATCCTTATGTTGGTTCAATCATTCTGTGAAAGTTTTGAAGAGAATCTGGTGAAAACTGTGGACTCTAGAGTGCTAACGAGGACTTTTTATTGAATTTTTAATGAAATTTCACAAGGCTCCTTTCCCATGTTTCTTGGCGGATCATACCAATTTCGAAAGGAACAATCCTTATGATGGTACGATCATTCTGTGAAAGTTTGAAGGGAATCCGATGAAAACTGTGGACTCTAGAGTGTTAACAAGGAAACGTTTAACGGACGGACGGACGCACGGACGCCGGACGTGAAAAAGCCATCGCAATAGCTCTAGTAGCCTTCGGCCAGTAGAGCTAAAAATAATTTATTACGATACATTCCTGCAATTTTATGTAAGGAAGAAATATGGTATTTTAGAGCATTGTGAAAAAATGCGAAATTTCGACTTCTCTCATAATATTTCTGCCGAATTCAGTATCAAATGAATTGTCGTCTGCAGCTTCTCTCAGGCTGGACTTGTCGTCTGGTAATGGGTTTAGACTGAGCTTGTTAAATTTGTTAGAAAGGTACAACCTTCCTTCTCATGGTCTACCAATAAACAAACACTAGTTGCTTAAGGATCGCTTCGACCCATAACCAGACGATAGGCTTTAGTTGATAGAACTTTAAACATCTCCTTCCTTTTAATCAGCAAACAATTTCTTCATTTTCCACATTATTTTCAAACGCTTTATTAAAACCCTGTGTATTGTTGGAATGGGCTAGTTGTCAGTGTTAAACTGACGTTGGTGGATCTCGGCATGGAATAAACAATCGATCGACCAATACAATAATTCATTTAAAAGTAAAAATGCGTTTGGCCTTTGTCTTTTTTGTCAATCATTTTTGTCTCTTTGACGACTTAACCCTCTCCCGTTTTTCTAAAGTTTAGACCTATCAAAATTCAAAGGTTTTGCAGACGAAAATTCAGAGTGGATATAATTTGAAAAATAATCATTCAGTTGGGTAGAAAATATTGTGGAAAAAGAAGAAATTGCTTGTTACAAGTAATCTGTTTTTTCTACAATGTTTTCTCAATTATAAAATCAAAGGGTCGTATAAAACATTGCTTGAACAGGAAAGGGTTAAATACAGTTACTATAGCCATTTCAAGTTATAGTTTCGACGATTAGGTCGCCAAGTAACGTGTATTTATTTCATGTTTCTTGCAATAATTTTTGCAAACTAACGTCGTTAGATATTTCAGTCGAACTGTCTTATCCTCGGTCATCCGTGGTACATAAGCTTGTCGTCGGTGTTCGATCAAAACATCGTAACTACAGCTCATTTCAAGCTGTAGTTGTGTTGTTTAGATCGAACACCTATGTTATGCATTCTACGTTAAAACATAAATTACTTTTCACTATTTGGTCAATGACATTATTTAACTGAAAAATATTTAGAACAAATAGACCACACCTTTTCTGTCTGGTAATTCGTAAAACCAGGAACCAATCAGATATATATGACCAGCCTGGAAACATGTGGTGTAACAAATGGTGTATCTTGAATTAGTGTAGGAAGAAACCGACCTCAGTAAAAGTCAGCTGGATGTCTATTACCGGCCATGCTGAAAAAAAGATTTTTAGCTAGCAAAGCGTCAGCTTTGATAGCTTAAGTTATGGTCTTCTCAGAGTTCAACGAGTGCAAACTGCCACTGGAGGCTTAACCACTAAATCCATTGAATGCTTACGTCATAAAAAGTAGTTCTTATTTCTGAAATATTGCAAACTATGCCACAGCTTTTTATGGCCACAACGATTAACTTAAGGGAATTTCTTCATTCATCTCAATTTGTACCTATATGTACAAAAATGCTATATCTTCAAATGAATAGATAATTAATCACTCTTTCAGGAAATGAAAGCTAACATATTTTTCTGCAAAGTAAATACAAATATTTCGGGGCAAACTTACTGTAACAGAGGCTTGAATTTTAAATTTTGTTGAAATTCTGCGTCATTGACAAGGATTCGTACATCGACATGCTATATACAAAATGCACTTTAGGTCAAATGAAACACAATTTCAACTTTACAAACATTTGAAATAAGCTTAAACTTTTAGCCAACATATCACATTGGTCTCCTTTGAAATCACTTGTTCTGTCTACTTTGACCTTGACCCAAGATGAAGGCCTCCATACGAAATTTGACGGCTGACTCAAAATTCATTGAACTCTGAAGTGTTTTGCCATTATCGAAGACCAGTGTAATATGTTAGCTGAAAACATAAACTTATTTCAAATGTTAGCAAAGTTAAAATTGTGTTTCATTTGACCTTAAGTGAATTTTAAATCTTGAAAGTCGATGTACGAACCCTTGTAAATGACTAATAATTTCATCGAAATTCAAGCCTCTGTTACAGTAAGTTTGCACTAACAGCCCCCATGTCGCTAAGATCGCGATTATTTTGATAGCTTCCTTATATTTGATATGGGTAGTGCAGATTATTTATTTGGTTTGATAATTTATTATCATCCTGATCTTGGCCTGCACTGTTTACTGATGAAATATTGGTACATTTGTCTTTTTGTTTATTTGATATTGTTTTAAAACACACACACCGTCAAGTACACGGATTTTGTTTATATTAAAGGTCACGTAATTTGACTTCCGGTTCTTTGGCAACGATGAAATGCCGTTGTCAAGACTGTGATCAAATCACGTATATATACCCAATGACTTACTGCAGAGGGGGGGGGGGGGGGTAACACTGGAAAGCGGGATAACATAGAATGTTGTTATGCTAAAGTTGGATTATATCAAACGTTAGTGGATTTATCAAAGTTTAAAAATGTTAAACAATGTTATTCCCTTAACCTCGCGACAAATAACTTCATTGTGACGGATAAATAAAATAAAATCAAACATTCTTCTATTTTGTCAATAGTTAAGATAAGTAATCCGCCACATTGATTGGGCCCGCGAGCCCGGTTACCTTCAGAACGGATCTCTTTGTGATTGTGAATTATTAAATTGGATAACTGTGGACGGATACTGTTCGGTAAAAGTTAGTGTTTTCTTTTTACCTAACTGTCGAAAGTATCATTTATCAAAGGTTCAAGAACGAGGTATCGGAATAATAAAGAGATTCGGCGAGCCATAGAATTGTTAGTCGACGATGACCCTGGAGTTGAAATTGACGACAAAATAATCAATGCAATTTGGTGTCTCGATTGATTGATTGAATTGGGTTTAACAACACTGTTAACAGTATTTCAGTCATATCGCGGCGGCTGGAGCACCTAACAATGAATTCCTGGTATTTGTCACACCAGTACTACCACTATATCCTTTCCTAGACTCCAGCTGCTATCCCACTTAGGTTTACGATTATCAACCCAATGGTGAGAGACAAATGTCGAAAAGGATATGTGCCACCGCAGGGGATCGAACGATTAGGAGTCTGACGCGCTACCGACTGCGCTATGATGGCGGCGTTAAGTGTTTCGAAAGAATCAAAGTTTATAGCGAAAAAAAAGATAGAGAGTCAAGGAGAAAAGTTTGTTGCAGAGTTAGCTGATGACGAAAGTGGTGAAATAGACAAAGTCCCCAATTAAGATTGTGATTTTTGTTCAGGGGCCATGGATAAATACTTTGAACTAAAAGAGTTCAAGGAAGGCTTAATAGCTGTAAAAGAGAAAGAAAATTTGAAAGAAAAGGAGAAAGATTAATCAGATACTAAAACTTAGATACTTATAAATTTACGAAAGAAATGCAACAACTGTTGTCAATGCAGATGAAACAACAGGAATTAAGTCATAAAAAGCAAACTGAACAATGTTCAACGATGACATTACCAAAAATGGAAAGGATCTCATTCAACGTAGATAAAACGCAATGGCTTGAATTTTGGGATTCCTTTAGGAGTGCCGTTCATGATAACAAGTCTATCTCCAATGTTGATAAATTCAAATATCTGATATCTAAGCTTTTTGGAGAAGCTAAAAGTGCCATAGCAGGTTTGTCGCTGATAAATGAAAATTATCCAATCGCGCTAGACCTTCTAAAGTAAAAATTCGGTAACATTCAAGAGATATCGTAGATCTACATTATAAACGACTTATAAAAATGCCCGCGGCTACTAACAAAATCAGTAAGCTTAGGTATCTTAGATAATATTGAACCACACCTTCGAAGCTTAGAGGTCTTAAAACAGAAAATGGATCAAGTGTTTTTGTGTCTATTGTTAAATCGGAACTTCCGGAGGAGGTTTTGATACAGTTAGAAGTTAAAAAAAAGAATTCCATTCAAAATGGACAGTTCAAGAAATAAAAACACAACTTCGAAGATACGTTATAGCAAGAGAGAGAGCATCAAAAAGGTATGAGCGAAAATGGAAATAAAAGATGTGGAGATAATGGTGTAAACAAAGGCTTTCAAAGGAAAAATGACCAGAAGGGCCACGAAAAAGATTCAGCCTAAGCTCACGTGAACGCTGATATAAAACCAAAACCATGGAAGAAGAGTAGTACGTGAAGAACTGTCGGTATTATGATGACCAGCATTGGTCAGATCAATGTAATAAATGTAAAACGATTAGTGATAGGAAAGAAAGTATAAGAGGGAATTGTTATAAGTGATTAAAAGAAGGACACTACTCAAAAGACTGTAAGTCAAACAAGTCCTGTGTTTATTGTGGAGAAACAAACGTCCACCACAGGAGCCTTTATCTCCTTTCAAATAAAAACAACAATATCTAATGCTGCAAATGAAAAGGTTGATGATCACGACAAGTCCGAGGAAAGCGGACTTATGTCGATAGATAAAATGGTGTTGATGCAAACTGCATTAACTACGGTAAAGGGTCCAGATCCAAACAAGGTTACACAAGTACGACTCTTCTTCGATTCTGGAGAAGCTATATAACCCAAAAACTAGCTCGAACACTTGGTCTAGTTGAAGAAGGCGAGCAGACCATAAACGTTGTGACGTTTGGAACTAGAGATACCTAGCAAATTAAGACAAGATATACGAACTTTTGTGTGAAATTTAAAAAATGGGACATATTTTAATATGACGGTGAATGTGGTACAGTTCATATCCGGTAAACTTCAAAGAAAGCCGATAACGGAACTTGAATCAGAATCGGTGGAGGATATTGTGAATAGCGTTGTTTTGGCAGACGTGGTTGCTGAGTCTCACGAAACGTGCCCAATAGAGTTTTTGATAGGTAATGATTATTACCTTGAGTTCTTAAAGAGAAGATTAAAATCCATAATTGTTTATATCTGCTAGTATCAAAACTGGGATGGATACTCAGCGGAAGAATTGGTGACACCGTTAAGGAAAATGTTGAGCCTTATTTGTTGGTGATGACTTATGGGACTAGTCTGCAAACGTCAAGTGACCTGTGTCCTATTGACTCCAGTGTTTCATCTAGAATGATGATGACTTAGCTTTAGAGAGATTTCGTAGCACCATACAAGTTACAGATAGTAGATAATACGCTACTTGGCCCTGGAAAGAGGAAGAACCAGATATTACTGTAAACAGTGAACTTGCGTATGGTAGATTGAATTCATCAATGAACCGTATGAAATCAAAGACTGACATTCTTCAAAAAATAGGATGATGTCATAAGAGACCAAATACAAAAAGGTGTTATAGAAAAGGTGGAGCCAAATGATATTGATCGGATTGTCCATTACATTCCACATCACGCTGTGATCGCACCACAGAAATCCACGACAAAACTTAGAATTATCTATGATACTATAGCGAAAACTTAGAGAGAAAACAAAAGTTTAAATGAGTGTCTCTACAGAGGGCCAGTATTGCTACGCGATCTGAGTGGAATGTTGATGCGATTTCGCACATGTCCTATCGTACTGGTAGCAGACTTAGAAAAGGCGTTTCTACAAATCGGGTTATAAAAAGATCAGCGTGACGTAACAAGATTTCTTTGATTAAAGAACACCGATCAGGATGTAACTGATCCTAAGAATATCCAAGAATACAGATTTTGTAGGCTTTCGTTTGGGGTTATTTCAAGTCCTTTCCTACTAGCAGCAACAATTGATCATCATATTGATACATACAGGCAATCTAGCAAAAAAATTAAAGAGTGATATTTATGTTGACAATTTGATAAACAGGGATGTCAACGGCCACTGAAGCTAAAGAGCTATACCAAGATGCGAAGCGTATATTTAGTGATGGAGCAATGAACCAAAGAGAATTGGTGTCAAATGATAAAGGTGTTACCTCATCTTTCCGACCGGCAGACAGAGCAGATGTTGACAAAATGAAGCAAAAGGACACGGCTGGGACTGTAAGACTGATACCATATCATTTGATCATTGTAGCATCATCGAATCGTCTCTTCTCCTGACAAAGCGCCTAGTTTTAAAGACGTTGGTATCTATATTTGATCCTCTAGGACTTGTATGACCTTTATTAGTTCCAGGTAAAGTGTTTCTTCAGAATCTTTGGAGAGAAAAGAAAGATTGGGACGAAGAGCTAGATCCCGACAAAAAAGACAGATAAAAAGCTATTACATCAAACATTGGTCAACTTCAAGAGGTAACGGTACCTAGATGCCTATGGAGCCGACACTATATATCAGTTGTGTTGCTTTTGTGATGCCTCAGAAAAAGCATATTCGGCAGTAATTTACTTGCGCGAAGTGTCAGAAGAAGGATCAAGAACAAACCTTTTGTTTTCGAAGTCACGCCTTTCCCCTGTAAAGCCGTTGTCAATTCCTAGATTGGAGTTGATGGCTTTTGTAATAGGCTTAAGCTGCCTTGAATTTGTTCAAAAGCAGTTGAAGAAATAAATTTCCAATACCTTTCTATGGACAGACTCACAGTGTCTTCTGTCGTATTCAACGAACAAATTAACAACTTTTGTTAGAAACAGAGTTGCCAAGATACGTGAGTATAAGACTGTGTCATTCTTTATGTTCCTAGTAATGAGAACCCAGCCGATATATACGAAAGCTTTGTCAAACAGAAATCATCAGAAATGTCAACTGTGATGGAAAGGACCCACACGGTTAACAAATTTCAAGAATGGCCCATATACCCATATGATGTAAAAGAGCTAGGTGATAAAGCTACTATGGAGGAATTGTCGGAATCCAGGAGTAATTGACAAAGTCTGTCTCACACACTATTGGAGGCTTCAAACGATAAACCAGTATCAACGGTGTCGTCACATCCGTTTGGGATCGAAATCAGAAGATTTTCGTCATTGACTAAACTCCTTCGTGTAACGGCTCTCGGACTTCGTTTTATCCGAATACTAAAAGGCGAGAAAGTGAAATCCCAGTATGTTTGCTCGGATGAACTCTATGAAGCAGAAGTCGTGTGGCCTAAAAGAGTTCAAAATCGTCACTTTAAAGATACTAATAATACTATGGAAAGCGATACGAGTACATCAATCAGACAACATTTAGGTCTATTTCAAGATCCATCATCCGGATTCCTACTGTGCAAAGGTCGCATGGTGAACGCAGATCTAAGAGAAGGGGCTATATTTCCCATTCTATTACCAAAGAGAAACGCATTTACTGATTTAGTGATAAAAAGGAATCATCAACAATTACGTCATAGTGGAGTCGCTCAAACGCTTTCGAAAGTGCGATTGCGGTTTTGGATTCCTCAATGAAGAGCCACCGTTAAGGCAGTGATAAAAAGATGTGTTGTTTGCCGTAGGTACGAAGGTGACCCTTATAAAATGCCACCTTTGTGTTATTTACCTAGTTCGAGAGTTACGGAAGCGTGTGCATTTACCAAAGTTGGGTTAGATTTCTTCAGACCTTTGTATGTAAAATCACCGGATGGAGGTAAAAGGTGTGTTTACATGTCTTGTCACGCATGCGGTGTATCTTGAGTTTGTTTGCAATATGTCGTCAGTGGAGTTTCTTCTGTGTTTCCGTAGATTCCTTTCTCCAACAAGAACGCCTCACGAAATAATAAGCGATGACGCTTTACAATTTCATTTGGCTAGTTCCGTTTTAACGAATCTATGGAAAGACATAGTCAAAGATAAAGACGTATTATCATACGTATCAACTTGCGGTATTAAATGGATGTTCAAAGTAGAACTCGCTCCGTGGATGGGAGGGTTGTACGAAAGGTTAGTTGGCCTGGTAAAATGATCACTTAAGAAAACAGTGGGAAAAAGACTGCCGACCATTATACAGCTTCAAACTCTACTTCAAGAGGTAACGGTACCTAGATGCCTATGGAGCCGACACTATATATCAGTTGTGTTGCTTTTGTGATGCCTCAGAAAAAGCATATTCGGCAGTTATTTACTTGCGCGAAGTGTCAGAAGAAGGATCAAGAACAAACCTTTTGTTTTCGAAGTCACGCCTTTCCCCTGTAAAGCCGTTGTCATTTCCTAGATAGGAGTTGATGGCTTTTGTAATCAATAATTAATTAATTAATTAATTTAGTAATTAATACCCGCCCGCTTGTTTATATAACAGATGATGTAGATTCAAGTATACCTCTTACACCAGCACATTTCCTTACAGTTAGTCAAAGAATTGACACACCAGAACTCTAATTATCAGATGAACCTGACTACGTGTCAAACCAAAGTAGTAAAGATAATTGTATCCAGATGTGGAAAAATGGTCAAAAGCTTCTGGATACTGGAAAATATGGCGTCATGAATATTGACCAGTCTAAGAGAACGGACACAACCCATACTGAATTGTGGCAGAGTAGTAGCCGGTACGGATCAAAACGTTGTCGATGTAGTCATAATAAAAGATGACTACCCGAGAGGAAGTCTGAGATTTGGTAAGGTGTCAAGTTAATGAAAGCGCAGACGGATTTATCCGATCGGCAAAAGTTGAGTTACCGTCGACAAGGATTATACAGAATCCTTTAAACCTTTTGTATCCGTTAGAAGTGTCTCCGGACTTCGAGGATATTAGCGACGATGAGACCGGATTGAACTTATTCTTGCCGCCTACTGATTTATATGAAGAAATTGAATCGATATCACCAATGAATCTACTTAGCGATGAAAACAACATATTTGATATATACGTTGATAGTGACATTGATAATATCAGTTTGGGCGGTGACTATCCGTGTGGAGATGTTACCAACGCTAAAGAAGATGGCGACACGGTCCATGAATCTACCGGAAGTGGAGTAAAACCGAACGTGATGGTACTGACAGAATCCCGCCGAAACAACAAACTGAGTACGATGCCGATAACGGTGGCCATAACCATGACGATGACGGTGATGAGCAATATGAACTTTCTAAGCCGGACAACGTGGTTTTAACTGCGATAAGCGTTACGTTAAATAAAACGGATTCTTTCAAAGACGGTGTAAAAACAACATAATGTAGTGCTTCTATCGGTTATACCCAAATTAAAAGTGAAAATGATATTACGGACAATTTGCAGGATATATTCAACTACGTGCAAAGGAAATTTATTGAGTACAGTAACTATTATCATGATTTAAAACGCAATAAAATTCATTATTGAAATTTCTAGACTGATCCTGTGGGGAGTGTCGCGAAGACCGTGATTATTGTGATAGCTTAGTTATATTTGATATGGGTATTGCATATCATATATCTGGCTAATATGGCTCATTATCATCCTTATCTTGGCCTGCACTGTTTACCGATGATATATTGGTAAATTTGTCGTTTTGTTTATTTGATAATATGTTAAAAACATAAACCGTAGAGTAGACGGCTTTTGTTTATATTAAATGTTACGTCATTCGACTTCCGGTTCTTTGGCAACGGTGAAATGCCGTTGTCAAGATGGTGATCAAATCACGTATATATAACCGGTGATATACTGCACAGGGGGGGGGGGGTAACACTTGAGAGCGGGATAACATAGAATATTGTTATACTTAAGTTTGATTTTATCAAACATTAGTAGGTTTATTTACACAGAAAGGGGCCAATTTTCAAGATTTGGTAATTCTTTGAAGTATTACGGTAGAGGGTCAATAGATTATGATTTATGCCACATATCAAAGCTCAGTCCTTACGGTTTGGGACAAAAATATTTTAAAGTATTTTTTGCCATAGCAACCGAAGTTCTTCACGGATATCAAGTCTTTGCAGTATTTTGAAAGAGCATAACTTAAGGATCATGTGAAGTTTGGTTGAAATTCCTTGGTTAATTTAGGAGGAGAAGGTTTTTTTATAATTGTGAACGTACGCAGGGACGGATGAACAGACGGACGATGACCGATCACAATAGCTCATCCAGGGCACTTCTCGCTCAGTTGAGCTAAAATGAAATAAAGTAAATAAAAAAGACATATCTCAAAACTTTCATGTAATTCTAAAACATCGTGACTATAGCTTTAACAAGAGGACCATGATGGTCCTAAATCGCTCCCCTGAGTCTGATAGTTCATGGCTTTTTGATATAAACAAAATAGCAAAGCCCTCTGTCTAATTATTCTGGAGGAGATGTTAAAGGATTTCTCTTTTAATCCTAGGTATATTGATGATCCCACCATATATCCTGAATATGGTAATGCTTTGAAGTATAGACATCAACACATACTAAGTATAAAAGCTCTAGGCCTAATGGTTTAGGAGAAGAAGGTTTTCAAAGATATCAGTATTTATTCCTAACTAAAATTAGGGATCGCACAGAAAAGGGTCTATTTTCAGAACACAGTTATTCTTGGAAGTTTTTTTTGTAGAGGGTCAATAGTTGATGATATGTACCAAATATCAAAGCCTTTGGCCTTATGGTTTAGGAGGAGAAGATCTTTGAAGATTTCCTTTGTGAAATCAGGAATCGCACAGAAAAGGGTTAATTTTACGAATACAGTAATTCTTTGAAGTATTTTGGTAGAGGGTCAATAGGTGATGATATGTACCAAATATCAAAGCTCCAGGCCTTATTGTTTAGGAGGAGAAGATTTTTTAATAATTGTTTACGGACGCACAGTCGGACGCCGGACAATTACTGATCACAATAGCTCACCTTATGTTGTGCTCAGATGATCTAAAAGGCTGTAGCTACGAGTTATTTGAATAACACCGACGATATGTGTGAAATAACATAAATTTGTTATGAATAAAACGTGGACTTAATAGGTTTTTCCGCACCCCATTTTCTTCTTTACCGTCCTCAACTCTTAGCTTATGGTTGAAAAAAATGTCAATTTCTCAAGTTGCTATCATTTTCCTATATTTAAACGTAATTTCAACGTACACTATACAAATATTCACACAACAAAATTCGATCCCCGGCCGCAACGAATATCTTTTCTGACATTCGTTTTCCACAAGTGGGGTTATGTTCGTAAACCTGAAAGGAACGAGAAGCTCGAGGCTCGGAAAGGATGTAGTGGTAGAACTGATGTGAGAAATACCAGGATACCATTGTTAGGTGCTCCGGCCGCTGCGATATGACTGAAATACTGTTAAAACCGGCGTGAAACCGATACATTCTGTCAATCAAAAAACAAAAAACAAGAGGCCCATTAGGGCCTGAGATGCGCTACCGACTATCAAGTCTTCCGTTATAGTAATCTGATATTTAAGAAAGTTAATTGCTTAAAGAAGAATGCATATAATCAAAATAAAAAACTGGACTTAGCCCCCTCTTATTATTTTGAGCAATAATCCCATTTTCCCCGAGTTTCACGACGGACCCACTCCAGTTCCAAAAGGAAGATTCTTTATGACCGTACAATCATCCTGTGAAATTGTCAACAGTATCAGATAATAGTTATGGACTTCATCACGTAAGCAAGAATGTTTAGAGTGAAATACACAAGGCCTGTTTTCCTGTGTTTTCTAATGGATCGACTTCATTTCCGAAAGGAACTTTCCTTATGACGAAGAATGTTTGTAAGAACCCCTTTTCTGTGTTATCAATGCCATATTTTTTCCATGCATCTTTGAAGGGAATCCGGTAAAAACTGTGGACTTTATTGTGTTAACGGGGATATTTCACTCAAATTCTCATATGGCCCCCTTTTTATTGACCTTTCTCGTTTTAAAAAGAATCATTTCTTCGGATTATACAATAATTCTGTGAAATTTTGAAGAGAATTCGATGAAAACTATGGATTTTATTTTGTAATAGAATTGCAATAAGGTCCTTTTCCCCATTGTTCTTGACTGATTAGATCCAATTTAAAAAAAAAAACCATCCTGATGATGGTTTAATCATTTTGTGAAAGTTTAGATAAATCCGACGAAATATGGGGACTCCATTGTGTTAACTAGACTATTTAAATATATGGTCCTTTTTTACATGATACTTGACGGACTGTATCCAATTCTTAAAAGTGCAATACTTATGGTTGTTGAATCATTCTGTAAAAGTTTGAAGTGAATTCGGTGAAATCTTGGGACATCATTGCGTTAACTAGAATATTTAGATAAATTTTACACAATCACAATCAACAGTCGTAATGATGGAACAATCAATTTGTGTAATCTATGGACTTAATTGTGAGGAATTTTGGTGATATTTTCACAGGGCCCCTTTTCACGTGATACTTTACAGAACATACTAAACTTCAAAACGAACAATCCTAATGCAGGTACAATCATTCTGTAAAAGAGAATCAATGAAAGAAGTAGACTGAAGATTTTTATTAGACCCCTTTTCCCGCGAAACTCAACAAATCAGAAGAATCCTAAATGATAGTTGAATCATTCTTAAAATTTGAAGAAAATCCGATGATAACTGTGGAGTAGGTAACAAGGATTTTTAAATGGAATTTTAACGAAGCCCCTTTTCCCATGTTTTTTTTGCAGCTCAGAACCCATTTTGAAAAGAAAGATCTTTATGACCTAGCAATCAATCTGTGCAAGCTCAACAAAGTCCGAAGTTGTTGGCCTTATCAAATTATAGGATTTTTAAATTAAATTTTCATAAAACTCCTCTTCCTAGGTTACTTGGTGGATCAGTCCTAATTTCCAAAGGAATGATCCTTATGAAAGTACAACCATTCTGAGAGTGGACGACAATCCTATTAAATTTGTTTGCATTATCACATTAGCTTATATTTTATAATTCAATCTTCATAGGTCACCTTTTCCTTCTTTGCTTGACGAATCGGACCAAATTTCGAAAGGAACAATTCTAATGACGGGAAAATGCCATCGCTATAGCTTTCCCGGCCTTTGGCCATTAGCCAGTAGAGCTAATAACCGCAAAAGCCTTTTTTGTCCATTTCATTCAAATTGATTTTATTTGACGGCACGAGGTAAAATGCTCCTTACTCGTTATCTAAGAACTTCACAGAGCTAGTTAATTTTCAAAAACGTCGACGTAACGTATAACGTATAAGGATGCCAGCTTTTGACCTTGTGACTTACGTCATTACACACACACAAACAAACAAAAAGTGAAGTGTTCCCATTGCTCATGTTCGTTAATTATACATAAAAACAATAAAACGTTTATATTCTAAAATATTTGTTAGCATTTAATAGGAAGTGGTATAGCCTTAGCTTAATCTGATTTATGGAAAATTACCACGAATCCCCATTTTGGACGCCCCTTGTAAAATAGGTTTAGAAATCATTGCAGAAAAAGAGTAAATTACTTTTGGAAATCAATTTCTTCATTGTCCACAATGTTTTCTGCTCCGAAAGGCAAGGAATTTTATTTTTTAATCAACTAAGAAATGGGGTGCGCAACTTCTCTGTATTTGGACCAGTCTAAAATTTTGTCGTCGGCTAATGAGTTAATTTTTTCTATCGAAACCGGTTCAGGAATTCAACCGAGCAGGGAAAATAAAAACGAATAAAAATATTGAAAGAGTGAAACAGGCATTTTAAAGAAAATTGTAATTCATTTACAACTTATAGAAGTTTCGAGAACTTTCAGTGGTAGATTTTCAACATGATTAAAATGCCTCAGATGCTCATCTATATGAAACTGAGCATGACCCTGAAAATACCTTTTCTTTATTTTACGATGTCTTAAACGGAATCTTATCTAAACATGCCCCCTATTAGGTCAAAACGGGTTAAAACCCGCAATGAAAAAACTGAGGTAAAAACAAGCAATGATCGAACGGGGTCGTTGTCAAAGATAAGAAACAAAGTAGTTCATCTCAGTCGTAAAAACAAGAAAGAATTCTATAATAATGGCGATATATTTAAACTATTTTGAAAGGAATGTTTTTTTTAAAAAAAAAAAAATATTACACCTTTTGAAGTGTATGAAATGATAAGTAATCTTGACAAAAATAAATCAACTGAAATTGATGGTATTGACCAGTGCCACTATTTTAAAATCTTGTGCCGATCATATAATTTCTATAATCAACGACAGTATTGCAAAGAGCATTTTCTATATGCTTTACAGGAAACGTATGTTCTTCCATTGCATAAGGGCTCTGATAAGAAAGATCCAAATCTCTCGCCGACTATTTCAAAGATCTTTGATCGCTTTTTATCGAAAAGTTATCATTCCTAGATAAAAACAAGAGGACCGTTATGGTCCTATATCGCTCCCCTGAAATGAGTATGATGGCTCAAGGCGTAATGATATAATATACAAAATATCAAAGCCCTACACCTGATCATTCTAGAGAAGATTTTTGAAAGATTTTCTTCTTTAATCCTAGATAAAGTGAAGATCCAACCATATTGGGCCAATTTCAAGAGTGTGGCAATTCTTTGAAGTACTTAAGTAGAGGGTCAATAGGCATTAATGCATACCAAATATCAAAGCTCTAGGCCTAATGGTTTAGGAGGAGAACATTTTCTATGATATCCTTAATAACTCCTTTCAGGGATTGCACAGAAAAGGGCTTATTTTCAGAATATAGTAATTATATGAAGTATTTTGGCAGAGGGTCAATAGGTATTATTACACACCAAATATTAAAGCCCTTGACCTAATGGTATGGGAGAAGAAGATTTTTAAAGATTTCCTTCTTTATTTCTATGTAAAATACAGGGATCACAAATAAAAGGGATAATTTTCTGAGTACGGTAATTTTATGAAGTATTTTGATAGATTGTCAATAGATGATGATTTATACAAAATATCAAAGCTCTAGGCCATATGGTTTAGGAGAAGAAGATTTTTGAAGGTTTCCTTCTTTTATTCTATGTAAAATCAGGGATCGCCCAGAAAAGGATTATTTTCAGAATACGGTAATTCTTTGAAGTATTCAGTAGAGGGTCCATAGATGATGATTTGTACCAAATATGAAAGCTCTAGGCCTTATTGGGAGAAGATTTTTACCCTCCGTTGCCATGGCAACCATAGTTCTTCGTGGATTTCAATTCTTTGAAGTATTTTGAAAGAGCATGACCTAAGGATCATTTCTGTGAAGTTTTGTTGAAATTCCATGGTTAGTTTAGGAGGTGAAGGCATTTGATCTTGTAGGTCATAAGATTTTATTATATAAGTTAAGGTTACACAACTTCTTGATGAATTTGTTAGCAATATTTGAATCTTATTTATCTGGAAGAAAACAGTATTTAAGAATAATAACAACTTCTCCTCTTCATGTACTTTATCTAGCGGTGTCCAACAAGGCTCTATATTAGGACTGCTCCTATTTTTTGATTTACATAAATGATATGGGTTAGACCTATATGCAGGTGATTCGACACTCTATAAGTCTGGAGTAAATATCAGTGAAATAAAAACCAACCTACAAAATGATTTGCAATCCATAATCTCATGTAATCTCAAATAATAACATGCATGTCAATCCAATTTTTATGTGTTGTAATAACCTATTACTAGAATATATGAATGAGGTCACACTAAGTATAGCTTAAGGTCATCTGCACATAGTGACACCACACACTCAAAAAATACGTTGTACAAGAAAGATATTTCTCATACATTTACTGTAGCATGAGTGTGTGGAAAGCAATTTCTATTTCAATTAGAAAATAAACTTCGTTATCTAGCTTCAAAAATAAATTTAAACAGTGTCTGCTAGTAATCAAATCAATAGATAAAGCAGAAAACATTTAGAACCTTGAAGTGTAGGGTGTGACTGTTCAAGTTTTTAATAATGTATGCTCATCAATCGTAATTTCATATGTCAAAATTTTTACGTCGTAAATTGTTCTCTTTTCTTTCAGCATGTGTATGACGTGGTATCATTGTTATTTCATCATTTTATTCACTTAATTTTTATTCAGTGAAGGAAACATTGTAAATAGATTTAATTTCAGATTGTTTAATTTGGAAGGATTACCTTGATGAAATAAAGACATTATTATCATTATAATGGAATACTTAGAAAATCAAATTGATCAATCTAGAAACAGATAAAAACAAAGGTCTGTCGAGTTTTATCTGCTTTAGATGACGAAATTTTAATAGATTTGGTATTTTATGAACATTTTTTCAATACCTTCTATTCATTCATTTCGCTTGCTCGGTTGATTTCTATTTATAATATAACCAAAGATTTGCAGCAAATCACTAAAAATTTCATCGATATCTGATATTCAGTGGAACATGATAAAATGACGTTATTATATTTGTTGTGACGCAATTTTATCGGTAATAAAAATGTGTTACCAAAGGCCTCGTACTCATTTGCATAGTTATTACACAAGTGTAATATCACCAGTGTAACATGAAAATATGAAATGGGTTTATTTCAGTCCAGGGCCGTAGGTCCCATTGTAAAACGACTTAATTTGATGTAAAATAATAACGTTAAAATACAAGGGTTGCTACTACATTTGTCAAAGACCTTTTATGACGGATATCATGTCAAAATCTCATCCCTCCTTTTCAATCAGAACTTTGTCAAGTCGACGGAGTTCTCGAGTTATTCTATCTTCAAACTGTTTGATGTCATCACCATACACATGAAGGGCTCTTGTCATTCCCTTCCGCATATCTCCATGTATACCTCCAAATGCATGTGGATAAAAGCCGATGGACTTGGATTCCTCCAGCATTCGTGTAACCCAAAACGAATGTGTTCTGTCGTTCATGATTCTGCTGAAAGGTTCCTCGTTGAAGGCTTTGCGTAATAATTCTGCTGAAGTGATACTAACAAGTGTGTTTCCAATCATCTTAAGTTGGACTATATCGCCGTACTTTCTAGCTAACTCTTTCACTTTTAAGTGCAGGGTCTCTGAAGTCACCCGAAAACCCATTCGGCAATCCTCGGGCGATCTCCGAAGTCTCTGATCTATACCTCGGACTTATCAGGCAACCATGTTTTGCATCAAATCTTAACATTTCTTCGCCGGAAAGCGATCACAAGAAAGTGCTCCGCTTCACAGAAACTAGTTCTGTTCTTGTTTTTACTCACATATGCTATAAAGAATACAGAGAGTTAATGTTCCGTTTGTAAACATGTCAAGATACAACAAATTATTTTAGCCGTTTTAAAGTTACATAGATTCAAGTTTAAGGATGCCGGTAATCTTCGATGTTGTTGTTGTCCTAAAAGTGTAAATACCGCGACTTTCAATCAACCAATTTTAGTTTGTTTGTTTGAATGGGGTTTTACACCGCTTTCAACAATCTCTCAGTTATATCGCGGCGGCTGGAGCACCTAACAATGGATTCCTGGTATTTCTCACACCAGTACTACCATTACATCCCTTCCTAGCCTCCAGCTGCTATCCCACTTAGGTCTACGATTATCGACCCATTGGTGAGAGACAAATAGTCGGAAAGGATGAGTGCCGCCGTCGGGGATCGAACCCGGGACCTCTAAATTGACAGTCCGACGCGCTACCAACTGCGCTATGACGGCGGCATACCAATTTTAGCAGAAGGGTCGTGACGGTATGTTTGTAAGTTATGTCGTACACATTTGATTGCAAGTATATTTTTACCCTTCCTGAATACTGCATTTTCACATAAAGCACTAGAAAAACATTTTGAGAAAGGGAGAAATTGCAGAAAATGCTGCAATTTTTGCAAACACTCTTGATCACTTTTACACGAAGGATTCAAATATGAATCGGTGAATACATGCCACATTGGGTAATAACATTGTGACAACAGGGCTCATTTTACTTTTTTCAAGCATGTTTTCATTTGAATTTAAATGCATCTAAATGTTGAAGCAGAGACATGAGGTACCTGAATTGGTAAAAAATCTGTCTCTATTTTATTTGCTATCCTATCTTTCCAAAATTCTTAACATTGTAAACACAACTCAACTCATTGTTTCAACAGACTGAATTCACACCAGGTTATTATCATTTTTTTGCATTAAATATGATTAGATGTAGGTACGGAATCGGCAGAGTTGTGACGAATGCCGAAAACCCATAACAAAAAGCAAAACTCTTGGTCCGGATATTTGCTTCCCTTTCTTAGTTATTCCATTGGAAATGTAAAACCATAGAGCAATTAATATTTGAAACCAGTAAACCAGGACATTATTTTAGACATTTTGAGTGATATATGTGCTCTTCAGATGGTGCAAAATGGGATAGAGACATTTGATATCAAGATAATTCTGACCATTTCATGAAAGTATCGAAGCTGGTGCAAAAGTTAGCCAATACGGCATTACATCGGTAATATGATGGTTATGACCAAAAAGCAGTAGCCACAGATTTGATAATCTGCAGCTACACGTTGTCGGTCGCCGTGAGCCGTATGAATTTTTTTAGAGGGACGGTCAGAAAATATCCGGACATTTGACTCGTTCCAGAAAACCATTCAACATTAAAAAAAACTTATCTACTCTCAATCTACGTCTGCGCACTTTTGCCGTCTTCATGGAAGCTTTTGTATACCCGCTGTGAACCATGAGGTCGATCTATGTTTTAGGTACTGTGTAACAGCAGATATCAATGCCGCCCTGGTCTTTTATTTCTTTCCAGTAAGCATTTTTTTCATTTTTAGAAACAAAGAAAAGTCACAGGGGTCAAGATCTAAGCCATTCTGTGCATTTGCTTGAGCTTTTCTCTGAGATTTTCAGAATACTTCATAATAGTACTTGGCATTGACAGTTTGGCCTTTGGCATGGAATGAGTAAGTATCAGTCTTCGTAAATCCAGAAAGGCAATAAGCATGACATTTCTAGCCGAAGGAGACAACTTAAACTTTTTAGGAGGTGGGGAAGAAGCTCGTTTCCACTGTTTTGACTGAGCTTTAGTCCCAGGTTCGGAATAGTGAACCCAAATCTCGTCTCCAGTGATTATGCGGTTCAAAAACTCTCCCCCTTAACGATTTAAACGACCTAAATGTTCTTTTGAAATGGTTACTCTGGTTGCTTTTTGATCTACGGAGAGTTCTAGGCACCAACGTAGCACTTACCTTGCTAATGCCTAGGTGTTCGTGTAAAATCTAGTGTGCCGATGCCTTACCGATGCTAAACTTGTTGGCTACCTCCTCCGAAGTTACTCGACGATTTTTGTTGACAAAAGTTTTAACATTTGCTACCATTGTTGGGGTTCATCGCCTCAGCTGGCCGTTTAGTCACAAACACTTGTTCTGCCTTCACGAAACTGACAACTCCAGTTGCAGAAGGTTTAACGTGATACATATTTATAAGAAAATCTTTTTCTAAGACTTTGAAAGATGTGACAGGGCTTTTCACCTTCTGTAACCAGAACCTTAATTACAGAGCGTTGTTCCTTTTACAAAGAGTCCATGATGGGCGAAACACCTATCATACATCAAAGTGCAAAATACTGTGTAAACACAACTATCATTGAAATTAAACTGACCATGAATGAACGTAGTTTTCACCAATATTATTGTATAACGTGTGTATAAAGTTGCAAGAGGAAAGAGAGGATCATATTTTCTGTCCGTCCCTCGTTTATTGATTGGATAATCGATAGATGGGGTAGACCTGGGTCGAAATGACCAATCGCTGGCCCCGCCCACTGACCCTATTTTCCCGCCCATTGACTCAAACAGAAAGTCCTGCTTCGATTTTAAAGGGCATTATTTTGCAAAATTTATAGCCAATAACATGTAACTAAAAAGGAAATAATGTTGGGCTGGCGACCTAACCTTCGTAACTACAGCTTGACAAACAAATATTTAACAAAAATGGCGGCCAATGTCGGAGTTAAAACTCGATTGTACTCAAAATATAGGATTTCGTTTGTTGACTGAATAGTTCATTGACATTCGCGATTGGTAAATTCAGAGCAATACAAAGTTATATTCATATATAGTGTCCATGGACGTGAATCAGATCGATTTCCGTGGCGGCTATCGACCCTGGTCAATCGTGCCAGCAGTACAATTTTAATGATACCAAATAACATTGGATTATGGCATGATGCAATCATAGCAAATACGACCACTATTTTCTGAGAGCTTTTGATTTCGAAAAAAAAAAGGGATTTTGATTGTGTCGTATAACGAAAGTGAAGTGGTCGTTCAACTCTTCACTGTTTTTTCAAAATTTTGGACTTGTCAAATTCATAGAGTTTCATAGAGGTGGTCGTTCGAACAAGACAGACTGTAAAAAGGTTTAAACTATCTATTTGGCCCATAACACGATGTTGGAAGAACCACTTCCGCTATGCGGAAGTTTCGACCCTGCGCAGACTGACCAGAATCGACACTTGTCGCTTTTTGACGATTTTTCTGTATCAAGAAAGATTATTCTACCTCACTATACGTTTGTTTTTGAAATGCAACTACTGTAACCTTCTCACGTGCAGATGGTTGCGTTTATGAACTCTAAAAAAGTCTCGCGCAATATCCCCCACGGCCAAAATCCAATCCCGTATTTTTGATAAGGCGGACAGAGTCCCGTTCCTCAGCTTCTAATGACAGACAAACCTCCCTTCGTCAATTTGCTAGGTCGAACATAATCTCATTCATTAGTTGAACCCATACCCGCACAAGCAAGCCTTTTGGCGTCTCCAAGTTAAAAAGCTTTCCATATTATTGTAGAAAATGAAGAAATTGATTGCTGTAAGTTGTACTTAAAATCAGTAGATTGGTAGATAGGGATAACAAAATAAAAGGTTTGATAGAGACTGTTAAAATCGTCTTAGAATTATATCGAGGTTGAAATTGCATTAGATTAGTTTTGAGTTTCTCGTATTCGTAGTCAAAAGGTTGGCCATTTATGTGAAGCATTTGTTGGTCTTCGTAACTAGAGCTTATTCAAGCTGTAGTTAGGAGGTTTAGTTCGTCAACCAAACATTCATAAACTTTGCCGTTTAACCCATTCCACACAACAATTTAGGAAAACATAGTGAATTTTAGGTGCTTGAGTGCCTAAATCTGTATTAATAAAGCAAATGGTGTTTTCAGGAATTCAATACAAACCCAATCATATTCACCGTGTGTGGAAAATAAATCTTGTCAATGAAATCTTTGCAGGAATCTGATAAAGGGTCATATACGAAACATTGCTGCAAATTTGGTTGAAATCCACCAAATCTATTCTGAGAAGATTTTTTTTAAGATTTCAGTATATATGGAAACTAGCCCAGCCCATTTAAGCCATGCTTTTCGTCCAATCAAAATTGTTTGAAGGAATATGATAAAGGGTCACCCAAGAAACGTTCCTGTAAATCTTTGAAATGCATCAACTGGTTTCTGATTTTTTTTAAAGCTTTCACTACTTACGGAAATTATCCTCGTCTTTTAAAGCCATGCTTTCATGTGACCAAAAGTCTTTTAAGGAATATGATAAAGGATCACCAAAGGATAATTTCTGTGAAGTTTGGTTAATTTGTTCAGTTCTTTCTGAGGGGAAGAATTCTAAAGTAAAAGTCTACAGACAGACTCTCGCATGGACGACCACAACGCTATGACAATAGCTTGCTGGTTTTCAGCCAGTGGAGCTAAAAATTAAGAAATTGCACGTAACAAGCAATTTCCTCATTTTTACAATATTTTCCACCCTGAATGATGAAAAATTAAAATTTCATAAACTTTAAATTGTAGTCTTCATCTTCTTTCAACTTGGTTCAGTCTAAAATTCTCTCATCTGGTAATGCATTAATAATCTAAATAGAACATGCTGTCAGAGTCCGTGGATGTGGTTAATTATCCATTTGAAATGATAGGACATGTTGCTGCATGGAAAGACACCGAGTCTAGGCACGATCGTTTGGCCATTCCCGTACGGGTGAACATAATTGATGAACTTTTGTCCCTTTTGTGTTGGGCCCCTTTGGAATTATTTCCGCAAGAACAGGGATGATACAATACTTTCAGTTTTTTGAGAAAGTAAATTGGATTTCATCTGGCAATGCTTGACTCCCTTAACCAGGACTTCTTGTCACAAATTCAAAGACTTTTTTTATTCAGAACTAATACCAACTATCTACCCTTTACCACACAACAAAATCATAGAATGGTCCAAATTGAAAAATGTTACAGACGTCAATTTCAAGTTGATGGAAATTTTCCTTTTTTTCACCTTTTTGGAAAGAAAACATTGATAATGAAGAAATTGCTTGCTTAAATTCCTCCATCATCCATGTTTTCAAACCTTTTTTCCTGAGAAGCGTAAAAATGTTGGTTTGTGTGGGAATGGGTTAACTATATATCAATTTTAGGACAAACAAGGAATTTTTTATTACCCTTCAAACTGGTGTTTGGGTGGAAAATATAAAACAACTCTATTGTTTAAATTTTATCAATTTACTACACAGTATAAACATGTCAGCATTTTGTTACATTTCTATATAGAAAGATGCTACAAAAAGTTAAATACAGATGTACAAATGATTTGCGTAGTAAATGCACAGAGAGAACATTCAATGGGTCAGCTAAAAGCAGTTGTAATTGCATATATGTTTACAGGCAGTTACAACTGTTTGGCGCTGAACAAGCAATTTATACATGGAAGAGAATGAGAATAGATAGCTTTAGCAGGAAAACTCAATATTCAGTGTCCCAGTGCTAAAAGGTTGTAAGACCCTATACACTGCATAAGCACTTGCAACTTTAGTGTGAAAATGAAACTAGAGGCGCTTGAGCGCCTGATTTACTCCACCGGCCTGAATTTACTTATCATTCCCGAGAAATTTGGTTGACAACCATCCTGCAGATTGTAGCTTTTCACTGTTTACCATATATGGAAATAAGCCCTGTCCATTAAAGCAACAGCCAATCAATTCCTTTTTAGCAATCTAATAAGGGGTCACCAAAGGATCATTCTGGTGAAATTTTGTTGAAATCCATCAAATGGTTTCTTAGAAGATTTTCAAAGCCTTCACCACATACGGAAATAATTCCCCACCCATTAAAGCCATGTTTTCTGTCCTATCAAAATTCTTTGAAGGAATTCAATAAAAAGACACCAAAGGATCAATCCAGTGAAATTTGGTTGAAATCCATTCATTGGTATCTGAGAAGAAGATATTCAAAGTTTTCACCATATATGGGAAAAGCCCCGCCCATTAAAGTCATAATTTTCATCCAATCTTAATTCTTTGCAGGAATCTGATAAAGTATCACCCAATGATCATTCCTGTAATATTTGGTTGGAATCAATCTATTGGTTTCTTAGAAGAAGATTTTTAAAGGTTTCACCATATATGGAAATAAGCCCCACCCATTTAAGCCATGTTTATCATTTGATCCAAAATCTTTTCAGGAATCTGATTAAGTGTCACCAAAGGATCATTCCTGTAAAATTTGCTTGAAATCCATCAAATGGTTTCTGAGAAAATATTTTTAAAGCTTTTACCACATATGGAAATTAGCCACGCACATTAAAGCCATGTTTTCCATCCAATCAAAATTCTCTGAAGGAATCTGATAAAGGTTTACTAAAGGATCATTTCTGTGAAATTTGGTTGAAATCCATTCAATAGGTTCTAAGACGATTTTCAAAGCTTTTAACATATATGGAAATAAGCCCTGCCCATTAAAGCCATTTTTTCATCCAATCTAAATTTTTAGAAGGAATCTGATAGAGGGTCACCCAAGGATCATTTCTTTGAAATTTGGTTGAAATCTGTTCAGTACTTTCTTAGGAGAAGATTTTTTAAGTAAAAGTTTACCGACGGACAGACACAATGCCATGACAATAGCTCTCTGGCTTTCATCCATTTTCAGCCAGTGGAGCTAAAAATTATTGTCAATATCCTCTTCCACTTTGGATCAGTATTTTTCCTACTGGTAATGGGTTTAGTTACTCAAGAAATAAGACCTAGAGACTAGTATTTTGTAATAGTTATTGACTAAACAGCTAGTAGCAGAAAATGCGAAGCGATACAGCTGTACAACATATTTACATTCTTTGATTATCGATATCATACTGTAAAACCTAACAAACCTTTCTTTTCCAATATTTTTAAATGCTATCGCTAGAGAGCTTTTGATATTCAGTTCCCAATGCTTCCTTTAACTCAGCTGGACATATACAATACTGAACAATCTCTATAATTAGCATTTTGAATAGCTGTCAGTAAAAGAGCATCTGAATTTCTTTGAATGTTGGGTCTGGAATATCTTTTTCAGCGCATGCCATAATGCTTTAATCCATTCCCAGACGACAAGATTTTAGACTGGTCAATTGAAAGAAGTCACAGTATTTTAAAGCTTAGAGTTTATGAAATTTTAGAATTTTCAAGTTTCTGGTTAGAAAAAATTGTCACTAATGGGAAATGGGTTAAACACTTGATTCCTGTAAAGTTAAGTTGAACAATAAGAATTACAAGAGAAGTAATTCCCAACGTAGAGTAAAAGGAAATGCAGCTCACCAGTTTGGAAAAAATGTTACAAGCTAAATATAAAGAAAACTATGATTTGTTGATCTTTTTCATTACGGTATTACGGGTAACCATGGAACTGATTTGACAGTAACTGTTTGAGGACTTCTGAGACGTATGGCAGGTGGAGAATCATGTAACAAACCAGTGAATCAAGCTAGTGTTAATTACAACGAAGGTTTGACATACAAATTCAAGCAGAATTTCTGCAACTTCTACTTTGCTTAAGCAGCCTAAATTATAGTGGAAAAAAAGGGAATTCAACAAATTTATCATTATGTCTCTCTCTTACTCAGCACGCTCTCTCTCCTTTCTGGCTCTCCCTTTATCTCTTTTTCTGTCTTTCTTTCATATTTATCAATCAACAGTATTAGCAGCAGACAATGCAGACTGAAGAAGGTCCTTATTATGTCTGTATCAATTAATAGGTGAGAAAGCAAAAGAGTTCCTTCTTTCCATCTCCTCTCTTGAAAGATCAGGACATATTGTTTAACAGTTGTCCGTCAATTAAAAAATTAAATAATAGTCACATTCAATATTACTCAAAGATTCTATGATCATATCTAGTATGTAGGTGCCTTAAATATTTTTGCACCTGCTAATGACAAGTTTAAGGTTTATCATTATGGGCTTTATGCCTTATATTGACTCTTCTGAAGCCACAGAGTTTTACTAATACACCTGTTCAATAATATTGTCGTAAAAATTGATATTTTGGAAGCTGAAAACAACCAATTGTTTATAGTTTTGATAAATTCTGATAAAGCAATCTAATTCACCAAACACACATTGCTTTAAGAAATTATTTCTAGGGCTGACTCAATTTGTTCTAGCCTAAAAGAAACATATCTATTGTTTACGTAAATGATTTTGAATAAATTCTAGATGATTTCAAATATATGGTACTCACAGGTAACAATATTCTGATATTTTTTTTTTTAAATATACGTTAAAAGTCATGGCAATAACAACATTTCTCAGTCATTCAGTGGCAAGCTGTTACAGTGCTGACAGCACTTCCATTTTAAAGAGGTAAAAATTCAAAGAAGTTGTAGACAATATTCTAAAATTGATGATTGGAAATGAAGATATTGCTTGTTATAAGCAATTCCTTCATTTTCCATAATGTTTACCCAAACTTTTTTCTTGAGGGGCAAAAGAAGGCAGGTTTGTGTTGCAAAGGCTAACCAAATTGTTTAAGTCAATCAAAAATGCCTGACATAAATGCCCAAATGTCACCATGCACTTCCAGTCTAAATAAATGATTTGACGGTCAACTAATTTATTGTCAATTTGACTATAGTCCTAATTTCTACTTTACTGCAATTATTTTATGATATCACTTTCTTAATTAACAATCTTCTTATTATCTGCAATCACTTTCATTTTGGACTAGTTTAAAATTGTGTAGTCTGAAAAAAAGACTGAAACCATTCCCACATGAAAATATTAAGACTAGTCCAAATTCAAAGAAGTTGTAGACAACAATTTTACCTTTATGAAATTTCAAAATCTTTGTCTATTTAGGAAGAAAACAATGTGAAAACTGAAGAAATTCCTTGTAACAAGCAATTTCCTAACTATTTTCTTGAGGGACCTAAAAGTCTGAACCATGTGGGAATAGGTTAACGTTTATACATTGTATATGAAATGATCCATCAAATCAGCATGATTGATCCATGAAAATTATGCTGTTGAAAGGTGATATTACGAACAACTTGATCCACTATTAATTCAGTTGGTCACTGTGTTGGTTGGCTTTGTCTCTATGATTCATTTTGTAAACATTCAAATCTGAAATGAAAATATAGCTTAGACCAAGTTCCAACAAACTCTTAAGTACTTCTCAATCAAGTCTAAAATTCTGGTGTCTGGAAATTGACAAGCCTATTACCAGGCAACACTTTTTAAAGACTTTTCCAAATTGAAAGAAGTTGCAGAAGATAATTCAAGTTGAAGAAGAGTATACGGGAATGTTTGGCTGTTGGCTAGTTGAAAAGGGGGCATGATTCTTACAAAAATGGATTTAAAATTACCTCCCTTGATAGTATAGTTTGCTTGTCTGAGTAAATATAATTACATTCAAAGTTTCAAATAAATGCCTATAATCATACCCGAGAAATTACAAAATGTCAAAGTTTTTCTAGGATGCCAACTCAGAAGATTAAAACGCTAAGGCAATATATTTGATCGTAACTGAAACAAGGAAACTAAAAACAAGGGTCAAATAATGAAGAAAACATTGTTAGAAGGAGTATTTGCTTGTTTAAGTTTTATTTCAAAATGCTTTCTTAACCCATTCCCACTCGATGACGCTTTTAGACGCCCCCAAGAAACAAGAGGGCCGTTGGCCCTGGGGTGCTCACCTGAGATAAAGGCACTTTTTCTTTCAACAGTCTAATTTCATGTTAAGGTTAGGATTATATTACAAGTGGGCCATACCGGTACTTACATATATAGACTATGTACCTGGGGATCCAAAAGTCTAAATTACAAATTCCAAGGCTTTAGGGCAAATTTGAAAGAAGGAATTAACTTTTTTCTCCCTCTGAATCCATGGAATATAATTCCAGAAATAAGAAAGAAGTCTGTGAACTGACGTTTTATGCCTATAACCCCCCTCCCAGGGCTCCACCCCTTTGGGATCCGAGCAGGGCTCCCGCTGCCGATCGCCAATGGGGCCAAATGCGACAAAATAAATATTCTGGCCCCAAAATCGGCGAATTGGCGATTTTACTGGCGACAACTTTCAAAATAAGGCAAAGGGATGTTGAGTCCATTTAAACGATTTCCGACGCGCAACTTTCTCATTCACACATCCGCTAATTTGTTTGGAGACACGCGACCATCAATATCCATTGCATATCTGTGTCAATCAAGACAGATTAGTTACGCATCGCTGACCTAATTGATTCTTACATCACTCGAGTTATTGGGATTATCCGAAGCCCGCCGGGAACCAACATGTAAACCAAGACGGCGGAAATTCACATCGCTTGGGCTAAAAAATTGACGATATTTATTCCTCGATCACTTTTTGAGATTCATTAGAGAGTCGAATAAAAGCCAAAGACAACATTTTGCTTATCTACTGATGATTTTAGTATCAAAGTCAAGTGAATTTCCGAGAAATGAGAAATACCGGACATTAGTAATCAAATTACTGCGGACATTAGTAATCAAAGTACTGTGGGTTACCAAAAATATGACCTGTCGTCCAGCATAGCTCTAGGTGTTCTTGGAATTTTATTATCAAATGACAATCCTCTCATTTTGTACCTATTAAACCTTCCCCAATTTATTCAATATAATATATTATAGATAACAGGTTATTTGTTTTCGATATAGTAGTTTTCTTTTATTCACTTATTCATACTGGCTCCATTTTTGTCCCCAATTGGCACCAAGTGGCCCCATTTTTTTGCCATTGGCGATTTCATTGGCGCAAGAATAAAATTTCCCAGGGGGAGCCCTGAAAGAGGTCAATATAATGATGCTTCATGCAAAATATCAAGGATCTATGCCTTCTGGGTCAGGAGGAGAAGATTTTTAAAGATTATTTAAAAATTTCATTTTGTTGCCATGGCAACCAGAGTTTTTAACAGATTTCAATTCTTTTAGCAATTTTTAAAGGGGCCCAAACTAGGAAACATTTCTGCCAAATTTGGTTCAAATTGGCCAAGTGGTTTGGGTGGAGATGTCATTCAAAAATCGTTCCTAATTTCTATATAAAAGCCACCCCCCTTAGGCTCCGCCCCTGTGGATCTGATGATCATGATTTTAGCTATTTTGAAAAAGGTCAATATACTGATGCTTCATGCAAAATATCAAGGCTCTATGCCTTCTGGGTCATGAGGAGAAAGTTTTTTAAAGATTATTTTAAAATTTCACTTTTGTTGCAAAGGCAACCAGAGCTTTAAACCGATTTCATATTTTTTAGCTATTTTTAAAGGAACCACCTAAGGAATCAAGGCTCTATGCCTTTTCGGTCAGTTGGAGAAGATTTTTAAAGATGTGTTTAAAATTTCATTTTTGTTGCCATGGCTACTAGAGTTTTAAACGGTTTCATATCTTTTAGTTATTTCTAAAGGAACCACCTAAGGAACATTTCTGCCAAATTTGGTTCAAATTGGCCCAGTAATTTAGGGGGAGATATCATTCCACTTTGGTTGCCATGGCAACCAGTTTTTAACAGTTTTCATTTTTTTTATATATTTTCAAAGGGGACCACCTAAGGAACATTTCTGCCAAATTTGGTTCGAATTTGCCCAGTAGTTCGGGAGGAGATGTCATTTAAAGAAATTGTTGACTGACGACTCACGACAGACCGACACCGGACGTAAGTTGATCACAATAGCTCACTTGAGCACTTCCTGCTCAGGTGAGCTAAAAAGCCTTGGAAAACATTGTGGAAAATGAAGAAATTGCTAGTTACACGCAATTTCTCCATTATCAACAATGTTTTCTATCTCAAAGGTAAAAAAAGTTCCAAAATTTCATATGCTTGAAATTGTTGTCTGCAATTCCTTTCAATTTGGACCAGTCTAAAGTTTGGCTGTGTGGGAATGGATTAATCTATTTTCTTACAATCATGCATGTTTAAACTTTGGATTCAAACACTGTCACCTCTACATGTGTCAAGCTCAGAAAGCTCAGTCAGTAATGAACGTTACTCTCATTCCTAGGGTCACAGGTTGGAACCTCAGCCCACAATTGACATAAGTCTATAGACATATGACCCATTAAGCTACCAGATGACACATTTTTAGACCGGTTTGAATTGAAAATAGTTGCAGGTGACCTTTCAAATTGCCCTAAAGTTGGGAAATAATTTCCAAACAGGGTAGAAAACATTAAGAGAAAAGGAGAAATTGCTTGATACAAGCATCCCACTAAGTTTTCTACGA
This sequence comes from Fragum fragum, assembly GCA_946902895.1. Lineage (NCBI taxonomy): Eukaryota > Metazoa > Mollusca > Bivalvia > Cardiida > Cardiidae > Fragum > Fragum fragum. The sequence continues at coordinate 48,979,155 of OX336376.1, read as the reverse complement.
TTGAATTTCTTTAAGTCATCATTGTGTGGTAAGAACTTAAATATATAGTACATGTATTCAACAAGTATTACCTGTTAAACATTATGAGATCGGACTCCTCCATTTTGTTGACCTGGATTGCCTGTTGCTTGTTTCTGTGCTGCCATCTCAGCCTGCATCTTTGCCAACATTGCCTGCATTCTTTGTAACTGTAAATGTATATCTCTCAATTAAAGAGTTCTTTGAAGGAATCTGATAAGGTTTACCCAAGGATCATTCAAGTGAAATTTGCTTAAAATCTATCCACTTTCCGAAGGAATCTGATAAAGGGTCCCAAAAGGATCATTCAGGTGAAATTTTGGTTGAATCCTGTTCAGTACTTTCTGAAGATATTTGAAGTTTTACCGACAAATGCACTACAGAGACTTCCCCATGACATTAGCCTGCTGGCTGTCAGGCACTGGAGCTAAAAATGGACAGTCAATTAGTATAAATAACCTCCCTTGCATGAATATGTTTTGCACATGACAAACTACCATGACAATAGCAGTGGAGCTAAAAACCTCTTATGGAGTGTTCTGGTTTTTGTGTCCAAAGTGCATTAGTATATGACCTGTATGAACAAAAATTAATTTTGAAGTCTGACCTTAAACATGGTAGTTATGACTTTTTGGAAAACTAGAGACACTGACTGACGTATGACAGACACAACGACATGACAATAGCTGGCCAATGGAGCTAATGATGTTTATTTTTCCAAACATTTTTTTTCAAATAGCTGACCTACTCATACTGGAGAACTCTGTGCACATTTTTATTGAAATCCTTTAACCCTTTCCTGTTCAATCCTTGGTTTTTACGTCCCTGTGATTTTATACTTTAGAAAGTATTGTGGGAAAGAAATTGCTTGTTACAAGCAGACTCAATGACGGTATTCTATGATTTAGTCTGCTACTAACCATTAACAGTATCTCAGTAATAACACTTTTTTGTTAAATTGAAACATCGCAAGTTTGACCTTTGACCTTGCACAAGTTTTCACAAAGTATATCTTCAAAGTTATCTTCAGAATTTTTACCTCCTTTTCTTTTTCCTGAAGAGCTGTTTCCTTGTCATCAATAACTTCCCCTCTAGGTGGAGCACGACTAAAATACAAAGAGACAGAGATATCAAAGTACAAGTTTATAGATTACTGGCCTAGCTCACTAACCTCCAAGGTAACAGTTTGAGGGAGTTAATAAACAAAATTATTTTGACAAATATGTGGTCAGAAACATCAAGGAAAAAGAAAATCATAGGATTCTGATCTAATAAGCTGTAGTTATGGTATTTAATCCTTTACTGTTTAAAAAATTTTAGGACTTGACCAAATTCAAAGGGGTAGCAGACTATGTTACGTACAACTCAAAAAGTTATCATCCTATATGATAGATGATATTGTGGAAAAAGAAGAAATTGCTTGTTACAAGCAATTTCTTCTTTTTCCACTATGTTTTCTCAAACATAACATCACCCATGCGAAAAATATCCAGCTAAAAGCCGGCTTTTACGCTGCGTAAAAGCCGGCTTTTAGCTGGCTAAAAGCCGGCGGTATTGGCACCTGCGTAAAAGCTAGCTTTTACCCAGAGCTGCGTAAAGGCAGCTTACATGGGATTTTATCTCAAATAATCACAAAAGCTGCGCATTTCTGTGTTAAAGCTGCGTAAACGCAGAAATTTCAGACTTTACATAAAATTGCCTTTATTTTTGCAAAACCTGCGTAAACGCAGCTTTAACGCAGGTGCCAATACCGCCGGCTTTTAGCCGGCTATTAGCCGGCTTTTACGCAGCTTTTATCCAGCTTGATGGATGAAAAACGCAGAGCTGCGTAAATATATGGTAGCTGCGTTTTTTATACGCAGAGCTGCGCATCAAAATGCAGGGCTTAGTTTTAAAAGCGCAGAGCTGCGTTTTATGATAACAGGGAGCTGGGTTTTGAGGAAGCTGAAGTTAAGCTGCCAATAAGCTGCAAATTTCGAGGATGCAAAAAGATTATTTTAACTCTTGTCATGTTGATCCTGGAATATTGCTGCTTTAATGCGGGCTTTGGCAAGTGTGTTGACTAAGATCAGACTGCACAAATGAATCTGATCTTAGCTCATACTATCTGCTTGCTGTCATAGTGTTGATCAAATTATGTCAAAGTTTTAAAATACATGTATAATGGAAAAAAGATAAATATACAGCAGGACTAGGGTTAAAATCTTATTACCACAGCTGTGTTGATACAGCAATTAAACAGGATAAAACAATTGGAAAAGCAATCATTTAATTAACAGGAGCTACAATATATGGTGAATATTAATGATGAATCAAAATTTTAGACAGGTCCAAATTCAAAGGAGTTGCAGACAACAATTTGATGTCTTTGAAATTTAAGATTTTTTAAACTTTCTGTGTTGAAAACATTGTGAAAAATGCTTGTTGCAAGCAATTCCTTGATTTTCCACAAGGTTTTCCAAATTGTTTTTCATTGGGTGCTTCTAAAACCATCATTGTGCGGGAATGGGTTAAGAAGCACTTATTGAAATCACAATTTTAGTTTAAAAAAAAAAACAAAATATTTAAGAAACAACAATAAGCCTGTAAAGTTTTTAGTGGATTGTATCAGTTTGATCTTTCTGTAACACCCTGTGCTCTCTATCCTTTGGTTGTAATTTCCAATCCAGGCTCAACCAACACTCTCTCCTACATTTGATAAATATCAATGTGGCTGGCTTCATTTGTCTCACTCTAAGCTGCCAGTTTAATAAGGATGAGCTGCTGATGGCTTTGAAGTAACGTTATGATTGTTCTAGGGGGAGAATCCAGAAGGAGCTGTGATTAGGTCACCAGTCACTATAATATAACAAAAACATTTCTCTGAAACTCCAAATATTATTGCAATTGATACTTTCAATTATCAATTATCGGATTTATATTCAATATTGATTTTGTCAGTATATCTACTTATTAATTTCAGCAAAAGCCTCATGTGTGGGTACCAGGCTCATCTGATAATATTCCTAATTGAAAAGGGGACATATTTTTTACAAAATTTCTTAGTGTTACCTCCATTAATGGCATGAACTTCTCAGATAATAGTAAACATATATACCAAGTTTCACAAAATATCTTAAAAAATAATGGATTGCAACTTCTGCAGATATTCTGATCAGACTTTACCTTATGGAGGCCCTGTCTTCATGTGATCTCATTTGTTCAGGGGATGTAAAACCCTAAATAATTAATCAATAAATCAAAATAGATATTATGCATTTAGAGTTGCCTCTCTTGATAGTTTAGATTGCTCTTTTGAGATTGAAAGTATTATGCATCTTTTTACTCAAGATTTCTAAACTGTTATTGCCCAGCATCACAACTAAAAAAATAGCAGAGCTAAACATGAGTTCAGAGTTATCCTACTTAGAGCCATATCTGCTCTCCAAGGAAGAAAAAAATAGTTGAAATAATCTATCGCTTATTTGATCACTAAAGCAAACACAAGCTTTCTTAATATCAATATGCAAAAGCAGGTTTTAAACGATGTCCTCTAGAAAGAGTATTTTGTGTTTTTCTTGTCGATTTCAATTAGTGTTTGTTTACATTTTGAAATCGAGACGAATGCACCAGACACTTCACCAGAAATCTTCGCTAATCTTCGGCATTGACTGTTATATGCGCAGGCGCTGATGAATGAACTTTATAGATGATTTTGTTAATCTTCATGACCCAGCTAGTCGTTTGAATGACTAGCAAAAGATAAAACGTCATCACTGACGTCATATTTTATTGTAAACAAACCTTAAATTTTGGTGGGTCACATTTTAAAATATCATAACTTCTTTCATGAATTGTAGGCTTACTGCGTAGAATTATGTTGATCTTAAAATTTCGATTGTCATATTAATTCATGCTTTTAAGCCTGGTGTATATTTTTTTTAATCAATTTAACCCTTGTCATGCTGAACCCGGAATATTCCGTTTTTGACAGGAGGTGTAGACCAAGATCAGCCTGCATGTAAGTGCAGTCTTATCTTGGTGTACACCTCCTGCTCATTTTTTTTCTGCCAGATTTGTTTTTGAAATTGGCTTCTAAAAGAAATATTGATTTTTCACCAACAAGTTCTATCAGTGATTTCAGCCCTTTGATTTTACAGCAATTCAGTAAGGTAGTTTATACAGCATGACAAGGGTTAATAGTGTGTTTTGAGGGAAGATATGGCTTTAATGCTATAAATTGATATATTAACAAAACATATATTCTAAGATTCATATCAATACCTAAAATTATGAAACAAATATCACTGTCTATTTTTTGCATCTGACAAGGCCACAGCTATAGCACAGTTGATAGCCCATAAGACTCGATCATGAGGTCCTGGGTTAAATTGCGGGTTGCAGCAAATATGTGTCACCTGCAAAAGGATGGATAATCGTAAACCTAAGTGGGATAGCTGGTGCTCAGAAAGGATGTAGTGGTAGTACTGGTGTGAGAAATACCAGGAATCCTTGGTTACATGATCAACCCGCCACACTATGACATAAATACAATAAACAATAAAAATATACCGCTATCCCAATAAATTTCCGAAAAATAAACTGAATCTTTAAACATGTGATATTGTGCAGACCTATAACTGGTAAGCACCATCTGAACATTCACATCAAGTTTCAAGTTGATGCTTTCAACAGTTGCTGTGAAAAATGTGATGAAAATATACCATTATACCACCTTATGTCTGAAAATGTGACAAAATCTATTGGACACAGGCAGACGGATGGAAGGATGGACAAAGGTAAACCAGTATAACCCCCTCTTCTTTGAATGAAGCAGGGGTATAATTGATGTTTGATATTAATTAATTACCACCACAGACATGATAGGAGTTTATCTGGATAGACTTGAAAAATGGCTTTAATGAACCCATTCCGACACAGTGACTCTTTTGGACGCTCCTCAGGACAAAACAACTGAGAAAACATTGTGTTAAATGAAGAACTTGCACATATTCTTTCCGACATTTGTCTCTCATCAATGGGTGGATAATCATAAACCTAAGTGGGATAGCAGCTGGAGGCTAGGAAAGAATGTAGTGGCAGTACTGGTGTGAGAAATACCAGGAATCCATTGTTAGGTGCAATATGACTGAAATACTGTTTAAAGTGGCATTAAACCCCATTCAATCAATCAATTTCTCTCTTATGTCATATTTTTCCTATTAAATTTTTCATGTATTTTTGCATTGTACCAATTGCACACACATTCAAAAATGTTCATCATAGCTAGCAAATTTTTATTTGTATACTTTTTAGTTGAACATAAGCATACAACTTTTATTCTAAAAAAATCAACAAAGCAACTTACTGTTTAAGTTCTATCATTTCAGAAGTTTTAGTTCAGATTATTCCTTTAGTGAGTGAAGGGTGGAGTAACTCACTCTTCAGCTTTAACCACATTCCATCAGCTGGCAATATACAATCACACTTCTACTTAGCATTTAGCACCTGAAATCAAGACATCATTTACCTTAAATTGAAATTATTTACTTTTTTGATATTAACAAACCCCCCTTGAGAAAATAATTATACAATAATATGCCAAAGTGAGGCTTTACACCAGTTTTCCTTGTAACAGAAAAGTAAATAATAATAAAAAAAAACCAATAAAATAAAAAACTTCTAAGAAATTAAACACCTTTTACAGTATAACTGGTTATCAAGTTGTTCACACCATTTAAGACCAGTGTTTGTGTATTGGACCAGACAATCACTTACACAACTTAATTGACTTACATACCTTAATTGAAATCTCCCCCAATTACATAATACATATCTTTTATTGAAATACAGTGATAAAATGAACTTACTTGTAATGTTTGATAAAGAAAAGAAACAAGAATTACCTTTGAGATGTCTTATCTGTCAACATTTTCATGTTGTGCTAAAAGTTCAAAATGGCTGCCATACACCAATTATGCAAACATTCAGCCTCTTTTAACAACAACAACAACAACAGAAATCCTAATATTATTTCTGTCTATTTTCTTACATAATTCAATTTACTGATGATTTTCTTTTATTTGATATCCATTTGAAAAGTTTTGTCAATTTCAATCATTTTTTTAAAATAATTTTTTGGGGCTTGTGGGAAGTTAAGAGTCTGATTGGTTAATATTGAACCAAGTCCCCATTTTGTAATATATCCCTAGAGGGATGTTAGAATTGCCAACTAGCTAAACCCTTCACCATAACCCTTTCTTAATCAAAAGTAAACTTTTGATAATTAGTAATAGATAGTTTTTTATTGTCCAAATTTTCTCTTAAATTTGTGATTTGTAAATTTGTGGAAGAAATAATATTTCAGATTATCTAGTAATGTCTTTTTAACTAGAATCAAAAATTAATTTCAATTTTAGTTCAAAATGCCATTCATACCCACTCAGAAAGATTTTAGAGACAAAGAGATACATATATCAGATTGATAGATGATGGATAGACTGATGAATAGATTGATGGATAGCTAGAGAGATAGAATGATAGATAGATAGTGAATAGATAGATAGAAAGATGGATAGATAGATAGATAGACAGACAGACAGACAGACAGACAGATAGATAGAAAGATAGATAGATATTGGTGAAAAGTTGGATGGATGGATTGATGGATATATAGAAAGATATATATTGGTGAAAAGTTGGATGGATGGATGGATTGATAGACAGACAGACAGATAGATAGAAAGATAGATAGATAATAGATGGATAGATAGATAGATATTGGTGGAAAGATAGATATTGGTGGAAAGATAGATATTGGTGGAAAGATAGATATTGGTGGAAAGATAGATATTGGTGGAAAGATAGATAAGAGATATATATAGATGAATGGATAGATAGATAGATAGATGGATGGATGGATGGATAGATGGGTAGATAGAAAGAAAGAAAGATAGATAGATAGATGGATCGATGGATGAATGGATGCATGCATGGATGGATGCATGGATGGATGCTTGGATGGATGGATGGATGAATGAATAGATAAATAGATAGAGAGATAGAGAGAGAGTAGATACTTGTGGAAATTTGGATAGAAAGATGGATGAATGAATGGATTGATGGATGGATGGATAGATAGATCAATGGATGGATGGAAAGATTCTAAGATAGATGAATTGATTGACTGCTTAATGGATAGATTGATTAATTGTAGGTTTTGAGAATGATTTGATTTATGGATTGGTTGATTAATGGAATTATTCATTGGATGATAGAGAGACAGATAAATAATTATATTGAGACATATTGTTAATACCCATATGACAAATCAAAGGATTGATGAGTTGATAAATAGGTTAATTGATTGGTGGATGGTTTGAAAGACTGATATGTTGATTGAATTGATGGATGGATGAATTGCTTAACTTATTACCAGATGACAAAATTTTAGACTGTTCTAAGAAATTAGAGATGACAATTTTAAGTAAATGAAATTAGAGAAAACTTTGATGACAATTTTAAGTTAATGAAATTAAGAGAAAACTTTGATGATGATGAAGAAAGTGCTTCCTATAAGCAATTTCTTCATTTTCCACAATATTTTCAAAGTTTTTTTCTTGAGGAGTGTTAATCAAAGGTTAAGTTTTGTTGAATAGAAATTTATCTTTGATCCCAATTTAACCCATTCCCACTCAGTGACAACTTTTGACGCCCCATAAGAAAAACAATTTGGAAAACATTGTGAAAAATGGAGAAATTGCTTGTAACAAGCATTTTCTTCATTTCCAAATATGTTTTCTACCCAGAAAGATAAAAAAATCTATAATAATTCAAACTTAAAATTGTCGTCTGCAACTTCTTTCAATTTGGACTAGTCTAAAGTTTTGCCGTCTGGTAATGGGCTAAGGTATAATGTATAATGCAATATTTGATAAAAACAAATACCCAGCTTTGAGAAAGCTGCATTTTAGCTGCGTTTTTAATTTTCATCATGTAAGAATTTACTTTAAACAAATACGCAGCTTGGTGGATGCTGCGTATTTCATTATTGAGAGTCGATGAGAATCTACAAAGGGAATACGCAGCTTGAAAAGAAAAAAACGCAGGTTTTCTGCAGCTCTTTCATTTAAGACGCAGCTTTTGTACAGCTCCAGACCTAAATACGCAGCATTAATGCAGGTTTTTTTAAAATACGCAGCTTTCCTGCAGTTTTTTAAAAAATACGCAGCTTTTCTGTAGAATTTTAGAAAATACGCAGCTTTTCTGCTGATTTTCCATATAAACGCAGAAAAGCTGGGTAAAAGCCGGCTTTTATCCAGCTTTCACCAAGAGCTGCGTAATATTTTCGCATGGGCAAAAAGATGTAAAAATCAGGGATTAGAAGGGAAACGGTTAATTTCCAACAGACTAATGTTGAAGTTCAAAGTTCAATTCCAGTCTCAATTAATGATTTGACTGGTCAAATTATATTTTGTATTGACACCAGTAATACCAATTAATTCTACATTTCAACCAATTACTAGATGACAAAAACCTTACAGATGACAATTTTGAGTTGATGAACATTTAAATATATTTGTCTTTTGGATAGCAAACACTGAAAGAAACAAATAATTGCTGACTGTAACCCATTCCCAAACAATCTCACTTTTTGACGCCCTAAATGGTAAGTGCCAGTCACAATATATCCCTCTTTTTGCAATAAGCCTCCTTTTTGTTATTCAGCCTAAAATGTTAAAAGCACGACAATATGGGCAAGGTAAGTTTATTAGGAACAATTTGTGAAGTTTTTCATTCAAATTTGACAATAAATGTAGATGTGTTTAAAAGAAATATTGCATTAAGCCCCCTTTTTCTGTGACCGAGCCTAAAAAAGTATAACCTCTGAAATATGCCCAAGGCCAGGTGACTAGGAACAAATGTAAAAATTTCAAAATTATCCATAAATGTAGGAGATATGTTGATAAGAAATTCGGTGGAAGTCAGGACAGAAGGACAACCAGAAAGACAATAATGTTACTTATATTCAACAATCTTAGGCAGCATATAACAATTTTATAGACTGGTCAATATTGAATGAAATTGCAGATAACAATTTCAAGCTTGACATTTTTTTTTTCTTTTGGGAGAACTAAATCATGGGAAAGAAGTTGCTGGTTTCAAAAGCCTTGTACTTGAGGATCATGAAAAGTTTGGATTGTGTGTGAACGAGGAAATATGGGTTAATGGAAGTTTCCTTGACCAAAATCAGTCTTTCCTATTCCTCTCATTATTTCAATCATTGGCCACCAAGCTTTAACCCACTATCAGAGGACAACAGTTTAAGACTGGTCAAAACTGAAAGAGGTTGCAGAGAACAATTTCAAGCTGACATTTCAAAAAATCTGTCTTTTTTGGGTAGAAAACATTGTGGATAATAAAGAAATTGCTTATAACAAGAAATAACTTCATTTTCCACAATGTTTCCCACCATGTTTATTCCTACTGGCATCAAAAAGCGTCATTGTGTAGGCTTCTTAAATGCTAGCCAACACTAGATCAGAATTAAGAATGTTTCACAAAAGGTTTTGGCCAGAGTTCAGCCATGTGTATTTTGTACTGCATGACTAAAGATTAACCCATTCCTACATGATCCAGCTTATAGATACACCCCCTCCCCCTCCCCAAGAAAAAAGCTTAAAAAACAACAACAAAGTAGAAAAAGAGATCTACCATGTTTTCTACCACAAAAGACAAAAGATTTTTAAAATTTCATCAAAATAAAATTGTTGTCAGCAATGTCTTTGAATTTGGATAAGTCTATATTTTTCATGTCTGGTAATAGGCTAAATTAAAGAAACTTGAATATTACAAGAGGAACATTATAGTCCTAAATCACTCACCCAATTAATCTGCTAATAAAACTACATGTACCAATTATGAATGCCTTATGCCTTAATCTTTAGACGGAGAAGACTTTTTAACTTACTATAATAATAACTATTTTACCAAACTTTGGACCTTGAGGGTGTGGCCTATTTTGACCCAAGGGGTTAATTTTTTATAACATACTTTAAATCCATCTACAGAATATGAATGTTCTCGGCCATATGGATAAGAAGGAGGAGACCTGTGAACTTGCACTGATTGAGCATTTCCCAAACTTTGGACCCCTAGGGCAGGGCTGTTTTTGCTTGTTAGAAGCAATTTATCCTTTTCCTATAATATTTCCTGCCACTTAGGATGGTTTCATTTCAAATTGCATCCATTTCTTAATGAAGTCTTCAAACTCTTTCAATTTAGACCAGTCAAAAATTTCATAAAATTGGAAAGGGTTAAATTTCTCACTTTGGTCCTGTTGCAGGGATGTTTTTACCCCAGGGCAAAGTTTTTCATAACAAACTACAAACATCTAGTTATGTTACTAAGTATGAGGCCATATAGTTTCTTTGGTTGAGACTTTTACACATGCTCTAATAGATCATTTTTTTGGCAAATTTAGACCAAAGGGGTGGGGCAAATTTTGACACCAGAGGTATAATTTTTGAGAACTTGGTAGAAAACCATGTGTTAATCCTAGATTTAGATTTACTTAAATTTCCTATGTTCAAATGCCATGGTAATCAGAAGTGTTCACTGAACAAAATTCTTTTCACAACTTTTGTAGAGCTTCACCCAAGGAACAGCCCTGAATGGCCGACTGGTTTTCCCACACAATGACGCTTTTTGACGCCCCTCAAGAAAGAAGCTTTGGACTATGAAGAAATTTGTTACAAGCAATATCTTCATCGTCCACTATGTTTTCTAAATTCCTACAACTCAAAATTGTAGTTGGCAGCTTCTTTCAATTTGGACCAGTTAATTTTTTTTTTGAATGAAAACACTTTTAACAATTTTTCAGTCATATCTCGGTGGCTGGAGCACCTAACAACATTTTCCTGGTATATCTCACACCAGTACTACCATTACATCCTTTCCTGGCCTCCAGCTGCTACCCCACCCATTGATGAGAGACATATGTTGTAAACGATTTGTGCTGCTGCCAGGGATCAGACCCATCAAATCCTTTGATTTTAGATTGGGAGTCTGATGAGCTACTAACTGCGCTATGAAGCTAAAATTTTGTTTAGTGGTAATGAGTTAAAAGATTGCGAACTGATAGACAGATGGACTGTGGGAAATGACCAATCATAAAAGCTAACCTCACACTTCGTGTGTGAGCTCAAAATATCAAGACTATTAGAAAGTTAACTGTACTACAATGGTGATGTTAATAAATACTTCAAAAAGATAGGTGATATAATATGGTTTGGTTAATCATAAATTCATTGCCGTCATAAATGAACATTTTCTGAAAAACAACCTTTTATTACAAGCAATCCACATATGAAATATAAAAGCCCTAATATTTTACAAATGCTAAATGTTGCATAGAAACTAATTTTCAAAATGTTACTATTATAAAAGTGACATTGTTCTTGCCCACAGTTGTATGCCTTTTAGTTAGGATCATACCATATATGAACAAAAGTAACAACCACAGAAGCCATATTTTCAACCAATCAAAATTAATTGATGAAATCTAAAAAAGATTCGCCAGAGGATCATTCCAATGAAATTTGATTGAAACCCATTTCTCAGAATTGACTTAGTTTTTTTTACCAAATTTGGACATGGTTGAGATATTTTGAAAACAAATATTCTGACCAAATATCAAACCAATTAGGCCAAAATTGTGGCCTCTGGAGAATAAAGGTATTTCTCTCATTTGGCCTACTGACCTAAGGTTTGACCCTATATCAATCAAAGTCTAACTTGGCAAAGATATTATGCAGACAAACATGCTGCCAAATATCAATTCCATTGAGCTTAAAATGGGGCCTCAAATAAGCCAATATCAAACACGACCAAGATATTCTGCAGACAAATATTCTGACCATATATCATGACATTTGAGGCAAAAATGACCTCTATAGTGCACACAAGGTTTTTCTAAAATTTAACCTAGTGACCTAGTTTTGACCCAAGATGACCCAATATTGAACTTGTCCGAGGTTTCATGGAGACAAAAATTCTGATAAAGTTTCAGACAGAAATTTGCCATATTCATCAGTGTTCAGATAGGGTTCATCCTTGTGACCAGACATACAATATGACCAAGTTTGGGCCAAAATTGTGGCCCCAGGAGTTCTAACAAGGTTAATGTCATTAAGACCCCTTTTCCCATGTTTTCCAAAAGAACCTTTCGGTTTTTTGTAGAGTTCATTCTTGTGACCAGACAAACAATCTGACCATGTTTCACTAAGATTGGACCATAATGGCCCCTACAGTACTAACAAGGAAATTGTCATTACAGCATTTTTCATGTGTTTTCCAATGGAATGTTACAATTTTTGATAGGGTTCATCCCAGTGACCAGACAAACATTCTGACAAAGTTTCATGAGCATTGGGCCAAAATTGTAGCCCCTAGAGTGCAAACAAGGAAATTGTTTACAATGCACAAGTGACATTCAATGATCACAAAAGCTCACCTTGAGCAGGATTTGCCCAGGTGAGCTAAAATGTGCAGTATAACTAGTATTTCAGTACCCAGTAAAATATGAGGTATCCCCTTTCACAATTTTAATTATGAAATAAGCATCATTCTCATTGATAAACAAGAGGACCATGATGGATGTACATTGCTCACCGAGTCACCTATTAATTAAAGTACTTTTTTGAATTAAAAAAAAGACAGAAATAAAGCCAAATAAATATAACAAATATAAGATTCTGGGCATAGTACAAAACAATCAAGTAATGCAACATACCAAGTATGAATGCTTTAGACTTTATAATTTAATTCATTTGAAAACAATCAGGCTGTTTAACTCCCACAAGGAAAATAGTTTTTGTACATGTGAGAGAGAACTTGCTTGTTACATGCAATTTCTCCAATTCCCACAATGTTTTCTATCCTAAAAGCTACTTATATTTTACTATCAATTAAATTTGAATAGCAAATGCAACTACTTTCAGTTTGGACCAGTCTTAAATTTGGCATCTGGTCAGGGATTTAGAGGAGGAGAATATAAAATAGTGCATATTCAGCATTTCCCAAACTTTGAACTTCTAGGGCAGGGCCATTTTTGGCCCATTGCCTACAAATGTTGGAATCCTTGGTGGAGAACCATCTTGATACACTATATACCAAAATTGAATGCATTACACCTTATATACCTGGGACAGGGAGATTTTTTACCCTATGAGTATAATTTATCGTAATACATTACAAAGTCATCTAGTAATGCTACAGAACAAATATGAATGCTTTATTCCTCATATTTTAGGAGGACAAGATTTTTCAACTTGCTTTGACTGAGTGTTTCCCAAATTGTTTCTCTTTTGTGGGGCTATTTGTAACCCCAGGAATATAATTTTTGAGAACTTGGTAGTAAAACATGTGGATAGTGCTATACATAAAATATGAATGCAGTATACCATTATACATTGGAGGAACAGATATTTGAGCATGCTATAATTGAGTTTTTTTCCAAAATTTAGACCCCAGGGGAAAGGCTGTTTGTTTGTTTTTTATCCAGGGGCATAAACCTTCAAACATGGTAGATAATCATTAGGTTATGCTACATTCCAAATATGAATACTTAACCCATTCCACACAACATAATTTAAGACCAGTCCAAATTCAAAGAAAATGCAGACGATAATTTTAAGTTCATGAAATCTTCAAAATCTGTCTTTTAGGGTAGAAAACATTGTGGATAATGAAGAAATTGCTTGTGACAAGCAATTTCTTCATTCTCCACAATGTTTTCCAAAGCTTTCACATTGTAGGGTGTTTAAAAGTCATTGTGTGGCAACAGGTTAAGGGCCTTATTGTAAAGTGGAAGATTTTTTTTAAAACTTGCTCTAATTGAGTGTTTTCCCTTTGCACCTCAGAGGCAGGGCCATTTTAACCCCAGGGGCATAATTTCTACTTGCATACTTCAAAACCATCTGGTAGAAATAATAATATGGTAATGGCCAAGAAGAAATAATAACATGAAAATGGAAACTTTGTGGGAAAATGAGAAATTGCTTGTTATAAGCAAATTCTCCTTTTCTCGCAATGTTTCATATCTTAAATGACACTATAATTGCACTCTGAATCATCTTTCAAACTTCTATAAAATTTGGACCAGTCCAAAATGTTTTTGTTTGGTAATGGGTTACAATACAACTGTGAGATTAACATCCAAATACACAACTGTGAGCATATTTTTAAAGTGAGCATTACACAATAGAGGCATATCTCACAATGTTTGGCTTACCCATGAATTATCGTTGACAAAATCATGTACAAATAGTACATTTGGCATGTCATAGAGAGAAAAGAAATAATACATACACATTAGCTCATTTATAAAATCCTATACTTAGTATCTACACGTAAAATGTCATGTTTGAAACACAGTAAAAAAACCAAAACATTGTGGGCAAAGAAGACATCCCGTCATAAAAATGACTCCTTTCCCCGCAATGTTAATATCTTAACCCATTTCCACACAATCACGCTTTCTGACACCTTGAAGAAATACAATAACTGAAAACTTTATAGGAAAAGGAATAATTCTTGCAAGAAGCAATTGCTCCTTTATTAACAAATATTTTTTAACCTATTTGGCACACAAATTTTCCAATTTTAGGGCAATTTGAATTATCTACCACTTCTTTCATTTTGGAGCAGTCTTAAAATTTTGCTATCTGTTAAAGCAGCCAGTAAAAAAACAACCTCAAAACCCAAAAATTTTACGTGGAAATAGTACAAAAATTCAAATTTCTAAACATTTTGGAAAGGAAAAAAGAAAATAGTGTGCTCTACAAACATTTCATTATTAATTAAAACAATATCTATAATTAACTTAAACCTAATTATATCACTTCATGCAGTCTAAAAATATTAAGACTAACTAGTTTAATTAAACCAAATTTGGCCTGAAAACATGTCTTTGCCATTTTGTTAGAAACTTGAGTGATCTTTTGTGATACAAACTTGATTTCTTTTCAAAATCCGAAAGACTGATACTTTTATCAGCATAAAAAAAAACACAATCAACAGAACCTTTTCAAGAAATCAAGGATTATGCTTCAAGCTCTAATTAATTTTGTGTTGTCTAGGTAACTATCATTTAAATGTGGTGAATAAATGTAATTGTGAAACACCATACCCCCATGATAATTCTCATTGACCTTGGTATCTGCAGATATGTAGCAATGATCTCCATCACCATGCATAATATGAACATTGTTTCTTGAATAAGTTTAGATAAATGCAAATGCTACTTTTTTTTTTTTGCTAAGTTTTGCAGACAGACAGACTGGCAGAATAACAGAAGGACAATGACAAAACGGTATGCCCCCAATTCTTTCGATGCAGGGGGGATAAAAATTAGAGAACTTTTAATTCAAGAAGCATTCTATTTTTAGGAGAAAAGGAAGCCTTTAATTTCAAATAAAGTAGAAGTGTGTCACAGCCACAGATGTCCCTGCATAATTACTGTCACATAACCTTCCATTGAGACCTTGAATTTAGAAGTAAACAACACAATTTTATGCATGTCAATGGTACTCTTAAAAGGAAACAACAGTGTATATATAAATTCAATGTAAAGACACCTTGAACAACCCTTGATTACTGTGCAAAGTTATTTTGAAATCCATCAATGTACAACATATGCTTGGGACAAGAATTTGATACACACACTCAAAAAGGTAACTCCATATCTCCTTATCCCTGTTGCCATAACATGGGGGGAGGGGGGAAGCAAACACTACAGTATTATTCAGAGAAATCCAGAACGGTGATCCTCTTCACAGTGTGTGGGCAACATCTAATCAAACCTTACTTATTAAGAAGAGAATGAATTTAACCATTTACCAAACAGCAAATTTTACACTAGTGCAAAATGATTATTTTCCCATTCCCACTCAATCTAACCCTTTTTAAACGTTTTGGGAAACAATGTAGAAACTGCTTACAAGCAAATTTCTTCATTGCCTTCAATACTTTCTCCACTAAAAGACAAAAAGATATTTAGATTTGGTGAACTTTAAATTGCCATCTGCAGCTTTTTCCAATTTGAACCAGTCTTAAATTTACATGTCTGGTAATGGGTAAACAAGAATAAAGCAAGCAATTAGATATCAGTATATTTCTAAAACAGGCAACTGTAAAGTGCAATTTAATATTACTACCTAGATAAGTTTTTAAACTAACGACAGTTCATGAAATCATCTACAAATCAAGGGACTCAAAGTCACAGGCTGATTATCTCTTCACTCATTACCATACAACATTTTAATCTCAGCCAGTTTGAAAGAAGTTGCAGGCAACAATGTCAAGTTGATGAAATTTTAAAAAAACTTTGTCTTTCTGGCGAGAAATTGCAGAAATTTCTGGGAAGATGCAATTGCTTCATTTTCCAAGATGTGCTCCCAAGAAATTTTCTTGAATAGTGCAAAAAAGCAGGATTGTGTGGGAAAGAGTTAATAGCATGTTTGACAAGCTGAAGAAATATGGCTGTTGAAAACAGAAAGAAAATGAGAAATCAACTCAAGAAACCAATTTCTCCTTTTCTCATTATGTCTTTCACCATATTCAGTATTCATTTTCTAAATCAAAGTGCCACTTCTTTCCACATTCAATCTACAATTTTGTTGTCTGGTGAGGAGTAAAAGTGTTACAATACTGGAGATGCTTAGATTTGTCTTTCATTTATCCTTGGTTTCATCCAGTAGAATTATTTGAATGATTCGACTTCCCTGAATCTAAGAGAACATTAAGTGACGTTTTTGTTTATATTGTAAATGATTTACAAGAACTAGGTTTTAATGCATTATTTTATTTAATAAAAATAATAAATACGCTTGTAGATCTTCCATTTGTCTGCTGCGTGAGCTGTAGGTACAATGATCAAGAATTCAGCCATCTTATCTTTTTCACCCATAATCGTAACCCATTCCCACACAGTGACACCTTTGGACGCCCCTTAGGAAAAACAATTGGGAAAACATTGTGTAAAATGAAGAAATTGCTTGAACCAAGCAATTTCTTCATTTCACACAATGTTTTCAACCTAGAAAAGCGAAAAAGTCTCATAACTTTTAAATTGTCATCTGCAACTTCTTTCAATTTGGACCAGTCTAAAATTTTGTCGTCTGGTAATGGGTTAAGTGCATGATTTATTTGAGAACCAGACCCTAGTTGCATATTCACCAACATGTCTATTTAACTGATTACCAGGTGACAAAATTTGAGATGAATTGCAAACAACATTTCTTAGTTGATGGAATTGCAAAAATATTTGGGGTAGAAAACATTGTGGATAATAAAGAAGTTGCAATTTATTCATTCACAACAATGTTTTCCCAAGCCTTTTTCTTAACCCATTACCACACAATCCCACATCTTTAAATGCAAAGGAAATAAAACTATGGAAAACATTTAGAGAAAAGATGAAATTGCTTGTAAAAATCAATTTATTCTTTTCTCATAATGTTTTCTACCTTCCATGTCCCTTATTTTTAGATTTAAACCAACTTTGCAATGTCATCTGCAGCCTCTTTCAATTTTGACCATTCTATATTTTGTCGTTTGGGAATGGGTTAAGGGTCTAAGCAGAATTGTGTGGGAACTGATTAAAAGCTTTTTAAAACTTAGACAAACAAGAGGCCCACTTGCCTTAATGCACCCACCCGAGAAAAAGGCTCTTTTTTTTCAAAAGTCAAATTTAATGCCAAGTCTAGGATTAGATAAGATGGGGCATAACAATATTTTAGAAATTTATTGGCTATGTACCTAGGGATCCATAAGTCAAAATTTTAGCAATGTTCATTTAGCTATTGTGAAAGAGGATCACCTAAGGATTATTTCTGCCATATTTGGTTCAATTTGGCACTAGGGTTTGGGAGGAGATGTTGTTTTTAAATCCTTGTTTCTATAAAGACACCCCCCCCCCTTGGGACCTGACGGCTTAAAGTTTTCTCGCCAAGGCAACCTGGGTTTTCAACGGATTTCAATTCTTTTTTTTAAAGAAGGCCACCTAAAGAACATTTCTGCCAAATTTGGTTTGAATTGGCCAAGTGGTTTAGGAGGAGATGATGTTTAAAAGAAAATGTTGACTGACGCCAGGTGACAGATGCTTGACAAAGGCGATCACAATAGCTTACATGAGGACTTTGTGCTCAGCCAATAAATAATCAAGTAATGAAAATCAAAGGGAACTCTTAGTAACCTATTCCCACAGAATCCCGTTTTTTAATTCCCCCAAAGAAAAAAATTGTCTTCTGCAATTTCTTTGAATTTGGACCATTATAGAATTTTGTTGTGTGGGAATATGTTGAGACGTGAACAAAAAATCTATTGCTTAACATTACCAGGCTATTTAACAACTAAATTTTAGAAGATCCAAAACTGAAAGATGTTGCTGATGACAATTTCAATTTGATGATATTTAAAACAGCTTTTTCTTTGTAGATAGAAAACATTGTGGGAAATAAAGAAACTGATTATTATAAGCATGATATAGGTAGAAGTAGAATGACAGTGTTGAAGTCTTAGTACAAAAAGCAATGTAAGTTTCTCTACACTTACCATGTTTTTGCACTAAGCCAACAAGGTAGTCATTTTCGCATTTGAATCAGTCAAGAAGAACTATTTTGAAAAGCTTCATAACCAGCTTCCCTCTATTATACCACGAATATACTGACCTTGACTTTTTCGCCGGAAGGTCACCATTCTTGAGCTTCTCTGCACGGAAATTCTCGTAGTGTACTTCTTGTGTAACTTCTTGTAAATCTTGCATATGTGTACTGAAATGAAATAAAACACCTCATTTTTAACCTATTACAGTACAAACCTGTATTTGGACCTGCTGGTGATACATAGCTATTGTAAACATTGTGAGCTATTGTGAACATTGTGTGAGCAACATTTTTCTATCATATCTTGCGCTTATTTTTTCATTTACACTCACATTGAACTATTGTCTGCAACCTGAGTCTTCCAATTTTTGTCTAGAGTTTTATTCTCTGGTTATGGGATTCATTTAATCACTTCATGGTAATAAACATACTCATCTTCTTCCAGTGGCATTTACATTAAATTGCTTTAATCATACGATGAATAAAATTTGACATATAAATCATGACATGTCATCCTTTTCTAGTTATAATCTTGAATTATCTGAGAAATAAGTCTTGACATAACATTCCATTATTATATGTTCAACCCATTTCCACACAATCTCACTTGTTTCTCCTAAATAGTTCAGAAATTGTTTGTAAATAGAACTGCATTTTCCACATTGTATTTTATTTGGAATTCAATTATCATATACTTGTCTTAAGTAACTTCTTACAATTTGGACCAGTCTAAAATGTTTTTGTCAGGTAATGGTTTAACCTGTGGAACAATTGATCTGAGAGTTTGCATTTCCCGCTAAACAATGATTTTTCAGTTTCCGACTTAAACCTAAGACCCTCATAGTCCCACACAAAATTGCCTTGATTTAACCCATTATCAGACAGCAAAATTTTAGACCAAATTCAAAGGAGTTGCAGAAAACAATTGAAAATTTATGAATTTTTAGATCTTTTCAACTTTCTTGGTAAAAAACATTGTGTTAAATGAAGAAATTGCTTGGTACAACCTATTTCTTCATTTTAAACAAATTGTTTTCCTTATTTTTTTTCTTAAAGGCGACCAAAAGCGTCACTGTATGAGAATGGGTTAAAAGCACTGACTCATACAAACACCAAAACGGATAAAATATCAACATTAATGAACAACATATTTACATTAACATGGTCCGTAATTTGATGAAATCACAGTGTTCTGGGTTCTCCACCTCTACAACGCCCCAAGGGTACATACGACCTCTGACTTTTTTACCTTTCACCTCAATTATTGTATTGGACCCAACTACAGCAAATGGCACAGCTTCCTGTCAAAATACAAGGTTACATTTTGAAACAAGCTTCTCACAAATTGTCAGACTGCAGCAGTAAATCAAAGAACAGTTAGCCCAATCAAATCATTTAATTAGACAGGAAGTGAACTTTGACCTCCAACATTGATTGACATTTATGAGGAACATTTTTGATGGTTTTGTCAACTTAATTATCATAACTACAGATTATTTAAGCTTTAGCTACTATGTTTATGTTGCCAAGTAATCATTATACCTTTTATCACAAGTTTCAGGCCAAAAATTTTGCAAAAAATGCCATTTGGATTTTTAAGTAAAATATCCAGTCAGAGCTCAGTTGGTGGGGTCAATGATCTATCAATTATATCTAAATGCTAATGAAAAATATTCATGTTCAGCAAAAAAAAAAAAATATTACTGATTATAAATCTCAATTTTTATTATCAAATTAAGTAAGATGTCAATGTGCTTCATTTCATTTGCATCCTTTTTTACTTTGAATCGGTATACAATATTGTGGTCCAGTAAAAGGTAATAAGATTAGATACTGTGAAAAGAGGACATTTATAGGAAAATGTTAAGATTCCATTTAATTTTCTGTAATTAATCAGAACAAAGAACAATAACATACATTATGAAATAACAAAGAAAGGTTTGCTGAGAGTTATATGAAACACAGACCTTTAATTGTTTGCATTGTTCTCTGTAATCTTCATCTTCATCTTCATCACAGTCTGGTAAGGGATATAGACTGATTCCATATTGCTCTATCTGATGCATTATCTGTAAATGTAAAATCATGGGTCCAGTCAGAAATATTCAGACTGATTCCATATTGCTCTGTATAATCACTATCTGTAAATGTAAAATCATGGGTACAGTCAAAAATATTCAGACTGGTTTCCTTTTGCTCTATCTGATTCATAATCTGTAAATGCAGAATCATATGTACAGTCAATTTTTTTCTTTCAGTTATTCATTAATGCCATTCAAGAAAACAGCTCTAGACTACAAATGTGCCACTTAAGTGCTTGTCACATGACCTTTAGAAGTGACCTTGAACTTTGCAGTATCCAACAGAACTTTACCCATGACACTAGGGGAACATAATACATCAAGAGGAACAACTGTGCTAAGATATCCATCGATTAATGTAGAAAATATGATATTCTGCAGATAAGAAATGGACACACAAAGTAACCTACCAACACACAGACAGATGTAACTCTGTATGCTCTTTGCCATGTAGTGGTAATGGCATAGAATCATATCGGAAAATGAAGAAATTCCTTGTTACAAGCTATTTCTTTATTATCCACAATATTTTTATCACAACAGATAAAGATTTTCAAAATTTCATAAATCATAAAGTGCAGTCTGAAAATTTATTGAATATGGACCAGTCTAAAATTTTCATTGTCAGGTAATTGGTCAAATATGATGGTAGAATTACCTTCTTTTTCAAATTTAGCACTTCTTTTTTGGTGAGTGTATCTGCCTTGGCAATTACTGGGACAATATTGACTTTGTGATGGACTGCACGCATAAATGAGATGTCTAATGGACGTAACCTGAAAATACAGTTAACATATGTCCACACAACTAAATTTTAGACTGGTCCAACAAGAGAAAGTGAAATATTAAAATCTTTATGATTCAGGCCTACAACAAACAATTCATTCATTTTCCACAATGCATTCCAAAGCTTATTTTTTCCTTGGAGGCAACAAGAAGTGTTATTGTGATGGAATTAGTTAACATCAAACAGGGTCCCAAATTGACTACAAGAAATGCAAACAGTGGAAAACAATGTGTGAAAAGGAGAAATGGCTTGTTTAAAGCAATTTATCCTTTACACGTTTTTTACCCTACATGGCACATAGATAACACTTTTTATATTGTTATTAACAACTTCTCTGAATTTGGATCAGTCTAGAATCTATCATCTGGTTATGGGTTAACCCATTCCAGCAGAATAAAATTTTAGACTTATCTGAATTCAAAGAAATTGCAGACAACAGTTTTAGTTGATGAATTTTAACAAGAGGCCCCTAGGGCCTTATCGGTCACCTGAGTCCAAAGAGCACAAAAACAAATAAAAGTCCACCAGATTATGCTACATACTAAATATCAAAGCTCTAAGCCTTTTCGTTTGGGAGAAAAAATCTTTTTAAAGATTTCACTAAACAAGCCTATGTTAAACTTAGGACATTTTAGAACGGGCTAATTCTGAACCTTGGGCCATAATTTATACAGTCTTGATGGAGGTCCACCAGGTGATGCTACATACAAAATATTAAAGCTTTAGGACCTCCTGTTTGGGAGAAGAAGAGTTTTAAATTTTCACAATTTCACAATAAGCCCTATGTAAAATTCATATGTCCAGGAATGGGCTAAAAATGACCCTAGGGCCATAATTCATACAATATTGATAGAGATCCACCAGATGATGCTACATACCAAATATCAAAGCTCTAGGCCTATCTGTTTGAGAGAAGAAGATTTTTGAACTTTTCACTATATAAGTCTATGTTAAATTTGTGACATACAGAAATTGGCTAATTTTAATCCTAAGGCAATAATAATTTGTACAATCTTGATAGAGGTCCACAAGAGGATACTGTATACCAAATATCAAAGTTCTAGGCCCTCCTGTTTGGGAGAAGAAGATTTTTACAGATTTCACTATAAAACCCTATGTTAGATTTGTGACATCCGGGACAGGCTAATTCTAATCCAAAGGCAATAATTTTTACTATCTTGATAGAGGTCCACCAGATGAAGCTGTATACCAAAAATCCAAGTTCTGGGCCCTCCTGTTTGGGAGAAGATTTTTGCAAATTTCACTATATAAGCCTATGTTAGATATGTGACATCGGGGAACGGACCAATTCTGTCTCTGTGGCCATGATTTATACAATCTTGATAGTAATTCACCAGATCCTACACACCAAATAATAAAGTTCTAGGCCTATCTGTTTGAGAGAAGAAGACTTTTGAAATTTTCACTATATAAGCCTATGTTAAACTTGTGACATCCATGAACGGGCTAATTTTGACTCTGGGGTTATAATATATACAATATTGATAGAGGTCCACTAGATAATGCTACATACCAAATATCAGAGCTGTAGGTCTTTTGGTTTGGTAGAAAAAGATTTTCAAAGTTGTAACTATGTAAGCTTATGTACCCCACCCACCTTTGTCCCTCCCTAGCACGGTTATTTCTTGACAGATTTCTTTTCTTGTACAAAATGTGATCGTGAATCTCATCTGACAGCCGGTTCATGACAAGAAGATTTTGAAAGATGTACCCTTTTTGGGCCCTTATGAAGCCCCAAGGGGAGATATCTCCATGAAGTGTACAAATCTGAAGGGCCTTCCCATAAGGATGCTTCCTGCCAAGTTTGGTTGAAATCCATCCAAGGATTCTTAAGTCGAAAATGTAAAGAGTTAACGCACGACGCACAACAACTGACAAAACAAGATCGCAATAGGTCACCATGACCTAAAAATCTTTGTTTACTTGATAAGAAAACTTATTGGGAAATGAATAAATTGCTTGTTACATGCAATTTCTGCATTTTCAACAATGTTTTCCTGAGCTAAATTCTTCAGTGCTGTTTAAAAGTCACATAGAGTGGGAATGGTTTTCTACATTGTTTTCTACCAGCAAAGACAAATACTTTCAACAATCATCAACCTGAAATTGTTGTCTACGACTTTGATTTTGGACCAGTCTACAATTTTGTAGTCTGGTAAGTTAGTAAAATATCAATGCTTTAACCCTTTCCTACAAAAAATTGTTGTTAAACTCATCATGAGAAATGTTAAGAAAACATTGTGCAAAATGAAATTGTTTTCAAAAAGCAATTTCTTCTTCTCCCACAATGTTTTCTTCTCTTGTAAGACAAAGATTTTCATCTTTAAATTTGGACCAGTTCGTTTTACCATGAGATAAATCTACTTTTTATTTTGTGAACATAAAGTTTCGTGAAAATATAGCTTTTATTGTTCACACTATGAAAGTTATTAAATCGTACACTGAAACAATGATCCTTTACTAAATGTTGTTCAGTAGAATAACTCGTTATTTTATCTTGGCTGTTTTCAGAGAAAACTTGAGGTATTGGCATGGCCAGTTGGTTGTCTGTGACTTTGTCTTAACATTTTGAGATATCTCTGGTATTCCCAAACACATTCATATGAAAGTCAGAATATATGTTCACTATCAAAAGAGCAATCAATAACAAAAAGGGGTATTACTCTTACTGCACTTTTCAATGAATAATGCCCCTTTTTGACAGAAATTTTACCCACTATCAAGCACTTTAACAGCCGAACGTTGGCATCTGCATGCATATTTGAAATATACTTCTATAACTGATTTCTTACCCATGTCCTGAAGGATTGATAAAATAAAAGCAGCAGTGAACTCTATTGTCAACAATGTGTCGCCGATTTAACCCACTCTCATCATTTAAATAACGTTCAAACTGGTCATCTACATACTGTATGATTGGTTTAAAACTGAAAGGAGATAAAACGTCTTCTATTATCAAATTGACAATGTTAGTTTTAAAGACAAAGAAATTTGTACATGTAAAAACTTTAGAAATGGTCAGCTCTCATCAGTGGCAATAGTGTTTTAATTTACCCTCATCATGACTGAAATACTCCTGTGTTGTAAGAGGCAAAGACAAAGATCAGCCAGCACATATGTGGAGTCTGATTTAGTCTACACAGTCTGTTTATGTCCCTTTTGTACACAACTGATTTTTAAAAGAAATGATGACCCAAATCAGGCCTTTTAATGCTTTCAGTACTTTGATTTTCTTGTAATTCTGAAAATTGAGGTACTTTTTGACTCCTGTATCCCACAAAATGGCTTGATACTGAGTTGAGTGAATCACAAAAGTAATTGTAAAAACCAGCGATTCTATGGGAAAGAGTTAAATATAGGTACAGGAGCCAGACAAGTTACCAGTCTACTGCGTTGAGAGAATCCCAAAAGCCAGGTGTAAAACCAGGAATTGTAAGGGAAAAAGTTAAATAAAGGTGCAGAAGCCAGACAAGTTACCAGTCTACTGAGTTGAGTGAATCCCCAAAGCCAGGTGTGTCAACAACTGTGAGTCTCAGTTTCACTCCTCTCTCTTCTATTTCTACTGTTGATGCATCTATCTTCACCGTTTGTTGAACTTTTTCTGCAGAAAAGATCAAACAGGTTTGTTAACACGCAATCCTTCATTTTGACATCACTCAAGAAAAAGACTTTGGACAACATTGTGGAAAATGGAGTAATTGCTTGTAACAAACAATTTCCTCATTATCCACCATGTTTTTAGCCCTAAAAGATGAAGATTTTTAAAATTTGATCAACCTGAAAACATTGTCTGCAACTTCTTTCAATATGGATCAGTCTAAAATTTTCTTTTGTAGTAATGGGTCAACGTAGATCATATGAGGACTTTCATTGATAGAAATATATAGGAGTTGCTTAGTAGCAAAATCTGCAAAATTAGCCCTTTGTTTATCCCATCTACACTCCTTTTTACACCCTTCAAGAAAATATTTCTAGAAAACCCATTGTGAAAAATAAAGAAAGATAGACAAAGATTTAAAAGAGGATGGCTAAAATGGCCCTAAATCACTCACCTGAGAGTTATTTGAACAAGGTCCTAATTGCAGCGCAGAAAATTTTTAAAGAATAATTCCATTATTTCTCCAAGTCCGATAAGCCCCACCCTGCCATGCCCACATTTTTTTGCAAATCAAGTCACAAACAAGTTTTGAAAAGTTTCACCCAATGAATTTTCTTCCAAAGTTTGGTTGAAATTTGCCCAATGGTTACAGGGGAGAAGATTTTTAAAGAAATGTTGATGACTTCCGACTCAAGACGGATACAGGGTTATCACAAAAGCTCACTTTGAGCATGTTGTGCTCAGGTGAATTAAAATTCAATAATTTGTTGTCTGCAAGCGCTTTCAATTTGGACCAGTCTAAAATTTTGTAGGAATGGGTTATACCGCCAAATTGAATATGAAAACAAGCCATAACTTCCATCCCCCATTTCTATGACCCTCACAAAAAAAAAATTCATTAAATATATGTGGAAAATGGGAAAATTGTACCTGTTTGATTTCACAAATATTCAATTCAGAGCTGTTTCCTTGTTTTGTATTTTTCTAATGTGAGGCCTGTATGAAAACCATTCCTCAATTCAGGGAAAAACATCGAAGTCCTCATTCCATGTAGTTACAAATCAAATAAGAATAAGCAATTTTTAAAAAAAATTTTTTAGTGCGAGCTATTTCAGCGGTAGGTTCTACTTAGAGAGAAAGGTCTTATATGGTGAAATATAGACAATATATGAGACAATGATTGTTAACGTTCTTCCCATACAACAAATTAGACAGGTCCAAATTGAACGACTGTTGAACACTATCATGTTGGTTAGTTTGAATAATATTAAAAATTTTCGGGGGCAGAAAGCTTTGAGGATATTGAAGAAATCACTTTTTTCAAGCAATTTCTTCATAGTTTGCAATGCTTCCAGAGCTATTTTCTTGAGGGGCAAAAAGCGGGATTTTATGAGAATGGGCCAAGAGGAAAATACTCTTCAAAATAGAGAAAAGCATCACTCCCTAATATGCTGACACATTTTAATGGATTAGGATTTTGTGTGTTGTTTTCATGGGTAGCTTTCTTACAGAATTCTCATTAGAAGGAATATGGTACATAAATACAAGATATTCCCTGAGAGTATAAAGACACTTAAGTATATTATCCAGAGATGATCTATTGTAAACAATGACAAGACAGAAATCCCACATCACTATCAATGAGAAAAACAAAACCCTGTCAAGTTGATTAATTAGCTGACAGATCAATTATTGATCATTAACACTTTCTTTATTTTGTTTCATATGCAGCACATATATTTGACTACAGCCTTTTGCTAAATGAGATTCTTAACCGATTCCCTCACTCATTTTTCAGACTGGATCAAATTCATAGACATTACAGATGACAAAGTTTAATTAATTACATTTAAATATGTTTGACTTTTAAGGTAGAAAACATTGTGGATAATGAAGAGATTGCTTGTAACATGATCATTTTTCATGTTTTCCAAGTCATTTCCTTAAGATCTGTGAAAAAGCCTCATTGTGATGGGATTAGTTATAAAAGACACCCTCCCCCCATTACTGCAACTAGACAATCAGTGTATGTAATTACCGTAATTACCATATCACAGAAAAAACTTTGTTAAAGAGAAAATGAACAGACAAAATTTTTCATCAAATAACTCATTGATTGATTGAATGGGGTTTAACGCCGCTTTTAACAGTATTTCAGTTATATCGCGGCTGCTGGAGCACCTAACAATGGATTCCTGGTATTTCTCACACCAGTACTACCACTACATCCTTTCCTAGCCTCAAGCTGCTATCCCACTTAGATTTACGATTATCCACCCATTGGTGAGAGACAATTGACGGAAAGAATATGTGCCGCTGCCGGGATCGAACCCATAATTGAGGATTAGGAGTCTGGCGCGCTACTGATTGTGCTGTGACGGCGGCCTCAAATAACTCTGAAGAAAGTAAATGGACCACAACCAAATTACAGTATGCATATCTCTGCTTGATATTTAGTTTATCTGTAAAGTTTTAATCAAATCCATACAGTAGTTGCAGAGAAATTGAGTGGACAAAGAAAAAAGCTACAGATGGACAAACAAGCTGATCTCTATAGCTTCAAATGTTTTGGGAGTATAGTTATTTGTGAAAACAGATAATACTTTACCTTGAGATATGACTTTTGATTTAAAGGTTAAAAGGTATTACCAAAAGTTATCCACATGCAAAATACAACAGGACCACGATAGTCTTAAATTGCTTACTTGAACTTGAAGATTAAGAATAAATTTTGGGTTCTAGAGCATAAACAAGTTTTTTTTATTCTTTTTTTAAAAAGAGATGTGTTTGAACACCATGCTCCATAACAGCAATTTTCTGAAATGTGACTTGATAAGTTACACTAACGGATGACCTTAACCTTCAATAGGCTCAAAGTAATTGTAAATGTTAAGCTTTTAGGATCAGTTTTGCAGACAGACAGTCAATGGTCAAACAATATGCTATGAATTTTTGTTGCCCAGGCATAAAAATAGACCTGGTGACCTACATTTTTTTTTATTTCTTTTCTATCATCATGACAAATCTAGGTTATTTGCAAGACTGTTTTAATTGTCTAGACTTCGAACAGTATCATAATCCTAGAATTATTCTGGTAAATTTTGATAATGAAAGTACAATAATGTGACCTCTATTGCATTAACAACATGTTTCTTAGATTTAACATAAGACATACTTTTTCACCCCGAGTAATCCATTTCTTGTCTCCTATGCTACTCAACAATATTCTATCCAGACAACATTTTCAATTTGATAAAATTTTGAAAAATCTTAGTATTTAGGGATAGATAACATTGTGGATAATGAAGAAATTGCTTGTTACATTTTCTACAATGTTTTCCAAAGCGTTTTTCTTGAGAGGCGTCAAAAAGTGTCACCGTGTGGGAATTGGTTAATTTATAATTAAAATCAACTTTAAGGACAATTTCAACAAATTTGAACTTTTAGATATTTGTCCATTTTTGCTATTTTGACAATTAATTTGAATGCAGTTGTATTGAAATCACTCAAGCCAAAATATCAAATTCAAGTTATGACTAAAGTTTTTAAATGACAGAGCTTCATATCATGTTTGTCTTGATTGGTGTGAGCAATAGCAGTATTCGAGGTGGATTTCCTTACCCTGTGCTGTGGGTATGTGTCTTTCTGGATACAAATCTGTGAGGAATAAACTGTTGACTAAGGTGGATTTTCCAAGACCAGATTCACCTGAAAATACAATAAAACTTTCCCTAAAAACAAATTATTGACCCTTATCATGCTGAACCAAGAATATTCCTCTTCATACAGAAAACAGACAAAGTCGAGTCTAATCTTATTCTACAGAATTTAATGTGCAGTCTGATCTTAGTTTACAGAATCCACTTGTCCTTGTCCAGCATCCGTATCTTCCTCAAAATATCAATGGACTGGAACCAAACTCGAACTTGTTCTGTAACTCATTGAAGTGGACTCACATACCAAAAATCAGCTCAATATCTCCGAGGGTCAAAAAAAAGTCTCGAAAACGGAAATTTCTTGGTAATCATTTAAGTCCAGCATTCGTATCTTCCACAAAAATCAATGGACCATAACCAAACTCGACTTGTGCTGTAACTCATTGACACTGACTCACATACCACAAATCAGCTCAATATCTCCCAAAGTCTGGAAAACAGATATGTCCGAACTGGCAGACGGAAGGCCAGACAGACGGAGCACAAAGCTATAGTCCACTTTGGCTTTGCCGGTAGGGTTCTAAAAAGTGTACATGAATCAAATGATATACATGTCTCTTTTTTTAGCCATTTTTTCAATTGAGTCAGACCTTGAACTTGCCAAATAGTAGTTGTTATTTGTAGCTATTTATAGATATAGATAAAAGGATCACAACCTATGTACAGTGACTGACACTGTGTCAGCGACTCGGCATGAAAGCACAATTACTGGGCAACATGAACCTTATATCTACAGCTTCTTTAAACCATTACCAAATGACAGAATTTTAGACTGTGGTCAAAATTGAAAGCAGTTGCAGACAAGCAATTCATATCTTATAAAATGTTAGATTTATCCATCTTTCTGGGCCAATAACATTGTGAATATTGAAGAAATTACACTATAACACTATATGATATTTTAGAACAAATGACTATTTCTGCCATACATCAATCAGTTACAGCTTGCATGTAATCTCCATAAGGAAAGTACAGTGATGTCATACAGAAACATCTTACTTTGATATTGTTTTTTCATTCATTCCACAGAACAGGATTAAACTGATACTCATGGGATATTCTGAGGATAAAGGAAACAAGAACATGCCCCCGTAACAGCCTTTTATTTTTTGGGGAGGGAATACGACCTTAGTAATTGACCTTTGAATTGTATGTATTGAAATGTTTGTTCTTTCTACTGAAAAGATTCTTGACCATTTTACATTGTGCGTCAAAACATTCATCCAGTTTAAATTCAACACAATATGGATTACTCAGTTTCTTTGCTTTTTAAAGGTCTATACAACAGTTACTTTGGTAATCTTGAGTAAGAATTTGATGGGGTTAAGATAGTTTGATCAAAGTATAAAAAGCGTACAAGCTTTTTATAAGTATTTCATGAAAGCCACATCAAAGGGGATATAATGATATACAAATTACTACTCGACTATTCTAAAATCAGGATAGCAATTGGAGCCTGTGCTTAACATTTCATACAATTTCAAAAGTGCACAAAGTTAGGGATAAGACCAATTAAGGTGATTAAGGTGAACATTCTGTGAAAATTTCATTCAAATCCAGCCTTAAATGTAAGAGATGTGTTAAGATATTGGTCAGACATCAGGATTGACTGACAAGCAGAAAAGATAATACATGTACAAATATACAACTACCTTTGATGGCGTATAAGAATGATAAGTTGATTGAATCTAGTAGCGACTTCTCCTTTTCTCACAATGTTTTCTTACTTACATTGCACATGGTTTTGAAAGAAAATGCCTTTTAGTATTAATCTCAAAGTCTGCATCTCCCTTCATTTTAGATTAGTCTAAAATTTTGACTAGCGATAATTTCTTCATTTTTTACATCATTTTCTTCACCTTCACTGACCTACTCCTACTCTGAACAGTATATGAGTTATGTACAATAACAAAATGCCTCATTAACTTGCCGTAAAATCTGTCATTGAGGATTGCCTGCTCATACTGGCCACATCCATATATAAATGGTTCTTATCCCTTGACAGGGGTTAAAATAAAAGTGGGTGGAAATTTTTTTTGCTGGTTTTATTATAAAATATCAATCTATAGAAATCAAAAACAGCATTAAAAGGTTAACCCATTCCCACTTGACAAAATTTTAGACTGGTCCAAATTGAAAGAAGATGCAGACGGCAATTTCAAGTTGATGGAATTTTAAATTTTTTCACCTTTTTGGATAGAAAACATTATGGATAATGAAGAAATTGCTTGATACAATCAATTTATTCATTTTCCACAATGTTTTCCAAAGCTTTTTTCTTGAGGGGCGTAAAAAGGAGGGATTAAGTTGGAATGGTTTAAAAGGCATAAGACAAAATGACATGTCAACACCTGGAGCCTGTACA
This sequence comes from Fragum fragum, assembly GCA_946902895.1. NCBI lineage: Eukaryota > Metazoa > Mollusca > Bivalvia > Cardiida > Cardiidae > Fragum > Fragum fragum. The sequence goes on along the minus strand of OX336376.1, from coordinate 48,947,925 downwards.
AATCATTATAGCACCACCAAACGCACCCACAATTCATTAACATTCCTCGGGCTTCTTGTATGAACATGTAAAATGTGGTCTTACCAGAACAAACCATTTCATGGAAATGTTTAAGACCTTTCTTGCACCTTTTAAAGGTAAAAGATTATGACAGTCAGCCTTTGAATTGAACCATTATCAAACTGAACCTAGAATATTCCTGTTTTAGTAGGAGGTATAGACAAAATCTGCCTGCAGTCTTATCTAAGTCTAAATCACCTGTTTGTCCCATTCATGCCAGAGTTGTTTATGAACTATAATTCTGAAAGAAATATTTACCAGCAACTAGTGCTGCCAGTACCCTCTGCCCTTTCCATAATTTCAGTCCTTTGATTTTCTTCCATTTATAACTAGAATTTTATTCAGCATGACTAGGATCAAACACACACATTTTTTTTATTATTTTTGCTGGCATTGTATGGACCGTAAAAATAGTTAAGACAATATAAGCTTTCCTGCACTATGACGCTTTTTGATGCCCCAAGAAAAACCTTCAGAAACATCATGGAAAATGAAGAAATTGTTTGTTACAAGCATTTAATTTTTTTTATTACTTCATTTTTCATTATGTTTTTTCCCAAAAGTTAAATCTTTTTTTAAATTTCATCAACTGAAGATTGTTTTCTGCTTTTCCTTTGATTTGGACTATTGCGAATATTCCCTTCTGGTAAAGTGATAACAGTTGCAAAGTACAGCTTTAACAATTTACCATAGGACAAAATTGAAGACTAGTCCAAACTGAAAAAAGTTACAGAAAACAATTTCAAGGTGATGACCAATTTTAAAATCTTTACCTGTGAAATTAAGAAATTGCTTATTATAATTAATTTCTTCATTTTTCATACTGTTTTACCTAGCTGTTTTCTTGAGGGCTACTAACATGAGGGATTTTGTGGGAATGGGCTAAACTGTTTTACAGCCCCAACCCCCAAAAAGAATTTTGTTGTATTTTCAAGGCATTTTTTTCTTCAGTATTAAAGGGTTTTATCTGGCTTCTGATCTTTCAAAAGGTTTTAGAGGTAAAGATACATTTCAAAGGTTTCTGTAAGATTTGCACAAACCATGCACTTGTGTTAGACAACATACCAGACATTAACAGTAAGTTGAGATCAAAACGTGCAGATAACTTCATGCATGTTGTAGGAATAAATCCATCTGCAATTCATCTTACAATTATCAAATTCATTTCCATTAGCCAAATTTTTAGACTAATCCAAATTCAAAGAAGTTGCAGACAACAATTCATAGGTAATGAAATTTTGGAAATCTTTGTATTTTTGGTTAGAGAACATTGTGGTTAATGAAGAAATTGCGATCATGTTTTCCAAAGCATATTACTCAAGGGGCAGCGAAAAGGGTCATTGTGTGGGAATGGATTAACCCATGTCCTATTAAATATCTATCCTAATTTCACAATATTTAAAAAATTGACATAATAAGATTGATGTTGTGGTCAATAATATGACAAACATATAAAGTACCAGCAGGTAGTGTAGGCTATGATCAGACTACATGTCTGATCTTAGTCTTATACACCTGCCAAAGCCTTTGTCAATGCAGGAACATTCTGGGATAAACATGACAAGGGCTGACATTGCACATATTCTCTTATCATTATGACCTGAGATCTCACATTTTACACACTAAAAGAATTAAGCTTTTAATGTTACAACCAATTTCTCCTTTTCTCACAATGTTTTCTACCCTCACATGACATTTATTTTTCTATTTGATTGTACTTTCAGATGTTATCTGCAATTTCTTTCATTTTAGTCGAGTCTAAACTTTTGAGGTTTGGTTATTGGTTAAACACCAAGAGAAACGTAAAGGCTCTGGTTCATTCACCTATGTAATAATCATCAAAGATAAACAAGATGTCTCCCTTAAAACAAGTTTTCAGAAGTATGACTTCGATAGATGACCTTGTCCTTGTAAGGTATGACCTTGACCTGATGCCAATGAGATAGGATAACTATCTGTGTACATACATTCAGGCCATTTTCAATGATACTGGAGTAGCAGAGTATTTGTATCTGGGTTTTAAGTTATCAACAAACAGACAGATGGACAATAGTAAAATAATATACCTCAAAGGCATACTCACCAACAACCATAAGCGTGAATTCAAATCCTTTTTTAACTGATTTTCTGTGTACTTGATTTGGAAGATTGGCAAACCCAACATACCCGGACTGTTCTGGGTTTATGAACTGAAAAGAGAAAAGCAAGACAACATCATTCTCCATCCATGACTTTGATTCTTGAGATACAATGGTAAGTTTAACCCTGTTCCAAACAACACAATTTTTAACTGGTCCCAGCAATTTCTTCATTGTCCACAATGTTTTTCAAAGCTGCAAAGGTGCCTAGTTCTTTATTTTGATTAATCATCAATGTAAGCATTTTATGGCTTGATTTTATATATTAACTTGATGTCCCTGAGTGTTAAAAGTTTGTGAGTGCTTAGCCCTTCCCTGTTTTTCAAAATTTTAGACTTGTCCAAATTCAAAGAAGTTGCAGACGACAATCAAAAGTGAGTGCAATTTGAAGAGTAGCCAACCTACATGGTAGAAAATATTATGGGAAAAGAAGAAATTGCTTGTTGCAAGCAATTTCTTCTTTTCTGACAATGTTTTCTCAAGTATAAAAACACAGGGACATAAAAACCAGGGATTGTACAGGAAAGGGTTGAACAATGTATATAATGCAGTTTAAACCTTTAACCAATTCTATAACAATTCTGTTTCTTGTACATCCTCAAGAAAATATTATGGACTAGAAATGTGTCTTACATGGTGCTTGGCACATGACCTTCAGTTGTGAAAAATGAACTTTGGAGTATCAAAGAGAACTTCTGCATGACACTAGTACTCTTCAAAGGGAACAACCTATTTGAGTCATGTTAAGGTAAATGACTGATGGCAGCTGTCAATCAAAGAATCAATCTACCAATTAAAACATTCGTTTATATCAGAAAAGAACTTTGAAATTTCGATATAGGCCAAAACTAATGTGAAGTATATTTGTTGGTTTGGTAACTTACTGTCTGACTTAAGCTTATTCAAGCTGTATTTATGATACTTAGGTTGTAAATTTTCATAACAAATAACTGTCCATTAAGTTTGTACAATAAAGCTGTGTAATATCAAAGTGAAACTTCCTGTTTGAGGTCAGTGAGTAAGGCCAGCAATTCATTGACAACATAGGGTTCAGGTAAATGTAGGAAAAATATCTAAATCTGAAAACCAAATTAAACCCTCCGTCTGTTGGTCGGTTGGTCGGTTTGTTTCCTTCCAACCTTGGCTAAATGAGTAAAGCAGGTACGTTTTCCTGTTTTCCTCATTCTCTGCTTCAAGTAGAATGTAAACAATTTTTGACATTTTGTTAATATACGTGTTCTGGAGGCTTAGATCATCATTCACCAGGTTCAAAGGTCACCCACATCTCTTTATACAGAGCTCTTTTAAAGATCGGAGAGGGTCAACCCTCTATAGAAATAAGCAAGTGATGACAATGTAATCATCAAGGCTTAGCCTCTTTACCACACAGACGCTTTCCCACGCCTTGAAAAAATATGGTTGTGGAAAACTTTGTTTGAAAAAGAGAAATTAATTGTTAGAAGCAAGTTCTCCTTTTCTCAAAATGTTTCCTACCTCATTTGGTACCTGTATTCCAATCTTAATGCCCTTTGAAATGTTGTCTGCAACTTTATTTAATTTGGACCAGTCTAATTTTAATTGTCTCTACCGGATGACTCATATGAGGAACAACAGAAAGGGTTTGACGGACAAATCATTGAATCTTAGATTTCGTATGCCGTAGTAGTCAAGAAAGGGTTGAAATCAATATCACTAAAGAAGAAGTAAAATACATTATTATGCTCCAATTAATACAAATCTACAGAGAATTCATGCATTTTATGATTTATCATATCATTATCATAAAAGGCTTACAAAATTCAACTTATTTAGCTTACAGAATATATACTAGCTTAACCCATGACCACACAATCCCTCATTCTTACCTGCTGATGAAATATAGCTTTAGAAATTCCTTGTGACAAGCAATCCCATCATTCCTCACTAGGATTTGTTGTATGCAACCTCTTTCAATAACTCTAAATTTTTGTTATTTGGTAAAAGGTTAAATCAAAGATCCAACTTATCTTATTTGGTTTGTTACTTCGAGCTCATAATGCTACAACTAAGCGATGCCAAAACATAGATTTAACCCTTTCCTGTTCAATCCCTGGTTAGTAATTAGAAAACTCACATGAAAACCTTGAAATAAAAGTCAGGGTGCTTAATTCCAGATAAGGGAGTGATTGCATTCAAAATGCTGCAACTTCACAAGTCCAAAAATAGATTATACTCCAGATTATGGTGCAGTTTCTCTTAACCCTTGTCATGCTGAACCCGGAATATTCCTGTTTTTGCAGGAGGTGTAGACAAAGATCAGCCTGCACATAAGTGCAGTCTGATCTTGGTCTACATCTCCTTCTTGTCCCATTTCAGCCAGAGTTGTTTGAATAATCAACTTTCAAGAGAAATATTGCCCTTTATTTAGACCTTCCAGTCCTGTCATCCCTTTTATTTTAAAGCAATTCTGTATAGGATTTTAATTCAGCATGACAAGGGTTAAAATGCTATAACTACGGGGTGCCTAACATACACAGAAGTCTCGATGACAGTGTGATTTTGCTTGAATGCTAATCTTTGCGAGGCCTAACATGGACTGAATTCCAGATGTGGGAGTGCTTTCACTTGAATGCTACATCTTTGGAGGACAAACATAGACTAAGCTCCCTATAAGGGACAGATTTTACTCCAAATGCTTCAACTTTGCTAGGCCCAACATAGACTAAGCTACAGATGAGAGAGTGATTTCCAACTTTGCAAGGCCCAAAATAGACTGAGATTCAGATGAAGGAGTCATTTCACCAAAAATTTTACAACTTTGCAAGGCCCAAGATAGACTGAGATACAGATGAAGAAGCCATTTCACCTAAAATGCTACAACTATATGCAGGTTTAGGATACAGATAAAGTTGCTAATTGTCTCAGATTTAAGCCCTCAATGACTTGAACCAACCAATTTATAGTCATGTACATGTGCTTCTAATGAGACTAGGTCATACTAAAGGGTAATACAGTCTGTAATTTATCCACTTAAACCCTTTCCTGTTTTTTTAAGATGGGTCCAAAGTGAGAGAGGTTGCAGACAATAAAGATAGGATGCAATTTGAAATGAAACCATTTTTTGTGGTAGAAAATATGGTGGGAAAAGGAGAAACTGCATGTTGCAAGCAATTTCTTCTTTTTCCTCATTGATTCTTAAGTATAATATCACAGTGAGGTAAAAATCCCTGGTTTTAACAGGAAAAGGTTAAACCCTGACTAATATGCAAAGTGAAACCGAGAGTTTTACTGTTGGTTTTCACAGCACAAATTTCACTTACAGTCTCAGTATCTTAAAAAAATCCTACTTTTGATGCCCCCTAAAAAAACAAAAACTTTGGAAAACATTATGGAAGAGGAAGAGATTGCCTGTTTCAAGCAATTTCTTCACTATCTGCAATATTTTCTACCCAAACAAAGATTTTTAATATTTCATCAACTAAAAATCTGCAACTGTTTTCAATATGGACCAGTCCTTAATGTTGTCTGGTAAAGGGTGAAACACCTAATTAAGTCAAAAGCTAAACACATTAATCAGAGTTTATGCCACCTCAGTGGAAAAATAAATCACTCTCATAGAACAATGTTACAAGAGGTGTTTCTGCATCATACCCTTGTTCTTTCTTTTTCGTGTTTGAAGAATCTGAAACTAAATAATCTTTTGGTCCACACACTGAATAACTCTAACTTTCTGGGTAGGAAACATTGGGAAAAATAAAGAAATTTCTTGTTGCAAGCAATTTCTTCATTTTACACTATGTTTTCAAGATTGTTTTTCTCGAGGGGCATCAAAAAACAACATTGTGTGGGATTTGGTTAACTATAGGTATGCATGTACATGGAATGTTGTCTGCAAAAAAAAGAAGGGATAAATGTGCTTATCAGTAAAATTCCAGTTTGATAGTTTTCCTGATAAGAAAAGCCTCCAGGGTTTCCAGAATATATCAAGATTATTTATATAGAGGTAATAGGGCTGCCTATAATCTTTCATAAACTATTTTCTGCCAGTAGTCCTTAAACCCTTTACCAGACAACAAAATATACTAAGGGAAAAAAGTTTAGCAATTTTTTTCGACCTACATTATTTTCCAATGTAAATGTATAAACCTTATAAAATCAGTCTCGTTTTGCAATTTTTAAAAGCTAACTAACTAATTATGCATTAAGAGCACGTTTTCCTCGCTTCTAAAGGCTGTCTGACGCAATTTTGCTGAAACAAGTTCTGCACCTGCTTCCACAAGTACGTGAAATCCATATCCACAATATCTATCCCAGTTTATTGGTTAGCATCAATCACAAGGTAACTCATTAAAATATTTTAAAAAATTCAAATGGGACGTCGCCCAGGGCTTAACTTAGACCAACGGAACGTAGCAATCGGTATGCTGGCTGGTGGTATGATGGTAAAAGAGGTGGCTCAACATTTTGGCTTGAGCCAAAGTTCCATTTCAAGACTTAGAACAAAGTATCGTCAATTAGGCACCGTCCAAGACAGGCCACGTTCAGGCAGGCCACGTAAGACTACCCAACGTGAGGACAATTACATTGTGACATGTTCATGGCGTAATCACTTCCTCAATAGCACTCGTATAGCCAATTTGGTCCAAAATGCAACGGGAACCCGGGTCTGTTCTCGTACTGTAGGAAACAGACTTCGTTTGGCACGTTTACGCGCACATCAACCTTACGTTGGCATTCCTTTGACACTTGCACACAGACATGCAAGATTGAATTGGATAAGGGTACACCATTGATGGCCAAGACGAATGTGGAATCAGGTCCTATTCACAGACAAATCCCGTTTTAATTTTATGTTTGTGGATGGCAGGGTACATGTTTGGAGGCGTGATGGCAAAAGGATGGATCCCGCCTACGTCGTTCAACATGACCGTTTTGGAGGCGCTGCGTCATGTTCTGAGGTGGTATATCATACCGTGGCAAGACTGTCTTGGTAGCTATTCAGGGAAACTTAAATGCCGTTCGATACTGCACCAAAATTGTCCAGCCAGTGGTTTTGCCGTTCTTGCATTAAGAGCTTTTTACCATTTTTCAGCAAGATAATGCCCGCCCACATGTCGCTCGGCACACGTTAGACCTTTTACAGGCTAATAATGTTGATGTGTTGGATTGGCCAGCCAAATCACCGGATCTGTCTCCAATCGAACACCTTTGGGACCATCTGGGCAGGAGAGTAAGAGACTGGAATGACTGTATTGGCTGTAACGTACGAAATTGCTAAACTTTTTTCCCTCAGTATATAAGACATGTCTAAATTGAATGAAATTAAAAAATTCAAATGGCACATTTAATGATAGAGAATAATGTGAAAAAAAAAAAAAAACCATTATCAGACAATGGCTGGTCCAAATTGAAAGAAGTTGCAGAAAATGATCTAAAGTTGATGAAATTATACATTTTTTTCATATTTCTAAGCCGTATAATCAATTTCTCAAAGAAAAATGATCAAAACTAGTATTTCCAGTGTGTTTGTTTTATTGGATTTTTTTGGGGTTTAGCATGACAGGGGTTAACAACATGTATTAAACGCAAATCAAGCACAAAATAATTGCAATATTACCAACATTACGTTGTATAACCCATGTGTTAGAGACTGTTACAGACTTACATTCCTGAATCAACATGTGCATTCCACTGACATGTAAAAAATGTTTTCATGTCTGTCATTAACTTATCATACCTACAGCTTAAATATGCTTAAGTTATAGTATTTTCATTGCCCATTGAAATATTTCTCCCATCTCAAACAAAAGCTTCATGCTCTTCCAAGTGCTTGTTACTGGATAAAACATCCAAGTCCTAAAAGGGGCATAATTTTCTTTTTTTAAATGTATTAACAGTTATTCTCCCTTGTTGACAAAGATTTCTCTCTTGATATACTGACTTATACTGAACTTCTCTGCTATGCTAAAAATTGTGAGAAAGGGCGAAATTCTTCACAGATAACATGTCTAATGATTTGTTAACCCATTCCCACACAATCCTGCTTATTTTCTTTTATGCCTCTCAAGAAAAGCTTTGGAAAACAGTGAGGACAAATAAGAAATTGCTCATAACAAGCAATTTCTTCAATTTCCACAATGTTTTCAACCTTAAAAGGCAAATAATTTCCAACTTTCACCCGACTTGAAATTCTTGTCTGCAATATCTAAGTTTGGACAAGTTCAAAAATTTGCCATGTGGTAATAGGTTAATTTGAACAAGTCTAAAATTCAGTTGTGAAGTAAATAATTAAGTCTTCTTTACTCTTTAACAAAAAATAGACAAGACAAGGGACTAATTGCTCCTTCTAAATCAATTTTTTTCTGGCATAAAATTGAACAAAGAACCATCTGAGTCACTTTACTAAAATGATTACTCAAAAGTGTCTGTTTCTTTGTATTCAAACCTTGATTCTCATTGTAACCTAATTTGAGACCAAAAATCTTACTTATAATTTCAGCCAAGAAACAGCAAGTTCTACTTAGTAAAGCAAAACAGCTTATTCAGCAGTAGTTATGATGTTTAGGTCTCCAACAAGCCACTTATTTTATTGACCATAAAATAATGTCATTGGATCATCTATTAGTCAAAATGGTTGGTACACATGGCCAGCCATCAGTAACCATTGATTTATTGAAGGGCTTTTCTTCTTTAACCACAAAATATCAGTATCCTATCTTAGCCTCCTGCTGCTCATCCCTTTTGGTAATTCATTGACCGAAGCAACTCGTAAATTTTGGGAAAGAATGAGGCTGTGGCTTAAGGTTGGACCCTATTGACTCCATAGTTTTGTAGTCTTACAACATGGATACTGCCTAAGCCACACTTGTAACTTACAAGTATCGCCTTAAAAGGTCCCAAAATGACTTTTGCAAAATGCCAGAGACAATTTTGGGCAAGACAAAATCTGTCTAGCTTACCATCTCAGCCAGCTAGCCAGGCTTACTCTAATGCTTATGTTTGTAAACATGATAAGGGTTAATCTCTACTCATTATTTAGTCACATGTGGAGATTTTCATATCCTTCTTTGTCCTTCTACTCTCTGGGAAAAGTCCATAATGAATGCCTAATTGACAACCAGTGACTAATTTCATTTAACCCTTTCTCTAGTTCTGTAAATGGGTGTACTAAATATTGTCTGCTAGTGAAAAAGCTAGAGCTTTTGACTTCAAACCTGGATTTTAGTTTCAATTCCCATGCTAATACAAGTAAGAAATTATTATGATTTTGGATGAGACACAAAATATGGACAGACAACACACAAACCCACTGACTTGACAAAGTGACAATTATGTGTCACTTACTGCAAGCTGGCTTGACAAAAATCACAGTCTCTACCAACTGCTCAGGTTCAAGTCGGTGGATTGATTGATTGAATGGGGTTTAATACCACTTAAATCAGTATTTCAATCATATTGCAGTGGCTGGAGCACCTAACAATGGATTCCTGGTATTTTCCCAACCAGTACTACCACTACAGCCTCCAGCTGCTCATCCCACTAAAGTTTATGATTATCAACCCATTGGTAGGAGACAAATGAAGGAAAAGATATTTTACCACAACCAGGGATCTTACCTGGACCCAATAATTAAGAGTCTGATGCACTAACATATGTGCAATGGTTGTGGCTCAACTCGATTGACTTATAATCAGATGGGTTAAATTTCAAAACAGTCATTATTAGCCTGAAGCTGGGCTGATAAATCAGGAATGAACAACTTTCTAGGACTGTTTTTGTTGTCTAGGTATTAGTATAGCCACCGTCATAGCGCAGTTGGTAGCGAGTCTGACTGTCAATCTAGAGGTCCCGGGTTCGATTCCCGACAGCAGCACTCATCCTTTTTGACTATTTGTCTCTCACCAATGGGTCGATAATCGTAGACCTATGTGGGATAGCAGCTGGAGGCTAGGAAAGGATGTAATCCTAGTACTGGTGTGAGAAATACCAGGAATCCATTGTTAGGTGCTCCAGCCGCCGCGATATGACTGAAAGATTGTTTAAAGCGGCGTAAAACCCCATTCAAACAAACTAGGTATTGGCATAATCAATTTTAATGGGTTTACAGTTTGTAATCTATACAGCTGAACAAGATTCTATGACAAATCTTTAATTTCTGAATGTCCAGATTGGTCCCTCAGGGCACCATGCACATCTGTCAAAAAAAACTAACCTGTCAATTTTGAATTTTTTAACAAATTGTGTCTGATACCAACTTCAAATTAGTTTCTAATCAATCATCTTTGATCGTTACAATATGAAAAGTAACAAATCTTCAGGCTAGAAAATATTGTGGTAAAATTAGAAATTGCTTGTTATAAGCAATTTCTTCCGTTCTCACAATATTTTCGCAAGTATAAAATCACAGGGACTTAGAAAGAAGTAATTGTGCAGGAAAGGGTTAAAGAGGAAATTTTACCCATTACCAGATAAAAACATCTTAAACTGGTCAAAATTCAAAGAAGTTGCATGAGGAATATAGTTCTAAATTCAAAATTCTTTTGTCTTTCAGGGAGGAAACCAATCATGGGTATTGAGGAAATTGATTTACCCATTACCACACTGCAAAATTTTAAACTAACCCAAGCTGAAAGAAGTTGCAGACGACAATTTAAAGTTTATGAAATTTTAGATTTTTTCAACTTTCTGGGTAGACAACATTGTGGAAAATGAAGAAACTGCTTGTAACAAGCAATTTCTTCATTTTACACAATGTTTTCCAAAGCTTTTTTTCCTTAGGGGAGTTTAAGGGCGTCACTGAGTGGGAATGGGTTAATACAAGCACCTTCTCCATGTTTTCTTCCATAAATGACAATTTTAAAAATTGTTGTCTTGATCTTTGTTTTTAGACTAGTCTAAAATTTTGTATTGACTAATTGATTTAATTGGGTTTAACACCAATTTTAACAGTATTTCAGTCATATCTCTGCCGCTGGAACACCTAACCATGGATTCCTGAATTTCTCACACCAGCACTACCAATACATGCTTTCTGAACCTTCAGCTGCTCATCCCACCTAAGTTTACGATTATTCACCAATTGGTGGGAGAGAAATGATATTTGTCATGATCAGGGATTGAACCTCAGACCTTGTGATCGAGAGTCTGATGTACTACCACAGAGCTATGGCTGCAGCCCAAATTCTGTTTTTTGGGAATGGGTTAATGCAGCATAAATATTATTGCAAGACAATTTTGTCATAGAAATATTTATCCGACATGTAAATATGCTTGTGGATACTGCTGCAGGCATCAGACTGGTTTAACTTGCTTCGAGGATAAATCAATAAACATTTCATGATAAATGATCAATAACCAATTTAGAAATTTGATAACTGAGATAAAATCCCTGAAATCAAGGCTAGGTTGCTTAAAGGTTGTAATTGCCAGTGTTGGACAAATTATATTTAGACTGGTCTTCACCCATTCCCACTCTGTGACGCTTTTAGATGTCCACAATAAAAGAAGCTTTGGAAAACATTGTGGAAAATGAAGAAATTTTCTACAATGTTTTCTACCCAGAAAGTTGAAAAGTCAAAAGTTTCATAAACTTTAAATTGTCGTCTGCAACTCTTTTCACTTTGGACCAGTTTAAAATTTTGCCAAGTGGGAGTGGGTTTTTTCAAAGAATTTGCTAACAACAACTTTAATTGTGGTCAAATCTTTAAAGTCTGTGTCAAATAGAGCAGAAAATATTGTGGTAAAGAAAAAAGTCTGGTTAGCAATTTTTCTCTCTCAACAATCTTATATCTGTGCACAGAAATGCGGGCTTGACCAGTAATGGGTTAAATTTAATCACTTATGATCTTTACAAGCACTTTCATGTAGAATGACTGTTTCCTTTGACAGGAAGACCTTTTACTTTTGAAATTATTTATGAGATTTATTAACTCATAAGAGAGCAATTAGGGCTGACTATCGGCTAAGAAAATCACTATCGTGATAGTTTTACTATCACAGTATTGATATCGTGATACTATCACTATCGTCAGAAATCAATCGCGATATATCATGATACTATCAGTCTATATGTTACTTTGTTTATTTTCTATGTTTATCTGTATAGATAGCATAGTCTACAGGCGACTCTCTTTTTATCAATGTTTTCGCTTTCCTTTACGAAGCCAAAATAGTCCCAAGATGGTCCCAAACATGGGCCTTTCCGTCTTTGTTTTCACAATCTAGTAATTTGCAGCCATGTCAGAGGACAAAAATACGTAAAACAAAGTAACTCGGTTAGTGAGCTCTGAATAAGTAATTAATTATCCTAATTAATCAAATATCATTTATGATTGTCTTATTTGTATTTATTCGACAATTCTAGCACTGAGAATTCATAAAACATTGATAACATGTCTTAACGTACTTTTGGATTTTTGAGGACCTTTTAACTTCATAAATCGAAAGTTAAAAATCAATTCATAAACAAACAAGAGGGCCAGAATGGCCCTAAAATCGCTCACCTGACTAATGTAAGATGATTCAAAATTGAAATTGGCCCAATGGTTACTGAGGAGAAGATGTTTAAAGATTTCAAAGTCAAAAACTGCCCTACCCTTCCAATCCCTTATTTGGTCATCAATCAAAATTCAAGAACAACTTTTGAAAAGGGTCACTCAATGAACATTCATACCAAATTTGGTTGAAATTGGCCCAATAGTTACTGAGGAGTAGATGTTTAAAGATTTCAAAGTCAAAAACTGCCACGCCCATATTTGGCCGTGAAACCAAATTCTGCAAACAACTTTTGAAAAGGGTCACCCAAAGAACATTCATGCCAAGTTTGGTTGAAATTGATCCAATGCTTACTGAGGAGAAGATGTTTAAAGATTTCAAAGTCAAAAAAGTGCCTGACCCTGCCACGCCCATATTTGGGCATAAATCAAAATTCCAAGAACAACTTTTGAAAAGGGTCACCAAGGAACATTCATGCAAAGTTTGGTTGAAATTGACCCAACTGTTACTGAGGATAAGATGTTTAAAGATTTCAAAGTTAAAAAAACTGCCACGCCCATATTTGGGCATAAATCATAATTTTGCAAACAACTTTTGAAAAGGGTCACCCAAGGAACATTCATACCAAATTTGGTTGTAATTGGCCCAATAGTTACTGAGGAGAAGATGTTTAAAGATTTCAAAGTCAAAAACTGCAACGCCCATATTTGGGCGTGAAACGAAATTCTGCCGAACAACTTTTGAAAAGGGTCACCCAAGGAACATTCATACCAAGTTTGATTGAAATTGGCCCAATGGTTCCTGAGGTGTAGATGTTTAAAGATTTCAAAGTCAAAAACTGCCACGCCCGGCCACGCCCATATTTGGGCATAAATCAAAATTCTGCGAACAACTTTTAAAAGGGTCATCCAAGGAACATTCATGCCAAGTTTGGATGAAATTGGCCCAATGGTTACTGAGGAGGAGATGTTTAAAGATTTCTAAGTCAAAAACTGCCACGCCCTGCCACGCCCTGCCACGCCCATATTTAGGCATAAATCAAAATTCCATGAACAACTTTTGAAAAGGGTCACCCAAGGAACATTCATGCCAAGTTTGGTTGAAATTGGCCCAATGGTTACTGAGGAGAAGATGTTTAAAGATTTCTAAGTCAAAAACTGCCACGCCCTGCCACGCCCATATTTGGGCGTAAATCAAAATTCCACGAACAACTTTTGAAAAGGGTCACCTAAGGAACATTCATACCAAATTTGATTGAAATTGGCCCAATGGTTACTGAGGAGAAGATGTTTAAAGATTTCTAAGTCAAGAACTACCACGCCCTGCCATGCCCATATTTGGGCATAAATCAAAATTCCAAGAACAACTTTTGAAAAGGGTGACCCAAGGAACATTCATACCAAATTTGGTTGAAATTGGCCCAATGGTTACTGAGGAGAAGATGTTTAAAGATTTCTAAGTTAAAAACTGCCACGCCCTGCCACGCCCATATTTGGGGGTCAATCAAAAATCTGCGAACAACTTTTGAGAAGGGTCACCCAAGGAACATTCCTACCAAGTTTGGTTGAATTCCGCCCAGTGGTTACTGAGGAGAAGATGTTTAAAGAATTGTTGACGACTTCCGACGCACAAAAGGTGATACCAAAAGCTCACCTTGAGCACGTTGTGCTCAGGTGAGCTAAAAAAAGAGTACGGAAGAAATAAAAATCAAACATGCCTATCACATGATAATAGAAAGTGTAAGTAGGATAGGTTTGTTTGTTTGAACAACTGGAGCACCTGACAATGGGATCCTGGTATTTCTCACACCAGTACTACCATTACATCCTTTCCTAGCCTCCAGCTGCTATCTCACATAGGTCTACTATCATCGACCCATTGGTGAGAGACAAATAGTCGGAAAGGATGTGTGCCGCCGTCGGGAAAGTAGGATAGGTTACACAGAAAACTTGTTCTCTCTCTCTCTCCCTCTTTCTCTCTCTTTTTTAACCTAAGAGACCAAGAAATCATTGAATTTCTGTTTAAGTAAGCTTTGAATATTTACCATCGAAACTATCGATATTTGAACAAACTATCGCCATAGTTATAGATGTCAGGGAATTGCAATTGATATCCTGACTGTCACTGTAACAATACATCTACCTAACAATCTTTGTTACACCCCTAAGAGCAATCATAAACAACCTTTTAGAAGCACTTGAATAAAAGAAATTATGGAAATTTAATTGGAAGAACTGTGCGTAAAGAAGATACTGGGATGACGAAATGGGGCTGACTCCTGCCAATTATTATCTTTCAATTTTGTATAGGCAATCCTGTACATCACCTGAAAGTAACATCGAGCTGTAGACATTAACTCATTGCCACACAATCCCACTTTTAAAATAAAAAGCTTTGGAAAACGTTGTAGTAAATTAAGAAATTGTTTGTGACAAGTAATTTCTTCATTATCCACAATATTTTCTACCCAAAAAGAAACAGCTTCCAATTCCATCAACCACTAGGTGTCATCTGCAATATCTTTGAATTTTGACCAGTTTAAAACTTTGTAATTTGTTGAAGGGTAAATCGGTAAATAGGTATAGACAAAAGTAACCTTACAAATACTGAACAAACTCCTTTCCAGAATTGCATTAATTCAAGGAGCTGAAAGCTTTGGTGGCAAGCTGAGTTTTGAAATTAAAACTGACAAACAACTCTGGTTTGGAAGAGACAAACAGGTGTAAACTAAGATCAGATTGTATGTTTTCAGTCAAATTGTTGGCTGTACCTTCTACAAAACAGGAATATTTAAGGTTGTACATGACATGGTCTACAAAGGTCTGTTTTAGAAAGGATCAAGGATTAAGTTACTCATCCCCTTAAAAGATATTTAATGTTTATAGTAGGTTTTAGTACATTAAATTACAGGAGATAAGAAACACTTCTTATACTAAGACAGATTTTGTGGTGTCCATGGTTGAAGAGTAGTGTCGGCTTCCCAATAAAGAGGTCCCAAGTTCGATTACTGGGAGCGGCTATTGATCTTGGTTCTTTCATTGGCTCACATAATCCAAACAAGCACTGGTGTATTTTCCAGAAAGTTGTCAAGAGGAATTAATCTAGGTTGATAGAAAATTGTTTCCCAATCCATGTAAAATGAATATGTTTAAGATTTCAATTATCCAGCAAATATTAACCCTTGTCATGCTGAATAAATTACCTTCTTGAATTGCTGTAAAATCAAAGGGCTGAAAGCACTGATAGAACTTGTTTAAAATAAATTTCATAAACAACTCTGGCGGGAAAAGTTAAGCAGGAGGTGTAGACCAAGATCAGACTGCATTTATGTGAAGGCTTATCTTGGTCTAAAACTCCTGTCAAAACTGGAATATTACGGGTTCAGCATGACAAGGGTTAACATTATAGAATTTAATTCGTTGTGCTTTCATGTCTCAGTTTTACATTTCATGTTACATATTTCATTTCAGTCTAAAATAGCATTGCAAATCTTTGGACAGAAACCTGTACCCCCCCCCCCTTTAAGCCTGTGTTTCAGTACACATCATTGTGTCCTAATTTCTAAGTTGTACCCCCAATATAGTCCTTAATTCAATATTCTTTTTACAGAATGTAAAATGGTGCCTAATCTTAAATAAATGAATATTTAATGTATCTCAGTTACCTTTAAAATTTTTAGAGAGTTATTTTAACCTGTGTCATGCTGAACCCTGAATACATGTATACCTTTTTTCTGAAGGTATTGACAAAGATCAGCCTGCACATAAGTGCAGTCTTGTCTTAGTCTACACCACCAGTTTTTCCTGTTTTCAAAATAGTGTTAATTTTCAAAAGAAATATTAACCAGCAATTAATGCCTCCAGTACTTTCAGCCCTTTATTTTAATGATACAAGATACAATGGAAATGACAAGGATTGACAATTACATGCATGAATCAATCAACTCACCGTATCTTCATTTCCAGTCGGAAGCATTTTTTTTTTAAATTGTTCCTTCCAATCCAAATAAATTATTAAATGTATCCAAAACTGGCAAGTCGCAACAAAAACAAAACTAGTTTTTTATCCAAAAATTTACAATTGAAAAACACAATAGTGCAATAATACAATCCTGTCCAAACTGTATCGTAAAATTCCCCACAATTATTTCTGTCCTATGCTCTACACAATCCTACAATTATAAATGGATGAGTGGATACCATGAGAGGACTTCATCCCCTTAACTTCATTAGCAAGTCAAAAAAGTGGGTGGGGTAAGAGTCTGGGACAATAGAGCATTTGATCTTGACTGGTTTTTAAGTCCCAGAATTTTCCTTAAAACAAAAACGTTGACGATAAAAGCAATTTCTTCTTTTTCAGTAATATTTTTGACCACTCATATAAGGCTTTTATGTCACTTCAACACATTCCTACACAATGATGCTTTTTGACACCTCCCAAGAAAAATAGTTGGGAAAACACCCTGTTAAATGTGGAAATACCTTGAAATAAGCAATTTCTTCATTTTCCACTATGTTTTCTACTCAGAAAGTTGAAAAAATCTAAAATTTCATATCATTATATTGTTGTCTGCAACTCGTTTCAATTAGGACCAGTCTAAAATTCTGCCATCTGGTAATGGGTTAAAAAGCTTCTGCTCCCTCCCTCTCCAAATCATGGTCATCCAAATATCTCATTGTTCTACATAAAGAGTAAATCAATTCCAACATTCAGACTTTGAACCTAAGAATATATTTTAGATTAATCTTCAAAGAAAGTACTCAAAATGTTTGCTTCTTTAAATCAATGTTTGGTTTTAGCTTTTTTAAAACTAAGGAAAGGTACCCTCTATTTGTGTTTGGCTCCGGTGTTATTTTTGGACTGGTCTTAAAGCCACAAGACCAGTTGATTAACCCTTGTCATGCTGCACATAATCTGTATCTAAACGCACATTTCAATCAAAGGCCAGAAAGCACTGAAAGTACTAGTTAAGGGTAAAAAAATATTTTGAAAATTAAATGTATGAACATCTGTGTGTTGAAAGAGTCAAACAGGAGGTGTAGACTAAGACCAGACTGCACTTATGTGCAGACTGATCTTTGTCTTTACCTCCTGCCAAAGCAGGAATATTTTCAGTTTAGCATGGCAAAGGTTAATAACAAAAGAGACAAACTCCAAATATAGGATACAAAGGAAAGGGTGTAGCTGTACCAGTCAAAACCATATAATTTCACAGACACATTAATTCAAAGAACCTCTAATTCTGAAAAACATCATATCGAATTCTATTTTCACCAGAAAAATGTAGAAATCATTATTGAAAGAAGAAACACATTTACAAGTTCCTCTTTCTTCATAAAGTTTTCTACCATTTCAGGTATGAAATTCTTCATCATTTGCTGTCTACAACTTCTTTTGATTTGGACCAGACAAAATAATTGTAGTATGGTGTAGAAAAGTACACATGATACACAGTAACAATAATTGATCCCTGTCAGAGCGCACTATGTAGTTAACACAAACAACTGTCTAATAACCTGCTGCAGAGAATATATGAAGAATGTGTTTTTCCTATCAATGAACCACAGCCAAATGAGTCATGTGATATGCTTGGCTCTGAGGCTGAAACTCAATCAGGGGGAGATTTCAGCTTATTTGATGTATTGGGCTGATAGGAGGAAGTGTTTATCCAGGGACTGTCTCAAAACAATTAATGACTAAAGAGATAAAAATCTGACACATCTGTCCAATTATCCCCCATTCCCTCATGGACACACTCCAATTTTTTTTCACTATTGGTAAAAGATTCGGGTTAACCTATACCTATACAATCAGTGCTTTTACATCACCCATGAAAACACATTCCAAAAACACTGTTGAAAACAAAGAAATCGCTTATTTCTTTATTTTTCACAATGTTTTCTAACCAAAAAGACAAATTCTTCAAAATTTCATAAACTTGCATTCATTGTCTGCAATTTCCTTTGATTTGAATCCGTCTGAAATTTATGTACCTTGTTCCATTTCTATACCATGAAGTTAACAGAGATCCAAATTCAAAGAAATTGCAGACATTTTTAATTTGGGGAATCTTATTTGTTTACTTTTAACTTTTTGGTAGAAAACATTGTCTATAACAAAGAAATTGCTAGAAAGAAAAGCAATTTCTTCACTTTCCACAATCTTTTTCAATGCCTTTTCCCTGAGCAACTTTAAAAGAGGGGTATTGTGGATCCCACACAATAATATTTTAGACTGGTCCAAATTCAAAGGAAAACTATTTGATTTTTTTTTCAACTGTCTGGTCAGAAAACAGTATTGAAAATGAAGAAATTGCTTGTTGCAAGCAATTTCTTCATTCCTCACATAGTTGTTCTAATTGTTTTCCCTAAGGTGGCATAAAAAAGAATCATTGTATTGGAATGTGTTTAACCTTTTACCTCTTTTTGAAATTTTAGACTGGTCCAAATCGAAAGAAGTTGCAGATAGCAATATCAAGAGACCACTTACAGGAGCCTATGCTCAGCTGTTTAGAGTTATAGTATAGGTTGCTCTTTTGATAGTGAACAAGTGTGCCAAGTTTCAAGTGAATGCCCTTAGTAGAACCAGAGATATCACAATGTGCCAAAGTTTTCACACGACAACTATGACACCAAGGCTATTGCAATACCTCGGGTTTTCTCCAAAAAACAGCTGAGCTTAAAAACCTGTTTCAATTTGAAATGAAACAATTATATGAAATAGAAAATATTGTGGGAAAAGAAGAAATTGCTTCTTACAAGCAATTTCTTCTTTTTCCAGAATCTTTTCTCAAGAACAACTTATTAGGGTTGTAAACTCCCGAGTTTGTACAGGAAAGGGTTAAAGCAATTCAAGTTTAATCCTTCAGTTTGTTTGTTTGAATGGGGTTTACGCCGCTTTCAACAATCTTTCAGCTATATTGCGGCGGCTGGAGCACCTAACAATGGAATCCTGGTATTTCTCACACCAGTACTACCATTACATACTTTCCTAGCCTCCAGCTGCTATCCCACATAGGTCTACGATTATTGACCCATTGGTGAGAGACAAATAGTCGGAAAGGATGAGTGCCTCTGTCGGGGATGGAACCCGGGACCTCTAGATTGACAGTCCGACGCGCTACCAACTGCGCTATGACGGCGGGTTTTAATCCTTCAGCAAACAAGGTGTAATAACATATCCTTTAAAAAAAAAAATATTTTTTACCTGGTACTTTCAGTATTTCTTTAAGTCTTCCAGAGACTTTGTTGTCTAGTGAAGACTTTAAGTTACATTTGTACAGTCTATAGACATACAAGTTATAGCGGGTGATGAAAGATCAGTTTTGTATATACTTGTACATCTAAAATTGACCTTTGATCATTTATTATAACTTGTACATCTATCATGATTTAAGTCTGACCTTCATTATTTCATACACTTAACATGCAGCTTAACCCATTACCAGACTGCAAATTTTAGACTGGTCCTAACAGATAGAAGTAATGCAGACAACAATTTTTTTCTTGAACGTTTTAATGTAGCAAACATTGTAGTAAAGGAAGAAATCCAAAGTGAAAGCCTGCTACCTATCTAGAAATTTAAATCATTCAAGGTTGACTGACTAACTAAATGGAGTTTAACGCCACTTTTTACAGCTTCTAATCCCACCTAGGTTACGATTATCCACCCATTAAAACCCATAGAAACCAAATGTCTAAAATGATATTCGAAGTGGTATGGGATCACAAACCCAGGACCCAATGATTAGAAATTCTACCTGCTACCACTCCACTATAAAGGTTAAAGGAGTGATAATAAAAGCAAAATATAAGACTGACTGTAATAATGAAGTAGGTCAAAGGTTAGATTAAAGGTCAGAGGGTCACTGTGCTAAATGCCAAGTGAAAGGCAACCAACAACAAGAAAACACAAAGAACTACCAAAACTACAATGAAAATGATATTCTCCATTGATGGAAGATATTTAGTAAGCACTAGGAGGACACCTAGCAACATCTCCACATCATGGATAAAAACAATATGTGTTTGTGAAACACTATGCCCCCAAAACAGGAATTCTTTAGAAACGGGTAAAGGGTTAAAATTTTGACCTTGACCTTGATGAAATGACCTTCCTCAGTTGCGCCTAGTTGAGACCTAACTACATACCAAATATTAGCAATGTTACCTAATCAGGGTTGAAGTTATAGGAAAATGTTTAGTTGGCAGGTTAAGTTTTGCAGACAGACAGACGGACGGACACCGGTAAAACAATATGCCCCCGATCTTATTGATGTGGGAGCATTAAAATACTCACTGTCCAAAAATAAACTATAAGCTGAAATAAAACTAAATGAGAAAACAAGAAGTAAATAAAAGTCAATGCTATCAAAAGTTGCTGGGAAAGATATGACGAAAATATACCACCATACCAGGCAATATAGTAAAATAAACTTAGTTGTTAAACAGAAAGCAGATAACTTTTGGACCTAAATTCCATAAGCGACATGTAGGACATCTAGATGGATCTCCACAACAAGTTTCAAGTCAATGCTATAAACTAATACTGAGTAAAATGTAACCAAAATTTACCACTACAATAGGTAATGCCCCCCCCCCAAACAGGAAGTAGTTTACTTTTTGGCCTAAATTTGGTAAGCGCCATGTTGGATCCCTAACTGAACCTCCACACCAAATTTCAAGAAATTGCTGTGAATGGTTGCTGAGAAAATTTAATGAAAAATCATAGTTACAGATGGACAAACAAGGGTAAACCATTATACCCCCACTTCTTTAAAGCTGCGGTATCAATAAGTGTGAACAATAACTTGTCCACGGTGAAAATAATTTACAAATATAGGCAAGGTCAAAGTTTGAGTCTAGGTCACATAATCAGAGCACTTAATGGTGTGTAAAAGATTGACCCCAGATTGTGACCTTGACCTTTGAGATGGCAACCTGGGCCTTTTTTGAGATCTGAAGTTGGTGAACATTTGTATGAAAGAAATTTATACCTGCATGCATGATTATAGAAGTTACAGAGCGAACACGGCAAAAAGGGCAGATTTTTGACCTTTGACCCCAGATTGTGACCTTGACCTTTGAGATAGGAACATGGGTCTTTTTTGCGACACATCGTCTTATAGCGGTGAACATTTGTGCAGTTATATTGAAATCCACTATTGCATGTAGAAGTTACAGAGTGGACACGAAAGCAGGACAGACAGATGGATGGACGGATGGACGCACAGAAGGACAGTTTGATTACTATATGCCTCCCATTGAGGGCATAAAAAATATGCTTTGTTTAAGGAACACAAGGGTAGTAAATCTCTTACATAGTATTTTTCTATTTTCTTTGTTATCTCCCTTTGACAACTGTATGAAATATTTTTCATTTTTAATGTCAATTTCAACATTTGTTATTGAAATAACCCCCTTAAAGACAACTCTCAGTTCCAGTTTCACCTATTTCCACAAAATGATGTTTTTTTACCCCCCCCCCCCCCCCCCCCGAAAAACAATTGGGAAATTTCTGCATTTTACACCATGTTTTCTACTCAGAAAGTTGAGAACATCTAAATTTCATTATCTTAAAATTGTTCAGTGCAACTTCTTTGAATTTGGAAATGTGTAAAACTTTGCTGTTTGGGAAAGGGTTAACCGGCCTCTTCCCAATAAACATGGCTATGAGAGAAACAGAGCAGAAACTATGATATACTTTTCGATCATGTTAATTCTTGTCATGCTGATCCCAGAATATTCCTGTTCTGTTGCAGGTGTATAGACTAAAATTAACATGCACAGATGTGCAGTCTGATATTAGTCTACACTACCTGCTTCTTATTTTAGCATTGAGGAAATGTTCAAACACAAAATAGATCAAAATTTGACAAAAAAATTATAAAATTTTGTGAAGAAAGGATAACCATTCAGCAGGACAAGGTTAAGTTTCTAAAACTTTACATCAGACATTTACCTCATTCCTACACAACAAAATTTTAGACTGGTCAAAATTGAAAGACAACAACTTAAAGTTGATGGATTTTCATTTTTTCCCCGTCTATTTTGGATAGAAAACATTATGGATAATGAAAATTGAAAGACAACAACTTAAAGTTGATTGATTTTCATTTTTTCCCCCTGTCTATTTTGGATAGTAAACATTGTGGATAATGAAGAAATTGCTTGATACAAGCAATTTCTTCATTTTTCACATTGATTTCCAGAGCTTTTTTCTTGAGGGGTGTAAAAAGGAGGGATCATGTGGGAATGTGTTTAACATATATTGCGAGTAATTTCTATTTCAAAAACATTCATTCAAAAGCAATCTTTTTAAGAGTTTTTATTTTTCTTAAAAAAAGCTTGGAATTGAGTGAAGAGACATTCAGATTTTTGTTTCCCCAGGAGGGGTAGGGCAATTTGTAGGGAAGAACCGCTGCAAATCGACAAACTCTGCAAAGAAGCTATGAGCTTAAAGATATGACCAAATTGAAAATATGCTTTCTGAAAACCAGAAATCATGAAAAGCACCACTTTGATCTAGTCCGAGTTATTAAGTTCCAAATAATTTTTCCGATAGCAAAAATATAAAAGGATAGATTGAAAAAGTGTAAAATTTAAACTTTTGCAAGATAATGATATTGGGTTATACATAAATAATAATAGTGATAATTGGTTAGGCATAAATAATAATAATTATAAAGACTTAATATAATAATAAAGACTGGGGAGTGGAAGGGGGTAGTTAAAGGAGGGTGTGTGTGGGAATGGGTTAATTCTACTCATACATCATTCATCCTGCACAATTTTTTTCCTTCATTGTCTGTTTTTACAGGACGAGCGGAATTTGAAATTGAAGACACAAAGTATTGTAAGACTATGAATTTCTCATTGTGCAGGACCAAATTTTTTTTGAAAGATATGGCACACAACAATTTCAAGTTGGTAAACATTCAAGTTGATACAATTTCAAAATTGCTTAGTCCTACTTAGTAGGAAACATTGTGGGGGATGAAAAAGTTGCTTGTGTATCTGGGGGAGGAGTGGATTCTAT
The DNA here is from genome assembly GCA_946902895.1 of Fragum fragum. NCBI lineage: Eukaryota > Metazoa > Mollusca > Bivalvia > Cardiida > Cardiidae > Fragum > Fragum fragum. The sequence continues at coordinate 48,924,217 of OX336376.1, read as the reverse complement.
TGGAATGAGTAAATTGAATTACATAGTTCATGTTCAAGATTATAAAAATAGTTACAATTTGATCTTTACGTCCTTCTTTTTTAGGCAAAGGCAGGGCAAAGGCACTTCAAGGGGGATGTTAAAAAACAAAATCAAAAAGACTGAAATAGGAAGTCATCAACATGGAAACTTATTTTTTGCTGTCAACCAATCCATGAATTTCAATAGAGCTTTGTTTACCCATTACCAGATGACAAAATGTTGGACAGATTCAAATTCAAAGATGTTGCAGATGACAATTGCTAGTAGATGAAATTTTGAAAATCTTTCTTTTCAGAGGTAGAGAACATTGAAGAGCAAATCTTGGAAAGTAACAAAAGTTTTATTATCCAAGTGTTTATATTAAAGGTTAGAAAATACTGTTGTTAATGCAGAAAATGCTGGGTTTTACCATTTTATTATACAAATTTTTCTAAAAAATAACAATTCACTTTTTTGCCAACAAGTTTATTTTGATTCAGGACAAGTATTAAATCATCTCTTACTTGTTCAGGGACAAGTGGAGAAAATCTGTATGCCCACACCCTTGGCTTTATAAATAAGCAGGGTTGTGTGGGAGAGGGTTAACCATTTCCTGTTTTATAAAGACTTTATTTCACGAGGCTACACAGTTGGATAAATCCAGTCTTCCCTGTGGGCCTCTAAGTATACATTTTTAACATCATTTAGAATAAATATTACAGCAAAACAATATGTGAAAACATAAAATGCAATCAATTAGTCACAATATAATACAAATATATGCATAACTGAGGTATTCAAATTTTCAATTTTAAGAAGCTAAAAGAGGAAACCAGCATTTTCATATATGAATGTATATAGTGATCAAATAAAGTTTATGTTCAAGAATCAAGGCTATAAATCAGATTTCTTACAAAGAAATAGTCATATTTCCACCTGAATACCACCATGTTAGGTATGAAGATTTGAATTTATTTATGTTTTCACTATTTCTTATTTGAATAGGAATCTGGTTCCATAATTTAGGACCAGAGTAAATGAAAGATTTTCTGTAGAATTCTATTCTCATTTTCGGAATGTAAAGAGTTTTTTGGGTGCTTGATCTTAGATTTGAGATACCTTTTTCCGTTAAAAGTTGAGACATATAATTAGGAGATTGATTATTGATTGATTTGTATACAGAGATAGCTTTCTTGTATAGAATTCGTTCATCAAATTTCATCCATTTTAATTCACTAAATAGTTCTTTACTTGGAACTTCGATACTTTTGTCAAGGATTATGCGTGCAGCCCTTTTTTGAAATTTATACATACTATTTAAAAGATTTTCGTTACAATTTCCCCATATGATGCAGCAGTAATCAATGTGAGGAAGAATATATGCATTGTAGAATAGCTTGCGAGTATGAATTTTTAAGAATGGTTTTATTCTAAGGAGAAGATAAAATAAAGAATTACATTTTTTAAGCACTTTCTCTACCTGACATTTCCAATTCAGCATATTGTCTACCTGTACCCCAAGAAGCTTTTCACTTTGTGTAAAAGTAATTGGCTGGTTGCAAAGAAAAAGATTGATTTGATGATCAGTGTTAGATTTTATAGAGGGTGATATAATCATGGCCTTTGTTTTTAATGGGTTGGGAAGCATTGAGTTTCTTAAGCACCAATATTCAATAGTATTAAGACTGTCCTGGAGTGACAAAGCTACCTCTTGTATACTGTTGCCAAAAGCGCTTATTGTAGTATCATCAGCAAACAAGTCAGTTGATGAGACATTTAGGTGTAAAGGCAAATCATTAATATAAATTAAGAATAGTGTAGGGCCTAGTACAGAGCCTTGCGGTACCCCAGACTTAACAACTGCAGAGGAAGACAGTTTTCCAGCAACAGATACTTTCTGACTCCTGGTATCAGTTAGATAAGACTTAAACCATTCATAAGACTGGTATTTGATGTTGTATTCATGCATCTTATTTAGAAGAATTGAATGATTGATTAAATCAAAGGCCTTAGTTAAATCCAAGAATACTGTTCCAACATTCTTTTTGTCATTTACTGCATTTATCCAGGCATCAATGATGCCTGTCAAAGCTGTTTCACAGGAATGGTTTGTTCGAAAACCTGATTGAGTTTTATGAATAAAATTATTAACTTCAAGATAAAGTTTCAAATGATTGCTGACATGTTTTTCTAGAATTTTTGAAAGAACTGGCTGTATTGAGATTGGTCTATAATTGTTGATGTCACATTTTTCTCCCTTTTTAAAAATTGGAACCACCTTTGCAACTTTAAAAGTAGACGGAAATTTACAACTTGAAATGCTTTTATTGAAAATGTAAGTTAAAGGATGAGAAATAATATCAGCACTGATTTTGAGAAACTTTGCTGGAACTTCATCAAGACCAGTAGATTTTTTGGTATCAAGTAATTTGAGTTCTTTATAAACAAATTCATTAGAAATCGGAGGAATGTTGAATGGTGTTGTTTCTTTAATATTGCTTTTCACAAAATCTTGTATAGTTGATTTATCATCATGCTTTAATTCATTTGAACTATTATTGAGAGTTACTCTCTGAAATACATTAGAAAAATGGGTATTGAAAGTCTCTGCTGTTTGTTCAGCATCCTCAACAGGGTTACCATTATCATCATTAATGCAAAGTGTGTTTTGATGTCTTGATTTACCCGAGAGATCTTTAAGGTGTTTCCAGAGAAGACGAGGATTATGCTTATTTTCTATGATAGATTTATTGTAGAATAATTTTTTAGCCTTTAATATTAGAAATTTGGTTTTGTTCCGCCAATATTTAAACTGTTCAATGTTTTGCCGAGATTTTGCTTCATCTCTTTCTCTAGCTGCATGAGCTATTTCAGTATTATACCAACCGGGTACATTTTTGTGTTTTACACCCCTTTGTTTAAATGGTGCAACAATATCAAGGACATCTGTAAACAATTTAATAAAACAATCTAAAGAATCATCAACATCATCATAAATTTCTAGAACAGACCAAGGCTGTTGTACAAGGTGACATTTGAATACATTTTCATTAAATTTCTTAACATCAAAATTGCAAAATATTAGACCTGTCCAAATTCATAGGTTTTTCATATGAAAATTTTAATTGGGTTTTTATTGGAAAACCAACCATTCTGTAGGATAGAAAATATTGTTGAAAAATAATAAATTTCTTCTTTTTCCCCAATGTTTTCCCAATCATAAAAATCACAAGGATGAAAAAAACATGGATTAAACAGGAAAGGGTGAAGCATGAGTGTGTCATTCAATCATTTTACAATTTGGATGCTTGTGGTTAACTTTTTATAATAAGATTATAATCGGAATTAAAACATCACAGTTGTTGTTTTATGTCCGATACCATGACCATATACAGAATCTTTATTACCATGTGTCAAGTCAAGTGAGTATTTTTTATGGTTAGTGCAGATATAATGGGGAACAAAGTAACACTTGTTACAAGTCAAGTGTGAACTAACTTCCCATTTTAACAAAGCAATGTTACATCTTTTGTCCAAAAAACAAGCAGAGTTTTTCAGGTGAATTAATTACTCACAAGCTATCACATAACAGCTTTGTAAAATTATGATCATGAATAAAGGGACCATCCTGAATAACGACAACAAAATAACAAGAGGGCCAATGGCCCTAAAGCACTCACCTGAGAAGGTGACTATGGAAGTAAAATAGCACAAGTGACCTTAATTTAGCCAAAAGTGACCCTTTATAACATATCTTGTCTAAGAAATAAAGAACACATACCAAGTTTCAAGGTATTTGTGCAAGAAACGTAGTGAGTTAATTGGAAAGAAGACTTCTTTATATTAGACCTTGCCAACAAGTGTTTGACCCCATGTGACCTAATATCAAACTTGACAAAGATTTTTATGAAGACAAACATCTGAATAAATATCCAGTCAATTTAGTAAAAAATGTGGCCTGAGACTAGTGTAAAACAAAGGTTTACTCGGATTTGACGTAAATTTGAACATGCTTAAGTTAACCCATTTCCACTCAGTGGTGTTGGATTTGACCTAAATTTGAACATGCTTAAGTTAACCCATTTCCACTCAGTGATGCCTTGAGACGCCCCTAACGAAAAAAGCTTTGGAGATGAATGTGGAAAATGAAGAAATTGCTTGTTATTGTTTTCTTCACTGAAATTTGAAAAAATATAAAAATTCTTTAATTTAAAATTGTCATCTGCAACTTCTTTTAATTTGGGCCAGTCTAAAATTTTGCTGTCTGGTAATGGGTTAAGATGTTTTGAAAATAGACATTCTGACCAAATATCAAATCAATTAGGCAAAAAATGTGGCCTCTTGAGTGTGAAGGTATTTCTAAGATATGACCTACTGACCTAGTTTTTTACCCTATGCCAACCAAAGTCTGACTTACCCAAGATATCATAGATGCAAACATTCTAATTGATTGAATGGGGTTTAATGCCACTTTTAACAGTATTTCAGTCATATTGTGTTGGCTGGAGCACCTTACAATGGCTTCCTGGTATTTCTCACACCAGCACTACCACTACATCCTTACCTAGCAACCAGCTGCTATCCCACTTAGGTTTACATTTATCCAACCATTGGTTAGAGACAAATGTCCGAAAGGATATGTACTGCCGCCAAGGATCGAACCCATGACATCCCATGATTGAAGATTAGGAGTCTGACTCGCTACCGACTGCGCTATGACAGCCGCAAATATCAAACTTGACCAAGATATTATGCAGACAAACATTCTGACCAAATCAAATCAATTGAGCCAAAAATGTGGCCGCTTGACTGCACATAAGATATTTCTAAGATTTGACCTAGTGACCATATTTCAAAGATTTGACCTAGTGACCTAGTTTTTTAAACTTTGCATAGAGATCACGGACACAAACTTTCTGACCAAATATCATTTGATTTAAGCCTGCAATATGGCCTCTAGAGTGAACACAAGGTCATTTCTATTATTTGACCCTATGATTTAGTTTTGACCCAAAATAACCCAATATCAAACTTGACCGGGATATCATGCAGACAAACATTCTGACCAAATCAAGCTATCTGAGGCAAAAATGTGACCTCTAGAGTGCTCACAAAGTTTTTCTTAAATTTGACCTAGGGACCTAGTTTTTTACCTCATGGTGTATTACGACCAAATATTGAACTGGTCCAAGGTTTCATTGAGACCAAGTTTCAAGACATTTGAGCAATAATTGAGGCCTCTAGAGTGCACACAAGATGTTGACATGCTGAACGCAGAACATAGCTAGATCACAAAAGATCACCTTCACCACTTTGTGGTCTGGTGAGCTAATTAGAAAAGAGGTATCATCCAGTATAGGTAAGTTGATTAGGTATTTTTACCCATTCCCACACAATCCTGGTTTTCACACCCCTCGAGGAAAAGGCTTTGAAAAACATTTGGAAAAGGAGGAAATTGGTTGTTACAAGCAATTTCTTCATTATCCACAATGTTAACATTCTCAAAAAATTTTATCAACTAATTATTGTCATCTGCAACTTAACTTTCAATTTTGGCTAGTCTAATATTTTGGCAGTACTGGTTACAATAAGGTTAAGTTCAACCCACTTCCAGAAGACAAAAATTTAGACTTGTTTAGATTGAAACAAGTTGTTGATAACATTCAAATTGCGTGGGTAGGGTAGAAAACATTGTGAGAAAAGAAGAAATTGATTGTCATTAATAATTTCTCATGTTCCTGTAAAGTTTTCCATGATTATATTTCTTCAGGGTGTCAAAAAGCATCATTGAGTGGTAATGGTAATCCAGTACCAGACAATAACATTTCAAACTGGTCTAACTGAAGAAGCTGCAGATGACCATTTCTTTATCGAAATCTTTCTTTGTTTTGCATAGAAAAGACTGAAGATTATGAATTGAACAATTGCTTGTAAAAAACATGCATTTCTTCAATTTCCATGATGCCTCATCCTTGAGGAGTGTCAAAAGTTGGGTTGTGTGGGTATGGGTTATTTTATACCAAATTCTACTTATCCCAGTTTCTAAACGGTAGTCATTATCTCTTCTGTCCATCATATTTTCCACCTGATGGACCTGCATTAAGATTCTATCTTTCAAACAAAATAACCATTAAATGCTGTAAAAATTTATGTCATTTATGACATAGTGTCATATCATGGTAATAAATTTTTTGCTATGTTTTTTTAAATTGGTTTCCTCCAAAATTTAATAGCAAAAATCGAGAGGTTTGCTTGAACAAGGCTTAACAACACTTTTAACAGTATTCCAGCTATATCTCAGTGGCTGGAGCACCTAACAATAGATTTCTGGTATTTCTCACACCAGTACTATCACTACATCCTTTCAGAGCCTCTCATCTTACTTTAACCCATTACTACACAACAAATATCCACTTATTGGTGGGAAATAAAGAACCAAAGGGGTACAAAAGCTATTGTAAAAGCCTATTTATAGTACGGAACATCGTTAATTTGACAATCATTTCAATCACATACCGGGCAATCACTTTCAATCAGCGTTCAATCAGGTAACAATCGCGGTTTTCCAATCTGCGATCAATCAATCCTTAAAAGAAAGCGTTCAATCAACAGCGTTCAATCATTCCGATAATTTACATAGCAATAATAGTTTTGGTGATAATTATTTTTTTTGTTAGAATTAAATTCGGTAATTCGAATAATGAAAATAACAATAATATTTTCATTTAATGTGATTTCCGACATTGTATGAATTGAAAGAAATTTTGCAATGATTGAGCGATCGCATGTAAACAAGAAAGCGTTCAATCTGCTCAGAGTGAAAAAACGATCAGCGATCAATCACAATCATTCAATCAGGATCGTGTACCGTATAGCATTCAATCCGGTTACAATCAGATTGTCAAATTAACAATGTTCTGTACTGTATGTATTATTTGGCACCCTCCCCTCTAAATGCAATTGTATTTCAATATACAGGTCATCATGTTTAAAATCTGAAAATTTTATCAACTGCTTTACACCCATTCCTTATTTTGATTTACTGAATGGGGTTTAATGCCACTTTTAACTGTATTTCAGTTCTATCGCAGCGGCTAAAGCACCTATCCAGGTATTTTACCACACCAGTACTACCACTACATCCTTTCCGAGCTTCCAACTGCTCATGCCACTTAGATTTACGATTATCCATCCGTTGTTGGGAGACAAGTGTCAGAAAACATAATTGCAGCAGCTGGGGATTATAGAACCAATGATTAGGAATCCTACCCATAACCAACTGTGCTATGGCCATACTTCCCCACTTTTTGATGATCCGAAAATAAACAGCATTTCAAAACAATGTGGAAAATGAAGAAAATGCCTAAAATAAGAAACTTATTCATTTTCCACAATGTTTTCTACTCACAAACACTAATATCTTTTAAAATTTCATCATCTTGAATTCATTGTCGTCAAACTCTTCTGAAATTTGAAATTGTTTGTCTGCAACTTCTATGAGTTTGGACAAGTCTAAAATCTATTTGCCTTTAAATAGGTTAAACTACACCTTCTCAGAGTCCAAAATTCATATTTACAAATTCCCCTTTATATTCCAAGACAAATGGCAAACTTATCAAAAGCTAGACTGACATCAACTGGTCAAAATTGATGACAGTTGAATGTTATGAAATTATAGATTTTCCGACTTTGCAGGTAGAAAATATTGTGGAAAATGAAGAAATTGCTTTTTGTAAGAATTTTTTTCTATTTTCACAATGTTTCCGTAATTATTTTTCTCAAGGGTCATCCAAAAGTGTCATTGTGTGGGAATAGGATAAAAAATTGAAGGCCATTTCCAAAAAACAAAATTTTATACATTAAAATTTTGAGTTTGTTGTAATATCTTCATATTCCACAATCTTTTCCCTCAATCTTTTCTTGAGCATAAAAAAGCCGATGGTTCGGCGCGAAACAGTTGTAACTGCCTATATATTTATAGGCAGTTACAACTGTTTCGCGCTGAACCATCAAAGCATGATTGTGTGGAAATAAGTTGAAGTTGAGCCCTGAGGGTCTGAGATCAAATATTTCAAAGAATCTCGGCTACTAAAGTTGCGTAAATCTTGCATCCGTCTACCATGCTTGTCAGCGGTATTTCCCATCAAAGCTAAATGAGAGCTATAATGTGCAAGTTTGGGTACAAAACATAAGGAAAAGAACTATTTACCTAATGCAAGTGGTTTTTAAATTAAATACTGACATATCCTGAATAACAGGTGAACCTATTTCTTACGTTTCATCTACCACCCATAAGAGACATTTGAGGGCCTGAACGGCTCCACAAGCCTGAATTCATTATACAGATAAGCACCAACTCTTACTTGTCATCTTTCCTCATGTTTCAAAACAGAAAGTAGGTGAATTCAAAACTATTGTGATATAAATTTTCTTTTAACCCTTCACCATATCATAAATGTTAAGACTTGTCCAAATTGAAAGGAATGACACTTCAAAATAATGACAGAAAACATTGTGACAATAGGATAAATTGCTTGTAACTTAAAAAGTTTCTCAGTAATACAATATCTTTTAATTGCATCAAAAAGTAGGATTGTGTGTATATGGGTCAGATATTATAGTCGTAAGTCATATTGTTTAAGTCGAAGTAATTCCAAGTTAGGGAAAGAAATTCGACATTCCTACTTAGTCATGGAACTCTGCAGCAGTAGGGATCTATATTACCTCTCTACCAAAAGGGTGCCAATATCTCTCTGATTAAAGTTCCACAAGTTCAATAGCACTTAAAATATATATGTTTGTTTACATGTTCTAGCCTTGCAGAAACATGTTCTAGTCATGCCCTATAATTCATATCATTAATAGCTATTAACAGGTAGGTAATTACTCTAGCAGCCAGCTTATAATTACTTTTGACTGGTTTCTACTGTACTTATAAACCCATAACAAGATGGCAAATTGTAATTTAAAGCTTGTATATATCTTTTTTAATCTTTTATATTTTCTAGGTAAAAAAAAAAATAAAAAATGGAAGATGAAGAAACTGCTTGTTACCAGGTATTTATTTTTGTTTTTTGTCCATCAATTAAAAGAAGATACAGGTTATCAGCAAAACTATTCTGTAACAATATTGGGAATAAGGACTGTATGGGTTTTTTACACCAAATTAAACACAGGTCATATGGAAAAGGGTTTGGGTTCAAAATCTCATCCAAATTGCATGGAGAAGCAGAAGACCCCTGAGTTTCTCATAATAGAAATACTCTCAGAATAAGGAACAATTTCAAACATAAAATCAATTTATTGTTTATTGATTTATTTATTGAATGGATCATTTTTTTCCACTTTGAACAATCTTCCAGCTATATCACTGCAAAGTTCATTTATTCATGTGCAACAATTTGTGACCTTGACCTTTTATTAAATAGGGCTACTACTTGCTTGGTCATGGAAAGCAATTGTGATAAAGTATCTAATCACATGTCACATGGCCTTTCGAATGGAAGAGTTTTTAAAAAGTTCAACCGTGACCTTGATTTTTTGCCCTGACCAAAAATCAAGTCTTTCTCCTTGAGTCAAAAGCAACATTGATTTTTGACTTGTATAATCAAAATCCTAAATGGACGGGCATCTGACCTTTGGTCCTTGGGCAACAACTGTATAAAAATTAACATAGTATTATGACAGGTCAAATGGCTTCCGAGTAAGAACACCCAAATAAATGAAATGAAGTCAACTGATACAAATATCTTCCCAAACAAAGATGGACAGTCAGACTGGCAGACAGATGATGAAACAGTTTACAAGTATACCCCTCTTCTTCTTACTTAGGTATAATAACTAAATATTTCATCTTAGATCTTGAACTAATTTCAAGTTTCCATGGTAAATTCACTGAACTGGTACAATCCAAAATTTTTGGCCCATTATTTTGAATGGTCAAAGAGGTTACAAAGATTCACTCTAGTAAATCATTCACCCAGAAAATTTGATATGTATCTCCTTGTTGACAAATGAGTTAAATCAACAAGTATGAAGATCAGACTAGGAGATCACGGAGTGTCAGCTATTCAGCTCTTCAATGTGGAGACAGATTTAGTACAGTCTCATAACCAATTGTCAATCAACCAGATTGTTACCACATTTTTTCAGTAAATATACATTTCAGGATACCCTTTTTCCATTAACCAAATCCCACACAATGCCACTTTTTGACCCCTCTCAAGAAAAAAACTTGGAAAACATTGTGGTTAATGAAGAAATTGTTTGTTATAAGAAATTTCTTCATTATTAACAATATTTTCCACCCAAATAAACAGATATTTTCAGAATTTGATAATCAAGAAAATATTGTCTGCAGTTTCTTTAAATTTTGACTAGCCTAAAATTTTGTTGTATAGTAATGGATAAACCCTTACCTGTTTTGCAAAATTTTAGACCTGTCCAAATTCATAGGTTTTCAGTCAACAATATCAAATCAATTTTATTTGAAAATAATCATTCAGTTGGATAGAAAATGCTTGTTACAAGCATTTTTTCTTTTTGCACAATATTACTCAAGTATAAAATCACAGGGATCTAAAAACCAAGAATTGAACCAGAATGGGATAAGTAAAACATCAAAATTCATTGCTTTAACTTCCATGTTGTTTTTCTTTTTACCTTATACACTTTACATGCTATTCTATTTGGTAATGCGGAGACAGTAGTTATTCAAAACATAGTGTAACTTGACAACAAGAGTGCCAGTTAAACAATATACAACTTTTTTTCCACTGTTAGAACTTGTTGTTCAAAATCAATATTTCTTTTAGATATCGATTTCATAAACAACTCTGTCAAGAAAAGTACAAGCAGAAGGTGTAGACCAAGATCAGACTGCACTTATGTGCAGGCTGATCTTGGTCTATACCTCCTGCACAGCCGAGAATATTCCGGGTTCAGCATGACAAGGGTTAAATTTTGGTAGTTTTGAATGAGTTAGTATAACAAACTTTACCTTTGGAGTCACTATAGGATCAACTTGAGCTTGGACAGAAGCAATAGATTCACTATCCACACTACTGACCGAACTTGCTGTACTCTCTCGTCGGGAAACCGGCTGTGGTATCAGAGAATGAGAACCGTCATGATGGTGGCCATTTTGAGGAGTCGATTCACGAGATTTCGAAACTAATGAAGAGTTTGATGAACTATCTTTTGATTTTGTAGAACTAGATGATTCTCTTCTTGACACAGAATCACGATTTGAACTAGAAACTGTATTTTCTCGTGAACTAAAGGAGGGTTCTCGATTCACTCTATTTTGCCCATAAGTATTTCTTGAGTTTAAACTAGCTTCCCTGCTTATTCGAGAGGGTACATGCTCCTTAACAGTCGCAGCCTCTTTTGATTTCTTAGTGAAACTCGAAACAACGGATGACACTGTTGAACCCGAGCCAACCCTGTCTCTTCGATACATTGTTAATATTTGACAAACCACACACGAATATCAAAATTCACCTTTTCTTACAGCTGGAGATATATTTTGAAACAGTAGGTGAGAAGATCATATTTCACAATACCTGATACAAACATACACCCATTAATAATCTGACGGATTTATAGTAAAGTCTTTAAACCATCTCAAGATACAAAACCTTAGACTGGTCCTTTTAAATTCATAATGAAACTGCAGATGATAATACACAGAAAGTGATTATTGAGAAAGTATTCATAATTCAATATACTTAACCTATTGCTGCAAAATGATGCTTTTATACACCCCTCAATATGAAAGCTGTTAGAAAACATTCCGGAAATAAAGAAATTGCTTGTTACAACAACGTTTTCTCAACGTTTTCCACAACGTTTTCTTCATAAAAATAAACAAATATTTTCAAGATTTCATCAACTTTAATATGTCGTCTGCAATTTCTTTGAAATTGGACTGGTCTAAATTTCCATCATGTGGGAATGGGTTAATGTGTCTAAAGAAAATTACTAAGAAAATATCCTCTTTTCCCCCAAATGTTTGATCCCAATATATATATATATATATCCAAAGTGATTGGTAGGGATAAAATGTCATGGAACATTATCATCACTCCAGTGTAATGTCTGCTAAAATCTGATGTCTCATTCCAACTTTAGGACACCTTAGTCCTGTCCCCTTAACCCTAATTACCAGACAATAGATATTTAGACTGGTCAAAATTGAAAGAATTACCAGACAAGAATTTAGTTCATGGGATTTAAAACATCATGTTTTTTTTTCAGAAAAAAACAAACAAGTAATTTCTTCCATTTTCCACTATGTTTTCCAAAACTTTTTTTCCTCTGGGTGTCAAAAAGCCACAAAAGTGAGAGAACGGGATAAAAAATCATTGATTTACTAATTCAAAAGTTCATCAAAATTATTTGTTGAAATCACCTAACACAAAACACTCATTTACATACACAAAACTGACACAACTGAATTAATATTTCCCCTATTATTTGTTACAAAGGTGATGTTAGTTGCCGTCTAGAATAGCTTAATCTGAAATTATTCTGAACATGAAACTTAAATGTACAATGTGTCCACAAATTTAAACTCCACCATCACACATTAACAAACTAACTTAAAAAGGTAACCTAAAACTAAGGTTATTCAGTTTGATTTGTAACTTTAAACATGTTACATAATTTGCATTTCAATGAGCAAGTAATCACTGCTTGGGCTAACCTCAATTTTGTCCTTAAACATAAATTGCATCTGCAATTAAGAGGAACTCTTTTTCCATATTCAGACAAAAACATAGCTTAATTAACCCATTCCCACTCAATGACACTTTTAGACCCCCTCAAGAAAACAGCTTTGGTAAACATTGTGGAAAATGAAGAAATTGCTTGTCACAAGCAATTTCTTCATTTTCAACAATGTTTTCTACCCCAAAATTTAAAAATCCCAAAATTCATAAACTTAAAATTGTTGTCTGCAACTTCTTTCAATTTGGACAAGTCTAAATTTTTGCTGTGTGGTAATGTGTTAAGCTTTCAAAGCAATGTAGCCTTAGCAGTTTTCTTAACTTAATCCAGTCTCACACAATGACACCCCTCATTTGCAACTCCTTTCAATTAGGACCAATCTAAAACTTTGACATGTGGTAAAGGGTTTAACCCATTCCCACTCAATGATGCTTTTAGACGCCCCCCAAGAAATAGCTTTAGAAAACATTGTGGAAAATGAAGAAATTGCTTTGTACAAGCAATTTCTTCATTTTCCATAATGTTTTCTACCCCAAAAGACATATATTTTTCTATCATCTATAAAATGTCGTCTGCATTTACTTTAAATTTTGACGGGACAATCATTTTGTTGTGTGGGAATGGGTCAAGCATATTTATCCCTGTTTTACTTGAAGCAATAAAAATCCTTGGGCAGTTTTGTTCCCCGCATATGGTATGTAATTGTTAGTTGTCATAGTATAAATTCAACAACTGGTCATCAATTTTTAATTGTATAATAATTGTAATAATTTCAGCTAGTCAAATGACTTCTTCATTTTTACACAGTTATGCCCCTTATTTAAAGTAAACTTCAGCAAAAACCCAATACATGAGCAGCTTCAGGGGATAATGTGACGGTAAAATACAGGAATGAGCAGCTTGGGGTTGTGATATTAATTTACTGGTAGAAAATTTTGTTATTAGTTAAATGCTTTTGATAACTAGTAACCTTATTCCATTTGAGATTTGGTTTACAAAATTTAGTTGGCAGACTTGTGGACCAAAATATGCAGGGAATTACCTCCCTTTTTGAAAGTTTTAAATTTTGTATAAATAACTTTATCTCTCAACTTACTCTAAGGCCTGTGGTGGGAGTGAATTGAGTCTTAACCCAATTACAGAGACTTTTTTAATTCAAAATTGAAAGAATTTACAGATGATTTTATAATGGTGAAATTTAAAACATTGTCCTAGAAGCACTTCTTCATTTTTCAAATGCTTCTCATGCTTTAATCTTGTTTGTGAAAAAAGCCAGATTGTGCTGTAATGGGTTAAATATTCAAAATCTAAAACTCATCACACCCAAAAATGTCAAGTGTTTACCTGACAAATTAATCATTTCCTCTCTCAAACAAGAGGACCATGATGGTCCTAAATCGCTCACCTGAGGCATCTCCAAATTACAGTACTTTTTAGTATAAAAAAGACACAACTTATAAAAGATTTATAAGATTTTGGGCTTTGTACAAAACAATCCAGTAATGTTTTACAATAATAATAAATGCCTTTGGCTTTATAGTTTAATCCATAACCAAACTATTCCAGAATTTGTCACCCTCAGGGAAAATAGGTTTGAAAAATACATAGTGTGAAAGGGAGTGACAAGCAATTTATCCATTTCTCACAGTGTTTTCTACCTGTCATTCTTTGTATTTAGATTTCAATCAAACTCTAATTACTGTCTGCAACTTCAATAGGTGTAATTTTAGCAACCTTGGTAGAGAACAATCTGGATGTACTATACATCAAAATATGAATGCATTACATCTTATACATGAGGAGTGGAAGATATTTGAACATGCTCTTATTAAGCGTTTTTCATATCCTTTGTTTTTAATGTAAATGCTCTAGAGCCTATATTTAAAAAGAATTCTTTCAATGCAATTTACGCAATTTTCTACCCCAGGAGCAGAGACATTTTTTATCCTAAGAGCATTTTCCTGTTATATAGTACAAAATTATTTAGTCATGCTACATACCAAATATGTATGCCCTTCACCTTATATTTCAGAAGGAGAAGACTTTTGATGTTGCTCTAATTGAGCGTTTTCAAAAAATTTTGACCTCTGGGGCAGTGCCATGTTTTATCCCAGGGCTAACATTTTAGCTAACATGGTAGAGAACCATCTGGTTATGCTATATACAAAATATGAATGCCTTAGACTTTGTAGATTGGGAGGAAAAGACTATTGAACATGGTCTAATGGAGATTTTTCACAAACTTTGGACACCCAGGGAAGGCGTGTTTATCAACCTACAGGCATAATTTGATCAAAACTGATAGATAACAGCCAGGCTATGCTACACTCAAAATATAAATGCCCTCCTCCTTAAAATGAATTTTTTTTTTAACATACTCAAATTTTGCGTTTTTCCCAATTTTTTACCCCTAGTGCAGGGCCGTTTTTGACCTGAGGAAGACAACTTTTAGTGATATAGTACAAAACCATCTAGTTATCCTCCATACCAAATATGAATATCCTAGACCTTATAGTTTAGGAGGAGAAGTCTTTTGAAATTGCTCTAAGTAAGCATTTTTCCAAACTTCGGACCTCTAGGGCGGGGCCATTTTAGAACCCAGATATTAAATATTTAAAAACTTGGTAGAGAACCATATGATTAAGCTCTATATAAAATATAAATGCCTTTGGCCTTGTAGTCTGTGAGAAAAAAGACAACATAGATTTTCTAAAATTTCCCATTTTCATATGCCGCGGCAACCAGAGTTTTTCACAGAATTAAATTCTTTTAACAACTTTTGAAGAGCTTCACCCAAGGAACATCCCTGCAAAGTTTCAGCTTGATTGGCCTACTGGTTTAGGAGGAGAAGATTTTTAAAGATTTTTACAGATTTACTAAGATTCCCATTTTCACATGCCGTGGCAACCAGAGTTTTTGATGGAATTAAATTCTTTTAACAACTTTTGTAGAACTTCACCCAAGGAACATCTCTGCAAAGTTTCAGCTTGATTGGCCTACTGGTTTAGGAGGAGAAGATTTTTAAAGATTTAAACAGATTTACTAACTATTCCCATTTTCACATGCCGCGGCAGCCAGAGTTTTTGATGGAATTAAATTCTTTTAACAACTTTTGTAGAACTTCACCTAAGGAACATTCCTGCAAAGTTTCAGCTTGATTGGCCTTCTGGTTTAGGAGGAGAAGATTTTTAAAGATTTTTACAGATTTACTAAACATTCCCATTTTCACATGCCGCGGCAGCCAGAGTTTTTGACGGAATTAAATTCTTTTAACAACTTTTGTAGAACTTCACCCAAGGAACATCCCTGCAAAGTTTCAGCTTGATTGGCCTTCTGGTTTAGGAGGAGAAGATTTTTAAAGAAATTGTGGACGGACGGACAGACGGACAGACGGACGGACGGACGACGGACAACGACCGATCACAATAGCTCACCTCGCACTTTGTGCTCAGGTGAGCTAAAAAAGGGGTTTGTTTTCACCTTGATGTGAAATACATGTATAGCTTTTGTTAATATAAATTAGTCATCAAGTCTTAATCATTCCATACAAATTAGGCTTTTAAACGTATTACCACACAATGATTTTGTCACTGCATTTTAATATGCTAAGAGAGGTATGATTGCATAAAATAAAGAGAATAAAAGGAGAAATTACTTGCTACAAGCAACTTTTTTTTTCTCTAAATATTTCAGTTTTCTATCTCAGATTGCCTTTAATTTTCAATTTAATAACCCTTTCCCGTTTTGCAAAAGTATAGGCCTGTCAAACTCAAAGGTTTTCTAAACAAAAAATTAAAGTGGATTTTATTTGAAAAACAACCATTCAGTTTGGTAGAAAATGTTGTGGAAAAAGAAGAAATTGCTTATTATGAGCAATTTCTTATTTTTCTACAATGTTTTTTCTCAGTCATAAACTCACAGAAATGTAAAACCCAGGAATTGAACAGGAAAGGGTTTAACCAAATTGGTTATTGTTGTCTTCAACTTCTGTTAATTTGGTTGATTCAGCATGGATTCCTGGTATTTCTCACACCAGTACAACTATCCTGTCTGCTCATCCCACTTTAAATCGATGGTGGGAGATAGTGATTAGGAGTCCTACACTCTACCAACAGCTCTATGGCCTGCACCATTCTTTCAATTTGGACCAGTTTAATTTTTGCAGCCTGGTGATGGGATACGGAGATACAACTTGCTTTTTGCACACATCCCCACCCCCTGGAAATATTTGAAAATTGGTTAAGATCTAAGATTAAAACCTTCACAATATATTCAAACTCATCTATTCTCCTTTGGTTGTAAAAATTGGTTGTAAAAACAGCAGCTGTCAAGGTAAAGGGCTAATAAAATGCTTTGACAACTCTGGAATGAAAATGACTGCACCCACTTAATTGGAGCCTATCAACAGCTATCAACAAAATGGGACATGCCCTGAATATGCACTATTATCATTATAATTCTTTATCTTATTAATTCAAAAACTATATATAAGTGGAATTTGAGACCAGTGAAATTTAGGCCAAATTGTGACCTACCATGTGTATCTATGAATTTGTCAATACATATTAACATTATGCATGTATGTGTCTTAAAAACCCAGTTAAAAATACTCTAATTCTGAATAATCCTCATTCTATGATAATTGACAAAATGGGGTTTTACTCCACTTGAAACAGTGCTTCAGTCATATTGCGGCGGCTGGAGCACCTAACCATGGATTCCTGGTATTTTTCACACCAGTACAGTACACTACATCCCTTCTGAGCCATGAGCTGCTCATCCCACTTAAGTTTATGGTTATCCACCCATTGCATAATGACCATAAAATACCCCCCAAAACTAGTCTGAAACACCATGTCCACGTAACAGCTTTTTTTGTGAAAATGTGCCCTTGACCTTGTAACATGACCTCAACCTTTGTACCTGCAGATATGTATCATAAGATCTATCATCATGTCTTATATGAGCATTGTATGTTGAATAGTCCTGACAGGTTCTATAGATTTTTTTGAACTGGCCAAAATGAAAGAGGTTGCTGCCAACATTTAAAATTAAGTGTAACTTGAAAAATAATGAAAACATGTTTTAAAAAAAAATCTTTCAAGTGGTATGGAAATATACTGTGAAGGATTTGAGGTACTAATGAGGGATCAGAAATAGCCATTATAGTGAAAGTAACTTTATTTCGATTTCTCATTGTCATAAAATTGCATTACAATCAAGGAATGAATTAGTTCAAATTTACTTTCAACAACATCACTACATCTAAGGTCTCAGGTGAGCAGATTACGTTAGTTATTGAGCTCTTTCTTTGAAATTTCTCCCAAACATCAGATGGAGATTTGGAAAGAATTCAACACAAAAATCCTAGCAATTATCCTTCGTTAACAAATTAACCCATAACTTGAAAGACCAATTAATTGCAGACAAAGCTCTTAGATCTTATAACACACTGATCTTTTAATACCACTAAAGATGAACAAATAGTATAAATGCACTTTATCAAAGCTCATTTCATTTTTCCTGGCCCTCATTAGCTCAATTGGTAGAGCACTTGACTTCAAACCTTCACATAGTAGGTTTCAGCCCCTGGCTACCACTTCATACATGTGATGACGCTGTTTTAAAGACAATCGGACAATAATTGTAGACTTCATGGCTTAAACAAGAATGTTTTGAGTGATAATCTGTAATGTCCCTTTTCCTGTGTTTCCGATGCCACAATTATTTCAAGCACCTTTGAAGAGAATCTGATAAAAACTGTAGACTTAATTGTGTTAACCCTTTCCCGTTCAAATACAGGATTTTACGTTCCTGTGATTTTATAATCAAGAAAACATTGTGGAAAAAGAAGAAATTGCTTATAGCAAGCAATTTCTCCTTTTTCCACAATATTTTCTACCACATAGGATGGTTTCTTTTCAAAAGGCATCCAGTTTTCATTGTCGTCTGCAACCTTTTTCAATTTGGACTAGTCTAAAATTTGCAAAAAACGGGAAAGGGTTAACAAGGATATTTGAATCGAATCCTCATAAGGCCACTTTTCCCATGATACTTATTGACTATTGATTTTACCAATTTTCTAAAAATCAACCCTTAGGATTATACTATCATTCTGCGAAAGTTTGAAGAGAAACCAATGAAAAATGTGGACTTCCCGAGAAAATCATCACAGAAATAGATCATTAGTGAACAAAAAACTTATTTTTAAAAAACATTCATCTGCCCTGACCTTTACTTAACCCAATTGCAATAGAGCACTTAAAAATCCTTGGGAACACTAAGAACACTTAATTCAAAGTCATATCAAGTTGCAGGCTTATGTAAGATTTGAATTCCAAAATAATCTTATTTTTCCCTCTATTGTCGACTTGGCAACTAGAATTAAAATTTGAACAGCCCGGGTGGAGCTTCATAGCAAACTTTTATCAATAATGGCCAAAAAAGAGCTAAAAAGTAAGTAATAGATGTTTGCAAGCAGTATTATACAAATTCTGTCTGAAAATTGAATTCTCATTATCAACTTCTACATTCCAATAAAAACATTTTTTGGGATTCACAGCTGTCAATGATTTCATTTAATTTTCACACAGAAATGAACATATAACAAGTTTTTTATTTGAAGGGTTTTCTTTCTCCAAAAGTTACACTAATTTTAAAGATTTGCAGAAAAAAAGGAAAATATGGGGTATGACAAATTAGCTAGGCTTATAAGGTGTTCTTTATTTACGTTTCTATGTTCAACTTTTTTATCAGGACATTTGAAATAAAACCTTGGTGTATGTTGCTTTGGAATTTTGCCTATTTTGCTATCTTTCAAATGTAAATCACTATAGCTTTCAAATTTATATTATTCAGTTTGGATTTAGACAACAGAATAACTCTTTATTAACAGGTTCCAAATTCTTATCACAGAAAACATGCTTAATTACAGCTCATTGGGAAAACAAGATAGACTGGCACATAAAAACACGTCTTACTTTTAAAACTTAACTCTTTTCACCCATTCCAACACAGTTCTGCTATTATGTTTCTCAATTAAAAAAACTTTAGAAAACACTGTGGACAATGAAGAAATTGCTTGTAACAAGCAATTTCTTCATAATTGTCAACAATGTTTTCTTACCCTTAAATGAAAAAAAGAAATTCTAAAGATTTGAACTTGAAATTGTTGTCTGATGAAATTGTTGATGCCTCTCTAGTAAAACAAATGAGGAAACATTGTTTAATAAAATGAAGAAATAACTTGTAGCACAATATTTTCTACTCAGAAAGACAAAAAATCTAAAATTTCATAATCTCTATATAGTTGTCTACAACTCCTTTCAATTTTGATGTCTAAATTTTTGCCATCTGGTAAAGGGTTAAAAGTGCATCAGTATTACATATCAGTTTTTTTCTGAAATATTAAAGTGACTATCAGAAAAAGTTCTGTGATGGAACTGTTAATAAAGTAGGTCAAAAGTCAAGGTCATAAACCTTTGTTACTCGTTAGAGCTAATCAACTGAC
Source organism: Fragum fragum (assembly GCA_946902895.1). Taxonomy (NCBI): domain Eukaryota; kingdom Metazoa; phylum Mollusca; class Bivalvia; order Cardiida; family Cardiidae; genus Fragum; species Fragum fragum. The sequence goes on along the minus strand of OX336376.1, from coordinate 48,903,978 downwards.
AAATATAAGCAATCTAATAGTCCAAAATGTAAAGAACCTTGAAACATGGACCAAGTAATAATATTCATTGGGGATATCAAAGGTCTAATTCAAGGTCATTATTCTTGGTATCAGGTTAAAACCTATACTCTTTCATGAATTCATACATGCACTTATAAGTAAACTGAATCTAATTCAAATTAGCTTTCTTCTTTTTTCTTTCTTTATTTTCAAAGACAGAGGTCAAGGTCATTTGCATATGGTACTTAAACCGAATTGAAAAACAGTTACCAAATGAAAAAGTTGAGAGTATATTTGTTGCATATAAAACAATATGTGTTTGTGAAACACTATGCCCCCGAAACAGGAATTCTTTAGAAACGGGTAAAGGGTTAAAATTTTGACCTTGACCTTGATGAAATGACCTTCCCCAGTTGCGCCTTGTTGAGACCTATCTACATACCAAATATTAGCATTGTAACTTAATCAGGGTTGAAGTTAAAGGAAAATGTTTAGTTGGCAGGTTAAGTTTTGCAGACAGACAGATAGACGGACAGACAGACAGACAGACACCGGTAAAATAATATGCCCCGATCTTATTGATGTGGGGGTATAAAAAGAGTCATAAAACATAAGCAAGTTGAATTTGCTTGATTTTTTTTTAAAGATAAGTCATTAAGTCACAAAACTTGTGGAGTTGTATGATAGGCCTCTAGTTGACAAGAAACCAACCACCTGTATATGAATATATTCTTATGAAGATGTAAAATGTTAACCAACTTGCATTTTCCACAATGTTTCTGCAAACTATCTACTTAAGGGGGGGTTAAAAAAAGCTTCGTTTTGTAGAAATTCATATTCAAAGTAAACATCTCTGTTAATAACTTAGATATGACCTAAAATGCCAATAAAGACTGCCAACAATGTTGGTGAGTTGACAATACCATCGCTTTTTCCACAAATAGCCAAGCTAAATAGACTTCAGAAATTAAAAGTGTTCACCATTGGCTTATAAGGGAACAAACATACAGACATAGTGAAACCAGCAAACAGATTCCATAGTTTATTATGCTGGGGGAAGGGGGGGGGGGGGGAGTTGTTATAGCTCTTTAAAATGAAACAACACTATTATCACATAATTCACAGCCTTGTTAAATCCCAATATAATTCCATTTAGCTTATCAACAGGCAAATAAACCTTCAACTGAATGAAAACCTGTGACCAACTACATGGTAAGATCCTTTATCTTATTTCGGTCACTCATTCATCCCAGTTTTATTTCTTTGACTTTTTTGTATTCATGAACAAACGGAGCTTTTTGAATTGTGGCTATAGATCTTTAACCCATTTCCAAAAGACAAAATTTAAGAGTGATCCAAAAAGAAAGCAACTGCGGACAACAATTTTAGATTCATGTAATTTCAACCTGTTCTGCTGCACCTGGAATATTCCGGTTTTGGCAGGAGATGAGGACCAAGATCAGCTGCACATAAGTGCAGTCTGATCTTAGTCTACATCTCCTGCTTGCACTTTTCCTGCCAGAGTTGTAATGAAATTGATTTCAAAAAGAAATATTGACTTTTTGAACAAGTTCTATCAATGCTTTTAGCCCTTTGATTTTACAGCAATTCAGTAAGGTAATTTATACAGCATGACAAGGGTTAAAAATCTTTCATCTTTCTTGGTAGAAAACATTGTGGAAAATGAAAAAAAATCTTAAATTCCCAAAATGTTTTCCAATCAAGCTTTTCACTTAATTGATGGGTATAAAACAACAAAATTGCATGGTAGTAGGTTAACAGTTAACCCTATAGCAAACAACTCATTGCCAATATTATGTCCTATTCTATAGCTAATATGCATTTATACTCTTTCCACAGCTTTTTTTCAGTAACATTAGAGTAAACTCCCCAACTGGTAAATGTTAGACTGACAGATCAAGTGATATAAGTAATCATCAATTTTTGCTTAGTCTACAACTTAACTATTTGCACTGTAGTCTTTTTTAATGACTGAGGATTGGTTTTATGCCACTTTGAACATAATTTCTGTTACATAACATTTAGCTGCGGCCATAGCACAGTCGTAGCACGTAGGACTCCTAGTCAAGGGTCCCAGGTTCGATTCCCTGAATATCCTTCCAAAATTAGTCTCCAACCAATGGGTGGTTAATCGTAAACCTAAGTGGGACAAGCAGCTTGAGGCTCGAAACGGATGTAATGGTAGTACTGTTGTGGGAAATACCAGTGATCCAAGGTTAGGTGCTCTAGCTGCCGTAATAATACTGAAATACTATTGTTAGACCCCATTCAATCAATCAATATAATATTTATGTAGCTGTGCTCATTAACCCAATTCCACACAATGACACCTTTTGATGTCCAAAGAAAAAATCTACTTTGGAAAACTTTGTGGAAAATGAAGAAATTACTTATTACAAGCTATTTCTTCATTATCCACATTGTTTTCTTCCTAAAAAGAACCAATAAATAAGAATTCTATCAACTACAAATTTCATCTCAACATCAGTAAATCTGGAGCAGTCTAAAACTTTATCGTCTGGTAATGGGTTAAAAATGATTGTCTGCTTGTTGATCGTACATGCATTATTTCAATAGTCAATCTATGCCACTGGCTGCACAACTTAGAGTAACCATCAAAGGCAATATACTGTCATTGGTACTGTGAAATAAGTATTTGAGGGAATTAGAACTGTAGTCTTTAAGCATGCACTAGTAAAATAATAATATAACCCATTCCCACTCAGTGACGCCTTTTGACGCTGGTCAAGAAAAATAATTGGGAAAACATTGTGTAAAATGAAGAAATTGCTTGAATCAAGCAATTTCTTCATTTTTCACATTGTTTTCTACCCAGAAACTTGAAATTATCTAAAATTTCATGAACTGAATTTCATGAGGGAATGGGTTAAACTCTTTTAACACAGCCTTGTTATTTTAAGGCAACTCAAGACAAAAGCTTTGTAAAATAATGTAGAAAAAGAAGAAATTGCTTGTAACATTGCCCATTCCCACTCAATGACAGTTTTAGAAGCCCAAAAGGTACAACAAGAGGACCACGATGGTCCTAGATTGCTCCCCTGAGTATGATGGTTCATGGCTTTATGATATAATCAAAATAGCAAAGCCCTCTGTCTAATTGTTTTGGAGAAGATGTTTAAGATTTTTTCTCTTTTAATCCTAGGTATATTGATGATCCCACCATATAGCACTAATTTCCTGAATATGGTAATGCTTTGAAGTATAGACATCAATATATACCAAGTATAAAAGCTCTAGGCCTAATGGTTTTGGAGAAGAAGGTTTTAAAAAATATCATTATTTATTCCTAACTAAAATTAGGGATCGCACAGAAAAGGGCTAATTTTCAAAATATGGTAATTCTTTGAAATATTTTGGTAGAGGGTCAATAGCTGATGATATGTACCAAATATCAAAGCTCTAGGCCTAATCATTTGGGAGAAGAAGACCTTTGAAAGATTTCCTTCTTTATTCCTTTGTAAAATCAGGGATCACACAGAAAAGGGCTTATTTTCAAATACAGTTATTCTGTGAAGTATTTTGGTAAAGGGTCAATAGATAATGATATGTACCAAATATCAAAGCTCTAGGCCTAATGGTTTGCGAGAAGAAGATTTTCAAAGATTTTCTTCTTTATTCCTTTGTAAAATCAGGGATTGCATACAAAAGGGCTAATTTTCAGAATACAGTATTTCTTTAAAATATTTTGGAAGAGGGTCAAGAGGTGATGATACACACAAAATATAACAGCTCTAGGCCTTATAGTTTGGGTGAAGAAGATTTTCAAAGAGTTGCTTCTTTATTCTATGTAAAATCAGGGATCGCACAGAAAAGGGCTAATTTTAAGAATACGGTAATTCTTTGAATTATTTTGGGAGAGGGGAAATAGATGATGATATGTACCCAATATCAAAGGTCTTAGCCTTATCGTTTAGGAGAAGATTTTTAAAGATTTCCTTTGTAAAGTCAGGAATCGCACAGAAAAGGGTTAATCTTAAGAGTACAGTAATTCTTTGAGGTATTTTGGTAAAGGGTCAATAGGTAATGATATGTACCAAATATCAAAGCTCTAGGCCTGATGGTTTAGGAGGAGAAGATTTTTTAATAATTGTTTACGGACGGACACCAGACAATTAACGATCACAATAGCTCACCTTGAGCATGTTGTGCTCAAGTGAGCTAAAAAATCCAAAATTTCATAAGTTTAAACTGTCGTCTGCAACATCTTTCAATTTGAACCCATTTAAAATTTTGCCATTTGGAAATGAGTTAAAAACTTCTTTTATTTTGGACCAGTCTAAATTTTTGTTTTGGAATGCCAGGTTTAACACCTAAATGCTATTATATGATACCACCAAGATCCTCAAATATAAAAAGAAGTATTTGCAATTGAAACAGTTTTTGTACATCTTCTAAAAGATATTCATTCCAAGAAAACAGATCCCTAAACTAATTTTATGCTTCACTGAAGCATAAACATGTCTTTAATCAGTCTTAAAATCACAGCACTAGAATTTCCTAACCCATTACCACACAATGACATTTTAATTTATTGAAGAATTTATTTATTTATTAACACTTTTAACAATATTTCAGTAAAATGGCAGCTAGAGTACCTAACCATGATTTCTTAGTTTTCTCACACCACTACTACCAATGCGCTTACCAACTGTCATGTGGCCATGGCTGATTTTAAAGAAAATCATGGAAAACTTTGTCGGAAAGAAGTTACTTTCTTCCCTATTCGGCACTTATTTTCCAATTTAAGCGCATTGCATTTTGAAATTACAAGTCAACAAAATCTTAGACTGGTCCAAATTCAAAGAAGTTGAAGGCAACAATTTTAACACTTGTCATGCTGAATTAAATTCATATATAGAATTGCTTTTTTAATCAAAGGATTGACATCACTGAAAGGTCAATATTTCTTTGAAAATTGATTATTCAAACAACTCTGGCTTAAAGGGGACAGACAGGATGAGTAGACCAAGAACGGACGTGCAGGCTGATCTTTGTCTATACCTCCTGCCAAATCAGGAATATCCCGGGTTCAGCATGACAAGGGTAAAGTGGTCTTATTGGGTAGAAACATTTTTGACAATGATGAAATTGCTTATCGATATATATATCAACCCATTTTTAGCAAAATACCTCCTATTATCATTGTAACTTATCAAGCCTGAATTATTTTTCAGAATATGCGTTATATGTTCTGTTGAAAGCCATCTATTTTTTTCTAACTTTCTCAAATTTTATGTTAAGTATGACCTTGAGTCAAAAACCTTTGCCCATAATCTGTTACCTGGCGACAATATTAAAGATTTGTCCAAATTCAAAGATTTATTGTTTGATGAAATTTTAAAGAATCTTTGCCTTTGGAGTAGGAAACATTGGAGATAATGAAGAAATTGCTTATAACTAGCAATTTCTTCATTATCAACAATGTTTTCCAAAGTATTTCTTGAGGTGCGTAAAAAAAGTAGGATTGTGTGGGAAAAGGTTAACTCTAAAATAAAATGTATCACATCACATTTAAATTTTCACTTTCCTCCTGGAGCACTTTTCAATACAAACAATAGCACAAACACACCAACTAAAATTCCTGAAAAGCCATGGAGAAACAGTTATAAACCCATCCATACATCTTTTTGAAGTGTTTACCAAGTTGATTTTGACCCTTTTCTTATCACACTAGAATTACAAATATTTTCATTATTCAAATTTTACCACAAACAAATCACCAAAATTGAATCTACTTCATGCAAAATAAATTTTCAATAAAAAGTTTAATTTTTTAATTTACCAATAAATAGATACACAAATGAAAGTTGGAATTGGTTATATCCATTTTTAGAATATTAACATTATTTCATACAAAGCAAAATACCGCCAAAATTTACATCTGGTATATCATGCAACAGTTACACAAGGCCATAATTATACAGGTGTTATTATCTAGCTTTGAAAATCTGTTGCCATAAAAGAAGAAATTCCTCATAATGATACAATATATTTTCATAATAATTGAAGCAAATCCAGCAGTCACTTGAACAAGTTTTCTATAGCAGTGCAAAAAACGTTATTTCAGTTGTATCACGGAAAACGTTTATCATAATTCAAACATGTAACACTTTATATCATTTAATCATATTCACAACATTATGTATTACAGGCAGGACATTTTAAGAGCAATACTTATTTTCTCTTAATTCCCATTCCCGCCTTTAGATTTTGTTTAATTTGATTTTTTTTAAGTGACCCGTTAGAAAGTTCTTATGTTCTATTACTCAACAAAAGGGCCAGAATGGCCCTAAAATCGCTCACCTGACTAATGTAAGATGATTCAAAATTGAAATTGGCCCAATGGTTACTGAGGAGAAGATGTTTAAAGATTTCAAAGTCAAAAACTGCCCTACCCTTCCAAGCCCTTATTTGGTCATCAATCAAAATTCAAGAACAACTTTTGAAAAGGGTCACTCAATGAACATTCATACCAAATTTGGTTGAAATTGGCCCAATAGTTACTGAGGAAAAGATGTTTAAAGATTTCAAAGTCAAAAACTGCCACGCCCATATTTGGGCGTGAAACCAAATTCTGCAAACAACTTTTGAAAAGGGTCATCCAAAGAACATTCATGCCAAGTTTGGTTGAAATTGATCCAATGCTTACTGAGGAGAAGATGTTTAAAGATTTCAAAGTCAAAAAAGTGCCTGACCCTGCCACGCCCATATTTGGGCATAGATCAAAATTCCAAGAACAACTTTTGAAAAGGGTCACCAAAGGAACATTCATGCAAAGTTTGGTTGAAATTGACCCAACTGTTACTGAGGATAAGATGTTTAAAGATTTCAAAGTTAAACAAGAGGGCCGTTGGCCCTGGGGCGCTCACCTGAGATAAAGGCTCTTTTTCTTTCAACAGTCTAATTTCATGTAAAGGTTAGGATTATGAAACAAGTGGGCCACAATTACGTATAAAGACTATGAACCTGGGGATCCAAAAGTCCAAATTACAAATTCCAAGGCTTTAGTGCTGATTTGAAAGAAGGAAAAAACTTTTTCCATGGGTTATAATTTCAGAAATAAGAAAGAAGTCTGTGAACTTATGCTTCATGCCTATACCCCCCCTCCCCCCCCTTGGGTCTTCCCCTGGAGACCCGAGGATCATGAATTTAGCTATTTTGTAAGAGGTCAATATACTCATGCTTCATGCAAAATATCAAGGCTCTACGCCTTCTGGGTCAGCAGGAGAAGATTCTTAAAGATTATTTTGAAATTTCACTTTTGTTGCCATGGCAACCAGAGTTTTTAACTGATTTCAATTCTTTTCGCTAATTTTAAGGGGGACCACCTTAGGAACATTTCTGCCAAATTCGGTTCAAATTGGCCCTGTGAATTGGGAGGAGATGTCATTTAAAAATTGTTCTTTATTTCTATGTACCCCCCCCCCCGGGGCTCCACCCCTGGGGACCCGAGGATCATGATTTTAGCTATTTTGAAAGAGGTCAATATACTGATGCTTCATGCAAAATATCAAGGCTCTACGCCTTCTGGGTCAGAATTATTTTAAAATTTCACTTTTGTTGCCATGGCAACCAGAGTTTTTAACGGATTTCAATTCTTTTAGCTATTTTTGAAGGGGACCACCTAAGCAACATTTCTGCCAAATTTGGTTCAAATCGGCCCAGTGGTTTGAGAGGAGATGTCATTTAAAAAATTGTTCTTTATTTCTATATACCCCCCCCCCCCTGGTGCTCCGCCCCTGGGGACCCGAGGATCATGATTTTAGCTATTTTGAAAGAGGTCAATATACTGATGCTTCATGCAATATATCAAGGCTCTATGCCTTCTGGGTCAGGAGGAGAAGATTTTTAAAGATTATTCTAAAAATTCACTTTCGTTGCCATGGCAACCAGAGTTTTTAACTGATTTCAATTCTTTTAGCTATTTTTGAAGGGGACCACCTTAGCAACATCTCTGCCAAATTTGGTTCAAATTGGCCCTGTGGTTTGAGAGGAGGTGTCATTTAAAAAATTGTTCTTTATTTCTATATAAACCCCACCCCCCTGGGGCTCCGCCCCTGGAGACCCGAGGATCATGATTTTAGCTATTTTGAAAGAGGTCAATATACTGATGCTTCATGCAAAATATCAAGGCTCTACACCTTCTGGGTCAGGAGGAGAAGATTTTTAAAGATTATTCTAAAATTTCACTTTTGTTGCCATGGCAACCAGAGTTTTTAACGGATTTCAATTCTTTAAGCTATTTTTGAAGGGGACCACCTAAGGAACATTTCTGCCAAATTTGGTTCAAATTGGCCCAGTGGTTTAGGATGAGATGTTGTTTAAAGAAATTGTTGACGGACGACGCACGACGGACGGACGCCGGACAAAAGACGATCACAATAGCTCACTTGAGCACTACGTGCTTAGGTGAGCTAAAAAACTGCCACGCCCATATTAGGGCATAAATCAAAATTCTGCAAACAACTTTTGAAAAGGGTCACCCAAGGAACATTCTGCGAGCAACTTTAAAAAAGGGTCATCCAAGGAACATTCATGCCCAGTTTGGATGAAATTGGCCCAATGGTTACTGAGGAGAAGATGTTTAAAGATTTCTAAGTCAAAAACTGCCACGCCCTGCCACGCCCATATTTGGGCATAAATCAAAATTCCATGAACAACTTTTGAAAAGGGTCACCCAAGGAACATTCATGCCAAGTTTGGTTGAAATTGGCCCAATGGTTACTGAGGAGAAGATGTTTAAAGATTTCTAAGTCAAAAACTGCCACGCCCTGCCACGCCCATATTTGGGCATAAATCAAAATTCCATGAACAACTTTTGAAAAGGGTCACCCAAGGAACATTCATGCCAAGTTTGGTTGAAATTGGCCCAATGGTTACTGAGGAGAAGATGTTTAAAGATTTCTAAGTCAAAAACTGCCACGCCCTGCCACGCCCATATTTGGGCGTAAATCAAAATTCCACGAACAACTTTTGAGAAGGGTCACCTAAGGAACATTCATACCAAATTTGGTTGAAATTGGCCCAATGGTTACTGAGGAGAAGATGTTTAAAGATTCCTAAGTCAAAAACTACCACACCCTGCCACGCCCATATTTGGGCATAAATCAAAATTCCACGAACAACTTTTGAAAAGGGTGACCCAAGGAACATTCATACCAAATTTGGTTGAAATTGGCAAATGGTTACTGAGGAGAAGATGTTTAAAGATTTCTAAGTTAAAAACTGCCACGCCCTGCCACGCCCATATTTGGGGGTCAATCAAAAATCCGCGAACAACTTTTGAGAAGGGTCACCCAAGGAACATTCATACCAAGTTTGGTTGAATTCCGCCCAGTGGTTACTGAGGAGAAGATGTTTAAAGAATTGTTGACGACTTCCGACGCACGACGGACAAAAGGTGATACCAAAAGCTAACCTTGAGGACGTTGTGCTCAGGTGAGCTAAAAAGAGATAATATCGTGCAGTTTATTGATTGAATGGGGTTTAACAATGGATTCCTGGTATTTCTCACACCAGTACTACCACTACATCCTTTCCTAGCCCCCAGCTGTTATCCCACATAGGTTTATGATTATCCACCCATTGGTGAGAGACACATGTCGGCAAGGATATGTGCCGCCGCCTGGGATCGATTCCATGATATCCCAGGTTTGAAGATTAGGGGTCTGGTGAGCTATCGACTGCGCTTTGACGGCCGCTCTTGCAAGCTAGTTACTATTCTGTCAATACACAGTCATAAGCACTCTGGCTGATTTTTTCTTCTAGATTCGTTGTAAAAAGCTGTTTCTTTTCATCTAACAGTATGTTTACAGGGTCATGAAAAACAGTGATCTTACATGAAAAACAGTCATTATCAAATACACAATTTTTTAACTGTAGACAACAATTTAACCCTTGTCATGCTGAACCCGGAATATTTCTGCTTTGACAGGAGATATAGACAAAGATCAGCATAAGTACAGTCTAATCTTAGCCTAATCTGTGTCCAGACAAGTGACCTTTAAAGATGTTCTTGTCCACAATTAGATTGAGCCCATGTGGGCAATTTGGTCATGAAAATTCCACGTCCCTGGTACATATGGTAGATCAGCTAAAACCACTTGCTACTGATCTTTGCTGTATCAGACCGTTTTTGAAATACAACAAAACTTGTAATAAGACATCACTCAAAGGACAGCCAAAAAGTGGTCAAAAAGAGAACATTCCCTTAAACCTTGTCATGCTGAACCCTGAATATTCCTGCTTTAGCTGGAGGTATCGATAAAGATCAGTCTGCACAAATGTGCAATCTAATTTCAGTCTACACCACCTGCTTGTCTCTCTTAAGCCAGTGATAATTGTCAGATAAATCTTCAAAATAAGTATTAACCCAGTATCAGTGCTTTTCAATTAAGTCTGCAAAGGATTTTATTCAGCATGACATTTGTTAACACATTTTTGTGAGATGTTTATTATGGACCAATTTCCTTGCATACTTTACCCATTCCCACTCGGTGATGCTTTGAGGAAAAAAGCTTTGGAAAACATTGTGGAAAATGAAGAAATTACTTGTTACAAGCAATTTCTTCATTTCCACAATATCTTCTACCCAAAAAGTTGAAAATAATAAAAAATATCATAAACTTTAAATTGTTGTCTGCAACTTCTTTCAATTCTGGCCAGTCTCAAATTTAGTTGTCTGGTAATGGATTAATTACAGAATTCTCACTTAATCTTGTGGTGTTCAAACTCATTAATATAGTCTCATTGAAATGATTACATTAAGTTCAATAAACAATAGGATTTAGTTTCAGTATTTTCCAACTTCTCAAAAGCTTATGCCTTTTGGAAAAGGATTTTTGATTATTGTCACTTCAAAGAGGCGGTCACTTAACCCATTTCAACACAACAAAATTTTAGACCAGTTCAAATGGAAAAATACTGCAGACGATAATTTCAAGTTGATTGATTTTTTTTTCTCTTATTTCATTTGGATAGAAAACATTGTTGACGGAGAAAAAATTGCTTGATACAATACTTCATTTTCCACAATGTTTTTCAAAGCTATATCTTAAGGGACATAAAATTGATTGATTACTATAAAACACCACTTTTTACAGTATTTCAGTCATATCGTGGCAGCTGGAGCACCTAACCATGGATTTCTGGTATTTTTTATGCTAGTAATACCACTACATCCTGCCGAGCCTTCAGCTTCTCATTCCACATAGGTTTACAGTTATCCACCTAATGTCGGGAGACATAATATACCTGAAGGGATATTCACCACAATGGGGGATCAAACCCAGGACCCAAAGGAGCGTAAAAGGAGGGATTGTGTGGGAATGAATCAATTAAGATTGACTATAAATATTTGCGAGTTCCTTGTAAGATCCCTCTTTTCTCAACAGTTCACAACAGTTTGACAATTAGAATACCAATAGTGTGTGTAAATCATAAGGAAAGTTTCTGTTCTATTCTGTAAACAAGAGGGCTGTTGGCCCTGGGGCGCTCACCTGAGATAAAGGCTCTTTTTCTTTCAACAGTCTAATTTCATGTTAAGGTTAAGATTATGAAACAAGTGGGCCACAATTACAAATAAAGACTATGAACCTGGGGATCCAAAAGTCTAAATTATAAATTCCAAGGCTTTAGTGCTGATTTGAAAGAAGGAAATAACTTTTTCCATGGGTTATAATTTCAGAAATAAGAAAGAAGTCTGTGAACTGATGCTTCATGCCTATAACCCCCCCTCCCTTTGGGACCGCCCCTGGAGACCCAAAGATCATGATTTTAGCTATTTTGTAAGAGATCAATATACTGATGTTTCATGCAAAATATCAAACCTCTACGCCTTCTGGGTCAGGAGGAGAAGATTCTTAAAGATTATTTTGAAATTTCACTTTTGTTGCCATGGCAACCAGAGTTTAAAACAGATTTCAATTTCTTTTTGGTTCAAATTGGCCAAGTGGTTTGGGAGGAGATGTCTTTTAAAGAAATTGTTGACGGACGACGCACGGCGAATGGACGCTGGACAAAAGGGGATCAAAATAGCTCACTTCAGCACTATGTGCTCAGGTGAGCTAAAAAGAGAACACAACAAATCATGCTTCAACATACCAGTTGAACAAAAAGTAAGACTTAAGGACATCTTCAGTTAAAATAAACGTAACAAAATCACCTTATTTAGACAAAAGGTGTGTGATATAAAATAATTTCTTTATTGGGTTGTAACATAGGCATGTTACATCTATAAAGGATATGACTCATATTTTATAAATGAGCTTTCTCTCCTGTCTTGTAGTCTAGGATCCTTACCATTTACACCATTACTTGACAACAAATATTTAGACTGGTCCAAGTTGAAAGAAATTGCGGAGGACTATTTCAAGTTTTTAAAAATTTAAATTGTTTGTCCATATTCAGTTGAAAAAATAATTAGAAAATAGCTATGTACATGCAATTTCTTCCTTTTCTTGAGGAGTGTCAAAAAGTATCATAATGTTGGAACAGCTTAACCCTTTCCTGTACAAACCCTGGATTTTACGCCACTGTTATTTTATACTCCACAAAACATTATGGAAAAAAGAGAAATTGAACAAGAGCAATTTCTTCTTTCTCCACAATATTTGCTACCACATAGGATGATTCCATTTCAAAATGTATCCAATTTTCAGTGTTGTCTTCATCCTCTTTCAATTTGGATCAGCCAAAAATTTCAGAAAACGGGGGTACTTAGTTAATTGATTGATTGAATGGGGTTTAACACCGCTTTTAACAGTATTTCAGTCATATCGTGGCAGTTTGTTTGTTTGAACAGGGTTTTACGCTGCTTTTCACAATCTTTCAGTTGTATCGCGGCGGCTGGAGCACCTAACAATGGAATCCTGGTATTTCTCACACCAGTACTACCATTACATCCCTTCCAAGCCTCCAGCTGCTATCCCACATAAGTCTAAGATTATCGACCTATTGGTGAGAGACAAATAGTCGGAAAGGATGAATGCCGCCGTCGGGGATCGAACCAGGGACCTCTAGATTGACAGTCTGACGCGCTACCAACTGCGCTATGACGTGGCAGTTAGGGAACCTAATAATGGATTTCTGGTATTTCTCACAACAGTACTACCATAACATCCTTTCTTAGCCTCCAGCTGATATCCCACTTAAGTTATTATCTACCCATTGGTGAGAGACAAATGTCAGAAAATATATGTGCCACCACTAGGGATTGAAGCCATGGCACTTCATAATTAAAGATTGGGAGTCTGATGCGCTACCAAGTGCACTATGAAGGCGGCGCAACTTCAATAAATTTGGACCAGTCTAATACTTTGGTGTGTGGGAACAGGTTAAACTCAAAGGGCTGAAACTACTGGAAAGACTTTTTGGTTAATTCATGTATTCACTTTGAAAATTTATCCAATTCTGGCTTAAAAGCAGGTGGTGTAGAAATGTGTAGGATGATCTTGGTCTGTAAAAACAGAAAAAGTCCAGGTTCAGCATGACAAGGGTTAAGTGGTTCCATACCAGACCACCTACAAATAAAACAACATTTACAGTGTGATGAAGTTTTAATAACACCTAGATAGTTTGTTCTGGCTTCTATAAAATTCGACACCATGTCCATGGGGGCTGTCATAAAGTATATGCATGAGTAAGAGTATGGCAGTACTAACTGTCTTTATATTACACAGGCAATTGGTACTGTTTTGCACCAATCTGTCTACCTTCATATCATAGTCACCATAAAATTCAATTTAAAACATGTTTTATATGCTTGGTATTTACTGGTTTACAGCTAGTTAATCTTTTACAGTACAAGATAATTGAAGATATTACAAAATGTGTATAAATCACTCATTACCACACAATCTTGCATTTTACGCGCTGATGAAAAAAAGTTAAAGAAAACATTTTAAGAAAAAGAGACATTGCTTGTCACACGCAATATCTCCTTTTCTCTCAATGTATTGTAAACTATTTTTCAACCATTTTTTTTTTCCTTTTTTGAATTTAAGTCTTACTTTAATTGTAGTCTGAATTTTCTTTCAAGTACAGCTAGTCTTAATCATGATCCAATATGTATTCTGCCCAAAAAGACTAAGATTTTTACTACGAAATGTTGTCGGCAACTTCTTTGAAACTGGAACATTAACAAGATGGCCACTGGCCCTAGGGCGCTCACCTGAGATAAAGACTCTTTTGCTTTCAACAGTCCCTGGGGATCTGAGGATCATGATTTTAGCCATTTTAAAAGATGTCATTTAACTGATGCTTCATGTAAATATCAAGGCTCTAGACCATCTGGGTCAGCAGGAGATGATTTTAAAAGATTATTTTAAAATTTCACTTTTGTTGCCATGGCAACCAGAGTTTATGACAGATTTCAATTCTTTTAGCTATTTGGAAAGGGGACAACATAAGGAACATTTCTGCCAAATTTGGTTCAAATTGGCCTAGTGGTTTAGGAGGTGAAATTTGGTTGAATTCTATTCAGCACTTTCTGAGAAGACTTTTAAAGTAAAAGTACAGATGGACAGATGGACAGACGCACAACAGACACAATGCCATGACAATAGCTTGCTGGCTTTTAGCCAGTCGAGCTAAAAATTACCATATGGTAACTGGTTCAGTAAAACATTTTTTTTAAACTCTTGCCTTGATAAATGATCTAGACTTGAAGAGGAGGTAGAGATGTTTCTTAAACCTAGATAACAAAAATTTGCCAAGTGCCCAAACATACTCTCAAACGAACATTTACTACTTAAATATGAGGCAGATATTGTTTTCAAGGTAATCTGAAGATGGCTTTTGTGGTTATAAAGGAAAAGTTCAGTGGAATTCCAGTTTATTTATAGATATCACAGAATTCGGTTGTCAACATCACATGACCTCATGTCAACAGAAGGTATCAACGTGATAAGGCAAACAACTAACATACTAAATGATGTCAAATTCAATTTTAGCGCAAAACTTCGGTAAGTGTCTTATTTCATATTAATTCTTACAAAAGTTTTAGACTGATCTTTACAGAATTGAAGATTCTAAACCCCCAAATCAAACAAAAAAAAGAACAAGAGGACCATGATGGTCCTAGATTGCTCACCTGAACTGTCTACTTTTAAAAAAATGCAATTAGAGACAAGTAACTATAATCAGTTTCATGAAGAAAGAGGCAATTTGTGACTTCTATATTGTAAACAAAGAAATTGTCATTATGGCCCCTTTTCCTGTGTTATCCTATAGAACCTTCCCATAATCTTTAAGGTTTATCTTAATGAACTTACAAGTATCCTGACCAAGTAACATGACCAAGAGCCAAAATTATGACCTCTAGAGCGTTAATAAAGAAATTGTCATTAAGGCCCCTTTTCCTGTGTTTTCCAAAAGTACCTTCCTATAATCTATAGGGTTCATCCTTGAGACTAAATAATTATTATGGCCCATTTTCATGAAAATTGAGCCAAAATTGTGGTCTCTAGAGTGTAAACGAAGAAACTGTCTTAAAGGCCCCTTTTCCTGTGTTTTCCAAAAGAACCTTCCCATAATCAATAGGCTTTATCCTTATGCCCTAATTATTATTATTCTGGCCTAGTTTCATGAAGATTGAGCCTAAATTGTGACCTCTAGAGTGTAAACGAAGAAATTGTCATTAAGGCCCCTTTTCCTGTGTTTCCAAAAGAACCTTTCCATAATCAAAAGGGTTCATCCTCATGATCAGACAATTATTCTGACCAAGTTTCATGGAGATTGGACAAAAATTGTGGCCTCTAAAGTGTAAACAAAGAAATTGTCATTTAGGCCCCTTTTCCTGTGTTTTCCAATAGAATCATCCCATAATTGATAGGGTTCATCCTCATGATCAGACAATTATTCTGACCAAGTTTCATAAAGATTAGGCCAAAATTGTGGCCTCTAAAGTGTAAACAAAGAAATTGTCATTTAGGCCCCTTTTCCTGTGTTTTCAAAAAGATCCTTCTTATAATCAATAGGATTCATCTCTATGATCTAATAATTATTCTAGCAAAGATTCATGAAGATAAAGCCATATTTGTGGCCTCTAGAGTGTAAACAAAGAAATTGGCATTAAGGCCCCATTTTCCTGTGTTTTCACATAATCAATAGGATTCATCCTCATGACCTAACAATTATTCTGACCAAGTTTCATGAAGATTGGGTCCAAACTGTGGCCTCTAGAGTGTAAACACTTAAATTGTTGATGCCGCACTCCGCACGACAGATATTCAACGTTCACAAAAGCTCACCATGAGCATGTTGTGCTCAGGTGAGCTAAAAAAAAAGATGTGTTTGTGAAACACTATGCCCCCAAAACAGGAATTCTTCAGAAACAGTTAAGATTTCGAGTAACGATTTAGGGAAAAGGGTTAAAATTTTGACCTTGACCTTGATTAAATGACCTTCCTCAGTTGCGCCTTGTTGAGACCTATCTACAAACCAAATATTAGCATTGTAAGTTAATCAGGGTTGAAGTTATAGGAAAATGTTAATTGGCAGGTTAAGTTTTGCAGACAGACAGACAAACGGACAGACTAACAGACAGACAGACAGATGGACACCAGTAAAACAATATGCCCCGGATCTATCAATGTGGGGGCATAAAAAGACTAGATCAAGCAGGTTTTTTTGCTGTCCCAAAATCTAATGAAAGTCACAGCACTAGTAAAGATTCGTCAACTTCTTTAATTTCAAGTAAACTAATCATTATGTCCATAATGTAACTCTTTTAGAAAAATTGTTGAAAAGTTTTAGCCATTTACAAAATTGACCCTCTTAAATTCTAAATGACCCCCAGAAACCAAGACAGGGAGTCACAAATAACCCTCAAAAAATTGATCCTCATGCAGAAACACTGATTATGTTAGGTATTTATTTCACAAACTTTTATTTATTTGTGGGCATAAAAATGAATGTGATGTAATCAGAATCCAATGTGAAATTGGTTTTTGGGAGAGAATATGGTACAGTTCAGTACAAAATGAAACTCTGCCTCTAGATTCACATTTAAGATATTATGTAAATGACTATCACCATTTTAATCTTGACAGATGACATCAAAGAGAGGTACATCATCTCATGTTTCTATCTTATATAATGTATCAAGTTTGTTTCACATTTAACATGGATGTTTATTGTGGCAAGTTTCTGCCCTTACTGACACATGACCCATTCCCAAACTAGCCCGCTTTTTATCCCCCTCAAAAAAAATATTGGAGAAAACATTGTGGAAATAAATAAATTTCTAATCAAAAGCAATTTCTTCATTTCCCACATTTTCTCTCCAGGAAAACAGATTCTTAAAACTAAATCAATGTACAATTGCCTTAAACTTCTTGCATTTTGGACCAGTCTAATATTTTATTGTCTGATCATGGATTAGTTAGTTCACTTTTACAGTTTTGTACTCTCTGAACAGAGGTAATCTTAAAATCCTTACAAATTTAACTCTTCTGTAATGGACAGACAGACAGACGTACAGACAGATAGACAATTTGGTTGGACATAGTAATTCCAGGATACCCTTTAACTTTTTTAAAGATTTGTCTGGTAATTAGATTAGGGAGTATTAACACTATTTATTATGATATAATACATATGAATAACTTTAACATTATGAAAACCACCATTCAGTAGCTGAAGAGAAAATTAGCTGAATTTTTACGTAAAGGGCCATCACTCTATGAAAAACAAAATGGAACATAACCAATGCACATCTTTGCATGATACCAAGTGCTTGTGTGAAATTTGAATAAAATCCAAACAGTAGTTTAGGAGAAAAGAAGTAGTTCAAGTAGACAAGAAAAAGATAGTCAGACTGAAAATTCAGTTTTGGGGACAACAAAATTTTAGACAGGTTTAAAATCATAGACCTGTCAGACATCAATTTCAAAATGAAAGAATTATAAATAACTGTGTCAGTTGAGTAGAATTATAAATATATGTGTCAATTGGGTAGAAAATATTGAGGAAAAGAAATTGCTTACAACAAATTATTTCATTTTCGAACCCTTTCTCAAAGGCTCATTAAGAAGCCAGTCTGTTCAGAAAAGGGTTAAATTTGAAACAGGAAAAGTGGAATGAAGGGTAGAAATCAATTTTAGAAACAATCTTCTTTTTTCACAATGATTTCAAAAAACATTTCACTTTATTGCCTAAAAATACTGAATGACTGGTAAAAAATTGTTTGTTTTGAAACCAAAATTCCATCTACAATGTATTTCGAATTCAAATCCAACCTCAAGTTTCAACAATTTTACCAATGTAGATAAAGGGAGAAAAATGCTTCCTATTAAGCAGTATTCTTGCTCTTGGTTATTTCCCATACCTTATATGCCCTACACAGTATCTTAAGAACATCCAACTCAGATGTATCCTATTGTAAAAAGGGGGTAACCGATTACCAGATGACAAAATTTAAGACTGTTCCAAAATGAAATAAGTTGCAGTCTACAATTTGAATCAAAATGAAAGAATTTCATATAACGCTCTTTCTTGGTAGAAAACAACATGGAAAATTCAAAAATTGCTTTTAACAAGTATTTCTATATTTTCCACATTGTTTTCCAGAACTTTTATCAAAAGGGGAGTCAAAATGTGGCATTGTGTGTTAATGGTTAAAAGCCAACTTCATTTATGAAATAATAAATTCAAAAATAATAGGGCCAGTGGCCCTGGCACTCACCTATGATAAGGCTCTTTTTTTCTTCAAGGACTAATACTAACTGGGTCAGGAGATGACCTCCTTTAAAATTCAACTAAAATCAACTTATGTTGCTTTACCAAACAACGCTTTCAACAGATTTCAAATCTTTTAGGAATTATTAAAAGAGGGCAAACTAGCATAAATTTCTACAATATTTGGTTTAAATCGGCTAAATAGTTTTGAAAGGGTTGCCTTCTTTACTTTTTTTTAAACCCAATCGCCCTGTGGCTCTGGAATTCTATTAATTTTGAAAGAGGTCAATGTACTGATGCTTCATGCAAAATTCAAGATTCTTTGACTTCTGGGTCAGGAGGAGATGTGTTGTTTGTTTTTTTTTCTTCAATTTGATTTTTGTTGTCATAGCAACCAGAGTTTTCAACTGATTTAAAATCTTTTGTTGAAATCGTTCCAGTGCTTTGGAAGAAGATGTTGTTTTAAAAATCCTTCATTATTTCTATATCAGCTCCACTCCCCCGAGGGTGATGATTTTAGCAATTCTGAATAGCAATTCTAAAAAAGGTAAATGTACTTATGCTTAATGCAAAATATTAAGGCTCTTTGCCTTCTGGGTCAGGGGGAGATATTTTTTAAAGAAAACTCTGTAATTTCAGTTTTGTTACAATGGCAACCAGACTTTTTTAGAGGAATTCAATTCTTTAAGCAATTTTTAAAGGGCACCACCAAATGAACATTTCTGCCAAATTTGGTTGAAATTCGCTCAGTGGTTTGGAAGATGTTGTTTTAAAATCCTCCATTATTTCCATATAAGCTCCCCCCCCCCTCCTTGGGGACCAGAGGGTGATGATTTTAGCAATTCTGAAAAAGGCCAATGTACTGTTGTTTCATGCAAAATATCAAGGTTCTATGCCTTCTTGGTCAGGAGGAGATAAATTTTAAAGATTCTATTAAAATTTCAGTTTTGTTACCATGGCAACCAGTTTTTCACTGATTTCAATTCTTTAAGCATTTTTTAAAGGGCACCACCAATGGAACATTTCTGCCAAATTTGGTTGAAATCTGCTCAGTGGTTTAGGAGGAGATGTCGTTTAAAAATCCTTCTTTATTTATATATAAGCCCTACCCCCATGTGGCTCTGCCCCTGGGTACCAGAGAGTCATGATTTTAGCAATTCTGAAAGAGGTCAATGTACTGATGCTTCATGCCAATTATCAAGGCTCTAGCCCATCTGGGCCAGGAGGAGATTTTATTAACATCTCAGTTTTGTAGTCATTGCATCTAGAGTTTTAAACAGATTTCAATTCTTTTAGCAATTTTTTAAGGGCACCACCCAAGGAACATTCCTGCCAAATTTGGTTTAAATTCACCCAGCGGTATTTTAAAATTGTTGACACATGACGAAAGACGTACGACACACACCTCATGACGCAAAGAGGAGGATCAAAATACCTCACCATGAGCACTTCATGCTCAAGTGAGCTAACAAGAGCCATGGGAGACAGATTATGTTCCCCCAATAAGGCTTTGTCACAAAACTGTATGCAATTATTGGACAAAAAACTTCTTATTGAATGCAAATATAGTTTGAGAGTTCAGTTCACAAGAAATTTGGAAGTTTGACAAATATTGAAGGAATCTGTTTGGCTTCACAGGCTTGATTCTAGTAAAATTCAATATTATCTTATGGTAAAGGGTTAAACATTTTACCTTGACCTTCAAAGATATCAATGAAAAATTGCTACATACAAAAAATGAAGACTCTCACTTGAGTAAGTCTTATAGAAACAATAGACTGATTTATTTTAGAGTAGGATATATACAAAATGTAAAGCTACTTGGCATTAAGCCCCTTTTTAGCATGGTAAGGTTCATTGAATCAAAAATTGAAATAAACATTACCTAGGGCACTGAATAAACAACATTTATGTAAAGTAACAAGAAATTTTGGCAATTGGTAAAGGAGGTATGTTTGAAAACTAATAACCTTGACAAATTGACCTTGATTTTGACCACCTAAGGAACATTTCTGCCTAATTTGGTTCAAATTGGTCCAGTGATTTGGGAGGAGATGTAATTTAAAAATCGTTCCTTATTTCTATATAAACCCAAACCCCCTCAGGCTCTGCCTCTTAGGACCTCGGGATCATGATTTTAGCTATTTTGAAAGAGGTCAATATACTGATGCTTCATGCAAAATATTTAGGGTCTACACCTTCTGGGTCAGGAGATGATTTTTAAAGATTATTTTTTAAATTTCACTTTTGTTGCCATGGCAAGCAGTTTTTTAACGGATTTCAATTCGTTTAGCTTTTTTTAAAGGGGACCACTTAAGGATCATTTCTGCCAAATTTGGTTCAAATTGGCCAAGTGGTTCTGGTGGAGATGTCATTTACAATTTGTTCTTTTTTTCTACATAAACAGCACCCTCCTTGGGCTCTACCCCTAGGGACCCGAGGAACATGATTTTAGCTATTTTGAAAGTCGCCAATATACTGATGCTTCATGCAAAATATTAAGGGTCTACGCCTTCTGGGTCAGGAGAAGATTTTTAAAGATTATATTAAAATTTCACTTCTTTTAGCTATTTTCAAAGGGGACTACCTAAGGAAAATTTCTGCCAAATTTGGCAAATTGGCCCAGTGGTTTGGGAGGAGATGTTGTTTGAAGAAATTGTTGACAGAGGCAAGACGGATGCCAGACCAACAGTAATCACAATAGCTCACTCGAGCACTTTTTTCTCAGGTGAGCTCAAAAGTGGGGTAATCCCCAAATCCCTCTACCTAGAATAAAAACTTTGACATAGTTAATTACTTTTTGACCCAATATCAACTTGTCCTTATTATCATGCATACAGAATTATTCTGACCAAGTTTGAAGAAACTGGAGCTAAAAATGTTCCCTATAGAGTGCAACCAAGGTATTCCTAATTTATGACCTTAGTGATCTACTTTTCAAGTCTAAAATATTGACTCAAGAGAGCACAAAAGGTACATCTAACACTTGACCTTGTGACCTATGTAAAGTCTCTACCTGACCTGATGTTGATCTTGATCAGATATACTGAAGACAAAGTTTTGTTCCAACCAATTATCAATGTTCTAAGCATTCACACAATTATTTTATTGTGTTCGAAATTATGGATGAAATACGGTATTTCTAAGATTTGAGGAAATGACCTATTTTTACACCAATGCGACCAATATAGAACTTTTACATTTTAGCTAATTTGTGACTTCCAGTACACATGAGATGTACACACACCATGGACTATCACAAAGGCTAACCTTGAGCTCTGACGAGCATCATCTATGCAGGGCCAGAAAAACAAATGACATCATCAGATTGCCATGTAATTCACATGCAAAATGCCATGCTTTTGGAACTCCTCAATGCACTTTTGCAACACATGAAAATACAAGAGCTGTCAGAGACGGATTATGCTCCCCAAATATAGCTCTGTCACACAAAGTATAAAAAAATCAGGGAAAGGATTAGGATGGACACAGATGAGGGCATATGCTCCCTATATTCATGAAATTCTCAATTTTAATGTACATCCTTGAGCAGTGCCCTTGACCTAGGAGCTTTCTGAAAATTTCTTTCAATGGCACATCTACGCACTATAGAGAACAATTGTGCAAAGTTATTTTGAAATCAATCCATACTTTTAGGAGCTATGCTCCAGACATGCTAAATTTCAATGTTTGCCCCAGACATGCTTAATTTCAATGCTTGAAATTAAGCTGTAACCTTGACCTTTGCAAAACCAGATTCTTTTGTTCAAATTGCACAGCCAAACATGACTGAGAACAATTGTGACAAGTTATAATGAAATCCATCTATAATTGAAGGAGCTATGCTCTGCACATGCTAAATTTAAATGTGCGACCTTGACCTGTGACCTTGATCTGTAACCTTAAAGCTATCCAATATTTTTCTAAATGGCACATCTTCTTATGACTTAGAATAATTGTGCCACATTATATTTGAAGGAGCTATGCACTGGAAGTGCTTAATTCTAACTTTTGACCTTGGGATGGTGACTTTGACCTTGTCGCTATCTTGGCAAAGATTTGTTTCATTCTGCACATCTACCCATGCTAAAAAATAATTGAGTGAAGTTACTTCATAATTTATCCATAATTGAAGGAGCTATACTGTAAACAAGGTCAACCTTGAACTGTGACCTTGAAGCTATTTGATTTTTCCAAATGTTATTTTGAAATTCAACTACAATTGAAGGAACTATGCTGTGAACAAGGTAAATTTGACCTTTGACCTTAAACTGTGACTTTGAACTGTGAGCAATCTGATATTTCCCCAAAACGGTGGATCTATTCATGATAGAGAATAACTGTGCCAAGTTATTTTGAAATTCATCCATAATTGAAGGAGCTATGCTGTGAACAAGGTCAATTGTGACCTTCGACCTTGAACTGTGACCATGACACTATTCAAAATCCTGGAAAAGTACCTCTTCACAATATCATAAGGAATTCAGGTGAAGTTTCATCCAATTTGGCCCAAGATATCAGGCGGACAGACTGACATGAAAAGCACAGACAGATGAAGTGGCAGTATGCTCCCCCTTTGGGGAGCATAATAGCTTTTGTTGTTAACTCAATGAAATATAAATTGATCTTACACCAAAAAAATGTTCCTCAAAAGGACTCCACTATCTTGAGCCCATTACTTGACGAAAATTTTTAGACTGGTCTTATTTGAAAGAAGTTGCAGATGACATTTCCAATCGTGCTAAAATTGGAAAATAAGTGCCAAATAGGGTAGATAACATTGTGAGAAAGGAGAAATTGCTTGTTATATCATGTTATGCCATCAATTATCCTTCTTTCAAACTATTTTCGAGCTATATGATATGAATTTTGTTTCAATCCAACCAAGTCAAGAGCTACATAAAAACTACAAAGGAGTTCAATGTCTTATTGATTCGGAATCAGAAAAAAACATTATAACATTTATCAGTAAAATTAATGCTTACCTTTAAATATCGAGACAGAAGAATTTCTCCACAACTTTTCCTAAGTTTGATATCCTTAAAAGCTTCACCTGGGGAGGTGGGCTGTGACCGGACCTCAACTATTTCACCCGAATCTCCATCTTCATTTTCCTTGTTAGAATCACAGTCTATCTTCACTTTTTTCATTTGACTGCCATTAGTGACTGACATTATTTTTCATCCAAGATAAACTGTTTGGAGTTTGGGCTGGATGTTTTATTTAAAGAGTGAGTCAAAGTTTTCACAACATTTCTCTATCAATGAAACTGATCTTTCAAAGTGACTAACCTCAAAAAAAGAAAATCGGGAATATTATGAACAGAGAATTCCAAAACATAACCCAGTTTGTGTATTGTTGGTGTTTAATGCTATTTTGAATATTATTAGAATTACAGCAGTGAGAATAACTTGAGGATAGAGCATAATCATGAGTTTTTATAAGATCAATCAGAAAAAGATCATCAGAGGTACTAAAATGTCTCCTTTTAACCAATTACCACACAACAAAATTTTAGACTGGTCCAAATTCAAAGTTGCAGACAACATTATTTTAATGATAAAAATATCAAAAGTCTGCATTTTGGGGAAGAAAACAAGCAATTTCTTCTTTTTCCACAATGTTTTCCAGAGTTTTTCTTTTTGCTTTGGAGCATCAATAAGCATCATACACTATTCCAAATATTCTGCTCTAACTACACAATCTTAAGACAGAAAAAGTTAGCAGGGAGTAGAGAAATTTTAATGAGATATTTGAAATGAAATATTAAACCCTGTCAACATTCTATCATAGAATGGTAATTGGATTAGAATTCAATGAAGCTAGTAAAATCCTTGAAGAACCACATGATCAGTTTTTGAAGTTCCAAAAACAGTACAGACAATTAGAATGATACAGTATATCTTGTATTAACCCATTACCAGACGGCAGAATTTTAGACTGTTTCAAATTAAAAAAGTTGCAGACGACAATTTAAAGTTTAAAGACTTTAAAAGAAAATATTGTGGAAAATGAAGGAATTGCTTGTTGCAAGCAGTTTCTTCATTTTACTCACTATTTTACCAAATATTTTCTTGAGGGGCGTTGAAAAGTCATTGTGGAAGAATAGGTTAACTCTATACCAGACGGCAAATTTAGACTTTTTCAAATTTAAAAAGGTTTATAAAAATGCATTTTTTTCCAACGTTCTAGGCAGAAAACATTGTAGGAAAAAAGAAACTGCCTGTTACAAGCAGTTCCTTCATTTTACACAATGTTTTCCCATTTGTTTTTCTTAAGTGACTTCAAAAAGCATCATTGTGTAGGAATGGGTCAAGGACCACTCCAGGCAAGACCAAAAAGTGGATTCCTCAGAGAATGTTTGCTAAAAAGAAATGTTTGTGAGATATATGGATTGATTTGATGGCATACATAAATTATTACATATTTTCTTCGTATTTTCTTCGTAATCCTGTTGGGACTGAGACGATTCTAACAATTTGGATTTAGATAATTATGATGTTTTCCAGCAAAATCAACCGATTTGAGAGCTTTTGATTTTGTAAAGAGGATTTTGGTTGTGGTTGCTTCATGCAAGTGGTTGCTCAAACAAGATCGACTGTAAATAAAGTCTGTATAACATGAGGCAACACAGTTGGGTTGACCAAGTCAACATGATGTAGTAGTAAAAGACATTGCAGACAATTTTATTCTTTAAATGAATCCTTTGTTGTGTAGAAAAAAAGGGAAATGAAGATATTGATTGATTTAAACAATTTCTACTCTTTCCGCAATACTTTCTGAAACTTTTCTCAAAAAAGTGAAAGTGGGTTAAAGTCCTTTTTCAAATGCACATTGGTTGATAAATATGGGTAAAAGCTTTCAGAATTTGCCATAAAATACTATTCAAACACTTGAGACATAAACTTGCATAACATTAAGACAGTTCAGCCTTCATCCTTTTCCTACTTTTAAGATTGAAATTATTAGACGTCTAAGATTTTGTGTTTTAGAAATGGGTTCAAGTCCAGACCATATTTTGACCATAAGCCCTGAGAGACAAATGTGGGAAAGGATATGTGCCGCTGCCGGGGATCGAACCCCCGACATCCCATGATTGAAGATTAGGAGTCTGATGCACTACCAACTGCGCTATGACGGCGGCCCATTTTGAAAAGTAGGGCTGACTATCGGCTAAGAAAATCACTATCACGATAGTTTAACTATCACAGTATTGATATCGTGATACTATCACTATCGTCAGAAATCAATCGCAATATATCGCGATACTATCAGTCTCTATGTTACTTTGTTTATTTTATATGTTGATCTGTATATATAGCATAGTCTACAGGCGGCTCTCTTTTTTGGTCAATGTTTTCGCCTTCCTTTACGATTACGAAGCCAAAATGGTCCCAAACATGGGACTTTCCGCCTTTGTTTTTCACAATCTCGAAATTTGCAGCCATGTCAGACGACAAAAATACGTGAAACAAAATAACTCGATTAGTGTGCTCGAAATAAGTAATTAATAATCGTAATTAATCTAATATCATTTATGATTGTCTTATTTTTATTTTTCGATAATTCTAGCACTGAGAATTCATAAAACATTGATAAAAAGTCTTAACTTAACGTGCTTCTGTATTTTTGAGAACCTTTTCACTTCGTAAATCGAAAGTTAAAAATTAATTCCTGAACAAAAAAGGAGTACGGAAGAAACAAAAATCAAATGTGCCTATCACGTGACAATAGAAATTGAAAGTAGGATAAGTTACACAGAAAACTCGTTCTCCCTCTATCTCTCTCCTTCTTTATTTTTTTTTTTTTTTTTTTACCCAAGAGCCCAAAAAAACATTGAATTTCTGTGTAAGTAGGCTTTGAATATTTACTATCGAAACTATCGATATTTGAAGAAACAATCGCGATAGTTATCGATGTCAGGAAATTGCAATCGATACATCGATATCGTGACTGTCACTATCACAATACATCGACCTATCGATCTATCGTTACACCTCTATTGAAAAGAATGATTGTTATGACCTTAAAATCATTCTGTGAAAGTTTAAACAAAATCTTACCAAAGCTGTGGGCTTCCTTTTGTTAATCCTTGTCTTGCTGGACCAGGAATATTCCAGTTTTGGCAGGAGGTGGAGACCAAGATCAGCCTGCACATAAGTGCAGTCTAATCTTGGTCTACACCTCCTGCTTGTACTTTTCCTGCCAGAGTTGTTAATGAAATTGATTTCTGAAAGAAATATTGATTTTTTAACGACAAGTTCTATCAGTGCTTTCAGCCCTTTGATTTTACAGCAATTCATTGAGGTAATTTATACAGCATGACAAGGGTTAACGGGGATTTTTTAATTAAATTTTCATACAGTCCCTTTTCCCATGTAACTTGATGGATCTGAACTGATTCTGAAGAGAACAATACTTACAAAGTATAATCATTCTGTTTGCGTATGTAGACAACCTGCTGAAATCTGTGGACTTACAGCATTAATTAAGAATTCTTTAATTAAATTTTCATTCAGCCCCTTTTCCTGTGTTTCTAGACAGATCAGACCTAATTTTGAAAGGAACAATCCTTATGATAGTACAATCATTCTGAGAAAGTTTAAAGTGAATCTGGTGAAATCTCTGAACACATTGTATTGACTAAGAGTTTTTTATTAAGTTCTCATAAGGCCTCTTCTCCCGTGATACTTGATGGATCAGACCAACTTTCGAAAGCAACAATCCATACAAAGGTATCTCCATTCTGTGAAAGTTTGAAGAGAATTTGTTGAAAACTGTGGACTCTAGTGTGTTAACTAGAATTTTTTAATATAATTTTCTGATTAAGTTCCTTTTCCCATGATAATTAACAGACCAGACCCACTTTCAAAAGGAACAATCCTAAAAATGGTACATATATTCTGTGAAAGTTTGAAGTTTGATGAAAATTGTGGACTCTAGCATGTTAAAGAAGATTTTTTAAAGCAAACTTTCATAAGGCCCATTTTCCTGTTTCTTGACAGATCATACCCAATTACAAAAGGAATAATCCTAATCATGGTACAATCATTCTAAGAATGTTTGAAGAGAATTTGATGAAAGTTGTGGACTCTGAGTTTTAATGAGGAATTTTAATTGATTTTTCAAATAAATTTTCATAAGGCCCATTTTCCCATGTTTCTTGACAGATCATACCCAATTTCAAAAGGAATAATCCTTATGATGGTGCAATCATTCTGTAGGCCCATTTTCCCATGTTTCTTGACAGATCATACCCAATTTCAAAAGGAATAATCCTTATGATGGTGCAATCATTCTGTGAAAGTTTGAAGAGAATCTGATGTATTTAAAGAGGAATTTTAATTGATTTTTCAAATAAATTTTCATAAGGCCCATTTTCCCATGTTTCTTGACAGATCATACCCAATTTCAAAAGGAATAATCCTTATGATGGTGCAATCATTCTGTGAAAGTTTGAAGAGAATCTGATGTAAACAGTGCACTCCACAGTGTTACCGAGGATTATTATGATTAAATTTTCAAAAGGCCCCTTTTCTCATGTTTCTTGACGGATCTGACCCAATTTCAAAAGGAATGATCCTCATGATTCAGGGGAAATATTAGCGCTCCCCCACTCAGCCATGGCGACTACAAAATGCATAGGACGAGTCGAAGTTGTGAGCTAGGGGCCCAGGTAGCGAACTTAGATTAGAAAGAGTTTCATAAATTGATATATAAGAAAACAAGAGCACTGCCCACGGGTGCAAACACTTGGCTGCAGCTGCTGGATAATGCAAAAATTCTAAGTCAAAAAGGGGCATAAATCTTACAAAAATGCTTTTAGTTATCCACCTTGATAGTCTAGATAGCTCTTGTGATTGTCAATACACAATCCAAGTTTCATGAGGATATCTTCAATAACAACAGAGATATGACCAAGGTTAAAGTTTGTCACACCAACGCCGAAGCGATTGACACTCAGGTGATGACAATACCTCAGGTTTTCTCCGAAAACAGCCAAGCTAAAAATAAGTATGATCTAGGTGAATGTTGCGCTAGTTGTCACCCTTTTTTTTTCATCTGATGTTTTCTTTTTTTCTTTGTTTTAGGGAAAAGGGTTAAATGAAATGACCTTCCCCAGTTGCGCATTGTTGAGACCTATCTACATACCAAATATTAGCACTGTAACTTAATCAGGGTTGAAGTTATAAGAAAATGTTTAGTTGGCAGGTTGAGTTTTGCAGACAGACAGACGGACGGACAAACAGACAGACACCGGTAAAGCAATATGTCCCTGATCTATCCGCGCTTTCAACATGGCCGCACCCGTAATGTAAAATGTCTGATAATTAACTCAATAATGTGCTCTTTCTCCCACCAATTGGTTGATAATCAAAAACAAGAGGACCATGATGGTCCTAAATCGCTCCCCTGAGTATGATGGTTCATGGCTTTATGATATAAACAAAATAGCAAAGCCCTCTGTCTAATAATTTTGGAGAACATGTTTAAGGATTTCTCTTTTAATCCTAGGTATATTGATGATCCCACAATATAGCACTAATTTCCTGAATATGGTAATGCTTTGAAGTATAGACATCAATACATACCAAGTATAAAAGCTCTATGCCAATGGTTTAGGAGAAGAAGGTTCTCAAAGATAATGTTAGTTATTTCTAACTCAAATTAGGGATCACACAGAAAAGGGCTAATTTTCAGAATACGTTAATTCTTTGAAGTATTTTGGTAGAGGGTCAATGGCTGATGATATGTACCAAATATCAAAGCTCTAGGTCTAATAGTTTGGTAGAAGAAAATTTTCAAAGATTTCCTTGTTTATTCCTATTTAAAATCAGGGATCGCACAGAAAAGGGCTAATTTTCAGAATATGGTAATTCTTTGAAGTATTTTGGTAAAGGGTCAATAGATGATGATATGTACCAAATATCAAAGCTCTATGCCTTATGGTTTGAGTGAAGAAGATTTTCAAAGATTTCCTTCTTTATTCCTTTGTAAAATCAGAGATCTCACAGAAAAGGGCTAATTTTCAGAATACCAGGAATTCTTTGAAGTTTTTTGGTAGAGGGTCAATAGGTGATGATACACAGCAAATATAAAAGCTCTAGTCCATATGGTTTGGGATAAGAAAATTTTTAAAGATTCCTTCTTTATTTCTTTGTGAAATCAGGGATCGCCCAGAAAAGGGTTAATTTAAAGAGTACAGTAATTCTTTGAAGTATTTTGGTAGAGGGTCAACAGGTGATGATATATACCAAATATCAAAGATCTAGGCTTTGTGGTTTGGGAGGAGAAGATTTTTAAATAATTGTTTACAGATGGACAGATGGACGCCGGGGGGGGGGGGAGAAGGATGTAGACATGGTTAGGTGGTGTGAAACCCTATTCTTTCAATCAATTCATAATGTGGTGATTTGTCAGAAGTAGACCAGAGTCAAAAACCAAACAGGTGTTTATCAAAGAGTACCATGGTAGTTTGAGCCCGTGTTCCTATATTCACCATGCAATCCCTAGTACTTGACCTTTTCCTGTTTCTTTTAAACTTCTTGTAAACTTTTGACTGGTCAAAAATTGAAAGTAATTGCAGACAACAATGAAGTTTGTTTAATCATAAAGAAAACATTCTATCTGGTAGAAAATACAGTAGGAAAAGTAGATATTGCTTGATACAAGCCAATTCTTTTTCCAAAATATTTTCTCACATGTAAAATTATAGGTACTTAAAATCTGAGGACTGTACAGGGAAGGGTTTCTATCCTTCAAATTGAAAATGGATTTGTTTTTTTTCCGAAATGCTGGGGCCCTACATTTTGAGCTGGGGCCCTTAGATTTTCAAAGTTAGCGGCTAAGTTGGGTCCTTTGAGACAAAAGTTAGTACTTTTCCCTAAGATTGTACAATCATTCTGAGAAGATTTGAAGAGAATTCAATGAAAACTGTAGACTCTATTGCGTAAACAAGGAAAAGTTAACGGACGGACGCTGGACAGGAAAAAGCCATCGCTATAGCTCTATTGGCCTTCAGCCAGTAGAATGTTTCTTCATTTTTCACTGTTTTTCTACCCATAGAGAACAAGAAACTTAAAATTTCATTAACTGTTGTCTGTTACTTCTTTCAATTTAGACAAGCCTACAGCTTTGTTGTCTGGTAATAGTTAATTGATTACTCCAATATCACAGTAATGCATCCAGTATTATCCAACCACTATAAAAGAATTTTTAAAATTTTCTTTGTTGACACACATTCTTAACCCATTCAAAGATGACAAAACTTTAGATTGGTCCTAATTCAAAGAACTGGCAGATGCAAATTTAAATTTGATGGAAGTTCCCTAACTGTTTTTCTTGAGCATCAAAAAGCGTCATAGTGTGGGTATGTGTTATCCAATTTCATTTCAATCACGCTTTTGCACTCTCCAAGAAAACAGGTTTTGGAAAATACTGTGCAAAATGAAGAAATTACTTGATACAAGCAATTCCTTTAAAATCCACTATGTTTTCTATTTCATCTAAACATCACCAAATTTAAATTTGTCATCTGCAACATCTTTGAATTTGAACCAGTCTAAAATTTTGTTGTCTGGTAATGGGTTTACCCTTTACCAAACAATCATAAATTCCCATGAACATTTCAGTAGATACAACAAAAACTTGAACTTGATTATATATCTATGACCAGACTTTGATACTATTGCCATCCTCTTGTTCAATTGCCCACTTCCCTTATTCAGGAAACGATCCTTTTATCCGAAAAATAAAGCAAAATATTTTGAAGTGTTTACTTAAATAAACTTCAAAGACTCTCGGCATACCAAGTAGATCAAAAATTATCAAGGAGTAAATTTAACACTATACATATCACAAAAGTATAAAAAATCTAAGACTATCATATTTATAGGTCAGTGCAAAACAGTTGTAAATACTTTTATGCTTAAAGGCAGCTACAACTGTTTAACACTGACCCTTCAAATTATTTTAAATGCTAGAGAAAGTTGCAACAAGGATGCATGCCTCAGCCAGGGTTCATTCTAGAGCAGGCCCTTGTGCCATTAGTGCATATTTTTTACAAATGGCACACAGAAAATCAGACAACAGGGCCAACCCGGCTCACAAATTTTGGCAAAAAATTTACTTCATAAGCAATTTGTTCCGTACAAAACGATGGAATTCACTAACCTAATGAAACATACCAAATATCAAAGCTCTAGGCCTTATGGTTTTGGAGGAGCAACTTTAAAAGATTTCCTTCTTTATTCCTTTGTAAAATAAGGAATTGCAGAGAAAAGGGCTTATTTTTAGAATACGGCAATTCTTTGAAGTATTATGTAGAGGGTCAAAAGATGATGATATGTACCAAATACCAAAGCTCTAGGCCTTATGGATTGAGAGAAGATTTTCAAAGATTTCCTTCTTTATTTCTTTGTAAAATCAAGAATCGCACAGAAAAGGGCTAAAATCCGAATCTTTACTCTGTCTGAAAGAATCCAGGTCATTTCACAAAAAATCACACAAAAAAAATAATATCCTTACTAAAGGAGCGAATAATTTCCGGACAAGTACCATAACAAAACACTCAGGAGTAGAAAATATCCAGCCTGATTTTGTCACAGCTATGAAAATAGTTGTCTCCAAAAATGCAAGTCCTTTTAATTTTTCTGCGGTGTCTATAGTCTAGTTGCAATATTTTAGGTTATTTATTACATTAAGAATACAGTCGAATACCTTTACCTCGAACGCCCCTTAGCCGAAGTTCTCTCTACGTCGAAGTTATTCTAAAGTCCCACCACTATTGTTTGCTCATATTCACACCTCTTTAAGACAGCCTTAATCATAGAGGTCGATATTTGCAATCTATGTTTTTCACACATCTACAAGTCAACACAGTTAATAGATAAGTGCGTTACAGTACTGGACGAACGGGCTAAAGGAAGGACCCGGTAACCAATCAATGTGGATACTTGGGTATTTCGACAGGAAAGAGAAAAAAGTCAAACTATACAATCGACACGAAGAATAAGCAACAATAGAAGAAGAAAAAAGCGAAGTCTAAACAAAACTTTAGCTACGAGTGATAATAAGAATATTAATAACAGAAATTACGATAAATACGACGTCGTTATATCTTTCGTTCGATTAGATAATCACACATGTACAAATCATTTGTGGCCTTATTACCTACGGTATTTCGCCACCAATTTGGTCGTACATGGAAAATCTTCGACTATCTACACGTCAAACTATCTCTACGTCGGAGTTTTCTTGTAAGTCCCCTGAACTTCGAGGTATAGGTATTCGACTGTACATAATCCTAAGGTTTTGAAATGGCCCCTATTTTTTCAACAAAGGGAGCCATAAGGCCCCATGGAGTTCATTCCTAGAATGAACCCTGCCTCAGCTCCTGGGTATTTCATAGTAAATAAAAAAATTCAAACCATGAAAAATGCATAAATCCTATATAAAATCAATACAGTCATGATCAGTTTTATTTAAATATCCTAGACAAGAATGGTATTTGGTCCAAGTGTGCTCAACAGAGTCAGTGGAAACATAATAACACCAACTTTGCAAGAATTTTGCAGAGAGGTATATACGCCCAAAGGGGCATGTCAGTGGAATATATTTTTTCACCTATGATTTTTACCGCACACCGAGGAGAAGACTGTTGAACATGGTCTAATTGAGTATTTTCACGAACTTTGGACACCTGGGGATCCAAAAGTCTTCATGACAAATTCCAAGGCTTTACGGGTAATTCGAAAGGAGAAAAACACTTCTTGATACATTGGTTATAATATTAGAAATAAAATAGATGTCAAAGAACTGATGCTTAAAGCAAAATATCAAGGCTTTGTAGGTCAGGCGGAGAAGATTTTTAAAGATTATATGACATTTAAAAATCTTTCTTTATTTCTACACCCCATCCCCCCTTGGGGATCCAAGGATCATGATTTAAGCTATTTTGAAAGAAGTCAATACGCTGATGTTTCATGCAAAATATCAAGGCTCAGACCACAACTACTAACCTCAGACCACACCAACTAACCTGAGACCACACCCACTAAACTCAGACCACACCCATAGACCTTAGACCACACCTACTAACCTCAGACTGAACCAGTTAACCTCAGACCACACCCAACCTCTGACAACACCAACTAACCTCAGACTACACCCACTTACCTGAGACCACATCCATTGACCTCAGTTCACACCAACTGACCTCCAACCACATCCACTGACCTCAGACCACATCCACTGACCTCAGACCACACCAACTGACCTCAGACCATACCAACTGACCTCAGACAACACAAACTGACCTCAGACCACACCCACTAACCTCTGACCACACCCACTGACCTCACACCACACCAACTGACCTCAGACCACACCCACTGGCACCAGACCACACCCAGAGGCACCAGACCACATCTACTGACCTCACACCCACTAACCTCAGACAACACCCATTGACCTCAGACCACACCCAACCTCGGACCACACCCACTAACCACAGACCGCACCCACTAACCCCAGACCACACCCACTTACCACAGACCACACCCACTAACCTCAGACCACACGACTAACCCCAGACCACACCCATTGACCTCAGGCCACACCCACTAACCTCAGACCACACCAATTGACCTCTGACCACACCCTTTGACCTCAGGCCACACCCACTAACCTCAGACCACACCCAACCTCAGACCACACAGACTGACCTCTGACAACACCAACTAACCTCAGACTACACCCACTTACCCGAGACCACATCCATTTACCTCAGTTCACACCAACTGACGTCCAACCACACAAACAGACCTCAGACCACACCAATTGACCTCAGACAACACAAACTGACCTCAGACCACACCCACTGACCTCACACCACACCAACTGACCTCAGACCACACCCACTGGCACCAGACCACACCAACTGGCACCAGACCACATCCACTGACCTCACACCACACCCACTGACCTCAGACCACACCCTTGACCTCAGACCACACCCACTGACCTCAGACCACACTTACTGACCTCAGACCACAACCTCTGACCACACCCACTGGCACCAGACTACGCCCACTGACCACACCCACTGACCTCAGACCACACCCAATGACCTCAGACACAGCAGTTCAACTGCAATATTACCAAATGGAAAAATAGTACAATTAATTGAAAGGAGTTGTAGACTACAATTCAAAACTTATGAAACCCCAATTTTTTTTTTTTTTTTTTACTTTCTGTGTAGAAAACATTATGTAAGCTAAAGAAATTGCTTGTTACAATCAATTTCTTTTCTTCCCATAATGCTTCCCAAATTGTTATTCTTGTGAGGTGTCAAAAGGCATCAGTCTTTTGGAATTGGATTAAAAAAAGTAAGGCATTAGTAGTTGATCTTAATGTCATAACTACAGCATTTAAGTTAACAAACCAACAAAAATGCTTCACATAAATGCCAGGTCAGCAATCACTTCCTGTCCAAATACGGTAAGTAATAAGAATGGTCAATTTTTTTTAATGCAAAGCAGCAATATGTAAATTAATGCATTCAAATCTAAATTATATCATTTTTACAGATATTCCTCTCACTACTCCTAAAGAATAAACCCGATATAAGGAAATTAAGTTGATTATGAGAGACTAGCATGATCATTCTCACATAATGAAGTTGTCAAGTATCCAACAAAACCACTTCAATACAGTTCTGCAGCAACGCTTATCTTTCCGGAGATGATGGGATTTAATCCATTTTCCCTCCAAAACAAATATCTATTGTCTTTTTCTTCCACCCTTGCCATCAAACCACTATTTTTTTTTTCCCCATTTTTTTTTTAAGACGGGACATGAGTTGAAGTCTGAATATTTTCAGAATTCTTTTCTTATTTTCTAAGAGAAATAAGCTTGCAACTTAAGCAAAGGCTTTCTTTTCAGTCAAAATTTTCTTCTTGAATATTCACCGAAATTTAGACTGGTTAAAGAAATTGCAGACAACAATTCAAAGTTGAGAAAAATTTTAAATCTTTGTCTTTTGGTGTCTTTCCACAATGATTTACCAAAGTTTTTTGATTGAAGGGTAAAATAAAAGATGTATTGTGAGGAAATGGGTTTACTGAATTTAAAAAAAGATTGAAAAATATATTTACCATTATTTGAGAGCATTATTTTTATTATGTTAGCTAAAGGTCAACACTGTTTAACCCATTCCAACGCAATCTCACTTTTTGACACCCCATAAGAAAAAATGCTTTTGAAAACATTGTGGAAAATAAAGAAATTGCTTGTTACAACCAATTTCTTCCTTATTCATAATGTTTCCTACCTCTAAGACAAATCTTTTTAATATTTCATAACTAAAATCTGTCATGTGCAACTTCTTTCAATTTGAACCAGTCTAACATTTTGTCATCTGGACTAAGGCGAACAATTTTAACATCACAACTGCATTGTGACGGAAAAGCAAAATTACATCTTTAATTCATTGTGGTGAAATTACCGTAATTAAATGTTGAAACCTAGTCCTGACCCCCTATTTAATTCTGTATTTATTGAGCATTATAGGGGCTTAGTGTCAAGGGCAGCTGCTGCTTGATTTTGACCCTTATACAGCTGAATAATATCCTAGTTCAGACTTGCATTAGAATCAAAGGTTGAAAGCAATAAAAGGTCCTGTTTGTGGGTTGATGTGATCTTTGTTATTAACCCATTCCCACACAACAAAATTTCAGACTGGTCCAAATTCAAAGGAGTTGCAGACGATAATTTAGAGTTGATGAAATTTCAGATTTTTTCAACTTTCTGGGTAGAAAACATTGTGTAAAATGAAGAAATTGCTTGTTACAAGCAATTTCTTCATTTCACACAATGTTTTCTCAATTGCTTTTCTTATAAGGACGTCCAAAAGCGTCACTGTGTGGGAATGGGTTAAACTATACAAACAGCTCTTGCTTAAAATGTCAAACAAGTGGTGAAGACTAAAATCACACTGCACATATGCCACTTGGTCAGCGCGAAACAGATTTAAATGTGTATATGTTTACAGGTAGTTACAACTGTTTTGCACTGACCCATTAACATAATTATGTGATGTCTGATCATAGTTTACACCTCCTACAAAAGTAAGAATATTCTAGGTTCAGTATAACAAGGGTTCACTAGACTGTGTTAAATTATTTTTAAAGTGTATGAAAATCGAAGTCTAAGTATCATATAGGGGAGAAATGTTTAATCTATAAACCAGACAATAAAATTTTAGACTGATCCAAATTCAGAGGAGTTGCAGAAGATAATTCTAAGTGAATGAAACTTTTAATTTTTTCATATGTCTGGGTAGAAAACATTGTGGAAAATGAAGAAATTGCTTGTAACAAGCAATTTCTTCATTTCCCACAATGTTTTCCAAAGCCTTTTCTTTGGGGGCATCTAAAGGCGTCACTGAGTATGAATGGGTAAAGGCAAAAAAGCTTTAAACAAGCAGATGTTCCATTTGCCACAATCATTTCTAGAGCTATTTATCATCATAACATCAATAAGATGTGTTTGTGAAACACCATGTTATTGGGACTATGACCGTAACAAATGACCTTGACCGTGTCACACATGACCTCAACCTTGATATATGCAAATGCATATAGATGAGATCTATCATATGCCAAAAATGACCACTGTATTTTAACTCATACTACAGAATCCCACATTTTTAGCCATCAAAGAAATATAGCTATTGAAAACATTGTAAGAAAATAAGAAATTGCTTGTAACAAGCAATTTATTCTTTTCTCACAATTTTTTCTGCCTCACATGGCCCTTATTTTCAGTTTAAACCTGCTTTGTTTCGTCGTCTTCATTTCAGAACAGTCTAAAATTTTGTCTTCAGTATTTTTCAATTTGTACCAGTCTAAAATTTTGTTGTTTGTAAATGGATTAACTAAGGTTAAAGTAATTGTAAACCACTGCAGTCATCAAGTCACCATATAGAAACATTTGGGTAGTTAAGGAGGAAGCATATAGTTTAAAATTCTGCAATGAGTCCATTTCCAAAATGTGTGAAACAGCTTCCTGCTAAATTCATGCATTTCATGTTGGTAACAAAATAATTTTAGTTCAGCATAATATTGTCAATGATTAAAACCAGTTTGATGCATGCTCTAAAAATCCCGTCCCATGTCCTAACACTAGGCTTTTTCCATATATGGAAATTAGCCCCGATCCATTAACCCATGTTTTTCATCTGATCAAATTTCTTTGAAGGGATCTGATAAAGGGTCACCCAAGGATCATTCCTGTGAAGTTTGGTTGAAATCTATCCAATAGTTTCTGAAAAAGAAGTTTTTTAAAAGTTTCACTGTTTATGGAAAGTAGCCCCACCAATTAAAACCACATTTTTAATCCCATTAAAATTCTTTGAAGGAATCTGATAAAGGGTCACCCAAGGATCATTCCGGTGAAGTTTGGTTGAAATCTATCAAATGGTTTGTGAGAAGAGTTTCAAAGCTTTCACCATATATGGAAATTAGCCCCATCCATCTTTTTTCATAAGATCAAAATTCATTGAAGGAATCTGACAAAGGGTCACCCAAGGATCATTTCTGTGAAATCTGGTTGAATTCCATGCAGTACTTTCTGAGAAGATTTTTAATGTTAAAGTTTATGGATGGAAGGAAATCTGCAAGGCTGACACAACGCTACTACAATATCTTTGCTGACCTTTGGCCAGTGAAGCTAAAAACCTTTAAAATAGCATTGGCAACTGTTTAGCTATAACCAATTAGCGCTGTTTGTTATTCACGCTCTTTGGGGTTTTATTTGGGTTTTTTTTTTCTTGCAATGTTTCCTTAACCCGCTTGGCATGAGTGTAAACAATAAAGTCCTGAGTATTTTTATGTAGATACAGTTATTCTGCATGATATATTAGTTAGACAAGCACTGATATAATGTAATTTCAACTGACAATTTCTATAGTTTCAATTTTATTCTAATTCTTCATTTTGGACTGTTTACAGATTGTCTAGATATCTGAATATTACCAGAATATGTACCAGTACCTATGGTGTTTTCATTAGCATAACCAATAAATGTAAGATTCAAGGATTATAAAATTAAACCAATGAAAATTTGAGACGTAAGAATCAATCTACACCAAAGATAAACAAGAGGATTCTGATCAAACTTAGAATGACAAACTTTACTTTCACACCTTATCACTAACAACCAAAGTTTGCTTTAGTCACTGACTAAAATGATCAAATAGCAATTTGTTAGGAACACAGGCAGTCAGCTCAGTCTGGACCATAGGATTTTAACCAATCCCTCATTTCCTGACATGTTTTCAGAATCGATTTAATGTTTTTACTAGTTGATAACCAATCAATAAAGCCATTGCTTGAGAATTTTTGAGAAGAAAATGCTTCTAAAGACAAATTTAAACTTATAATTTTTATACAAATTAGTGCAAAATTCTAAACTACCAAATATTATGCTAAAAGGTGTAACATAAAATTTCTCTTTTATTCCAATTTTTTAACCTGCATTGTATTAGCAAAGACGCAGACAGTCATAGTCAGGTAAGACATTATCACCGTTGGATTATACTAAATTTTAGGTGATTTTAATGACATAGACCCTAGCCTACACAAACCCATTACTGCAATTTTTTAAAATTAGAATTCCTCAAAATTCTCTGATTAGTGACGTTTTATATTCAACCAGAGGACAGTTCTCGCAACCAATTAACTAATGCACCTTTACAGGAATTAAATCGCAAGTCTTTATTGCTATACTGATGTAGATATCGCTCTGGATTCACACTGCCTTCCTTCTGCTTCAACAATATCTACTGGAAAGGATATCAGGGAATATTTGAATTGTTCAAAGAAAGAAATTTCACAGTTTTTAGCCTGAAACTGAAAGACCATTTTTTTTGACTGAATGGAGTTTGACCCAACTTTTAACAGTATTTCAGATATAATGCAATGGCTGCAGCGGCTAACCATGGATTCCTGGTATTTCTCACACCAGTACTACCACTATATCCTCCTGAGCCTCCAGTTGCTCATCCCAAGTAGTTTAACTTGATAATCATCCACCCATTGGTGGGAGTCAAATTGTCAGAAAGGATATTTGCCGTGACCCTGGATGAAACCCTGGACCTCACTAATTGAGTCAAAAGTGGAAATATTCTGAGTTCAGCACAACCAGGGTTAAAATGACAAGGTCAAAAACTTGTCCAACAATGGCATGTTCTAATGCCCAACTTTTCTGACATGGGCTTTTCTACATGTTGACAAGCAAATTGTTAAGGCAACATGTCCCAGGACAAGTTAATACCAGAGCAAATCTACAAATGGTGCAGAATAGATCTCAAAGAGAATTCATCATATGTTCCACAATTGAATCTAAGACAATAGCCCTTTCGGACAAATCCCCTTCTGTGTTTTTTGACTGGGCAGTCATTAGCCCCTTCCCATTTAACAAGGGGGTCATAATAGCCCCTTCATTATTCTGACAGATTTGGACAAAATCCCCTTCCAAACATTACTCGGCCATTAGGAATGTAATTATGACCCACTCTGAAGTCAGTTTTAGACATTATCTAATCCCTTTTAAGCTTTCCACTAGATAGTCTCCAAGTTCAAGCTTTAATAACCACTGCATTAATGAGGTGTTTGGAGATAGATGGCTATATTAACCATATACCCATTACTAACTTAGCAACAAAATTTTACTGGTAAATTCAAGAATGCTGAAGATGACAACTTTTTGTATATGAAATTTCAATTTTTTTATTCTTTAGGGGTAAAAAACATTGCGGATGACGAAGAAATTGCTTGTATTGAAGAAAATAAACCCTGCCCAATTGAATTCAGTGTTTTTAAACACTGATAAGTATTATTTGCAGGTTGCAGAATGATCATTCATATACCGTAAAACCCCTTCTTACGACCACCCCAGAAATACAGGCACCCCACTATTACGACCAAATTTTTAAAGAACAGAATTTTTGTTCTTTATTTTAATGGTTGGGAACCCCTCTAAAAAGGGCAACCCCCTATTCCGAATTACAACCACTTAATTCATTACCTACTATAGCTGATACACTATTTTGAACCCCATTAAACCGACCAATAACTTCATAAATTGAGAACAACCATTTAAATTTCACACTTGATAAGAGCGACACTAATTGGGTATGAATACATTGCCAATACAATATCAGATTTTTGATTATGTAAATCGAACCATTATTATGATAGGCGTTACTTCTATTAAATAGATAAAGTGGCCGATCATTTCTAGAAATTATAGCTTGTATTATTTTTAATTGTTATTTGAATATGTCAAGGGTTTTGACTTGTAATAAAGTCGAAAGTGAAAAAGTATCCGAGAAGTTACGAATAATTTGTTTACGGCGTTCTGAACAGTTAATTATCAATTAAATTTTGATTTCAACTTAATTAATGTTTGGTATTTGCATTATACAAGATATGATATCAACAGTTTGACACTTTGAAGCTGTACTTAGGTATAAATAATCTGAGGTCGGACTTCTGAATCAGATCAAAATGGAAAAGATAGAAAGTAGAACTTTTCAAAAAATTTTAAATTTGAAAATGACATAAGATTTGCTGAAATAGATGTTTTTATAGTTTTATTTTTTGTACATATAGTATTAATATAGTATTAATATATTCCAATAACGCAGATAAATTAAACATCAATTACTCCATGACAAACGACCAAACCTCAGTATCACGACCACCCCACTATTACGACCACTTTCAGTAAGTACCGCAAGTGGTCGTATTAGAGGGGTTTTACTGTATTATGTAATCTAGCTGACACCTATTATCAACTTTTCACTGTAAACCATAATAGGAATTTGAGCCATATTTTTATTCAAAACATATTCCTTTGGTCATTTCCATGGTCATCAAAGGATCATTCCTATGAAATCTAATTGAAATCCATCTACCGGGTTTCTGAGTTTTCACTTTATACCGTATACAGAATTTAGCCCTGCCACTAAAAGCCAGGTCTTTTATCTGATAAAAGTATTTATAGAGTCACTAAAGGATCATTTGTGAAAATTGATTGGAATCCATTAAATGGTTTCAGAGAAGAAGATTCTCTAAGTTTTCACTATATATTGTATGAAAATTAGCCCCCGCAATAACAACTGTCTTTATATGTTCAAAATTCTTTGAAGGAAACAGATAAAGGGTCAACCAAGGATCATTCCTGTGAAATTGGGTTGAGATCTAGCCAGAGGAGTTAAGGGAAACAACACCATCATAGGAATATCAGTGTCACAGTCATCTTCTAGTTCTCTGAACACTCAATCATTCAACACCAAAAACATTTCATGCCCAAAAATAGTGATATGTGTAGAACTGAAAGGACACCATTAGTAATACACTGTAACTCCTCTATAACACTACCCGGCACAGCACTGACTCCATTATAACACTGGGTCCGCTTGGCTCCCAAAACTTTTTGGGGAGGGTGGCCAGTTTAGTTGCTGATGCTGAGATATAACATTAACGCTAATTTAAGCGCAATTTTTTCATCCCAACTTTGGTCCGCTTGAAAAAGAAGGGTTGCACATAGAAATTGATAATTACCCAAGCCAGGTAAGTTTTTCACACCTAAAAGTGGACAGTTCTGGCAATTATTGCATTAGATTATAGATAATTGATGACACGCATAGTGTTTCAATTTATAAATTGTTTGGTCAAACCATTTGACATCGAGGTGATTAATGCCTTAGGTCAATAATAATTTTAAATCAATAGAATAGGCACACACCTCGATACCCTTCAGTTACTAAACTTGAAGATGACGCCTTTAAAATATCACACTTTGTTTCTCTCACTGCATTCTTAATTTTCTTCAGTCCCCATTAGGACCTGTTCTGAAAGTATTGCACAACCGTGAGATTAGACAAAATGACTACTTTTTATTTCACTTCATAGCCTGCAGGTATCTGGAACTCAAAGAGGGTAGTTGATTGATTGAATTGGGTATAACGCCACTTTGAACAGTATTTCAGTCATATTGTTGCGGCTGGAGCATCCATGGATTCCTTGTATTTCTCACACTAGTACTACAACATCCTTTCCTAGCCTCCAGCTGCTATCCCACTTTGTTTTACGATTATCCGCCTATTGGTGAGAGACGGAAAGAAAAGGATATGTGCCACCGCCAGGGATGAAACCCATGATTAAGATTGGGAGTCTTGTGCCCTACCCACAGCACCTCAGAGAGGGTAGTTGCTTCAGTCTTAACAAATTAGGATAAAATCGCAACAATATGCTTTGAAAGCAATCAGTTGTAGCTGCAGCGTTTTTGCTGAATACAAAAAATGCCTGAATTTTAAATGTGAATGACACAAAATCATAAGCTTCTCATCTGATACGTGATATTTAATATTGGTAGATTAAAATAAAATACCGTTATTTTTCTGCATGTCTTTCAATAATCAAATATTTATCCCCATTCTGTCTGATCAAACACACGACAAAAAGCTCTTGAAGTATAGGTTTTTCGAGTACAGTTTATTTTCATACAGGTGTTCAATGATTTGTCGGTCTTAAACATAGTCAGAAGTGAAACTAGACATTCTGCTTTCTTGGATTTTTTCCGATTATTATGACCTTCATTGTCACGGTTAATAGTTACCTGATTCAAAGTTTAATCCAGTTTTGTAGACGTGCAGCTGGTTGGTGTAAATTCCTCATTTGTAAATGACTAGGTTCAGAATGAGTTCTTTGATGATTTATTGTTAACGTATTTCTAATGATGGTAAAGAAGTAAAACCAAGTCTACCACAAGAGGTTCGAAAGTCAAT
This sequence comes from Fragum fragum, assembly GCA_946902895.1. Taxonomy (NCBI): domain Eukaryota; kingdom Metazoa; phylum Mollusca; class Bivalvia; order Cardiida; family Cardiidae; genus Fragum; species Fragum fragum. Next base: position 48,860,402 of record OX336376.1, on the reverse strand, counting down.
CTACGTGACATTTTCTCAACCAGTGTGTCCACTGAAAATTTTGACAGGGGTTTTTGTACCTCTTGGTGGTTAAAGTTGGGGTGTTAAACAACTTGATGGTCTCCAAGAACACGTCTCTATGCAGGATACTTAGATTTTATTCCTTTTCTCTAAGGATGGAAATAATTAAGTTGATGTGCAACTAAATTTAATTAGATAACAAGAGGTCTGTAGGACCTTATTGGTCACCTGAGTTCAGAGAGCACTTCAACAGATAAGAGTCCACCACATGGTGCTACATACCAAATATCAAAGCTCTGGGCCTTTCTGTTCGAATGAAGATTTTTAAAATTTTCACTACATAAGCCAAAGTTCGTGAACATGCTATTATTTTGATCCTGGGGCCAAAATTGATACAATCTTGATAGAGAACCACGAGATGATGCTACATATCAAATATCAAAGCTGTTGGCCCTCTTGTTAGGGAGATTTTCAAATTTTCACTACATAAGCCTATGTTAAATAGTGATGTCTGGGAAAGGGCTAATTCTGACCCTGGAGCCATAATTTATAAAAAAAAAATTGATACAGGTCCACTAGATGATGCTACTCTCCTAATATCAAAGCTCTAGGACCTCCAATTTGGGAGAAGAAGATAAGCCCGTATTAATTTTGTGATGACAGTGAACGGGCTCATTTCGACGCTGGAGCCATAATTTATAAAAAATTGATACAGGTCCACTAGATGATGCTACATATTTCAAAGCTCTAGGCCTTTCTGTTTTGGAGAAAATTTTTTAAAGTTTTCTCTATACAAGCCTATGTTAAACTTGTGACGTCCAAAACAGGCTAATTCTGCCCCTGGGGTAATAATTTATACAATCTTGATAGAGGTCCACCAGATGATGCTACATACCAAATATCAAAGCTCTAGGCCCTCCCGTTTGAGTGAAGAAGATTTTAAAATTGTCACTTTGTAAGCTTATGCACCCAAAAACCCCTCCCCCTCTTTTGCCCCCGCTAGCACAGCCATTTGTTGACAGATTTTTTTTCTTGTACAAACTTGTTAGTCCTTGCCCTAAAACCAAATGTGAATCCAATCAGACAGCCAGTGCATGACAAGAAGATTCTATTAATCTGTACACTTTTTGCCCATTTTTGGCCCTTATGGGGATGATGACATGTACAAATCTGAAGCGCCTTCTCATGAGGATGCTTCCTGCCAAGTTGGTTGAAATCCTTCCAAGGGTTCTTAAAAAGCTCTGCAGCTTCTTTCAATTTGGACCAGTCTAAAATTTTGCTGCTTGGGAATGGGTAAATGAAAAATTTATTTCAATAAAGGCTCAAAAAAACACTTAACCAATCACCAAATGACAAAATTTTGTCTTGAGTTTTGACCATTTAAAAATGTTGTTGTCTGGTAATGGATTAACATCAAGCCTGTGGGATTACATTGATACAAGTACTGTACTTGTAAGGCAAGGGAAATAAATCTGGCAAGAACTACAAGTAAGCTGAACCTTGTGTTATCTTTCTTTCTAAACCCTAAAGCTAGAAATGTTTCACAGAAAAGGTCGCCTAGGCTTAGATGCTTGTCACGTGACTTTCAGTTCTTCAGATGTGATATTGAACTTGGGAGTATTCAACAGAGCTTTATAAATGACACTAGTACTCATCACAGGGAACAACAGAGCTTTATAAATGACACTAGTACTCATCACAGGGAACAACAGAGCTTTATAAATGACACTAGTACTCATCACAGGGAACAACAGAGCTTTATAAATGACACTAGTACTCATCACAGGGAACAACGGAGCTTTATAAATGACACTAGCACTCATCACAGGGAACAACAGAGCTTTATAAATGACACTAGTACTCATCACAGGGAACAACGGAGCTTTATAAATGACACTAGTACTCATCACAGGGAACAACAGAGCTTTATAAATGACATTAGTACTCATCACAGGGAACAACAGAGCCAAATTGATTCTGTGAATGGGGTTCAACGCCACTTTGAACAGTATACCAGTGTTATTGCGACAGCTGGTGCACCTAACCATGGATTTTTGGTATTTTGACCCAGCTTTTTTCCCCTTCTCACATTATTTTTGATCTCATATTGGACTTTTCAATTTTCACTCACTTTAAATTGTCCTCTACAACTTCTCTCGTTTTGATATTTCTAAGGCTTTAACTTTTATTACCTGGTAATGGCTTTAGATTATTGCCTTTATAACCATCATAATCTGGATCAGTTACTTTGCTCTAATGTAAGATTAAGCAGGTTAGTTATAATAGGCAGTTGTGATGGACTAAACCTATTACAAGACAAAACTGAGACTCGTCCAAATTCAAAGAATTTTAATCCATTCTCAAAAAACTAGAGTTTGCAAAGTTGGTTTTAATTTGAAAGTAATGGCCATTGGGGGGAAGAAAACATTATGATAGACAAAACTGCTTTTTACAAGTTAATTCTTTTTTCTCACAAAGTTTCCCATAGCCTCATTTTTTTGGTGCATGAAAATGGAATTGTGTGGAAATGGGTTAAAGCTGGTGTAATTTCAAAATCTTTATCTTCAGAGGCAGAAAGTATAAGTGGAAATGAAGATATTGCTTATTAAAAAAAAATCTTCATTTTCTACAATGTTTTCCCATCCTTTTTTTAAGGGAGAGGAAACCATAAAAAAACATGACTGTGTGAAAAAGGGGTTAACAGGTGTCAAACTGCAATTTTATCAATTTCTCAATTTTTACAGTTATTTGATATTTGAAATACATCTAAGATTGATATAAATTTACTCTGCAAATGTAGTTTAATAGTTATAATTTGATATTTATTTGAGTTATTTCATTCTGGAAATTATTACATTCTGTCATAAGATAACTAAACAGTTGTACCTACACTTATAGCATTTTAACAGTTTCAACATTCAGATCACCCACCTTGGATATAAAATCAAACTTTACGTCTTGCTATCATTAGAGGCACTTTAGCGCCTGAATTGCTCTACTGGCTTGAATTTCTTTGATATCATACAGGTAATATAGAATCTTTTAACCCATTCCCACACAGTGATGCTTTTCAACGCCCCTCAAGAAAAACAGTTGGGAAAACATTGTGGTAAATGAAGAAATTGCTTGTAACGAGCAATCTCTTCATTTTCCACAATGTTTTCTACCCAGAGAGTTGATAAAATCTAAACTTTCATCAGCTTTAAATTGTTGTCTGCAACTCCTTTTAGTTGGACCAGTCTAAAATTTTATTGTGTGGGAATGGGTAAAATAGTGATGGCAACTCATTTTACAAAGATCTCTCTTTTTTGTAATTCATTTTAACCCATTTAAATACAATCCCCACTTCTATACTCCTAGGAAAACAAGAGGCCCAAAGGGCTTTATCAGTCACCAAAGAGCACAAAAACAGATAAAAGTCCATCAGATGATCCTTCAAACCAAATATCAAAGCTCTAGGCCTTTTTGTTTTGGAGAATAAAGTTTTTTAAAAGTTTTCACTATACAAGCCTATGTTAAACTTGTGACGTCTGCGGCAATTATTTATACAATCTTCACAGAGGTCCACCAGATGATGCCCTCCTGTTTGTGAGAAAAAGAGTTTTAAAATTTTCACTATATAAGCCCTATGTAAAACTTGTAAGGTCTGGGAATGGGCTAATTATGAACCTGGGGCCATAATTTATACAATCTTGATAGCTATCCCCCAGATGATGCTACATACCAAATATCAAAGCTTTAGGCCTGAAGATAACAGCCAGGCTTCCTATTTAGATTCTTTGAAGAAATCTGAAATAGTGCTGCTCAAGAATCATTCCTGTGAAATTTGGTGGAAACGTGTGGTACTTCCTGAGAAGATTTTTACAGTTGATTTTAAGGTTATGGGGACCAACACATGCACAAACAGACACAATGCCATGACTGGCTTTCAGCTACTAGAGTTAATTATTAAACACAGGTCCCAATAACCCAAAGAAATCTGATCCAACATAATTATAATTGAGAGAGGACAAAATTATTAATTAAAGAGGTCAGCGCAAATTATATGAATATAGGCAATTTCAATAGTTTGGCACTGACCAATCAACTTATCATGTAAACAGAAGAGGCTGCACAATCACAGAGGAACAGACAGTCTAAAAATAATATGCCCCAGATATCTCCAGAAAGACCACATGTATGAAAACTTTTTTTCAAATCTTTGGGGGCTGTTTTCAACTCATTTTTCTGAAATCATTATTAACCAAATACCACACAATAAAGCTTCCATGGGGCATCAAAAAGCATCATTGTGCTAGAATAGGTTCATGCTTTTTGAATGAATGACCCTGTTCAGACTGAGGAGCCAAACCTAGGAGGAATTTTTCACTCTTCTCTATTTTCTGGATCCAGAAGAGTCATTCTACCTGAGTCTATTATTGTAAAAACACTGCATCTGATTGACTTCCCCTGGATCCTTTATTTTCATCAGTATTTATTTTCATCAGTATTTATTTTTCAGATTGTAGAATGAACCTTTTAGCCTAGTGTGACCTTTTTGTGGCTTGTCACACATATCAAATGACAGTTACAGCATTTTATTGCTGTACACTTAGTACTGATTTTATCACTGATCATTATCTATACCATTTTAAAGTAGTCTTGTCTATTTAAGTTATTATTAAATCTTACTTTCTAGATTTGTAATATTTATCAAATATGTAGGGTAATATAAAACTTGGTGTAAGCGCCAATTCAACTTTGCCATGTTTAGCCATAAAGTTCTTGCCATTTCAAAATGTGAGCAAGTAAGCTGGCAATGGAAAACATGTCTAATATTTTTCTTATTTCTTATCTTATTTCAAGAATTACTGACTTTAACCCTTGTCATGCTGTATAAAATCCCTTATGGAATTGCATTAAAATCACAGGGATGAGAGCACTGAAAGTACTTGTTCTGAATAATCAATATTTCTTTTGAAAAACAATTTCATAACTTCTCGAGAAGTAAAAGTACAAGCAGGAGGTGTAGATAAAGATCAGACTGCACTTATGCCCAAACCGGAATATTCCTGGTTCAGCATGAGAGGGGTTAAAATATCAAAATGCTGTACAAATCCTTTAATCCATTCATCAAAATCTCGCTTTTGGATACCCTAAATATGGTTATGAAAAATGTGTAAATAGGAGAAATTGCTTGTAACAATTTTTCATAAAGTTTTCTACCTTATATAGCACTTGCATTTTAATTTCAGTGCATTTTGAACTACAATTTCTTAACTTGGACCAATGTGAAAAATTACTGTCTTGTAACAGGTTAATGGTAAACACCCATTACTTTACTTTTAAAAGCACCAATAATTGGGAAATAATGCTATGATGGCTGTTTGCCCCAAGAGCCCTGAGTTTCAAATCATTTCTCCACCACTGGAATTGGAGCAAAAAATTATATGTTCATCCTTCAATACAATGTAAGGGGTTGGGCCTAAACTGTTGAAAATACCTATATAAGTATAAACAGTACTATGTATATCTGATATCTACATTATTCAGAATAACAGTTTGATCTCTAAAAAATGTCTGTGTGTGTGTCTGTCTGTATTTTTAATTCATTAAATAGTCCTACTTTTTCAGCCACCCTCAACAAAAGACATAATGAAAACAGTGAAATGAAGTAAATAGTTTGGTACAAGCAATTCTTTCATTTTTATCAACTTTATTTTTTCTTCCTAGAAAGACAGAGATATACAAAATATTTATTAAATTGATAATTTTGCCTACAACTTTTTTGAATTTGGCCCCCAAATCTGAAATTCTATTGCCCAGTGGTTTATCATGATAATTATGCAGTGCTAAAAGGTCTAGTATAAACTTTCCTTCAATATTGTGTGTATATTAAGCCAATTTTGACTCCCTGAAAGGTCAAAAATAATTAATAATTAAGCATGTACAGACAAAAGTTGTTTCTTCTCTGTTACACTTTACAAAATTTACACTGCTCCAAGATTTAGAAATTCTATTTAACAAATTATCAGATTAAAAAATTTCAACCAGTCCAAATTCAAAGAAGATGCAGAAGACAATACAACGATATTACTGACTTAAGTCTTACTAAGCCCACTAAGTCCATAATTTTCAAATAATCAAAATCATTTTAAAAAAATCTAATTAACCCTTTCCTGTTTTATGAAATTTTAGACTGGCCCAATTTGAAAGAGGTTGCAGACGACAATGAAAAATGCATGCAATTTGAAATCTGACCATCCTATGTGGTAGAAAAAATTGTGGGAAAAGGAGAAATTGCTTGTTACAAGCAATTGCTCCTTTTTCCACAATGTTTTCTCAAGTATAAAATCACAGTGATGTAAAAACCCGGGTTTGTCCAGGAAAGGGTTAAAGGCCATCCAAATAATCATTCATGAACATTCTTGTAAAATTCAAATGATATATTTGATACTATCCAAGGAGAAAAATCCTTAGTGATGTTGCTGTATCCATATATGTAAGTTAGGCCCCTCACACCCTAAAAGACATGTGTCACCAACAAATCACTTTTCAAGGATTCTGCTTAAGGATTATTTCCTATGAAAGTTTGACAATAATCCATTTAGTTGTCAATGAAAAAATATTTTCAAAATTTGCTTGTCACAATTTCTTCTTTTCCCTCAATGTATTCTCAAGTAGGAAATCACAAGGCCATAAAAACCAAGGATTGTATAGAAAGGATTAAGACAAAGAAAAACTCACAGGTGGTGTTTTAATAGGTGTTCCATCATTAAATATCGGTGGTGGTCGAACTGGAGATTTACCGTCATCATTGTACGGTAGTGACAATCTACGCGGTGTTGTGGGTAACGACTCCAATTGTAACTTTGGCAGAGCAGGCCGAGCAACTGTTGATGGTGTTGAGCTATCCAAGGGATGACTTTCTGGCATGATTTAGTCAGTTTAATGCATGTACACTGATCTATGTCAAAAGTTCTCTTAATGCACAAAACTTTTGTCCCTGGTATGTTTATGAACTCTCATAAAACTAATCAAGTATATTAATTACAAACAACATCATTTCAGACTGATCCAAATCAAGAGAAGTTGCAGACATATTTTCTGATTGATGAATTTTTAAAGTCTTTGTCTTTTGGGACAGAAAACATTGTGGGAAATGAAGAAATTGCTTTCATGAATGTTCTCCTATGAATTTTCGAAATTGACATATAAAAGATGGATTATGTGGAAAAGGGTTAAAGTTGGATGGAAACCATACAGATCAGGTTGTTCCATCTTCTCTTTATCTAAGCCATTTATACACTTCTAATATATTTAAATTCAAAACTAAATTCACTATTGAAGAAATTTCGTATCATTTTTCTATCTTCTTTATTTCCTTTTTCATATTTTCCTTTCTTTCTTAGTCTATCTGTCACTCTGAAAGACCCCCTTTCTCTATCACCCTGTGTCTCAAGAATCTCCAACCTCTCTTTCTAATGATATTCAAAAGAACATTTGTCAAGAATATTTCTTTCTTTTTTCTTTTTTTTTCTTTGTCAATTTTCGCTTTTTGTTAAGTAACTGCACAGAGTATTATAAATCTAACTTTCACTATCAGCTTAATCACCTTTTTCTTTTAAGTTTCAATTCCATCAAAGTATAACTAAAATATAATCTTTTCTCTTCTATTTTCATACAAAAATCACCTATGAGGTTAATCTCCTATAAACTGTCATTGCACATATAAAGAACAAACAATGCAAGGTCCATAAATGTCCAAATTGGTCAGTATTTAACTATAGTACATATTTCACTTGGTGGCATTTAGCACAGATAATTATGAAAACTTTTACCACTGTGACCAAATAGGTTATGACTGACATACTGTAATATTTCTTCATTTTATGACATTTTTCCCATTAACTTAATATTCCATTGCCTTCATCATTTTAACAAATTACCACTACTTATAACCTAAGATACTCCAAAAGAATAACATTGCTTGAGAATTAGTTTTATTGGACAAGGGAGAATTCACTTGGAAATAGCAATTCTTTTCATAGCATTTTTGTTTTCCTTATTTCAGTAATATCACAGCAAAGTTCATTCATTTTCTCCCTCGACATAATCTTGCTCAAGGACATAGCCATAAGATTATTTTAAAAATTTCACTGTTGTTGACATTGGAACCAGAATTTAAAGCAGATTTTGAGGTCTTCTCAGAGTTCAATGAGTGCAAACTGCCACTGGAGGCTTAACCACTAAATCCAGTGAATCCTTACGCCATTAAAAGTAGGATTTATGTATTTCAGGCATATTTCAAATTCTGCAAGCAAGTTCATCTTCTGGGTATTTTTAGCTCACCTGAGCATACAGTGTTCAAATTGAGTCTGATCAGAGTCTTCACTATGCGCACTGCTTTGTATGGCCAAATGAATTAACTTTTTTCAAAATGTAGAGAACTCCTTCAAAAGCATACTATTCAACTCATTCCCCCTTTTGTACGGATCTCAAGAATAAAGTGATGGAAAACATTGTTGACAATCACAATGAAGATTTTGCTTGTAACAAGCAATTTCTTCAATGACCACAATTTTTTTCTATCCTAAATTTAACCCTTTCCTGGTTTATCCCTGGTCTTTACATCCCTGTAATTTTATGATTGAGAAAACATTTTGGAAAAAGAAGAAATTGCTTGTCACAAGCAATTTCTTTTTTTTCCACAATATTTTCTACCATACTAAAAAGTCATTTTTCGAAGAAAATCAGCTTTAAATTTTCATCTACAAAACCTTTGAATTTGGATGGGTCTAAAATTTTGCAAAACAGGAAAGGGTTAAAAAGTTTCTAAATTCTGCCGACTTGAAATATTCTGAAACCTCTTTCAATTTGAACCAGTTTAAGATGTTGTCTTGTAACGGGTTAGCTCCTGGGTTTCTTTAACTTTGTTTATTTATTATGATAACATTTGACAAAGAGGATACAAATAACAAAACTATGCTTTGCTAGCTTGCAGTACTTTCAGTACTTTGACCTCTAATTTGCATACTCTTACGACTTGAACTGTTGTTTGCAATGTCTCTTGTTTTGGCTGATAATCAAACTGTTCCTAGGTTTTTTGTAATTGTAAACCTTTTCCAAGTGGGGGCTAGTCTAAAATGGTTGAATTATTACAATCCTTACTGAAATGCAATGGTAAAATAAGGACCTCAAATTCAAACAGATTTTAAGTTAGGTCAATTCTAAACTTGTAGTGTGAACTTGTTTTTATTAGGTTTTAATATACTGGTTTTATTGAACAATAAATTTAGACCAAAACAGTTTTAAGTAGAATTTGTTTGATATGTATTTTATCATTATTTCAACATAACAGTTTACATGAAAAACATAACTTAAAATTTAACCCATTACAAGATGGCAAAATTTTTGACTGATCCAAACTGAACAGTGTTGCAGACAACAACTTGAAGTTTGTGAAATAATTATCAGATTTTTTTTTTTTTTCAATTTTGAAAGGGATAATTCAGCATAACAATGGTTAACCCATTCCTATACAATAATGCTTTTGGATGCCGACCAAGAAAAACAAAAGGGAAAACATTTTGGAAAATAAAGAAATTGCTTGTGACAAGCAATTCTATCACTTTCCACAATGTTTTTAACCCAGAAAGTTGAAAAATCCAAAGTTTCATAAACTTTACATTGTCGTCTGCAACTTCTTTCAATTTGGACAAGTCTAAAATTTTGCCGTCAGGTAATGGATTAACCCATTCCCCAAAAAATAACGCTTTTGTTCACCCATCAAGAACAAGAGCTCTTAGAGGACAGCAACGCTCACTTATTCTGTGTGCTGGATAGTAACAACAATTCAATGCCGACACAAGGCTTAGTACCTAAGCAACAATAGATAAAACATCTTTCAAAATTCTAAGTCAAACAAGAACTTCACTCCGAAAAGGGTTACAACTCGTAATGTAACTGTCTAAAATTCATAAACTTTAAATTGTCGTCTGCAATTCCTTTCAATTTGAATCAGTCTAAAATTTTGCCGTTTGGTAATCGGCTAAATGAATGTCAGAGTATTGCATCTGTGTATAAAGGCTGATATTGCTGCCACAAAAACATGTCAAAGTATCAGAGCAATAGCATTAGTAAGAACTGAGATATGACACTTTCAAATAAGGTTTAACAAAACCATTACACAGACTCACATTTAGCTGGAATAGCCTCACCTGTCTTCGAAAAGTCGAGCTGAAAATGGGTTAGAAAGCATTTTCAAAATGAAGAAATTGCTTGAAATTGTTTGTTACAAGCAATTTCTTCATTATCCACAATCTTTTTCAACCAAACACTCAAATATCTAAAATTTCATCAATTTACAATTGTCATCTGTAAATACTTTGTATTTGGACTAGTCTAAAGTTTTCTTGTGTTGTAATGGGTTAAAGACCTGTCACTTTGTCTTTTCCTTATTTTGTTATTTCCAGATGGATTATATATCAACACATAAAACTGTATCAATCATTCACAGCTAATTACATTTCTACCATATTAGCCTCTCTTCCATTAAGATACTCTTCCCAAGGTTAACCCTTATCAAATAATTGGTAACAAGCTGACCAATTTTAGACAACTCCAATCTCCTACTTGATCTGATATACCTTTTCAATGCAAGAGGTATTAAAACAGCAAATTCATCTTTTTCCTAAATATTTTCACTAAGTCTTAGATCTTAGGTTTTTGTGCAATGTAATCTTTAGCTGCCTTTATACCTAATGTTTATAGTTTTGTACTGCTAAACAAGAGGACCATGATGGTCCTATATCGCTACCCTGAGTATGATTGCTCAAGGCTTTATGATATATACAAAATATTAAGGTATATTGAAGATCCCACATTAAAGAGCTGATTTCCAGAGTACGGTAATTCTTTGAAGTATTTGGTAGAGGATCAATTAAGCCATTGAAACATACCAAATATCAAAGCCTATAGGAGGAGGAGACTTTCAAAGATTTCCTTCTTTAGTGCTAATTTTCAGATTACGGTAATTCTTTGAAGTATTTTGGTAGACAGTCAATAGGTATTCTGATACAGACCAAATATCAAAGCTCTAGGCCTTATTGTTTAGGAGAAGAAGATTTTTAAATATTTCCTTCTTTATTCCCATGTAAAATCATAGATCACATAGAAAAGGGCTAATTTTCAAAGTACTGTAATTCTTTGAAGCAGTTTGATAGAGGGTCAATAGATGATGACAAGTATCAAATATCACAGCTCTAGGCCCTATGGTTTGGAAGGAGAATGATTTTCAATGATTCTCTCCTTTATTTCTATGTAAAATCAGGGATCACACAGAAAAGGGCTAATTTTAAAGTACGGAAATTCTTTCAAGATTTTTGGTAGAGGGTCAATGGATGATTACTTATACCAAATATAAAGCCTTATGGCCTGGGACAAAAAAGATTTTCAAACTTTTCATTCTTTTTCCTATGTAAAATCAGGGATCAGACAGAAAAGGGCTCATTTTCATAGTATGTTAATTCTTTGAAATATTTTGATAAAGGGTCAATAGATGATGCTTTATACCAAGTATTAAAGCTCTAGGCCTAATTGTTGATTGATTTAATGGGGTTTAATGCCACTTTTATCAGTATTTCAGTCATATCCCGGCGGCTGGAGCACCTAACAATGGATTCCTGGTATTTCTCGCACCAGCTCTACCACTACATCCTTCCCTAGCCTCCAGCTGCTATCCCACTTAGGTTTACGATTATCCACCCATTGGTGAGAGACAAATGTTGGAAAGAATATATGCCGCTGCTGAGGATCGAACCCATGACATCCCATGATTAAGATTAGGAGTCTGATGCGCTACCAACTGCAATATGACGGCGGCGTATTTAAAATGCAAAACAGAAGTGCATTTTGAGGCTCCATTCTATAACCGCCATGGAGACGATGCTTCACATTTCAGGCAAATGAATACCAACCCAAACAAAGACCAGGCAGCTATATTTGATGAAGTCAAGTCCAATGTCTATAGATCTACTTGATTTTGGCCTGGCACGTTCTCCAGTGACTTCTAAAGAAACTCGGCTAGAGCTAGAATCAAGTACACCCTATGTAGTAAATTGTCAATCAGCATCAGTCGTCATGGAGATATTTCTGTAAACTGCTCTTGGATTCAGTTTTACTCGAGGGTGTTATATACACTCTTGGGAGAGTATACATACTTTTCATCTTTAAACCTTTTATCTTGTGACTTTGGACAACGTCCGGTGATGAATTCAGGTGTTTCTTCTCTAATCTTTAATGTTTATTTACATCAGGATCTGATTATCGAGTGACTTTCTCTGCCCCCAACTTTTTGTTGTGTATATCAATGATCTACCTCTACACCTGTACAACATAGTTACTACTGACATGTTTGCTGATGACACTTCAACTTGGTAGATAATCGCAGAAGCCTCCAAAGTACTCTTAAATCTGTCCAAGAATGTGTGAACTTAATACAATTTACCCAATACAGAAAAGACAAAGACTTTTATCGCATACATATTACCACACTTGGATTATTGGAGTATCATATGGGGAAATAACAATAAAGATCTTCATTATGACATCAATAAGTTTTAAAAACGTGCAGCTCCCATTATTTTGGATCAATCATTAGATATCCCATCAGAATCATTATTCTAAACTCTAGGATGTATGAAATTCAATGACTGTGTGCATTACAAAAAACATGCAGCTCCCATTATTTTGGATCAATCATTAGATATCCCATCAGAATCATTATTCTAAACTCTAGGATGTATGAAATTCAATGACTGTGTGCATTACAAAAAACCTATTCTAATGTTCATAGCTACATCTTGCTCCTGATTATATTTATCAGGAACTCTGAGAAACATAACCTGCATTTAATGATCAACTATTTCTGCCTAAACCTAATTAAAAACAAGTTTGCAAATGAAATGAATATTCTAGACAAAAGATTTTGAACACAATACCTCTGTCAGTGAGAAATTCAGCCAGTATTAAACAGTTTAAATTTGGCTATTTATGGTAGAAGTTTCCAGCTGTTGTATTCTAAATTCATCCCTGTGGAAATAAAGAATCTATTCAAACTTAAAGAATAAGAGTTAACTTTTTAATAGCTTTTATCTTTTCCGGATCTTGAGTATTCTCATTTTATTATGCTATGAGCCTTTGTCTGTTTGAATGCTTTATATTCTTTAGCCTAAAATTGTCTCTATGTTATATTTATGATTTTCGGAATTTTGACATTGAGAAATGACCTTGACCTTGAGAAATGACCTTGAGGAGATGCGCATTTGTGAGATGTATCATCATGCCAAATATGGGCATTGTATCTTGAATAAGGTGGTAGTACTTTGCAATGTTAAGTTTTTTGGCTAAGTTTTGTAGACAGACTGAAAGACGGACTGATGGACAGACAGATGGACAACAGTAAAACAATATGCCCCGATCTTTTGATGTGGGGGCATAAAAATATCATCTAATAAATTTTTTAACCTTTCAGATTTTCGACAAGAGAAAGGGCAAATCTAGATTGTGGCCGTACTTAAATGATAAAGTAGGGAAATATTGTTTGGTAATTCAAACGTAGAAACCTGTTGAAAATATGATGCGACAAATTCCAACTGATTTACATTGTTCCACTCGATTTGTGCAAAATTGAGAAAAGTTCCACAAATCCTCACTAGACGTCAACTCCGGAAACTTCGGCGTCAGCTCCTTTGATCACCTGCTCTACCCTCAAAGTAAAATAAGATTACCGGATTATCACATATAATTAATATATGATTGCCAAAAAGTGTTAAATTTGATTTAGACTTAGTATTAAATTTAATTTTTGGAATATACCGAGACAAAGTAAATTTACATTAATCTTTTTCTAATTTCTCTTTGCTTTCTGGCTTGTTGCATCCCAAGATACTAAATAATATCCATTTAAACAAGGATAGTTTGGTAGAATAACATCCCTTCTTTTAGATGATTTACTGAAAATGAACACTTCTCAACCCAGTCAAATTGCTTAGTCATAGGGTATGGTATAAGCTGGTCATCTTATAATGAGTGTTATAATGCAACATTTCAGGAACTTAACTGCCTGTCTTCTGATGAGATGGTACATGGCATTAAATTTTGAAATTTTTGATCACCTTTCAGGAAATTTGTGATTCTAAAAAACGCCTGAGGGTCTGTTAGAGTTTTTACTGTATATTGACTTGTATCATTTTGTAATCCTTGTAAATAGTTGATGTAAGAGGCCCAGATGGAAGATTGGGCAACCAAATGTGTAACCTCTGTGATATGAAATATGTGTTAAAAGATATGTTGTCATCCATTTTTAAGAGTAAATAATTAAGGTTAAATGAAAACAAACCTTCAAAACTTCAACATGTGGTTAATCTTTGTATTAAGTTTCAATGATATTGAAGCTAAACTGAAGGAGGAGTTTGCGACACAAAATTGGTAGTATTTTACAGACAGACAGACTGACACTCGCACAGACAGGCAGATTCCAGTATACCCTCTGAAAACTTTCGTTTTGCTGGGTGTATATAGTCAAACCTGTCATATGCAGCAAGCCAAGGGACAGATTAAAACTGGCCAAATACAACAGTTGGCTGCCTAACACAGATCAGTTCAATTCAGTCAACATAGAGTAGCCGTGATACAAGTACATGTCTCCTTTTCAGAATGGCCACATAAAATGTACAATATACATACAAAAAAAGAAAAAGTTTTTTAATAACACATTCCCACTCTACAAAAATTTTAGCCTGGTCCAAATTGAAAGGAGTTGCAGACGACAATTTAAAGCTTACGGAATTTTGATTTTCTTTTCGGTAGAAAACATTGTGGAAAATGAAGAGATTGCTTGTAAAAAGCAATTTCTTCATTTTCCACAATGTTTTCTGAAGTGATTTTTCTTGGGGGGCATCTAAAAGCTTCATTAAGTGGGAATGGGTTAACAAAAATAGTACACTCTAAATACACCAATATTTATGTATTCTGAACAAAGTATTTTCATTTTTTTTTAATTTGTCCAAACCAAGAAGCAACGATCAACCCTCAGAACAAATACGTGTTCTTCTAGTGTTAAACATATTATGCTCGGTGTACGGTAATTCGTTTCAAGATGAAATGATCAAGAACAATGTTTCATTGAATTAATTTCCACAAAAGTTCGAAGAAAAATATATCTTAGATATTTCTTTACAACCATATGTTTCCTAAATACCGGTATATATTGTCTATGAACTACTTAATGAACACAGAAAGAATATTCCAATCGAGCCCTGTACCCATTTCCAAACAATCCCACTATTCTACGCCCCTCCTAAAAACATTGGCAAACACTGTAGAAAATGAAGACAAAGTAATTTCTTCATTATCCTTAATATTTCTACCCCGTAAGACAAAGATTTTAAGTTTTCATCACATAAAAATTCCCGTCTGCGACTTATTTGAATTAGGATTCGCCTAGAATTTTGCTGTGGGGTAAAATTACTCATCTTCTCAAGTTACAAACTGAAAACGTAATAAGACTTTATATTAAATCCATCAAATTTGACTAATTATAATCAACATAACTCGGCACTTGTTATCTAATTGCATTCAACAAACATACGTTGAAAGAGAACACCTTTAAGTGGCGTTTTCATGTTTATCTCATGTGTTGAAAAAGTTTATGCACAAGATTAGCCAGACACGTTATTGATTTTTTTACACAACATCTGTCAGCAGTTAGTCAGGTCGTGTGACCTTTTAAGGGCATACACATAAAGTGCAAATTGGACAATAAAAGGTGGCCGCTGGCCACATATGACAGATTACTGCTATTCACAGCTATTCTAAAGAGCAAATTGCACAGGCAGACCTGGGATGGCCGTTATACACAGATTGGCCGCTATACTCAGGTGACCGCTAACACAGTTTTGACTGTAAGAGTAAGACTTTTTCCGTTAAGGTTCTACTTCCAGTCATCAATGCATCCATGGCGATTAACATTGAGAATGATTAGAGAGTATCCATAGTCTTATTTTTTACGGGTTTTTCTCTTTAGCAATTAGACTCTGAAATATGGACTCTTTGTAGAAAAAAATGAAGCAGAACAACGTTAAAACAAACTTAAAAAAGAAATGTTTTTTCATAAAAATAAAACTCATCAGTGAGAAGTTAGATTAAACTATATATTGTGTTGTCAATAGTAATGGTGTTTCGTAACATTCACAAGGACATAATTTTTACTTTTCTTTCATTACTTTGGGGGAAAAAACCATGATGTCATTTCGGTTGGACATTGTTAGCCATTCAGTACACACTCTGACATTCCCGTAAACTTTTGGAACAGACTCGTTTGATTCGTAGAATTGAACGAGGAGTACTGGTTTGTTGTTAGGGTATCCTCCAGTGAAGGTAGTAAACCAATTCTTTTTGCAATAAAAAGTAACTAATAAAGAAGTTTAAAAATAAGTTGCAACAAAGGACAAATTAATCAGAAGGCATCTTATGAAGAGATATACTCACTCACTCTAACTCTCTCCCCTCTCTTTCTCTCCCTTTCTATCTTTCTATCCATCTTCATCTCTCTCTAAATCTATATTTCTTTTATCCCTTTTTTTACTCTCTTTTTAATTTCCTGCTTCTTCTCATCACATTCTCCTTCTCTCTTTCCATGGTCTCTGTGTGTGTGCCTACCCCTCTCTCCCTGTCTCTCTTGTTTAAAGAGAGGATTAGAAAGAGTACAAAATTATTGAGAGATGCGACAATATATAGAGCAAACTAGATAGAAAGGGGCTCAAGAAAAGAAAAGGAGACATAAAGGCAAAATGTAACATGGTAAGATTTAAGAGGCACAGAGCGGGGGAGTAATTTTGTATTTCAAAGAGCAAAAAGATCTCACAAGGCTATGAGAATACATATACGCTACATCAGATGATTCTTGCAATGGTGGTTCCCATAAATTATTTTATTTGATGGTAATAATCCTTCCAAATAAACAAATAGAAAACTGATACTCAAAGAGAAAGTTCTATGCTTTCAAACTTTGGTAAAAGCTCAATGAAGAGTGAAGACGTTAATATTTTATCAGTTCAGACTGAATGATACAGATCTTTGCCAATATTTTGACTTCATATATCATATAATTGTAAAATGAACAATATTTTCTCTGCCTACATAAAGAATTTATTGTAAATTATGCTACCAATAAACAGATGATTTATATGAATGAAGGCATTATAGCGGCTCTTGAAAAGATTATGAAAGAAAAGTTTTTGCGTTCAATTTTCAAATTTCTAGCTGTAATGCTTTTGGATAATTGCAAGAAGGTGATTAAGCCGACTTTGTAATGATTATGACTGCTCATAACTCTTAAAAAGGAAGCAAAATTTTCATTGCTAAGAGACGCCAAATAAGTTGGCAAGTGTAAACCAAATAGAACCAGAATTCATCTGCTAATACATTATCTGTCTATTGCACAAGAAATTGCCTTATTTGTATTTCTATTTGTAATAAGCAATTTCTTCATAATCCACAATGTTTTCTACCAAGAAAGTTGAAAACATCCAAAATTCAATAAACTATAAATTGTCGCCTGCAACTTCTTTGAATTTGGACCAGTCTAACATTTTGCTATGTGTTAATGGGTAAAATTGCTAGGTAGACCCCTCAATGAGATTCTGAAAAAATCATGCTAGCTAGATTAGCACCACTCACATGAAGGAAAAAATAATTTCAATGAATGGTACTGAATTAAGGTTGATCATCAATAATTCAGAAAATAAACATGTGCACACATTCTGATCCTAACAGACGATGTCATACGTTGTATAAGTTCTAAAACCGGGTTAGAACCGTGTAAGGCAATCAGTCTCAAGTGCCGGAAGTCTAGTGTAAGGAATAAACAATACTTTGATACGTACCTGTCTGCCGTCTGTCAGCACATGAAAAAAGAATAGAGACAAAATATTACATGTAAATGTTTTCTTTTGTTGAAGATATCAGAGAAGGATGTTTCAATCTTTAACTATTGTAAAATGTAAAAAAAACAAACAATAGTCTCACCGGCCGCCATTTTGCTGTGACAGATCCCGCCAAATGACGTAATATTGCAAATTTTCATGGATTGTAAATTACGCATGCACCGTCTGTGATTGAGCCCTTATTTACCAGCCATTTAAGTTTTTAAAAAAGTAGTTCCCTGTAAATCAACAAGGTCAAATAAATAGTTCAGGATTTTTAATGCATAATTTCGGATGTATTAAGTGAAATTTCACAAATCTGCATTCTTGGACATTTGTCTTTATTGATGGATCCATAGATTTCTGTAAATGGGTTTCAAACTTACCAATGAAATATTTAGGCTACAGAGAGAGGTGGTCCAAACGACCCATTCTTTTCATGTCTTGAGCTCGGCTGCATCGGTTGCGATAGTTTCAAATACTAGACATGGTGATTTGTTGACAAAAGTTCCATGGATACAAAAGCTCCGTGGTATAAAATCGCTTTAATGTCACGTTTTAACTTTTTATTTGCTTGTTTGTTATTTTAGAATCACTCTGTCTTCGTTGATTAGACGCACTTCAAAGTATATGTAGGGTGTAACTATTTTTCCGATTTCGTGAGTGGTGGGAAGGGCGAAAACTGCTTAAAACTAGACCACCGAAATCGATTGACTACCTCACAACAACTTACTGGACACAGAAAAGGCATTTTATGACTGGAACAAAGCCTTTTTTCTCCGTTTTTTTTTTTTTTTTTTTTTTTTTTTAACAAGGAGCCCGGCATAAATTTAAATCGTAAGAAGACTGTAACCCAAAAAGTATGCACATCTTTGCCGCAACTTGATTCTTAGTGCACACGTGATCTTTGACTAAGAAAAATCCATGTCTTTGATGAAAAGGAAAATGACATTACAAGATTTTTCAGGAAAAGGGGACCGAAAAAAAAATAATGGAACATGACTAAGTCCAAATTTTGCACATCTTTGCTTGATACTGACTGCGTGTGTGAATTTTGATTTGGATCAAAGTCGGGTAGTTTAGGAGAAATAGGAAGAAAAGAAAAGCTAGACTGATCGATCGACGGGCCAATCAAACGACGAGACACCTACCTACAGACTTAAAACAACGGGGAGAGTTTAGTTTAAACCTTTCCTGTTCAGTCCTTGAATTTTATATCATGTTTTTATACTTGAGAAAACATTGTTGAAATAGAAGAAATCGCTTTTCACAGGCAAAATCGACTTTAAATTGTCGTCTGCAAAACCTATGAAATTGATCATATCTAAAATTTTGCCATACAGTAAAGGATTAAGGCATCCGTTTTCTATTTTGCACATTTTTTTAAAGTTCCATGGTGTCGATGACATAATTCAAAATGTAACTCCTTCCCGGGTAATCATGTAAAAAACATATATGTATGCCCATTAACATAGAGTGAGTATTCAAAAAAGGGAAACATAGTAAAAATAAATATGTACTGAGAAAGCAGAAGTATTTTTTTTCTTATTTCATAATGTCCGGTTCTCTGCCTGGTACTTATTAAATTTTCTCTTATATTTGAACTACGTTTAATGTTACATAATAGTGTAGTAAGTATCTGCATTTTCTGACCCTGAACACTATTTTGTCATTTTGTGTGTATTTCCATTTATTTATCGTTGCTACCGTAGCGCATGCCCACATGAGCAACGCCCCGAAAAGATGGTTACTTGTTACGGGGGTAGTGTAAGGATACAGGACGAAACTACTGAGAGCTCCGCCTGGTTCTTTAACATACTCGATGTAAAGCACCGTCACACGGGGCTCGTCCGTCATCTTTTACTGTTTTATACACCAATATCAAAGATTGAGACAATTCCATCAACTATATATTGTCATCTGCAACTTTCTCCAGTTTGAGACGGTTTGAAATTTTAAAAGTCGGTCAACTAATCCATGATATATGGAAATATGTCTTCTTTGAATTTCAGCATGCTATGGTCAGTTGCAATTATTCATCAACATTGAAATTACTAAACCTTAACTGAAAAATCAAGGGACTAGATGCATCGTAATGCATATTTGTAGTACTGAAATACCGTGATTAGAGCCAATGCTTATCTCGTTACATATTCTAATTTGTATAGATGTACGTTCAGTAATGTTGGAAAATCAAAGTTCTGAAAGTACTGTTGGAGAGCAAATTTGATTATAATGGTTTCCAGCTGTCTAAAGAATTTGTTCGAAGTAGAGTATTGATCACTTCTTTTTCCTTTGATTATTTAGGCCCTACAGCGTTGTCTTAGATTTTGATAAGTTTCTCTAACCAGAAAAATCTTTGCCTTGTAGGGTAGAAACATTTTGGACATCTAATAAATTTCTTCGTTGACCACTAGGTTTTCAAAAACTTTTTAAAAAGCTGGATTGAGTGGAAATGGGTTAAATGGAAATACAGATGCTTGTACTTAATTTGACATGCTTACTTTCAAGTTACTTAACCTTTCAATCAAACCCGACATTGTAACAAATATGATTTTTAGCTTATAGCGTAACCCATTCCCACGCAATGACACTCTTCGATGCCCCTCCAGAAAAAAAGGGGAACAAATGTTAAAAGTGAAGCAATATCTTCATTTTTCACGGTGTTTTTTACCAAGAAAGTTTGAAAATAAACTTTAAATTGTCATCTTTGAATTGTAAATGAATATATAGATTAAGCCTCCAGTGGCAGTTTGCACTCGTTGAACTCTGAGAAGACCTCAAATTTTGTCTGTTAACTTTAGCTAACAAAGCTGGCGCTCGTGCTGAGTAACGCCAAATTGATTACAGCGCCAATATTTCCAGTTTGATGTTGTGATTAGGCATGAACAACTAATGAAAGATAATTGTATAAAGATAATATCTGAACTTACGAAACACTAATATTTGAAGAAATGAGACGTAAATGTACTACTAAACAATACGGTATTTGGTGTGATAAACTGTTATCAACTTTTCAGACTTACTCTTTCCATAAGAACTTTTATTAGAAGCACTTGCACTGGACAGAAATTTTCCCTTGCGCTTTCATCTTTTCTTGGGGTATCAACCTCTTGATTTTCTAGAAAGCCATTAAATAGTAATGCAATCTCTGCAGTCACTTTTTTGAACTTCTTTTGAGAAGAATTCTATGTGAACTAATGTAGTTATTATTTTGGGATCATGCGAAATAATGCCGCGCGATTTGACTGCAAAATTGGTCTGTTAACGGTGGGCCGTTTCATTAATAACACCAGAAATCAAAGAACTGAGAGTACTGTAAGCTAGAAAAGCATGATTTTGTTAAGTAATCTTCTTTGCCAAAGGTTATCATACTTAATGGGATTTAGAAAACCTTGGATTTGTAGGGTGGAAAACAGTGTGAACAATGAAGAAATTGCTTTTTACAAGCAATTTCTTCATTGTCCAAACTATTTTCAAAAGCTATTTTATTGAGAAATATCAAAAAACGAATGGGATGGATTGGGTTAATGGCATACGTTTGAAGGAGTTGTCCACAATTTGAATAAAGTTAATTCATGAGGCCACAAAAAGGAGTTGCTGAGCTTGTAATATTCCTGAAATAAGAATTACTTCTTATGGTGAAGGCATTCAGTGGATTTAGTGGTTAAGCCTCCAGTGACAGTTTGCACTTGTTGGGCTTTGAGACGATGTCATAATTTTGTCTGTTAACTTAAGCTATCAAAACTGACGCTTTGCTAGCTAAAAAGCAAGATTTCTGAAGTATTGCACAGTGTGTAAGCATTAAGGTCTTATTGTTTTTCTCAATTAATGTACAATTCATTTCATGATAGAAAAGAAAGTGAGAGGTATTTCTTTCTACTTAAAGCCATATCTTCCGTCAAATGAACAACATTATAAAAAAATATTCAGGACTAAAAGCATAAATAAATATGACGAAAGAAATTATTAGGTCAAAATAATTCTACACGGTAAGACTACAATTCATTGAAGCAGTTTCGATGTTTTTAATTGTGACCCATCACAATTTTTTTCACATAAATTTATGACTTCAGTGATGACGTTTTAACGTTGGCTGGTTATTTAAACAAGTAGCTCGGTCACGGAGATGAACGAAATCGCAGTACTGGTCAGAATAGCAGACTCCGAACTGATCTTGAACGGAACACACATTGATCTTAGTTATAAATAATACAGAATGAAAATATGTAACACAACGCTATTTATTATTAAAAACTTTGGTTGTCCCAAATGTTCATGATAGTAATCATAAAGAATTAAAGGATTTGGTGAAAGGCATTGAGAAATTTGAAACTTTGAAGGGAATTTAAGACAAAAAATTAAGTTGGTAGCTCATTACGCTAGTAGGGGCCCGGTGAGTGATTAATTGAAACATTATATGGATGAAAATCCCACATTCGACTGGAACAGGATCAAATTTAACTTAAATCTAGCTTTTTTGGAATCAACACATTAAAGTCTGCTCAGAAAGGCTTTTAGCTCTGCGAGAGGATGCTTTTGAGGGTCAGACAAATGATGCCATTCAAAAACAGTTAGTAGGGTATTTCATAGATGGCCTGTATCGTGATAGCGTTAAATCGAAAGTCATGCGGGATAATCCTGGTTCCTTTAACATAGAAGTTGCTTCTCGTGAACAAAATCTACAGAAACGCTTTCAATTAAGATTAGGACAAACTAAAATTGAATCTGGTTCCTCTAAAAGTCAAAATGATAAAACGATGGAAGTTGACCACGCAAGCAACAATGGGGAGTTTCGTTATTGCAAAGAACGTGGGCATCATATTAAAGATTGTCGAAAAAGACAAAGACATCCATTGGGCATTGATGAGACTAAAAAGCCTCAAATACATCGCATTGACAAAATTGTCTGTTACTGTTGTGCAAATGAGTGTGCAAAGTACAATAGTACGCCTAACCTTCTTGAATGTAGATTCGAGTAGGTATAGCAAACAACACAAACCCATTATACATGTTAATTCTATCACAAATACTCTTTGGATTAGGTTTAAAAAACAAAATACAGAGCTCTTTTTTAGACTATGGAGCAGAAGTTTCACTTATTAGTCACCGCGTCTATGATTTCTTTAACGTAAAACCAAAACTTATCAAACATAACCTGAACTTGGCAACTGCTGGAAACACACCACCTCATTAAGGTGGCCTAAAAAATGAGCCATAAGTTCTCTGTTATTCGAAATCTTAACCAAAATGTTATAATGGGGTAAGATTAGTTGAAATCAAGCGGACTTCGTCAGTACCATGACCTCTCTTGTATGCCTGTTCATCCGGCCTACATGCTCTTGGTAGATGATAACCATGTTGCGTCAATTGGCCGAAATAAATCTTATGTCAAACTTCATCCACAAAGAGCTCACATTTTTAGTGTGAGGTACGTGAGCTCTCTATTTCTTGACCGAGAAAGAATATGAAATTTCTCCAATCGATAATCGGTCAGCTGTAAATGGGCCAGGCTTACTTATAACTAGTTGCCAAGCTTTCAACAAACAACATCATACTTCTCCTATGAATCAATCTACCAATAATACCTTATCCATAAAAAGGTGCACGCCTACAGCCCGTATCAGTCCAATTAGGGTTTCAGAAATTACTTCAGATACCCTTTATTACTGACACTAATGAGTTTAACAAGAACATAGGTTACAGGTAATTAGGTTCCTAGATAAATCTCGTGACTTGTTTGACAATACAGAAACTGAACATAGTCACACTGATACAATGCGAACGGAAATTTATACTCACTGTCATTTACCTATAAAACTTAAGCCATACAGTGCTCAATCAAATAAAAGAAAAATAATTGATAAGGCAGTGAACGGAATGTTCAAAAAGGGGCATAATACGCACAAAATGCATCTGGAGTTACCCCCCTTGATAGTATAGGTTCCTTTTTTTATAGTGATCATGTTGATTGATTGAATAGGGTTTAACGCCGCTTTTAACGGTATTTCAGTCATATCGCGGAGGCTGGAGCACCTAACAATGGATTCCTGGTATTTCACACACCAGTACTACCACTACATCCTTTCCTAGCCTCCAGCTTCTATCCCATATAGATTTACGATTATCCACCCATTGGTGAGAGTCAAATGTCGGAAAGAATTTGTGCCGCAGCTAGGGATCGAACCATTGACATCCAATAATTGAAGATTAGGATGATAGTTACCATTTGTGTGTGTCAAGTTTCAAGTGAATGCTTTAGTAAAACCAGAGATATCATAAATTTTCAAAGTTTTCGCACAACGCCGACGACGAGAACAACAACGACGAAAAAGACGACCACATGGAGGCTATCGCAATATCTCGGGTTTTCTCCGAAAACAATTGAATGGGGTTTTACGCCGGTTTTAATCAGTATTTTAGTTATATCGCGCCGGCTGAAGCACCTAACAATGGATTCCTTGCATTTCTCACACCAGTACTACCACTACATCCTTTCCTAGCCTCCAGCTGCTATCCCTCTTAGGTTTACGATTATCCACCCATTGGTGAGAGACAAGTGTCGGAAAGAATATGTGCCGCCGCCGGGGATCGAACCCATGACCCATTATTGAAAATTAGGAATCCGACGCACTACCGACTACGCTATGACGGCGGCTTTCTCCGAAAACAGCCGAGCTAAAAACTGCACTTAACGTTTCTGTGTTGATTTCAGAAAACTTAACAAGATAACAAAATTGAACTCCTACCCGGTCCCGGAACTGGCAAGTACTTATGAATGACCGAGATTAGGAAAAGACAGCCTTCACCTGCCATAGAGGGTTGTTTTACTTTAACGCCAAGCCTTTTGGACTCACTAATTCTATATATATCTTCCAAGAATTAATGAATCGTGTCCTTGAAGGTCTGGCCGACTTTTCTGTAGCTTATTTGCATGACATACTTAAATACTCCGAGACCTTGACTGATCCATTACAGCACATTCGAAAGATCTTTGACCGGTTACGTGGACACAATCTCCGTCTTAAGTTAATTTTTTTAGCTTTTTGAACAAAAACAAAGAATCTAATTACCTATATTTTGTTATATATGAAAATGGCATTCAACAAATTTAATGTAATCAAATCTTTACTCCCACCTTCAAATGTTAAAGAGGTCAGAAGCTTTATTGGTATGACGAGCTACTATAGACGGTTTATTCCTAAATTTTCTTAGATAGATGAACCAATTATGGCCCTAACAAGAAAATATGCTAAGTTCAAATTGAGTTCCGAATGTCAATTAGCATATGATAAGATGAAAATGTCTTAATTTAATTACCTCTTTTTTTCCCTTGCCCACAATTATCGTACACCCTGTACACAAATGCTA
Source organism: Fragum fragum (assembly GCA_946902895.1). Taxonomy (NCBI): domain Eukaryota; kingdom Metazoa; phylum Mollusca; class Bivalvia; order Cardiida; family Cardiidae; genus Fragum; species Fragum fragum. The sequence goes on along the minus strand of OX336376.1, from coordinate 48,835,065 downwards.
GCGACAATTGCATTGGATCTTGTTTGACACAAACAACTAAGGAATGTCAAAAAGTTCTAATTGATCTCTTTCCCGTAGGTTATCAGATACACAAACTGGATGGTCTGTCATTGGAAAAGAATAATCAGTATTTTCTATAGTTTCCAGAAACCGGATCATTTCCTACATAATGCAAGGTTCATCATAAAGTGTGATTATCGCCTATCCAGAATAAAAAATATCTCTCTGGTCATTTACCATATCTTCTTATATTTGTACGATCCCCGACATCGGCACTCATCCTTTCCGACTATTTGTCTCTCACCAATGGGTCGATAACCGTAGACCTCTGTGGGATGGCAGCTGGAGGCTAGAAAAGGATGTAATGGTAGCACTGGTGTGAGAAATACCAGGATTCCATTGGTAAGTGCTCCAGCCGCCGCGATATAACTGAAAATTTGTTGAAAGCGGCGTTAAACCCCAATCAAACAAACAAATATCTTATATTTGTAAAATAAATTATTTACCTGGGTCGGTTAACTCGGTCGCCGATCTCTTATCACGAGTACCTTATGAGACCATACACCAGCAAGAACCATAACTTGACCCTGACATTAGTATTAGACCTATGATAACAGTGCATTGAACTTCAATCGATTTTCTCCCAAGGAATGTGTACGATGTCGACCTAAATTAAATGAAAAGGTCACTAAGCCAAGGTTGAGTTCGTGTACTAATATGGTTGAAGAACAAGAGAAAGATGAATCGTTGTTAGAAATAAAGTTATTACACTTAAAGTATGTGACTCTGATTACTATAAAAATCAAAACAGAAAATTAAGAGTGGATGTTAAGTGGCAATCTTATCATCGTATAATCGAAAAAACAACCTTATTATCGTTTAATCGAAAAAACATCTCCAAAAACCAATTAAATGTTTCAACAGTAAAAGTTCATGCCCAGCATCTCAGGTTAGTTGATGTCCCCTTATTATGTTGTGCACCTGTGGAAACTTCAAGCTCTGAATCTGACTCAAAGGAGGGGCGATGCCATAAAAGGCAAGGACATTTAAACAGATGTAGGCGAATAAGAAGTAACATCAGTAGTTCAGAGGATGATATATCTCAGGCCAAATTATTTTGTAATGTGTTTTATTATTCAGATTTATTTATAATGTGCAGTAATGAGATAATGTTATTTTTTTTTAAAACAAATGAAGTATCGATATCTAGAGCAAGTGGCTACTTTCTATTGTAATTGATTTTGATGCCTTTGGGCACTTTATGTCCATAGTGCACGAAGACATAAGACAAGCTGAAGCAGTCATTAGCTTCACCAAACAATAATACCGAGAATTTCAAGGCATTCAAAAATGTACTTTTGGTGTTACAAAAAGAAATTCAATATCCCTAACAATTGAAGTTAAGCATCGAAAAGTCAAGAAGGTTCGTTTGCATTTGACACAACATTTGTTTGGAACAGAGCGGATAGTTTTTACTCAGACGCGTAGAAATGTGCACTTGTTTGACAACCGCGGGTCCGATTCGGTAAATTAAAAACATTTACCAGGTCATACCTAATTTGAACAATAGATGTGTTATCCGTCCATATCTATTCAGTTGCCAGTCACCAAGCTTGTTGGGAATAATCACTAATTTGAAATTAATGATCTCAAAATTCTCATATAAAAAGTAAAAAAGAAACAGTAAACAAAATGCATTTAAATTCAGGGAAATACCTCCCACATCAACTGCAAGGACACCAGACGCTCTTCGGAAATTACACAATGACCGCCGCCCGTCGCTTGGACGATCTAGACCCGAGTGAGCTACAGTTGTTGGACGAACACAATTTCACTTCGTGTACTTTTCAGGTTATAAGTGACACCCTACAAGCGAGTAACGTTGTGCAAGAACATTTCAAATCGAGCATTTGACGCTGTGTTGTTATGTTTTATCTATTTTTGTACAAAATAAATAGTTACTGCTACATACATGTATATGTTTAGTGTCTATTCCATGTATGTTTAGTGTCTTAGTGTACCATTTCCATGAGAATATGTAATGTTTTTTCGATATTGGATCTTAAACGTAACTCGTTGTAGATCCCATAATTGGTTACGGCATGTGAAACAATAAGGGTTGTAGTTAAAATCAAAATACTTGATTATGTAATTCACTGGTCCAGATTTGAGGTCAATTACCAGTTGGTCCGGGTTTGAGGTCACTGACCAATTTATAACGAAACAATGTTCATGCAGCAAGCATTACCAGCCCAAATGATCAGCTATATTTGGGTCGAAATAAGAATAGCTCCTAAAAAACAACCGCCCACTGGTCAAAACAGCAGACTCCGAACTGATCTTGAACGGAACACACCCTGGCTTTAGTTAGGAATAATACAGAATAAAAATGTAAAACACAACGCGAGTTATTATCATCCATCCCATGATATTACAACAAAAACGCACCTGTGCATATAACAGTCAATGCCGAAGATTAGTGAACATTCCCGGGGAAGAATTGGATGCATTCGACTCAAATACGAGTTGAATTCGATAAGAAAAACAAAAATATTCTTTCCAGAGAATTTCACCCATACCCTCATTTGGCATAATGATATTACGAACGCTCTTTTAGTCACCAAATAAATGTTAGATTGTTTAAACTGTTGTTCCTTCCTCGGTGGGAAATTCTATTTCACAAAATTAGGCAGATATCCGTTTCTGCTTCAAAAATTTGGCCGGAATGAGACTCAAACTTGATAGGTATCTCATTTCTGCACACTCATTACTACAGACGCACACACTCGAGTACAACACACTTATACGGTATCCAAAATTTAAAAAGGACATTATCAAAATAGAAAACGTGCAAGGAGGGCAACTAAAATGGTTGAAATTTTAAATTCCTTTCATATTCGGATAGATTAAAGAACTAGGTCTACCATTTTGATCCTTGAGTTGACCAAACTAACAAACTAATTGTCTTTCGAATGAGACCTTAAATCGAGGCCCCTTGTGATAGTGCACTACAACGACGATAGTGACGAAACATAACAGAAAATGCTATTTAAGAAGTGTACATTTAATATATATTTGGGCATATTGTCTCTCCCGTCTGTCCGTTCGTATTTAAACAAAACTTGTTTGCCTTTACATATGAACCCAAACTCCAAAACTATTTAAGGTACAATCTTCATGTTAAGCATGAGGGCACATCTCATCACTTACGTAAGACATCGGCCAAAGTCATTTATCAAGGTCAATCTTAAAATGATATTGAAATACTTGTTGTTGCAATTTTGTTTGATGAAATTGGCTATTTTTTACTGATCTCAGTAAAAATGATTAATTATGAAGCCACGAAATATTCACCTCGGTACTCTTATTTACTTTGTAGGACGTTGCTAGTTAACGACATGTAAATTATCTAATGCATTGATTTGATTGGTCGATTCTTTTTCTTATATAAACTTTTCTTTTCCCGTCACAGTTTGAATCGTTCTACAGAGAGAAGTCGTCATTTTGATCTAAACAGTTGCCACTTTCTCTTTTCCCATAACATTTCTATACAACTAATCATGACATTGTGCGCTGATAAAATTATAATTAGGTGGTTAAAGATCTTAACGTGTTTCTTCTCCTTAAAATTGTGAACATGCTATGGTTGTATGTAGTTCTATAACAGGGCTTGTCACAAAGCAAATGCTAAAGCGTATCTGTTAATTTAATATGGGTTCTAACGGACGGTTCGGAGTAAGCAATCAAGTTTATTGTTCATAGGCTTTAATCGTCTGTAACGTCAATTTGTACAACACTCTGAAATATACAATATAAAACAACTGACAGTAAAATGGGTATTTTTATTTACATGTAGGTCCAGTCATGACTGCTCAAAAGATAATAGGAAGATTGTGGAAGAGGATTATCATATCAGTTACAGACATGCAATTCCTTCTCCTACAATCATCTATAGCAATACATAGGTAAACTTACAGTAAGAAGTATTGAACCCTTTTTTCCAATAATCAACACTATACTTTACTCTTTCCTCTATACAACACAATGAAATATTTCTCTTGTATCTACAATGATTTACAAAACATGCTTTACATGAAAATGTCTAATCTTAGAATACATTCAAAATAAGAAAACCTACCAATTTGAGGAACTAAGTGTTCACATCTCCAAACCGACATCTGAACTCTACGAGCATCCTGTGTCTGTCAGTGCTGAAAATATTAAGAGTAATAGTACAAGCTAGGATAAAGGTATGAAATGTTAATTGAGGCTTGCGTGCGCGGTCCGGACTAAATGGAGAGAAAATGGAATCAGACTCATTTCACCAATCAAGCGACAAGCAAATCGACCGAACAATTACAAAATCATCCCGATCTAAATCAAGGCTATAAACATTATGAGAAAGGGAAAACCAAATCCGAGATAACTTACATCATCTGAAATCCATTTCCAATTCATAATCAAACAAGCAGCCATATCCTTCTCAAACAAAGATATCTGACAGAGTGAAAAATCCATAAGTCGCACGACCAATTGGATGGAAATAATCAATGAACCATGACCATGTGTGGATAATTGATCTGCCTGGATGGTCAAGTCATACCAAAATGACCCTACTACAGTTCTATAAGGAATACTTGACTGGGTTACTGCCCCTAGATACACAGACAGCTGGCTACCAGTTTATTAAGGATACAATCCTTAATTTGGTTATTCTATCATGAAATTAATAATTAATAATAACATAAAAAATGCAAATCACAATATGTAAAGAGTGTCGTTACTTCAAAATCAATAAGGTAAAACGCCGTCATTAGAAAGTAGAATTTAAAAAAAATACATACTTTCTTTTCCGATATTTTTCACAGTTTGTATAAAATGATTCTATACGCGTGTAGACTGGTACCACTGTCGACTTTACGTTAATAAATAAAGCGGGCTTTATTAAAGTCGACGGCGGTACCGGTCTAATACGCGTGACGAGTTGGCAAATTTATACCATTTCAAAAGGATCGAAGAAAATCTTTTAAATAAAATATTTCTCTCGCTTTTTTGCCTTATATTTTGTCTGCATTAATACGTTTTCAAAGGTAGTCATGTACCATATAATCATTTATACCCGTTGGTATTTAGGGCTGGTTTCGGGGCTAGGATAGAAAATCGATAATGGGGCCGATTTGACGGCGGGCCGGTTTGACAGTAAAGCTTTGGAATACATGAGAATAAAGCATGTTTGATCCAAGCATATAAAATCCTGAATAAAATTGATATTACTTCCTCGAAAATCATAGTCATCGAAGACGCACACAACAAAAAACCCGCTGAATTTCTGTCAGTAATTAGAAAAAGGTTCGGAAGACTGATTTGTCTGACAGACGGAAGAAAAGACGGACAGACAAACTGATAGAGTGCAAAACCAAAGTTCCCTTCTGCTTAAGATAATAAAGAAGGTAAGAAATTAGGTTCGAAATTGTTTGGTTACGACCACCACTGCGGAGGAATATCTTTCTAAGTAGGCCTCACTTTCGAGATTCTTACTTGGATGGATTTAAGCGGAAGGACACGTAAACATAGAAAACGGAAAACCACATTTTCGAGAGTAATAAATTCGACTATAAAATTGACACTTCTAATTTTTAACATCAGATTTTTGGAAAGAGAAAAGGAAGTAGTACACCTCGGTTCGGATGAGTGAGACAGGGGCAACATCTGGAGCACAGGGTGGGGAAGACAGCAGTAAAGATGGCGAAGTCGACAACTCTTTTTATGAGTGCAACATTTGTTTAGATACAGCAAAAGATGCTGTTGTCAGTTACTGTGGTCACCTATTTTGGTACGGCTCGTAATGTTTTAATTTACTTATTTTTGGATTCCTGGTCACGTTCGCCCTTATTACATTACGCCCTAATTCCCGTTCGCCCCGGGTCTGTTCGCCCAAAGTCCGTTCGTCCCGGGTCTGTTCGCTATACATTTTATTTATATAGTAGACTATATATTGAAAGATTGAAAGAATATGTGGATATACCTAAAAGATCTGTGATACTTGCATTAAACTTCAAGCTAAGGAAGATTAGATGATACAGTTACATTCCTAAAAAATGAGAATGTTCAGATATTGTAGAATTATTCCCAATGATTTTGAATTACAACATGATAATCCCATATGGATCATAGCAATATTCAGGACCTTCTGTCCTTTGATTATTTGTGAGTTACCTTTGTTATCAAATTGACTAGGGTCCATCAGGGCCTTCGCTGGCCTGATTTTTCTTTTCGCCATCATTTTCGCCAAATTGAAAAATCTGGAGCCAAAGCTAACGTCAAGAAGCCAATTGAGAAGCCATTTTTTGCTGAGTTTCATGCCACTGAAATCCACTAAGCTAGGAGACTATTGACTGCAAAAAGCATGCAACATACAAAAACACACACAAAAAAACTTGATAACTAACTGTGTTATCTATCTGGTTCATTTGTATTCAATCAGACAAGCCATGATTTTTCAAGTAATTTCGGGATATTTCACTTAAAATTCATAACCCACCCGTGCACCCAACCCACCCACAGAGAATCTCAAACAATTTTTTTTTAATTCTGTTCTGAACCCTATCAATCATCGTATTGATCAAGTATATAAAGTGAAATGTAGATCAAATGACGTTAGTTTTTGTTGTAAATTTCCTTTCCTAAACTTTTCATCCAAAGTTGTGATTTTTTAAAACCAGTGATTTATTTTAAAGGAGATCAAAGTCATTGCATTTTTCTGTCAACCAGTTACCAACAAATATTTTTCTGTTGATGAAAAAACACAGCAGACGTCATAAAAATGTTGGGTCTTACCATTCTTCCCTATGGGTGTATAGGGTTGTGACTTACATCAAAGAAACTGACTAGACAGCATTTAGAGGGTTGCCTGCGTTGCACTATTTCCTCAGACTAGAATTTAGACTGGGATTTGTGCGCAAGAATCATTCATTGTATACTTTAGTCAATTTAGGAATTTTTTTTGTTGGACTTGATTTACTGTAAACTGAAGTAAGATTTTCCGATTCTGGATTGTTGAATTTAATTTATGTAACATCTATTCAATCATGGTCAGAAACTGTCACCTGTATCATAGGTCATAATATTGGATAAGTGTTTGTCACACTTTATTTATTGACTGACTCGCTTGTTTATTGAAATTTGACGCGATTATCACTGTTTTAACATCTGGACTACGATAATCTGCCTTGATTGCAGTCTGATACAAACTTTTGGTACACAGGAGGTATTTTATATGAAAATCAATATTGCTTCCTGGTTCCACGGACTTTTTTTAGCGCCAGTGTTTTTGCCAGATTCGATTTTTAATCGCCACTTAGTTTTAATTTTTGCATTTGGCGACAATTGTGAGTGCCAGCGAAGGCCCTGGACCACTTACCAGTTTCTATTAATGATAAGTCGTTGAATTTCATTACAAGGCGTCAGACTGGCCTAGACATATATATATCAGTCAATAAGATCTCTTGAAATGGTATTTGGTCCCTTCACCCTAACTCTAATACTTTTGTCCCGGGTCTGTTTGCCAAGGGTCCTTACACTACATTTGAATAAGATGTTGTTTGCTTACTATAAATGTTCCAATATGTCAGTGATATATTTGCCAAGGGGAGACAGTCAATTAGCATAGTTACCTTAAATGAATATGTCATATGTTTCGTCAAGTTTTGAGGGATTTTTAGCTCTACTGGCCGAAGGCTTCTAGAGCTATAGCGATGGCTTTTTCCCGTCCGGCGTCCGTCCGTCGTCCGTCCGTTAAACTTTTCCTTGTTTACGCGATAAAGTCCACAGTTTTATCGGATTCTCTTCAAACTTTCACAGAATGATTGTACCATCATAAGGATCGTTCCTTTCGAAATTGGGTCAGATCCGTCAAGAAACACGGGAAAAGGGGCCTAATTAAAACTTAATTAAAAAATCTTCGTTTACGATATAAAGTCCACATTTTTCATCGGATTCTCTTCAAATTTTCACAGAATGATTGTAGCATCATAAGGATTGTTCCTTTCAAAAATTGGTATGATCCGTCAAGAAACACGGGAAAAGGGGCCTTATGAAAATTTAATTAAAAATTCAATTAAAAATCCTCGTTTACACGATTAAGTCCACAGTTTTCATCGGATTCTCTTCAAATTTTCACAGAATGATTGTAGCATCATAAGGATCGTTCTTTTTGAAATTGGGTCAGATCCGTCAAGAAACACGGGAAAAGGGGCCTAATTAAAACTTAATTAAAAAATCTTCGTTTACGCCATAAAGTCCACAGTTTTCATTGGATTCTCTTCAAACTTTGTCAGAATGATTGTAGCATCATAAGGATTGTTCCTTTCGAAAATGGGTATGATCTGTCAAGAAACACGGGAAAAGGGGCCTTATGAAAATTTAATTAAAAATTCAATTAAAAATCCTCGTTTACACGATAAAGTCCACAGTTTTCATCGGATTCTCTTCAAATTTTCACAGAATGATTGTAGCATCATAAGGATTGTTCTTTTTGAAATTGGGTCAGATCCGTCAAGAAACACGGGAAAAGGGGCCTAATTAAAACTTAATTAAAAAATCTTCGTTTACGCCATAAAGTCCACAGTTTTCATCGGATTCTCTTCAAACTTTCACAGAATGATTGTAGCATCATAAGGATTGTTCCTTTCGAAAATGGGTATGATCTGTCAAGAAACACGGGAAAAGGGGCCTTATGAAAATTTAAAATTTCAATTAAAAATCCTCGTTTACGCGATAAAGTCCACAGTTGTCATCGGATTCTCTTCAAACTTTCTCAGAATGATTGTACCAACATAAGGATCGTTCCTTTCGAAAATGGGTATGATCCGTCAAGAAACACGGGAAAAAGGGCCGCATGAAAATTCATTAAAAATTCAATTAAAAATCCTCTTTACGCGATAGAGTCCACAGTTTTCATTGGATTCTCTTCAAACTTTGTCAGAATGATTGTACCAACATAAGGATCGTTCCTTTCGAAATTTGGCATGATCCGTCAAGAAACATGGGAAAAGGGGCCTTATGAAAATTTAATTAAAAAATCCTCATTTACGAGATAGAGTCAACAGTTTTCATCAGATTCTCTTCAAACTTTCACAGAATGATTGTACCAACATAAGGATCGTTCCTTTCAAAATTTGGTATGATCCGTCAAGAAACATTGGAAAAGGGGCCTTATGAAAATTTAATTAAAATTCCATTTAAAAACCTCTTTACGCGATAGAGTCCACAGTTTTCATTGGATTCTCTTCAAACTTTCACAGAATGATTGTACCAACATAAGGATCATTCCTTTCGAAATTGGATATGATCCGTCAAGAAACATTGGAAAAGGGGCCTTATGAAAATTCAATTAAAAACTCCATTAAAAATCCTTGTTACACGATAGAGTCTTCAGTTTTCATCGGATTCTCTTCAACTTTCTCAGAATGATTGTACAATCATAAGGATGGTTCCTTTCGAAAATGGGTCTGATATGTCATGAAACAGGGGAAAAGGGGCCGTATGAAAATTTAATTAAAAAATTCTTGTTAAAACTCTAGAGTCCACAGTTTTCATCAGATTGTATTTAAACTTTCACAGAATAATTGTACCATCATAAGGATTGTTCCTTTGGGAATTTGGTCAGATCCATCTTGAAACACGGGAAAAGGGGTCTTTTAATCGAAAAATATTTAAGAAATACTCTTTAACACTCTGGAGTCAATAGTTTTCATCGGATTCCCTTCAAACTTTCACAGAATGATTGTACTATCATAAGGATTATTCCTTTTGAAATTTGGTATTATCCTTCAAGAAACACAGGAAAAAGGGGCCTTACGAAATGTTTAATAAAAAATTCTCATTAATAATCTAGAGCCAACAATTTACAACGGATTCTCTTCAAACTTTCACAGAATGATTGTACCATCATAAGGATTGTACCTTTTGGAATCGGATATGATTCCTCAAGAAACATAGGAAAAGGGGCCTTATTAAAATTTAATTCAAAGATCTTTGTTAACACTCTAGAGTCCACAGTTTTCATCTGATTGACTTCAAACTTTCACAGAATGATTGTACCATCATAAGAATTGTTCCTTTCAAATTGGGTCTGATCCATTGAGGGGTTTGAACTGTCAAGAAGCACAGGAAAAGGGGCCTTATGAAAATTTCATTCATAAATCCTTGTTACAAAGTCCAGAGCTTTCATCAGATTGTATTTAAACTTTCACAGAATAATTGTACCATCATAATGATTGTTGATGTTTGCATTAGACCTGATCCGTCAAGTATCACAGGAAAAGGAGCATTATGAAATTTAATTTTAAAATCATTGTACCACAATAAAGTCAACTGTTTTCATCAGATTCTGTTAAAACGTTCACAGAATGATTATTCCATCATGAGGATTCTTCCTTTTCAAATTAGGCGTGATCTGTCTAGTATCATGGGAAAAGGGGCCTTTAGAGAATTTTATCTATAATCCTTGTAACCAAGTCCAGAGCTTTCATTGGATTTTATTCAAACCTTCACAGAATCATTGTACAATAATCATGATTGTTGAGGCTGACATGAGACCTGATCCTTCAAGTCTCACAGGAAAAGGAGCCTTATGAAAATTTTATTTTAAAAATTTGACACCAAGATAAAGTCTGCAGTTTTCATCAGATTCTGTTCAAACTTTCACAGAATGTTTGTACCATCATAAGGATTGTTTCTTTCCAAATTGGGCCTGATCTGTCTAGTATCATAGGAAAAGGGGCTGTATGAAAAATTATTACCAAATCCTCATAAACACAACAATGCCCTCAGTCTTTATCAGAATCTCTTCAAACTTTAATAGAATGATTGTACCATCATTTGGATTGTTCCTTTGTAAATTAGGTCTGATTGGTTAAGTGACACAAGAAAAGGGACCTAATAAAAATTTTATTACAAAACATCATTATTACAATAAAGTCCTCAGTCTTTATCATTTTCTTCAAACTATCATCAGAATTGTTCCTTTGTACATTGGGTCTGATTTGTTAAGTTTCACGGAAAAAGGGGCCTTATGAAAATTTAGTTACAAAAATTCTTGACACAATTCAGTCCACTGTTTTCATTGATTCTCTTTAACTTTTAAAGAATGATTCTACCTTCATTAGAATTTTTCCTTTTGAAATTTGGTTTGTTCTGTAAAGTATCATGAGAAAAGGGGCCCTATCAATATTTCACTATAAACTCATAAACACAATAAATTCCAAAGATTAAACAGATTGATTGTACCATCATTCCAATTGTTGATGTTGACAGTAGATCTGACTATAGCAAGGGTCACATAAAAAGGGGCCTTATGAAAAACTCTCTTAAATATTCTGGTTAACACAATGATGTCTCCTGATTTCACCGGATTCACTTCAAAATTTCACAGAATGATTGTACAAATACTTAGATGGTTCTTTTCAGAACTGGGTACAATCCATCAAGTATCATGTAAAAAGGGGACATATGATTTTTTTTTTTTAAATATTCTAGTAAACATAATGAATTCCCAATATTTCACCGGATTCACTTATAACTTTCATAGAATGATAAAACCAACAGTAAAATATCACAGGGAAAAGGGGCCTTATGAAAACTTGAATTTAATATCTTTGTTACCACAATAAAGTCAACAGTTTTATTGGATTCTCTTCAAAGATGCATGGAATAATTGTGGCATTCGAAACACAGGAAAAGGGGCCTTACAGATTATCATTCAAACCATTCTTGTGTATGTGATGAAGATCACAATCATAATCAAGTTGTCTTTTAAATTTCACAGGACAATTGTCGGGTTGTAAGGAAAGTTCCTTTTGGAATGAAATTGATCCATCAGAAAACACAGGAAAAGGGGCCTTATTGATTTTCATTCTAAACAATCCTGTTTATGTGATTAAGTCCACAATTATTGTCAGATTCTGATGAAATATTCACAGAATGGTAACTTTCTTTTGGAAATGGAGTGGATCCGTCATGAAACATGGGAAAAGGGCCTTGAGGATTGTTGTTTAAAATGATAAAGGGGATAAGGCCCCCTTTTTTTTCTTTATGCATTCTTCTTTGAGCAATTAACTTCCTTAAATATCAGATTTCTTTAACGGAAAACTTGATAACCAGTAGAGCGTCTCAGGCCCTCATGGGCCTCTTGTTAAAGGAAAGATACCAACACGAAATTATCACATGACACAGAGGAAATTTGATCGAAAGATAAAAAATTCTAAAGGGCAAGGATCAACACTAAATATCAGACAGAACTTTTTCAGTCAAATTATCAACACATGGAATAGACTACCAGACAGTATAGTAGCCAATGAAAGCTTAACCCTTTCCTGTTTTTTTCAAAATTTAAACCTGTCCAATTTCAAAGCATTTACAGATGAAAATTCAAAGTAGATTCAATTTGGAAAATAACCACTCAATTGGGTAGAAAATGTTGTAGAAAAAGAGGAAATTGCTTGTAACAAGCAATTTCTTCTTTTTCTACAATAATTTCTCAATTATAAGATCACAGGGTCGTAAAAAGCTGGGATTGAACAGGGGAGGGTTAAATGGATTAAAGAATGCCCTGGATTTATACATACAAGAAGTTCACAGGGTTTCATTGACTAAGGTCACTTAACCCCGTAGGCCACACTTAGGGTGTGGCTCAAGGTATAATGGTACTTGTGACTAGCTATGTCTCTTTTTGCAATGGCAGATCTGTCTGAAATTTGGTCTTCTGGTAATAGATTAAGCAGCAAAGATAGATCATTCCCCTCAACCTTACTAAACCCGAAAAAAATAGCTCATAGGATTAAGATACAGATTGGTATATTTTTCTATGTATTTTCTATAAATAAAAGATAGTGCAATGGGGCAAACAGGAATCGGGGCAAACAGACCAGAGCAAAAAGTAATTAGGGCGAACATGGTTTAGGGCAAACAGATCTGAATTCCCTTGAAATAAAAGTTAAACCCACACACAATCAAACCTTTTTACGTACCCTTCATGTTCAAGAAAACAATGCTGGAAATGAATTGTTACAAGCAGTTTCTTCATTTTCAACCTTGTTTTCTACCAAGAAAGACGAATATTTATCTATTAACCAAGACTACACAATCACACCAGTATCCCCACTATTCACCAATTAAGATGGTCTGTTTTTGCATGTTTGAGATTAATTTTTAACCCTTGCCATACTGAACCTGGAATATTCCGGTTTTGGCTGGAGATGTCGACCAAGATCAGTGTGCACATAAGTGCAGTCTGATCTTGGTCTACACCTCCTGCTTGTACTTTTTCTGCCAGAGTTGTTAATGAAATCGATTTCTAAAAGAAAAAAATTGATTGTTGAACAACAAGTTCTATCAGTGCTTTCAGCCCTTTGATTTTACAGCAATTCAGTAAGATAATTATTTATGCAGCATGACAAGGGTTAATGCCACCACCATGTAATGGTGACGGTCATATGGAGGTATCTCTGTCTGTGTGGGAGTGGGTGTGTCCAATTCTTGTCTGAAGCGTATCTTCTACATTAGTTGATGGTTTTCAAAATAGTTTGGCACTGTTGTGAAGTTCTTTTGTTGAGTACTAGTGTCATGCGTAAAGTTGTGTTGGAGATTCCCAAGTTCAAGGTCACAACGGAAGGTTATGTGACAAGTAATTATGCAAGGGCAACTGTGTCTGACGTATTTCTAGTTTATTTTATCATTATTTTATATAGTTGGCCGTGTTTACACACCTGGTTAGAGACGAGACCTCACAGACAAACCTGTCCCGTATGTAAAGCTGGTATTTCAAAAGATAAAGTCGTTCCAATCTATGGTAGAGGAAGTACAGACAACAGAGATCCCAGGTACTGTATATTCATGTGACTTGTAAATAAGGGTTTGACCCTCAGAAATCTGAAATAATTCTTATTATACCCTTAGAAATTTCTCCCAAGGGAGTCAAATGGGAGAAATTTGTAAAAGTCAATATTTCTATTATGAATCTTATTTACTATTGAAAATTAAAGAAATTTATTGCTAACTTCAAATCTTTACAGGATAGGATCAATGAGAACTAAAACTTTTAAATCTATACTCATGATTTGTTCTTTTTGTTGTTTTGGCCCCTTCCCAATCAGTTTTAACCCCAAGAAATTCATAGTGAAGGGGTCAATGACACCTAAATTTTAAGGGCCAGCACAAACTCTGATATCCTTCCAATTTCACTTTGTATAGAAATAGTGATCCGTCAATCATGTGAGTAGAGGCTGGCTGGATATTTTATAAAATGTGAAAAGGGACTGGCTGATATTTGAAAAAATATATAAATGTTTAAATGAGAGTGCAGTACAGGTCAACCAGAGCTGATATTTCAAAAATGTATATATAGTGAGGTAAAAAGACAAAACTTTATTATCCTCCGCCATTTCGGCGAAGGGAATATAGTAATGGTCTCCTTCCGTCATTCCGTCATACCATCACTTAAACTTGTCCGGAGCATATCTCTGAAAGTATAATTACTATCAACTTGAAACTTCATAGGTGGATAGATTGAGGAGAAGTGCAGTGCACAAGAACCACAACTCTTGCTTGCATAATTTTGGAGTTATTGCCCTTTGTTGTTTTAAAGACTAAGATTTTGTCCGGAGCATATCTCGAAAAGTATAATAGCTATTGACTTGAATTAAATAGGTGGATAGATCTTATTGAGGAGAAGTGCAGTGCACAAGAACCACAACTCTTGTTTGCATAATTTTGGAGTTATTGCCCTTTGTTGATTTAAAGACTAAGATTTTGTCTGGGACATATCTCTGAAAGTATAATAGCTATCAACTTGAAACTACATAGGTGATTAGAACTTGTTGAGGAGAAGTACAGTGCACAAGAACCACAACTCTTGCTTACATAATTTTGGAGTTATTGCCCTTTGTTGTTTTAAAGACTAAGATTTTGTTCTGAGCATATCTCTGAAAGTATAATAGCTATTATCGAACTAATTGAGAAGAAATGCAGTGCCTAAATCTAACTGGCTTCAGGTTACTGTTAAGCTTTTCAGGCGGGGGATGGACATGTCCAACATGGCTCTTGTTAAACCCATTAAATTGACAAATTTCCAGACTTGTCCAATTTCAGAGATGTTGCATAAGGCAGTTTTTGGTTTATGAAATTTAAAATAAATTTGTGTTATGAGGTAGAATACATTGTGGATAATGAAGAAGTTGCTTGTAAACAAGCAATTTCTTCATTTCCAACAATTTTTTCCAAAACCTTTTAGGTCACCTGACCGAAGGTCATGGTGACCCATTTCGAATGTTTTTTGACGGTCATCGTCCACCATGCACCATGCATTAAATTTTTACATTTTCTTCCTAAGAACCCTTCGATGGATTTTTTACCAAACATTGCAGGAAGAATCCTCATGGGAAGGCGCTTCAGAATGATACATGACGATATGTTAAAGCTGATTCTATTTATGTGTAAAATTGAACTCTTTAAAGTACCATTTGTTAATCAATACATTCAGGCATTTGGAGCAATACAGGCTGTTACGAGCCTTTAGTTCCATAATTTAATGTTGTTGACCCATTGTAAGACAACAAAAATTTAAGTTCCAATTGAAAGAAATTGCCGACTACATTCCAAAGTGCAAAGAAATATAAATTTTGGATAGAAAATATGGTTAGGAAGAGTGAAATTGCTTGTAACAAGCAATTTCTCCTTTGCTCCCAATGTAAACAATACTGATATTCAGAGTGTCTAAAGAAAAAAAATGTATTCTGATTTCTCTGAGTGATATTGTAATTCTCTATTTTATTCAGGGAAAAGTTACCACCTAGACCACTTTCTCTGAGTGATATTGTAATTCTCTATTTTATTCAGGGAAAAGTTACCACCTAGACCACAAGGTCAGAGGTCAGAGCCTGAAGTGCAGGGGGTATGTGTATGTTTTCTTTTACCCAAACTTACTCAAACACTTCTATATTTACTGACAATTTTTAATTGTCATGAAATTTGATGCTTAAGAGATTACAAGGATTGATATACATATATTATTTAGGTAAAAGCCAATAACCATATTTCCTGCAAACCATGTAGGATCTTGAGGAATCATAGTAAAGATACAATGTGTATATATGAGAAAGAAAGAAGGTGATTATGATAAGTAATATTGTTTTTAGCTCACCTGAGCATGTCAATAATTCTTTTAAAGTCTTCTCCTCTCTAACTGTTAGGCCTCTTTTAACCAAACTTAGCAGGAATGTTTGGACCCTTTTCAGAACTTGGGCACGGCAGATCAGACTTATGAGAAAGAATGTTTCTTTAAAAATCTTCCCTCATTCACCACTGGCCCAATTTAGACGGAAGGGATATTCCTTTAGTGCGCCTTTTCGAAACTTGATTGTTAAATTTGATTTGTGAAATATTGAGGATGTGGCAGGGCTGGACTTATAAAACTTATACAAATCATGAAATAATTCTTCTGTAACAACTTTACCAAACTTGACAGGAATTTTTCTTTGGTGAACCTTTTCAAAAATTGAAAATAGAATTTTGGCTATGACACCAAGGGGAGACTGTCCTCATGGTAAAAAAAAGAAATGGGGACTTTCGTGATTTTTGGGGGGACAATGGTGCAATAATACAGCCTTGACAGAACACCGATGGCAAAAACTGTGAAAATCTTTTCTAAGAAACCAGTAGATGGATTCCAACCAAGTTTCAAGGGAATGATCCTTGTGTTACCCTTTATTAGATTCCTTCAAAGAATTCAGATCGGATTTAAAAAAAATGGCTTTAATGGGTGGAGCTAATTTCTATCTATGGTTATTACTTTGAATATCTTAAAACTTTTTCTCAGAAACCATTTGATGGATGTCAACTTAATTTTACAGAAATGATTCTTTTGATGATTTGGATTCCTTCATAGACTTAAATAGGCAGGGCTTACTTCTATTATAGGGTCTATAGTGAAAACTTTGAAGATCTTTTTCTCAGAAACCAATGGATGGATTTCAAATTAATTTTACACGAATGATTCTTTTGGTGACCCTAATCAGAATCCTTCATAGTAATTGGATCTGGTTAAAAACATGGCTTAAATAGGCAGGGCTTATTGCCATATATGGTTTATAGAGAATACTTTCAAGATCCTTTTCTCAGAAACCAGTAGATGGATTTCAACAAAAAATCACAGGAATGATCCTTTGATGACCCTTTATCAGATTCCTTCAAATAATAATGCTTGGTTAAAGAACGAGGCAATGATGGGCAAGAGTAGTGTGCATATATGGTATATAGTGGCAATAGAAGGATCATTTTCTCCAAATATTGAGGATGGTTTTCAACGAAATTTCACAGGAATGATCTTTTAGTTATCCTTAATTAAATCTATAGAAGAAATTTTATTAGATTTAATAAAGCTTTGGAAAATTGGCCAAATTTTAGGTAGGAATTATTTAAGAGATGAAGAGAATATTTTTTTTGTTTGCGAAGAGGAATCATACATTCTTTGATTAGGTTTTTCGGTTCATACCTCCATGAAAACAAAAAATATTTGTCTTCATTTCTTATAATCTAATATCATCGAGCGAAAAAAAGCAAAAACTTTACATATTTTGATACCTTTTTTGTATGGAACTGTTTTGTGCAAACGCTGCGGGCTAAAAATTTTGTTCATGGAGTTATGAATAATTTTTTTCGACCAATCAGAACGCTGGTTTTAGAAAGATATAACTAAAAATAAAATTATATAGTGATGCAAGAGAAATATAATATATGTTGCATAAAAGAAGTTGCCTCCCTGAAAGTTTGTTACAAAAAGATTATTTATCTCACCAGAACTGAAAGTGCTTAAGGTGAGCCTTTTGTGATCACTGTTTCTGTTTTGCGTCATCCGTTGTGTGTCGTTTGTCATCAACAATTCCTTACAGTCTTCTCCTTTGTAACAAATTGGCCAATTTCATCCAAACTTTTTTTGACATTTTGATGCCTGAAAAAATGTAGGATGTGGCAGGGTTGGGCTTATCAGACTAAGAGAAATATTGAAATAATTCTCTTCCTAAAATGTATGGCTAATTTGGATCAAAGTTTACAGGATCTTTACGAGGGTGTCCTTCTTCAAAACTTGTTCATGATATGATTGGTTTACGAAAAAAAGGGTATTGCAGGGTGGAGCTTATTAGACTATGAATCTTCTCCTAAACCATATAGCCAATATGGACTAAACCTGAAAGGAATCTACCTTGGGTGATTCCTTTCAGAACTTGTTTGTGAAATGGTTATTTCTAAAATAATGTGGGTGTGACAGCGCTCAACTTATCGGTCTAAGAGGCATTATGAAATATTTCACAGCTGTGTGATTAACCCATACCCACACAGTGACGCTTTTTGGTTGCCCCTCAAGAAAAGCAGTTGAGAAAACATTGTGTAAAATGAGGAAATTGTTTATAATATGCACTTTTCTTCATTTTACTCAATGTTTTCTACCCTTAAAGTTGAAAAAGTCTGAAATTTTGTAAACTCTTAATTGCCGTCTGCAACTCATTTAAATTGGGTTCAGTCTAAAACTTTGTCATCTGGTAATGGGTTAAGGCCCATTTTGGTCCTCTTGTTTAAATGAGTTGCCTCCTATTTGAAAGAAAACTAAATTACTTTCATGATAAGTAAATTCAGGTCTATGGAGGGAATCAGGCACTCCAGGGCTTCTAGTTTTTGACAAGCCAAAAAGCCTAGATGGCTTATATTTGGCATGTGGAATCATCTAGTGACCCTTTAATTAAGTTTTTGAAATTATTTTGTTTGTTTGAATGGGGTTTGATGTTGCTTTTAACAATTTTCCAATGATATTGCAGCTGCTAGAGCACCTAACAATGGATTCCTGGTATATCTTGCACCAGTGCTACCATTACATCATTTCTTAGCCTCCAGCTGCCATCCTACTGATGTTTACAATTATCTACCCATTGGTGAGATACAAATGTCGGAAAGGGTATGTGTTGCCACGGGGAATTGAACCCATTGCATCCTGTGATTGAAGACTGACAGTCTGATGTGCCACCATCTGCACTATGACTTGCCTTTGATTATTGAAATAATCACTTTGTCAGCAATAAGACCACATCCTTTTTTACATGGAAACAAAGAAAGTTTTATTTAATATGAATTTATATAGTTAAATGATACTTCTTCTCATTGCAGGGTTTTCCAGGATTTGGTTTTGGTGATGGAGGTTTTCACATGTCCTTTGGTATTGGAGCCTTTCCATTTGGTATATTTGCATCAACATTTAATTTTAACGATGGTAGACCAGGTCCTCGTAAGTATTTCGATTCTTTCTTTATTCAACTAACTGACTAGCCTGTTCTGGGAATCTGGTTTTAGAAAATGGGGGGATCTTGGATTAAAAAATATATACCTATATATTTTTTACACCATTAATATCATTAATTTCTTAATCCATTCCCACACAATAATGCTTATGTATGCCCCTAAATAAAAAAGCTATGGAAAACATTCAGGAAAATGAAGATGTTGCAACCACATTCTTTCAAACTTAACAAGACTGAAATTTTGAAAAACAGGAAAGGATTAAGTAAGGGGTGTGGAATTTCCATGCCCAAGTTGTCCGACATGGACATTTCTTCTTGCAGACAAGAAGATTTTTCAAGGCAACTTGTCCAGGGACAAGTAAATACCTAGGCAAATCTTAGAATGGTATGAAAATAAATCTCAAAGATCCCAAAGATTATTGTCATAATGTTTATATTGAAGGATAGAGAATTTTATTTTTAATGAAGAAAATGCTGGGTTCCAGCACTTTCTTCATTAATAACAATATTATCTCAAAATTCATCCACTTATAGCTCAACTGAGAACGAATTGCTCAAGGTGAGCTTTTTGGTTAGGTGGATGTCCGTCGTGCGACGTCTGTCTTCCATCGTCCATCTTCAACATTTGCCTTGTATGCACTCTAGAGGCTACATTTTTTGCCCTATCAACCTGAAATTAGGTTGAAATCTCGGACATATTCGAAATTGGATCTGGGGCCAAAAAGTAGGTCACAGGGCCAAATCTTAGAAAAACCTTGTATGTACTCGAGAGGCCACATCTTTTGCCCAATCAACCTGAAATTAGGTCAGAATGATTGTAATGTTGAATCTTGTATGAGTTCAAAAATGGGTCAACTAGTTCAAAAACTAGGTCACAGGGTCAAAACTTAGAAAAACCTTGTATGCACTCTAGCGGCCACTTTTTTCCCCCAAAATTTGGGTCAGAATGATTGTCTTGATGAAGTCTCGGACAAGTTCATAACTGGGTAAACTGGGGTCAGAAACTAGGTCATTGGGTCAAATCTTAGTAAATCTTGTATGCTCTCTAGAGGCAACATTTTTTGTCTGATCAACCTAAAATTTGGTCAGAATGATTGTCTTGATGAAATCTTGTGTGAGTCCGAAACTTGGTCAACTCGGGTCAAAGACTTGGTCATAGGGTCTAACCTTAGAAAAACCTTGCATGCGCTCTGGAATTTGGTCAGAATGGTTGTTGTGATAAAATATTGTATAAATTTGAAACTTGGTCAAAAGTAGGTCACAGGGTCAAATCTTAGAAAAACCTTGTATGCACTCTAGAGGCCACATTTTTTGCCTAATCATTTGTCATCAATGAAATTAAATAAAAAATTCGAGACATTCAACTCAGGTGAGCAATTTAGGGCCTCTATGGCCCTCTTGTTTGCAGACAAGTTCATGTTAATTGTGGATAAGTAGAAAATCATCTCTCACTTTCCCTGGGACAAGTGGAGTAAATCCACATTTCCACAACCCTGGTTAACTCTTTGTGAAAATGATGGATTGTTAGAAACATGGGAAAAGGGGCCTTATGAAAATTTAATTAAAAAATTCTCGTTAACACTCTAGAGTCCAGAGTATACATCAGATTCAATTCAAACTTTCACAGAATGATTGTACTAACATTAGGATTGTTCCTTTCAAAAATGGGTATGATCTGTAAAGAGACATGGGAAAAGGGGCCTAATTAAAACTTAATTATAAAATCCTCGTTTACGCGGTAGAGTCCACAGTTTTCATCAGATTCTCTTCAAACTTTCACAGAATGATTGTACCATCATAAGGATCGTTCCTTTCGTAAATGGGTATGATCCGTCAAGAAACATGGGAAAAATGGCCTTATGAAAATTTAATTAAAAATTCCATTAAAAATCCTTGTTTACGCGATATCGTCCACAGTTTTCATCAGATTGTATTTAAACTTTCACAGAATGATTGTACCATCATAAGGATTATTCCTTTGGGAATTTGGTCAGATCCATCAGGAAACACAGGAAAAGGGGCCATTTGAAAATTTAATCGAAAAATCTTTAAAGAAATCCTCTTTAACACCCTGGAGTCAACAGTTTTTATTGGATTCCCTTCAAACTTTCACAGAATGATTGTACTATCATAAGGATTGTTCCTTTCGAAATTGGGTATGATAGGTCAAGAAACACAGGAAAAAGGGGCCCTATGTAAATTTTAATAAAAAATTCTCATAATTTATCTAGAGCCATCAATTTTCAACGGATTCTCTTCAAACTTTCACAGAATGATTTTACCATCATAAGGATTGTTCCTTTCGGAATCGGATATGATTCCTCAAGAAACATAGGAAAAGGGGCCTTGTTGAAATTTAATTAAAAGATCTTTGTTAACACTCTTGAGTCTACAGTTTTCATCTGATTGATTCAAACTTTCACAGAATGATTGTACCATCATAAGAATTGTTCTTTTCAAAATTTGGTATGATCAGTCAAGGACCACGGGAAAAAGGGGCCCGATTAAAACTGGATTGAAAAAGTCCTCGTAAACACAATAGAGTCCATAGTTTTCAACGAATTCTCTTCAAACATTCCCAGAATGATTATTACATTAAATGGATTGTTCCTTTCGGAAGTAGGTTTGATCCATCAAGTTTCATGGGAAAAGGGGCCTATGAAAATTTAATAAAAAAATCTTAGTTAACACATCATGGCCCTAGATTTCACCTGATTGACTTCAAACTTTCACATAATGATTGTACCATCACAAGGATTGTTCCTTTCAAATTGGGTCTGATCCTTTGAGAAACAAAGGAAAAGGGGCCTTGGGAAAATTCAATTAAAAAAATCTTAATTAATGCTTGTAAGTCCACAGATGAGATGGGGTTGTCTTTATACTCAAACAGAATAATTATACTTTTGTAAGAAGAGTTCCCTTTGGAATTGGTACAGATCCATCAAGTAACATGGGAAAAGGGGCTAAATGAAAATTCAATTAATAAAACCCTGTTAACACAATGAAGCCCACAGCTTTGATCAGATTTTGTTGAAACTTTCACGGATTGATTTGAAGGTCATAAAAATCATTCTTTTCATAACAGGGTTCGAACTGTCAAGAAACACAGGAAAAGGGGCCTTATGAAAATTTCATTTATAAATCCTTGTTACCAAGTCCAGAGCTTTCATCAGATTTTCTTCAAACATTCACAGAATAATTGTACAATAATAATGATTGTTGATGTTTGCATTAGACCTGATCCGACAAGTATCACAGGAAAAGTAGCATTATGAAAATTAATTTTAAAATCATTGTACCACAATAAAGTCAACAGTTTTCATCAGATTCTGTTAAAACTTTCACAGAATGATTATTCCATCATGAGGATTCTTTCTTTTCAAATTAGGCGTGATCTGTCTAGTATCATGGGAAAAGGGGCCTTTTGAGAATCTTATCTATAATCCTTGTAACCAAGTCCAGAGCTTTCATTTTATTTTATTCAAACCTTCACAGAATCATTGTACAATAATCACGATTGTTGATGCTGACATGAGACCTGATCCTTCAAGTATCACAGGAAAAGGAGCCTTATGAAAATTTTATTTTAAAAATTTTACACCAAGATAAAGTGCAGTTTTCATCGGATTCTGTTCAAACTTTCACAGAATGTTTGTACCATCATTAGGATTGTTTCTTTTTAAATTGGGCCTTATCTGTCTAGTATCATAGGAAAAGGGGCTGTATGAAAAATTATTACCAAATCCTCATAAACACAACAATGTCCTCAGTCTTTATCAGAATCTCTTCAAACTTTAATTGAATGATTGTACCATCATTTGGATTGTTCCTTTGTAAATTAGGCCTGATTGGTAAAGTGACACAAGAAAAGGGATCTTACAAAATTTTTATTACAAAACATCATTGTTACAATAAAGTCCTCAGTCTTTATCATTTTCTTCAAACTATCACTAGGATTGTTCCTTTGCACATTGGGTCTGATTTGTTAAGTTTCACGGAAAAAGGGGCCTTATGAAAATTTTGTTACAAAAAAATCTTGACACAATTCAGTCTACTGTTTTCATTGATTCTCTTTAACTTTTAAAGGATGTTTGTACCTTCATTAGATTTGTTCCTTTTGAAATTTGGTTTGTTCTGTAAAGTATCATGAGAAAAGGGGCCCTATGAAGATTTCACTATAAACTCATTAACACAATTAATTCCACAGAATACTCAGATTGATTGTACCAACATTCCAATTGTTGATGTTGACAGTGGATCTGATTATGGCAAGTGTCACATAGAAAGGGGCCTTATGAAAAACTTTTTTTAATATTCTGGTTAACACAATGATGTCCCTTGATTTCACCGGATTCACTTCAAAATTTCACAGAATGATTTTACAATCACTTAAATGGTTCTTTTGAGTACTGGGTACAATCCATCAGGTATCATGTAAAAAGGGGCCATATGAATTTTTTTTTAAAATGTTCTAGTAAACATAATGAATTCCCAATATTTCATTGGATTCACTTTTAACTTTCACAGAATGATAAAACCAACAGTAAAATATCACGGGAAAAGGGGCCTTGAGAACTTGAATTTAATATCTTTGTTAACACAATAAAGTCAACAGTTTTATTGGATTCTCTTCAAAGATGCATGTAATAATTGTGGCATTCGAAACACAGGAAAAGGGGCCTTACAGATTATCATTCAAAACATTCTTGTGTATGTGATGAAGATCACAATCATTATCAAATTGTCTTTTAAATTTCACAGGACAATTGCAGGGTTGTAAGGAAAGTTCCTTTTGGAATGAAACTGATCAATCAGAAAACACAGGAAAAGGGGCCTTATTGATTTTCTTTCAAAACAATCCTGTTTATGTGATTAAGTCCACAATTATTGTCAGATTCTGATGAAATATTCACAGAATGATTGTAGGGTCATAAGGTAACTTTCTTTTGGAAATGGAGTGGATCCGTCTTGAACAGGGCTCCGGAAATTTGGAAATTAAAATCGGTCCAGGACAATGCCCCCCACCGGCAAAAACGAATACCCCGCCTTTTTTCACCTTTCCTGTATGTAAAAGGGTTCATCATTCTCTCGATAGTTGCATTCTTTTTCAAATTTTCCGAAGATGATCATAATTTTCAATGAGTGGAAGATAGATGAAAACAACTGACAGATCCTACTTTCATTTTGTTTGAAAATTCGGCTGTATATAAATTGCAATTCCTGCAATGTTCGGCAGTCCACGAAATTCCAATATGTTGTAAAATTAGATAGACAAATAGATAAATTTGACACAGTCATAGCGATTTTCTCTCAACACGAGCCTCTGATGATGGAAAAACACTGCTGACGTCATAAAAATGTTGGGTCAGTCCATTCTACCTCATGGGATCGTAGAGTCATAAATTACATCAAAAAGACCAACGTGACAAACTCGAGTTGGTCGCCCACATGTTGCACTATTTTCTCATTGTAGAATTTGTGCAGTAATCTCGGTCATTTATTAATTGTAGTTAATTTTCGATTTATAATTCGGACGTATTACACCCCTGAATTTGCTGTTTCTTTTATTTTATGGACGCAACTAGCGATATTATTAAACAACGTTTTTGTTTATATTCAAATTATCGGCATTTTGCGGGTACCACCTATTGTTTGAATTCTAAATGCTACATTTCTTACCGTGAATGAAAATTGATAAAACAAATATTAACGAAATGACTTTTTTATACAAACTTCAAACCCGGTCTCACTCGTTTCTTGTGATAAATTAATTTCATACAAGCGTTGTGCTGAACTTTTCCAAATTCATATGAACAGCAACTGAAGCCTATCCATGTCTCAATTTATATAAGCCTCCCGTATTATTGTAAAAGAAATTTGTTTCATCAGTAACAGCAATTTAAATTGACGCAGTTTTAGATGTCAATTTTGATAAAACCTCGAACGTGTGTAAGTCAAACCGATTATCTATTGCAAATACTCGATACGCAAAGTTCAGTCAGGCGCGAAACTGGTTAACTGCTTCCATGTGCGGATGGGCACTTGACTGGCCGGCGGGTAAATTAATTATCGATTTTTGGCACTTTTGTTGATACCTTAATCTGCAAATAAGGTGTGAAACTCTTGAATTATTTCGGTTTTAAAGTTGATTTTGATAGATAATGAGCGAGTTTACCAATATTTCAATGAAAATTTCTACCAAAATACTTCAAAGAATTATCATACTCTGAAAATTAGCCCTTTCTGTGCGATCCCTGATTTTACAAAGGAATAAAGAAGGAAATCTTTGAAAATCTTCTTCTCCCAAACCTTAAAGCCTAGAGCTTTAATATTTAGCTCACCTGAGCACAAAGTGCTAGGTGAGCTATTGTGATCGGTCGTTGTCCGTCGTCCGTCCGTCCGTCTGTCCGTCCGTCCGTCTGTCCGTCTGTCCGTCCGTCCACAATTTCTTTAAAAATCTTCTCCTCCTAAACCAGTAGGCCAATCAAGCTGAAACTTTGCAGGGATGTTCCTTGTGTGAAGTTCTTCAAAAGTTGTTAAAAGAATTTAATTCCGTCAAAAACTCTGGTTGCCGTGGCATTTGAAAATGGGAATCTTTAGTAATTCTTTAAATATCTTTATAAATCTTCTCCTCCTTAACCAGTAGACCAATCAAGCTGAAACTATGCAGGGATGTTCATTGGGTGAAGCTCTTCAAAAGTTGTTAAAAGAATTTAATTCCGTCTAAAACTCTTGTAACCGCGGCATATGAAAATGGGAATCTTTAGTAATCCTTTAAATATCTTTAAAAATTTTCTTCTCCTAAACCAGTAGGCCAATCAAGCTGAAACTTTGCAGGGATGTTCATTGGGTGAAGCTCTTCAAAAGTTGTTAAAAGAATTTAATTCCGTCTAAAACTCTTGTAACCGCGGCATATGAAAATGGGAATCTTTAGTAATCCTTTAAATATCTTTAAAAATTTTCTTCTCCTGAACCAGTAGGCCAATCAAGCTGAAACTTTGCAGGGATGTTCATTGGGTGAAGCTCTTCATAAGTTGTTAAAAGAATTTAATTCCATCAAAAACTCTTGTAACCGCGGCATATGAAAATTGGAATCTTTAGTAATCCTTTAAATATCTTTAAAAATTTTCTTCTCCTAAACCAGTAGGCCTATCAAGCTGAAACCTTGCAGGGATGTTCATTGGGTGAAGCTCTTTAAAAGTTGTAAAAAGAATTTAATTCTGTCAAAAACTCTTGTTACCGCGGCATATGAAAATGGGAATCTTTAGTAATCCTTTAAATATCTTTAAAAATTTTCTTCTCCTTAACCAGTAGGCCTATCAAGCTGAAACCTTGCAGGGATGTTCATTGGGTGAAGCTCTTTAAAAGTTGTTAAAAGAATTTAATTCTGTCAAAAACTCTTGTAACCGCAGCATATGAAAATGGGAATCTTCAGTAATCCTTTAAATATCTTTAAAAATTTTCTTCTCCTAAACCAGTAGGCCAATCAAGCTGAAACCTTGCAGGGATGTTCATTGGATGAAGCTCTTCAAAAGTTGTTAAAAGAATTTAATTCCGTCAAAAACTCTTGTAACCGTGGCATATGAAAATGGGAAATTTTGTAAATCTTTGATGTTGTTTTTTTCATAGACTACAAGGCCAAAGGCCTTTATATTTTGTAAAGAGCTTAATCATATGGTTCTCTACCAAGTTTTTAAATATTTAATCTCTGGGGTCAAAAATGGCCCCGCCCCTGAGGTCCGAAGTTTGGAAAAATTCTTAATAAGAGCAATAACAAGCTGAAACCTTGCAGGGATGTTCATTGGGTGAAGCTCTTTAAAAGTTGTTAAAAGAATTTAATTCTGTCAAAAACTCTTGTTACCGCGGCATATGAAAATGGGAATCTTTAGTAATCCTTTAAATATCTTTAAAAATTTTCTTCTCCTTAACCAGTAGGCCTATCAAGCTGAAACCTTGCAGGGATGTTCATTGGGTGAAGCTCTTTAAAAGTTGTTAAAAGAATTTAATTCTGTCAAAAACTCTTGTAACCGCAGCATATGAAAATGGGAATCTTCAGTAATCCTTTAAATATCTTTAAAAATTTTCTTCTTCTAAACCAGTAGGCCAATCAAGCTGAAACCTTGCAGGGATGTTCATTGGGTGAAGCTCTTCAAAAGTTGTTAAAAGAATTTAATTCCGTCAAAAACTCTTGTAACCGCGGCATATGAAAATGGGAAATTTTTGTAAATCTTTGATGTTGTTTTTTTCATAGACTACAAGGCCAAAGGCCTTTATATTTTGTAAAGAGCTTAATCATATGGTTCTCTACCAAGTTTTTAAATATTTAATCTCTGGGGTCAAAAATGGCCCCGCCCCTGAGGTCCGAAGTTTGGAAAAATTCTTAATAAGAGCAATTTCAAAAGGCTTCTCCTCTTTTGGTCTAGGATATTCATATTTGGTATGTAGTGTAACTAGATGGTTTTGTACTATATCACAAAAAGTTTTCATCCAAGGGTCAAAAACGGCCCTGACTAGGAGTCCAAAAATTTGGAAAAATGCAAAATTTGAGTATGTTGAAAAAAATTCTTCATTTTAAGGCAGAGGGCATTTATATTTTTAGTGTAGCATAGCCTGGCTGTTATCTATCAATTTTGATTAAATTATGCCTGTAGGTTAAAAAACACCCCTTCCCTGGGTGTCCAAAGTTCGTAAAAATGCTCAATTAGACCATGTTCAACAGTCTTCTCCTCCCAATCTACAAAGTCTAAGGCATTCATATTTGATTTATAGCATAACCAGATGGTTCTCTACTATGTTAGCTAAAATCTTAGCTCTGGGATAAAACACGACACTGCCCCAGAGGTCCAAAATTTTGGAAAACACCCAATTAGAGCAAAAGTCTTCTCCTTCTGAAATATAAGATGAAGGGCATTCATATTTGGTATGTAGCATGACTATATAATTTTGTACTATGTTACAGGAAAATTTGCTCGTATGATAAAAAATGTCTCTGCTCCTGGGAATGAAAATTGCATAAATCGCATTGAAAGGATTCTTCTTAAATAGAAATGGAGAAATTGCTTGCTTTCTCACAATGCTTTTTTAAACCTTTTTCCCTGAGGGTGACAAATTCTGGGATAGTTTGGTAATCCATTAAACTATGAAGGCATTCATTTTCATTTTAAAGCATTACTGGATTGTTTTGTACAAAGCCCAAAATCTTGTATTTGTTTTATTTATTTTGCTCAAGTTGTGTCTTTTTTATACAAAAAAGTACTTTAATTTGCAGATGCCTCAGGTGAGCGATTTAGGACCATCATGGTCCTCTTGTTGGTACATATTACCAGCCATTGACCCTCTACCAAATTACTTAAAAAAATTAGTCCTTTTCTGTGCAATCCCTAATTTTAGTTAGGAATAAATAATGATATCTTTGAAAACCTTCTTCTCCTAAACCATTGGCCTAGAGCTTTTATACTTGGTATGTATTGATGTCTATACTTCAAAGCATTACCATATTCAGGAAATTAGTGCTATATGGTGGGATCATCAATATACCTAGGATTAAGAGAGAAATCCTTAAACATCTTCTCCAAAATAATTAGACAGAGGGCTTTGCTATTTTGTTTATATCATAGAGCCATGAACCCTCATACTCAGGGGAGCCATTTAAGACCATCATGGTCCTCTTGTCTTTCAAATTGCATCTGATCTGTCTTGTATCACAGAAAAAGGGGCTGTATGAAAATTTTATTAAAAAATCCCCATTAACACAAGAATGTCCTCAGTCTTTATCAGATTCTCTTTTAAATTTTAATAGAATGTTTGTACCATCATTTATGGCAATAACATAATACGACCCATCGGGCGTATAAAAAGAGGCCCTTTGAAATTTCATTTAAATATTCTAGTTAACACGTTGAAGTCCCATATTTCATTGGATTCACTTTAACTATCACAGAATGGTTAAACTATCATTAAGATGGTTCTTTTTGAAATTGGACCTGATCAGTCTGTAAACAATTATTAAAAAATCTTAAGGCCTAGAGCTCTGATATTTGGTACATATCATCAACTTTTAACCCTCTACCAAAATACTTAAAAGAATTACTATACTCTTAAAATTAAGCCTTTTCTGGGCAATCCCTGATTTTACAAAGGAAATCTTAAAAAATCTTCTCCTCCTAAACCAAATGGCCAAGAGCTTTGATATTTAGTACATATCATCACCTATTGACCCTCTACCAAAATACTTCAAAGAAATACCGTATTCTGAAAATTAGCCCTTTTCTATGCGATCCCTGATTTTACAAAGGAATAAGGAAGGAAATCTTTTAAAGTCTTCTTCTCCAAAACCATAAGGCCTAGAGCTTTGATATTTGCTTCATATCATCATTTATTGACCCTGTACCAAAATACTTAAAAAAAACTACTGTATTCTGAAAATTAGCCCTTTCTGTGCGATCCCTGATTTTACGACGGAATAAAGAAGAAAATCTTGAAAATCTTCTTCTCCCAAATCATAAGGCCTAGAGCTCTGATATTTGGTACATATCATCATCTATTGACCCTCTACCAAAATACTTAAAAAAATAATTGAATTCTGAGAATTTGCATTTTCTGTGTGATCCCTGATTTTACAAAGGAATAAAGATGTAAACTTTTAAAAATTTTCTCCTCCCAAACAACTAGGCCTAGAGCTTTTATATTTGGTATGTATCATCAGCTATTGACACTCTACCAAAATCCTTCAAAGAATTACTGTATTCTGAGAATTAGCCCTTTTCTGTGTGATCCCTAATTTTTGATAGGAATAAAGAATGATATCTTTGAAAACCTTCTTCTCCTAAACCATTAGGCATAGAGCTTTTATAATTGGTATGTTTTATTGTATATACTTCAAAGCATTGCCTTGTTCAGGTAAATTAGGGTTATATGGTGGGATCATCAATATACCTAGGATTAAAAGAGAAAACCCTTAAACATCTTCTAGAAAATAATTAGACAGAGGGCTTTGCTATTTTGTATATATCATAAATCCATGAACCATCATACTCAGGGGAGCGATTAAGGACCATCATGGTCCTCTTGTCATTGAATTGTCTTCAAACTTTCACAGAATGTTTGAATAGTCCTAAGGATACATTCTTTTTAAAATGGGTATGGTCAATCAAGTATCACGGCAACTTGATTGAAATATCCTTTAACTAGTCAATATTTTTTATCGGATTCTCTTCAAAGATGCATCGAATAATTGCAGCATTGGAAACACAGGAATAGGGGCCTTACAGTTTATCAATCAAAATATTCTTGTTTATGTGATGAAGTCCACAATTATTATCAGATTATCTTTAAAATTTCATGGGATGATTGTAGGGTAATAAGGAAAGTTCCTTTCAGAAAAGAAAGTGGATCCATCAGAAAACATGACAAGGGGCCTTATGGATTTTCACTCAAAACAATCCTGTTTATGTGATTAAGTCCACAATTACTATCGGATTCTGTTGAAAATTTCACAGTATGATTGAAAGGTCATAAGGAAACTGAAAACTTCCTTTTAGAAATGGAGTGGATCCCTCATGAAACATGGGGAAAGGGGCCTTAAGTATTGATAAAGTCCAATTTGTTATTTTCATTTCTATGCATTCTTCGTTAAGCAATTAACTTCCTTAAATATCAGATTACTTTAGTGGAAAAGTCGATGGCCAGTAGAGTATCTCGGGCCTTTATAAGCCTCTTGTTTTAAAGGAATTAAATCCTGTTTTATACTTTTTCAGCTCCACCTGGCTCACCACAGCACGGAGAAGAACAAATCCTGTCCAAGTTTTTCCTTTGGGTCGCAATAATATTTATAGTATGGCTCCTTATGGCGTAGCAGGCCTACTCCGTCTGGATCTCCCTTTGTTTGCTCATGTACTCGCATTGCATCCAAAATCTGTGTGGCCCTGGTTGGAACTGACAGATCCCAGCTGTCAATGAATGAATGAACCGACTAATCTAATAATTCATTTAGACTGGAAAGGAACATTGATCTCCAACATTGGTCGACATTAAGTGAAGCATTTTTGATGGTTTGGAGACTTAACCCTTTCCTGTATAAACCCGGGATTTCACGTTGCTATGATTTCATACTTTAGAAAACATTGTGGAAAAAAGAAATTGCTTTTTACAAGCAATTTATTCTTTTTCTACAATATTTTCTACCCTACTGAATGGTTAATTTTCAAATCAAATCCACCTTGAATCTTTGTCTGCAAAACCTTTGAATCTGGACAGGTCTAAAATTTTGAAAAAGAAAACAAAGTAAGTACAGCTTAAATAAGCTGTATGTATGATTTTTTATGTTGCTAAACCAACAAAATGTGTCACATAATTGTCAGGTTTCAAAGTTCACTTTCTGATCTTAATGAATGATTTGTTTGGTCACTTGATTCCTTGATTGTCAGCCACAATCCATCAATTTTTTTCATTGTTATTAAAGGATTACAGGCTATTGGCATGATTATTTGGCTATTAGAATGATTATTCTGTATTTAGACCACCTGGAAGACAAGCTTCTGTCGTTTTGTGATGTCTGTGAAAGCTTTTGAAAACATTGTTGAAAATGAAGAAATTGCCTGTTACAAGCAATTTCTTCATTATCAACAATGTTTTCTACCCTAAAAGACAAAGATTTTAAAGATTTCATCAACTTAAAATTGTCGTCTGCAACTTCTTTGAATTTGGACTGGTCTAAAATTTTAAGGTGTGGGAATGGGTTAAGCATCTGAAACTGAGCGTTGGTGAGAATGTTTGTCTATATGAAATCTTGCATATGTCAACTGAGGTAAAAAAATCGGCCACTGGGTCAATTCAAAGAAAAACCTATACATAATAGAGGCCTTATTTTTAGCTCATTGAACTTGATAATTGGTCAGTATGTTTTTATGTGATGAAATCATGGAATAGTTTTTAAATGGAATACTTCGGGTAAAGAGCAGGATTATTAGGTCAATTTTTTTTAAAAAACTTTGAAGAAAAACTAGAGGGCTAATTTTTAGCTCAGTCAAACTGAAAATTTGTCTGGAAAGCTGTAACAAGTTAGAAATTTTTCCAGTTGGAGTGGAAAACAAAGTCAACAGATCAATTTTGGTGAAAAAATGTATTGACACTCCATTGAGGCCTTATACTTAGCTCTATAAAACTTATAATTGGTCAGAATGTTTGTGTTGATAAAATCTAAAACAAGTTGGGAAATTGGCCACTTGCGGTCAAAAACTGGTTCACCAGATAAGTTCTTTGAATCATATGAAAACGTTGTGAAAGCGGCTTGTTGTATAGGAAAGGGTGAAGGGCTTCTGCTTCTCATACCAATCAAAGTTTGCGTCCTAATCATGGGTAATTTGAGTGAATATTATATACAGTTGTTTGAGAGTCTTCAAACAAACTGCTTCATAAACCTTTGAACTGTGTGTTATTTATATTCAAGAATTTTCTTTGATACCACTACATGTACTTATTTTCTATATTTTGAATTAACCAGCAGTGTAAACCTTATCATTTATTTTTTAGAGATAAAATAGTTACCAAGCAACAATATTTTAATATTCTAATTCCTGTCAGTGACTGAAGATTTCATTTCAAAGGTGGGTTGATATTATTTGAAGAGGAGAAATCGCTTGCAAGAAATGTCTCCTCAAGATTTTTTCGACAATATTTTCTAATATTTCTACAGAGAATGTTACTGATATGACCACTGATTAACCCATTCCCACTCAATTTCTTTTGCCCCTCAAGAAAAGAAACATGGGAAAACTGAGTGAAAAGTGAAGAAATTGCTTATTTCAAGTAATTTCCTCATTTCCCACAAAGTTTTTGACAACAATAGCAATAAAGAATTTTATCATTTCATCAACTCAATGGCTACAATGGGTACCAAGTTCCCTGGAGCAGCTATCTATCTAGTACTTTCACAACCCCAGAGATTTGATAACAGTACTGGTAGGAAACAGAGTTAGGGATTAATTATATAAGAACTTGCTCCCCAACCAATGTTTTCATAAGAAGGTTTAATCCATTTCTCACACAATATTACTTTTTGATGCATCTCAAGAAAAAAGATTGGGAAAACATTGTGTATATGAAGAAATTGCTTGTAACAAGCAATTCCTTCATTTTTTTCCACAATGTTTCTACCCAAAAAGTTTTTAAAAATCTAAAATTTTGCCAACTTTGAATTGTCATCTGAAACTCCTTCAATTTGGGATAGTCTTAAATGTTGAATCTGGTAATGGGATGAAGAAGTTTAACAGTGAAAAGCATTTTAACATTAGGAGAGACTGTATTTTACAAAGTAACAGGCAATTTCTCCCAAAGGTTTCCTTCCCTATTTGACTCTTTAATTTTTTCCACTTAATAATGATAATTGTTATTTTAGATAAAATGCAATGTACATGTATTGAACTGTTATGACAGTTCATTATTTCTTTCATCACTAAATGTGATGGGTGCCAGAATAACTAAGTGAGTGACTTTGCCATGTTTGTAGGTGTACTTTTGGGATAGAGAGTAGCAATTTATTATTATTTCATTAAGTTTATCCAAATGAAACTTGTGTATACATGTATATAAGACAATTTATGTTATGAATAAATTATGATTCAGTATGAGGGTCTGTTGTTTACCTTTGTCAAGCTGTCCTAAATTCTATAATCCCTTTCCTGTACAAATGTGGAATTTTGAGTTACTATGTTTTTTTTCATATTTGAGAAAAAAAATTGTGGAAAAACAAGAAATTGCTTGCAACAAATAATTTCACTTTCCCACAATATTTTCTACCACATAGGATGGTTTCATATCAAATTGCATCCAATTTTCATTGGCATCTGCAACCTTTTCCGTTTTGGACCAGTCAAAAATTAGAATAAACAAGAGCCATGTTGGACATGGCCATTCCCCACCTAAAAAGCTTGATAGTAAACTGAAGCCAGTTAGATTTAGGCACTGCATTTCTTCTCAGTTAAATAATAGCTATTATACTTTCAGAGATATGCCCCGGACAAAATCTTAGTCTTTAAAACAACAGAGGGCGATAACTCCAAAATTATGCAAGCAAGAGTTGTGGTTCTTTTGCACTGCACTTCTCCTCAATGAGATCTTTCCACGTATGAAGTTTCAAGTTGATAGCAATTATACTTTCTGAGATAAGCTCTGGACAAGTTTAGTGACGGAAGGATGGAATGACGGACGGAGACCATTACTATATCCCCTTTGCGGAAACGGGGGGGGGGGGGGGGGGGGGGGGGGGATAAAAAGTGGCAGGATTAACCCTTGTCATGTTGAATGCAATTCTTTAATATTTGCATTAAAATCAAAGGATTGTTATTACTGCCAGCAGTTCTGGGATTTAATATATATATTTAAAATGTCTAATTTAGCATTATGGCTTAAAGAAGACCAACTGGTAGTGAAGACCAAGATAAGGCTGCATGTATGTGCTGGCTGATCTTGTCTATCCCACCTTCCAATTGAGAAATATTCAGTATCAGCATTACTGGTTAACTCTTTCACAAATACTTCTCTGTTTCCAGCTAGACCTTAATAATTACAATTAACAGTGTAAGAAAGAAGTTATTATACCCCTGCAAAATGAATGTTTTACTTGAATCAGCTTGTCTGTCTGTGTGTCTGTCCATTTGTTTGTGTTGCCAACTCCTCCTATAATCGTGCTTCAAAAGTTGTAAAATTTTATACATGTACATACATTGACTACAGTTGGAAATTTTGCAATATGCTTTTTAGCTCACCTGAGCACAAAGTGCGAGGTGAGCTATTGTGATCTGTCGTTGTCTGTCCGTCTGTCCACAATTTCTTTAAAAATCTTCTCCTCCTAAACCAGAAGGCCAATCAAGCTGAAACTTTGCAGGGATGTTCCTTGGGTGAAGTTCTACAAAAGTTGTTAAAAGAATTTAATTCCGTCAAAAACTCTGGCTGCCGCGGTATGTGAAAATGGGAATGTTTAGTAAATCTGTAAAAATCTTTAAAAATCTTCTCCTCCTAAATCAGAAGGCCAATCAAGCTGAAACTTTGCAGGAATGTTCCTTAGGTGAAGTTCTACGTATGTTGTTAAAAGAATTTAATTCCATCAAAAACTCTGGCTGCCGCGGCATGTGAAAATGGGAATCTTTAGTAAATCTGCTAAAATCTTTAAAAATCTTCTCCTCCAAAACAGAAGGCCAATCAAGCTGAAACTTTGCAGGGATGTTCCTTGGATGAAGTTCTACAAAAGTTGTTAAAAGAATTTAATTCCGTCAAAAACTCTGGCTGTTGCGGCATATGAAAATGGGAATGTTTAGAAAATCTATGTTGTCTTTTTTCTCACAGACTACAAGGCCAAAGGCATTTATATTTTATATAGAGCTTAATCATATGGTTCTCTACCAAGTTTTTAAATATTCAATCTCTGGGGTCTAAAATGGCCCTGCCCTAGAGGTCCGAAGTTTGGAAAAATGCTTACTTAGAGCAATTTCAAAAGACTTCTCCTCCTAGACTATAAGGTCTAGGATATTCATGTTTGGTATGGAGCATAACTAGATGGTTTTGTACTATATCACTAAAATTTGTCTTCCTCAGGTCAAAAACGGCCCTGCACTAGGGGTCAAAAATTGGAAAAAACGCAAAATTAGAGTATGTTAAAAAAAAAATCTTCATTTTAAGGAGGAGGGCATTTATATTTTGAGTGTAGCATAGCCTGGCTGTTATCTATCAGTTTTGATCAAATTATGCCTGTAGGTTAATAAACACCCCTTCCCTGGGTGTCCAAAGTTTGTAAAAAAGCTCCATTAGACCATGTTCAATAGTCTTTTCCTCCCAATCTACAAAGTCCAAGGCATTCATATTTTGTATATAGCATAACCAGATGGTTCTCTACCATGTTAGTTAAAATGTTAGCCCTGGGATAAAACATGGCACTGTCCCAGAGGTAAAAATTTTTTGAAAACGCTCAATTAGAGCAACATCAAAAGTCTTCTCCTTCTGAAATTTAAGGTGAAGGGCATTCATATTTGGTATGTAGCATGACTAAATAATTTTGAACTATATAACAGGAAAATATGCTCTTAGGATAAAAAATGTCTCTGCTCCTTGAGTAGAAAATTGTGTAAATTGCATTGAAAGAATTCTTTTTAAATATTGGCTCTAGAGCATTTACATTAAAAACAAAGGATAACATTAATGTTATCTACAATGTTTATATCCTTTTGACAAACATGGCCCTTCCCAAGGCACCCAAAGATATGAAAAACACTTAATAAGAGCATGTTCAAATATCTTCCACTCTTCATGTATAAGTTGTAATGCATTCATATTTTGATGTATAGTACATCCAGATTGTTCTCTACCAAGGTTGCTAAAATTACACCCATTGAAATTGCAGACAGTAATTAGAGTTTGATTGAAATCTAAATACAAAGAATTACAGGTAGAAAACACTGTGAGAAATGGATAAATTGCTTGTCACTCCCTTTTCTCTATGTATTTTTCAAACCTATTTTCCCTGAGGGTGACAAATTCTGGAATAGTTTGGTAATGGATAAAACTATAAAGCCAAAGGCATTCATTATTATTGTAAAACATTACTTGATTGTTTTGTACAAAGCCCAAAATCTTATATATCTTTTATAAGTTGTGTCTTTTTTATACTAAAAAGTACTGTAATTTGGAGATGCCTCAGGTGAGCGATTTAGGACCATCATGGTCCTCTTGTTTGAAGCCTCAAATCCCCATGTCAGAAGAATAATCTCCCCTTGAATTTGGACATTTCTTCATATTTTTCATGAATACTAATTTTGTGTTGCCATCTCCTTGTACAGTTTTCT
Organism: Fragum fragum; assembly: GCA_946902895.1. Lineage (NCBI taxonomy): Eukaryota > Metazoa > Mollusca > Bivalvia > Cardiida > Cardiidae > Fragum > Fragum fragum. The sequence continues at coordinate 48,797,888 of OX336376.1, read as the reverse complement.
TTCATCACACCCCCGCTCCGGAGAAGAGGGGGTATAATGGCTTACCCTTGTCCTTCCCACCATCCGTCTGTAACCAATATTTTTGTCACACTTTCTCACCAACTATTTATAGTATCAACTTGAAATTTGGTTTTAAGGTTCATCTAGGGATCCTTCACAGGGCTTACCAAAATAAGGTCCATAACTTATTTACTTCCTGTTTCGCGATTTTGTTTAATCTTAGACATTAATAGTATAGTGATACATTTTCTTTGCATTTACTCAACAACTATTTAAAGCATTGACTTGAAACTTGAATTGAAGGTTATCTTTGGATCCTTCATAGCCCTTACTGAATTAGGTCCGCAAGTTAATAAATTCCTGTTTTACTACTTATATTTTGGACACTGACTGGTATAGTGGTATATTTTCATCGCATTTTTCTCGGCAACTATTAATAGCATCAGCTTGAAATTTGGTGCTGAGGTTCATCTAGGGGCTATATATGGCACATACTGATGTTTAAACTACAGTAGAACCTCGTTAATTCGAACGTCACTGGTTCGTAGGTATGTGTTCGTTCGTATACTTTACGCGGTCCCGATCTTATTCCTTCTTTATCTTTGTTAGAAAGTTCTGGCTAATTCGAACGTCAGTGGTTCGTAGTTCGTAGGCCATTTCAAGTCCCGAAAGTATGATTAGAGCACAAACTCCTATGTTTAATTCGTAGGTGTGATAAACTAATTGTCTCCAATCACCACTTTCCTCGATTTTCACACCTACTGATCTAAATGACAATTATGTGTCATCATGTACCTTTAGTTAAAAGGGGCTGTTTGGTTTGTAAGTTGGGTATTTCATCGAATAAAGATTCCCGTAATAATCGCCGAAAATTTACTTTAAACTGACGCACCCCATTAGTATCGGTGTTATTGCTCTCTTAGAAATTCTAGCACTTAATTTAATTCTGTGATTGCTTTCTTCACAATTGTTAGTCCTCCTTTTTATGATTTCATGATAGAATACTCAGAGTGATTTGATCCAATGTATTGTAAAGGGAAATCACTCAGACGGAGTCTACCATTTGATACAAACACTGTGTTTAAAAAATGCCAAAAATTAACAAAGAAATAAAAACATAAAAAATACAAGACGAATAATTTTTAATGTATTTTTATGTACTCCTTAATTAATATCTGCAGGTCTTGTGTAGAAAACAGAACCAATTTAGAATCAATTCCTAAATGGGAGACAGAACAAGACCATGTCAGATTCCGTGTATCTCAAACAGCCGACCTCTTTTCCTCCGTTTTGTTTGTACTACGCTTAATTCGTATAAATTTCCCCGGTCCCTTGCGCTACGAACTACCGAGGTTTTACTGTACTTTCTTTTTTATACGCCCGTCAAAGACGGGACGTATTATGGGATCACCCGTGGTGTCCGGGCGTCCGGGCGTCCAGTTGTCCGGGCGGTGTCCACTTCTTTGTCCGGAGCATAACTCTGTCACCGTAAGTCCGATTGACTTTAAACTTGGCAGTTATATTCTTCTCATCAATACGGAGTGCAGTGCGCAATAACCATAACTCTACCTGGCCTATTTTTTGAGTTATTGCCCTTTGTTGTTTTTTCATACTTGAATCTTGTCCGGAGTATATCTCTGAAAGTAATATAGCTAGGATCATGAAACTTTATGGGTGTATAGATCTCACCAAGGGGGAGTGCAGTGCACAAGAACCATAACTCTACCTGGCCTATTTTTTGAGTTATTGCCCTTTGTTGTTTTTCATACTTGAATCTTGTCCGGAGTATATCTCTAAAAGTATAATAGCTAGGATCATGAAACTTTATGGGTGTATAGATCTCACCAAGGGGGAGTGCAGTGCACAAGAACCATAACTCTACCTTGCCTATTTTTTTAGTTATTGCCCTTTGTTGTTTTTCATACTTGAATCTTGTCCGGAGTATATTTCTAAAAGTATAATAGCTATAATCATGAAATTTAATGGATAGATAGAGCTCAACAAGTGGGAGTGCAGTGTTCAAGAACCATTACTCTACCTAGCCTATTTTTTGAGTTATTGCCCTTTGTTGTTTTTCATACTTGAATCTTGTCCGGAGTATATTTCTAAAAGTATAATAGCTATAATCATGAAATTTAATGGATAGATAGAGCTCAACAAGTTGGAGTGCAGTGTACAAGAACCATAACTCTACCTAGCCTATATTTTGAGTTATTTCCCTTTGTTGTTTTTCATACTTGAATCTTGTCCGGAGTATATCTCTAAAAGTATACTAGCTAGAACCATGAAATTTCATGGATGGATAGAGCTCACCAAGTGGGAGTGCAGTGTATAAGAACCATAACTCTACCTAGCCTATTTTTTGAGTTATTGCCCTTTGTTGTTTTTCATACATGAATCTTGTCCGGAGTATATCTCTAAAAGTATACTAGCTAGAACCATGAAATTTCATGGATGGATAGAGCTCACCAAGTGGGAGTGCAGTGTCAAAGAACCATAACTCTACCTAGTCTATTTTTTGAGTTATTGCCCTTTGTTGTTTTTCATACTTGAATCTTGTCCAGAGTATATCTCTAAAATTATAAAAGCTAGAACCATGAAATTTTATGGATGGATAGAGCTCACCAAGTTGGAGTGCATTGTACAAGAACCATAACTCTACCTAAAGTATTTTTTGAGTTATTGCCCTTTGTTGTTTTTCATACTTGAATCTTGTCCGGAGTATATCTCTAAAAGTATTAGATAGGATCACGGAACTTCATGGGTGTATAGATCTCACCATGGGGGAGTGCAGTGCACAAGAACCATAACTCTACCTGGCCTATTTTTTGAGTTATTGCCCTTTGTTGTTTTTCATACTTGAATCTTGTCCAGAGTATATCTCTAAAAGTATAATAGCTAGAATCATGAAACTTCATGGATTGATAGAGCTCACCAAGTGGGAGTGCAGTGTACAAGAACCATAACTCTACCTAAAGTATATTTTGAGTTATTGCCCTTTGTTGTTTTTCATACTTTGTTTGACAAAAAAAATTCATTCAAAATAACCTCAGTTCTATTCAAACCCCCAGTTAATATTAAGCAGTGTGACGGGCGTATCTTGTGACAATTTGGCACCTTGTTATGACTTTGTTTATATACGGATATTGATGGTATAGTAGTATATTTTTGTCACGCTTTTCTCAGCAACAATTCATAGCATTGATTTGAAACTTGTTGTGGAGGTTTGTCTTGGGGTCCTTCATGGCACTTACCGAATTTTGGTCGGCAAATTAACTACTTCCTATTTTATGGCTTTTTTTTTATATTGCCTGGTATACTTGTATATTTTGTCACATTTCTCTCAACAACCATCTAAGCATTAACTTTAAACTTTATATGAATGCTCAACAAGGGATGTCCACGGTGTTTTCCAATTTTAGATCTACAAGTTATCTGCTTCATGTGTTTTGATCTAGTATATTTTTAGCCAATATTTTATTTTTGGACTTTGCCTAATTTAGTTGTATCTTTTAAATGGTTGATGTGGAGGTGCAGCTAGGTGCCTACATGATGCTTACTAAATATGTTCCATTGAGGGAGAATTTCATTTTCACTGCAGTTATGGTAGTGTATGCGGGGATATACTCAGTGAGTTTTAACTCGCATATTTCTTATTTGTATAGTTCAGGCAACTGAAACTGACAGTGACTAAAGCTCATGTTTACATGTCTAAACTAACAGAATCCCTGTATAAACATCCTTCTGAGTTAAAGGTGTATTCACATGACTAAGTCTTGTGTGGCTTTTTTGTAATGATTCTGTACTTAGCATGGGTTAAATGCGATACTCGTCCAAGTGTCTATAAATTTTATAGACACTTGGAACAGTATGGCAATTAATCCTTGATACATTTTTCACTTGAAGTTTTGCAAGATGCCATTTTGAGGTCTTGAACTCACACAATCCTCACACCAGCTGAAAATTATCTCGCCTGAAACTAATGACCTTTTTTATCATGTGTATACTTATAATTTTGTATTGCAAACTCCTCTTTCAGTTTTCCTTCTTTTGTAATGGAATTTGCATTGAATAATTATGTGTAAATGTTTTGCAAAATATAACTTTGAACAATTAGCTCCCCTTAGTTTAAGATTATTTTTCTCTTGAATTTGGACATGACTACATTTCTAAAACAAAACAAATCACCAAGCAGGGCTCTTGTGGGGGTATTAAATCACCTCCCATTGCAGCTTCTAGTTTTACATGCTTGCAAACATGGATCTATAGATGTCCTTCAGCTCACTATTAAAAAGCCAAATGGCTGATTTCACTCCATGTGTCTTTAGAAAAGGAAAAAAGACTAACAAATGACCGTCATACCATCATATGACAGTGAACATAGTACCAATAACTCATAACTCAAGAAACACACAATGTGGGATTATGATTAATGCTTCAGCTTTGGTTGACAAAACAGGCAGATAGGACAAAAGATATATGCCAACATATCAATTCTGGAGGCATTCAAAATAATTCAAAGATAATTCAACAAAGTTTGTAGACTAAGTTATAACTTTAAAAATTGATCAATTTGCAAAATTGTTTATTTTCAATAAGAGGGCCAGAATGGCCCTAAAATAGCTCACCTGACTTTATGATGATTGAAAAAAAGAAAAAAGAAAAAAAACTTGAAAGAACACAGGCATGTTTGACCTTGAGCTTTGACATTGAGATACATTTATGCTAAGTTTGGTTAAAATTGACCTGATGGTTACTGAGGAGATGTTTAAAGATTTCAAATTCAATAATTGCCACACCCATATTTATGGGTCAATCAAAATTTGCGAACAACTTTTGGAAAGACCCACCCAAGGAACATCCATGAAAAGTTTGGTTGAAATTGACCCAGAAGTTACTGAAGAGAAGATGTTTAAAGATTTCAAAGTTAAAAATGCCCCGTCCTGCCAAGCACATATTTGGGCGTCAATCAAAATTTTGCGGACAATTTTTGAAAATGGTTAACCAAGGAACTTTCCTGCCAAGTTTCGTTGAAATTGGCCAAGTAGTTACTGAGGAGAAGATGTTTAAAGATTTCAAAGTAAAAAACTGCCAGGCACTGCCACGGCAATCTTTGGGCGTCAATAAAAATTCGGTAATCAACTTCTGAAAAGGGTCATCAAAAGGATCATTCCTGCCAAGTTTGGTTGAATTTTGCCAAGTACACATCGAGTTACTGAAGAGAAGATATTTAAAGATTTCAAAGTAAAAAACTGCCCGGCCTGCCACACCCATATTCTGGGGTCCATCAAAATCCCACAAGCAACTTTTGAGAAGGGTCACCCAAGGAACATTCCTGCAAAGTTTGGTTGAAATCCGCCCATGGTTATTGAGGAGAAGATGTTGAAGGAATTATTGACGCCTTCCGATGGACGATGCACAACGGACAAAAGGTGATCACAAAAGCTCACCTTGAGCATGTTGTGCTCAGGTAAGCTAAAAACAAGAAAACACTGATTAATTCTGGTATTTTAACCCATTCCCACACAGTGACGCTTTGAAACGCCCCTCAAAAAACAAGCTTTGGAAAGCATTGTGGAAAATGAAGAAATTGCTTGTAACAAGCAATTTCTTCATTATCCATAATGTTTTCTATCCCAATGGTACAAAAATTCGAAAATTTCATAAGCTTTGAATTGTCATCTGCAACTCCTTTCAATTTGGACTAGTCTAAAATATTGCCATCTGGTAATGGGTTAACCCATTCATCACAATCCTGCATTGGAAATCATTGTGAAAAATGAAGAATTGTTTGTAATAAGCAATTCATTTCCCACAATCTTTTCTTCCCCCAAAGACAAAGATATTAAAATTTTATCAACTATGAATTGTTTTCTTTAACATCTTTGAATTTTAACCAGTCTATAATTTTGTCATCTGGTAATTGGTTAAGTATCCTTTAGACCATGGGTTTTGATAGGTTTTTTGTAATCAAAAGATATGAACAACCATTGTGGCTGATGCATCATACCATGTATATTGTTTGTTTTGATTGATCACATTCACAACAAGAGCCGTTGTAGGCTTATCATGCTCCCCGAATAAGGCTATGTCACAAAACTGTATGCCATTATTGGACACAAAACTTCTTATTGAATGCAACTATGGTTTGAGAGTTCAGTTTACAAGAAATTTGGGAATTTGACAAACATTGAAGGAATCTGTTTAGCTTCACAGGCTAGTAAAATTCAATATTATTATATGGTAAAGGGTTAAATATTTTACCTTGACCATCAAAGTTATCAATGAAAAATGTCTACATTCAAAAAAAAGAAGACTCTAACTTGAGTTGTCTTACAGAACCAATAGACTGATTTATTTTAGAGTAGGAAACATTCAAAATGTAAAGCTACATAGCATTAAGGCCCCCCCCCCCCCCCCCTTTAGCATGGTAAGGATCATTGAGTCAAAAATTGAAATAAACATTTCCCAGGACACTTAATAAACAACATTTATGTAAAGTAACAAGAAATTCTGTGAATTGATAAAGGAGGTATTTTTGAAAATTAATGACCTTGACAGTTTGACCTTGATTAATGACCTTGATTTTAGTATTTGCTGAAGGCTGTATCACTTACCATTTTAAAATTATGGACAATGTTAAAGTTAATTTTTTTGAAATTTTGACCTTGAGAAATGACCTTTACCTTAGCCAATGACCTTGAACTTCGTACCAACAGAAAGGTCATGAAGGCTATATCACTTACCATTGTATACTTATGGGCAATGTTAAAGTTAAAATTTTCAAAATTTTGACATTAAGAAATGACCATGACCTTGACAGATAACCTTGCATTTAATACCAACAGAAAGGTTATGTCATAAGCAATGCACATGTGAAATATGAAGGCTATATCACTTACCATTGTAAACTTATGGACAATGTAAGAGATCTTCGAAATTTTGACCTCGAGAAATGACCTTGGCCTTGACAGATGACCTTGAACTTAGTACCAACAGAAAGGCCATGTCATAAGCAATGCACATGTGAAATATGAAGGCTTTATCACTTATTAATCAAAAGTTATGGCCAATGTAAGTTTGTTGCGGAGAAATGGAGAGCTAACGTAAAGCTAACAAACATTAAGCCCCCTTTTTCCATGACACATCTTATTTCCAAAATTTCAAATAGTTTATGGTCAAGGGCATCTGATTTGCTACTCAAATATGAAATTTCATTCAATTCTGACCATTACACTAGGAGAAATATAAGAAAAAACTATATTTTACAGTAAGTCACCTTTTTCTGTGACAAGGCCTCAAATCCAAAAACTTGGAAAAAATATGTCCGCATTATGTCATGGGGTGTTCAGATGGTAAGTATCATATTTGATTTGGCCCAAGGGTTATACACACTGAAGAAATATAGCTTAGGAAAACATTGTGAGAAAAGAAAAAAAATTGCTTGTTACAGGCAATTTATTCTTTTCTTACAATGTTTCCTATCTGATATGGTCCTTTAATCTTTCCTGTTTTTCGAAATTTTAGACTGGTCAAAATTGAAAGGATTTGCAGATGAAAATTTAAAGTGGATTTAATTTAAAAAATAACCATTCACTTGTATAGAAAATATTGTTGAAAAAGAAGAAATTGCTTGTCACAAGCAATTTCTTCTTTTTCTATGATGTTTTCTCGAATATAAAATCACAGGGACGTAAAAACCTGGGATTAAACAGGAAAGGGTTAATTTTTATTTAAACAAACTTTGTAGTCTTGTACATCTTCTTGTTTGGGAATAGGTTAAAATAAGATTGTTTTAACTTAATGACATTGTAAGCATACTGTAAAAATGAGTTGTGAAAAAATACCTTTTGTACTGGTCCATACTAAATCAACAAATATTAGCACGCACTATCACACAAGTGCACCAAGCAAGGACTCTTGTAAAATTCTTTCATTTTAAACATGACTTTCTTCCAAAGGACTTCTGACTAAGCTGCTGCTGGAGGCATCTTATTTGGTTTTTTAAAGTGTTATTTTCTTGCTCATATTCCAATTTAAGATTCTGTAGCTTTTTCCTGAAAATGTCTTGGTTTGGAACTGATGACTGTTGCTGTTGGAATGCTGTAGCCCTCTTAAGCTGAAGTTTAGCTATTTTATTTTCATATTCCATCTTAAGCACAGATAACTCGGACTGCTTTTCTCTCTCAATTTTTGTGACGTTTTCATTTAGTTTTTCAATTTCTTCACAAAGTTTGTCATTTCTTATTTTATATATATTTTCCATGCTTTTAAGTTTCTTTTCATTCTCAGCTTTGATATACTCCATTTCCTTTGTATGTTCTTCGTTTAAATTATTTATTGATATTGTAAATTCTTCCTGAATTCTTATACAATAATCAGACTTTGCTTTTATCTTTGCCTCAAGATCAGCATACTTTACCTTCAAATCACTTAAATCTCTATTCAATTCATCTGTTAAATACAATCCATCATGTAACATATCAATATCCTTTTGCATATGCTCAATAATTTCTTCAAGATCTTTTATTTTTCCTTCTGCCCTTTCTTTATTAGATTCATTCAGTTCTTTCAGCTGCTTTATCTCTTTTCTCATCAAATCATTGTCACTATTTTGATCTTTCCATGCTGAAATTGCATTATCTACTAAATCTACATCTCCTTTACATGTGGGGTATTTTTTCAATGCCAATTCAACGCAATTTTGAGCTATATCGTCAAGAAGAAAGCTGTCATGTTCATTTTCTATAAGTGTTGAATCTTTCTTAACAGATTTTTCTTTCAAAGTTTGTTGGGATCGAGTTGTTCCATCTAACTCTAAAGCTTGTGACAAACTAGGATCTACTTCCATATTGTTGTACTTGTAAAGGTCCTAATCTTTACCAATTTATCCAAACTACTGACCTAAGAAGAAAAGAAATCAAGAAAAAAATAAAGTAAAAATATGGTCTGTGTCTAGTCTGGTTTGAAGGTCCCCAACCCTGAAACTGCAATAAAGTTATTGATGCATTTCAGAAAAAATGAACAAGAGAAGGTCAAACAAGAGCTGCTCATTATCAAAAGCCTATGGTTTTAATTGATCATTATTTCTTTTTGCATCGGTCAACAATTGGTAACAAGAATTCTTCATATAATACTATTCTGTGAAGAAGTTTATGTTTTACTATACAAGGAACATTCCTGTGAAATTCATGGCTGAAGTCTTATGAGACATCAATCATGAATTATACAAGAATTTTCATATTATGCCACCAGTCCTATAGTAGACTCTATGGATAAGACATTAACCCTTGTTATGCTGAAGTATAATTCATCTACAGAATATCAATTTTAATATCATGGGGCTGAAAGCACTGGAAGCATAAACTATGAATTAATATTTATTTTGAAAAAAAAATACCTTGTAAAGATCTTTGAGTGAAATGGGACTAGCAGGAGATGTAGACTAATATCAGACTGCATATATGTGCAGGCTGATCTTTGTCTACATCAGCATATTCATGACAAGGGTTAAATAGACAAACACAAGGCAGACACATTACCATACTACTTAAACCTAACAGTCTTCAGACCATTGTTGCTAGATTAAAAAAGTAAATGCACCCCTTCCCCTGTAAAAAAAAACCTACCTATAGATACTTGTCATGCTGAACCAGTTTAACCCATTACCAGACAACAAAATTTTAGACTGGTCCAAATTGAAGAGGTTGCAGATGACAAAAGTTTATGGAATCTTAGTTTTTTTCAACTTTCTGGATAGAAAACAATGTGGAAAATTGCATTTTATAAACAATTTCTTCACTTTACATAATGTTTTCCCAATTGCTTTTCCCAACCAATTACCACACCGTAAATTATTAGACCAGTCAAAATTGAAAGGAGTTGCAGAAGGCAATCTATAGTTTACGAAATTTTAGAATTTTTCAACTTTCTGGGTTGAAAACATTGTGTAAAATGAAGAAATTGCTTTTTACAAGCAATTTCTTCATTTTACACATGTTTTCCTAATCATTTTTCTTGAGGGGTGTCAAATAGCCTCACTGTGTGGGAATGGGTTAAGGGGCATAAAAAAAGCATCACTGTGTGGGAATGGGTTAATATAAATCCTATTTTGACAGGAGGTATACTGGCATAATCTGATCCAAGTCTAAGTCAAGAGGGTCAGTGGCCCTGGTGCTCACCTGAGATATGGCTCTTTTACTTCAAGGCCTAATACTAACTGGGTCTGGAGAAGACCTCTTTTAAAATTGAACTAAAATCAACTAATGTTGCCATGGCAACAAATGCTTTCAACAGATTTCAAATTTTTTAGTAATTATGAAAAGGGCGCATCCCAAGGGAAGTTTCTGCTAAATTTGGGAAAGATTGGCCACTTAGTTAGGAAAGAGTTGTCTTCTTTATTTCTTTTTAGGTCAAATCACTCTTGGGTTCTGAAATTTTAGTAATTTTTAAAGAGGTCAATGTACTGATGCATCATCCAAAATATCCAGATTTTTCAACTTCTAGGTCGGAGGAGATAATTGTTTTTATAGTATTTAGCTCCACTGGCGGAAAGCCAGAGATCTATTTACATGGCGTGTGTTCATCTGGTCATCCATCCATCCGTCCGTAAACTTTTGCTTCAAAAATCTTCTCAGCAAATACTGAACAGATAATTTCCATATTATGGTGAAAGTTTTGAAAATCTTCATAAACCAATGGATGGATTTCATCCAAATTTCACAGAAATGATACTTCAGTGACCCTTTATCACATTCCTTCAAAGAATTTTGATCGGATGAAAAACATTACTTTAATGGGCTGGGCTCATTTCCATATATGGTAAAAGTTTTAAAAAATCTTCTTAGAAACCATTCAATGGATTTCAACCAAACTTTACAGAAATGATTCTTGGGTCAACATTTATTGGATTCCTTCAAAGAATTTTGATCGGATGAAAAATATGGCTTTAATGGTTGGGCCTAATTTCCATATATGGTGAAAGCTTTGAAAATCATCTTCTCAGAAAATGGTTGATGGATTTCAACCAATTTTCACAGAAATAAGCCTTGGGTGACCCTTTATCAGATTCCTTCAGAGAATCCTTATCAAATGAAAAACATGGCTTTAATGGGCGGGGCTTATTTCCATTTTAGTAAAAGCTTTGAAATTTTTCTTCTCAGAAACTAGTTGGATTGATTTAAACCAAATTTTCAAATTCATCATTTAGTGACTCTTTATCAGATTATCAAAAAGAATTTTGATCACAAAAAAATATGGCTTAAATGGGCAGGGCCTATTTCCATAATTATTTGGTATATACTGAATATGGACATTTGATTGATTTCAACCAAATTTAACATGAATGATCCTCAGATGACTGTTTGTCGGATTCCTTCATATGATTTTGCTTGGTTGAAAACCTTGCCTATCATGGTTGTGACTTATGTCCATATATGGTATACAGTGAAAATTTTTAAATTTTGTTAATATCTTTTCATCTTTCCCAGTTAATGAATTATACATAACTTAACTTGACTTTTGTAAAAACAATGAAAAAGTTGAAATGCTTCTCTAGAACTATTTCAAAGATTTTAGTGACTTAGATTTATTTTCCTTATATCAGTTTATATTGAATTCATGAAAAATATGCTTAATCAGTACATTCATGTCTGTGGAGCGATACAGGTGCCTCTAGTTTTAGCTCACCTGAGCACAAAGTGCTCATGGTGAGGTATTTTAATCATCCTCTGTCCAGCATTCGTCATGTGTCAGCAATTTAAAATAACATTTCCTCCCAAACTGCTGGGCCAATTTCAACCAAATTTAGCAGAAATGTTCATGGGGTGGTGCCCTTTAAAATTGATATAAGAATTAAAATGCATTCAAAACTCTGGTTGCCATGGCAACAAAATTGAAAAACTTAAAAATTATCTCCATCCAACTCAGAAGGCGTAGAGTCTTGATAATTTGCACAAAGCAATAGTACATTGACCTCTTTCAGAATTGCTAAAATCATCAACCTCGGATTCCCAGGGTCGGAGCCCTAGGGGGGTGGGGCTTATATATAGAAATGAAGAAGGATAAAAATTTTAAAACGATACACAAGAGTCTTATGAGCTTTAGTTATGCTTGTATACTGTCTGAGTTTAGACTATAATTTCCATTGTATTTCAAAGTGATTGATTTATCATAAAATAAAATCTCTATCAAGAATATTATGATTTAATGAACACATGTTAAACACCTCCTCTTCATCATATAGTTGATCTAATCTATCTAGTATTATGGTAAAGGACTGATCTATTTTACAACATTTTTGGGTTATACCAATATACCTAGAGAATCCCAGGGCCTCATTCGCTAGCCGCTGATTAGGTATGCCAAGAAAGCTAAACTGGGATGCAGACGATTTTTTTAATTGAATAGTTTCCTCCCTTATTTCAAACCGGTTCCCGGCTTGATGGTAAAGAATTACTTCCGGTTACCAACCATTTAAGGTTGTTTATTTTTGTCAGGCAACGAACATCAGTGCTAGTTGACAGGTAATGAAGCTTAAAAGTTTATAATTTTTCTATATAAACTGAGTTATCTTTGTACAAATTGCTCATCTTGATCAACATCTTCTGTATTAAAGTTTAATCTTGAAATTGACGGCTCACTGAAACAAAGTGCAAATTTCTTTCAAATTGACATTTCGGAATATGATCCAAACATGCAGATTGATAATTAAGAACACAGGTACCTGTCACAATACTATATAGTAAATATATATATCTAGTATAAAAATCAATTGTAACAAGACCCTGTGTTTAAGATTGTTCTGAAGGTAATGTTTACATTTAATTATATATAAATGCAGAAATACAGCTCAAAGAATAAGATGGAATAATTGCATACTAAATTTTGCTTTTGTAATTGCTCTTTATCTTTGATGGTATATTTGCATACAGGGCAAATCTTACATCTTTTCTGCATCTTTCTAGGCATCTTTTCTACAGGAGACGGCAAATGTTAATAGTCAACAGTCATACATCAAGTTGACAACAAGTTAACAGGGGAGTCCCACAGGGAAATGTCCTAGGCACCATTCTTTTCAAAAATGATTTACCAATAATGCTGGACTACCCGGTTAAGTTGTTCCCAGACATAGCAAAAATTTCCAGAAACCTAAATGTATAATCAACACAGAAAAATAACAATTATGAGCAACAGTGACATCAGTCATGAATTAAAGACAGGATTGTTGAGCAAATAAATACCATTTTCATTAGTTGGACAAAACTGTGCACCTTGACCTCTCAACCTTCGTCTAACAATCAATTTCATTTAATGGTGGCGCTGTTTCTGTCAAATTGTTTTTCCACCAATCAAATGTCTTCTTTCACATAAAACAAAAGTGTGATGTAATTATGATTTCATTTTCTTACCTTTCAATAATCTTTATGATATTCGTCTGTGTGCTCTCAGTTATTGGTATTTTAGGCCAATGTAACTAATTCATCGGTATATGAATATTCTAAAAGCAAGTGGCTTGAAACAGGTCAATGTTACATTCGAAGGTGATATTTAGCCTTTTAAGGTGAGTGAAACCCAATATCCAGCTGTGCACAGTTTTGTCTGACTTACAAAAATACCCATTTTGCCAATATTCCAGTGTGTCTTTCAAGATTGATTTAAGTGTAGTTCAAAAATGTTAAATTATTGTGAAAATTATTAAATTGCCTTTACATTTGTGCATCATTCAACTCAGAAATTGACGTCAGAAAAGGGGACTTCATTTGTACCAGTTACTTTAGAACATTTACTTTTTGTCAAGTTTAACCCCTTGTCTATATTAATGTATATAGTATTAAAAAATTACTTGTGGCAAGTCCCTTCGGGTGATATTACATCATAGATTTACATGATTTCAAACAGGGTCTCATTTGCCTAATTATGGGGCCAAAAAAATTGCCCCATTCTGACTGAAGCTAAAAAGTATCTTCTATTCCCAATTTTGAGCAGAAGTTCCCAATTGTAGGCTGCAATTCCCGATAAATTGCAAGTTTTCATTTGATTTGTAAATTTAACCCACTGAAGGCATGAAGTAGAGAAGAAAGTTCAAGTTTCCTTTTTTTGGTAAATTTAACCAAACTAAAGAGGTAGAGGAAAGCCTTTTTAGAGGTGATTTATTAATGAAATACTGTCTTGCTTTGAATCTCCTTAATTTCCCCAAATTCAGAAAAAATGCTGTGAATTCTCCCAATTGGCCCATGCAGGCCCCTGTTAAAAATGTGTAGCAAGACCCCTGCACATATTTATTGTCTGCAAATGGGCAAAAGATTAAAAAATGAAGTTAAATGTATAAGTAAATTAATGCAAACATTTTTCTTGGAAAGTCAAGCAAGTTGATATTACATGAAAGAAGATAATGATGAAATTGTAAAAATAGAACAAACCAACAGTGAAAGTTATTTAGTTGCTGTAACGGGAATCGCCAATGAGTAGAATTCACCTCATTAATATGGCAACCAAGATACAAAAAAAAAAAAAGAATGCAGCCTAGAGAATATTACTAGAACGGCCACAAGAATCTTAATCCTTATCATGCTGAATGAATACCTTTTTCAAAATTTCATAAAAACCAAAGGGCTGAAAGCTCTGACAGAACTTTAGTTATGGTCAATATTTATTTTGAAAACTGAATTTTATAAAATTTGCAAGTTAAAAAATCATAAACAGGTACTCCAGCTAAAACAGGAATATTACGAGTGTTGCAGGGCAAGGAATATTTTAGCGAACATTTCTGGTGAAAAATCGGATGCATTTGACTCTATCTCAAAATGTAAACAAACATGAGTCGAACTTGAAATCTATAATAAAACTACTAAATTTGCTTTCTGAAGAACCTCACTCATACACTCCTTTTATATATTCATCATAAGAAGGCTCTAGTTTTCCTTAGTGACCAAATAAACCATATTTGTTCAAACTGGTTTTTCATTCATTAGGGGGGAAGATGTGGCTTTAAACTATTATACTCTACCTACCAGTCTATAATGGTTATGAGGAATATCCCTATTGAGTATGGTGATATTCCAACCACTTTTAACCCTTTCCTGTTTTTCAAAATTTTAGGCTAGTCCAAATTGAAAGAGGTTGCAGACATCAATGAAAACTGGATGCCATTTGAAAAGAAACCACCCTATGTGGTAGAAAATATTGTGGATAAAGGAGAAATTGCTTGTTACAAGCAATTTCTTCTTTTTCCACAATGTTTCCTTGAGTATAAAATCACAGGAACGTAAAATCCAGTATTTGAACGGGATAGGGTTAAACCATTCCCACACAGTGAGGCTTTTTGACAGCACTAAAGTAAAACAATAGAGAAGACAAGTGATTTCTTCATTTTACACAATGTTTTATACCCCGTAAGTTAAAACATTATATATAATCATGGCTTTTGTTGCCCGAGTGGCAATTTCCTTATTATTACACTAGAGATCACAATTTAGACTCAATCTGTCTCAAATTTGCTGAAATCCTCTAATCTAAATGAGGAACTGTTCTTTATTATCCCATTCCCACAAAGTGACCCTTTTTGACACCCCTAAAGAAAAACAATTGGGAAAACATTGTGGAAAATGAAGAAATTGCTTGTAACAAGCAATTTCTTCATTTTCCATAATGTTATCTACCCAGAAAGTTGAAAAAATCCATACTTTCATACACTACAAATTGTCATTTGAAACTACATTTCCATTTCCTAGTGATTGACTGACTGGCATAGAATTTTGGCTCATTTATTCAAAAACTGCAGTCATAGTGCAGTTGGAAGTACGTCAGACTTTCTTTCATGAAGTCCTGGGTTCGACTCCCTGTCGCGGCAAATATCCTTTCTGACATTTGTCTCCCACCAATGAATGGAGAATCGTAAACCTGGAATGAGCAGCTGGAGGCTTGGAAAGGATGCTGTGGTTGTAATGGTGTGAGAAATACCAGGTATCAACTGTTAGGTGCTACAGTCACCATATATCTGACTGTAATACTGTTAAAAGTGGCATTAACCCCAAATCATTCAATCATTTATTTCAAATATACACTTTTGTTGTTACTGGAGAGACTTCCTATGGCTTTTTAGTAGGATGGAATTCCATCAAATATCAAGTTAAAGGTGGACTTATTGACAAAATCAAGTTTACAGCTTATCACAGTTGTGTCTTATAGTCGTTTCATTTGCTGATTTCCCTTGTAAGCTTAATGCAGTAATTTGAGTTAACCCTTGTCATGCTGAACCCGGAATATTCCTGTTTTGGCTGGAGGTCTAGACAAAGACCAGGCTGCACATATGTGTAGTCTGATCTTTGTCTAAACCTCCTGCTTGTCCCTTTAAGCTAGCATTGTTTATACCATTAATTTTCTAAATAACTACATGTACCTACCCAAAATGAGCATTTTCCGTGCTTTCAACCCTTTGATTTTAACCCTTGTCATGCTGAACCTGGAATATTCCGGTTTTGGCAGAAGGTGTAGACCAAGATCAGCCTGCACCTAAGTGCAGTCTGATCTTAGTCTACACCCCCTGCTTGCATTTTTTCTGTCAGAGGTGTTTATGAAGTTGATTTCTAAAAGAAATATTGATTTTTTGAACAACAAGTTCTATCAGTGCTTTCAGCCCTTTGATTTTATAGCAATTCAGTAAGGTAATTTATACAGCATGACAAGGGTTAACATAATTTTAAAGGATTTCATTTAGCAGGAAAGAGTTAATAAATTAATTGGCAAAAGAAGTTTAAATAAGATGAGTGATGTAGGGCCATTTTTGCCCTCTTATTAGTAACACTTCCTTATGATGCTCTGCAAAGATTGTTAACCCATTACCACACATTGATGCTTTTTGCTGTCCTGAAGAAATGCAATCATGTAAAACCTTGTTGGGAAAGGAGAACTTGCTTGTAACAAGCAAATCTCCTTTTTTCAGAATGTTTTCCACCCTTTTTGCCACTTATTTTCCAATTTAACTCCAATTTGAAAAGTTGTCTGCAATCTATCTAAAATGTTGTTGTCTTGCCACAGGTTAAAATGATGGCTATGTGGTCCCGTTAGAGTTCTGCCCAGACACCTTAAAGAAGCCAAATGAAAAATTAAAAGAAAAAAGAAATACAAACAACTAGGCACTTTTAATTTTGAATTGGGTCATTCACTAATACAAAGAAGCCTGCAAGGAAATCTATCAAATCTTTTGGTTGGGTCCAATTTGGGGTGTTGATTTTTTATACAAAATAAGCTGAATTAACATAGAGTATCAGATGAGCGAATTAGGAACACCTCAATTCTCTCTTAGGGATTTCGAATACATAATAAACATGTGGTGAATTGTTCAGTTAGTGCCTAATTACAAATCATATTTCACAACCTGATATTGATAATTGAAAATCTGCCAAGATCTGTGAAAATATCACTGAAATGTATTATATCCTAGGGAATATGGTATTGGAAATTTTACAAAACACATCTAAACTCGTTATTGACAAACAATTTTTATACTGTTCCAACATGGGTTATTACTGAAATTATTTCAAAGTTGTAATTGAAAAATAAAACAAAAACCCAAACCTGCAATATACATGTATATGGTATATGATATTGTAAGAAAGGAAGAAATTGCTTCTGTTGATTTCAAACATTATTTCTCAAGCTAGGTTTCTTCAGCTCTTCATCAATTGCCCTTGACTTCATCCCCAAATATAAGATTTATGGAGGAAATACATTTTGTTACTTTTAATTGCAAATTCCCTTTATTTGCAATATGGATGTTGACAAGTTGTTGTCTGAACTAAAATGAACTCATGATATTAGAAGTTTAAAAAATATTCACATAGTCATTAGATCTAACTCATTCCACCCATTGAGACATTTGACACCCCTCAAGAAAAAGGATTGTAACAAGCAATTTCTTCATTTTACACAATGTTTTCTACCCATAAAATTGAAAAAATCTAACACTTCAGAAACTTTAAATTGTTGTCTACAACTCCTTTCAATTTGGACCAATCTAAATATTTGTCGTTTGGGAATAGGTGAAAAAGCTCTCTTTACTTCTCAGAAACAAATCATTAGATACATGCAGTTATATATTATGTCACATTGTCAATGTATTGGCATAATTATGGACGTCTTTGTTTAGCAGGAAACCATGTTAGTCTTCTGTGGTTTGTTGTCAAGGCAACAAGTTGATGTAGGACAATAAGAGGGAAAGACAGAAGACATTAGATTAATATTGATTACAAACCTTTTCTAGGTGTAAGCACCCCCACTGGTCAGTACAGGGGAACCTAATTGTATAGTTGTACCATCCCCTTATGTTAGTGCAGGAGTTCCTGATTTGACATCTGAAGTTGATTTTTAACCTATTCTAGGTGTAAGCATCCTCTGTGGTCAGTACAGGGGTCTCTGATTATATAGATGTACCACCCCCTTAAGTCAATACAGGGCCCTGATTTGATAGATTGATGCTGATTTCAAACCTTTTTCTAGGTGTAAGCACCCTCAGTGGCCAATACAAGGGTCTCTGATTATATAGATGTACCACCCCCTGAAGTCAGTACAGGGTTCTCTGATTATATAGATGTACCACCCCCTTAACCCATTCCAACTCAATCCCTCCTTTTTACACCCCTCAACGAAAAAGCTTTTGAAAACATTGTTGAAAATGAAGAAATTGCTCGGATCAAGCAATTTCTTCATTATCCACAATGTTTTCTATCCAAAAAGACGAACAAATTTAAAATTCCATTAACTTGAAATTGTCGTCTGCAGCTCCTTTCAATTTGGACCGGTCTAAAATTCCACTGTGTTGGAATGGGTTAAGTCAGTACAGGGTTCTCTGATTATATAGATGTACCACCCCCTGAAGTCAGTACAGGGTTCTCTGATTATATAGATGTACCACCCCCTCAAGTCAGTACAGGGTTCTCTGATTATATAGATGTACCACCCCCTCAAGTCAGTACAGAAGTCTCTGTTAATATGAATATGCCAACCTCTGAAGTCAGTACAGGGTTTACAGATTATACAAAGATTGCATTAGCCCTTGTCATGCTGAAAAAAAGTTGGTTCCCAAGAATACTTTCAAATCAAAGCAATGAAAGCACTGGAAGTTCTTGTGGATGGCTTCTATTTGTTTTGAAAATCAATTTCTCAAATACCACTTAAAAGGTACACTAAGATCCAACTGCACTTATGTGCAGACTGATCTTTGTCTATACCTCCTGCAAAACAGGAATATTCCGGGATCAGCATGACAAGAGTAAAACCTTCAAATTGTTCTCAATCTGTGAACACAGAAATGGAAATTTTACTGCCAAATTCTGGACGATTGCTCAGTAAGCATTTGAGCAACTTTGATGAAACTCCACACACTCTTTCAATATTACCTTTAGTTGTACACAAAAGTTTTTATTGCCCCTGTCTCTTTGTCACATTTGAACTACAAAATTATCAGAGTCTCTTGATTATAACCAACAGGTCACAGGCTTTTACTGCGTATTTAGTATAGTGATCTTGACCTTTGGCCTCAAATAAAATTTGGGTTATTTCAACATACGTAATATCTTCTATGATCATAGTCACTTCAGAACTTTACCAGGTTGTAGACATTCTCTAAACCCTTTCCTGTTCTGAATCCTTGGTTGTACGATTGAGTAAACATTGTAGAAAAAGAAGAAATTGCTTGTAACAAGCAATTTCTACTTTTTCCACAATATTTTCTACCTTACTAAATGTTTATTTTTCAAATAAAATCAACTTTGAGTGCTGCAAAGTGTTTGTAAAACAGCAAAGGATTAATGACCTTGACTTTTGACCAACTGAAAAGAAGTTGCTTTTATTTTGGTATACCTAATATATTTCATAATTGTATCTCATACAAAACTTCATTAACCCTTTCCTGTTTTGCATAATTTAAGACCTGTCCAAATTCAAAGGTTTTGCAGACGACATTTGAAAGTGGCTTTAATTTAGAAAATAACCATTCAGTAGGAAAGAAAATATTGTGGAAAAAGAAGAAATTGCTTGTTACAAGCACTTTCTTCTTTTTCCACAATGTTTTCTCAAGAACAAAATCACAGGTACGTGAAAAGCAGGGATTGTACAGGAAAGGGTTAAGTTTACAAAGTAACCTCATATTATAACTGAACTTCATTAAGTGACTGATTTTTACTAAATAACCTTGATCTTTCATTATTTTAGATTTTAGCATTATATTATTCTTTCTTGAGTATCATAATTAATGTTATTTTTAGCTCACCTGAGCTAAAAAGTGCTCATTGCCCGGTGGTGTCTGTCCATCCGACCGTTCACAAGTACAAAAAAATCTTCTCCTCCTAAACTAACCATGGAATTTCAACAAAACTTCACAGAAATGATCCTTAGGTCATGCTCTTTCAAAATACTACAGAGAATAGAAATCCATGAAGAAATCTGGTTGACATGGCAACGGAGTGAAAAAAACTTAAAAAATCTACTCCTCCCAATCTGTAAGGCTAAGAGCTTTGATATTTGGTACAAATCATCATCTATTGACCCTCTACCAAAATACTTCAAAGAATAACCGTATTATGAAAATTAGCCCTTTTCTGTGCGATCCCTGATTTTACAGAGAAATAAAGAAGGAAATCTTAAAAAATCATCTTCTCCCAAACCATAAGGCCTAGAGCTTTGATATTTTGTACAAATCATCATCTATTGACCCTCTAGCAAAATACTTCAAAGAGTTACCATATTCTGAAAATAAGCCCTTTTCTGTGCTATCCCTGATTTTATAAAGAAATAAAGAAGGAAAACTTAAAAATTTTCTTCTCCCAAATCCTAAGGCCTAGAGCTTTGATATTTTGTATAAATCATCATCTATTGACCATCTACTCAATTCTTCATAGAATTACCGTATTCTGAAAATTAGCCCTTTTCTTTGTGACCCCTGATTTTACATAGAAATAAAGAAGGAAATCTTTAAAAATCTTCTTCTTCCAAAGGGCTTTAATATTTTGTGTGTACTAATATCTATTGACCTTGTACTAAAATACTTCATAGAATTACTGTATTATGAAAATAAGCCCTTTTCTGTGCAATCCCAGAAAGGAGTAATGAAGGATACCATAGAAAATGTTCTCCTTCTAAACCATTGGGCCTAGAGCTTTGACATTTGGTATGTATTCATGCCTTTTGACCCTCTACTTAAGTACTTCAAAGAATTACCACACTCTTGAAATTGGCCCAATATTGTTGGATTTTCACTACACTTAGGATTAAAGGAGAAAATCTCTAAAAAATCTTATTCAAAATTATTAGGTGTAGGGCTTTGATATTTTGTATTTTATATTATTACGCCATGAGCCATCATACCAGGGGCAGCGATATAGGACCATCATGGTCCTCTTGTCATATTTTATTCACTGAATTTCATTGTCACAAGTTTTTGTATATATGCATAATTTGTCTTTGTCACTGGCCTTTCTTCTTCTTATCAGTATTTAGTTCTTGTCATACTGAATCCCGTTTTAGCTGGAAGTATAGACAAAGATCAGTCTGTTGATAAGCTTAGATAAGTCACTGTTTAGAATTTTATGCTACCTTTTTTATTTGTTAAGGAAGCCATATAGGAATATATGGTTTAAGATTTAAATTGTAACCAGTCCCTGTGTCCTAAAATTTGGAAGGATATAGAGAAATTTCACATTTCTCACAAACTGTCAGTCACTCTCTCCATCCTTTATTAAAGAGCCAGTGATTATTAGACTTGTAATACTTAAGCCGTAATATTTCTTTTTTGCAGGGGTATAAACAAAGATCAGTCTGCATTTAAGCACAGCCTTATCTTAGTCAACACCTCCTAATTGTCCCTTTTAAGCCCAACTTGTTTAAATGATAATTTTCAAAAGAAATATTGACTCTTAATAAGGCCATTCAGTGCTATCAGATCTTTTGTTTCAATTTTTTTCTGAAAATGGATTTTAATTTCGCATGACAAGTGTTAAAGGCATCCTAATGAAAGGATAGGATTTATTACATTTTATTATCTCCTAATTTGGAGAATTTTATATACAGTTAGCTCTGTATAAGAGGGGTAATGTTCCGCCGTCATAGCGCAGTTGGTTGCACATCAGATTCCTAATAATGGGATGTCATGGATTTGACCTGGAGGCGGCACAAATCCTCTCCAATATTTTGTCTCTCACCAATGAGTGGAAAAACGTAAACCTAAGGGGGATAGCAGCTGGAGGCTAGGAAAGGATGCAGTGGTAGTACTTGTGTCAAAATACCAGGAATCCATCGTTAGGTGCTCCAGCTGCCGAGATATGACTGAAAATGTTAAAAGTGGCATTAAGCAAGAAAAAAAAAAAAAAAAATAAGAAAGGTAATGCTGCTCAGTTTAACCCATCACCAAATGATAAAACATTTGACTCATCCCATTCATAGATGTTGCAGACTACAATTTCTGGCTCCACTGGCTAAAAGCAAGCAGGTTATTGTCATGTTTTTGTTTCCATTGTTCAAGATATTGTGATTGTATTATTGGAAGGTTATATTTCATAGTATGGTATAAAATGAAATTTTCAAATTCTAATGCCCCCACATTGATAAGATTGGGACATAATTTTTTTACTGATGTCCATTTGTCAATCTGTCTGTGAGCAGAATACTTAATGCAAACGCATAACATTTTGCTGCTATTCAAACACTGTAAGATATATGGCTCATATATGAGTCTTAGGTTCCTTGAATTGATAGGCATGACTTTGTTCTTTGATCAGGGTCATCCAACAAGGTCGAGGCCAATTTAAAAAAAATCAACATTTTGCTGTTATTAAAAACATGGCTTATATTTTTGGTATAGGTGCCTTGATTTGATAGACATCTGTTTATTGAATGATAAAGGCCACTGATCAGTTTAAGGTCACTTACTAAGGTCAACTTAATGCAAAATCTTCATGTTTTGCTGTTA
The DNA here is from genome assembly GCA_946902895.1 of Fragum fragum. Classification (NCBI taxonomy): domain Eukaryota; kingdom Metazoa; phylum Mollusca; class Bivalvia; order Cardiida; family Cardiidae; genus Fragum; species Fragum fragum. The sequence continues at coordinate 48,774,925 of OX336376.1, read as the reverse complement.
TTCAAACACTTTTCAAGATACATGGCCCATATTTGGAACAAACTTTTCTTGAATTGATAGGCATCAGTTGATTGTAAACGCTCTCTCATCCATCAAGGTCAATGTCACTTATCAAGGCAATGAATTTTGAAAACTTAGAACAAAACTGACCATTTTGCTGTTTTTAAAACACTGTTAAAGATACATGATAAAGCTTCCTTGCTTCCTTGCATAATGATAAGCATCCGTTGGTTGTATTGTCAAGATCATCCATCAAGGTCACTTATCAAGGTCAACTTAATGCCATACCTTAATATTTTGCTGTTATTCAAACACTGTTGAAGATTGTACATAGCCTATATTATTGACATAGGTTCCATGCATTGATAGGCATCAGTTGGTTTTAAGGTTAAGGTCTTCCATCAAGGTCAATTATCGAGGTCAACTTTACACATATGCGTAACATTTTGCCATTATTCAAATACTGTGGAAACACAATACAGGTAGTCTAGAATCAATATATCTCTGTACGGATACACTCATACATTTTTCTGTGTTTATTGCAGGGACACCTAAGTGCTTCTTACAGATTTGGAATTAAGAATTGAAGTGTTATACAGCTATGTGAGGGAACTAAAGAATGGGATCAGGTAAAACTCTCTCTATGCTCTTTCATTTTACTGTTTTTTTTTTTCAATTACCAAGTACTACATTACTGTTAACCCATTCCAACACTATGACCCTTCTTGACGCCCCTGAAAAAAAAAATGGAAAAGATCATGAAAAATGGAGAAATTGCTTTCTATAAGTAAGGTAATTTCTTTATTTTCCAAAATATTTTCTACCCAAAAAGTTGATTTTGATTGAATGGGGTTCAACACCTCTTATCACTATTTCAGTCACTTCTTGGTTAATTTGGACCATAAAAACTGTATAAGGAAAGAATGAGGGATTATTATTCGGAAACACCTTTACTGTGACTATGTATCAATGAATTTCTTCATTTACCTTGAACTTATATTGCCAGTTTACAAAATTTTAGACTTGTCCGATTTGAAAGAAATTCCAGACAAAAATTCAAAGTGGGTTGAAATTGAAAAGTAAGAGCTATTTCCTGTAAAAATAAATGGTAGAAAAGGAGATACAATATTTATAGCTATTGTGATCGGTCATCGTCCGTCGTCCATCCGTCTGTCCATCCGTCTGTCCGTCCGTCCGTCCGTTCACAATTACAAAAAAATCTTCTCCTCCTCAACAAAACTTTACAGAAATGATCCTTAGGTCATGCTCTTTCAAAATACTTCAAAGAATTGAAATCCATGAAGAACTTTGGTTGCCATGGCAACGGAGTGAAAAAACTTAAAAAATCTTCTCCTCCAAAGCCATAAGGCCTAGAGCTTTGATATTTGGTACAAATCATCATCTATTTACCCTCTACCAAAATACTTCAAAGATTTATCATATGAAAATTAGCCCTTTTCTGGGCGATCCCTGATTTTACATAGAAATAAAGAAGGAAATCTTTAAAAATCTTCTTCTCCCAAAACCATTAAGCCTTGAGCTTTGTTATTAGATACAAATCATCATCTATTGACCCTCTACCAAAATACTTCAAAGAATTACCTTATTCTGAAAATTAGCCCTTTTCTGGGCGATCCTTGATTTTAAATAGAAATAAAGAAGGAAATCTTTTAAAATCTTCTTCTCCTAAACCAAAAGGCCTAGAGCTTTGATATTTGGTATACTTTATCATCTATTGACCCTCTTCCAAAATACTTCAAAGAATTATCATACTCTGAAAATTAGCCCTTTTCTGGGCAATCCCTGATTTTACATAGAAATAAAGCAAGAAATCTTTTAAAATCTTCTTATCCCAAAACCATAAAGCCTAGAGCTTTGATATTTGGTACAAATCATCATCCATTGACCCTCTACCAAAATACTTCAAAGATTTACCGTATTCTTAAAATTAGCCCTTTTCTGGGTGATCCCTGATTTTACATAAAATAAAAGAAGGAAAACTTTAAAAATATTCTTCTCCAAAACATCAAAGCCTAGAGCTTTAATATTTGGTACGTATCATCATATATTGACGCTCTTTCAAAATACTTCAAAGAATTATCATACTCTTCAAATTAGCCCTTTTCTGGGCGATCCCTGATTTAACAAAGGAAAAAAGAAGGAAATCTTTGAAATCTTCTTCTCCCGAACCATAAAGCCTAGAGCTTTGATATTTGGTACATATCATCAGCCATTGACCCTCTTCCAAATTACTTAAAAGACTTAGCCCTTTTCTGTGCAATTCCTTATTTTAGATGATATGTTTGAAAACCTTCTTCTCCTAAACCATTAGGCCTAGAGCTTTCATACTTGGTGTGTATTTATGTCTTTACTTCAAAGCATTACTATATTCAGGAAATTAGTGCTATATGGTTGGATCATCAATATACTTAGGATTAAAATAGAAATCCTTTAACATATTCTCCAAAATAATTAGACAGAGGGCTTTGCTATTTTGTTTATATCATAAAGCAATGCACCATCATCCTCAGGGGAGTGATTTAGGACCATCATGGTCCTCTTGTCTTGAATTTGATATCTGAGAGTAAAAAAAGGGGGGAACTATGTGGCTAAGCCTATAGCTAAAGATTATAAACCTTTTTGACATATATGTGAAGATCCAATGAAGGTTTTTTTCCCTTAATTTAGAATGAAACTTGTTCGTTGATTTGCCTCATCCTGCCAGATGAGAAATATAAAGAAATATATGACTGTAGATTTAATCATTCATCACATTATTTTGTTCTGTTTTATTTTAGTATTACTCAGGTTAAAAATATGCAGTTTTTGGACTGTTTTTAAAACGTTTTCCTTCTTAGTCTTTTCTCTTCAAAGTATATTTTTTCTTGATATTTCAGATTTCTAAACCATACCCTGTGTCTCTATCTTTATTCTCTATTGTAAGTGATTGTGTAAGTGTAGAATTAACAATATATTAACTGTATTTCATATTAACATAGTCTTTTGCTTATTCAATTAGCTGTACTCATTAATAGCACGATTTACTACGGTGTTGTATTTGCATTTAGCATATTGCGTGAATTGATTTATTATTATATCAGATTCTTGATAAAGAAACTAATAAATGTTCAATATACCTTACAAATTCGAATCTTTGTATACACAAATTTGATAGTTATGTTCAAAGAGTATGATTTATTTCATAAAAGACCAAATAGAAGAAATAATTAATTCAACAGGAGTAAAATCTGAAGTCAAATATTATAAGGGGTTTATTGTTTTTAGCTCACCTGAGCACAAAAAATTTATGATCACCTTTTGTCTGGCGTCCGGCAAGCGTTCAGTGTGCATCATCCATCATCAATTTCTTTAAACGACATCTCCTCCCAAACCACTGGGCCGATTTGAGCCAAATTGGCAGAAACATTGCTGAGGTGGTCCCCTTCAAAAATAGCTAAAAGAATTGATATCTGTTAAAAACTCTGGTTGCCATTGCAACAAAAGTCAAATTTTAAAATAATCTTTAAAAATCTTCTCCTCCTGACCCAGAAGGCGTAGTGCCTTGATATTTTGCATGAACCCTTTTCTGTGCAATCCCTTTTTTTTACATAGAAATATAGAAGGTAATCTTTAAAAATCGTCTCCTCCCAAACCATAAGGCTGAGAACTTTAATATTTGGTATAAATCATCATCTTTTGACCCTCTACAAAAACACTTCTAAGAATTACCTAACTCTAAAAATAAGCCCTTTTCCGTGCGATCCCTGATTTTACAAAGAATTAAGAAGAAATTTATGAAAATATTCTCCTCCCAAACCATAAGGCCTAGAGCCTTGGAATTTGGTTTAGATCATCATGAACTATTGACCCTTTGCTAAAATACTTCAAAGAATTAAAGTACTCTGAAAATTTTCCCTTTTATGTACAATCCAGATTTTACAAATGAATAAAGAAGGAAATCTTTGAAAATCTTCTCCTCCCAAACAATAAGGCTTAGAGCTTTAAATTGATATTTGGTATAAATCATTATCTATTGAACCTTTACCAAAATACTTTATAGAATTATTGTATCTTGACAATTAGCCCTTTTCTTTCTTATCCCTGATTTTACATAGAAAAAGAATAATTCTTTGAAATCTTTTTTCTCCCAAGTCTTAAGGCCTAGAGCTTAATTATTTTGTATGTATCAGTGTCTATTGAACCTTTACCAAAATACTTCATATAATTACCATACTCAGAAAATAAGCCCTTTCTTGTGCGATTTAGAAATAAAAAAAAGGATATCTTTCAAGATCTTCTCCTTCTTAACCATTATGCCTAGAGCTTTAATATTTGGTATGTTTCAATGCCTAATGACCCTCTAACAAAATACTTGAAAGAATTACCGTACTCTTGAAATTAGCACTATAAGGTGGGATCTTGTATACACTTAGGATTAAAGGAGAAAATCTTCTTCTCCAAAATGAATTGGTGTATGGATTGTGTTAGCTCAGCTGAGCACAAAGTGCTCTAGGGGAGCTATTTTAATCGGTCAACGTCCGGCGTTCATCCATCCGTCCGTCCGTATGTCCATTTACAATTACAAAAATAAATCTTCTCCTCCCAAACTCAGCATGGAATTTCACAGAAATGCTCTTTCAAAATACTTCAAAGGATTGAAATCCATGAAGAACTCTGGTTGCCATGGCAACTGAGTGAAAAAACTTAAAAAATCTTCTCCCCCCCAAGCCGTAAGGTCTAGAGCTTTGATATTTGGTACAAATCATCATCTATTGACCCTCTACCAAAATGCTTCAAGGAATTACCGTACTCTGAAAGTTAGCCCTTTTCTGTGCGATCCCTGATTTTACATAGATTTAAAGTAGGAAATCTTTAAAAATCTTCTCCCAAAACATAAAGCTGAGAGCTTTGATATTTGGTGTGTAATTATACCTATTGATCCTGTACTAAAATACTTCATAGAATTACTTTATTCTGAAAATAAGACCTTTTCTGTGCAATCCCAGAAAGGAATAAAGAAGGATATCATAAAAAATGTCCTCCATCTAAACATTAGGCCTAGAGCCTTGATATTTGGTATGTATTAATGCCTATTGACCCTCTACTTTATTACATCGAAGAATTACAGTACTCTTGAAATTAGCTAAACATGTTTGGGCTTTCACTTTACCTAGAATTAAAGGAGAAAATCTTTAAAAAATCATCTTCTCCAAAATGATTAGGTGTAGGGCTTTGATATTTGGAATATTATATCATAAAGCCTTGAGCAATCATACTCAGGGGAGCGATATAGGACCATCATGGTCCTCTTGTATATATCTGAATGCCTTGAGGCATCTTACTCAGGGGAGCAATATAGGACCATCAAAGTCCTCTTGGATATATCTTAATGCCTTGAGGCATCTTACTCAGGGGAGCCATTTAGGACCATCATGGTCCTCTTGTACTAGAAAACTGTTCAATATTTTACTAGTAAACTGTGTAATATTTTTATCTAAGGTCCTTGGAGGTCAGTCAGTATGGCAATGAACAAAGAAGACAAATTAACCCATTCCGGGACAACAACATTTTAGACTAGTAAAAATTAAAAGAAGCTGCAGATGACATGTTTTGTTGTTCTAAACTTGTAAAATATGGTAGAAAATATTGTGAGAAAAGGTGAAATTGCTTGTCACAAGCAATTTCTCCCTTTCTCACATAGTTTTCCATGATTATATCTCTTAAGGACTTCAGAAAATATGTGTGTGTGTGTTTTGGCAACACACTTTTTAAAACCATACAAATTTAAGCTTGATGACCTGGAGAAAAAAAGAAATTACAAAACAAAAGACTCATGACTTGACAAAACTAGAAGGCTGTGGCTTCAAACTCCCACCGGACATCTCAGATCACAGCCTTGGTCTAGCCTTGTGCAAGAGGTACAGAAAGAACACAAATCTTCTGCCTCTCATCATTTTCCACAATGTTTGCTTCTAATAAACACGGACATATTTAATGTTCTCTCAACTTGAAGTTGGACCTGTGTCAATATTTACAATTTGGAAAGGGTTTAACCAATTCTAATACAATCCCTCTTTTTAAGCCCCTCAAGAAAAAGATCTGGAAAACATTGTCGAAATTGAATCAAGCAATTTCTTAACTTTCCACAGTGTTTTCTATAAAAAAAAAAATTAAAAAAAAATAAATAAATAAATAGATAAAAAATAAAAAAAAATAAATTTCCATCAACTTGAAATTGAGATCTGCATTATTTTTTTCATTTAGGACGAGTCTAAAATTTTATTTAACTGGAATGGGTTAACCTAATGAGCAGCTGAGGGAGACTATTCTTGATTTCATTAGACATTTAACAGATAGAGTTAACTTTCTTGCCATTTCATAAACAAAATTCACGGTAGAGAATTGTATACCTGTCCTCTGAAAGGCTACTCTAGCTTTATGTGGATGATACATTCAGAAAAAATATCTTGTTGATTGTCAAATCACAATCAAATGATTTTACATTGCTTTGCCTGGCCTTTGGAGTGTTATTAACCCACCAATTCAGTGGTGTTTTGTGATGCTCCTTAAGAAAAGTGGCTTTGGAAAGCATTGCGAAAAGCTTGTTACAAGCAATTTCTTTATAATCTACAATATTTTCTACCCCAAAACACACATATTTTTAAAATTTCATCATCTGAAAATTTTAGTCTGCAACTTCTTTCATGGTGGACCAGTCTTCAATTTTCATTTCTGGTGAAGGGTTAAAGAACTAATAACTTTTCCATGAATGCAGGACCAGTGTTTAATAACTAACTATTATAGACAACCTGGAAACACTAGTTGTGTGTAAATATTTCTTTTGGAAATTGATTTCATGAACGATTCTGAACTGAAGTGGGCAAATACGAATTGTTAACAAAGATAAACTGTACATACCTGCAAGTTGATCTTTGTCTATTTTTTTTTAACTTCCTGCCAAAACATGAATACTCCAGATTCAGCATGACAAAAGGTAATACAAGATTGAAAAAAAAAGAAAAAAAAGAATGTCAAGATTGAAAGTGGTTATAAAAACAATTCAAAGTGAGTGTTACTTAAAGATTAGGTGTATAATTGTGACAAAATATATCTCCATTAATAAATTTTCTTTTTAATTTCATCTCAAAGTCTTCTTTAATTCTTCTGGGTGGATTGTCAAAATTTCTATGTAGATTAGCACTCGATAATTTTGCTGAAAAAAAATCAGTTAAAAGAAATAGAACAATTGTTTATTTCTCTTGCAAGATCGACTTATCTTTCATTTCATGAATAACTAAAACATATGTTCAAGCAGTGTTGCTCAGCCTGTCTAGAAAATCTGATATTTGTAGAGCCTGCTTGCGGTGAGCGAGACATAGTTGTCACTATGACAAGTCGGTGTATGTGTGTTGGTAGGTTAGTTTAAGTCTGTCCATCCGTCCAAATTTGTCTGGACAATTACTCCTACATTTATGGTTGGATTTCAAAATAGCTTGGCACAATTATTCTCCATCATGAGTGGATGTGCAATTTGGTAGAATTTTTGGGATAGTTCTAATGTCAAGGTCACGGCTCAAGGTCAAACACTAAAATTGTGTTTGTTTGGACAATTACTTCTACATTTATGGAAAGGTTTTAAAAATTACTTGGCACAATTATTCTACATCATAGGTAGATGTGCCATTTGAAAGAATTTTTGGGATAGTTCTAATGTCAAGGTCACAGTTCAAGGTCAAACACTAAAATTGTGATTTCCAAGAGCATGCATGAGGCCCACAAACTTTGTGGGCTCGACAGCAGTAACTGTTGTCCTGGGAGAACCATCTAGTAATTTGTTATACACTCAATTATAGATACATCAATCTTAGACTGAAACAAACAATTATACTGTATGTAATAAATTGTCATTGAAAATGTTAGAATATCAACTATCAGTCCCTCAATCTCTGAGACAATGAAATCTGGTCTAGTGATTAATGTTCTCTCTGTCATTGTCTCTCTGGAGATATCTGCCATAATTTGCTGTAATTTCATCAGGGAAAATTTAATCTGAGTAGGAATAGATATCTATATCGTAAATTAGATTCGTAGGTTCCCAAGACTTTATTTAACCCATTCCCACACAGTGAGGCTTTTTAACACCCCTGAAGAAAAGCAATTGAGAAAACATTTTGTAAAATTAAGAAATTGCTTGTAACAAGCAATTTCTTCATTTTACAAAATGTTTTCTATCCAGAAAGTTGAAAAAATCTAAAATTTCATACACTTTGAATTGTTGTCTGCAACTCCTTTCAATTTTGACCAGTCTAAAATTTTGCCATCTGGTAATGGGTTAACAGATTAGAATTCTATGAGTTAGCAGCAACAATTTTGATGCTGATGCTTCATTATCATTCTGCAGTTAGCTTGTTTTTGTCTTAAAACAATTTCAGATAGCAAATAGTTAGACTGGTCCAAATTTAAAGAAGTTGCAGACAACAAACTTTTGTCAATGAAATTCTTAACAAAAAAACTAATTTCTTTATTTTTTTCACAATGTTTTTGGAGTCTTTTTCTTGAGGAGGCTCATAAAGCATGATTATTCGAGAATAGTTTAGAGTCGACATGTTTCCTTTAATCCATTACTCTGGGCTGACCTGCTGATGGTATAAATCTTGGGAAGAGAAGAAATGTCTCCTTTTTAGGCAATTTTTCGATTTGAATGCATTTTGAATTGTTGCCTGTCACTTCTTTTAATTTGGACGAGAAGAAGAGGGGGTTATTATAGGTTTCACCATATCTGTTTGTCTGTGCACCCCACCTTTTGTCTTTAGACTGGTTTTTGTTTCACTGCTCGAACTCTAGAACCCAATGACCTACAATCATGAAACTTCATACAATTAATGCCAGTGATCCAAGAAAGTGCCCTATTTTTGGGAGTCACCTAAGTCAAATGTCAAGGTCACAAGGACAAATTAGCACCATGAAATTTTATACAAACTAATATTAATGACCCAAGGTGGTGCCCTATGTGCACTACTTGAGTGAAAATGCTTGTAGTGGGTATAAATCTGCATTGCAACAATTTTAGATTTGTCTTGTAATTGGTAAGTTTTTGATATCAACTTCCTGTTATCAGAAACTTGACTGTAGTGTGTGATCAATAGACAGCTTTTGAAAGAATAAATGAAAAAGTAGGGAAATTTTTAGAAAGGAGTAACTTTTTTTTGCCACAAATAACATCTACTTGATCTGATAATCTGCCATCGTAATTATTGCCCATAAAGCCACTTTAACTCATTCCTACACTACAATGTTTTAGACTGATCCAAATTGAAAGGAGTTGCAGGCAACAATTTAAAGTTTACGAAATTTTAGATTTTTTCAACTTTCTTGGTAGAAAACATTGTGGAAAATGAAGAAATTACAAGACAAGATTTCTTCATTTTCCACATCACAATGTTTTCTCAGAAGCTTTTCTTGAAGGACTTCAAAATAGTCATTTTGTGGAAATGGGTTTAGCAGTTGTATGCAACCTTGTTAACCCTTTCCTGTTTAAACCAGGGATTTTACATTACTGTTATTTTATACTTGAGAAAACATTGTGGAAAAAGAAGAAATTGCTTGACACAAGCAATTTCTTCTTTTCCCACAATATTTTCTACCATATTGGATGGTTTTATTTCGAATTGCATCCAATTTCATTGTTGTCTGCAACCTCTTTCGATTTGGACTAGTCTAAATTTTCAAAAAAACAGGAATGGGTTAAGGCATGTCAGGCTGAATGAAATCTCGATTCAATGCATTTAAATCAATCTACTGAAAGCTTCCAGGAGGCTCTTATTGTAGATTAAGATTTATTTTATTAAAATATATTTAAAAAATACTCTGGCTTAAAAGCTATAAGCAGGTGGTTAAGACTAAGATCAGATTGCACTCATGTGCAGACTGATCTTTGCCTATACCTCCTGCCAAAAACAGGAATACTCTGGGTTAAGCATGACAATCAAAGTTGAATTAGGATTAGTTTCAGATTTTGCAATTACTGTCAGTATTCCAAGAGTCAAATATCAGCCTTTTAATGTTATCAGGTCTCATTGTCTATGATTTTGTGACAAGTCATAGGCCCAGGAATGTCACATTATGCACCAACTGTAGGACCCTTACTAAAATTCAATAATGTCCCCATGGTGTCCTTCTAGAGTTTAGCCAAGATGCTTCCTATTTAACTTAAAGAAGCCGCCATCATAGCTCAATTTGTAGCGCGTCGGACTGTCAATGTAGAGGTCCCAGGTTCGATCCCCGACAGCGGCACTCATCCTTTCCGACTATTTGTCTCTCACCAATGGGTTGATAATCGTAGACCTATGTGGGATAGCAGCTGGAGGCTAGGAAAGGATGTATTGGTAGTACTGGTGTGAGAAATACCAGGATTCCATTGTTAGGTGCTCCAGCTGTCGCGATATAACTGAAAGATTGTTAAAAGCGGCGTAAAACCCAATTCAAACAAACAAATCAACTTATAGAAACAAAGAGGGTAATCTCTAAAATTACTTTGGTATCAAATCATGACATCCATTGGGTCAACTTGATGATTTTTAGCTCCACTGGCCAAAGGCAGGGGGCTATTGCCTCAGAACTCACAGTCGCTGTTGGGTCCATCCATACCTTTTGTCCATGCCAGAGCTCTAGATAAGAAGGGGGAATTCTATAATCCTTACTTCTCTAAAAAAAAGAAACACACACAAAAAACCCTATGTTGTGGATACTGAGTACATATAGCATAGGGTTAATGGTGTTATTATTGAAATATATAAATCTAAAATCCAAATTATGTCCATTATCTATAGCTCTGCCATTTAGTAATCTTAATCTCAGATTCTACATTATAGACTTCAACCAAATGTCATAGGAATGTCGTTTGTGTGACACTCTAGATCTCTCAGATTCCTTTGATATATCGATGGCTTAGAGCAAAAACATAGTACTGTATGGCTCTATACATTGTATAGAGCCATACTATGTTTTTACTCTAAGCACTCAATATTTTGTTCAGACAAAATCAAAAAATTGTTGGTGAAGCTATTTTCTAAATAAGGTATATACTGAAATCTTTGAAGTTCTCTGTAAAGAAACTATGAACTTGAACTACAAAACCAGCTAAATAATTCCTGAATCAACTATACACTGAACAGTTCTGTGAACAGTACATTGAACTGCTCCATGAACATTTAGTGTTCATAAGATTGTGTCTCAAGAAAAACAGTACCAGGAACCATGACATGAAGTCATGAACAAGACGTAATCCTTACTTATGAAGATGTTTCAAATTGTTTCAGAAAATATCATGGATCTAGATCTATTGAGTTATAAAAGAATGACATTGGTAAAGAAACATTAATACATGATAAAGTTCTTTCACTGTAAATTGACATTGGCTTGAGTTGAATATTTTGCACACATGCAATTTATAGAAGGGGGTGGGGTTACTCATTACTTCCATAAACAGCACCCTGAACTGGAATCTAGGGCTTATTTCCAAATAGCAGCAGCATGAAGCTTATTGGGTGTATAGATCTCTTTAGGAAATACAATATATCATATTACCATGAGACATACGAATTTGAGTATCTTGCATGCAAAAACTTGCTAAGTGAATTTCATTTTGATGTAAGATGAGACTGGTATGAATCTAATTTATCAATTGACAAATCACAACAAGAATAAATCATCAAATCATTGTTCATAATTAAACTTCAGGTGAAAGCTTTGAAATACTTTTTCTCAGAAACCAATTGATGGTAAGTTTAACCAAATTTTTCTGGATTGATCCTCTAGTGACCCTTTATTAGATTCCTCCAAAGAAGTATGATTGGATAAAAATGTGGCTTTAATGGACGGGGCTGCGTATTCCCATATTTGGTGAAAGCTTTGAAATTTTTCTTCCAGAAACCAGTAGATGAATTTCAACCAAATTTTACCGGATTGATCTTTGGGTGACCCTTTATCAGATTTTAAAAATCAATTTTGATTTCATGAAGAATGTGGCTTTTATGGGCAGGGCTAATTATCAGGTCAATTAATTCTTTGATACAAAGTTAGGTGAACGTTCAACCTTTACCGCTGACCTTTTTGATGAAAACTTAAAATACGAAAGTAATTCAAACCATTCTAACTCCTAATATAGCTTTTTAAGAGAAAATTCACAGAAGAAGGCCTTTTTCATAATTTGTGGGGCTATAAGAACACAATGATTTGGCTTGGATAGCACAAAAGTTACACATTTTAGACTAGTGCAAACTGCATTTAAATAGTAAAGTAAGTGCTTAAATGCAGAAAAAATAATTGTGAAAAAAAAAGAAGAAATTGCTTGTTACATGCAATCAAGTTCTTTTCAAAAATGATTTCTCCTTTTGCACAATGTTTTTAAAGCTACATTTCTTTTGTGTGTCAAAGTGTGGGGTTGTGTGGTAGTTGCTTAACCCATTCCTACACGGCAAATTTTAGACTGGTCCAAATTGAAAGCAGCTGCAGACGGCAATTTCAAGTTTATGGAATTTTAATTTTTGTCGGCTTTTGAGAAAGAAAACATTGTGGATAATGAAGAAATAACTTGATACAAGCAATTTCTTCATTTTCCTGAATGTTTTCCTAAGCTTATTTCTACAGGAACGTAAAAAGGAGGGCTTGTGTGGAAATGGGTTAAGCCATTCCCACACAATGACATTTTTGGATGCCCCTCAAGAAAAAAGATTGGGAAAACATTGTGTAAATGAAGAATTTGCTGATATCATGGAATTTGTTCATTTTACACACTGTTTTCTAACCAGAGAGTTGAAAAAGTCTAAGATTTCATAAATTTTAAATTGTCATCTGCAACTCCTTTCAAATTGGGCCAGTCTAAAATTTTGCCATGTGGTAATGGGTTAAATTTAGAAAAGAAAGTGAAAGAATGTTTCTCAGTTCTGGGACTGTAAGGTGTTGAATTAAGCTGGAGGATGTCTCAGTAATTCAGTTACTACCAAATTAGGTTTCAAATATTTATGTGTCTGTTTCAAACTGCCTTTTCTTCTACAAAGAGAATCAACATAGTTTACACAATACCATACTGTCCTCACACTTTTTTCTTGGAGTTATGGCCCTTTAATGAATAATCTGAAAGAGAGCATCATTCCAGTTACTAAACGTTTTGTCTGTAACATGGAGCCATTGAGGGCTTTAACCCATTCCCACACAGTGATAATTTTTGACGCTCCTCAAGAAAAACAATTTAGAAAACCTTATGAAAAACCAAAAAAGTTTCTTGAACCAAATAATTTTTTAATTTTCCACAATTTTTTCTACCTTATAGGTTGAAAAACTCTAAAATTTCACCACTCTTAAATTCGTGTCTGCATCTCCTTTCAATTTTGACCAGTCTAAAATGATACCATCTGGTAAAGGGCTAAGTCTAGTCTAGTTCCTCAAGTAAACATTATGTTTACTTGTGGGTACTCATTTTACTCACTTGGACAAGGCAATCCCAATGAGTACCCATAAAACAGGCCTTGGTTTATTGTGTATTGTTGAAAAGTTGAGCATAAAATCCAAAATTTTAATGCCTTAATCCACATGTAGCTCATATTTTGACAAGAGGTTAAACTAATAATTGATAACAGTCATGTTTAACCCAATTCACCTTAGCTAGATTGAAATCAAAAGATGTTGTATACGACAGTTTAAATTAGATGAAATTTTAAAAATCTTTGCCTTTAGGGTCAGAAGACATTGTTTATAGTGTTTGTAACAAACAATTTCTTCACTTTAAGTGCCACTGGCTAAAAGCCGGTAAGCTAATGTCATGACATTATGCCTGTTGTGCATCTGTGTGTGTAAAGTTTTAAATTTTTATGTTGCCAATACATTAAGCAATCGTGTTGATTAAGGGAGTTAGTAGAGGGTTTGCCTTACTCCTGAGATCTAGATAAAAAAGTGTGATACCAATCTAATTCTGTTATTCATCTTCTTGTAAGAACTCATTGTCTTCATTAGCCCTATTCTGAGGTTCCAAAGACAACCAACAAGATATGGTTTGATGAATCAAAAATGAAATTTACACTTCAAAATTAAATCACTTACTTTATCTAGAGTAGGAAACACTTGTTCTTAACCTAAGGGCCTGTCGTAATAACTCAGCCACTAAGGGTTGATGGTCAATTTTTAGCTCCACTGGCTGAAAGCCAGAGAACTATTGTCATGGCGTTGTGTCCGTCGTGCGTCCGTTTTTCTGTCCAGTCGTCTGTCTATTGGTCCGCCCATCTGTCTGTAAACTTTTACTTTGAAAATCTTCTCCTCAGAAAGTACTCAACAGATTTCAACCAAATTTCACAGAAATGATCCTTGGGTGACCCTCTATCAGATTCCTTCAAAGAATTTTGATCAGATGAAAAACATGTCATAAATAGGCAGGGCTAATTTCCTAGATTTGGTGAAATCTTTAAAAGTCTTCCTCTTAGGGCCTGGTGGATAGATTTCTACCGAATTGCACAGAATTTATCCGATGATGACCCTTTATCAAGTTCCTTCAAAGAATTTGATTGGATGAAAAACATGGCTATAATGGATGGGTTAATTTCCATATATGGTGAAAGCTTTGAACATCTTGTTCTCAGAAACCGGCAGATGGATTTCAGCTAAATTTCACAGAAATTATCCTATGCTGAACTTTTTTCAGATTCCTTCAAAGTCATTTGATCGGATGAAAAACATGGCTTAAATGGGCGGTGCTAATTTCTGTATATGGTAAAAGCTTTGAAAATCTTCTTCTTAGTACCTAGTGGATTGATTTCAACCAAATTTCACAGGAATGATCCTTGAGTGACCCTTGATCAGTTTCCTTCACAGATTTTTGATAGGAAGGAAATCATGGCTTTAATGGGCAGGGCTAATTTCCATATATGGTAAAAGCTTTGAAAATCTTCTTCTCAGAAACCGGTGAATGGATTTCAACCAAATTTCACAGAAATCATCTAATGGTGACCCTTTATCAGATTCCTTCAAAGAATTTTGATTGGATGTAAAAAAAATGGTTTTAATGGTTGGATATAGTTTCCATATGTGGTAAACTCTTTGAAATTCTTCTTCCCAGAAACCAGTGGATGATTTCAACCAAATTTATATAGATCAATCCTTGGGTGACCTTTTATCAGATTATGAAAAAGAATTTTGATTGGATGAAAAATTGGTTTTAATCGGCAGGGCTAATTTCCATATATGGTATACTGAAAACTTTGTAAATTTCTCAGAAACCTATTGATAGATTCCAACCAATTTTCAGGGGAGTGATAACCAGATAACTGTCAGATTGCTTCATATAATTTTGATTGGTTGAAAAACATGGCTATTATGGTGGTGGATTATGTCCATATACAGTATACTGTGAAAATTTTACATAATGAATTTTACATAACTTGAATAACTTGACTTTTGTAAAAACAATGAAAAGTTTGAAATGGTTAGAACTATTTCAGAGATTTCAATGATTTAGATTTATTGTCATTATACAATGTATTCAGTTTATCTTAAATTAATGAAAAAAATTGCTTAATCAGTCCATTCATGCCTGTGGAGCGATACATGAGCTCAAGCGCCTCTAGTTATACCTGTTTAATTTGGTGTGGGAAATTGTTTCCATTTAATTTATATATGGCGCTGTCATAGAGCAGTTGGTAACGCATCGGACTGTCATTCTAGAGTTCCTGGGTTCGATCCCTGACGGGGGCACTCATCCTTTCCGACTATTTGTCTCTCACCAATGGGTCGATAATCATAGACCTCTGTGGGATAGCAGCTGGAACCTAGAAAGGATGTAATGGTAGTACTGGTGTGAGAAATACCAGGATTCCATTGTTAGATGCTCCAGCCATCGCGATATAACTGAAAAATTGTTGAAAGCAGAGAAAACCCCCATTCAAACAAACAAAAACCATTTAATTTATAGTCTTTAAACTAATGCTTACAAAATAAGTTCTTCTTATGATTTTTTAAATGCTTTTCAGGTGTAGTAATTTGTTGTTAGCTCTACTGGCCGAAGGCCACTAGAGCTATAGCGATGGCTTTTCCCCGTCTGGCGTCTGTGCGTCTGTCCGTCCATCCGTCCGTCCCTTAAACTTTTCCTTGTTTACGCGATAAAGTCAAAAGTTTTTATCGGATTCTCTTCAAACTTTCACAGAATGATTGTACCAACATAAGGATCATTCCTTTCGAAATAGGGTCAGATCCGTCAAGAAACACGGGGAAAGGGGCCTAATTAATACTTAATTAAAAAATCTTCGTTTACGCGAAAAAGTCCACAGTTTTCATTGGATTCTCTTCAAACTTTCTCAGAAAGATTGTACCATCATAAGGATCATTCCTTTCGAAAATGGGTATGATCCTTTAAGAAACACGGGAAAAGGGGCCTTATGAAAATTTAATGAAAAATTCAATTAAAAATCCTCGTTTACGCGATAGAGTCCACAGTTTTCTTCGGATTCTCTTCAAACTTTCTCAGAATGATTGTGCCATCATAAGGATCATTCCTTTCGAAAATGGGTATGATCCGTCAAGAAACACGGGAAAAAGGGCCTTATGAAAATTTAATTAAAAAAATCCTCGTTTACGCGATAAAGTCCACAGTTCTCATCAGATTCTCTTCAAACTTTCACAGAATGATTCTACCAACATAAGGATCATTCCTTTCGAAAATGGGTCTGATCAGTCAAGAAACAGGGGAAAAGGGGCCTAATGAAAATTCAATGAAAAATTCAATTAAAAATCCTTGTTTACGCGATAGAGTCCACAGTTTTAATCAGATTCTTTTCAAACTTTCACAGAATGATTGTACCAACATAAGGATCGTTCCTTTCAAAAATGGGTATGATCCGTCAAGTAACATGGGAAAAGGGGCCTTATGAAAATTTAATTAAAATTCCATTAAAAATCCTTGTTTACGCGATAGAGTCCACAGTTTCATTGGATTCTCTTCAAACTTTCACAGAATGATTGTACCATCATAAGGATTGTTCCTTTCGAAAATGGGTATGACCCGTCAAGAAACATGGGAAAAGGGGCCTTATGAAAATTCAATTAAAAACTCCATTAAAAATCCTTGTTTACACGATACGAGTCCACAGTTTTCATCGGATTCTCTCCAAACTTTCTCATATTGATTGTACAATCATAAGGATCGTTCCTTTCGAAAATGGGTCTGATCTGTCATGATTCATGGGAAAAGGGGCATTATGAAAATTTAATTAAAAAATTCTCGTTAACACTCTAGAGTCCACAGTTTTCATCAGATTGTATTTAAACTTTCACAGAATGCTTGTACCATCATAAGGATTGTTCCTTTGTGAATTTGGTCAGATCCATCAGGAAACACAGGAAAAGAGGCCTTATGAAAATTTTAATCGGAAAATCTTTTAAGAAATACTCTTTAACACTCTGGAGTCAATAGTTTTCATCGGATTCCCTTCAAACTTTCACAGAATGATTGTACTATCATAAGGATTATTCCTTTCGTAACTTGGTATGATCCTTCAAGAAACACAGGAAAAAGGGGCCTTATGAAATGTTAAATAAACAATTCTGATTAATAATCTAGAGCCAACAATTTTCAATGGATTCTCTTCAAACTTTCACAGAATGATTGTACCATCATAAGGATTGTACCTTTTGGAATCGGATATGATTCCTCAAGAAACATAGGAAAAGGGGCCTTATTAAAATTTAATTCAAAAATCTTTGTTAACACTCTAGAGTCCACAGTTTTCATCTGATTGACTTCAAACTTTCACAGAATGATTGTACCATCTTAAGAATTGTTCCTTTCAAAATTTGGTATAATCAGTCAAGGACCACGGGAAAAAGGGGCCCCGATAAAAACTGGATTGAAAAAGTCCTCATAAACACAATAGAGTCCATAGTTTTCAACAAATTCTCTTCAAACATTCCCAGAATTATTATTACATTAAATGGATTGTTCCTTTCGGAAGTAGGTTTGATCCATCAAGTTTCATGGGAAAAGGGGCCCTATGAAAATTTAATAAAAGAAATCTTAGTTAACACTAGATTTCACCTGATTGACTTCAAACTTTCACAGAATGATTGTACCATCATAAGGATTGTTCCTTTCAAATTGGGTCTGATCCATTGAGAAACATAGGAAAAGGGGCCTTAGGAAAATTCAATTAAAAAATCTTAATTAATGCTTGTAAGTCCACAGATGAGATGGGATTGTTTTTATACTCAAACAGAATAATCATACTTTTGTAAGAAGAGTTCCCTTTGGAATTGGTTCAGATCCATCAAGTAACATGGGAAAAGGGGCTATATGAAAATTCAATTAATAAAACCCTGTTAACACAATAAAGCCCACAGCTTTGATCAGATTTTGTTGAAACTTTCACAGAATGATTGGAAGGTCATAACTATCATTCTTTTCATAACAGGGTTTGAACTGTAAAGAAGCACAGGAAAAGGGGCCTTATGAAAATTTCATTTATAAATCCTTGTTACTAAGTCCAGAGCTTTCATCAGATTTTCTTCAAACATTCACAGAATAATTGTACAATAATAATGATTGTTGATGTTTGCATTAGACCTGATCCGTCAAGTATCACAGGAAAAGGAGCATTATGAAATTTAATTTTAAAATCATTGTACTACAATAAAGTCAACAGTTTTCATCAGATTCTGTTAAAACTTTCACAGAATGATTATTCCATCATGAGGATTCTTTCTTTTCAAATTAGGCGTGATCTGTCTAGTATCATGGGAAAAGGGGCCTTTAGAGAATTTTATCTATAATTCTTGTAACTAAGTCCAGAGCTTTCATTGGATTTTACTCAAACCTTCACATCATTGTGAATCATTGTTCAATAATCTCGATTGTTGATGCTGACATGAGACCTGATCCTTCAAGTATCACAGGAAAAGGAGCCTTATGAAAATTTTATTTTAAAAATTTGACACCAAGATAAAGTCTGCAGTTTTCATCAGATTCTGTTCAAACTTTCACAGAATGTTTGTACCATCATTAGGATTGTTTCTTTCCAAATTGGGCCTGATCTGTCTAGTATCATAGGAAAAGGGGCTGTATAAAAAATTATTACCAAATCCTCATAAACACAACAATGCCCTCAGTCCTTATAAGGGACCTTATAAAAAAATTATTACAAAACACCATAATTACAATAAAGTCCTCAGTCTTTATCATTTTCTTCAAACTATCATTAGGATTGTTCCTTTGTACATTGGGTCTGATTTGTTAAGTTTCACGGAAAAAGGGGCCTTATGAAAATTTAGTTACAAAAATTCTTGACACAATTCAGTCCACTATTTTCATTGATTCTCTTTAACTTTTAAAGAATGATTGTACCTTTACTAGAATTGTTCCTTTTGAAATTTGGTTTGTTCTGTAAAGTATCATGAGAAAAGGGGCCCTATGAAGATTTCACTATAAACTCATTAACACAATAGATTCCACAGATTAAACAGATTGATTGTACCATCATTCCAATTGTTGATTTTGACAGTGGATCTGACTATAGCAAGGGTCACATAAAAAGGGGCCTTATGAAAAACTCTCTTAAATATTCTGGTTAACACAATGATGTCCCTTGATTTCACCGGATTCACTTCAAAATTTCACAGAATGATTGTACAAATACTTAGATGGTTCTTTTCAGAACTGGGTACAATCCATCAAGTATCATGTGAAAAGGGGACATATGATTTTTTTTTAAATATTCTAGTAAACATAATGAATTCCCAATATTTCATTGGATTCACTTTCAACTTTCATAGAATGATAAAACCAACAGTAAAATATAACAGGAAAAGGGGCCTTATGAGAACTTGAATTTAATATCTTTGTTAACACAATAAAGTCAACAGTTTTATTGGATTCTCTTCAAAGATGCATGGAATAATTGTGGCATTCGAAACACAGGAAAAGGGGCCTTACAGATTATCATTCAAAACATTCTTGTGTATGTGATGAAGATCACAATCATTATCAAGTTGTCTTTTAAATTTCACAGGACAATTGTTGGGTTGTCAGAAAACACAGGTAAAGGGGCCTTATTGATTTTCATTCAAAACAATCCTGTTTATGTGATAAAGTCCACAATAATTATTGTCAGATTCTGATGAAATATTCACAGAATGATTGTAGGGTCATAAGGTAACTTTCTGTGGATCCGTCATGAAACATGGGAAAAGGGGCCTTGAGGATTGTTGCTTAAAATGATAAAGGGGATAATAAAAGCCCCTTTTTTTTCTTTATGCATTCTTCTTTGAGCAATTTACTTCCTTGAATATCAGATTTCTTTAAAGGAAAACTTGATAACCAGTAGAGCGTCTCAGGCCCTCATGGGCCTCTTGTTTTTCATACCAAATCCACTTTCTGTTGTTTTCCACAAAATGTTTCAATTTAGACTGTTAAAGATTGCAAAGCAGGAAAGGGTTAACCCTTGTCATGCTAAACCTTGAATATTGTGGTTTTGGCAGATGATTCAGGTGAGCGATTTAGGACCATCATAGTCCTCTTGTTCTAAATGAGTTAAAGAACAATGAATTACTTTTGTGATAAGCAAATCAGGTGCTAGAGGGTCTCAAGGTGTTTTTTCTATGTTGACTTAACCCCAGTTATGTTGCAACATTTACTTAAATCTTCAAGAAAGTATTGTATGTCCTCTGGCTGATTGGCAATTTGGTCATGAGAGTATTAGCAAATTCAATATGACTTAACTTATTGTAAAATGATCAGAAAAGACTCAAAGATTTCTGTGACTAAATTTATTTGCAGAATATGG
Organism: Fragum fragum; assembly: GCA_946902895.1. Lineage (NCBI taxonomy): Eukaryota > Metazoa > Mollusca > Bivalvia > Cardiida > Cardiidae > Fragum > Fragum fragum. Next base: position 48,754,109 of record OX336376.1, on the reverse strand, counting down.
CAAAGATGATTCAAATTATATAGAATTCCTAAAATCATTACTTTCTGAATCAGACAGTTATGCCTATGGCACATTTTGTGCCTCTGGTTATTTTATGAGTTGCAAAAGTTGTCTACATCTTCTTTCAATTTGGTCCAGTAAAATTTTTGTCATCTAGTGATAGGTTTAGGCTACAGGAGAGGAAAGTTCCTCAGAAATTAAGTAATTTACAAGTAATTGGATGCCATCTGATTAATCAGTTGAGTATGGGAGATCTGAATCTAATGATCTGTTCCAATAGTGCATGGATTGAACTTTACAGTCTGTTTTGGATTTATGACTTTAACTTATATTTATGCCAAAACAGTAGTGTTGTTTTTATAGAAAAATAAAGTGAATAAAGAAGTGTATTATGTGCACATTGTGTTTAGCAAGAAAAAATATATCTGGGTAGTAGTGATTTTTTTAAATTCATTGTTGCTGGAAAACTGTTCCATTGATGTCCTTTTTGTAGGATACTATATGGTATTCCAATTGTAACATCATTAAAAAGTTGAATTCAATAACAAACTAAGAGTGATTTGAATTTTGTTTTGGCTTTACCAAATACCAGACGACAGAGTTTTTGATTTTCCAAAATTTTAAGAAGTTGCAAACTAAGTGTCAGAGTGTCTATCAACTAATTTTGTTGTATGTTATTTCATTCAATTTGGACAAGTCTATTTTGTCAACTGGTTGATATGGAATAAAAACACTTCATTAATCATTTGAAAGACACCTTGGCTTATTTATATCTCTATTGTTGAACTATGAAACTTCCTGTTCCATTCCTATAAGAAATGATTTGACAAATGATCTAGTGTAAGATTTATCCCAAATTCCTCACTTTGACACTTTTTAATGCCCTGAAGAAATTCAATCATGGAAAACTTTATGAGAAATGGAGAAATTAATCTTGTAACAAGCAATTTTTCCCTATCTCTCAATATTTTCTACCCTATTCAGATCTTATCTTCTGCAACTTTATTTCAATTTGAACCAGTCTAAAAGTTTGTCATCTGGGTTATATGAATTAAATGAGAAGAACATTAATTTTCCTGCTCAAAAGAGAGTTAGGTTCGTTGATTAGCTGGTGGGTCCACTGTTTTTAGCTTCACTGGCTGAAAACCAGCAACTCCTGCAAAAAAAAGTTCAAGAACTAGTCCTTGAAATAGCATAAAAGTTCAAGAACTAGATCTTGAATTCTAGAACTTAAAATCTAAAAGGTTCAAGAACGTTAAATGGCAGTTCAAGAACTCTGTGTTCTTGAACCAGTTCTAGAATTAGTTCTTGAAGCAGTTTTAGAACCAGTTACATAACAAAGATTTTTTTACAAGTTACAGTTCTAATGAAGAAAGAAGCCGCTGTCATAGCGCAGTTGGTAGCGTGTCGGACTGTCAATCTAGAGGTCCCGTTTCAATCCCTGACCGCTGTAATGGTAGTACTGGTGTGAGAAATACCAGGATTCCATTGTTAGGTGCTCCAGCCGCCGCGATATAACTGAAAGATTGTTTAAAGCGGCATAAAACATTTAAAGCGGCATAAAACCCCATTCAAACAATTTAATGAAGAAAGCTTCAAGGTACACAAATTTGCAGGGGAAAATCATGAGTAAAATTTCAGATTGGTAGAAACCTTGTCAAGTGTACAGGAAAATTCTAGTTTGAACACTTCCTAAATTCATTCTTGAAGAAAGCAAAAATTTTGTTTATGTCAAATACAGTGGTTGGGTAAGATCAATTTTAAATTCCACTCATTTCCTAATCCTGTCTTCAATAAATATTTATCATATCAATAATGTCAAATGCAATATGAAACTCTTTTGCTTTTACAATGTACTTCAAAATGAAAATTTTCATTAAAAATACATTATAAGAAAAGGAGAAATTGTTTGTTTCACAATGTTTTCTATCCTATGAAAGCGATTTGAATTATCGTTTGTTACTAGCCCAAAATTTTGTTTTTTGGTAATTGATTAAAAAGCCTTACTTAAAATAATAATGAACATCTGTAAATATATGTGACTGTATAACTCATCACTCTGCAATATACAGCTAATAAGCTCAGTTCTCAAAATAGGAGGGATATTACTTACCATATGAAAGAAAGACCTCCATCATTTAAACCGTGACAGCATCTACTCTATTGGTAGGTGTTTTCGTATTTAAGAGGAGTCTTTATGCATTCTATGAATTATAAAGAAACCTTGTATAACGCCATTTTCAAAATGTAAGGTTGTTTGGGGGAGACAGGTTTTGAAACAAATTAAATTGAACCTAACTGGGTACTACTTCTCTTCTAACACAGTAACATCCTACTGAATTTTCCAAACTGGGTAACACCTATTGGACCCTTCAGAGTCCATCAAAAACTGGGGCAGGGGGGGGGGGGGGGCTGCAAGTTCATTGAAAATACCTTTAAAAAGCCTGTAAAATGGTCCAACAACAAATAGGTGGCCCAACCCTCTTTTCTGTTGACCGGGCCCATTGACTCTAACAGGAAGTCCCTCTTCAATTCTAAACAGCGTTATTTTGCAAACTTTATGTCTAGTAACATGTAACAAAAATAGAAAAGTTCGTTGGCAACCTAAATGTTGTAACTACGGCTTGAATAAGCTGTAGTTACGCTGTTTTTAAGCCAGAAAACCAACATAAAAGGTTAACACGAATGGCGGCCAATGTCTGAGCTCAAAACTCATTTCTGGTCTAAATGAACCATTTCATTGGTTGACTGGTTATTTGACTTACAACCGCTATAAGTCAATTGGACCCAACAGCCCAATGAATTGAGTTTTATAGACAGGTTATAGCTTCTTTTTATTTCCAACACAGTAAAATTGAGTGTTAGAATTGCCAATCTAGTGGAAATTAGATTGGGTGGCATTATCGGTTCTTTCACACATTAACATCTTAATTAAAGAATATTGCAAAGTAACTGAAGGAAGGATCTTAATTACTGTTAAGAACAATTCTTCTCTAAACATTTCTCAAACTTTCTTGAAGTGAAGGAATTATGTACAAGCTAAAGTACCTGAGAACATAAATAATTGAAAAGTTCTTGATTCTCGGAACAAAATTATAGAACAAAAAATTTAACAGTACCAGTTATATGGTATTAACTCCTTTCATACCATTTAAACAAAGGACTGCAAATGCATTGGAAACATCTAATGCAAAGAAAAGACAAAGTCTACTCTGAATTACATTCTGCAAAAATAAGGAAAGTCTGTCTTGCATTACATCTTACAAGGAGTAAAACTGATAACCTGAAAAGTCTGCCCTGAAATAAATTCTGAAAATAACTTTTACAAAGAGAATAACAGAAAGCCTTGAATTACAATTTTGAAAAAAACTCTTATAAGGAGCAAAATTGGTGCCTCCAAAGTCTGCCCTGAAATAAGTTCTGAAATTAACTTGCACAAGGAGCTAAATTGATAGCCTCTAAAGTCTGCCCTGAAATAAATTCTGAAATAAACTCTCACAATTAGCTAATTTGATAGCCTCCAAAGTCTGTCCTGAAATAAATTCTGAATTAAACTCTCACAAGGAGCTAAATTGATAGCCTACAAAGTCTACCCTGAAATAAATTCTGAATTTAACTCTCACAAGGAGCTAAATTGATAGCCTACAAAGTCTGTCCTGAAATAAATTCTGAATTTAACTCTCACAAGGAGCTAAATTGATAGCCTACAAAGTCTGTCCTGAAATATATTCTGAATTTAACTCTCACAAGAAGCAGAAAGGATAGCTTTCAAAGTTTACTTTGAATTGAAATTCTGAGAATAACTCTTGCAAAGAGATCAGGTGATAGCCCTCAAAGTCAGCCGGGATTACATTCAGAAAGTATCTCTCCTATAAGGAGATGAAAAATTGATAGCCTCCAAAGTTCTGAAAATAACTCTCAAAAGGAGTCAGAATGAATAGCCTCCAACGTTTTACTTGAATTACCTCTCCAAGGGCCAAAACTATTAGACTCCTAAGTTGGCCATGAATTACCGGTACATTCTGAAAAAAACAACAAAAAAACCCTCACTGAAGAAGATTAAGAAAAAGTCTACCCTGAATAACATTCTGAAAAAAACTAATCAAAGCATCAAAATTGATAGTATTAACAAACAAGGCTTATTTTCAGTCCACGTAAGGGCCTATATGAGAGTTGTAACTGCAACACACTTGGGTATACATGCTGCCATGTCACAAAGAGATTGTTTCTGTTGTATGGTATTTCTCACAGAAAGAGCCATGGTTTTTGCCTTAAACTTTGAATTACAGCTTTTTCATGAACTTTTATAAGAAAAGAACTTTAAAAGTTTTCCGGTTCAGAAACATATCTTGGTTTAATAAAGTTCCCAGGGAGTGTGAGGGTAAAATAGTAAAACTTTAACCTATTTCCACTCAATGACACTTTCAAACAGCCCAAGGAAAATATCTTTGGAAAACATAGTGGAATTTCTTCATTTTCAACAATGTTTTCTACCCAAAAAGACAAAAAAAAAAAAAAATTCCATTAGCTTTAAATTGTCGGATGAGTCTAAAATTTTGTTGTTATTTTGCTGTGTGGGAATGGGTTAACTAAGCAAATATTACCTTGTGTGTTGAAGATAGTAATACATCATTGTTGTTTACCCTCGGTGCATACATCATGCCTGATAAGGAAGCTGTTGTGTCTACAGATACTTTTAAAGTTGGCTTTAATCCTGATTTACTGCTCTCTGTCAGGATATATGTCTGTTGAATGAAATAGGGTTACAGAGTTTCAGCTTATATATCTCCCATTCTAGGAATTATACATATTTTAAGATGATAGAATTTTTTGCTCACCATAGTCAACATGCTCATGGTGAGTTTTTGTGATACTTGACGTTCAGTCCCTACAATAAAAGTGTTAGCACTCTACAGATTACAAATTTGGCTCAATCTTCTCAAACTTGCTGAAATTCTTTGAATAGTCATCTGGAAGAACTCTTTTGAATATGAAAACTTTCTGACTTATATCAAGGGAATAAGGGCCTTGATGACAATGTCCAAGACTCTTGATCCTAGCAATACAGAAATGATCCTTGGGTGATAGCCATACAAAATACTTCAAGGAATTTTAACTGGTTGATTGAACTGTGGTTGCTATAGCAACCAAAGGAATTTTCTTTTCAAATTTTGTATGATATATTGCCTAATGGTGCTCTAGCAAAATACTTCAGGTTATAATAATGTGAAGTTTATAAGCCATATGTTGTGGGTATTAGGAATTTAAAAAGAAGTAAAGAGAAAATTCTTTAAAAATCATCTCCTAATCATCAGATTTCAATGAACCTTTTACAGAAATGATCCATAGATGATGGAGAAATACTTCAAGGAATTGTAATTGTAAGTCTGGTTGTTATGGCAAGTACAGGGATTAAAACAAAAGTGATATTCTTATGAAGTCTAAAAATCTTCTCCCCTGAAACTGTAATGCCTAAAGCTTATTAACCCCTTACCAAATGGAAAAAGTTTAGACTGGTCCAAATTGAAAGGAGTTGCAGATGACTATTTAAAGCTTACAAAATTTTGGATTTTTTTACTTTTGGGGTAGAAAACAATGTGGATAATGAAGAAATTGCGTGTAACAAGCAATTTCTTCGTTTTCCACAATGTTTTCCAAAGCTTTTTTTCTTGGGGCGTCTAAAAGCGTCACTGAGTTGGAATGGGTTAATTTTGCATGTAGCATTGCCTCATGGTCCTCTACCAAGATACTTCAGGTTATGATTATGTGATATACATTAGTTTTGGGTACTTGGATTATCAATAGAATTAAAAAAAAATCTATGAAAATCATCTCCAAAAATAATCATCAGATTTCAATGAAACTTTACATGACCCTTAGGTGATGATCTTTCAAAACAAAACTCCATAAATAACTCTGGTTGGTATTTCAACTAAAGGGACTTTCCTATGATTTCTAAAAAAGTCTTCTCGATAAACCCAATCCAACACAGAAAACAATTGGAGTGCTCCAAATTGAAGAAAGTTGCAAATTATATTTTAAAGTTGATCAAATTAAAAGAATCCTTTTCTTTTTTTATAGAAAACATTTTAAAAAATAAAGAATTAGCTTGTGACAAGCAATTTCTTCATTTTCCAAAGTTTTTTTCTTGAGGAGCATAAAAAGTAGGATTCTGTTGGAATGTGTTAAACCATAAGTCTTAGAGCTTTCATATTGTGCATGTATCATCACCAGCCTGGTCCTCTAACAAAATACTTTAGGTTAAGATGATTTAGCCCTATATTGTGAGTAGCTTTGTGGTTTTTGAGGAAAACTGAAGAAATTCTGACACTTGTTGTCCACTCTGCCCAATTTCAGTTGAGACTTTTAGAGAGATCAATGATTTCAGAATTGGAAGTCAAATTGAATAGTTTAAAGATGAAAAAAATATGGAACAAATTAATATGCTGTATCTCAGATGAGCTATCCAGGGGCATCATGGCCCTCTTGTCATTAGATTCCCTTCAACTTGACCCTTAAAGATTGTTTGTACAGTACAATCCTTTTTACCGCAACTCTGTTTTATTAACATATTTGATGCAAATAAGAGGAAGTTGCTATTAAAAGGGCTGTTTGTTCTATGAATATAATGTTTGTGTAGGAAACAAGTTTCTATTAAGCATTAAATTGCTATTAGCAGGGTTGCCATTAAGAGGATTACTCTTACAACCAGATAAAGGAGTCTAAATAAGGAAAAAAAATCAAGTAGAGCATGGTGTGCTCAAATATGCCTCTTATTTATTGACTAGTGGCATTTTTTTAGCTCACCTGAGCACAAAGTGCAAGGTGAGCTATTGTGATCAGGCTTTGTCCATCGTCTGTCCGTTCGTCTGTCCGTCTGTCCGTCCGCCCACAATTTCTTTAAAAATCTTCTCCTCCTAAACCAGTAGGCCAATCAGGCTTAAACTTTGAAGGGATGTTCCTTGGGTGAAGTTCTTCAAACGTTGTTAAAAGAATTTAATTTCGTCAAAAAACTCTGGTTGCCGTGGCATATTATAATGGGAATCTTTAGTAATTCTTTAAATATCTTTAAAAATCTTCTCCTCCTAAACCAGTAGGCCAATAAAGCTGAAACTTTGCCTGGATGTTCATTGGGTGAAGCTCTTCAAAAGTTGTTAAAAGAATTTAATTCCGTGAAAAACTCTGGTTGCCGAGGCATATGAAAATGGGAATCTTTAGTAATTCTTTAAATATCTTTAAAAATCTTCTTCTCCTTAACCAGTTGGCCAATCAAGCTTAAACTTTGCAGGGATGTTCATTGGGTGAAGCTCTTCAAAAGTTGTTAAAAGAATTTAATTTCGTCAAAAACTCTGGTTGATGCGGCATTTGAAAATGGGAATCTTTAGTAATTCTTTAAATATCCTTAAAAATCTTCTTCTCCTAAACCAGTTGGCCAATCAAGCTGAAACTTTGCAGGGATGTTCATTGGGTGAAGCTCTTCAAAAGTTGTTAAAAGAATTTAATTTCGTCAAAAACTCTGGTTGATGCGGCATTTGAAAATGGGAATCTTTAGTAATTCTTTAAATATCCTTAAGAATCTTCTTCTCCTAAACCAGTTGGCCAGTCAAGCTGAAACTTTGAAGGGATGTTCATTGGGTGAAGCTCTTCAAAAGTTGTTAAAAGAATTTCTTTCCGTGAAAAACTCTGGTTGCCACAGCATTTGAAAATGGGAATCTTTAGTTATTCTTTAAATACCTTTAGAAATTTTCTCCTCCTAAACCAGTAGGCCAATGAAGCTGAAACTTTGCCTGGATGTTCCTTGGATGAAGCTCTTCAAAAGTTGTTAAAAGAATTTCTTTCAGTGAAAAACTTTGGTTGCCGCGGCATATGAAAATTGGAAATTTTAGTAAATCTTTGATGTTGTTTTTTTCATAGACTACAAGGCCAAAGGCCTTTATATTTTGTAAAGAGCTTAATCATATGGTTCTCTATCAAGTTTTTAAATATTTAATCTCTGGGGTCAAAAATGGCCCCGCCCCTGAGGTCCGAAGTTTGGAAAAAATCTCAATAAGAGCAATTTCAAAAGGCTTCTCCTCTTAAACTATAAGGTCTAGGATATTCATATTTGGTATGTAGCAAAACTGGATGGTTTTGTACTATATCACAAAAAAAATTTCATCCAAGGGTCAAAAATGGTCCTGACTAGGGGTCCAAAAATTTGGAAAAACGCAAAATTTGAGTATGTTGAAAAAAATTCTTCATTTTAAGGTGGAGGGCATTTATATTTTGAGTGTAGCATAGCCTTGCTGTTATCTATCAATTTTGATTAAATTATGCCTGTAGGTTAAAAAACACCCCTTCCCTGGGTGTCCAAAGTTCGTTAAAATGCTCAATTAGACCATGTTCAACAGTTTTCTCCTCCTAATCTACAAAGTCTAAGGTATTCATATTTGATTTAATGCATAACCAGATGGTTTTCTACTATGTTAGCTAAAATCTTAGCCCTGGGATAAAACATGGCACCGCCCCAGAGGTCCCAAATTTTGGAAAACACCCAATAAGAGCAACTTCAAAAGTCTTCTCCTTCTGAAATATAGATGAAGGGCATTCATATTTGGTATGTAGCATGACTAAATAATTTTGTACTATGTTACAGGAAATTATGCTCTTAGGATAAAAAATGTCTCTGCTCCTGGGATTGAAAATTGCATAAATCGCATTGAAAAGATTCTTCTTAAATAGAAATGGAGAAATTGCTTGCTTTCTCACAATGCTTTTTTAAACCTTTTTCCCTGAGGGTGACAAATCTGGGATAGTTTGGTAATCAATTAAACTATGAAGCCAAAGGCATTCATTTTCATTTTAAAGCATTACTGGATTGTTTTGTACAAAGCCCAAAATCTTATATTTGTTGTATTTATTTTGCTCAAGTTGTGTCTTTTTTATACAAAAAAGTACTATAATTTGAAGATGCCTCAGGTGAGCGATTTAGGACCATCATGGTCCTCTTGTTTTAATTGAGATTGCTGAAGAACTGACTCATTTCCTTTTGTACATGACAATTTTGGATTGGGGAATCATGAAAAAAATAATCAATATGGGAGCTTTTAACCAAAGTGAAAATCACTTGGGAATGGACTGCACTTATCTGGTATTTGTTTAGTCTGTTTGTTGGGATATTAAATTTCCTTCTGCGGATCTTGGAAGTATGTGGGTTCTAATGAAATCTGTGACAAAAATTAGTTTTTTAATAGGAATTATTTGGAAAGAGATTGTGGTCTGTGTTCCAACAATATCTGTGAGTTGAAGAAGTATTTTTATCATTGGTCTGATTCAGAGTGTTTGTGTCTTTGGGATAGGGCCATGTTCATAACCCATCCCCACATGGAAATTTTTAGACTGAGCCAATTTGAATGAAGTTACAACAAAATAAAGTTAATGAAATTTTGAATTTTAGATTTGTTCAACCAGATTAACTTTTTGTTGTCTATTAATGGGTAAAATCCTTCTAATTTCACATTTTTTCTGAAAATTTCAATTGAATTTGTGTCTTGTAAGAATTCTGTACTAAGGCAGGTAGCTCTTGTGATATTATTTTCATACCCCTTTTTTCAAGTAAGATTTTGTTGTTATCCAATAAGTGAGAACCAATGGCTGCAAATTGACTGATCATTGCCCACACTAACTGAAATCAGACACTGCAGTTATAAACAACATGATTTTGTAAAAAGCTTTGTTTGGCACATGAAATAAAAGTCAGATTGCTTGGCAAGCTAAACGTTAAATAAGCTGTAGTTATAACATTTAAGTTGCAAAATCAACAAAAATCCTTAATACTAATGTTCACAGGTAAAAATGAATGGTTTGATTGGTCAATCTATTTTTTGATTGACAGCCATCTTGGTCAATTGCAATGTTCTATGTTCAGAATTAACACAGTTTGGAACAAATGACATACATACAGGTTTAAGATTTCCCAAAATACCATGTTGTTAATTGTTAAATGCGTCATTCAAAGGTCAATGAAAAAGGTGTTAATTTTGCTTAAGATAATAAGGAAAATTTCCTTAAGGGTTGTGGAAGAGCATTGGATAGAAGGAGGTATTTATGTTTCATGTTTTAGAATATCATATGTACTCCTTTAACTCTTTCCTGTACAATTCCTTGTTTTTATATTATGGAAAAAGAAGAAATGTCTTGTTCTTTTCCCACAATATTTTCTAATCTCTTGGTTGGTTACTTTTCCTATTGCACACACCTTTAATTGTCACCTGAAATTTGTTTGAATTTGGACTGGTCCAAAATTTTGAAAAACGGGAAAGGGTTAAGAAAGTTCTAATGAGTACCTACAACATATCCTCCATTGAGACAATTATCCCATCACCACACTTGAGAATTTTGGAATGGTCCAAGTTGAAAGGGGTTGCACACAATTTCAAATTTATGAAATTGATTTTTTCAATTGTCTGTGTAAAAAACATGGTGAAAAATGAAGAAATTAGTTGTTACAAGCAATTTCTTCATTTTATACAATGTTTTTCCCAATCTTTTATGTTGAGGGAAGTCAAAAAAAGCCATTATTTAAGAATGGGTTAAGAATGTCATTTCCTTCTTTTATCTAAACCCATCTACCCATTCCCAAACTATGAACTTTTAGGCCAGTCCAAATTCAAAAAAGTTTCAGACAACAATTTAAAGTTGAGGAATTTTCAAAAACTTTGGGTTAGAAAACAATGTTGATAATGAAGAACAATCAATTTCTTCAGTTTCCACAATATTTTTCAAACCTTTTATATTGAGTGGCGTTTAATAGAGTTTTGGGAATTGAATAACAGACGATAAAATTCAACAGTGGTCCAAGGAAGTTGGTCTTTCTGGTTGATGAACTTGTAAAAAAAAAATCTTTGTCTTTTGGGATAGAAAATATTTCTATTGATGAAGACATTTCTTGTTACAAGTATTTTCTTGATATTTCATAAAATTTTCAAAAAAAAATTTTTTAAGGGGTGTATAATGTTAATAACAATTTACATTGATAACACACAAAATGACGGATGACATTACCATTACCAGATGACAAAATTGTAGACTGATCCAAATTCAAAGAAGTTGCAGACAACTGTGTTTTGTTGATGAAATTTAATTCTTTGTAACATTTTGGCTAGAATACATTTTGAATAATGAAGAAATTGCATGTCACGAACAATTTGTTATGAAGCTCTGTCTTTAGATCAACAAAAAGCAGGATTTTGTGATAATGGGTTAATGAAAAGTGAAAGGTTTTCAGAGTAAATATTGTTTTAAGGATTGTGTTCAGTGTTCAATATAGGAGAATGGGACAAGTGCATGTCCCTGTACAGGGATGTATTAAAGTTACTTTCAGTAGGGCCTTGCTCTGTTATAAAAATACTTTAAAGGGAACAATCAATTTGTTTGACTTTGTGTGGATTGTGTTAGGCTTTCATGAACCCTTTATTAAACGTGTTAGAGGTAATATCACAATACTTTGAGGACTGTGTTCAATGTTCATGAACCTTTTAGAATGGGTCAAGCACAGGTCACTGTACAGGAATGGATAGAAGACACATTAGGTAGGAAATTTTCCTTTTTCATAAATTTTAATTTGTTAGAATTGGAATAATTCTTACTGAAAGGATTGTTTCAATTGTTCATAAACCTTTACTAATGGGATAGGAAAAGTCCCGGTACAGGTGTGGGTAAAATACACTGTAGATAGGTGCTTTTAGCTAAAAAAGTGTCAGCTTTGATAGCTTAAGCTAATAGCCAAATTCTGAGGCCTTCTCAGAGTTCAACGAGTGCAAACTGCCACTGGAGGCTTAACCACTAAATTCATTCAAGGCCTACGCCACAAATAGTAGTTCTTATGTATTTCAGGAGTATTGCAAACTCTGCCTGCACTGCTTTGTATCACAAACAAGAATATACTTTTTCATATTGTAGAGAACTCCTTCAAAAGCATCCTATTTAACCCATTCCCATTCAATCATGCTTTTTAAGCATCTACAAACAAAAGCTTTGGAAAACGTGGTGGGCATTGTGGCAAGCAATTTCTTCAATGTTTGCAATGTTTTCTATCCTATGAGGTAAAATATTTCTCAATTCCATCAACTTGAAATTGTTGTCTGCAAAATTACTTCTTTCAATTTGAACCAGTGTGAAATTTTGTCATGTTGTAATGGGTTAACTCCAGGGTTACTTCAACTTTGTTTATTTATCAAAATAACTTTTGACAAAGATGATTACTGAACCAAACCATGCTTTGCTAGCTTACAGTACTTTCAGTATTTTGATTTCTCTGTTGGAAACGGAAAGAGTGCCTTTCTTACAGAAAAGTGTTAACATAGGAGAATGGGACATGGGCAAGTCCCTGTGCAGTTCCGTGTACAGTTATGGAATTAAGGGACTACAGGCATTTAACCCTTTTCTGGATAAACCCGGGATTTTATGTCACTGTGATTTTATACTTGAGAAACATTGTGGAAAAGGAGAAATTGCTTATAATAGGCAATTTCTCCTTTTCCCACAGTGTTTTCTACCACAAAGGATAGTTTTATTGTCGTCTGCATCCTCTTTCAATTTGGAACAGTCTTAAATTTAAAAAAAACAGGACAGGTTTAACCCATTCCAACACAAGAAAATTTTAGACTGGTCCAAATTGAAAGAAGCTGCAGACGACAATATACATTTGATGGAATTTTAAATTTGCCAGTATTTTGGTGTAGAAAACATTGTGGATAATGAAGAAATTGCTTGATACAAGCAATTTCTTCATTTTCCACAATGTTTTCCAAAGCTTTTTTCTTCAGGGGCGTAAAAAGGAGGGCTTGAGTTGGAATGGGTTAAGAGGCAATACAGTGCCTATCTTTAGAAGACAGTGTTTAGCCCATAACCAGACAAAAATTTTTAGACTGTCCAAATTCAGAGAGTTGCAGACGACTTTTCAATGTGTGAAGAAATAGAAAATTGAATTCCAAATTGAGAAGCAAACATCGAAAGAATTTGAGAAATTGCTTGTGGCAAGCATTTTCTCCTTTTTAGCTGGGTGAAAGATAGAGAGCTATTGTAATGACATTGTGTCTGTAGTGCCTCCGTCGGTCTGTAAACTTTAACATTAAAAATCTTCTCCTCAGAAAGCACTGAACAAAATTCAACCAAATTTCACAAAAATGATCTTTTGGTGACCCTTTATCAGATTCCTTCAAAGAATTTTGATCGGATGAAAAACATGGCTTTTATGGAAGGGGCTAATTTCCATATATGATAAAACCTGAATATATCTTTGTTTCAGAAACCAATTGCTGGGTTTCAACCAAGTTTTACAGGAATTATCATTTGGTGACCCTATCAGATTCCTTTAAAGAGTAATTAATAGGCGAGGCTAATATCCATTTATGCTGAAAACTTTGAAAATCTTCCTCTCAGAAACCATTATGGATGGATTTCAACCAAATTTCACTATATTGATCCTTCGGTGACCCTTTATCAGATTCCTTCAAAGAATTTTGATAGGACAGAAAACATGGCTTTTAATGGGCGGGGCTAATATCTATCTATAAGTGAAAGCTTTGAAAATCTTCTTCTCAGAAACCGTTGGGTGAAATTCACTGGAATGATCATTTTGTGATCTCTTATTAGATTGCTTAAAGGTAGGTATCGAGTTTTTTTCATGTCACAGATTTGTATTATTCCTATTCCCTCTCACAAACTATTTAATACAATATTCTGAAAAGTAGTTCGCTTAAATCAGAGGTCGTTTATCTGAATAAACAAGTGCATTTTCCTAAAAGCCTACATAGGCTGTTAATCTATTTTTAGATTAAGCCGAGACAGTTGCAAAGAATATTGGGTTATTCATGTGGTGTGTATAACAGTTGGAATACCGTATTCAGTTTGAATTCGCTCAAACAAATGTCATCACTACACCATCAGGAGTTATGTTCACTAGCAGGTCTTCAATTTTGTAAAGATCAGTCTAAAACTGCCGTAAGCTTTAAAATGAATATAAACTCTTACCATAGTTTTGCACTAACCATGCATGGTGTGACATAATTTAGGACGTTGTTTTTTTCACTTGTCAATTTGTTACCCTCTGTTGACTTTGGGTCATATGTAAATGAAGTCATGCAGTGTCGACAACTGAATTCTATGATATCTAAACTAACCTGGTATTCCATTGAACCTTTTCTATATAACCAACAAAAGCCACTTTAGCCTATCAGATTACCGCCAAGATTATAATCTGACTCAATTTAAGCGTCCGTTTTAACTTATTTTTAGGCGATTGGCAAATTTTTCTTTTCTAGGTTTCAAAAACATTGATATCTCCCTTTAAAAAAGAAATGATTGGCTGTAAACATTGCTTTAATTGGTTGGGCTAATTTCCATATATAGTAAAAAGTGAAAACCTACTATCATCTCCGATTACAAACGATTATGAGTCGGTCTTCAACAAAACTTCACAAAATGATCCTTTGGTGACTATTTGTCAGATTCCTTCATAAAATATGGCTCAGATGAAAATTATGGCTTTTATGGGGGGGGGCGATCTTGTCTCCATAGATTTTATATAGTGAAATTTTGAAAATCTCATTTTTGTAAACTGCAGGATGGCTTTCAGCCAAATTTCTCAGGAATGATAAGTAGATTCAGGCCGGTCGAGCAATTCAGGTGCTCAAGTGCCTCTAGTTATTGAGATGTACAAAGCTTGATACAATCACTCTGGATTTCTCATTTCACTTTGATGATCTTGAACTTTAATTTTGTCTGAAGAATATATATCAGAAAGTATAAACCTAATTGCAAACTTAAATATTCTTTTTAATATCAACAGATACTTGTAATTCTTGTTTTCTGTACATCAGTCCATTAATATTTTGTGTGACAAGCACTAGTTTCAGCAGAATAGTCTTCCCTGATGGCTCTTGCTTATTTGTTGACTTAGTTTAGTGATTAGTGCCATTATGGTCCTCTTATTGATTCAATTTAAGATCTTTCTACTTGTAAGATAGTGAGACTTAAATTAGTGACAAACATTATGAATACTTGCAAAGATTCCAATTTTTTCATGGCAGCCAAAACATTTCCCCCAGGGTTAATCCATTAATTTGGTTCTTCTGTTCTGATTGAAGGTGTTAGGGTTAAAAGTTTACATGAAGTTATAGATCTGTTGTTGTCTTGGTATACATACTGTATTACTCTTAACCCTTGATGTCTTGAAATAAAATCATCTACAGAACTGCTTAAAATTCAAAGGACTGACAGGACTAGAAGAACTTACAGTTTTAAAACTTATCCTATAAATGTCTCTTGCTCAAAATAGACAAACAGGTGGTGCATACCAAAATCAGACTGCATATATCTGCTGATATTTGTCTCTACCGAAACAAATATTCAGGATTCAGCATGACAAGAGTTAATAAGAGCTTCCCTCTTTAACCTTCTAACTGTTGGCAGCATTTTTGACTGGTCCAAATTAAAGGAAGTTGTTGATGACAATTTAAGGTTTTCTAAATTATAGATTTTTAAACTTTCTGGGTAGAAAACATTGTGTAAAATGGAAGAAGCAATTTCTTTATTTTACTCAATGTTTTCTCAAATGTTTTTCTTGGGGGGAATCAAAACTATTATTGTGTGGGAATAGGTTTATAATCATTGCTTCAATACTTATTTAAATGAAATTTTAAAGAACTCTGTGAAATTTTTCTTCTTGATATCAGGCTTATCTATAATTATCCACAAGAGGCATTAAAGGCCTGTAGTGCCCCAGGGGCATTTTTGATTAAGTAAAAAATGAGAGCCTATTACCACTTCGTTGTAATGACAAATATGAAGCTATGATTAGACAGGGCTTGAAAATTCATAAAAATTCAACTTGTTTGTTTAAACTGTTGTCCACAGCTTTTTTTAAATTTCGACCAGTCCAAAATTTTTTGTCTGGTCATGTCTGAACCTTTTCCCAAACAGTTTGGCTTTTTTACGCCTCTCTAGAAAAAAGCCCTAGAAAGCATTGTGGATAATGAAAAAATTGCTTGTTACAAGCAATTTCTTCATTTTTCACAATGTTTTTACCCCAAAAGTCAAAGGTTTGTAAAATTTCATCAACTTGAAATCATAGTCTGCAACTTCTTCCAACCTGGACCAGTCTAAAGATTTGTTGTGAGGGAATGGGTTCAATAATGTACTTCCATAAAGATTTTGTTGGGCTAACTTCACAAAAAAAAAAAAGCCAGGAAATTAACCCAGTTCTGAAGACTTTGAATCCAATTTGTGTTAGTGGAGGACTCTTCAATCTGATTTTTAGGCCCTCTAGAGAGTAGGGACATATTCTATTACCAGCATCAGTTAGATAAATTGTAATCCGGTCTCTAACAATACTCAGGAGCCTGAGTGCCAATGCATTTTATAAAAAAAACCAACCTCCCAACGAAACTTAACCATGCTGAACATGTTCTTGTTTTTTTAGCAGGAGGTATAGGTAATGATTAACCTACACATAAGTGCAGTCTGATCTTAGTATACACCACATATTGTCCTTTGAAGCCAAAGTTGTTTATGTTGGAAGAAGAGGGGGGTATAATAGTTTACCCCTGTCTGTCTTTACCAAATTTAGGTCCACAAGTTAACTACTTCCTGTTTTACGATTTAGTTTAATTTCCCACATTGACTGGTATAGTGGTATATTTTGATGGCATCTTTCTCAGCAACTATTGTTTCCACTGACTTCAAACTTGGAGTCGAGGTTTAGCTAGGTGTCCTACTTAAAGCTTAAAAAATTTAGGTACTCAATTTATCTACTTCATGTTTAAAGACTTGACTTTATTTTCCAACATTGCATGGTATAGTCTAACATTTTCATCATATTTTTCTCAGCAAATATTAAAAGTATTGACTTCAAACTTTGTATGAATGCTCAACTAGTGGTCTTCCATGGCACTTACCAAATTTAGATCTGCATTTTCTTTGTTTTTATGTAGTACATGGGGGGTATACTCGACTCAAATATGTCTTGTTTAGGTTTTTAGCTCAACTGTGCACGAAGTGCTCACGTGAGCTATTGTGATCACCCTTTGTCTTCTCCTCTGAACACTGGTCCACATTAAAAGAAGTTGCAGAAGATAATTAAAGTTTGATTGGAATTTAAATACAAAGAGTTTTTAGGGTAGAAAACATTGTGAGAAATGGAGAAATCGCTTGTAACTCCTAAGTTCTCCCTTTCTCACAATGTTTTTTTAAACCTTTTATTCTTGTAGGCGTCGAAATGTGCAATAGTTTGGTTATGCAATAAACTAATTAATAAAGTCATAGCCATTCATATTTATTGCAAAGCATTACTCAAAAGTTTTGTTCTATGCCCAAAATCTTATATTTGTTTTATTTTTTGGCTCAAGCTGTGGCTTTTTGATACAAAAAAGGCCTGTACTTTGCAGATGCCTCAGGTGAGTAGTTTAGTCCCATCATGGTCCTCTTGTCTCAGGAGAGCACAAGACTACATGGTCCTCTTGTTTAATTCTGTAAACAATTTAATACTTTTGGTTAAAAAAATGAATATGTTTTCTTCTCGTGGAGGTATGAACATAAACAAGAGGGCCGTTGGCCCTAGGGCGCTCACCTGAGATAAAGGCTCTTTTTCTTTCAACAGTCTAATTTCATGTTAAGGTTAGGATTATGATACATGTAGGCCATACTTACATATATAGACTATGAACCTGGGGATCCAAAAGTCTAAATTACAAGGCTTTATGGCAAATTTGAAAGAAGGAATTAGCTTTTTCCTCCCTTTGGATCCATGGGCTATAAATTCAGAAATAAGAAAGAAGTCTGTGAACTGATGCTTCATGCCTATAACCCCCTCCAGGGGCTCTGCGCCTGGGGACCCGAGGATCATGATTTAAGCTATTTTGTAAGAGATATCAATTCTTTTAGCAATTTCTAAAAGGGACCACCTAAGGAACATTTCTTACAAATTAAGTTCAAATTCACCCAGTGCTTTTGGAGGAGATGTCGTTTAAAAATCTTTCTTTATTTCTGTAGAAGCCCCCCCCCCCCTGGGACCTCACCCCTGGCTACCCGAGGATCATGATTTTAGCTATTTTGAAAAAGGTCAATATACTGATGCTTCATGCAAAATATCAAGGCTCTACCCCTTCTGGGTCATGAGGAAAAGATTTTTAACAATTATTTTAAAATTTCACTTTTGTTGCCATGGCAATCAAAGATTTAAACGGATTTCAATTGTTTTAGCTCTTTTTTGAAGGGGACCACCTAAGGAACATTTCTTCCAAATTTGGTTCAAATTGGCCAAGTAGTTTTGGAGGAGATGTTGTTTAAAGAAATTATTGACGGTTGACGCAGGATGCATGACAGACGACAGCCGGACGACGGACAAAAGGTGATCACAATAGCTCACTTGAGCACTTTGTGCTCAGGTGAGCTAAAAATTATTCACATTATATGAAAGTCATCAAGTAAAACAAAGCACATATTCTACTAGTTCTGATAAAAATTTAATGTATCTACTTTGTGCCCACAAACACAAAATAGTTGCATGCTCAAAAAAAATTCTGTTGATCACAACGCTTGAATCTTGATAGACAAAAACTAAAATTAAATTGGTTACTCTGTATAAAGATTTCTAATGATTACAGAGTATCGCAAGACTCTCTAATGACATTAAAGACTTAGATCCTATTGCAATAAACAACAATATTAGATCTTGTTTTCCTGTTCTGATTATCTTTGAGAATTACGATAATGAGAATCTGAATCATGCAGACATCTTCATATCTTTGATTTATACTAAGAACACTAGCCTTTTACTGTTTTTCAAAATTTTAGACTTGTCATAATTCAAAAAAGCGAAGCTATTGTCATTGCGTTGTGTCTCTTGTGTGCATGGTCATCCTTCTGTAAACTTTAACTTTATAAATCCTCTTCTCCGAAAGAACCAAACGGAATTCAACTAAATTTCACAGAAATGATCCTTGGGTGACCCTTTATCAGCTTGCACATATGTGCAGTCTGATCTTAACCCATTCCCACTTGACAAAATTTTAGACCAGTCCAAACTGAAAGAAGCTGCAGACGACAATTTAAATTTGATGGAATTTTAAATTTGCCAGTATTTTGGGGTAGAAAACATTGTGGATAATGAAGAAATTGCTTGATACAAGCAATTTCTTCATTTTCCACAATGTTTTCCAAAGCTTATTTCTTGAGGGGCATAAAAAGGAGGGATTGAGTTGTAATGGGTTAAGCTACCTCACCTGCTTGTCCCTTTTAAACCAGAATTATTTATAAGACAAATATTCAAAAGAAATATTAACCTACAATTGGTGCTTCCAGTGCTTTCAGAATTTTGATTTTAAGGACAATCTGTAGAGGATTTCAGTATGACAAAGTTTAAAATCCCATGGTAATTCCTTAGAAAAACATTTTGGCCACTCTTAACCCATTCCAACACAGTGGAATTTGAGACCAGTCCAAATTGAGAGGAGCTGCAGACAACAATTTCAAGTTGATGGAATTTTAAATTTTTTCGTCTTTTTGGATAGAAAACATTGTGGATAATGAAGAAATTGCTTGATACAAGCAATTTCTTCATTTTCCACAATGTTTTCAAAACTTTTTTCTTGAGGGGCGTAAAAAGGAGGGATTGAGTTGTAATGGGTTAAAGCCTGAGCTTAGCCTAAATTGACCTGAAAATTGGCCAAATGTATTTGTCTTGAGGATTTCCCATACAAGAAATTGTTTACCTTTAGGTCAAATAAATTGCTTGGTCAGTTCTTAAAAAATCTTTCAAGTCGCTCAAACTAGAGGCCACAGTTTTGGTTCTTTATGACCCTGAAATTAGTCAAAATGTCTTGCTTGATGATTTGTCATACAAGTTTGAAAGAATTTGATCGGATGGAATAAATGCCTTTAATTGGCAAGGTTAATTCCGTTAATGGTGAAAGCTTTGAAAATCTTCATCCCACAAACCATTTGGTGGAATTCAACCAAATTTTACGTGAATTATCCTTCAGTGACCCTTTATCAGATTCCTTAAAAGAATTTTGATTGGATGAAAAAACACGGCTTTAATGGACGTGGCTAATTTCAATGTATGGTGAAAGCTTTGAAAATCTTCTCTGGAACCAGTCAATTGATTTCAACCTAATTTGATAGGGATGATCCTTTGGTGACTTTTCATCAGATCATATAATTTAATTTTGATTGTATGAAAACATGGCTTTAATGCAAGGGCTAATTTCCAAATATAGTATAAAGTGATAAATTCAAAAATCTTTTTTCTCAAAAACCATTGATTCTAACCAATTTTCACAGGGATTTTAACCAAATATCACAGGTAAAACAGTGAAAACTTTGCAATGTTTCTCCAGAACTATTTCAAAGATTTTAGTGACCAGATTTATTTGCCAGATATGGCAAAGACAATTCAGTTTATATTGAATATCTGAAAATACCCTTTGCTTAATCAGTAAACTCAGGCCTGTGGAGCAATACAGGCGCTCAAGTGCCTCTAGTTGATAATGTATCATGTAACTTATTAATTCCAATTTGAGCTTACTTGTAACTTCTCCTTCCAGATTACTTACAATACTTAAAAGGGAATAGCCATGGTCAAAGAGCAGTGGTAGCCCATAGGACTGCTACTCATAGGGTCCTGGATTTGATGGACCCCGACCACGGCAAATTTCTTTCCTGACATTTTTCTCCCACCAATGGATGGATAATTGTAATCCTAAGTGAAATGAGCAGCTCGAGGTTCAGAAAGGATGTTGTGGTAGTACTGGTGTAAGTCATACCAGGAATCCTTGGTTAGGTGCTCCAGCTTCTGCAATATGTATATTAATCCTTGTTAAAAGTGGCGTTAACCCTTACCTGTTTATCCCCTGTGACTTTATAATTGAGAAAACATTGTAGGAAAGAAGAAATTACTTGTAACAGGCAATTTGTTCTTTTTCTACAATATTTTCTACCTTTCTGAATATTTTAAGAATAAAATCCACATAGAATTTTTGGCTGCAAATCGGACAGGTCAAAATTTTGCAAGGAAAGGGATAATCCCTATTCAATCGCTCAATCTTGATTAGGAATATGAGTACAGAAAGTTTTGTAGACCTGAAGGTCTTTTAGTAGTCAAATGAACAATAAAGGGATAATTGTTTATTGCTGTGTTAAAGATCGATTTATTGTTCATTGAGTGAACAACTGAAGCTATATATTCAGAAGTTAAAATATAGCTTGTGTTGTTCACTCAATTAAAGATATATCTATTTTACTTGAAGAAAAAAACCCTTCTTGTATTTCTTTAATGGTAAAAAATACAAAATGTGACCTTTTTTGAGGGAAAAATTGTAAAGGCGCATCATTTCTCTTTTGAATGACATGGGAACCTGAGGACATCACCAGTGTCTTCGGTCTTGCATTGATGTCACTTAGTATCACACAATGAGTGAAAGTAGGACTTGACCCTTTCCTGTTTCTTGAAATTCTAGACTGGTCCAAATTGAAAGAAGTTGCAGACGACAAACCAGAGCTTATCAAATTTTAGATTTTTTCAACATTCTAGGTAAAAAGCATTATGTGATGTGAAGAAATTGCTTGTTAAAAATTAAAAATTTGATTTGATTTGAAATGAAACCATCCTATTTAGTAAAAATTATTGTGGAAAAAGGAGAAATTGCTTGTTACAAGCAATTTCTTCTTTTTCCACAATGATTTCACGAGTATAAAATTGCAGCAACGTAAAATCCCGGGTTTGTGCAGGAAAGGGTTAACAGTGAGTTAATCACTTTGATAATTTCACTCTTTTTTCAGTGATATTTTTCGAGTGATAATCTACTGAGAAATCTTAATAATCTCCGGAAAGCATTAAACAAATATGTAACCAATTGATACATTATACAAGATGGGCATGGTGTCCAATTTCATTTATGACAGGCTAATGCAGGAAATAATTAATTTCATCAAAGGATCATGGAAAAGCTTTTAATTTGATGTAACTTCTTTAGACATCATCACAAAATGGAGAAAATGGATAAACTGATCCCCCTCAATTTTAGATAGCAAACTTACAGAGCTTACAGGTTCTGTCTCAGGGTTAAAAGAGTGACAAAATGATGATGGTTGATGCCTTCTTTTCCATTGCTTTTGTCATAATTATAATAGAATAAATCATTCCTTATAGATAATAATATTTTTCAGATTAATTACCTAAAATATCACTTTTAAAGGTTTTGTTTCATTGTTTTTGCCAATCAGAGTGTATCCCCTGACCACTTTGATGGTGTGTCTGTGTTTAAATTGTCCACCTAATACATGCAATTATTATCTGTCAGTGTTTATCCTTTGTGGCCTCTTTATAAAAGTCACATTTTTCATGCAATCTTTTTCAAAATTTACATATATATTTGAATAGCTCTTGGTTAGACAATCGATCTCATAATTTTTCACTGGCAGAGAGTCAAAGAATCACTGGCGGAAAGATGTTATGGCTTTGTGCTTATCATGTTTTGTATGTACATGTATTATTCTGTCTGTCAGTGGTGGACTACATTGGTATCAACTTCCCTATTCACCCACCCACATCTTGTTGACACATTTCCTCCTTCATTTATGGATGATTTTGAAAGAAATTTTCACAGAATGTGTCTAGTCACCTGTCCTAATGTGCATGTTGTCGGGTTTTGCCATTGTGGGTTGCATGACAGAAAAAGAGGGCTTAATGCAAAATTTCTTGTCTTGGCTCTTAGATGGCATTTATTGTGACTATTGCACTCTTATTCATCTAACTACTAACTGGATTTCAATCAAATTTCATAAAGATGGTCAATGGGTGATCCTTTGACAAACTAAGAAAGTATCATTTTCTTTCTTGAAATTGTAGTCTAGTGAAAAATATGTTTTTTATGTGCTTATTTCTATGGTATAGAGTGATAACTTGAAAAATCTTCTCCATAGGAACTAATGACAGGATTATAATTGATCATTTTTTTTTCTTAGATTCTGATAAAAGGTCGCCAATGAATCATTCCTGCACAGGAATGATTCATTGGTGACCTTTTATCAGAATCTAAGAAAAAAATTTGATTAAATATGATAACATTTCTTTTTTAGGCAATTCATATTATTTTAAATGATTCATTTGCTGTATATCTGACACTCCCAACACCCGTCCATCCACATCTCTTTAAAACATCTCTTCCAACATTTATGGACAAATTTGAATGAAATTTTCACAGAATGTTTCTGGTCACCTAACCTTGCGCTTATTGGGTTTTGCAATATTTGGCTGCATCACAGAAAAAGGGGGCTTGATGCAAAATCTCTTGCTAACACATCTCCTACATTGATTGACAAATTTGAAATCACTTCGACCTTAAGCATATTGTGAAGGTTTAGGCTGTGTCAGAAAAAAGGGGCTTAAGGGGCAATATGACTGAATACTGTTAAAATTGGCATTAAACCCAATTCATTTAATCAGTCAAGAGTGATGTAAGGGAAATAATTGATACTGCTTGACTGAGAATATTATTTGCATAAAAACTAGTTTCCTCCCTTAAAGTACAGAAAAAAAACCTTTAAAAATCATCAGAATTTTAAACTAGATAAGAACAACACTAATTTGGTATGAATGCTTCACCAATGAATTATAATCAGAATCTTGAATACGTGATATTGATACCCTTACTGTGTTTGATGTTATTCTTTATTTACAGATTAAAATAGCCAGTCAGTCTTAGAAATTCTTTAATTTTATGCCTGTAAAAAGAAGGGTGTATTATGGGATCACCTGTGGCGTCTTGGAGGGCAGGTGGCATCCAATTCTTTGTCCGGAGCATAACTCTTGAAGCTCATGTCAGATTGGCTTGAAACTTGGCAGTTGTATTCATTGCATGATATCCGAGTGCATTGCACAAGAACCATAACTCTACCATGCTTATTTTTTGAGTTATTGCCCTTTGAATTCTTTTGGTCCAGAGCATAACTCTGAATGATCATGAAACTTTTTATGTTGATAGATCTGACCAAGGGGAAGTGCAGTGCCGAAGAACCATATCTCTACAATGCTTAATTTATTTACTTATTGCCCTTTGTTATTTTCAGACTTAGTTTTGTTCTCTTAATGTTTAATAGGATAACAAAGCTTTATATGGGGAAGTGAACTGCACAAGAACCATAAATACCATTTTTATTTTTTGAGCTATTGCCCCTTGTTGTTTTTCAGACTTGAATATTGTCCAGATATGGCAAAGATTATTCATGTTTTTTATATTGAATTCCTGAAAACACCATTCACTTAGTATATTCAGGGCTTTGGAGCAATACAAGATCTCTAGTGCCTCTAGTTCACATTATTTTCTACCCCATTAGACATTTTTTTTAAATTTCACAAGCTTAAAGTTATTGTCAGCAACTTCTTTGAATTTGGACCAGTCTGAATTTTTTCGAATGGAAATGAGTTAACCTATTACCAGATGGTGAAATTTTAGACTGGTTCAAATTGAAAGGAGTTGCAGACGACTATTTAAAGTTTATGAAATTTTAGATTTTTCAACTTTCTGGGTAGAAAACATTGCTTGTTACAAGCAATTTCTTCATTTTACACAATGTTTTCTCAATTGTTTTCCTTGAGGGACATCCAAAAGTGTCATTGTGTGGGAATGGGTTCAATAACTGCTTTATTATAAACAATCATTGGAGATATAAATACGAATTGATTGATTCGGAGACAATTGTCAGAAAGGATATTCACCGCGAGGGATTGGTCTGGACCCCCAATGATTTTGTGCTACCAACTGTGCTATGGCTGCGGTGATAACAAATTTTAAACACTCATTTTCTATTATTACTTTTCTTTATTCCAAAAATCAAGCATTACTTGATTAATTTACTCTTCTTTTTATCCAGTTGAAACAAGAACATGTCATTGTTGGGTAAAAAAATATTGTTGACAATATATGACAAACTGTGATCTTGAGATGGATGGTTTTGATATAGTTTGTAAAACAACTTTTTTCTGTTTTCAGGCGTAAGTGGCCTATGTGGACAATCAGACTTACAGCCTTGTTTCTCCAGAAAAAAACGTGTTCCAAAAATTGGCGATTTAAGGTAAGAATTCTCAGGGATTTCGATTAAAAAACATTTACATCCTCTAACTCAACAGCCCATTGATCTAGGACTTTGAAACTTTATACAAATTTTATCCATTACCAGAGGAGGTGTCCTTACATAGGTCAAAGGTCAACTGTGTTGCTTGAGTGACAAAATGCAGGAGGCGGTATAAGTCAGTTTAGCAACAATTTGAGTTCTGTAAAATTGATAGATGGTACAGCTGTCCATCTATCTACTGTGAACTTCACACTTTTCCATATTGGTCAAAATCATTCATGTTACAATGCTCATATTTGACATGATGATAGCTCTCTTTCATATGTATCTGCTGGTGCCAAAGTCAAGATCATCTAAAATGGTCAAGGTCAACTATCAAGATTAAACATAGTTTAGATGTTATGGAGAGCTACTTAAATGGAGGGGCATTTACTAATCCTTCCTGCATACACCCGGGATTTTATGCCAGTGATTTTATACTGTAGAAAACATTGTGGAAAAGAAGAAACTGCTTGTACCTTAGCAATTTATCATTTTCCCACAATATTTTCTACCACGTAGGATGCTATCATTTCAAGTTGCCTCAAATTTACTTGTTGTCTGCAATATCTTTGAATTCGGACCAATCTATAATTGAAAAAAAATAGGAAAAGGTTAAAAGAAAAATAGTACTTTGAATATCAGCAAAAGATAACATTGATTGATATGTGTTTGGTTATTCAATATCACTTTCTCTTTGACTATTATTTAGGGCCAAACAGACAAGTAGATATATAAATAAATGGCAAAAACTGTATGGGAAAGGAAGAAATTACTTTTGACAATGATTGTACAGGAAAAAGTTAACCTATTCCTGTACAACTCCAGATTTTTATATTACTGTGATTTTATACTTGAGAAAACATTGTGTGAAAAGAAGAAATTGCTTGTAACAAGTAACAAGCAACTTCTTCTTTCCCTCAATGTTTTCTACCCTGTAGGGTGGTTACTTTTCAAATAACATTCACTTTTGATTGTAGTCTGCAACTTATTTCAAATGAGATGAGACCAAAATTTTGGAAAGGGAAAAACATATCTTGTAAATTCATTTTCATAGCCATTCACTTAAACCTGGAAAACGTGTCCATATCCAAAAAAATCCATATCTAGGAGCCTTACACCTTGGCACAACACATTTTAACCCATTCCCACACAGTGAAATTTTAGACTGGTCCAAATTGAAAGAAGTTGGAGATGACAATTACAAGTATTGAAACTTTTAAATCTTTGTCTCTCTGGATAGAAAACAATGTGGGAAATAAACAAAACAGAAATTGCTTCTAACAAGCAATTTCTTCATTTCCACATTATTTTCCATAACTATTTTCTTATGGGGCGTAAAAAGGAGGGAATGTGTGGGAATGGGTTAACCCTTGTTATACTCAATAAAGTCTTCTCAAAATTGTGTGAAAATTAAAGAACTTAAAGCACTATAGGTGCTAGAGGGGTAGTATATGTTTTGAAAAAAAAATCCTATAAACATCTCTGTCATAAAAGGGACAAATAGGTAGTGATGATTATAGGATCAGATTGCACTTATGTGCAGCCTGATCATTGTCAAAACAGGACCATTCTGAGTCCAGTATGACATTGGTTAACCCAAGCCATTCCCACACAACAAGGTTTTAGACTGGTCCAAATTGAGAGAAGCTGCAGACCACAATTTCAAGTAGATTGAATTTTATTTTTTTCATGTCTTTGGATAGAAAACATTGTGGATAATGAAGAAATTGCTTGACACAAGCAATTTCTTCATTACCCACAACATTTTCAAAGCTTTTTTCTTGAGGGACGGAAAAGGAGGGATTGGTGGGTATGGGTTTGATAAATATGAAGTGAAAAAATTAAAGAAATTATATGTTGTAAGAGTTTTACAGTCTATACCATTGTACTGAGAAATTACAAACAGTCGCTAATAAGTTGGATTGTTCTACATCTCCTTTGATTTCCAACAAATCTGTCTTATAGATTCAGAATTCAAGTCAGCATGAAGTACAACTCTTACATGAATGAATATATTTGTGCATTAAGACTTGTCTCCCTTAGTATAGTGTCCAGCAACCTCCAAACTTTAGGTTGCAAATGACATTTCAAAGTGGCTGTTAATTATTAGAAAAATGATGAAAATATTTGGTGTAAAACATTGTGGGAATGGAAGAGATTGCTTATAACAAGGGAGATCTTCTTTTTTCTTGAATATGATATCTAACAGCCATAAGACGGTGTTATTGTGTAGGAATGGGTTTTACCTATCAGACATCCATCAAAAGTATTGTTGATGATTAATAACTATACATGTACAAGTTATAGTGAGTGATTAAAGGTCAACTTCATCTTTAAAGGTATCACTATAACTTGTACATCTATTTCAACTGGTATTGTAATAGGGTTTAGTTTTGTCTGCCTCTCTAATTATGACTTTGAAACTTTTGAACATACAGTTAATAATAATCATCATTGTGCGTGTGTGAGCACAAGGATGTACCCTATCAAAACTGGGAAGGTTTTGCTTGAAAACACAGGAAAATGGGCCTTAATGACAGCTTACTTGTAAGAACTCTAGGGGCCACAATTATGATCCAATCTTTTGAAACTAAGTCAGAATGCTAATGGTAAGTCACAAGGTTGAAAATGGAAATGTTCCATGGGAAAACACAGGAATAGGGGCCTTAATGACGATTTCATTGTTAACACTTTAAGGGCCTCAATTAGGGCAAATTCTCTATTAAACTTGTTTTGAATCTTTGTCTGACCACAAGAATGAACCATCATGAAAATGGGAATATTTGGTTGGAAAACATGGGAAAATGGGCATTAATGACAATTTACTTGTGAGCACTCTAGGAGCCACAATTTGGGTTTAATCTTCATGAAAGTTAGTCAGAATGCTTGGTAGTTCACAAGGCTAAATCCAAATGAAAATGGGAATGTTCCGTTGGAAAGCACAAGAAAAGGGGCCTCAATAAGAATGGCCACAATTTTTTCCCATTTTTTAAAAACTTTTTGTCATAATGCTAGGTTACAAGGATGTATCTTGTCTAAAATTTGAGCAATGCATTGGAAACCATGGGAATGGGGGCTTTAATGACAATTTCCTTGCCAAAATTATGGCCAAGTCTTCAGTAAACTTTGTCAGAATATTTGAACACCCTTATGGAAATGGAAATATTTGTTGGAAAACACAGAAACTTAGTCAGAATGTTTGGTAGGCCACAAGTTTAATCTTTAAGTTACCTATCATGTAAACTGCTAGTGTGTAAAATGAAGATTTTAAAGGTAGCTCATCTATGAACTCGAGGGGTATTAATGAAAATTTTCTTTTTATGCCCCCGCATCGATAAGATCGGGGCATATTGTTTTACTGGTGTCCGTCCGTCTGTCTGTCCGTCTGTCTGTCTGCAAAACTTAACCTGCCAACTAAACATTTTCCTCTAACTTCAACCCTGATTAAGTTACAATGCTCATATTTGGTATGTAGATAGGTCTCAACAAGGCGCAACTGGGGAAGGTCATTTCATCAAGGTCAAGGTCAAAATTTTAACCCTTTACCCGTTTCTAAAGAATTCCCGTTTCGGGGGCATAGTGTTTCACAAACACATCTTGTTAACCCTTGGCATGCTGAACCTAGAATATTCCTGTTTTGGAAGGAGGCATAGACAAAGACACATGTGCAGTCTGATCTTAGTCTACACCACCTGCTACTCCCTGATAAGCAGGGGTTGTTCATAAGATTAATTATCTAATGAAATATTAGTTCTCTGTAAGAGCTTCAAGTGCTTTCAGTCCTTTGATTTAAATCTATCTTTTTGAAACAGATTTATTTCAGCATGACAAGGGTTAACACTCTAAGGGCCATAATTAGGGCCTAATCATCACAAAACTTGGTCAGAATGTTTGTCAGGTCACAAAGATGAATCCTATCCAGAGCTTGAATAACAATTTCATTCTTTACAGTCTAGAGCCATAATGTTGACTTGGTCCTGATGAAACTTGGTCAGAGTATTAGTTACATCAAACCCTTTTGAATAGCAGAAAGGTTTTCTAGAATATTTAAGAGGGGCAAACAGTGAAGGCAAAGATCAGATAGCACATCTGTTCAGGCTGATCTTAGACTATATTGTCTGCAGAAGCTATAATTTCAGTAGGACTATTCGGTGAACTGTGTGAGAGAGGTTAAGATATGACTTAAAGATTGTTTTTTATGCTCGTGGAAAAAACAAAGAGGGTTGAGCATATTTGTATACATTTTCCTGTCTGTCTGTCTGTCTGTCTATCTCCATAAAAAGCAACATTCCTTTTCCCTCTTTTGCTCTTTTGTCTATCTCCATAAAAAGCAACATTCCTTTTCCCTCTTTTGCTTTTCATCTTGGTCCTCTTGTTTATTAGTGGGCAAGTACAATTTTCAAGGCCATTTGTCCAGGGCAAATCTTGGCATGGTACACAAATAGATCTAAATTTTAACTAATCATGTATTGAAAAACTATCATATTATTTATGTTGAAGGGTAGAAAATATTGTGTTTATGTAATGAAAAAATTGCTGGGTCCTGGCATTTTCTCCACTAACCAATTCCCACACAATCCCACTTTTTATGCAAGACAAAAGTTCTAGAAAAGGTTGTTGAAATTGAAGGAAATGCTTATGTACAACATGCAATTTCTTCATTCTTCACAATATTTTCTACCAAGATTTTTTGAATTTCATCAACTTAAAATTGTTTTCTGCAACTTCTTTCAATTTTGTCCTGTCTAAAATTATGTCATTTTTAAAGGTTTAACAACAGTGTCTTCCAAATATTTCTCTTTTCAACTTTTTGTTGACAAGTAGAAAATTATGTGCAGAAAGTCTGTTTATCTGCTAACCCAAATGTAATGCTTCAAAGATGAAATATGTTATCAACATCAAATGGACTCGAATCTAATAGCTGAAGAGACCTAAGAGAGCATCAGTAAAAAATATAGAATATGTTGATAAATGAAAGAAACAGTTTAACTGTTTTCTGACCAGTCTCAAAACCAGCCCACTGCTGATATTCAGCCTTTCTTTGCAACAAAATGATTAACCCAATACTACACAAACCCTTGTCATGCTGATCCCGACATACTCCCTCTTTGGCAATGATTTTGGCAGGTGTATAGGCTAAGATCAGCCTGCACAGAGGTGCAGTCTGAAATTAGCCTACACTACCTGCTTATTGTTGTTGTTGTAAGACAAATCATGAATACAAGATCGATCTAATAATAATAAAGTTTTTAAATAAAATGAAAAGAGAAAAATATTCATCAGGACAAGAGATAAGAAGTATGATTATGGTTAATAATGGATGAAAGAAATTGCAGACAACTATTTAAAGTTTTTGAAATTCTAGATTTTTTCAACTTGCTGGGTAGAAAACATTAGTGGGAGACAAAATTAATGTAAGACAGGATATTTGCTGCAACCAGGGATCAAACCCTGGACCTCATGATTGAGGGTCTAATGCTTTACCAACTGTTCTATGGCTGCCGCCCCTTTCAATTTGTACCAGTGTAAAATTTTGCCATCTGGTAACGGGTTAAGGGTGTTAACTGAAGATAATATTCTGAATGAAGACTTCTAAAATTGATTGTATTATTATACCCCCACACAACGAATGTTTTGGGGCGTATACTGGAATCAGCCTGTCTGTCTGTCTGTGTACAAAATGATACCAATTTTGTGTCGCAAACTCCTCCTTCAGTTTAGCTTCAATACCATTGAAACTTTATACAACAATTAACCACATGTTGAAGTTTTGCAAGACGCAATTTTGAAGTCTTGATTCTCCCTGATTCAAGAATTATCTCCCCTTGAACTTGGACATTATTCATGATTTGTAGACATATACAGCTAATTATACTACCAATATTGTGTCTCGAACTCCTCCTTTCTAGAAAAACAGTCTGTAGCTATGTCCTTGTATTGTTAAAGCTCTCATTACACTGAAAACACTTGAGGGGGTAATAAGTCACATACTGTGACAAGTTCTAGTATAAAGCGTTTGCGCTTTCACTTTTCCAGAATGAGATCATATCATCAATGCGATTAGTAATAAAGAACGATTTTTTAAATGACATCTCCTCTCAAACCACTGAGCTGATTTGAACCAAATTTGGCAGAAATGTTGCTTAGGTGGTCCCCTTCAAAAATAACTAAAAGAATTGAAATCCATTAAAAACTCTGGTTGCCATGGCAACAAAAGTGAAATTTTAAAATAATCTTTAAAAATCTTCTCCTCCTGACCCAGAGGCGTAGAGCCTTGATATTTTGCATGAAGCATCAGTATATTGATCTCTTTCAAAATAGCTAAAATCATTATCCTCGGGGTTCCAGGGGGTATATAGAAATAAAGAACGATTTTTTAAATGACATCTCCTCTCAAACCACTGAGCCGATTTGAACCAAATTTTGCAGAAATGTTGCTTAGGTAGTCCCCCTTAAAATTAGCTAAAAGAATTGAAATCCATTAAAAACTCTGGTTGCCATGGCAACAAAAGTGAAATTTCAAAATAATCTTTAAGAATCTTCTCCTCCTGACCCAGAAGGCGTAGAGCCTTGATATTTTGCATGAAGCATCAGTATATTGATCTCTTACAAAATAGCTAAAATCATGATCCTAGGGTTTCCAGGGGCAGACCCAGGGGGTGGGGGGTGGGGGTATAGGCATGAAGCATCAGTTCACAGACTTCTTTCTTATTTCTGAAATTATAACCCATGGAAAAAGTTTTTTCCTTCTTTCAAATCAGCACTAAAGCCTTGGAATTTGTAATTAAGACTTTTGGATCCCCAGGTTCATAGTCTTTATATGTAATTGTGGCCCACTTGTTTCATAATCCTAACCTTAACATGAAATTAGACTGTTGATAGAGAAAGAGCCTTTATCTCAGGTGAGCGCCGGAGGGCCAACGGCACTCTTGTTTTAAAAGAGATTTGACTAAGCTTTATAATTTTGCTTTAGAGGGTTGGTCTTATAAAAATTTTAGGTAAAAATCAAATAGTGATGCAAGGGAAATAATTGATACTGCTTGACTGAGAATATTCTTTGGATAAAAAGTTACCTCCCTTGGAATTAATTGTGCTATAAACTAATTCTTTCTAAAATGAGCTGTTTCCTGCATGTTAAAAAAAACCCAACTAAAATCACTTCTTTGACAAGTAAATTCAGGGATATGGATTAATTCAGGCGCTCAGGCATCTCAGTCCACAATGTTTGCCATAGTTATTTTCTTGAGCAGCATCAAAAATTGGGATTGTGTGGGAATGGGTTAAAGCTTACTTTGATGGAGCTGGCATACTTTTAAATTCAGTCAGTATCAATCATTATTATCTTAGCCATGGGTACTGTAAATAGGGTTCTATAATTATCAAGAGATATGCTATTATCACCAAGTTAATTCCAGTGTTATTGACAGTAACTGGGCATAGAAAGGCCAATATTTGGCAATGGTTAGATTAGAAACAGGGAAGTCATGGAAATATTGATACATGGACTGAATCATAGTGAGTTTATTTTTGGTTTTTACACCTAAGTGATACATAATCAAGTATACCAGCTGATTTCTTCAGGATCATGGGAAAACATTTCTATGCAAAATGTTTTCAAATTTTTTTATCAATCCCCTAACCCATTTCAACACAATGACTCTTTTTGAAGCATCCAAGATAAAAAGCTTAGGAAAACATTGTAGATAATGAAGAAATTGCTTGTCACAAGCAAATTTCTTCATTATCTATGATGTTTCCTACCCAACAAGTGAAAAATCCACCATCGAAAATTTCTTGTCAGCAACAGCCTAAAATTTTGTTGTCTGGTAATTGGTTAAGTTATCCTACTGAAGTATTAATAACTTTATAAAACATTGTCATGAAAAGTGAAATTACTTGTTACAAGTAATTTCTCCTTTTCTCCTTATGTGGCACTTTATTTTAAATTCTAGTTTTAATTGTAGGTTGCAGTATGTGTCTTTAAATTAGGACCTATTCAATTTTGGGTTGAAAGATTCAGCAAAATAACCTATATGATTGAAACTCCTTCAAATTTCATGATCCCTAAACTTAACCCATGTCATGCAGATCCTGGAATATTCCTCTTTGGACAGACAGAATAGTCAAAGATCAGGCTGCTCATATCATATGTGTAGTCTTATCTTAGTCTACACCATCTGCTTGTCCTTTAAAGCCAGGATTAGATTAGTAATAAGATAATTTTTCAATAAAGATACTAACTTACTATTAGTCATTAAAGGTGTGCGGTATTATTATTTGACAATTGCAATGAACAACCTATCATTGGTCATCTAACCAGTCCTCTTGTTCCCTCTTCATGATCTTGTATGCTAGTGCCAGTGGGGTGGAATTCCCATGACTTGACCAACATGGAATTATCTACTCGTGGACTAGAAGATTTTTCAAGACTAATTGTCTGGGGTCAAGTAAATACCTTGAAACAGATTTCATAGATAACTCATTATCTATTGGAAAATTATGATACTATTTAAATTCAATGGTAGAAAATATTGTTTTTAATGAATAATATGCTGGGTTCCAGCATTTTCTTAGTTAACAACAATGTTTTCACAAAAATTATCTCTTCACTTTTTGGGGCTGTAGCCATAGCGCATTTGGTAGTGTGTCCTTCTCTTTTTCATGAGTTCTAGAGTTTGATACACAGTCTTGGCAATTAATCTTTCAGACATTTGTCTCCCACCAATGGATTGATATCATAAACCTATGTAGGATGAGCAGCTGGGGGCCTGGAAATGAGGTAATGGTAGTACCCGTGTGAGAAATACCAGGAATCCATGGTAAGGTACTCCAGCTGCAGCATATGACTGAAATACTGTTGAAAGTGGCGTTAAACCCCACTCACTCAATCAATCAACCAACCACCCAGTCAATTAATCATTCAACTTTTCATGGACAAGTTCATTTTAATTCTGGACAAGTAGAAAAGCATTAATTACTTGTCCAGGGACAAGTGGAGAAAATCTATAGTTCTAAACCACTACTTGTACAGCGTTAGCTCTGGAACCAGACACCAGTAGACATGAAAGGGTAGATGGTGTTGCAAGGCCCTCTATGATCAGTTGAAGTTACAGATTTCCATCCTCATTCCTGTAAAACATATATCCACCAACAAAAATATTACTCTCCAAGTCTTTTGCAAGGCCATAACCACCTTGCAGTTTTTGGATTTGAGAATGTATGTGACTTGTCTAGCTAACAAAACCTATAACACAATTATGATTTTTGTTGCCCTCTAGAAACAAAGCTCTTGAAAACATTGTGGACATCTTGAAAATTGCTTGTGACCAGCAGTTTCTTCATTATCCATAATGTTTACAACCTCAAAAGGCAAGAAATATAAGATTTCATGAGATTAAAGTTGTATGTGTAGTCTGTAACTTCTTTGAATTCAGACCAGTTTAAAATTTAGTCACGTGGGATTGTGTTAAGCCATTCAATATTTAAAAAAATTGCCTTACTCCTATTGAACCTCTTTCTAAATAATTCAAAATATTACATACTCTGAAAATAAGCCTTTTAATTTATACTCATTTATTTTAGTTCGACTGCAACGAAAGCTTTAAGCTTATAGAGTCGCTATCGAACACACAAACCAGATGTTTTCACGTCCTTGAAAGAGAGGCAATGGCTTAACCCCACTGCTACCCATTTCTACAGCTGGGTAGACTTGGGCTGGCTTAAGTGTCTTGCCCATGAACACACCTCAGTTACGGTGGGGCTCTAACCATCCTCTTGTTATACTTTTCATTAACTTGAGAAATCTTTAACTCCTGGAATTCTTCCTTTAGTATATTTGCAATTTTGGTATTGTAATTGTTGGTTTAAAGCACTTAATTTTCTCTTCATAAGAACATTTTTATTGTACTTTCTTATACATGTACTAGTGCATACAAAATCTGTAAATAAGTTCCAAACTATTCTAGGCATTTCTATATCTTGCTATTTTTTTATTTTCATTATTCATTGTTATGAAAAGTGTTGCACATAAAAACTTATGGCTTTCACTTTATTCAATACCTCTTGTGAGCTTTGACCTAAGTAAGTTAAACTAGATAAGTTGCTTTTTTCTATTCACTTCCAAATATGACTTAGACTCTTAGACTGAAAAAAAGACTAAGAGATGCAAACATGGCAACAGACAACATTGTGGCTTCCAAAGTATATCTCTATGTCCTTATTTGGATGTTTTTCACATTAATGTTCATCTCTTCCAGCCCCTACTTGTTGATGTCTAGTTTATATAACAAATCGGATTTCTGCATATTGACAACTTGTGTAATTTTATACATTTACAGCAAAATTCAGAGAAGCGTGAATATCTTCATCTTCTATCTTACATGGTATACACAAATATCTCTTTCCTTTTTATACGCCCGTCGAAGACGGGACGCATTATGGGATCACCCGTGGTGTCCAGGCATCCGGGCGTCCAGCGGTGTCCACTTCTTTGCCTGGAGCATAACTCTGTCACCTTAAGTGCGATTGACTTTAAACTTGGCAGTTATATTCTTCTCATCAATACGGAGTACAGTGCTCAATAACCATAACTCTACCTGGCCTATTTTTTGAGTTATTGCCCTTTGTTTTTTTCATACTTGAATCTTGTTCAGAGTATATCTCTAAAAGTATTATAGCTAGGATCATGAAACTTCATGGGTGTATAGATCTCACCAAGGGGGAGTGCAGTGCACAAGAACCATAACTCTACCTGGCCTATTTTTTGAGTTATTGCCCTTTGTTGTTTTTCATACTTGAATCTTGTCCGGAGTATATCTCTAAAAGTATTATAGCTAGGATCATGAAATTTCATGGATGGATAGAGCTCTCCAAGTAGGAGTGCAGTGTACAAGAACCATAACTCTACCTAGCCTATTTTTTGAGTTATTGCCCTTTGTTGTTTTTCATACTTGAATCTTGTCCAGAGTATATCTCTAAAAGTATAATAGCTAGAATCATGAAATTTCATGGATGGATAGAGCTCACCAAGTGGGAGTGCAGTGTACAAAAACCATTACTCTACCTAGCCTATTTTTTTAGTTATTGCCCTTTGTTGTTTTTCATACTTGAATCTTGTCCGGAGTATATCTCTAAAAGTATTATAGCTAGGATCATGAAACTTCATGGGTGTATAGATCTCACCAAGGGGGAGTGCAGTGCACAAGAACCATAACTCTACCTGGCCTATTTTCTGAGTTATTGCCCTTTGTTGTTTTTCATACTTGTATCTTGTCCGGAGTATATCTCTAAAAGTATTATAGCTAGGATCATGAAACTTCATGGGTGTATAGATCTCACAAATGGGGAGTGCAGTGCACAAGAATCATAACTCTACCTGGCCTATTTTTTGAGTTATTGCCCTTTGTTGTTTTTCATACTTGAATCTTGTCCGGAGTATATCTCTAAAGGTATAATAGCTAGAATCATGAAACTTCATGGATGGATAGATCTCACCAAGTGGAAGTGCAGTGTACAAGAACCATAACTCTACCTAGAGAATATTTTGAGTTATTGTCCTTTGTTGTTTTTCATACTTTGTTTGACAAAAAATATTCATTCAAAATAACCTCAGTTCTATTCAAACCCCCAGTTAATATTAAGCAGTGTGACGGGCGTATTTTGTGACAATTTGGCACCTTGTTCAGTTTTATCACATAGATTGGCTATATAATCTTTCGTTTCTTCATTTCTGTAAATCCTCCAAGAGTCACTCTGGCTCTCCTACTGCTCAACTGGTTTGTTGAAATAAAACAACCTGTAAGAAAAAATGTTAACCCATTACCACAAAGTCCTGCTTCTTGACACCCTGAAGAGATATGGTTGCAAAAATTAATAATAAGAAGAAGAGATAATCCTCTTCTCATATCATTGTCTATCATACTATGCACTTCATTTCCAGTTTTAGAACGCTTTGCAAGTGCAAATTCTTTCTATGGAGCAGTCTAGATTATTGTCATTTGGTACTTTCTTAATCAATGAAAAAGGAGAAAATCCTTGTAACAAGCAAGTTCCTTTTTCTCACAATGTTTCCTATCCTTTATGTCACTTGTTTTTAGCTCACCTAAGCACCAAGTGCTCAAGTAAGGTGAGCAAAGGAGGTCTGGCTTTGTCCGGGTCTGGTGCCCAGCATCCATCATCCTACGTCCGGGCATCAATTGTCTTTCATCTGGCGTGTTCAACATGTGCACTAGACTAGAGGCCATAAATTTAGCTCAAATATCTTGAAACTCGGTCAGAATGTTTATATCCTTCCATATATCTCTTGCAAATTCAGTATTGGGTTAAGTGGGGTAGAAACTAGGCCAAATCTTAGAAAAATCCTGTGTTCACTCTAGAGGTCACATTTTTGCATCAAATTACTTGTATTTGGTCAGAATTATTGCCTAGATTACATCTCAGTTAAGTTTGATATTAGATCATGTGGGTCAAAAGTAGTTTGTTTGTTTGTTTGAATGGGGTTTTACCCCGCTTTCAACAGTTTTTCAGTTATATTGCGGCGGCTGGAGCACCTAACAACGGGGTCAAAAGTAGGTCACAAGGTCAAATCTTAGAAAAACCTTGTGTACACTCAAGAGGTCACATTTTTGCCTCAAATATCTTGATATTTGGTCAGAATGGTTCTCTGCATTATATTTTTGCCAATTTTGATATTGGATCATGTGGGATAAAAAAAATAGGTCACGAGTTCAAATCTTAGAAATAATCTTTTGTGCACTCTTTGATTAAAAATGGTTGTATGCATAATATCTCAGTCAATATTGGGTCAAAAACTAGGTCACTAGGTCAAATTTTAGATTGGATTATGTGAGGTTAAAACTTAGGTCACAAGTTGAAATCTTAGAAATAACTGTGTGTGCACTCTATAGTATAGGCCAAACTTTTAGCTGAAATGTCTTGAAACTTGGTCAGAATTTTTTCTCTGTGAAGCCTTGGACAAGTTCCATATGAAGTCACAAAGAACCAAAAACAAGGTCATTAGGTCAAATATTAAGAGCTGATAATATTTCAAATTATGTGCTATATCTGTTTGAAACAAAGTGTTACTGGGATTAACCAATTCCCACACAGTGACACTTTTTGACGCCCCACAAGAAGAAATATTGGGAAAATATTGTGTAAAATGAAGAAATTGCTTGTTTCAAGCAATTTCTTCATTATATTTAATCTTTTCTATCCAAAAAGTTGAAAAAATCTAAAATTTCATAAACTTTGAATTGTCGTCTGCCACCCTTTTCAATTTGGACCAGTCTAAAATTTTACCAAATAGTAATGGGTTAACCTTCACCAAAGTGCATGGTATCATAATAGCAGGCACACCAGTAGGTTGTTGTTGTTTCCTACTGTCAGTTTGATGCTTTACACAGTGCCTGTTAAAAAAATGCCAATGTGTACTTAAATCACAGGACGATGTTTGGTTTAAAACTAATTACTCGGTTCTTATGCATCTTTAATGGGCAACTAATGAATTAAGAAACTGCATATAAAAGCTCTAGATAACTACGCATAATATTGATGTTCTATGTAATACTTTTCAGTTATTAATTGTTTATATGTCCTATGAAATTCATTCAAAATTTTAGTTACCACTATATATCTTTTTTTTTTTTTTGATACAATAAAGAAACTTTCTGCAAAAACATTATTACAAAAGGAGAAAGTGATTAACACAAGGACCATCTCCTCTTGCCATTATGTTTTCTTCTACGGGGACATCTATTTTACAGATTTTGCTCACTTTGTGATGTTGTCTTTGGATTTGGAACAGTCTAAAAGTTAGTTATCTGGTAGTCGGTTAAAGGAGTTACAGGTACAGATAGGTCTTTAAATCACAAAATTGTACTCGGCCAGAATTCAAAGAAGTTATAGACACAATCTATAGTTTTTGAAATTTTAAAAGGATTAGTAGAAAACATTGTGGATAATGACCCCAGTACAATTTTTTTTAAAGAAGTTGTTCTTGAACTTTCCAGAACTATTGTACAAGAACATTCTAGAACTGGTTAAAGAAATAGTCCTTGAATGTTCAAAAATATAGTGAAAACTTAAGATATCTTATTTCTCAGAAACAATATGATTGATTTCAACCAAATTTCACATGAATTATACTTTTATGACCCTTTATTAGATTTTTTCAATGAATTTGATTGGATGAAAATCATGGCTTTTTGGTGGGAAAGAACTAATTTCCATATGGAATATATTCCAAAAATTTTGAAAATCTTCTCCTAAGACATCTGTTGGGGGATTTCAACAAAATATTGCAGGAGTGATCCTCAGGTGACTCTATCTTTATGGATCCCTTCATATAAATTTGATTGCTTGTAAAACATGGCTTTTATTTTCATGGCAATATCCATGTCCATATTTGGTTAAATTTGAAAATTCTGTAATACCATTTCATCTAAGTTAGTAAATGAATTTTACATAATCCAACTTTATTATTACAAAACAGTGAAAACTTAAATTGCTCCTCCAGAAATATTTCAAAGATTTTAGTGACCATTGTGGCAAAGACGATTCAGTTTATATTGAATTCCTGAAAATACCATCTGCTTAATAAGTACACGGAGCGATTCAGGTTCTCTAGCGCATGTAGTTGACATTTTTAACCCAAAACTGTTTTTAGAAGTTCACAAAAAGGCAGGATTGTGTGGGAGAGGGTTAAGTAGGTTTGAGTGTTGTGATATCAGAAGCACTTCTGCAAAGTGACAATATGCCATTACAGAAGACAAGCTTCATTAAAATTTCATTTGCTTTTCTTGGAAATATACTTCCTACTGCTAAATTATTTTCTCAAGCAATTTCAAGAAATAATTGAGTTTTGAAAGGCTTCTATGTGTATTGGTTTGAGTGGTGCCGCCCCCCCTCCCCCCCCCCCCCCTGATTGAAGTCATTACCTTAAAGAATAAATACCTTATGATAAATAATAGAATAATGATTAAATAATAATTCAAGTAAATAATCTTGTTTGGCAAACTCCTCATATAATTTCGTTCCAAAATAGATAAACTTTATACATACCTTGATCATATGTTAAAACACTGTTTCAAAGTCCCAAATCCACCTTGCAGAAGAATTATCATGCCTCAAACAAAGACAATTTTTCATATTTTACAGAAAAAATTAAGTAATTTCATGTGGTAAACTCCTCCTGCAATTTTGATTCAAAAGAAATCAAACTTTATGCATGCATTTATCATGTGTTGAAGTTTTGTTAGATACTGTTTTGAAGTCTCAAATCAACCTTGTAGAAGAGTTTTCTCCCCTTTAACTTAGAAAAATTTTCATATATCAGAGAAAAAATTAAGTCATTTTTTGGTTGCAAACTCGTCCTGACTTTTTTGCTTCAAAGTAATCAAACTTAATACATACATTAATTCCATGCTGAATTTATGAAAGGCGTAATTAGCTCACCTGAGCACAAAGTGTGAGGTGAGCTATTGTGATTCACTGGTTATTGTTTGTCGTTCATCAGTCTGTCAATCTATCCACAATTTCTTTAAAAATCTTCTCCTCCAAAACCAGCAGGCCAACTAAGATGAAACTTTGGCTGAAGCTCTACAAACGTTTTTAAAAGAATTTCATTCCGTGAAAAACTCTTGTTGCCCTTTGAGTTTGAAAATTGAAAATTTAGGAAATCTTTAGAAAACTTTTTTTCAGAAACTACAATGCCAAGGGCATTCATATTTCATTTATAGCATTATCACATGGTTCTCTACCAAGTTTTCAAAAATTATACCTCTTTGGTAAAAAAATGGGCCTGACCCTGAGGTCCAAAGTAGGGAAAAACACTCAATAAGAGCAAGTTCAAAAGTTAGCTATCTTGCCTAGGAAATTTATATTTGGCATGTAACATAACTAGATGGTTTTGTAGTATATTATTAAGAATTATACCCCTTGGGTCCGAAATGGCCCCGTGCCTGGGGTCATAAGCTTGGAATTTTGCTCAATATTAGCAAGTTAAGCAAACAACTCAACTTCCTTAACTATAAGGCCTTAAGCATTTGTATTTGGAATGAATCAATAGTTATCTACATGTACCATCTTTCTAGGTTTTTGCCCCTTGGGTAAAAAACAGCTCTGCTCCAGGGGTTCAAAGTTTGGAAAAATGCTCAATTACAGTATGTTCAAATATCTGGTCCTCCCAATGTATAATGGTATAATGGATTCATATT
This sequence comes from Fragum fragum, assembly GCA_946902895.1. Classification (NCBI taxonomy): domain Eukaryota; kingdom Metazoa; phylum Mollusca; class Bivalvia; order Cardiida; family Cardiidae; genus Fragum; species Fragum fragum. The sequence goes on along the minus strand of OX336376.1, from coordinate 48,712,740 downwards.
TCATGTATAGCATATCCACATGGTTCTCTACCAAGCTCTCCAAAATTATACTACTGGGGTATAATAGCCCTACCCACGAGGTAAAGATTTTGGAAAACACTCATTTAAAGCATGTTCAAAAGTCTTGTCCTGCTGAAATATAAGGCCAAAGGCATTCATATTAGCAATGTAACATTTTGTGATGTGTTACGAGAAATTATTCTCATTATTCTCATTATTCTCATACAGTAAAAAATCTCTCTTAGACAATAGTTCATATTTCAAATTATTATTCAAGTAATTTTGTTAACTCTTCCTAAAATTTTGCTTCAAAAGTAATCAAACTTTATACATACATTGATTACATAAACGTTTTGTAAGATGCAATTTGAAGTCTACACTCTCCCCCTGGAAGAAGAATTTCCACCCTTCAACTTAGATAATTTTCATAAGTAAGGCTCCTGCAAATATTTGGTGTTGTAAACTCCTACAATTTTTTCTTTAAAGGTAATTAAACTCAAGGCGCTTGAGCACCGGTATTGCTCCACAGGCCTGATTGTACTTATAAGCAAATGGTGTTTTCAGGAATCATATTCACCATGTGTGGCAAATAGATTGTGTCAATGAAATCTTTATATTTTTCAACCTTTTAATTATTTTGCAAAAGTCAATTTATTTACTAAGTCAGATGAAAAAAATATTCACATTTTTTTTGAAAAAAAAAAAAATTCTAGATACCATAAATGGACATCAGCCACAACCATAAATGCCATATTCTCAAGGAATAAAAGTCACCAGAGGATCATTGCTGTAAAATTTGGTTGAAATCCATCAACTGGTTTCTAAGAATAAGATTTTCAAGCCTTTCACCATATATGGAAATCAACCCCTCCATTAAATCCGTTTTTCATCGGATCATATTTCTTTGAAGAAACCTGGTAAAGGGTCATCCAATAATTATTTCTTTGAAATTTGGTTGAAATCCATTTACTGGTTTCTGAGAGGAAGATTTTTTAAGGTTTCACCATATATGGAAATTAGCCACACCAATTAAATCCATATTTTTTATCGGATCAAAATTCTTTTAGGGAATCTGATAAAGGGTCACCAAAGGATCATTTCTGTGAAATTTGGCTGAAATCCAACAATTGGTTTCTGAGAAGAAGATTTTTAAAAATTTCACTACATAATATGTAAATTAGCCCCGTCCCTTAAAGCTATGTTTTTCATCCGATGCAAATTCTTTGATGGAATCTGATAAAAGGTAACACAAAGATCATTCCTGTGAAATTTGGTTGAATTCTGTTCATTAATTTCTGAGGAGAAGATTTTTAAATTTGATTGAAACTGGTTTCTGAGAAGAAGATTATTAAAGGATCACCATATATGGAGATTAGCCATGCCTATAAATCCATTCCCCAACAATTCTTTGAAGGAATCTGATAAATGGTCACCAAAGGATCATTTCTGTGAAATTTGGTTGAAATCCATCATTAAGTTTCTGAGGAGAAAATTTTTAAAGTAAAAGTTAACAGATGGATGGACGGACACATGAACAGACACACAATGGACACAGTGCCATGACAATTATTAAGCTCTCTGGCTTTCAGCAAGTGGAGCTAAAAGTGTTTATACAACTCCCCCTGATAGATTTTATCTTCCCTTCAAAATAGACACTTTTCATAAACTAGGCTCTGGCAGGGATAATAAGTCATGTGCTGTGACAAGTTCTAGTTCTCACAATGTTTTTTACTGTGGTCATTTTTTTACACTTAGAAATCAATTATTAGAGCACTTAAATTGTCATCTGCAACTTCTTTAATGTTTGTCTAAAATTTTGTCATCTGTTTATTTGTTAAAAATGCATTAAATTTGGACCAATTTTTAGTTTGACATTTCATAATTTGGTAAAGAGTAAAATACAATAAAAAAATCTAATTATGGACCAATTTGTTTCTGATGTCAAAGTCATATGGATATATAAGGACAATACCCTCAAAGTATTTCATAGAAAAGGCTGTTATTTTATGTTGTTTACATATGGAATTTTTGGCTTAACATTTATTGATAAAAAAAATTTGGTCCTTGTCGCTTGACTGTGGAAATAGCAGTAGCATTTAAGCGTTCATTGATTGGTTTTGGTTTTCCACCAGGTAGATTGAAATTACCAGATGAGGTTTTTCCTGGCTAAATAATGCAGCTTGTGTCTCCTGACAGTCTCATCTGACTTTCGTTCCCAAGGCAGTGATTAAATATATTGTGTAAAGGGATTAAAGATTGGTTGTTTTGGGGTAATTACTTTGTGCTCGGATGGTATAAGTGAATAATAATTTCATTCTAGAATATGCAAATACAGTTTTATACTCATGTACATTAACAAATCGCAGCTGTCAATCAAAGAGAAAAAAAACAGCCAATCAAATCATCCATTTTATCTGGGTGTGAAATTTGAACTCTGTCATTTTGTGAAACATCGTAACTACAGCTTATTCAAGTTGTGGTTATGAAGCTTAGATTTCCAAACTTTTTTGTTTAATAAATTGAAATGTAACACTGCTAAATATTGAAGTGGAACTTCCTGTTGTAGTCAATTGGCATGGCCCTGAGACGGAGTCGTTTGGACCAGTGACTTTGATCAGACTGCTAATATGTGCAGTCTGAATTAAGTCTATACCTCTTGCCTAAGTAGAAATATTACGGATTCAGCATGACAAGGGCTGAAATGTCAAATAACTCCACAACATTTAAATTTTATCTTATATAACTAGATAAAATCATCTGCCCATATCAAACTATTTATTCAATTTCATTAAGAGTTAAATGTAACTTAAAGCTAATTTGAAAAAAAACGATTTCTTTGAGGTATTTGCAACCAACGCAAAACAAGGACTGAAATTAAATATACACACAAACATTAACAAGAAAATTTTGAGACATTGATCCAAGATGTTGGATGTCAAAGCATACAGAGATTCTGCATATGCTCTCGGCCAGAAAAGATACAAACTTCCTGCCAAAAGGTAAGCCATTTACTTCTTTTGTAATTCACTCAGTGCTTGAGTCAACTGTTAACTCAGTGAGTGTGTCTTTTTTTAATTTTGCTAGCCTAAGTTAACCCTTGTCATGCTGAATAAAATCCTTGTTGAGAAATGCAATGAATCAAAGGGCTAGAATCACTGTAAGGCTATGATTTTTGGTCAATATTTCCTCTGACAATTGATTCTGTAAGCATCTGTAGCTTTAAAGGAACAAACAGGTGGTGTAGAAAAAGATCTGACTGCACATATGTGCAGGCTGATCTTTGTCTATACCTCTTGGCAAAACAGGAATATTCTAAGTTCTGCATGACAAGAGTTAATAGACAAGTTTTGAGAGTCTCAAGATTCCAAAAAATGCAAATCACACATGGCTTAACAATTGAGAGAATGAGTCCTTGTGCATTTAAAGTAGTTCTGCAGTGTAATTATTTAATGATCATTAAAAAGCTCCTTGATGTAGAAAATGAACATAATCGATCTTGGTAACCTTTATTGTGGAGCCAAGTTGAAGTGAGCGAGACATGTTAATCAAGTCAATGTATGTGTGTAAGTGTGTAATCAGTAGATCTGAATTTCTCCAGGGCATAGCGCCTTAAATTTTTTATGGATTTTAGAATAACTTTGCACAATTGTTCATAATCATGAGTAGATGCACCATTCGTAAACAATTTGGTACAGCTTAATGGCTCAAGGTCAATCAGTCAATTTGAGTATAGTAGATGTGGCAGTTCTAACAAATTTTTAAATAGCCCCAAGGTCATGGTCACAGGTCAAAGTCAAATATTTGGTCATAATACTCATTGACTTATACTCAATTTGGCCCATTTCAATCAGATTATCTTGTCTGCTTTAAAGTCCTCAATTTTCATTCCCGATTAGAACCTTTCAGATGGAGATTGAGAATTTGTCTGCATCTGTCTGTCTATCTAAGCATCATTTCTAAATCAGTCTAGTAGATTTCCTCGAGATAGTAATCTCTTAAGTATAAGAGCTATCAGTAGAGGCAGAATTCAAAGGAACCAAATTATTGTCTTGGTACAAATGAACCTTTTCATACAGAACCCAGAATAAACCTGTTTCAGCAGGAGGTTTTGACTAAGATCAGCCTGCACATATGTGCAGTCTAATCTAAGTCTACACCACCTGTTTGTCACCTTTGAATGCAAGTCAGGTGCTGTTAGTCCTTTGGTTTTTAATCAATTTAAGATGGATTTATACTCAGCATAACAAGGGTTAACCAATTCCCAGACTGTGACCCTTTTTGACACCCAACAAGAAAAACAATTAGTAAAACATAGGGTAAAATGAAGTTATTGCTTCTACTATGTTTTCTACCCAGAAAATTAAAAAATCTAAAATTTCATAAACTTTAAATTGTCACCTGCAATTCCTTTTAATCTGGACCAGTCTGAAATTTTACTGTTTGTTAATGGTTTTAAATAAGGACAGACTTTGTGAGATTTATAAGATTTAGAATATTTACCCCCTATATCAGTCTCCTATCTGATGGCTAACTGTCTCCTGATATTGTGACTGTTAATTGTCACAATGTAATTATTACATGATCAGACTGCTAATAATTTAATCCCTGTAACAACGTTGATCAAGTAACTACAGCTGACTACAGCTTATTCAAGCTGCAGTCATGATGTTTAGGTTACCAACCAACCATTTTACTACAATGTCACCGGCCATATACTTTAGAAAATAAATGTTGTTTGATGTTCAAGTCAAACTTCCTGTCGGAATTTTCAAGCTAGGCCAGCAATCCATTAGTCCATTACTAGACAACAAAATGTTAGACTGGTCCATATTGAAAGGAGTTGCAGACAATTTAAAGGTTATGAAATTTTAGATTTTTTCAATTTTCTGGATAGAAAATATTGTGTAAAATGAAGAAATTGCTTGTTACAAGCAATTTCTTCATTATACATATTGTTTTCCCTATCGTTTTGCTTGAGAGGTTTTAAAAAGCGTCACTGTGTGGGAATGGTATATTCAATGTTAAAAACCTCACAATTTGTTGACCATAATGCTATATTACAACTTGATCAAATGAAGTAGTCTGAAAAAAAGTGACATGAAAAAGTACCACACATGTACAAATATGTGCACCATGAAGTGACTTTAAGTGTAAGAAATAGTCTTCCAATATGTAATAGACACTAGTATTTGTAATGAGATGTTTCCATTGTTTTTTTGGTTTTTTTTGATATATTGTTTCTATGGTACTTGAGCATAATATGGGTACATATTACATTTTAAATTGACATAGTTTTGTGTCACAATGACTTCAATTTTCTGTTGCTTTTTGCACATTTTAGAAAGTTGAGATGTAGGTACAATTATTGTTGCCTAGGGGTTCTTGGGTGGACAATCCGTGATCTAAAGCATATATCTTCTACATTTATGGATTACTAGTCTCACATGAAAAGTTTAATTTGATACATCCAAGGTCAAAGTTCAAGGTCTATATAAAAAATTGATGTTGTCCAGAGCATTACATCTTCAGCTTTTAAAAATTCAAAATTTACAGAGTTGCTCCCCTTGAAGAATACTATTAACATGTTTAGATAACAATGCAATGCACATACATACCCTCTGGCAGACAATTAATTGCTGTAATAAGTATCATACAGACACATTTTGTTGATGTAACATTACAGAGGCCCCAACATATAATCGATAGTTCTACTGGGAGAGCTTTAGGGCAAACAGTCTCTGCTTTAGTGATTTTTTTGCTACAATGAACAACTGCCAATTGGACTATTGTGGCATTGTGCCTGTCCTATGTACATGTATCTGTCCATTGAAAACAAAGTGGTCATAGTGAGCTATTGTGATCTAGCTGTGTCCATCGTCGTCTGTTTTGTCAACATCTTGTGTGCACTCTAGAGGCAACAATTTTTTCTCAAATAGCTTGAAACTTAGTCAGAATGTTTGTCTCCATGAAACCTTGGGCAAGTGTAATATTGAGTCATATGGGGGTCCAAAACTAGGTCACAAGGTCAAATATTAGAAATACCTTGTGTGCATTCTAGAGGTTACATTTTGCGCAAATGTCTTGATATTGGGTCAAAATGTTTGTCTGCATAAAATCTCGGTAAAGTTTGATACTGGGTTATGTTGGGTCAAAAACTAGGTCAAATCCTAGAAATAATCTTGTGTGCACACTAGAGGCCACATTTTTGGCCCACATCAAATGATATTTGGTCAGAATGTTTGTTGTCATGATATCTCAGCCAAGTTCAAGTTTGGGTTAAATGTCAGGTCAAAAACTAGGTCACTAGGTCAAATTTTAGAATTACATTATGTGCACTCCAGAGACCATATTTTGGGCTCAATTGAATTGATATTTGGTCAGAATATTTGTCTGCATAAAATCTAGGTCAAGCTTGATATCAGGTTTTATGGGTAAAAAACTAGGTCACTAGATCAAACCCTAGAAATACCTTGTGTGCACTTTAGAGGCCAGATTTTAGCCTCAAATGAAATATTTGTTCAGAATGTTTTTGTCCATTATATTTCAGCCAAGTTCAAATTTTGGTCTCCTGTTGTCAAAAACTAGGCCACTTGGTCAAATCTTAGAAATACTTTTGTAAACTCTGGAGGTCCCATTTTTGGCTCAAATGTTTTGATATTTGGTCAGAATGTAAGTGTCAATGATATGTTAGCCAAGTTCAAATTTTGGCTCACATGGGGTCAAAAAGTAGGTCAGTAGGTCAAATCTTAGAAATATCTTGTTATGTGTACTTGATATCTTGGCCAAGTTAGACTTTGGTTTACATAGGATAAAAACTAGGCCAAATCTTAGGAATATCTTTACATCCCATAGGCCACATTTTTGGCCTAATTGGTTTGATATTTGGTTAGAATATCTGTTGCAAAATATCTCAACTATGTTCAAATTTGGGTCATTTGGGTATAAAACTAGGTCAAATCTGAGAATTATTTTTACTCAATTGACTCGATATTTATTCAGAGGTTTGTCTTAATAAAAATCTTTCTCAAGTTTGATACTAGGTCACATATAGTCAAATACAAGGTCTAATATAAAGAAATGTTCTTTCCAATTTACTTGCTACTTTTCTTTACTTCTGTAGTCATTGACTCAGGTGAGCCCTTTAAGGCAATAGCCCTCTTGTTATAAAAAATATACTCTCAAAAGCTTCTGGATGAATATCAACCAATCTCAGGAATGATCATAGGGTGACCCTGTATCAGACCTTCAAAGAATTTTGATTGCTTAAAAAACAGGAATTTTAGAGTGGGGGTTTGAGTAATACAAGTGTTCATAAATCTCTATTTACAGAAATTGCATTTTTAAGCTTGTTGTATACAAATACTAACAAGCCAAGAATAAGAGAGTAATTCACCTGAACCTTGAAAAGGACGTATGGACAAAGATCAGCCTGCCCATACATATAGCCTTCACCATCTGTTTGTCCTCTTTTTAAGTCAGGGTTAGTTTTTTTGATTTTCCATAGAAATATTGACCAAAAATCAGGCCTTTCAAGGCTTTTCAGCACTTTGATTTTTAAAGGATGGCAAGAATGAGAATAGATGCCTAATGACCCAGAAAAATAATACATGTAACGTTCTTGAACAGCTTGTGCAACAAAGAGAGTAAACAAGTTCAATCATACAAATCAATGTGCTGATTTGCCACAGCAATTCTCTCATGACCCATTAATTGTTGACAATCTAGAGTTCCTGGCATTTTAATCAAGAAGACATTACTCTTAGGACTGGCTGTTCTAACCAATTTCCAGACAATCAATTTTGTAGAATGGTCAAATTTCAAAGATGTTGCAGATGACAATTTTAAATAGATGAAGCGTAAAGAAATTATTAAAAAGAAAAACTGCTTGCTCTAAGCATTTTTAACTCGGCTCTTTGAGGGGAAAACCCGAGGTATTGTCATCACCTGAGGGTCGTTCGCGTTGGGGTTGGCATAGGGGTTGGCGAGACAAACTTTAACCTTGGTCATATCTCTGTTGTTATTGAAGAATCTCATGAAACTTGGCATGTGTTTTGACCATCACAAGAGCTATCTAGACTATCAAGGAGTAACTCTAAAAGCATTTTTGTAAGAGTTATGCCCCTTTTTTCGACTTAGAATTTTTGCATTAACCAGCACCTGCAGCCGAGCTTTGGCACCCGTGGGCGGTGCTATTGTCTCATTTTGTGACCTTTTTTTTCATGTTTTCAAGGCAACCAAATGTGCATAACAAAATGAGAGTAAAACAGCTGGTTGCACTGATCAGACTCACATTACCAGATAACAAAATTTAAGACTAGGTGAATTTGAAAAAAAACAACGCATGTAATATGTTCATTTTCAGCTCCACTGGCTGAAAGCCAGCGAGCTTTTGTCATGGCATGTGTCTGTTGTGCGTCTGTGCGTGTATGTGTCCGTCCGTCCGTAAACTTTTACTTTAAAAATCTTCTCCTTTGGAAGTACTTGACAGAATTCAACCAAATTTGTTAGATTGAAATGATCCCTGGGTGATCCTTTATCAGATTCCTTCAAATAATTTTGATTGGATGAAAAAAATGGCTTGACCCATTACCAGATGGCAAAATTTTAGACTAGTCCATAATGAAAGGAGTTGCAGACAAGAACTTATAACTTATGAAAATTTGGACTTGTTTTACTTTTTGGGTAGAAAACATTGTGGATAATGAAGGAATTGCTTGTTATCTACAATTTCTTCATTTTCCACAATGTTTTCTAAAGCTTATTTTCTTAGGGGCGTCTAAAAGCGTCACTGAGTGGGAATGGGTATAATGGGCGGGGCTTATTTTCATATATAGTGAAACCTTTAAAAATCTTCTTCTAAGAAACTAATTGATGGATTTCAACCAAATTTTGCAGGAATGATCATTGGATGACCCTTTATCAGATTCCTTCAAAAAATTAATCGGATGAAAAACATGTCTTTAATGGGTGGGGCTTATTTCCATATATGATGAAAACTTTGATTTTTTTTTTCTTAGAATCCAGAGGATTGATTACAGCCAAATTTCACTGGATTGATCCTTATGTGACCCTTTATCAGATTCCTTCAAATAGTATTGATAGGACAGAAAACTTGGCTTTAAGCGGCGGGGCTTATTTCTGTATATGGTGATAGCTTTGAAAATCTTTCTCAGAAACCATTGGATGGATTTCAACCAAATTTCACTGGACTGATCCTTTGGTGACCCCTTATTAGATTGCTAAAAAATTAATTGATTGGCTGTTAACCTTACTTTTATGGAATGGGCTAATTTCTGTATATGGTAAAAAATGAAAACCTGCAATCTTCTCAGATTACAAATGTTTGTAAGTGTTCAACGAAATTTCACAAAATGATCCTATGGTGACTCTTTGTCAGATTCCTTCATAAAATAAGGCTCAGATGAAAATCATGATTTTTATGGAGGCTTTTCTCCATTTATGGTAAATAATGAAATTTGAAAATCTTATTCTTACAAACTGCTGGATGGTTTTCAACCAAATTTCTCAGGAATGATAAGTGGAGCAATCAGGCTCTTAACTCCTCTAGTTTTGCAGTGTTTTCCATACTTCTTCTTGAACAATCAAAAAAGAGAGTTTGTTTGGGAATTTAGGTTTAAGTACGGATATCTAGAAACTTTATCTGTCTTCTAACGGTATAGTGAGGACTTACATCAGTTTGAGCAAGTGAGCTGGCTTATCTAAATCTTTACTTGGTGTATCTTTTTGTGAATAATTGTCAAAATCACTTTATGGAAGCTAATATGCACTTTCTATTGTACAAAATTGTTTCATCTTTAATGATAAGCAGAGAGTAGACGTATTGCGGGAAAACTTGCAGACGAAACAGAAATTTAATTCTTTTTGTTGCCATAGTAAAGAAAATTTGAAGTGTAAATTGTTGGTTAGTGCTGGCAGTTTTCACCTAATTACATAGATTCTCTCTCTAATGGAACTTTATTAGGCTGTGTACTGTAACTTAATTACCCAATTTGGCTCACAGATCAGACTGGTTTAAATAAACCCTTGTCATACTGAAACCAGAATGTTCCTGTTTATGGACAAAGATCAGCCTGCACATATATGTGCAGTCAGATCTTAATCTTCACCACCTGTTTGCCTCTTTTTTAACTAGAATTGTTTGTGACATTAGATAAGAACTAGAGGGGGTATATTGGTACCATCATGTCTGTCTGGCTGTTTGTCCATCTGTCTGAACACAGACTTTTTCATTTACATGCTGTAACTATGGAACCAACTGACCTACAACCATCAAATTTCATACAATTGTTGCCAATGATCTAAAGAAGAGCCCAATTATTGTATGTCATGTAGGTCAAGGTCACAATTGAACTATAACTGAAAACCATTTCCATGCTCTAGCTTATAAGCCATTTGAAAAAAAATCTCCAATACCAGTAAGCCAAAGCTGAAACTTTGCAGGGATGTTCCTTGGGCGAAGCTCTACAAAAATTGTTAAAAGAATTTCAAATCTGTGAAAAACTCTCGTTGCTGCAGCGTTTTGAAATAAGAAATTTTAGTAAATCTTTAAAAATCTTCTCCTCTTAAACCAGTAGTTCAATCAAGCTGGAACTTAGCAGGGATGTTCCTTATTGAAGCTCTATTAAAGTTGTTAAAAGAATTGTATTCCGTAGAAAACTCTTGTTGCTGTTGCATTTGAAAATGGAAAATTTTAGTAAATCTTTGGAAATTCTTTTTTAAGAAACTACGAGGCTGAAGGCTTTTAAATTCCATAAGTAGCTTCATCACATGGTTCTCTGCCAAATTTTTCAAAAATTTAATTCCTGCGGTGAAAAATGGTCCCATCATATAGGTAAGAAGTTTGGAAAAAATACTTAATTAGAGCAAAAGACTTCTCCTTGTAAACTATTAGGCCTAGGACATTCATATTTGGTATGTAGCATTACTAGATGGTTTTGTACTATTTCACTTAGGATTGTGCTCCTAGGTTGCAATAGGTGACCAAAATAGGGAAAAGCGCAAAATTTGAGTAAGTTAAAAAAATCTTTGCTGTATATGGCAGAGGGCATTTATATTTGGAATGTAGCATAGCCTGGCTGTTATCTATCAGTTTTGATTATATTAGGCCTTTAGGGTAAAAAACGCCCCTTCCTTGGGTGTCCAAAGTTTTATAAAAATGCTCGATTGGACCATGTTCAACAGTCTCCTCCTCCCAATCTACAAAGTCTAAGGCATTCATGTTTGGTATATAGCATAACCAGATGGTCCTCTTAGCAATCATGGTCCCCAGGGATAAAACATGGTCAAGCCCCAGAGATCCAAAATTTGGGAAAACACCAAATTAGAGCAATTTCAAAAATCTTTTCCTTTTGAAATATAGGTAAAGGACATTCATATTTGGTATGTAGCTTTACTAAATATTTTTTTTATGTTACTTGTAAAAAGAACAACAAACCTCTCTGCTCCAGGGGTGGAAAAATTGTGTAAATCCCTCAATTTGAAAAAAAATTGTCTTCTTAAATAAAGAGCTTTTTTAGAGTATTTATACTAAAAACATAGCATAACATTATTGTTATCTACTATGTTTCTTGACTTTATAACCCTTTTGGCAAAAATGGCCCTTCCCAAGGCATCCAAAGTTATGAAAAAGCTGAATAAGAGCATGTTCAAATATCTTCCTCTCCCAAAGTATAAGTTGATATAATATGTCAAGGGCTTTTTGATATTGAGGGACCCAAGAGTAAATTTTGTTTGCTACTACGAGGATTATATCGTATTTTCCATTTCTAAAACATCTGTTAAATTGTTAGGCAAATTAGATTTATTACATTTAAGTCAATATGGGAATAATCAGGTGTCTGTCTCTGATCTGCTAGTCTATTTAAGTCACTGTGGGTTGGAAAGGGGGTGAATAGTGATACAGCATAATAATCCCACTTCTTCAATAGTTCCATAAATTGTATCCCACCTACAGCATTACACTGTGGTTATAGTGTAGTGTGGATTAATCTCAGTCTGCACCTTTGTGTGGGTTGATATTGGTCTTGATGTTGGTCCATGCTACCTGCTTACAAGACAGAGCTAAAGCAAGAATAAAGTGTCGTCAGCTAAAAGGGTTAGAATACCAATGAATGAAATTTAAATGCACCACTTAGGCAAGCTATATATCATAAATGGTTTAATTACTGTTTTGAATATTATTGAAATATAATTAAAACAATTTATTTTAAATCTTTCTTTTTCTTTAACAAATTATTAGATGACAAAGTTTGACATTAGCTCAAAATTGAAATTTAATTGAAGTATCTAACCTTGAAAACTTGAATATCTAACAATTCTCCAAAGTGCAGCCACTTCTTCTCACAAAAGAAAAAGAATTGATTCAGGGGTAATTGAGGGATCTTTTCTGTCAATCAAAGAATCACTAAACCAATCAAATCATTCATTTAGACTGGAAGTGAACTTTGAACTCTGACTTTGACTGATACTTGCATGAAGCATTTTTGCTGGTTTGGCAACTTAAGTGTTGTAACTACAGCTAAATTGTCGTAACTACAGCTAAATCAACCAACCAACCATTGTACTTGTACCATGTATATTGCCGTGAGTTTGCAAAATAACACTGTTTGTTTAGAGGTGGAACTTCCTGTTGGAGCTCAGTCACAGGGTATGACCAGCAATCCATTAACTCATTCCCACATAATGATGCTTTTTGATGCCCCTAATGAAAAGTAATAGAGGAAACATTGTGGATTTGATTCTTAACCCTTGGCATGCTGAATGAAGTTCTGTTATGAGAATTGCATTAAAATCAAAGGGCTGAAAGTACTGGAATTACTTTATCGTGGATTAATAGACACTAAGAATAGTATTGCATTTAACCCTCAATTTGTGGTTTAATATTTCTTTTGAAAAATTATTCTATTAATAACTCTAGCTTAAAAAGGATAGATAGGTGGCGTGGACTAAGATCAGATACTTTGTCCATAGTTACCTCCTGCCAAAACAGGAATATTCCTGGTTCAGTATGACAACAGTTAAACTCACTATAGGTAATTCGGATCAAATTGACAATGTTGGTCATCATGGGGCTATCATACTCCCATCTACAAAGTAGAGGTGTGTATATTGGTGACACCATTTCTGTCTGTCTGTCTTTTCAGTGACTTTTTTCATTTCAGTGCCCTTACTGTAGAACTTATTGACCTACAACCATCCCCTACAAAAATGTTCAAAATTAGTTCTCGAAAATTTACTTTAGTTCTAGAACATTCTAGATCATTGATGAACATAAAATGGTAGTTCAAGAACTCAAGAACTAGTTCTTGAATTATTCTAGAACTAATTCAAAGAATAATTCTTGACTTATTCTAAAACTAGTTCAATAATTCTCAAAATAACTACAACAACACGTATAATTAGTATTATTATTCTTTCTTTTTCAAGTACCAACGTTTCGGCATACGCCTTCTTCAGAGTACATAATAATAAAACAAATAAACAAACGTGACGTCATTAACGCTACGTTAAAATAGCGGAAAAATAAATTACGCGTGTAGGAGCGTGCGATTCCGTAAAAATATGGCAATGTTTACAAAAACATTAAAATGCCATAAAACATCGAAACTACAGCCCCCATTCATGCTGGAATTCTGTGATTCAGCAGCAAATAAACGATTTGTGGACCCATATAAAATTTTCTAATATTTCTTTCATAACACACTGTGTTAAACAGGTAAGGATGAAATACAAATCATAAATAAGTGCACATATGTGCAACCTAATACTGATCTATATTGCACACAAAACAAAGCAGAATGAGATACATAGAAGCGCTTATCGGATAAAAGATATACTTAAAATCCTATATCAAAAAGTGTTACCTAAAAAAATGACAAATAGGAAAAAACGATTAGCGCCTCAAAACACCTCATATACTTAAAAATTATATTTCATATAACAGCTTTGTATTTAAGCCATTGGGGTTCATGGTTTTAAGCTTGTGTATCCAAAAGGTTTCTTTGCAAAGTCTATCCATATCATTTTCGATAATATCAATGGGCATGAAAGTGAAATCATCAATACTATTATGGTTAGATTCATTGAAATGAGATGCCACTGAAGAAGAAAAAACAGGATCTGTAAAGTTATTTATATCAAATCTGTGACTATTCATGCGTCTTGAAACCGGCTGTTTAGTCTGTCCGACATACTGAGTTTTACATTGATTACAGGTGATCAGATATACAACATCTTTGGTTTTACAGTTTGTGTTGTGTCTCATCTGAAAAGTTTCACCAGTACTAGTACTAGAAAATGTCCGTGAATGGCCTATATTATTACAATGTGAACAACGTTTATTGTTGCAACTTTGAGATTGGAATTCTACAAATTTGTCACCTTTAAATACTGAAGACATTAGAATGTCTTGCAAATTTTTAGGACGGTTAAATGCCACAATAGGTTTAGATGTGCTGAACATTTCTTTTACGCTGTCATTTTTGGACAGGTTAAGTAAACTCCAATATTTGTGGATAAATCTACCTATTTCTGGTAGAGAAGGATTGTATTCAACTGTAAAGGGAATCACTGATTTTGATGTTTTGGGTTTTTTTTCGAGAGTCTGTTCTTGGGATAAACTGGAAACTTTGTTCACACAATCATCTAATACATCCTTCGGGTATCCTCGCTCATGGAAATAACTCTTAAGGTTAGATAAAGAAGATTTAAATTTATCATTATTTGATATTATTCTTCTGTAGCGTTTTGACTGGCTATATGGAATTCCATCCTTACATGACTTAGGATGACACGATGTATAGTCCAAGTACTGGTGACTATTGGTTGGTTTTTCGTAAACATCCGTTTCTACGTGTAAAGAACTGCTTTTACTTATTTGGACATCTAGAAAAGGGATTGTCTGTTTCGATGCAGAATAAGTGAATTTTATGTTAGGGTGAAAACTGTTTATTTCTGCGATGAATGACTCAAGTTCTTCGTAAGAGTGATCCCAAATCATGAAAATATCATCTAAGAAACGGAACCATGCCGTAGGTGCGAGGGATCGCAAGCGTAAAAAATCTTCTTCGAGTTTTCCCATGAACAATGATGCGTACGAAGGTGCCATTGAACTTCCCATAGCTGTTCCCAACTTTTGGAGATAATGTTTGTCGTCGAATTTGAAATGGTTGTTTTCAAGAACTAACTTCATTAGCTGTTCTATCTCTTCAATTCTATTCGCATTTAAACCGTCTTTTACCAAAAACGACTTGCAAGCCTGAATTCCATCTTCATGGGGAATGTTAGTATAGAGTGAGGATACATCAAGGGTAACAAGGTAAGAGTCTTTGCTATTGAACTTGACGTCCTTTATCTTTTTTATGAAGTCTGTTGTGTCCTCTATGTAAACTAGTTCAAAGAATAGTTCTTGTATGTTCAAGAACATTAAATTGCTGTTCTATACACAATAAACTGACCTTTGATAACTTACTGCCTCTTGTGGTTTATAATCGTGCTCTAAAATGTTTGATATTCTTACTTAAGGATAGAGGGTGGATAAACAGAAGTACAAACAAAGAGTTTTGTACAGAAACACTTCAAATGCACATACAATGTATAGATGTTTACACTGGTTTTGCTCTAATCTCCAATAAACAATATATAGATGAGAGGCTACTTCTCATATCCTTGTTTGACTTTGTCCTAGTGGATACCTGTAAATTTTAACCTTTTCCTCGTTTTCAAAATTTTAGACTGGTCCAAATTCAAAGATTTTGCAGACAAAAATTCAAAGTGGGTTGATTTTGAAAAATAATCAATCAGTAGGGTAGGAAATATTTTGGAAAAGAAGAAACTGCTTGTAACAAGCAATTTCTTCTTTTTCTACAATGTTTTCTCAATTACAAAATCACAGGGACGTAAAATCACGTTTTGTACAGGAAGGGGTTAACTCTTAAAGGAAAAAATGTACTTCAGATTCAATTACATTCACACATACCCATCATATTTTCTCTATGGGAAGAAAATTTCTAGTCAGAGCAAATTGAATTGGGCTAATAGATGCAAAAAACCTTTAGGAAGAGTGGAGGGCAGTGTTAGGTGGTGGTAGCTAGTAAAGCCATCTTTCAATCTAGAGGTCCCGGGTTCGATTCCCGACGGCGGCACTCATCCTTTCCGACTATTTGTCTCTCACCAATGGGTCGATAATCGTAGACCTATGTGGGATAGCAGCTGGAGGCTAGGAAAGGATGTAATGGTAGTACTGGTGTGAGAAATACCAGGATTCCATTGTTAGGTGCTCCAGCCGCCGCGATATAACTGAAAGATTGTTGAAAGCGGCGTAAAACCCCATTCAAAAAACTAGTAAAGCCATTCTGAAAAGTATTTCAAATATAATTACATTTAAACAAACACATCATGTTTTCTCTATGGGAAAAAACGTTCTAGTAAATCGCTCTGTAAGATGCTGATACCCATAGGGAGGTTGGAAGGGCAGTGCTATATAGGGCCCAACTCAAAATGTTATGGTATATGCAGGGGAATCCTGTTAATGGCAACTGAAATTTGTCAACACTTAACCAGAAGTTGCTATTAAAAGGAGCTATTTGTTCTTTAGATATTTGTGAATAAGGTCAGTTGCAATTAAGCAGTGAATTGCTATTATTAGGGTTGCAATTAAGAGGGTTCAATTGTGCTATGGGTACCTTTAAGCTCACCTGAGCACAACATACTCAAGGGGAGCTTTAAAGATCACTCAGTCGTTGTCTGTCGTCCTTGATCACTAATTTTCACACCTAATCCTCCTTAACCCTTTCCTGTATAATCACTGGTTTTTACGTCCCTGTGTTTTTATACTTGGGAAAACATTGTGGAAAAAGAAGAAATTGCTTGAACCAAGCAATTTCTTCTTTTTCCACAATATTTTCTATCCTATTGAATGATTATTTTTAAATTAAATTCAACTTTGAATTGTCGTCTGCAAAACCTTTGAATTTTGACCAGTCTAAAATTTAAAAAAACAGGAAAGGGTTAACCATGGGGCCCATTGGAACCAAACTTCTCAGGAATATTCCTTGGGTCACCCTTTTCAAAACTTATTCTTTAAATTTTGATTCGCAAAAAAGTGTAGGCTTAGACTAAGAGAAATTATTGTATGGTTCTTTAAAAATCTTGCCCTCCTAAATCATTTGGCCCATATGGACCAAATTTTGCAGGAATGTTCCTTGTGTGACCCTTTTCAAAGTTAATTTGCAAAATTTTGCTTTTGAAAAATCATGGGTGTGGCTTATCAGACCTAAAGAAATCATAGAAATCATGGATTTATTTTTCAAAAATTATCTTCGTAGCAGGTAGGGCTTAGTTCAAATCATTCTCAGGTGAGCAATTTCAGACTGGTTATCTAACTTGAAATAAGGTGTGAAAACTATTTAACATATAACTGTTATCATTTTCTTCAATGGTTTGATAAGGGATTTAGCAAGGTAGTTTTCAAAGTAGAAGTTTTTTTACAGATGTCAAGGTTTATACAAACCTTAACACTTGTAATGCTGATTCGGGAACATCCCTGCTTTAACAATGGCTTTAGCAGGTGTATAGACTAAGATCAACCTACGATCAAACTACACAGACATGCTGTCTGATCTCAGCCTACACTACCTGCTAACTGTTATTGTTTTGAGAGAAATCTTTGAATGCAAGATTGATCTATTTATGTCAAAGATTTCAAAGTGAAAAGAGGAAAAATATTCAACACAACAAGGGTTAATATTTCACTGTTCATTTTCATCTGAAAATATCTAGTTAGAGCTGTAAATTTGTTTTTAAAAAATCTTACTATGGAAATGGTTCTAGAACTGGTTAAAAAACTAGCTCTAGAACTAGTTCAAGAACTATTTATAGAATAATCAAAATATTAAATGGCATTTAACGGACATTAAGTTCTTAAACTGGTTCAGGAACTAGTTCCTTGAATAATCAAGAACTAGTTCTTGAGCTAATTCTTGAATATTCTAGAACCAGTTCTAGGACATTGAGCTATTGAACTGCCCCTTAACATTCATGAAAGTTCATAAACTGAATTACTTTAAAGTTCAAGAACTTAGTTCATGAACATTTTTGCAAGGGCAGTCTGTGACCAGTGTAGCTTTTTATCAAACTCTTAAAAGAAGAATACCAAACCACGTAACTCTAACAATATAGAATTATGGCTTTCACCCCTTACCAGACTACAAATTTTTAGACTGGTCTAGATTGAACAAATAGCAGAAGACAATTTGAAATTGTAACAAGCAATTTCTTCATTTTCCACAATGTTTTTTACCCAGACAGCTGAAGGTGGTCTTACAATGGTATCATCTTCTCCATCTGTCCATCCATTCATCCATCTTTCCTGACATCCATCCGTCCTTATGCATGTAGATCCACATGCATCTTGTCTCCCACTACATTTATTGACTAATTTGTATAAAATGTTCACAGAATGTTCCTAGTCACCTGATCATATTCATCATCAGAGTTATATCATCTTAGGCTGCAACACAGGAAAGGGGGACTTAATGCATAATTTCTTGTAAACACATCTCCTTCTACGTGTATTGATGAATTTGAATGAAATTTTCATGAAATGTTTTAGTCACCTAACCTTGCACATATTGTCACAGTTTTGCCATATTACGCTGTGTTACAGAAAAAACGGGCTAGTGTTAAAGGATGGGGTGACCAGGAACCAGGGCTCTTTTTCCACATCAAACAGATGTTACAACACACTTTATTTCCATTTCCACTTTTGCATTACTGAGATAGAAATAGAATCATATTTGAAATGTAGAGACTGAAATTAAAGATGGCGTAACAGGATATATATTATGTATGTAAAGGGTATATTTGTTTTCCTACTTTATATAAAGCGGGAAGGAAAAGTGTTAAGAAATGAAGCATAGCATAGTATATAAATTCATATTTATAACTTTAAATGGATGATTTGTATGTATTTTGAAATATGAAAACATGATCCCAGATGATACTATCCTTTAAAGGAGATGTTACTTTTAAACATGCTATTGATAGAAAACATTTACTTTATGTGTTGAGAGGATTAAAGATTTGTTTTAAAATTTGGAATTTGGTATAAAATATATGACTGGATAATAGAAGGAATGTCATGGAGTCCCAACCAGATAAAAGGTATTTTTCTAAATTGAACTACAGCAGAATCTAACTGAAGTCCAATCAATTAAGCTTGAACACATCCATTTGAAAACTTGGAAAAATTCTTCATTGTCCACAATGTTTTCTACCCTTTAAGACAAACCTTTTTAAATTTAACTTACTTGAAACTTTTGTCTGCAACTTCTTTCAATTTGGACTAGGGTCTCTTTCTAAAGTTTTGTCCACTGGTAAGGGGTTCATGCTGTA
The DNA here is from genome assembly GCA_946902895.1 of Fragum fragum. Classification (NCBI taxonomy): domain Eukaryota; kingdom Metazoa; phylum Mollusca; class Bivalvia; order Cardiida; family Cardiidae; genus Fragum; species Fragum fragum. The sequence continues at coordinate 48,693,327 of OX336376.1, read as the reverse complement.
TTCAACAATTTGAGTGGTGGGTTGTCATTCTTAACCCAGATTTGCCTGCTTTGAAAGGAGGTGTTGACTAAGATGAGCCTGCACGTACTTTAGTGCTGAATCCAGAGTAAAAAATTTTATGCTTTGACAAGAGATATTAAATAAGAGCAGCTTGCTCATATATGCAGTCTGATCTTTTACTACATCACCTGTTTTGCATTGTAAGTCAGAGTTACACTTGGCAATATAGGCCTTACACTGATTTTAATGCAGTTCTGAACACAGATTTTATTCAGCATGACAAGGATTAAAGCTACTTTATGCCTATACACTGTATTAACCCTTGTCATGCTAAACCCGGAGTATTCTGGTTTTGGAAGGAGGTGTAGACTAAGATCAGACTGCAGGTTTGTGCAGGCTGATCTTAGTCTTCACCTCCTGCTCATACTTTTCCTTCCCGAGTTGTTTATGAGGTTGATTTCTAAAAGAAATATTGAATTCGAACAAAATCAATCAGTGCTTTCAGTCCTTTGATTTGACAGCAATTCAGTAAAGTAATTTATACAGCATGACAACGGTTAAGGATACTTACTCAATCTTCAATAGGGGGATAAAAGTTATTTATTGTAACATCACACTGCAAAGACAGTCAAACAATGTCAGTTTTATGTATCATCAGGAGGGTCTAAATGACTAATCTGGTTATACTCTTTCTTCAAAAGGAAGGTATCACTTATCTGCAAATTGCTCAAACAAAAAATAAAGCCCGCCAATATGGTAAAATATGGAGCACATGATTGTAGGAGCACATCCATGGGTCAGTGCAAAACAGTTGTAACTGCTTATAAGCATATAGGCAGTTGCAACTGTTTTGAGCTGAGCCATCATTTATCTTCTACAATGATTGATGGATTTCAAATTATTTTGCACAGTCGATCCCCCTGATGAGTACTTGGTATCATACATTAAGTTTGGTTGGATACTCCTAAGATCAAGGTCACAACTGAAGGTTATATATGTGACAAGCACTTCAGTGGGGGCATTCATTTCTGTGACCAATTCTTAACCCTTTCATGTTCAAATATGGGATTTTATGTTGCTGTGATTTTATACTGGAGAAAACAATGTGGAAAAAGAGGAAATTGCTTGTAACAAGCAATTTCTCCTTTTTCCACAATATTTCCTACCACATAGGGTGGTTTCATTTCAAATGGCATCCAATTTTCATTGTCGCCTGCAAACTCTTTCAATTTGGACTAGTCTAAAATTTCCAAAACAGGAAAGGGTTAAGTTATTCCATCTTCCTATTATTCAATAGAGACTAGTTGAATTCTATTTAGCTCACCTTGGCACAACATGCTGAAGGGGAGCTTTCAGGATAATCCAGTGTCCATCATTAAATTTTTTTGGTACATACTCCATGAATATAAAAATATTCTCTTCATCTCATAATTCAATAGTATCCAGCCAAAATAGCAAAAACTTTACAAATTTTGGTACCATTTTGTATGGAACTAATTTGTGCGCAAGCATTCAAAATAACTGCGTGCTCATGGAGGTATTAATATTTCTTTCGACCTATCAGATGGCCTGTTTTTGATCGACGAAACTAACAATTGAATTGTTAAATTTTAATATGTTCAAAAATGGGGATATGGCAGGGCAAGGCTTATCAGACTTATAGAAATAATGAAACTATTCATGAAAATCTTCTCCTCCTAAACCACTTTTCCAATTTGAAACAAACTCGACAGGAATGTTCTTAAAATGGCCCTTTTTTAAAATTGTATATATGAAATCTTCATTGATGAACAAATTATTTAGTGACTGGGCTGGACTTATCAGACTTGAAGAAATCATGAAATTATTCTCAGTTGAGAATTTCAGGGCCATTTTGACCCGCTTGTATGAATAAGATAATCTTGCATCTCATTTTTGCCAAAAATTCACCATCTTACGATACATATTTTTAGCTCGACTGTGCACAATTTGCTCAAGGTGAGCTTTTGTGATCGGTAATTGTCCGCCGTCCGTCTTTCAATCTGTCCGTCCATAAACAATTACTAAAAAATCTTCTCCTAAACAATAAGGCCTAGAGCTTTGATATTTGGTACATATCATCACCTCTTGACCCTCTACCAAAACACTTCAAAGAATTAATGTACTCTTAAAATTAACCCTTTTCTGTGCGATTCCTGATTTCACAAAGGAATAAAGAAGGAAATCTTTAAAAATCTTCTTCTCCCAAACCATAAGGCCTACAGCTTTTATATTTGGTACATATCATCAGCCATTGACCCTCAACCTAATTACTTCAAAGAATTACCGTATTCCGAAAATTAGCCCTTTTCTGTGTGATCCCTAATTTTAGTTAGGAATAAATAATGATATCTTTGAAAGCCTAATGTTAGTTAGAAATAAATAATGATATCTTTGAAAGCCTAATGTTAGTTAGAAATAAATAATGATATCTTTGAAAGCCTTGTTCTCCTAAACCATTAGGCCTAGAGCTTTTATACTTGGTATGTATTGATGTCTATACATCAAAGCATTACCATATTCAGGAAATCAGTGCTATATGGTGGGATCATCAATTTACGTAGGATTAAAAGAGAAATCCTTAAACATCTTCTCCAAAATGATTTGACAGAAGGCTTTGCTATTTTGTTTGTATCATAAAGCCATGGTCCTCTTGTTTATATATCATAGTATATGATTCTGTATCCAATATACAGATATATCAAAATTGCGGGTTGATATAGAAGCACCATACTGTCATTTTTTCATTAGAATGCTCTCACCATATGATGCCCTTGTCACCTCCAATTAACATGCTGACAGCTGAACTTGAAAGCAATTGACACAGAATATTTTGCTCCTGAGTTTGTTTTCTGATTTGAGAAAAAAAATGTGTTGACTGTGTGTTATTTCAGCCTCTGCTATTATGGAACTAAAAGTTATCACATAGGTTGTGTGATATAGGTAGTGGTGAGCTTTTCTGTTAATCCTTTATCACACATTGACACATTTTAGCAATAATATCATAGGAAAGTTTGAAGGAAAAAGGAGAAATTTCTTGTAACAAGCAATTTTCTCTATTGACATAATGTTTTCTACCCTATTTTACATTTATTTTCCTATGTCATTGCTAAATTACCTGGGTGAACCAGTTCTTTGATGTTTTAGAACCAGTGCTTGAATATTCAAGAATGTTGAATGGCAGTTCAAGAACTCAGTGTTGTAGAGCTAGTTCTTGAACCTGTTACAGAACAAGCACCTGTTCCAAGACTTAAGATATTTTTTATGAGGTGCACTTCTTACACAGAAAGCTACTAGATATTTACAAGTGAAAATGATGTATGAAATTTAAGATTTACGGTATATAAACATTGCCATGTGTAAAGACAACTTCTACTTTGAATACTTCCTTGCTTGATTCCCTAAACTCACTGATGAAGTTAAACAGTGTGGGTGAGGTAAGATAAACTTTTACAATGAATGAAATCTTACTCACTAGTTTTTCCTCACCCTGTCTGCAATAAACATTTATTTGGTAACTGGAATCATTTGAATGATTTTTCACACAATCTGATATTCTCTTGTTTTATAAGGTATTTACAAATACTTTTTTTTTCTTCTGAAAACATTTCTGTTCAGTTTTTGGACAATTTATCTATGTCATCAGGGATGATCAACAACAACAGAAGCTTGGATCAAAGTACAAGAACAAATTTCTGAACTAGCTCAAGAACTAGCTCATGATAACTGAAACTATTCTTTATAACAACAAGATTATTGAGTGTTGCCTAGTGGATTACAAATTTTATTTTTGAAACCAGCCATGTGATTTAAAAAAAGATTTCTTACCACATTTTGTTATTTTTATGATGTTACCAAACCCATTCCTAAACCAATGACACTTGTTGATGTCCCTTAAGAAAAACTGGATGATTGTCCTAGGACAACTGCTGTCGAGCCCACAAAGTATTTTAGGTATCATGCTCCAGACAAGCACAATTTTAGTGTTTGACCTTGAGCTTTGACCTTGAACTTGAAGCTATCCAAAAATTTTTTTCAAATGGCACATCTACTCTTGATGGAGAATAATTGTGCCAATTTATATTGAAATCAATCCATAACTGTAGGAGACATTCTCTTAACAATCACAATTTTAGTGTTTGACCTTGAGCTGTGACTTTGACATTAGAACTATCTCAAAACTCTTTCAAATTGCACATCTACTCATGATGGAGAATAATTGTGACGAGTTATATTGAAATCCATCCATAAATGTAGGAGTAATTGTCTGGACAAATTTGGAGGGATGGACAGACTAACAGACTAATTCACTACACGCACATACACCGACTTGTCATAGTGACAACTATGTCTCCTCATATGGGAAAACATTGTGTAAAATGAAGAAATTGCTTGCTACAAGCTATTTATTCACTTTCCACAATATTTTCTACCCATAAAGAAGAAAAGATCTAAAATTTCATGACCTTGAAATAACAATCAGTATTTTCTTTCAATTTGAACCAGTCAAAAATTTGCAGTGTGTTAATGGGCTTAACATTTTTAATACAGTATGATTGAAATACTTCAGGAGCTGCAGCAGCTTTGACGCATTTCCACTCAAATAAATTTCAGACTGGTTGAAATTCAAAGAAGTTACAGACCACAATTCTAGGTTGTTTGAATTTAAGAATTCTTTGTCTTTAGATGTAGTGGATTTTGAAGAAATTACTTGTAACATAACTATATAGTTTTGTAGCAAGTTATTAAAAATTATGTCAATGGGGTCAAATTGGCCCCAACCTGAAGGTTCAAAGTTGGGAAAACGCTCAATTAGAGCAAGTGCAAAAGTGTTCTCCCATGATCTAAATGGCCTAGGACATTCATATTTGATATGTAACATAATTAGATGATTTTGTAGTATGTTTTTAAAAATTATGCCCCTTGGGTCAAAAATGGCCCATTCCTAGAGGTCCAAAGTTGGGAATAATGCTCAATTAGAGCAAGTTCAAAAAATTTCTCCTTCTGACCTATATGGGGTAGGACATTCATATTTGGTATGTAACATAACTTGATAATTTTGTGTTATGATTTTGATAATTATGGCCCTGGGGTCAAAAATTGCCCCAGCCCCTGAGGTCCAAAGTTAGGAAAACGCTCAATTAGAGTAAGTTCAAAAGTCTTCTTATCCTAAACTATATGGCTTAAAACATTCATATTTGGCATGAATGATAACTAGGGGGTTTTGTAGTATGTTAATAAAAATTATGCCCCTGGGATCCAAAATGGGTCCAAAGTTGGAAAAACGCTCTATTAGAGCAAGTTAAGAAAAGATCTTCCTCTTAACTGTAATGCCTTAAGCATTTATATTTGAAATGTAGCACAATCCAGTAGTTATCTACCATGTTTGTAGGGATAATGGTCCTAGGGTAAAAAACAGCCCTTATCCTAGGGTCCAAAGATTGAAAAAACACTCAATTACAGCATGTCTAAATATCTGTTCCTCCCAATATATAATGGTATAATGCACTCATATTTCATAATTATATATCCAATTGGATCTCTACCAAACTCAAAATTATACTCTTTGGGTCAATGCAGCCCCACCCAAGAGGTAAATTTTTTGAAAACACGTTCAATTAGAGCAAGTTTAAAGGTCTTGTTGTCCTGAAATATAAGGCCTAAAGCATTATTAGATGATTTTGTACTGTGTTACGAGAAATTATACCCATAGGGTAAAAAATCTTGATCAGTATAAGGTGTAATGTTTTCAATTTTGGTAAATAGTATATCCAGATAGTTCTTTACCAAGAATGCCAAAATTGTACCCAGCGGGCCAAAATGACCCTGTCCAAGAAATGCCAAGTTTGGAAAATGTTCAATAAGGGCAATTTTCATACTTTCTTTGAGGGAGTTAAAAGGCCAGATTTTTAGCTCACCTGAGCACGTAGTGTTCAAGTGAGCTATTGTGATCCCCTTTTGTCCGGCGTACGTCCATCGTGCGTCGTCCGTCAACAATTTCTTTAAACAACATCTCCTCCTAAACCACTGGGCCAATTTGAACCAAATTTGGCAGAAATTTTCCTTAGGTGGTCCCCTTCAAAAATAGCTAAAAGAATTGAAATCTGTTAAAAACTCTGGTTGCCATGGCAACAAAAGTGAAATTTTAAAATAATCTTTAAAAATCTTCTCCTCCTGACCCAGAAGGCGTAGTGGCTTGATATTTTGCATGAAGCATTGGTATATTCACCTCTTTCAAAAAAGCTAAGATCAAGATCATCGGGTCCCCAGGGGCGGAGCCCCAGGGGGGGGGGGGGGTATATAGAAATAAAGAACGATTTTTTAAATGACATCTCCTCCCAAACCACTGGGCCAATTTGAACCAAATTTCGCAGAAATGTTTCTTAGGTGGTTCCCCTTGAAATTAGCTAAAAGAATTCAAATCTGTTAAAAACTCTGGTTATGGAACAAAAGTGAAATTTCAAAATTATCTTTAAGAATCTTCTCCTCCTGACCCAGAAGGCGTAGAGCTTTGATATTTTGCATGAAGCATCAGTATATTGATCTCTTACAAAATAGCTGAAATCATGATCCTCGGGTCCCCAGGGGTGGACCAAGTGGGGGAGGGTATAGGCTTGAAGCATCAGTTCACAGTCTATTTTCTTATTTCTGAAATTATAACCCATGGAAAAAGTTTTTTCCTTCTTTCAAATCAACACTTAAGCCTTGGAATTTGTAATTTAGACTTTTGGAGACCAGGTTCATAGTCTTTATATGTAATTGTGGCCCACTAGTTTCATAATCCTAACCTTAACATGAAATTAGACTGTTGAAAGAAAAAGAGCCTTTATCTCAGGTGAGCGCCCCAAGGCCAACGGCCCTCTTGTTTGCTAATGGATTTAATTATAAAACCTGAAGAATTCATACTTGGTATGTAACAATAATATGCCCGAAATCTTACATTTGTTATATTTATTTGGCTTCAGTTGTGGCTTTTTTTCTTTATACAAAAAAGTACTTTAACCCATTCCAACTCAATCCCTCCTTTTTACGCCCCTCGAGAAAAAAGCTTTGGAAAACATTGTGGAAAATGAAGAAATTGCTTGTATCAAGCAATTTCTTCATTATTCACAATGTTTTCTATCCAAAAAGACGAAAAAATTCAAAATTGAAATTGTCGTCTGCAGCTTCTTTCAATTTGGATCAGTCTAAAATTTTGCTGTGTTGGAATGAGTTAATTAGTAGATGACTCAGGTGAGTGGTTTAGAACCATCATGGTCCTCTTGTTTGCCCTTTGTCATTTTCAGACTTGAATTTTGTCCATAGCATATTTCTGAAAGTATAATAGGTATTATCAAGAAACTTTATGTGCGGATAGATTTCAACAAGGGGAAGTGCAGTGCCCAAGAACCATAACTCTACCATACTTATCTTCTGAGTTTATGCCCTTTGATGTTTTTCAGACTTTAATTTTGTCAGGAACATAACTATAAAAGTATATAAGCTTGTATCATGAAACTTTCAGATCACAATAACATGAAAAAGAACCATAACTCCACCTTGTGAGGTATTGCCCTTTGTTGTTTTTCAGATTTTAATTTAAACCCCCTCCTCTTGTTGACATCAAGCAGTGGGATTGATTTGGCACATTGTTATGCCCATGCATAACAGATCTGATATATCGTTTTACTTCTGACTGTCAGTCAGTCTGTCTGTCTGCAAAACTTAACAAAAAACCCTGAACATTTACAATTAATTCAAGCCTATTTAAGATACATTGCTCATATTGTAGATAAAAGTTCCAACATTGATAGGCATCAATTGTTTGTAAGGTCAAGGTAATCTGTCAAGTTCACTTATCAAGGTCACATTTCAGAAAAAGAGGTGTAACAGGGGCATGGTGTTTCACGAACACATTTTGTTTTCTTTAACATTATCATAACTATTCTAAATTATTTGTTACAAGCACCCATTAGGACAAGTTATGTTGTCTGCTGACAACCATTGTCTTTTGTTTTGTTATTGCATAAAGAATAAACATCCTTTTAGCAACAACAAGAACAGTAACAAAAGTTACAGCCAGCAGATTTTTTGCTACATCTCACTGAAATTGACAGCCGCCGTCATGGCGCAGTTGGTAGTGTGTAGACTGTCAATCTAGAGGTCCCGGGTTCGATCCCCGAAGGCGGCACTCATCCTTTCCGACTATTTGTCTCTCACCAATGGGTTGATAATCGTAGACCTATGTGGGATAGCAGCTGGAGGCTAGGAAAGGATGTAATGGTAGTATTGGTGTGAGAAATACCAGGATTCCATTGTTAGGTGCTCCAGCTGCTGCAATATAACTGAAAGATTGTTGAAAGCGGCGCGAAACCCCATTCAAACAAACAAACTCACTGAAATTGAAGAGGTCGAATGGGTTCAAAGTTTTGTCCTCAAGTAAAGTGTTAATGTAATAACAGACAGTGATTGTCAATATTTTATTCATTATGGACAACAATGGTGCCCATTTTCTCTCCTTGAACAAACAAGATTACTGAAAGATAAATCATCGGCTTAAATCCAATACAGAGAAAAACATGTAGAGTGATGAATATTCTTTGTTATATTTCATTGATTCTTATAACTTTAAACTTCCCAAATGTTTCCACTCTTGGTTTTTTTTTTTATAAATCATACAAAGCTTATATGACTAGTTGTTTCTATAATAGCCCTATATTTCTTTGTACTTTTCCACTTAATCCATTACCACTCAATAAAGTCTTTTGATGCCTTTATATAATAGTACTATGGAAAACTTTGCTGGAAAAAGGAAAAATGGCTTATAATATCCATTTCACCTTTTACCACAATGTTTCCTACCATATTCATCTTTGAGTAGAAAAACTGATGCCCTTGACTAAAAACTATTTGAAATATGTGGTTATAAAATGTGTCATGGAAAAAGGGGGCGTAATGTTTGATAGCTTTACATTAGCTGCTCTCCATTTCCCCACAACTAACTTACATTGGCAATAACTTTTGATTTTTAAAAGATGTACCCTTCATATTTCACATGTGAATTGCTTATGACAAAACCTTTCTGTTGGTACTAATGTCAAGGTCATCTGTTAAGGTCAAGGTCGTTTCTCAAGGTCAAAATTCATTTATTTGTGGAACTTTTACATTGTCTATAAGTTTACAATGGTAAGTGATATAGCCTTCATATTTCACATGTGCATTGATTATGACATGACCTTTCTGTTTATATTAAGTTCAAGGTCATCTGTCAAGGGAAAAGTCATTTCTCAAGATCAAAATTTGGAAAAAAATTAACTTTAACGTTACCAATAAGTATACAATATTAAGTGATATAGCCTTCATATTTCACATGTGCATTGTTTCTGTTGGTACTAAGTTCAAGGTCATTTGCTAAGGTAAAGGTCTTTTCTCAATGTCAAAATTTCATAAAATTTATCTTTAACATCGTCCATCGTCCATAATTGTAAAATTGTAAGTGATACAGCCTCCATATTTCAAATGCTTATTACTTGTGACAAGACTTTTCAGCCGATACCCAAATCAAGGTCATTGGTCAAGGTGAAGTTCAAATTGTTAAGGTCCCTTATTTTCAAATATACCTCTTTTACCAATTACCAAAATTTCTTGTTACTTTACATAAATGTTGTTTGTTAAGTGCCCTAGGTAATGTTTATTTCAATTTTTGACTCAATGTACCTTACCATGCTAAAAAGGGGGCTTAATGCCATGTAGCTTTATATTTTGTATATTTCCAACAGTATATTGTTTCTGTAAGACTACTCAAGTTATAGTCTTCATTAGTTATAGTCTTCATTTTTGTATGTAGACATTTTTCATTGATAACTTTGATGGTCAATGCCAGGCATGACAAGGGTTGATACAAGCCTGATACAAGCTATTTCTTCATTATCCACATGGTTTTCTGTACCTCAAAATTTTTTAGACAGAGCTTGAAATTGTCATCTACAAATTCTTCAAATTTGGACTAGTGTAAATAATCATTGTCTTGTAATGGGTTATTTTTAGCTCGGCTGTTTTCGGAGAAAACCCGAGGTATTGCTGTTGCCTTGGTGTAGTCATTGTTGTTGTTGTATTCATTGTACGAAAACTTTGACATTTTGTGATAGTTCTTGATCTACTCAAGGCATTCACTTGAAACTCGGCACACTTGTTCACTATCAAAAGAGCAACCTATACTATCAAGGGGGATAAGCCTAGATGCATTTTGTCCACTATCCAGCACCCAATAGAGGAGAGTAGGCACCTGTAGGCGGTGCTCTTGTTTTAAAGAAATGTCTTATAATGATAAATGAAACACTATGTTCAATTGTCAATCCTTGTCATACTGAGTAAAACCCTATTTAAGAATTAAGTCAACCGGCTTAAAGAAATTGAAGGCCTTTCATTGTGGATCAATATTTTTAGGTCACCTGACTGAAGTTCATGGTGACCTATTGCAATTGTGTTTTGTCCATCGTCGTGTGTCCTGAGTTTCCTTTTTACATTTTTAACTTCCATTTAAGAACCCTTGGACAGATTTCAACCAAACTTTGCAGGAAGCAACCTCATGGGAAGGTGCTTTAGATTTGGAGACATAATGGAGTAACCTCCCCTGGGGGCCCCATTTAAAGGAGAAAAAAAAGTGTACATCTTAAAAATCTTCTTGTCATGAACTGGATTCTCATTTGGTATTTAGAGTCTTTAGGGCAAGGACTATCAAAGTTTGTACTAGAAAAAAAAATCCGTCGAAAAATGGCCGTGCTAGGGGGGGGGGGCAAAGGTGGGGACTGCATATGCTTACATTGAGACAACTATGAAAATCTTTTTCTACCAAACCAAATGACTTACAGCACTGATATTTCGTATGTAGCATCTCCTAGTGGACCTCTATCAATAATGTATTTATTATAAACCAAGTGTCAAAATTAGCCCATTCCCGGACGTCACAAGTTTAACATAGACTTATACAGTGAAAAGTTTAAAATCTTCTTCTCCCAAACAAAGGGCCTAGAGTTTTGATATTTGGTATGTCAGTATTAGCCCATTCCCAGATGTCACAAGTTTAACATAGGCTTTGAAAATTTTCTTCTCTCAAACAGATAGGCCTAGAGCTTTGATGTTTGGTATCTTGGTGTTTGGTGGATATCTATCAATATTGTATAAATTATGGCAAAAGGGTCATTAGCCCATTCCCAGACATCACTGGTTACATAGGGCTTATATAGTGAACATTTTTAAAAAAATTGTCTCCCAAACAGGAGGGCCTAGAGCTTTGATATTTGGTATGTAACATCATCTGGTTGATCTCTATCAAGATTGTATGAATTATGGCCCCAGGGTCAGAATCAGGCAGTTCCAAGACGTCATAAGTTTAACATAAGCTTAATTGTCTACTGAAATTTTTTGAAAAATCTTCTCCTCCCGAACTAAAAGATCTAGAGCTTTGATATTTGGTATGTATCATAATCTTGTGGACTTTTATCTGTTTTGTGTGCTCTATTGACTCAGGTGACCAATAAGGCCCTATGGCTCTCTTGTTGTGACATATGTGCAGTTTGGTCATAGTCTATACCTCCTGCCAATGCAGGAATATTCCGGGCTCAGCATGGCAAGGGGTAAATTTATAATTTTAATCCAAGAAATCCATCAGTGTGACACTCACTTGTCAACAGCTCTGGAAAAGGTGTCTCTTCATCAATTTGCTATACAAATTTCATAATTATCTGTATTGTAGTTTAAACTCATTCAAACAATCCCAATTTTAAACCATTCCAACACAAGAAAATTTGAGACTGGTCCAAATTCAAAGAGGTTGCAGAGGACAATATCAAGTTGGTTACATTTTAAAAAATCTGGGTCTTTCGAGGTAGAAAACATAGAGGATAATGAAGAAATTGCTTGTTACAAGCAATTTCTTCTTTATCCACAATGTTTTTAAAATTGGATGTCATAGGTTCAATCCCCGTTGGCAGCACATATTCTTTCTGACATTTGGTTGGATAATCGTAAACCTAAGTGGAATAGCAGCTGGAAGCTAGAAAAGGATGTAGTGGTAGTACTGGTGTGAGAATTACCAGGAATCCATTGTTAGGTGCTCCAGTCGCCGCGATATGACTGAAATGGTGTTAAAAGCAGCTTTTAACCCCATTTAATCAATCAATCAAGAATTTCTAAATTCTTTATCATTAGGAGTCATTGCACAAGAATTAGTTAAACGCCCTTCAAGAAATTGGCTTTTGGAAAGCATTGTTGAAAATGAAGAAACTGCTTGTTACAAGCACTTTCTTTGCTGTCCACAATGATATCTGCCCTAAAAGAAAAAGATTTTTAAATTTTGCATCTCCTTTTTGCCATCTGCAACTTCTTTGAATTTGGATTAGGCTGAAGTTTAATTGTCTGGTAATGGATCAATAATTGTCATATTTTGTTTCTCATTTCAGAAATAGCCACTTTCATCAGAGTTTAGATCAGGAAGACATGAGATCTAAAAATAGATCTATATCACCAAGTGAAACAAACGAACAGGAAAACTACATATCTAAAAATAAACTAACACCTCCTGACAAACACCAGGACCAAGGTAAATCAGAAGAGATTCCTAATGACAGACTTCTGGAAACTGACAAAGAAAACAAAGGCCTTACAGATAAGAAATTGCTCACCAGGGACAGTGGAAATGTTATCGGATTCGAAGAAGAAAGTCACAGCAGTGAAAACTTAAAGACTCATAGATTGTTGAAAAATCCACTACACAGAAAGAGCTCAAATATCACAAGTGATTCAGGGAGGAGTTCCGTCAGTGAATTTATTGATAATGATACGGACACTCTTACACTTCACACAAGACCTGTAAAATCAAGCAGTAGAAGTACAGACAATACTCGCAGAGAAAGTTTGACTGTTATTGACTCAACAGGGCATCTATCTCTACCCTCACCGCTAGACTGTGTCTCTAATCAAAACTTAAGTGACGTAGACTGTGACAGTGAAATTCAAATTCAGACGTTTAATGAACATAGGTGCCATTCCACTCACACATCTCTGCCCACATCTAACAGCGTCGAGTCAGACTCACCTTTCACTTCAGACTCTAGACCTGGTAGTGGGTCTGCTTTTAATGCAAAACGCCATGCTCCAAAGATTTTGTACAGTAATTCAGAAGACAGCTCGATAAATCATAGACGGTATTCTAATCGTTCTCCATATTCTTCACCTACTGCATCACCACGGTTACGAAGGCAGCCTACCATGGAAACACGACAAATCTCCGTATCGGATGGTGGAGATGGATATATGCAGCTAAATCAATACAAGCTCAAAGATGAAATTGGAAAGGTGAGGTTTTAACCACTGACAAGATGACAGAATTTTCTTATATGAAAAATGCTAAGATAATGCTAAGAAAAGGAGAACTTATTCATGCTCATCATTTTTAGTTTTTAGCTCTACTGGCTGAAAGCCACCAAGCTATTGTCATGGAGTTGTGTCTGTTGTGCGTCCATCTGTACATGCGTACTTTCTACTCTGAAAGTACTGAACAAAATTCAGCCAAATTTCACAGAGATGGATCTTAGGTGACCTTTTATCAGGTTCCTTCAAAGAATTAAGATCAGAAGAAAAACATGGCTTAAATTGGCGGGGCTTATTTCCATATATGGTAAAACCTTTAAAATCTTCTTCTCAGAAACTATTAGATGGTTTCAACTGAATTTAACAGAATGATCATTGGGTGACCTTTTATCAGGTTCCTTCAAAGAATTAAGATCAGATGAAAAATATGGCTATAATGGGCGGGGCTAATTTCCATGTATGGTGAAATCTTTAAAAATCTTCTAAAAAACCAATTGATGGATTAAACAGTGAAAACTTACAGTCTACTCTGATTACAAACAATTATAAGTTTTCAATGAAATTTCACAACATGATCCTTTGTTGTCAGATTCCTTCATAAAATATGGCTCAAATGGAAGTTATTGCTTTTGGAGGTGTGGGGGGGCCTTGTGTCCATATATGGTGTATAGTGAAATTTTGAAAATCTTATTCTTGCAAACTGCAGGATGGTTTTCAACCAAATTTTTTAGGGATGATAAGTAAATTCAGGCTGGTCAGTGGTGTCAGAAACTGAGTCAGAATATTTTTTCCGTTCATAAGGATGAAGTGTATTGAATTGAAATTGAATTCTGTTTGAAAACCTTAACACAATTTCATTTTTTACACTCTTAAGGCCCATACATTAGACTTGGTCTAATAGACTCCATCTTGAATGTCTGAATCTCAATCATGTGGTCCATGGTTCGATTCTTGGTTGTGGCAAATACTCTCTCTGACATTTGGCTCCCACCAATGGATAGATAATCACAAACCTTAGCAGCTAGAGGTTCGGAAAAGCAATAGTGGTAATACTGGTGTGAAAAATGCCAGGAATCCATTGTTAGGTGTTCCAGCTGCAGTGATATGACTGAAATACTTTAAACCCCATTCAAACAAATAAACAAAGACTCGATCTTGATCAGAACAATTCAAGACGGTATGTGAGGTCTTCAAGATGAACGCTATCGAAAATATGAACAATTGATTTTATAGTATGGTAAGTTATGATAGGTTTCCACTCTAGAATAGCTATACAGGTGATTCAGTGTCCATGTGATATCTCATCACATATAGATTTTGCATGAAGTATAGTTAGTATCAGATCATGTTCACACACTCTTGATATCCTTTTCTTTTACTGAAAATGTCCAAATTTTTCCACAATTTGTATCTTAATTTGATTGTAACAATAACTCAAAGATCAAAGAGGGATGACAACTTTTCTGCACTTTTATAATCAACAATGATTAATATTACAGAAAAGGATCTTAATAATATTCCTTGTACTTCTAGAGAGACGCTTGTACATCTATCTTACTTTAGTATATTCTGAAAAAGTTTGGCTTTAGAAAAATAATCCAAATGTATCTTGCTAAAGCTCTAGCTGGTCATATTGAAAATAAGAATTCCATGGGCCCATATCAGCTCTCTGCTTTTTCTATAGTTAACAATGTAGAATCTTCTATGATTGGCAGTTGCTAATGATTTTTAAACAGGGATTCAGTAAGAAGTCATGAATTACAAGATAAGTATAACTAAAGGCTCTTGTAAATATGGAAGGATAAATAAATCCTAGTCAATGGAATCCTCACAGTTGTTTCATAGAGGAACTGACAATAAGCTACAGAATTGATTTTTTCTAGCATTTATCAACCCTTATAAAGAAGTAATTTTAAGGAAAATTAAGTCATCTTCTTCCATATCTGGACTCTGTTTAGATTTTTTTCCTGCATTTTTTCCAGGTCATTAGTCTATATTGTAATGGATAAAAGTAGCATTAAATTCTCCTAATTTGCATTTTCATACCAAATGACACTGCAACATGCAAGTCTGTCAGTAAAGCATCCATTAGGTTGTATTGCCTTTTCCATGTTTTTTAACCCTTTCCTGTTTTTGGAAATTTTAGACTAGTCCAAATTGAAAGAGGTTGCAGACGACAATGAAAACTGGATGCCATTTGAAATGAAACCATCCTATGTGGTAGAAAATATTGTGGAAAAAAGAGAAATTGCTTATTACAAGCAATTTCTTCTTTTTCCACAATGTTTTCTTGAGAAAAAAATCACAGGAACGTAAAACCCCGTATTTGAACGGGAAAGGGTTAAGGACCCTTTTATAACTGTGGATCAATAGATCTTAGAGTGTGCAGTAGATAGTTTTGGAGACTGAATTTTCCTTTTTGTTCCCTTAGGGATTCAACCCATTCCAATACAGTGACACTTTAAATTAGACGCCCCTCAAGAAAAATAATCCAGAAAACATTATGTGAATTGAAGAAATTGCTTGCAACAAGCAATTTCTTCATTTTTTACAATGTTTTCTACCCAGAAAGTTGAACAAAATTAATCAACAAATTCCATCAACTTGAAGTTGTCATCTGCAACTCCTTTTAATTTGACCAGTCTTGAATTTTGCCATCTGGTAATGAGTTAAGATAAAACACTGTATTGTACCGAGTTCTGAGGCACATTGCTAAATTCAGGCCGATGGGGAGCTCTTATTTCATACCCATTTTCCTAGATTTTACCAGTCTTTATATACACCACCTGTATCTTCTTGTCTATTTACCAACTTCTTTTCCTTTGTTCAAAGTTACGCTGTAAATTGTACTTTTGTTTTTGTTTTCATTAGAAATCATTGCTTATGATCACCTTCATCATTTTCATGGGGTAGACAGGTAAAATGGTGAAATATTGCATGTCTTTCAAATTATTTGTAGTTTTTTCAGTCATTACTTTAGTATGGGTAGCAAACATTGTGGGAATTTGAGAAATTGCTTGTAATTAGAAATTTATCCATTAACAACAATGTTTTCCCAATATTTTCTGTTAAGGTCCTGAAAAAGTAGGATTGTGTTGGAACAATTTGAAATTTAACCCATTAGTACACAAATCTGCACAAATCATCGTATTTTACAAATAAAATAAATTTTGAAATGTCAACTGCATTTAGATCAGTCTAAAAATATGTTGTCTGGTAATTTGTCAAAGACCTCAGTGTATATCCTCTGTAGGCAACCAAATTATCGTCAATACAGCTGTATTTGGGATTATTTGTTTGGCTACCTTTGATATTTTCATTTGTTGATTTCAGGGTTCCTATCGCATTGCAAAGGTCTGTTAGCATGATGTCTCGTATTTCCATTTTGGCATCGTGATGGGTGGTTGACTTTGTTAACCTGTTTCCAATCAATAAAATTCTTTATTTGTCCAAATTAAAAGACGTTTGAGACATAAGTACTAAGTTAATTGAATTTAGAAGCAGGATTATGTGGGAATAGGTTTTAACCTTTGTCATGCTGAACCTGGAATGTTCCTGTCTTAGCAGGAGGTAAAGACAAAGATCAGCCTGCACATAAGTGCAGTCTGATCTTAGTCTTCACCACTTGCTTGTATCTTTCAAGCAAGAATTGTTTATAAAATCAGTTTTGAAATGAAATATTGACCTGCATCTAGTTAATCAAGTGTTTTGAAACCTTTAATTTTAGTACAGTTCTAAATAGGATTTTATTCAGCATGACAAGGTTTAATGCATGCATTAACTGTTGTCTGCTCATTGAAAATGTTTAATGGCCTTATTGTATCATCGTCATGAATTAATTTCAGGGTTCATATGGCATTGTAAAGTTAGCCTACAATGAATCGGATGACTCACATTATGTAAGTATATCTCCTGAGTAGAACAATAGTTTTTCAATTTGACTGTTTTTATACCCCCCCCCCTAAATAGTTTGGGGGGTATATAGGAGTCAGCTTGTGGGTCGGTCGGTCCATCTGTCTGTCCGTAGCTTAATCGTGTCCGCTCAATTTCCCAGCAACTATTGGACAGATTTTATTCAGTATCAGTATTCAGTATAATCAGTATCAAGCAGAGATGTGCATATTTTATTTTGGTTATGGTCATGTCCTCTCAATATCCCAGCAACAGTTCGACAGATTTGATTCAAATTTCACAGAAAGACTCGATATAAGTCAGACATGTGCATTTCCTTTTTATACGCACGTCGAAGACAGGACGTATTATGGGATCACCTGTGGTGTCCGGGCGTCCGGGCGTCCGGCGGTGTCCACTTCTTTGTCCGGAGCATAACTCTGTCACCTTAAGTCCAATTGACTTTAAACTAGGCAGTTATATTCTTCTCATCAATACGGAGTGCAGTGCACAAGAACCATAACTCTACCTGGGCTATTTTTTGAGTTATTGCCCTTTGTTGTTTTTCATACTTGAATCTTGTCCGGAGTAAAACTCTAAAAGTATTATAGCTAGGATCATGAAACTTCATGGGTGTATAGATCTCACCAAGGGGGAGTGCAGTGCACAAGAACCATAACTCTACCTGGCCTATTTTTTGAGTTATTGCCCTTTGTTGTTTTTCATACTTGAATCTTGTCTGGAGAATATCTCTAAAAGTATAATAGCTAGGATCATGAAACTTCATGGGTGTATAGATCTCACCAAGGGGGAGTGCAGTGCACAGGAACCATAACTCTACCTGGCCTATTTTTTGAGTTATTGCCCTTTGTTGTTTTTCATACTTGAATCTTGTCTGGACAATATCCCTAAAAGTATAATAGCTAGAATCATGAAATTTCATGGATGGATAGAGCTCACCAAGTGGGAGTGCAGTGTACAAGAACTATGACTCTACCTAGCCTATTTTTTTAGTTATTGCCCTTTGTTGTTTTTCATACTTGAATCTTGTCCGGAGTATATCTCTAAAAGTATTACAGCTAGGATCATGAAACTTTATGGGTGTATAGCTCTCACCAAGGGCGAGTGCAGTGCACAAGAACCATAACTCTACCTAGCCTATTTTTTGAGTTTTTGCCCTTTGTTGTTTTTCATACTTGAATCTTGTCCAGAGTATATCTCTAAAAGTTTAATAGCTAGGATCATGAAACTTCATGGGTGTATAGATCTCACCAAGGGGGAGTGCAGTGCACAAAAACCATAACTCTACCTGGCCTATTTTTTGAGTTATTGCCCTTTGTTGTTTTTCATACTTGAATCTTGTCTGGAGAATATCTCTAAAAGTATAATAGCTAGGATCATGAAACTTCATGGGTCTATAGATCTCACCAAGGGGGAGTGCAGTGCACAAGAACCATAACTCTACATGGCCTATTTTTTGAGTTATTGCCCTTTGTTGTTTTTCATACTTGAATCTTGTCCAGAGTATATCTCTAAAAGTATAATAGCTAGGATCATGAAACTTCATGGGTGTATAGATCTCACCAAGGGGGAGTGCAGTGCACAAGAACCATAACTCTACCTGGCCTATTTTATGAGTTATTGCCCTTTGTTGTTTTTCATACTTGAATCTTGTCTGGAGTATATCTGTAAAAGTATAATAGCTAAAATCATAAAATTTCATGGATGGATAGAGCTCACCGAGTGGGAGTGCAGTGTACAAGAACCATAACTCTACCTGGTCTATTTTTGGAGTTATTGCCCTTTGTTGTTTTTTTTATACTTGAATCTTGTCCGGAGTATATCTCTAAAAGTATAATAGCTAGAATCATGAAATTTCATGGATGGATAGTGCTCACCAAGTGGGAGTGCAGTGTACAAGAACCATAACTCTACCTGGCCTATTTTTGGAGTTATTGCCCTTTGTTGTTTTTCATACTTGAATCTTGTCCGGAGTATATCTCTAAAAGTATAATAGCTAGAATCATGAAATTTCATGGATGGATAGAGCTCACCAAGTGGGAGTGCAGTGTACAAGAACCATAACTCTACCTGGCCTATTTTTTGAGGTTTTGCCCTTTGTTGTTTTTAGCTCACCTGAGCACAAAGTGCGAGGTGAGCTATTGTGATCGGTCGTTGTCCGTAGTCCGTCTGTCCGTCTGTCTGTCTGTCCGTCCGTCCACAATTTCCTTAAAAATATTCTCCTCCTAAACAAGTAGGCCAATCAAGCTGAAACTTTGCAGGGATGTTCCTTGGGTGAAGTTCTTCAAAAGTTGTTAAAAGAATTTAATTCCGTCAAAAACTCTGGTTGCCGCGGCATTTGAAAATGGGAATCTTTAGTAATTCTTTAAATATCTTTAAAAATCTTCTCCTCCTAAACCAGGAGGCCAATCAAGCTCAAACTTTGCATGGATGTTCATTGGGTGAAGCTTTTCAAAAGTTGTTAAAAGAATTTAATTTCGTCAAAAACACTGGTTGCCGCGGCATATGAAAATGGGAATCTTTAGTAATTCTTTAAATATCTTTAAAAATCTTCTCCTCCTAAACAAGTAGGCCATTCAAGCTGAAACTTTGCAGAGATGTTCATTGGGTGAAGCTCTTCAAAAGTTGTTAAAAGAATTTAATTCCTTCAAAAACTCTGGTTGCCGTGGCATTTGAAAATGGGAATCTTTAGTAATTCTTTAAATATCTTAAAAAATCTTCTCCTCCGAAACCAGTAGGCCAATCAAACTGAAACTTTGCAGGGATGTTCATTGGGCGAAGCTCTTTAAAAGTTGTTAAAAGAATTTAATTCCGTCAAAAACTCTTGTAACCGCGGCATATGAAAATTGAAAATTTTAGTAAATCTTTGATGTTTTTTTTTTTCATAGACTACATGGCCAAAGGCCTTTATATTTTGTAAAGAGCTTAATCATATGGTTCTCTACCAAGTTTTAAAATATTTAATCTCTGGGGTCAAAAATGGCCCCGCCCCTTAGGTCCGAAGTTTGGAAAAATTCTTAATAAGAGCAATTTCAAAAGGCTTCTCCTCTTAAACTACAAGGTCTGGGATATTCATATTTGGTATGTAGCATAACTAGATGGTTTTGTACTATTTCACAAAAAGTTTTCATCCAAGGGTCAAAAACAGCCCTAACTAGGGGTCCAAAAATTTGGAAAAACGCAAAATTTGAGTATGTTGAAAAAAATTCTTCTTTTTAAGGCCGAGGGCATTTATATTTTGAGTGTAGCATAGCCTGGCTGTTATCTATCAATTTTGAGTAAATTATGTCTGTAGGTTAAAAAACACCCCTTCCCTGGGTGTCCAAAGTTCGTAAAAATGCTCAATTAGACCATGTTCAACAGTCTTCTCCTCAAAATCTACAGTCTAAGGCATTCATATTTGATTTATAGCATAACCAGATGGTTCTCTACTATGTTAGCTAAAATCTTAGCCCTGGGATAAAACATGGCACTGCCCCAGAGGTTAAGAATTTTGGAAAACACCCAATTAGAGCAAGTTCAAAGTCTTCTCCTTCTGAAATATATGATGAAGGGCATTCATATTTGGTATGTAGCATGACTAAATAATTTTGTACTATGTTACAGGAAAATATGCTCTTAGGATAAAAAATGTCTCTGCTCCTAGGATTGAAAATTGCATAATTGCATTGAAAGGATTCTTCTTAAATAGAAATGGAGAAATTGCTTGCTTTCTCACAATGCTTTTTTAAACCTTTATCCCTGAGGGTGAAAAATTCTGGGATTGTTTGGTAATCAATTAAACTATGAAGCCAAAGGCATTCATTTTCATTTTAAAGCATTACTGGAATGTTTTGTACAAAGCCAAAATCTTATATTTGTTTTATTTATTTTGCTCAAGTTGTGTCTTTTTTATACAAAAAAGTACTGTAATTTGCAGATGCCTCAGGTGAGCGATTTAGGACCATCATGGTCCTCTTGTTCATACTTGAATCTTGTCCGGAGTATATCTCTAAAAGTATAATAGCTAGAATCATGAAATTTCATGGATGTATAGATCTCACCAAGGGGGAGTGCAGTGCACAAGAACCATAACTCTACCGTGCCTATTTTTTGAGTTATTGCCCTTTGTTGTTTTTCATACTTTGTTTGACAAAAAAAATTCATTCAAAATAACCTCAGTTCTATTCAAACCCCCAGTTAATATTAAGCAGTGTGATGGGCGTATCTTGTGACAATTTGGCACCTTGTTTGGTAATGGTCCATTCATTTTTGACTGATATATGGCCCTTTAATTTTTTGTTACGGCTCTTTGGTGAAAAATCCGATTTGATTCAAATCCATGGAAAAACTCAATACATTCTACACTTATAGCACTTATTATGGACAAGCGCTGTTGGGGGGGGGGGGTATTAGTCCGCTTTCTAGTTTTGTATGAAAATACAAGGTATCCTGCCATAGACTTGTTGTCGTCTATGGCATTGTCATGTGAAAAATTGACATGTACACGGCAAGACACTTGATAGCAAGGGCCAGTCAACCCAGCTGTAAAATAGAGTAGCAGTTGGTTTATGCCACTACCTCTCTTACAAGGACACTGGGTTGTCTGCATTTGAGAGCTTCTCTATAAGCTTAGAAGTTTTGTCACAATCAAACTAAAATGAATTAGTATAATCTAACATTATTTGTAGAAAACACAAGGTAAAAGTATGAATTGGTTGCAATAAGTAATTTATCCTTCTTCTGCATTGTTTTCTGTGGATAAACTCTGTATTTAGCCCATTACCAATATGAAATTTTAGTCCAAATTGAAAAGAGTTGCTTTCGACAATCTAAACTTGATGAAATTTTAGATTTTTTCAACTTTCTGGATAGAAACTTTGTGGAAAGATGAAGAAATTGCTTGTTAAATGCAACTTCTTTATTTTCCACAATGTTTTTTGACAACCTTTTTCTTGAGGGACTAAAACTGTGTGGGAATGGGTTAATAAGCTTTTCCTTGTAAAAGTCTGGAAATACTGGTAGTAATACATTCAGATGCAGGTGTTGGCATTGGCATCTGTGTAAATGTTGGGAAAAAAATCACTTTGTTTTGAAGATGTGAAAAGTCATTGCAATAAAAGTATTTTTAACAAGAGTTTTCAACCTTTTCAGATTTTATATGTTGTTTATAATTGCAGGCAATGAAAATTTTATCGAAGATGAAATTACGCAAAAAAGCTGGTTTCTTCAGTGAGTAAAACCACAAATTTATTGCCTTGTTTGTTCCATTCCTATGACAACCTTCCAATGTCTCTCTTATTTCATGTCCTGTAATGGATTCAATTGACACCCATAAAATGGTACTGTTGTTGTTCAGAAAAGTTCAAAGGAAATTGTACATACAAGTTGAAATAAGATGCAAACCCATTATCAGATGACAAATTGTTAGTCCAAATTCAAAAAGTTTAGAGATTCAAAATAATAACAATTCCCTCAACTCCTTACCACACGACAAAATTTTAGACTAGTCCAAAGTAGAAGAAATTACAGACGATAATATCAAGTTAGTGGAATTAAGAAAATCTTTGCCTTTTAGGGTAGAAAAATTGTAGATATTACAAGCAATTTCTTCACTGTACAAAATGTTTTGAAAAACTTTTTTGTGATGGACATAAAAAAAGCTAGATTGCATGAGATTGGGTTAATTGATTTCTATTTTAGACATGTCCGCAATTACTATCAAAATGCCCTTTAACCCATTCCCACACAAAGATGCCTTTAAACACCCCTCAATATGAAAGCTGTAGTAAACATTGTGGAATATGAAGAAATTGCTTGTGACAAGCAATTTCTTCATTATCCACAATGTTTTATACCCCAAAAGACGAAGATTTTAAAAATTTCAACAAAGTTAAATTGCCGTCTGCAACTTCTTTGAATTTGGACTGGTCTAAAATTTTATCATGTTGGAATGGGTTAACACATTCCAACACAATTCTACTTTTTTAAGCCTCTCAAGGAAAGAACTTGGGAAAAGATTGTGGAAAGTAAAGAAATTGCTTGTGATAAGCAATTTCTTCATTCTACAGAATGTTTTCTACCCCTAGAGACAATTGTTTCGCTCTACTGGCCAAAAGCCAAATGCAAGAAGACCTATAGCCATGGCGTGTTTCCTGTCAGGCATCTGTGCATCCGTCCATCCAGTCGTCCATCCCTCTGTTTTGCTTGTTCACACTCTAGAGCCCACAATTTTCATCTTTTCTTACTGTAACAGAATGAGTCAGTCCAAAATTGTCACCAAATCCTCTTCAAACCTTCACAGAATGATTGTACCGTCATAAGAATCGTTTCTTTGGAAAATGGGTCTGATCCATCAAGGAACATGAAAAAAAGGGCCTTATGGAAATTTAATATAAAAATCCTTGTTTACACTCTATAGAGTTTAAAATTTTCATCAAATTCTCTTCAAACCTGCACAGCATGATTGTACCATCGTAAGGATTGTTTCTTTCAAAATTGAGTCAGATCCATCAAGAAACACAAGAAAAGGGGCCTTATGGAAATTAAATTTAGAGTCCAAAAATTTTGATCAAAGTTTCTTCAAACTTTCACAAAAAGATTGTGCCATTACATTGTATAAGGATTGTTCTTTTCGAAATTTGGTCTGATCCATCAAGAAATAGGGAAAATTTAGGGCCACATGAAAATATGATGTAAAAATCTAATGAAAAAGCTTGTTAACACTCTAGAGACAACAGTTTTCATCAGATTCTCTCTAACTTTTACTAAATGATTGTACCATCATAGGGATTGTTCCTTTGTAAATTGAGTCTGATCTGTCGAG
The DNA here is from genome assembly GCA_946902895.1 of Fragum fragum. Taxonomy (NCBI): domain Eukaryota; kingdom Metazoa; phylum Mollusca; class Bivalvia; order Cardiida; family Cardiidae; genus Fragum; species Fragum fragum. The sequence goes on along the minus strand of OX336376.1, from coordinate 48,669,242 downwards.
AAACACTTGATAAGGGGGCCTTTTAAATTTTCTCTTCAAAGATGCATGGAAATGAAGTGAATCCGTCAGAAAACACAGGAAAAGGGATCTTCTGGATTTTCACTCAAAACAATCTAAGACAACAATTATTATCGGATTCTGTTGAAATTTTGACAGGATGATTGTACTGTCATAAGGAAACTTCCCTATGGAAATGGAGTGGATCTGCCATGAAACACTGGAAAATATGCCTTAAGGATTGTTGCTCAAAATAATAAAGGGGATTAATTCCAATTTGTTATTTTCATTTTATGCATTCTTCTTTAAGCAATTAACTACCTTGAATATTAGATAACCTTCAAAGAAAACTTGATGATGGGTTAATTGGGTAGAATTATTGGCACAGGAGAAATAGTTCATTAAAAATTTTATTTCATCAGTGCATCAAAATTCAGGATGATGTGGTAATTGGTTAAAAAGTTGTTCAAAATGTAGTGAGGAACTAATTTGTTGGTTTGCATATGAGGTTTTTGATACCTCTGCCATGAAATAGTGAAGGGCATATAGAGTTATACCTCTGTTGGTGTTGGTGTTGGTGGGTTTGTGTGTTTGCCCAGTTCTTGTCCAGAGCATATCCTCTAAATTAATTAAAACTTGGCACAGTTGTTCCCCTTTATTAGTATTAGTGTCATATGTAAAGTTTAGATGGATACTACAAAGTTCAAGGTCATAGGACAGGCACTTAATCCATTACCACTCATCGAAATTTAAGAGTGGTCCATATTCAAAAAAGTTGCAGACGGCAATATCTAGTTCATAGAATTAGAAACAATGTTGAAAATTAAGAAATGGCTTGCAACAAGCAACTCCTACATTTTCCACATTTTTTTCCAAACTTTTTTCTGACGTCTGTCAGCATCTTGTGTGCACTCTAGAAGCCACATTTTTTAAGTCAAATGTCTTGATTTTTGGTCAGAATGAATATGTCTATGAAATCTGTTTAAAGTATGATATTTAGGCAAGAGGGGTCAAAACTAGGTTACTGGGTAAATTCTTAGAAAATCTTTTGTGGACTCTAGAGGCCTCAATTTTTGTTCAAAAATTTAATTTTTGGTTTGAATATTTGTCTTTAATCTCAGTCAAGTTAATACTGGGTCACAATTGGGGTCAAAAATTAGGTCACAAGGTCAAGTCTTAGAAAAACCTTGTGTGTACTATGTAGTCCACATTTTGTACTCAAATGTTTTGATAATTGGTCAGAATGTTTGTCTTCATTATATCTTGGTCAAGATTGATATTGGGACATATAGGGTCAAAAACTAGGTCACAATGTCAAATCTTGGAAATACCTTGTGTGCCCACTAGAGGACACATTTTCGCCTCAAATGTCTTCATACTGGGTAATATGTTTGTCCCTATATCTTTGATAGGTTTTGATATTTTTCTTATTCACTTTCTAGTTCATTTACCCATATCTTATAAAATCTTCTTTGCAATGTGCATGCTACTTTTCTGGCACAAAACCCTAAAACTGTGTTAAAAATTTCTTTTCTCTCTGATTTTCTACACAAGATTTTGCTGTAAGGTGACTTTTTGCCAAAATTAGGTGGGGCTTTGATTACTTTTGCAGTCATCAACTCAGGTGGGCACTTTAGGGCCAAATGGCTTAGTTTAAAACTCTTTTCTTTAATGCATCCTATTGTGGTCATGTTACAACGAAGCACTTAACCCAATTCCAGACAGCAAAATCTTAGACTGGTCCAAATATTGAAAGGAGTTGCAGATAACAATTAAAAGTTGAGGAAGAATTTAGATTTTTCAACTTTCTGATTTGAAAACATTGTTGAAAATTTCTTCATTTTTATACGCCCGTCGAAGACGGGACGTATTATGGGATCACCCGTGGTGTCCGGTCGTCCGGGCGTCCGGTTGTCCGGCGGTGTCCACTTCTTTGTCCGGAGCATAACTCTGTCACCATAAATCCGATTGACTTTAAACTTGGCAGTTATATTCTTCTCATCAATACGGAGTGCAGTGCTCAATAACCATAACTCTACCTAGCCTATTTTTTGAGTTATTGCCCTTTGTTGTTTTTCATACTTGAAACTTGTCCGGAGTATATCTCTAAAAGTATTATAGCTAGGATCATGAAACTTCACGGGTGTATAGATCTCACCAAGGGGGAGTGCAGTGCACAGGAACCATAACTCTACCTGGCCTATTTTTTGAGTTATTGCCCTTTGTTGTTTTTCATACTTGAATCTTGTCTGGAGTATATCTCTAAAAGAATAAAAGCTAGAATCATGAAACTTCATAGATGGATAGAGCTCACCAAGTGGGAGTGCAGTGTACAAGAACCATAACTCTACCTAGCCTATTTTTTGAGTTATTGCCCTTTCTTGTTTTTCATACTTGAATCTTGTCCGGAGTATATCTCTAAAAGTATTATAGCTAGGATCATGAAACTTCATGGGTGTATAGATCTCACCAAGGGGGAGTGCAGTGCACAGGAACCATAACTCTACCTAGCCTATTTTTTGAGTTATTGCCCTTTGTTGTTTTTCATACTTGAATCTTGTCTGGAGTATATCTCTAAAAGAATAAAAGCTAGAATCATGAAACTTCATAGATGGATAGAGCTCACCAAGTGGGAGTGCAGTGTACAAGAACCATAACTCTACCTAGCCTATTTTTTGAGTTATTGCCCTTTCTTGTTTTTCATACTTGAATCTCGTCCGGAGTAAATCTCTAAAAGTATAATAGCTAGGATCATGAAACATCATGGGTGTATAGATCTCACCAAGGGGGAGTGCAGTGCACAAGAACCATAACTCTACCTAGCCTATTTTTTGAGTTATTGCCCTTTGTTGTTTTTCAAACTTGAATCATGTCCAGAGTATATCTCTAAAAGTATTATAGCTAGGATCATGAAACTTCATGGGTGTATAGATCTCACCAAGGGGGAGTGCAGTGTACAAGAACCATAACTCTACCTAGCGTTTATTTTGAGTTATTGCCCTTTGTTGTTTTTCATACTTTGTTTGACAAAAAAATTCATTCAAAATAACCTCAGTTCTATTCAAACCCCCAGTTAATATTAAGCAGTTTGACGGGCGTATCTTGTGACAGTTTGGCACCTTGTTCACATTGTTTTCCAATTATTTTTTTCTAGAGGGGCGTCAAAAGATGTCATAGTGTGGGAATGGGATTATAATCTGGCATTTCATCTCCCTCTAGGAAGAGGCTTTGAAAAACATTGTGGAAAATGAAGAAATTCCTTTGTTTCTACCCCCAAAGATTAAAGTTTTCTAAATTTCATGAACTAGAATTTGTCTTCTGCAAAGTCTTTAAAATCACACCCGTCTAAAATGTTGTCTTCTATTAATAGGTTAATTGAGGCTTTTCTTTTTCTAAAATCCTCTCTAATTTGAGGAATATTTCTTCAATACACTAAACTGGAAAGTGAACCTAAAAAATGTCACAGAGAAAGATTGTCACATTTTATCCATTCCCACACAGTTGGGCGCCCCTCCAAGTAAAACAATAAGGAAAACATTGTGTTAATTGAAGAAATTGCTTGTAACACAATGTTTTTCATTAAGAAAGTTGAAAGAATCTTAGATTTTATGAACTTTAAATTTTCATCTGCAATGCTTTTCAATTTTGACCAGTCTAAACTTTTACTGTCTGGTAATGGGTTAACAGGTGACACAATTTAGAATGGTCTGAATTCAACAAAGTTGCATCTTCATTTTAGATTGTATTTGAATAAACAAGTGTCAAAAAGGGTAGAAAATATTGAGGAATAAATACACAACTTGTAACTAACAATTTCTCCTTTCCTCACAATGTTTTCTAAGAATCTTTTCTTTGTACTCATGTAATAGTCTAATTCAAATCAGTTGATGTACAAATATTTAGTATGACAAAGGGTAACGTAATTCCTTATCAGTCGACCATAAAATAGACTTGTCCAGATTGCTAGAAGGTGTAGATCACAAATTGTAATGATTTAAAATTGAGAAATAAGATTACTGTTGGAAGTGAGCACAAGAGAACACCACTCATAGTGAAATGCAAAAACTCATCACCAGAATACAAATTTTAGACTTGTCCAAATTCAAAGAAATTGTAGACAACAACTTTTAGTGAAATTTTAAGATTATTTGTCTTTTGGGATAGAAATTATTGTGAAAAATGAAGAAATAGCTTGTCAAATGCAGTTTCTTCTTTTTCCACATTGTTTCTTGAATTAATTTTTATCCCCCTCCGTTTCGGCGAAGGGGATAAAGTAATGGTCTCTGTCCGTCATTCCGTCCTTCCGTCACTAAACTTGTCCGGTGCATATCTCTGAAAGTATAATTGCTATCAACTTGAAACTTCATAGGTCGATAGATCTTATTAAGGAGAAGTGTAGTGCACAAGAACCGCAACTCTTGCTTGCATAATTTGGGAGTTATTTTGTTGTTTTAAAGACTAAGATTTTGTCCAGGGCATATCTCTGAAAGTATAAAATCTATTAACTTGAAACTTCATAGGTGGATAGATCTCGTTGAGGAGGAGTGCAGTGCACAATAACTCTTGCTTGCATAATTTTTGAGTTATTGCCCTTTGTTGTTTTAAAGACTTTGATTTTGTCCTGAGCATATCTCTGAAATTATAATTGCTATCAACTTAAAACTTCATAGGTGGATAGATCTTATTAAGGAGAAGTGCAGTGCACAAGAACCACAACTCTTGCTTGCATAATTTTGGAGTTATTGCCCTTTGTTGTTTAAGACTAAGATTTTGTCCTGAGCATATCTCTGAAAGTATAATAGCTATCATCAAACTCATTGAGAAAAAATGTAGTGCACAAGAAGCCTAAATCTAACTGGCTTCAATTTACTATTAAGCTTATATGGTGGGGGATGACCATGTCTGTCATGGCTCTTGTTTTTTTGGTTGTAAAAAGCAGGATTGTATGGGAATGGGTAAAATAACTGAAAAGGTGTTGAAAGAACTATGAATTATTTAATATTGTTCAATTCACACAACGTCACGGAATGATGTTTATTAGAGAAGTTATTGCTGTTAGCATTCTGGACAAAAATGTCTATTTTGCAGGACGACCCCCACCTCAGCGAGATGGCAAATCACCTATTAGACCTCCAACGCATCCACTAGAGCGAGTGTACAGGGAAATTGCAATTCTAAAGAAACTGGATCATCCAAATGTGGTCCGTCTGGTGGAAGTGCTTGATGATCCAGAAAAAGACAATCTTTATATGGGTAAGTTTAATATTACGAGGATGAGTCAATAAATAACCAGCCTATCCCGATTGACCGAAACGGCCACAATTTCCCCGCTTTGTTGCAATACATGTTCTAAGCCTCGGGCAAAATTACACCCATATCGCCTCATTTATCGATAAGATACTAAATGTCAAACATGGCTAGTAATGCAATAGCGTGTTTTTCGTCTAAATTGGAGTACCATGCAGAAATTCGGTACTTGTATTTGAAAGGGCAAAGGAAATCCATGGCGAGTTTGTCGATGTATATGGGTCTTCTGCACCATCGTATGCTCAGGTTAAATTCTGGGTCGGTGAATTTAAACGAGGTAGAACGTCTTTAGAAGATGATACCAGGTCCGGACGCCCACTAGATGCCACCGATGAAGAAATGAGTAAAAAGGTGCAGGACCTAGTATACTCTGATAGGCGAATTCAGGTGGAAGAAATAGCGAAGGCATTTGGCATATCACATGGTAGCGTTTCAACCATCTTGCACGATCACTTAGGTATGCGCAAGCTTACAGCTCGTTGGGTCCCCAAATCCCTTAGTGACGACCAAATGGCAACCAGGACATCAGTATCTAGCGCCTTGTTGAAGCAGTTTAAGTTAAGGAAGAAGATTTTCTTTTGCGTCATGTAACTGTAGATGAGACTTGGGTCCATTATTATGAACCAGAGAATAAATCTCAGGTCATGCATCAAAGCATCTTTCCATCCATGAGCCTTTTCTTTATAAAAACTTCACCCTAGAAACTATTTCAATCAAATTTTGCAAGAATAATCCTTAGATTACCTGTTACCAGATACCTTGAAAAGAACTTCAATAGCCTAATGGGCAGGGCTAATTTTCTGTATGGTGTAAGATTAAAAACTATAAATTTTGTAAAGATAAATTGAATGTTTACTTAAAAATCCTCCTCTTCATTTAACTATTTTCTATGTTTTAAGATACAGCTAACATGTTTTAAGATACAGCTAACATTTATTGAAGATTCTGGCGAGTCGACAGATTCAATGCGTCACAATGAAGATGTCTAGAGATCACTGTTTTGGCCAAATTTTTCTAAATCTTGCTGAAATTGTTTGTCTTGTCACAAGGTAGAAGCATATTGAATACGGTAAAAATCTGACTAACATAAAGAGTCTCAATTTTCCAAAGCTTTTTTCTTGAGGGACATTAAAAAGCGGTATTGGAATGCATTTATTGAGGAAATTTAGATACTGATAAAGAGACTTGGTAATACCAGAGAATGAAAATTAATTTATGGTATTAAAACAAATCAAAATAACAGCAGACATTTTCTGATGACATTTATTAGACAACATAATGAACTAATTAATCAAAACATTGTCAAGATGGATCTTTACAGATTAAAATAGTTTATGATAATGTAAATGATTAACTGCTTGAGAAAAAAGTCGGCCAAAAGGAATTGCAAGAAACAAGTGAATTCTTTTTAGCTCCACAGGCTATTGTCTAGGCAATTGTTATGGCATCATATCTGTTGTATGTGCCTGTCCATCAATCTGTACACTTTTATTTAACCCATTCCCAGTCTATAAAAATTTGGACTAGTCCAAATTTAAAGAAGTTGCAGACGACAATTTTAAGTTGTTGAAATCTTCAATATCTTTGTCTTTTAGGGTAGAAAACATTGTGGATAATGAAGAAATTGCTTGTAGCAAGCAATTACTTCATTCTCTACAATGTTTACCAAAGCTTTCATACTGAGGGGTGTTTAAAAGTGTCATTGTGTGGGAATGGGTTAAAAAATCTTCTCTTCAGAGGCATTGAACAGAATTCAATGGAATGATCCTAGGGTGACCCATCATCAGATTTGTTTCAAAGTGAAAATAATGGCTTTTATGGGCGGGGCTAATTTCCATAATTGGTATGTTTAAAAATAAAAATTCTTTTTCACAGAAACCAGTTGATTAATTTTGACTTCATTTCACATGTGTTATTCTTGAGTAAACCCTTCATCAGATTCCTGTTAAGAATTTTGGTCGCTGCCATTGGAGGGTCTTATTTGCACAAATAGTATATGGTGAATCTTTTGAAAAATTCCTCACAAACTCAAAGATGGATTTTTAATGAATCTTCAAGGGAGTGATCATTTGGTGACTCTTTAACCCTTTACCTGACGGCAAAACTGAAAGGAGTTGCAGGCAACAATTTATGATATTTTAGATTCTTTCAACTTTCTGGGTAAAGAAGACATTGTGAAAATGAAGAAATTGATTTCAATTTATTTTTGCTATATTTGAAGGGGGCCACCAAAGGAACAATTCTGCCAAATTTGGTTAAAATTTACCCAGTGGTTTTGGAGATGTCACTTAAAAATCCTTCTTATTTCAAAATATTATCCCCCCCCCCAAGGGTAATGATTTTAGCTATTTTGAAAGAGGTCATTATACTGGTGTTTCGTGCAAAATATATAAGCTTTTGGCCTTTTGGGTCAGGAGAAGAAGATTTTTGAAAATAGTACATGTATTTCTAAATTTCACTTTTTTGAAAGAGGTCAATAATACTGATGTTTCATGCATAATATCAAGATTCTTGGTCGCTGGGTCTGGAGAATATCTTTTAAGAGTTTTTTTTAAATTTCACTTTAAACGGTGTCTTTTAGCTATTTCTGAAGGGGACGACCTAAGGATCATTTCTGCCAAATTTGGCTGAAATTGGCCCAGTGGTTTAGGGAGGTAATGACATCTAAAAATCCTTTTCTGTTTCTATATATAGATCCCAACCCCCACCCCAACCCCCTTGGGGACCCGAGGGTAATGATTGCAGCTATTTTGAAAGAGCTCAATGTACTAACCAAGCACTTTGTGCTCAGGTGAGCTAAAAATAAACACCATATTGTTGAAAAACGACATCATGAGAAAAGGAGAAATCACCTGTTTGAGTAATTTCTTCTTGAACCATTATGTATGTCTCTGTATTAATTTAAGCACACATGAGCACAAAGTGATCACCTTTCGTCCGTCGTCCCTGATCTTTAAAAATCTTCTCCACCTAACCCAGAAGGTGTAGAGCTTTGATATTTTGCATGAAGCATCAGTATATTGACCTCTTTCAAAATAGCAAAAATCATGATCCTGGTATCCCAAGGGGTGGAGACCCAGGGGATCAGGGTTTATATAGTAATCAGAACAGTTTTTAAATGACATCTCCTCCAAAACCACTGGGCCAATTTGAACCAAATTTGGCAGAAATGTTCCTTAGGTGGTCCTCTTTGAAAATATTTCAAAGAATTGAAATCTGTTAAAAACTCTGGTTGCCATGGCAACAATAGTGAAATTTGAAAATAATCTTTATATAACTTCTCCTCCTGACCCAGAAGGTGTAGAGCTTTGATATTTTGCATGTAGCATCAGTATATTGACCTCTTTGAAAAAAGCTAAAATCATGGAAAACATTTTCTCCTTCTTTCAAATTTTCCTAAGCCTTTGAATTTGTAGTTTAGACTTTTGGATCCCCAGGTACATAGTCTATTTATGTATAAAGTTCTGCCCATTTGTATCATAATCCTAACCTTTACATGAAATTAGACTGTTGAAAGAAAAAGAGCCTTTATCTCAGGTTAGCGTTCCAGGGCCAATGGCCCTCTTGTTCAGCATTGACAAAATTTAGAATTGTGTGGTAAAGAGTGATGGACCAACTGAGCAATTTCATTTACCTTAAGTCTTGTCCAATTTGAAAGAAATTGAAGATGCTTGTTATAAGCAATTTCTACCTCACCATGATGTTTTTTCAACTACACGATGAGAATCAGAGGTGTAAAAACCAGGAATTGTACAAGAAAGGGGGAATTTTCCTGGAAGAAATTTCAGATCATGTAAAATTTTGTTTACCTGGAAATATTTGTCTCTTGGGAAAACATGAAGGAAATGATCATATTAAATGGTCTTAGATATTACATTCTGGATAATGAAAAACTGATGACCTTTTAAAACTGATTCCTGGTAACATGGCTGTGGATGTAAACAAGCTAATCCTTTACAAATTGATATCAAATATATAAACTGTAATCCTTTAACTGGTCCAAATTCAATGCAGATGACATATTTTGTTGCTGAAATCTGAAGAATCTTTGTCTTTTTGAGTAGAAAACATTGTGGATTTACCAAAATCTTCCTTGCAATAGGAACTTCTGCACCTGCAATTTTCATAATGATTAATCAACTGTTTCAGGAGTTTTGCCCCTTTGATTTATTTTCTTATATACAATTTGTAATTTATAGAGAATAAATAATAACTCCTCAACAGTTTGACAGATTAAAAAAAAAGTGGTTCACAGGTATAAAGTTATTGGGGATATACTTGAATTAGGTTGTCTGTCTGTCTGTCAGTCTGTCCATCTGTCTGTCTGTCCATCTGTCCATCTGTCCATCTGTACGTTGACATAATTTGTGTCCTCATCTCCTTCCACATTTCCAGACCAATTTTGCTGAAACTTTACCGGAATCTTCCTTGCAATGGGAACTTCTGCATCTGCAATTTTCATAATGATTAATCAACTGTTTCAGGAGTTATGCCCCTTTGATTTATTTTCTTATATACAATGTATAGAGAATAAATCATAACTCCTGAACATATTTACAAATTAAAAAAATAAAAGTGGTTCACATGTATATTCCAGAACATAAACGCCATGTTCGACGTTTTCATCCGGTTCTATTCAAACTTTCACAGAATAATTGTACCATCATAAGGATCGTTCCTTTCGAAAATGGGTATGATCCATCAAGAAACACAGGAAAAGGGGCCTTATGAAAATTTAATTAAAAATTCTATTAAGAATCCTTGTTTACGCGATAGAGTCCACAGTTTTCATTAGATTCTGTTCAAACTTTCACAGAATGTTTGTACCATCTTAAGGATTGTTTCTTTCCAAATTGGGCCTGATCTGTCTAGTATCATAGGAAAAGGGGCTGTATAAAAAATTATTACCAAATCCTCATAAACACAACAATGCCCTCAGTCTTTATCAGAATCTCTTCAAACTTTAATAGAATGATTGTACCATCATTTGGATTGTTTCTTTGTAAATTAGGTCTGATTGGTTAAGTGACACAAGATAAGGGACCTTATAAAAATTTAATTACAAAACATCATTATTGCAATAAAGTCCTCAGTCTTTATCATTTTCTTCAAACTATCATTAGGATTGTTCCTTTGTACATTGGGTCTGATTTGTTAAGTTTCACGGAAAAAGGGGCCTTATGAAAATTTTGTTACCAAAATTCTTGATACAATTCAGTCCACTGTTTTCATTGATTCTCTTTAACTTTTAAAGAATGATTCTACCTTCATTAGAATTGTTCCTTTTGAAATTTGGTTTGTTCTGTAAAGTATCATGAGAAAAGGGGCCCTATGAAGATTTCACTATAAACTCATCAACACAATAAATTCCACAGATTACACAGATTGATTGTACCATCAGAATGATAAAACCAACATTAAAATATCACTGGGAAAAGGGGCCTTATGAGAACTTGAATTTAATATCTTTGTTAACACAATAAATTCAACAGTTTTATTGGATTCTCTTCAAAGATGCATGGAATAATTGTGGCATTCAAAACACAGGAAAAGGGGCCTTACAGATTATCATTCAAAACATTCTTGTGTATGTGATGAAGATCACTATTGTTATCAAATTGTCTTTTGAATTTCACAGGACAATTGTAGGGTTTTAAGGAAAGTTCCTTTTGGAATGAAATTGATCCATCAGAAAACACAGGAAAAGGGGCCTTATTGGTTTTCATTCAAAACAATCCTGTTTATGTGATAAAGTCCACAATTATTGTCAGATTCTGATGAAATATTCACAGAATGATTGTAGGGTCATAAGGTAACTTTCTTTTGGAAATGGAGTGATCAGAAAATGAGTGGATCAGATTTCTTTAACGGAAAACTTGATAACCAGTAGAGTGTCTCAGGCCCTCATGGGCCTCTTGTTTTACACAGTCATTGCCCCTCATTGACTTAAAATTTGTAAAATAATGGTCTTGGAGAAGTATGTGGAAAAGAAGAAATTGCTTGTAACAACCAATTTTCTCCTATTCTCAAAATGTGTCCTACCCTATGTGGCACTTTTTTTCCAGCTTTAGCACAATTTGAAATGTTTTCTGCAACTTCTTTCAATTAGGGTCAATCTGGGTTACATTTTGTTACTTTCTAGAGCTTGCTAATAATGCCAATCAAAGACTTCGTTCAGGGGACATAGTTTTGGAACTGCCTCTCCACCCTTCTTACTGTCCATTTGTCTTTTTAGTTTCTAGAGATTTTTACCTCACCTGAGCACAACATACTCAAGTAGAGCATGTGAATTTATAATTGAGAAAAAATTGTAGAAAAAACCCAATCTTTTGACTTTTTTGTTATATGCCCCTTACCACAAATTTTGCAAAATAATAATTACATTTTTACATGGAAGCGGAACTTCCTGTTGGAGTCAAAGGGCCGGGCTAATGGAGTAAGTGCACAGCGCCAGCAATTGGTCAGTTATCTATTTGATTTACAACAACCATAATGTCTTTTCATTCCCAAATAAAAGAAAGTCTAGAACTGTTTAAATTGTGTGTTATCATTTTTTTTATTTTCAGTGTTTGAGCTTGTAGAGAAAGGGTAAGTTAACTTGTATTTCAATTTAACCCTTTCCTGTACAAACACGGGATTTTACGTTGCTGTAATTTTATACTTGAGAAAACATTGTGGTTAAAGAAGAAATTGCTTGTAACAAGCAATTTCTCCTGTTTAGCTCGGCTGTTTTTAGAGAAAACCCGAGGTAATGTGATCACCTTGGCGTCATGTGCGTTGGCGTTGGCATGACAAATTTTAACCTTGGTCATATCTCTGTTGATATTGAAGATATCCTTATGAAACTTGGCATGTGTATTGACCATCACAAGAGCTATCTAGACTATCAAGGGGGATAACTCTTAAAGTGTTTTGTAAGAGTTATGCCTCTTTTTATAATTAGAATTTTTGCATTATCCAGCACCTGCAGCCGAGTGTGGCACCTGTGGGCGGTGCTCTTTTTCCACAATATTTTCTACCACACAGGATGGTTTCACTTCAAACTGTATCCAGTATTAATTTCTGTCTTCAACCTCTCTCAATTTTGACCAGGCTAAAATTTACAAAAACAGGAAAGGGTTAAAAATTCAAGATGCAGACTATGTTATGATCTCATTACATCTTAACATCTTAATTTCCTCAATTAAACCCTATTTTCTCTAGGATACCCTTTTGAATTATCATATGGATATGGCTGTCATGCAAAAAGCTTGACATTTTGTAACATTTCTGTTATCATTTAACAAACTTACTTGAATCTTCAGAATGCATTTTGAAAGGGCATTTGTTCTATTAAAAGAGCTCTTTCTGCAAGAATAATGCCTTTTTATACACTGCTAAAAAACATAACATGTTAAGGGATCATCTTTGGCATCATAACTCTTGAATCTATGTCCGATTTACTTGAAACTTGGCAGTTGTATTCATTGCAAGATTAAGGATGCAGTGCATAAGAGCCATAACTCTACTATTCTTATTTTTTGAGTTGTTGCCCTTTTTTTCAGACTTGAATTTTGTACGAGGCATAACTCTGAAAGTTTAATGGGTATGATCATGAAACTTTCTGTGTGAATAGCCCTCACCAAGGGGAAGTGCAGTGCACACGACCAATACCTCTACCATGGTGTTATTACCCTTTGATGTTTTCAGTCTTGAATTTTGTCTGTGGTATATCCCTGAAAGTATAATAGTATGATCATGAAAATTCATGGTCACAATAACATACAAAAGAACTATTAATCTACCTGAGTAATTGCCCTTTGTAGTTTTTTCTCACTATTGGTTTTTATGACCCTCAAAAAATCGTCTGAGAAAGTAGAAAATGAAGAAAATGCTTGTTTGATACACAAAAATACTGAACTATCAGAGATTCCATCAACTTTAATCTTTTCTTGTTCAATCCCTGGTTTTTATGTCCCTGTGAATTTATAATTGAGAAAATATTGTAGAAAAAGAAGAAATTGCTTGTAACAAGCAATTTCTTCTTTTTCCACAATTTATTCTACTCTAACAAATATATTTTTCCCATTTAAAATCTAATTCATAATGCAGTCTGCAATTCATTGAATTCTGAAATTTTGCAAAACAGAAAAGAGTTAAAATAGTTGTATGCAACTTCTTTGAAGTAGAACCAGTCTAAAAAGTTGTTGTCTAGTAATGGGTTAACCCATTCCCACACAGTGACTCTTTTTGGTGCCTCTCTAGAAAAACAATTGGGAAAACATTGTGTTAAATGAAGAAATTACTTGTGACAAGCAATTTCTTCATTTTACACAGTGTTTTCTATCCAGAAACATGAAAAAAATCTAAACTTCCATAAACTTTAAACTGTCGTCTGCAACTTCTTTCAAATTAGACCAGTCTAAAATTTTGCTGTCTAGTAATTGGTTAATACCTTTTTTCCGCTTAAGCATCATAATATATATTATTCTATAGAATTTCTGCTAAATGTCATCTTATTTACATCCTCTATGTATGGTGTGAAAGAAGACATAAACCTTTATATGTAATTGTCTGTTGAATTTTAATGATGTATCTTTCTTGACACCTGAATGCAGAAGGCCTTTTTTCCTTGTAAAATATCAGACTTATGTGTCTTTTCCCTTATCTACTCTTTAGTTAGCTAAGGCCAGGTTGTCGACTGTGTCTTTGTCCACATCCCTGTTGTTGTTGTCGTCCAAAATTTTTTGCAAATTTTAGACCTGTCCAAATTCATAGGTTTTGCAAACGAAAATTTAAAGTGGATTTAATTTGTAAAGTAATCTCTCAGCAGGGTAGAAAATATTGTGGAAAAAGAAGAAATTGATTGTTACAAGCAATTTGGTCTTTTTTTGATATTGTTTCCCAATTATAAAATAACAGAGATGTAAAAACCAGGGATTTAACAGGAAAGGTTTAACACTTGAAGCTTCAAGTATACGTTAACTATCAAAAGAGCAGTCTATACCAACAAGAGGGCTATCTAAATGAATTTTAGAACGAATTATGCCCCTTTGAATTAGGCCCCCTTTTTCAACTAATAAACTATACCCACTATCAAGCACTTGAATAGCTGAGCTTTGGTATTGGCATGCAGTACTCTTGTTGTCAATTCCTGCAATGTGTCAATATTTATAGTAACTATTATAGCTGAGATCAGTCTTCATAGAAATGCCTTCTGCTCATTCTCTACACTTCGTGGTTTCGAAACAAATAAAATACATGACATGTCAGGCTAAAAGGGACCTCGGGTCATACTGTATAATAAAAATACTTGGAACAGAGATTAGATCTATCAAAGGAAAACCGAGTTAGCATTACAAAATTAAATGAGCATTTGTTTTACATTTCCAACTATCATACCAATACACGTGCACAAAGTAGGGACTAAAGATCAGCCTGTGCATCCACACAGTCTCATCAGAGTCTTCACTTTGCTCTCTGTAGATGGATAATTACCCGATCAGCAAAATATTCTAAATGCTCTAAGTGGATGTCCTGAATCCTCACTGTCTGCACTTCATAGGTTTGTGACATGGCTAGAAACATCAGGTAAGGGCTCATCCTTGTTATCAGGTAGAATGGCCATTCTAGATACTGAAAGTTTTTAGAGCGCAAAAGGGTTTACTAGGGTCGATACTTTTTGAGCTAATGTTCCCTTGACGAGTCCCATCTAAAAGACATTTAGAATAAAAGTAGTTCGCTGTTGGCAAGACTGCAGGTTCCCACTCAATTTTTATGAAGAAAAAAAAAGGCTTTGGAAAACATTGTGGCAAATAAAGTAATTGCTTGTTACAAGCAATTTCTTCATTATGCACAACGTTTTCTACCCTATTAAAAGTCATCTGCAACTTCTTTCAATTTGGGCCAGTCTTAAACTGTTTATGTGGTAATAGGTCAATAAACACAAACATGTTTTTACATTATCCAGGGAGGTGATGGATGTGCCTACGAAGAAAGTTTTGTCTGAAGAGACTGCCTGGAGTTATTTTCGGGATATTATCCTGGGAATTGAATATTGTAAGACGGCAGATGAGTCTTGTAATAAAAGTCCCCTCAATATATGTTGTGTTTATGGAAATAATCTGTGAACTCAAATATAAAAACCAGTCAAGACATTGTTTACTTCTTCAAGAAAATATCAATGTCCTCCAAGGAATGTGCTGTTGTAACTGCATTGACAAATGACGAAATTTTAGACGAGTCCAAATTGAAATAAGTTGCAGACACCGTTTCAAAGTCAGTGAAAACCAAAAAATAAGCACCACATATAATGGAAAATAATGTGAGAAAAGGAGAAATTGCATGAATTGCATGGATTGTTTTGGAATGAGTTGAGCCATTATGAGACAGCCAGAGTTTTAGACTTATCCAAAATGCACTATAGTTTGAAACCTCTTTTTGTCTTGAATTTATGTCAAACACTGAACATGATTTTAGTCCTGTTCATTTATTGCTTTCAGTACTTTGATCAGAAAATCTAGTATTTGAAGAGCAAAATAGAGTGAAGGAAATAATAATAAGCATAATAACATAGACATCTGTAATTTAAAAAAAAGGTTTAAGGTTGAACATGCTTAGGTACATTAAATGAACAAAGAAAGAAATGATTCAATAATTGTGAGGTCATGAGAATGAACCCTATTGATTATGGGAGGTTTCTATTGCAAAACACAGGAAAAGGGGCCTTAATAACAATTTCTTTGCTTACACTCTAGAGGCCACTAATTTTGCTCAATCTTCATGAAACTTTGCCAGAATAATATTTAGGTCATAAAGGTGAACCCTATTGATTATTGGAAGGATCTTTTGAAAACACAGGAAATGGGGCCTTAATGAGAGTTTCTTTGATTAACCTCTAGAGGCCACAGTTTTGGCTTTATCTTCATGAAACTTGGTCAGAATAATTGTTTGGTAATGAGGATAATTCCTATAGATTATGAGAGGATTGTATTGGAAAACACAGGAAAAGGGGCCTTAATGACAATTTCCTTGTTTACTTTCTAGAAGCCACGATTTAGGCTCAATCTTCATGAAAATTGTCCAGAATAATTGTTAGGTCACAAGGATCAACCCTATTGATTATAGGAAGGTTCTTTTTGAAAACACAGGAAAAGGGGCCATAATGACATTTTCTTTGTTTACAATATAGAAGTCACAGTTTTGGCTCAATCTACATGAAACTGGTTATAGTTATTTGTCTCTAGTTGCATTTTTTTTAACAGCAGACAATTCAGGAGAGCAATCTAGGACCATCATGGTCCTCTTGTTTTAAAGAGAGCCTATTCATGGGTGATAATAAGGGTCCACTGACATACTGGTAGCTGTCATCTAACAAGTTCCATCTGGTTATCCCTAATACATGTACTAAGTCACGCCCACAACACAAAATCAATTACGATCTTCCAACCAATGAGAGCATTTTATTAATCTGATTGGCTGTCAGTCAGACCTTTAATTAGATTGGACAATGTGTTGGTCTTGTGTCAGACTTGACATAATTGACTCGATATACAAGCCTTTTTGAGAAATCATACTCACTTGGCACTCTAATTTGATTTCCAAAGATTAATCAAAGTAAAATGTATGCATTAACAAAACTGTGCATGTTTTTTTTGCTCCACGAACCTTGGCCAAACAAAAAAAAACTTGCACCAGAATTTTATTTTTGTCGTATTTTGTGACAATGGCAACCGTCATCACGAACCCTGTTACTGGGGCATAGTGTTTCACAAATACATTTAGTTTTTCTGATTTGTTTGAGTTTGTCAGTGGACATTTTATGTACTTAACCAATTATCACATAATCTTTCTCCTTTACACCCCTGATAAATTGCATTTTGGCAAACATTGTGAGAAAAGGTGAAATTGTTTGTAACCAGCAATTTTTCTAATTTCTTTCTCACAACGATTTGTACCCTATTAGTCTCTTTTTATTCAAAATGAATGCCTATTGATTTGTACTGGGTTAATCGAGAAATGGCTTGTTAAAAGCCAAGCTATTTCTCCTTTTCCAAAAATGTGTTTATAAATATTGTTTTACAGGGGAATCAAGGGCATTATTGAGTGGTAGTAGGTTAGGTTAATAAGAAATTATAGGCATTTAATTGATTGAAAAACATGGGCCATGTATAATAGAAAACATTGCTAGGAAAGACAAGATTACTTTTAAATCACAGTTACAGGTAAATTCATCTAACCTCTCACTGTTTTTACTCTTTTTTTTTCCAAATTCATTTTATTATAAAGTGTCTACAATTCAAAAAGGAACCATCCCATTTTAAATAAAATATTGTGGAAAAAGAAGAAATTGCTTGGAGCAATCAATTTCTTCTTTCTCAGTATGATGTAACAGTGACATGAAAATCAGGGATTGTAGGGAAAGGATTAAAAGAATGTTTTTCCTGTATTTCAGTGCACTTTCAGAAAATCATACATCGAGATATCAAGCCTTCAAACTTGTTGCTAGGAGATGATGACCATATCAAGGTTTGTATATTTAGGTTTCCCCACTCTGCAGTGTACTTAACCCATTACTAGACGAGACAGCAAAATTTTAGACTAGTACAAATTCAAAGAAGTTGCAGATGACAATTTTAAGTTGAGAGTGTTTTCATGAGGGAGTGTAATAATATGGGATCATGTGGGAATGGGTTAACCCATCCGAAACAATGACGCTCTTGGACGCCCCTCAAGACAACCATTTGGGAATACATTGTGTAAAATGAAGAAATTGCTTATTACAAGCAATTTCGTCGTTTTACACAATATTTTATACCCATAAAGTTGAAAAAATCTGAATTTTCATTCCTTTCAATTTTGCCTTGTTAGCTCACCTGAGCACGAAGTGCTCTGGGGGAGCTATTGTGATCAGTCATTGTCTGTCTGTCCGTCCATCCATCCATCCGTCCATCTGTCAGTTCACAATTACAAAAAAATCTTCTCCTCCTAAACTATCCATAGAATTTCAACAAAACTTCAGAGAAATGATCCTTAGGTCATGCTCTTCCA
This sequence comes from Fragum fragum, assembly GCA_946902895.1. Lineage (NCBI taxonomy): Eukaryota > Metazoa > Mollusca > Bivalvia > Cardiida > Cardiidae > Fragum > Fragum fragum. Next base: position 48,650,909 of record OX336376.1, on the reverse strand, counting down.
AAATACTTCAAAGAATTGAAATCCATGACGAACTCTGGTTGCCATGGCAACGGAGTGAGAAAACTAAAAAAATCTTCCTCTCCCAAGGGGTTAGGCCTAGAGCTTTGATATTTGGTAAAAATCATCATCTAGTGACTCTCTACCAAGACACTTCAAAGATTTACCGTATTATGAAAAGTAGCCCTTTTCTGGGCGATCTCTGATTTTACATAGAAATAAAGAAGGAAATCTTTGAAAATCTCCTTCTCCCAAATCATAAGGCTTAGAGCTTTGACATTTTGTACAAATCATCATCTATTGACCCTCTACCAAAATACTTCAAAGAATTACTGTATTCTTAAAATTAGCCCTTTTCTCGGCAATCCCTAATTTTACATAGAGTAAAAGAAGGAAAACTTTAAAAATCTTCTCCCAAATCATAAGGCTTAGAGCTTTGATATTTGGTACAAATCATCATCTATTGACCCTCTATCATACTACTGTAAAGAATTACCGTATTCTTAAAATTAGACCTTTTCTTTGTGATCCCTGATTTTACATAGAAATAAAGAAGGAAATCATAAAAAAAATCTTCTTGTCCCAAACCATAAGACTTAGAGCTTTGTTTTTTTGTATACATCATCATCTATTGACCCTCTACCAAAATACTTCAAAGAATTACTGTATTCTTAAAATTAGCCCTTTTCTCGAAAATCCCTGATTTTACATTGAGTAAAAGAAGGAAAACTTTAAAAATCTTCTCCCAAATCATAAGGACTAGAGCTTTGATATTTGGTACAAATCATCATGTATTGACCCTCTACCAAAATACTTCAAAGAATTATCGTACTTTGAAAAATTAGCCCTTTTCTGGGCGATCCCTGATTTTACATAGCATAAAAGAAGGAAAACTTTAAAAATCTCCTCCCAAACCATAAGGCCTAGAGCTTTGATATATGGTATATATCATCATATATTGACCCTCTACCAAAATACTCCAAAGAATTATCGTTCTCTGAAAATAAGCCCTTTTCTGTGTGGTCCCTGATTTTACAAAGGAATAAAGAAAGAAATCTTTAAAAATCTTCTTCTCTCAAACCATAAAGCCTAGAGCTTTGATATTTGGTACCCTTCATCAGCTATTGACCCTCTACAAAAATACTTAAAAAAATAAGTCCTTTTCTGTGCAGTCCCTAAGTTTTAGTTAGGAATATATGATATCTTTGAAAACCTTCTTCTCCTAAACCATTAGGCCTAGAGCTTTTATACTTGGTATGTATTGATGTCTATACTTCAAAGCATTACCATATTCAGGAAATTAGTGCTATATAGGGTGGGATCATCAATATACCTAGGTTTAAAAGAGAAATCCTTTAACATCTTCTCCAAAATAATTAGACAGAGGGCTTTGCTATATTGTTTATATCATAAAGCCATGAACCATCATACTCAGGGGAGCTATTTAGGACCATCATGGACCTCTTGTTTTAAATTTTGCAGTCTGGTAATTGGTTTACTGATTTTGGCCATGCCATCTATCTCTCAGCCCATGTATTTGTTTCTTGACAAATTCTATGAAACTTTTACTTGGTTTGATCAAAATTTCCCCATTTTCTCAGGTTGAGTTCTTGTCATGCAAAGTTAAACCCATTCCCGCACAATCCTTCTGTTTAAAGCCTCTCAGAAAAAAGCTTTTGAAAACATTGTAGATAATGAAAAAGTTGCTTATAACAAGCAATCTCTTCATCATTCACAATATTTTCTACCCCATAAGACAAAAAGAAGTAAAATTACATGAACTTAAAATCATCACATGCAACTTCTTTCAATTCGGACCTGTCTAAAATTTTGTTGTGTGGTAATAGGTTAAGGTCAGAGTTCAGATCAAAGGTCAAATTCAGACGGTAAACATTTCCAGATCAAATATCAATTACTTCATTAGCTCAAATTCAAGGTTACAGCTCAAGGTTTAAGGTCAAAGTCATCTCCACTAACATGTACAGACAATATCCCTTCAACTAGTTAACCCATTACCAGACAGCAAAATTTTAGGCTGGCCCAAATTGAAAGATTTTTCAATTTTCTGGGAAGAAAACTTTATGGTATATGAAGAAATTGCTTGTAACAAGCAATTTCTTCATTTTCCTCAATGTTTTCCAAAGCTCTTGTTCTTGGGGGCGTCTGAAAGTGTCACTGAGTGGGAATGGGTTAAACATTTTTAAGTGAATTGTGTAGGAATGATTGCATGATATTCCTAAATATCTACACACAGTGTAGACACTCAGCACAGTGTTTCTTTCATCGATTTTGTGGTGTAACTTCTCCTTTTCCTGCAATGTATTGTAATGCTTTTACTCTTGATTGTGTCAAAATGCAGAACTTTTGTGGTAATGGGTTTCCACTCGTTTGAAAAATTTGGACTGAAAGGTGTAAGAAAATGAGAGAAATCTTATTAAAAACAATATTTCCTTTTTCCATAGCCTATTGTGTTTTCTTATTTAACCTTAGAGATGTGAAAGCTGTAATTTTACTTGAAAGGTTTTACTAGTTGCCAGACAACTAGATTTTAATCAACTCTTGTATTTGGAGGCAAGAAATACTAAAAATTTATCTCTTATTTTCAAGAAATTAACCCCCCAAAATAAATAAAAGGCATAAGAACAATATTTTGTTTTCTACAGTCCAATTATTGCTATTGATTAGTTTAATAGGGTGACTGAACGGTCTTTTTATGACCGAGAAAAAATTGTGTACAATTTCTAGTGATCACAGCTGATTGAGTCCACACACTTCATGTGATTCTTATTAATGAAATGTTAGTAATTTGATTTTGGAGATGAAATTGTAAACATGGTGTTGTTTATGTTCATTTAATGAACAAATCAATAAGAGAGGAGAGAACTTGACCTGTACAAAAATAAGGGTGTTAACCCAATCCCAAACAAATGGACTAGTCCAAAATGAGAGGAGTTGCAGATGACAATTAAAAGTTTATGAAATTTCAGATTTTTTTCAACTTTCTTGGTAGAAAACATTGTGTAATATGAAGAAATTGCTTGGTTCATTTTTCCCAAATGTTTTCTTAGGGGCATCGAAAAGCATCATTGTTTGGGAATGGGTTAATCTGTTCCGAAATGATCCAGTTGTTTACGGCCCATATACCATAACTCTGACTAAAAAATTTGTCTACAAGTCAGTTGCATTTTTTCCGCAAGACAGAGTTACGGTATAACTGCCGTAAAAACAGGGATTGTTTCGGAACAGAAAACATTATGTAATATAAAGAAAGGAGTTATAGACCACAATGTAATGATTATTAAACTTCAGACTTTAAGCTCTACTGGCTGAACTATGTGGGATAGCAGCTGGAGGCTAGGAAAGGGTGTAGTGGTAGTACTGGTGCGAGAAATACCAGGAGTCCTCTGTTAGGTGCTCCAGCCGCTGCAATATAACTGAAAGATTGTTAAAAGCGGCGTTAAACCCCATTCAAACAAAAAATCTACTGGCTGAAAGCCAGCAAGATATTGTCAAGGTGTTGTGTGCGTTGTGCGTCTGTTTGTCCATAAACTTTTACTTTAAAAATCTTCTCCTCAGAAAGTACTGAACAGAATTCAGCCCAATTTCACAGAAATGATCCTTGGGTGACCCTTTATCAGATTCCTTCAAAGAATTTTGATTGGATGAGAAACAAGGCTTTAAATGGGCGGGGCTAATTTCCATATATGTTCAAACCTTTGAAATCCTTCTCCTCAGAAACCAGTTGATGAATTTCAACCAAATTTTACAGGAATGATCATTTGATGACCCTTCATCAGATTCCTTCAAAGAACTTTGAATGGATCAAAGATATTGCTTTAATCGGCAGGGTTAATTTCCATATATGGGGAAAGCTTTGAAAATCTTCTACTCACAAACCAGTGAATGGATTTCAACAAAATCTCAAAAAGAATGATCCTCAGATGACCCCTTATTAGTTCCCTTCAAGAATTTTGATCGGATCAAAGATATGGCTTTGATCGGCGGGGTTAATTTCCATATATGGTGAAAGCTTTGAAAATCTTCTACTCACAAACCAGTGAATGGATTTCAACCAAATTTCAATGGAATGATGATCTGGTGACTCTTTTTTAGATTCCATCACTTAATTTTGATTGGTTGAAAACGTGGCTTTTATCGTCAGTGCTTATGTCCATTATAATATACGGTTTACAGCGAAATGATTTAAAAAATTGTTAAAACCTTTTTCATCTGACTTTGTACATCAATTGACTATTGTAAAACAATGAAAAGTTTGAAACATTACAAGATTTCATCCACAAGATTTATTTGCCAAACATGATGAATATGTTTCGGTTTATATCAAATTCCTGAAAACACAATTTGCTTAATCAGTACAATCAGGCCTGTCGAGCGATACAGGTGCTCAAGTGCCTCTAGTTTAAAATTTCTTGATAGAAAACATTGTTGCAAGCAATTTCTCCATTTTTAGCTCCACTGGCTGAAAGCCATGGGGCTATTGTCATGGTATGGTGTCTGTTGTGCATCCATCCTTCTGTAACTTTTACTTTAACCCTTGTCATGCTGTATAAATCACCTTACTGAATTGCTGTAAAATCAAAGGGCTGAAAGCACTGATAGAACTTTTTTTTCAAAAATCAATATTTCTTCTAGAAATCAACTTCATAAATAGCTCTGGCAGGAAAAATACAAGCAGGAGGTCTAGACCAAGATCAGACTGCACTTATGTGCAGGCTGATCTTGGTCTATACCTCCTGCCAAAACCGGAATATTCCGGGTTCAGCATGACAAGGGTTAAAAATCTCCTCTTCAGAAAGTACTGAACAGAAATCAACCAAATTTCCCAGAAATGATCCTTAGGTAACCCTTTATCAGATAACTTTCTGTGTACAAAACATCATAATAAAAGAAGAAATTGCTTGTTACAAGCAATTTCTTCATATAACACAATGTTTTCCAAACTGCTTAACTTTAAAGGTGTCTAAAAGCGTCATAGTGTGGGAATGGGTTAATGGATTTGATTAAAAAATTCACTAACACTACAGGTATAAAAAAGATGTTAAAGATTTATTTTTGTTTTGTTCTATTAATTTTTCAACAAGTTATAGCCCTTTGTTATAAAATTCTGTCCACTCTTTCTCATACAATGATCAATATCACAGCTACAGCATAATATTCCTTATAATGTTATCTTAGTTAAGCTATGAATGTAAACAAATTTGAGCTTTTAGGCGGTTGGTAATTTTATGGCAAACATGTAATCAAGTCAGTGACAAATAAGATTACAAGTGTTTACATGAAATTTTATATTGGATTAATCTACTGGTATATCAACAGGACAAAACCTATACCAAACAACAGAATCTTAGACTGGTCCAAATTCAAAGAAGTTGCAGATGATGACTTTTAGCTGATGAAATATTAAGAATCTTTGTCTTGTGGAGTAGAAAACATTGCGTATAATGAAGAAATTGCCAGCTAAAGCATTTTTTTTATCTCAGTACTTTAAAAGGTCTTTTCTTATAGGATATTGTAAAAAAGCGGGACTGTGTGGAATTTTTGGTTAATATAAGGCCTTTTCGTAGCTAAATCCAATTTTTATTGCAGTTGGGATACTGACTGTAATCTAGGAATCTACCAAATTTGCTCTTTGCTTCTAGGAAACTGATAACGATTTGAAAGACTTATCCTTTCTCAAGAATGGATTCAAAAATTTTTTAACTACTATTTGAAAATGTAAGCCAATTAATGAAAAATTGACTGCGAAATCCGAAGCATAGATGTGAAAAGTGATTAAGGCCAGAGACTCCATTGGACCTTTAATTTTTACCATTCTAACAGATATCCTAGACTGATATTGCTATGCCTACTTGATTTTGACTGGTCGTAGGTCACAAGTGACCCCGAGCTACCGATATGAAGAGGTTTGCATAAAACGTATAGCAAATCACTAAACAAGCATTTCGAAAATAATCATTAGCTTAAAAACGCATTTACAATCACCTATCAGCATTTCAAATATATATTTTAAAGGTCCCCTATTATTCCAATTTTGAAAAGACAGTTGGAAAATGCGATATCCGTGGCTTTGTACCATATGTAAAGGAAAATACAAATTATTGAAATGATGCATAAGTGGATATAAGAAAGTGGGAGGTATTTATGCTGATTTGGGGTCGTCTAAATCACAAAATAATTGTATCAAACGTCACAGTGAGTCAAAGGAACATTAGCTAGCCAAGTATGAGCTGCCAAAGAATTATCTGTAGCTCTGTGACTTTCAAAGAATAATTTTAAAACAACCGATCAAGTGTTGGCATGAGTTTCAAACAGGCTATAATCAAGCAATCAAGTGCTCAACTTTTACCTTCTAGGTTGTAGATTTGATCCTTGTGCTGACCAACAGGCTCTTGGTTTCCAGTACCAACATTATATCCTTTCCTAGCCTCCAGCTTCTATCCCACTTAGGTTTATGATTATCAACCCATTGGTGAGAGACAAATGTCAGAGGAATTAATTTAGAGTCTGTAACGGTAGATTCAAGCATGTTGTTTGTCAGAAACCAGTTCCCTTTCCAAAATATCCAGTGACATTAAAAGCATAGTTGGAAGTTGTCAGATGTGATTTTATGATAAGGAAAACTTAACAGACAAATCAGAAACGGCTTTAATTTATCATACTTATTGTTGATATACAGTCCTGACTGTGTTTGAGGCTTCTCAGGCCTTTGATTATGCATGGATAAGATCAGAAGCATATTATTTTACCTATTTTTTAACATCTTGTTCTTATTCAAACACAGTTGCAGATTCATGGATTATACTTAGAATATGGGTCCCTTGTATTGATAGGCATCAGGTCATTGTGAGATCAGGGTCATCTATCAAGGTCAGTTATCAAGGTCATGAGTTTTTGGGGCTAGCCTTTTTGTGCTAATTTGCATACACCCACTAAGAAAATCCTCTAAATCCTAAGTTAGCCCCCCCCCCCCCCCCCTCTTGAATTGTTCCAGGTCAGCCACCCAAATCTTGATTTGCTTCCTAAATGCCTGGATTATATGTCAAGTTTTACATATTGATTGTGAAGCTTACTTGGCAGGAAGGAATTCAACTATCTGGTTCCCTTTAAGAGTCCTCAGTGTTGGAGGTGTCTGGTTCCCTTTAAGAGTCCTCAGTGTTGGAGGTGTCTGGTTCCCTTTAAGAGTCCTCAGTGTTGGAGGTGTCTGGTTCCCTTTGAGAGTCCTCAGTGTTGGGGGTGTCTAGTTCCCTTTAAGAGTCCTCAGTGTTGGAGGTGTCTGGTTCCCTTTAAGAGTCCTCAGTGTTGGAGGTGTCTGGTTCCCTGTAAGATGCCTCAGTGATGGAGGCGTAGGAGGTGGTATATGTGAATTATTATGGTTCTAAGCCATGTGTCTTAGCACTAATTACTGAGATAATTACTAGACACTGGGAATTTATCTGTGATCTGGCATGTAAAAAGAGAGCTGCATCTGACTGCTAGAAAAAGAATATCTAACCCATACCCACTCAATCCCTCTTTTTTTACGTCCCTCATGAAAGAAACTTTGGAAAACATTGTGGAAAATGAAAAAATAGCTTGCTATAAGCAATTTCTGCATTAACCACAGTATTTTCAACTCTAAAAGACAAAGATAATTAAAATTTCATCAATTAAAATTGTCTTCAACTTTTTAGCTCACCTGAGCACGAACTGCTCCGGGTGAGCTTTTGTGATTGGTCATTGTGGGCATCCATCCGTCAAGCCATTCACAATTACAAAACAATCATCTCCTTAACTAGCAATGGAATTTCAGCCAAACTTTATAGAAATTATCCTTAGGTCATGCTCTTTCAAAATACTTCTAAGAAGCTTTGGTTGCCATGGCAACTAAGTGAAAACACTTAAAAGATCTTCTCCTCCTAAGCCATAAGACCAAGAGTTTTGATATTTGGTATAAATAATCATCTATTGACCCTCTTCCATAATACTTCAATGAATTATCGTATCTTGAAAATTAGCCCTTTTCCGTGTGATCCCTGAATTTACATAGAAATAAAGAAGGAAAACTTTGAAAGTCTTCTTTCCTCAAACTATAAGGCCTAGGGCTCAGGTATTTGGTATAAATCATCATAAATGGACCTTCTACCAAAAGAATCTTACTTCAAAGATTTGTGGTCTCTTGAAAATTAGTTCTTTTCTGTGCTATTTCTGATTTTACATAGTAATAAAGAAGGAAAACTTTAAAAATCTTCTTCTCCAAATCTGAAATACTTTAAACAATTACTGTATCTTAAAAATCAGCTATTTTCTGTGTGATCCCTGATTTTACAAAGAAATAAAGAAGGCAATCTTTAAAAATCTTCTACTCCCAAACCTTCAGGCCCAGAGCTTTAATATGCTGTGTGTAATAATACTTATTGACCCTATACTAAAACACTTAATAGAATTACGGTATTCTGAAAATAAGCCCTTTTCCGTGCAATCTCAGATTTTAGAAAGGAATAAAGAAGGACTTAATAGAAATTTTCTCCTTCTAAACCATTAGTCCTAGAGCTTTGAAATTTGGTATGTATTAATGCCTATCGATCCTCTACTGAAGTACTTCAAAGAATAACTGTACTCTTGAAATTAGCCCGATATTGTTGGATATTCAATATACCTAGGATTAAAGGAATAAATCTTTAAAAAATCTTCTTCTCCAAAATAATTTGGTGTAGGGCTTTGATATTTTGTATTTTATATCATAAAGCTTTGAGCCAACATACTCCAGGGAATGATATAGGACCACCATGGTCCTCTTGTTAGCTTGGCTGTTTTCAGAGAAAACCCAAGGTATTGCTATAGCCATGGTGTCGTCATTGGCGGCATTGTTGTCGTGGTGCAAAAACTTTGACATTTTGTGATTTCTCTGGTTTCTACTAAAGGCATTCACTTGAAACTTGGCATACTTGTTCACTATCAAAAGAGCAACCTATACTATCAAGGGGGATAACTGCATTTGTCCACTATCCAGCACCCAACTGCCAAGCACCCATAGGCGGTGCTCTTGTTTAAATTAGGACAACCCTAAAATTTTGTCATTTGGTAATGAGTTAAGCTATCTCCACACAATAGCACTATTTTACAAACTTGAAGCAATTTCTTCATTTCCCAATATGCTAACTTGAAAGTCATTGATCTTTGAAATTCCATCGACTGAAAATTGTCATCAGCTTGTTTGAATTCGGACTTTGTTGCTTGAAATTGGTTTACCAATTACAACACAACTGAATTGTGCAGATCTAAATTCAAATAAGTTGCAGATAACAACTTTAGTTGATGAAATTAAAAAAAAAAGCAATGTCTTTCAGGCAGAAAACCTTTTGGGTAATAAAGTATTGCCTCATTTGAATTGTAATGGGTTTAAAAGTCAAGATCCTATTCAGACAATCTGGTTTGGACCATTCTGATCAGGCACAAATCTTTTTCATTTAACATGATACATTCCATTTCCTCTTTGATTGGTGGAAAATAAAAACATAAAACAACAATAATTAATGTTAGATTTGAAAATATTTTACAATACTTATCTAAGTCCCACACAATCTTGCATTTTTATGGCCCTCTTTTCAAAAAGCTTAGGAAAGTATTTTGGAAAATGAAGAAATCACTTATTACGAGCAATATCCTCATTTTCGACATTGTTTTCTACCCAGATATACAGAAATATTTTAAATTCTATAAAGTTGAAATTGTTTTCTGCAACTCCTTTGAATTTTGTTGTCTGACAATGAGTTTATCTGCTTTGATAAAATGTTTTCTCAAACTCAAGCTTTGTAAGTTAATAAAATATGCAACATCAATCTGTCAAACTATATGGGATCTGAAGATTTGCAGTGGATGTGCTTGAGGAAAGAGAAATTGACATCAGGATATCTATGTGTCAAGTTATCAAGACAAGATCAAATTAACCCATTACTGGACCAAAACAATTTAGACAAGTTTAGACAATTTCAAGTTCATAAAATTTTGAAAAACTTCATTTTGTGTGATGAAAGCATGGGAAATAAAGATGTTGCTTGTTTCTTCATTTTCAATGGCTTTTTTCTCCAGGGATGTCAAATATTGGTGAATTTTGGGAATGGATTAACCCATCATCAGATAATTGCATATTAGACTAGTCCAAATAAAGTAACATGTGACAATTTTGAGTTGTTTTTTCTGGGTTGAAAATATTGTTGAAAATAATGAAATTGCTTGTTACATGCAATTTCTCCTTTTTATAGGCCCATCTAAAAAAGACAAAACATATTATGGGATCGTCCATGGCATTTGGTTGGGGGGGGGGGGTTCAGTTCTTTGTCCAGGGCATATGTCTGATTGACTTAAAACTTTGCATGATTACAGAGTGCAGTGCATAATAACCACAACTCTACTTACTTTTGAGTTATTGCCCTTTAATTTTTCAGACTGGAATTTTGTCCTTAGTACATGTATATATATTCTCTGAAAGTATAATAGGTTTGATCATGAAACTTTATGCATAGATAGATCTCACCAAGGCGAAGTGTAGTGCACAAGAACCATAACTCTACCTTGTGAGCTAGTGCCTCCTTAAATTTTCAGACTTTTTTGTTTTGAAATCACCTCCCCTAGTCAACCTCAAGTAGTGTGATTGGTGTAGCTTGTGAGGATTTGCCACCTTAATTTTTCCACATTTTTTTCCAAAGCTTTTTTCCGGAAGGAAGTAAAAAATATATAAAAAACACAGGATTGTGTGTTTGGTTGAGTACTTAAATTATCACTTTCACCCTTATTCTTTATCCATTCCCCATGTTTGTTAACCCTTTCCTTTTCAATACCTGGTAATTACAGCCCTGTGTTTTTATCCATGGGAAAACATTGTGAAAAAAGTAGTAACTGCTTGTAACAAGCAGTTTCTTCTTTCTCCACAATATTTTCTTCCCTTCTGAATGATTATTTTCAAATAAATTCAACATTGAAATTATTGTCTGCAAAACCTTTGACATTGGACAGGTCTAAATTTTTGCAATACAGTAAAGGTTTATTTGCTTACTTGCTGTTTGAGTTTGTAAAGTATTAACCCATTACCAGACAACAAAATTTTTGAATTTGAAAGAAGTTGCAGACGACATTATAAACTCCCCTAAAACTGGAATATAAATGTAAAATTGGGTAGAAAACATTGTGAGAAAAGTAGAAGTTTATTGTTACAAGCAAATTGTCTCCTTTTCCCAAAAAGTTTTCGTGTAATAATATTTCTTCTGGGTGTTGAAAAGCACCATAATTGCGATAATGCATTGAAGAAAAGAAAGGAAAAACTATTGCTCTTAGAAAAAAGGATAAATTGAGTTGATGTTAAAATGCTGTTTGGAAAAGTGGAAATCAATGGTTATCATTTGATAATTCACTTAAAAGCTGCACAAATTGTCACTATTAACCCATTACCAGACTGCAAAATTTTACACTGTTACACATTGAAAGGAGTTGCAGAAGACAATTTGAATTTTGGATTTTTTCAACTTTCTGAGTAGAAAACTGTGTGGAAAATGAAGAAATTGCTTGTTACAAGCAATATCTTCATTTTACCCAATATTTTCCAAATTGTTTTTCTTGAGGGGCGTCAAAAGGCGTTGTTGTGTAGGAATGTGTGAAGTTCAGAAAACGTTTGCATTAGAAGATAACAATTTGAGACAGACTTCTCCCTAGGGTACAGTAGGAAATGATTATATCATTGACATAAATAATCCTACAACATTGTCACCCGGTGTCACTCGACAGCTGGGAGATTATTGAACATTGCCATAGTATTTAAAGTTTTAGCTGGAATAATTGACCTGGGAAATGATTTTAACTCTTGTCATACTGAACCCAGAATATTTGTGTTTTTGCAGGAGGTGTAAACAAGATCAGCCTGTACATATTGTTGCAAATGTGGATCTCTGGCACAGTCACTCCTTACTTCAATAAGAAGTTTAATATTAAAGGGCATTATTTAGCAAGATTTATGGTCAATAATATTGTCGTCTGCAACCTCTTTTCAATTATTAACCAAATACCTTTCTGACGCCCTGAAGAAATACAAGTATGGATAACTGTGTGTAAAGAGGAATAATTTCTTGTGACAAGCAAATTCTCCATTTCCCACAATGTTTTCTACCCTGTTTCACACTTCTTTACCAATTTTAGCGCAATTCAAAAAATCATCTGCGACTTCTATATATTTAGATATTCTAAACTTTTGTTGTCTAGTAATTGATCAATGGGGGATGTCAATTAAGGAATCAATAGACCAATCAAACCATTTAGTCAGCCCGGACTGGAGCTTTTGACTTGGACATTTACTGCCATTTTTCTTAACCTTTTTGTTGGTTTTGCAACTTAAACATCATAACTACAGATTTTATAAGCTGACAGCTTATTCAAACTGTAGTTACGGCGTTTAAGTCGGCAACCAACTATTATATTTTTTTGTGAAATGCCACTGATCATAAACTCTGCAAAATAACACCGTTAAAAATCGAAGCAGGACTTCCTGTCCGAGTCAATGGGCGTGAGGAAGGGAGTAAGTGGGTGTGGCCAGCGACTTGTCAAATGGATATAAGAACAGATTTCAGAGATGTTATATCTGGTTTAATATCAAGTCTAGGGAAGAATTCATTTGTCTCTAATTGGTTTCCTCCTAAAGCAAAATTATATAGTCAATAACGCTAATTTAGCTGGAAACAGATAATATGTTTTCAGACAACAGATTTTAGATGAGGCTGTAGTCCATCATGAGAAAGAATGCACACCGGTGTGAACTTGTCTTATAGATCTAAAAGATATCTTATTATATATTGAAAAATTGTCATAATGTTTATATTGAAGGGTTTCAGCATTTCTTCATTAACATTTACTTAAAAGTTCATTTTAATTCTAGACAAGTAGTGGAGAAAGCTGTTTACCTTTCTTAACTCATTACCAGATGGTAAAACTTTGGACTAGTCCAAATTGAAAGAAGTTGCAGACAACAGGTTAAGCAAAGTCGATGAATTTTTATAATTTTTTGTGTTTTTGGGTAGAAAACTTTCTTGGAAATGAATAAATTGCTTTTTACAGGCAATTTCTCCATTTTCCACAGTGTTTTCCTAACTCTCTTTTCATGAGGGGCATTAAAAAAGTATGATTGTGTCGGGATAGACCATACAATCCCTTGTTTCTACAGGCTGAAAATAGGGATTTTAGGGAAACAGTGTAAGAAAAAGTCAATTTGCCTGTAGTAGGCAATATCTCCTTTGATCTCAATGATTTTTATTTACTGCTTTTTATGCCCCCGCATCGATAGATCAGGGGCATATTGTTTTACAGGTGTCCGTCTGTCTGTCTGTCTGTCTGTCTGTCTGCAAAACTTAACCTGCCAATTTTCCTATAACTTCAACCCTGATTAAGTTACAATGCTAGTATTTGGTATATAGATAGGTCTCAACAAGGCACAACTGGGGTAGGTCATTTTTTCTTCAAGGTCAAGGTCAAAATTTTAATCCTTTTCCCTAGAACAATACTCAAAAACTTAACCTGCCAACTAAACATTTTCCTATAAATACATCCCTAATAAAGTTACAATGCTAATATTTGGTATGTAGATAGGTCTCAAGAAGGCGCAACTGGAGAAGGTCATTTCATCAATGTCAAGGTCAAAATTTTAACCCTTTTCCCTAAAATGTTACTCAAACACTTAATTATCCTGCCAACGAAACATTTTCCTATAACATCATCCCTTATTAAGTTACAATGCTAATATATTTTTTTTCAATTTTATGTAATTTGAATTGTCTGCAACTTCTTTAAATTTGGATCAGTACAAAGTTTTACTTGTCTGGTAATGGATCATCTAACAACTCAATATACCCCCCCTTAACTTTGTTAGGGGTCAGCTTGTCGGTCCGTCAGTCCGTCGGTCCGTCTGTCTGTAGCTTTTTTGTGTCCGATCAATTTCTTGGCAACCATTGGACAGATTTGATTCAAACTTCACTGATATAATCAGTATCAAGCAGAGATGTGCATATTTTATTTTGGTTACGGTCCATTGGTGTTTGATGGAGTTATGGCCCTTTTTACACTTGGTATAAGTCAGACATGTGCCTATCCTGTTTTACGACAATGTCTAGTTATCTTTATCCCATTACTAAAGTACCAAATTTTGTCTGGTACACTCCAAATTGAAAGATGCAGACTATGTCTAAAATTGGACTAAAATTGCAGTATAAATGCCAAATAAGGTTAAAAACATTATGGGAAAATGAGGAATTTTCTTGTAACATACAATTTCTCCTTTTAACACAAAGTTTTCCATGATCATATCTCTTCAGGATGTCTGAAAGCGGCATTGTGTTGTAAAGGGCTAACCCATTCACACACAACCCCACTTTTAATCTTTTAAAGTATACTTCTTTGCAAACTATTGTAGACAATGAAAAATTTGCCGGTAAAATTTAACTTCCTCAATGTCCACAATGTTATCTATTATAAAAGGCAAAGATTTCTTAGATTCAACCCATATCACATTATCATCAACAACATCCAAATTTGTTATGTGGTAATAGGTTAAGCTTAGATTTTGTAAGAATCTTGTCCTGTATACTTTCAGATTGCCGATTTTGGTGTAAGTAATGAATTCACAGGAAATGATATCTACCTCACTAGTACTGCGGGTACCCCAGCATTTATGGCTCCTGAAGCTTTGAAAGGTGTGTATTCGAAAGATTGATGAAAAACGACTGTCCAATGTCACATTGTCACAAAATGTTTATGATTAACCCTTTCCTGTACAATTCCTGAGTTTCCCTTTGATAATATACTTGAGAAAACATTGTGGAAAAAGAAGAAATTGCTTTTTATTAACTCACAATTTCTTCTTTTTCCACACTATCTTCTATCATTTAGGATGGCTACTTTTTGAATTTTACTTACTTTGTAATGTCCTCTACTACCCCTTTGAATTCGGAAAAGTTTAAAATTTTGAAAAACAGTACAGTATTTAACCCTTTCCTATTTTCAAAAATATTAGACCTGTCCAAAATCAAAGGTTTTGCAGACGAAAATTTAAAGTGGCTTTAATTTAAAAAATAATAATTCAGTAGTGCAATCCCTTATTTTTACGTCCCTGTGATTTTATACTTGACAAAACATTGTGGGAAAAGAAGAAATTGCTTGTTACAAGCAATTCTTTCTAACCTGTCGCTTTTCAAATTGTACCCAATTTCAATTGTCTGCAACTTCTATTAAACTGGACCAGTCTAAAATTTTGAGAAAAAGGAAAGGGTTAATACAAATTCTTTTTGTATGCCCAAAGTGTGCTATTATGTTACGGCCTGGTCACCTGCTCGTTTGCCCGTCCATCTATCAATTGGCAATTATTGTGTGACTTAAACTCCTCCTACAGTTTCATGGAATAAATTAAAATGTACCACAGTGAATCTCTCATGTTTAACCCTTGTCATGCTGAATATAAACCTGTCTAGGATTGCACTAAAAACTAAGCTCTGAAATCTCCTGAAGCACGAGTAGCAGTTCGACTGATTCTAGAAACAACTCTGGTTTGAAAGAGACAAGCAGGTGGTGTAGATTAAGATCAGACTGCACATATGTGCAGGCTGATCTCCGTCTACATCTCCTGCCCAAATAGGAATATTCCGGGTTCAGCATGACAATGGTTAATAGTGCATGAGACAAACATTTTTTTCGTCACTCAAGTGGTTTTGAAGTAATCTGCCCTTGACTTAGCAAAATAGCAAGAATTACATCTTTTTTATCACTTACAAGCTCCTATGAGCTTCGCTCTTGTTTAAATTGCCTGTGTAACCTCTGATTTTTGACTGGTTCTAATATTCCATCTTCTGATGGCTTAGTTTATGGTCTCTTACATATAACAAAAAATTAGATAGTATATTGGTATTCAACTGTTGTAACTACAACTCATTCAAAGTTGAGCGAGTAAAGGTGACCAACTAAAATGTTTAAAATAATGTCTGAATTTAAAGTTCATTTCTGGTCTAAATTATTTAATTGATTGATATATTGGCAATCTGTCAATTCAGTTGATTTTACTTTATTATATGGAGGCTGGCATGGACTTACACTATTTATTTTGTCTATTTGTAGTCTATACAAATTTCATCCTATATTTTGCATTTGTAAATGTATCGTCATCTAGGTTCAAGGACTTTTTTTTACTGCTGTTGTATTTGCATTTCAGAGGAGAAAGAGAATTTTAGTGGCAAAGCTTTAGATATTTGGGCTATGGGAATAACCCTCTATTGTTTTCTGTATGGAAAGGTAAGCATGAACTAAAACTATTGGTAGGAAAACGAATCCTAAGACCCATTACTTTTACATTCAATTTAGTGGAATTATGACAATTGTTCAACTTGATTAAGCCATTATCACACAACCCCGCTTTTTAGCTCACCTGAGCACGAAGTGCTCATGGTGAGGTATTTTTATCGTCCTCTGTCCGTCATGCGTCGTGTGTCAACAATCTTAAAATCTCCCAAACCCCTGGGCGGATTTCAACCAAATTTGGATTGAATGTTCCTTGAGTGGTGCCCTTTAAAAATTGCTAAAAGAATTGAAATCAATTAAAACTCTGGTTGCCATGGTAGCAAAACTGAAATTTTAATGAAACCTAAAAAATTATCTCCTGACCCAGAAGGTGTAGAGCCTTGATATTTGGCATGAAGCATCAGTACATCAACCTCTATCAGAATTGCTAAAATCATCACCATCGGGTCCCCAGGGGCGGAGCCCCAGAGGGATGTGGGTTATATAGAAATAAGGAAGGATTGTTAAAATGACATTTTCTGCAAAACCGCTGGGTGAATTTCTACCAAATTTGGCAGGAAAGTTCCTTGGGTGATGCCATATGAAAATTGTTTAAGAATTGAAATCCGTTTAAAACTCTGGTTGATATTTTGCATGAAGCATCAGTACATTGACCTCTTTCAGAATTGCAAAAATCATCACCCTCAGGCCCCCAGGGGCGGAGCTCCGGGGGGGGGGGCTTATATAGAAATAAAGAAGGATTTTTAAAACAACATCTCCTCCCAAAACACTGGGCTGATTTCAACCAAAGAATTTAATCAGTTGAAAACTCTTGTTGCTACAACAAGAGTAAAATTAAAAAAACAAAATGAATAAAAAAATCATCTCCTCCTGACCCAGAAGTTGAAGAATCTTAAGTTTTGCATGAAGCATCAGTACATTGACCTCTTTCAAAATTGATAAAATTTTAGAGCCACAGGGTGATAGGCTTAAATAGAAATAAAGAAGGCAACCCTTTCAAAACTATTTAGCCAATCTAAACCAAATTGGGCAGATTACGTTAGTTTGCCCCCTTTTAATGATTACTGAAATATTTGAAATCTGTTGAAAGGATTGGTTGGTATGGTAACATAAGTTGATTTTAGTTAAATGTTAAAAGAGGATTTTAGTTAACCCATTCCAACACAGCAAAATTTTAGACCAGTCCAAATTGAAAGAAGCTTCAGACAACAATTTCAAGTTGATGGAATTTTGAATTTTTTTGTCTTTTTGGATAGAAAACATTGTGGATAATGAAGAAATTGCTTGATACAAGCAATTTCTTCATTTTCCACAATGTTTTCCAAAGCTTTTTTTTAGTTGAGGGGCGTAAAAAGGCATTGTTGTGTAGGAATGTGTGAAGTTCAGAAAACGTTTGCATTAGAAGATAACAATTTGAGACAGACTTCTCCCTATTGAGTTGGAATGGGTTAAATGTTAAAGGAGGTCTTCTCCCGACTCAGTTTGCATTAGGCCTTGAAGAAAAAAAGAGCCTTATCTCAGGTGAGTGCCAGGGCCACTGGCCCTCTTGTTTATGCTCAGGAAAACAAGATAGGCAATTAAGAAATTGCTTGTAACAAGCAATTTTGTCATTGCCCACAATGTTTTCAACCAAAGAAGACAAAGAATTTTCAAATATAGTCAATTCAAAATTATTCTCAGTAGCTTCATTCCATTTGGACCAGTCTAAATTTTTATTATTTGGTAATGGGTTAAAATTTTGTTTGTGTGTATGCAACATCTCATGTCTCTGCAACTCCAAGAGCCATATCTTCCCCTATAACACATAACAAAATTAATGAAAAAACTATGCTCAAGGCCAAAAAACATAAATAATTATTAAAATTGAAACTACAAATTCAAAATAACTCTAAGCAGTAAGACTACAATTTGTCAAAGAAGTTTTAAGGTTTGTTTACCTAAAACTGTGACGCCAATGATGACATTTTAAGTAAAAACACAAAATTCTCTTTCCAGAGAACTTAACTCACACCCTCCTTGCACACTGATATTAAGAAGGCTCTTGTTTGGTTAAGTAACCAAATAAACGATTGTTTGAACTGTTTTACCTTCCTCAGTGGGAAGATATGGCTTTAAGAGCTTATGTTTTGAAATTGAAATTTTGACCTTTTATCTTAATCATACTAAATAAAATTATCTACAGAAATGCCTTAAAATCAAAGGACTGACAGCACTGGAAGCTCTAATAGTAGGTTTTCAAAATCTTATAAATATTTATTGCTTAAAAGAGAAAAACAGGTTGTGTAGACTAAGATCAGACTGCTAAAACAGGAATATTCCCTAAACGGCATGATAAGACTTAATATTGTCTTGGAAATCCTTGTTTCCAGTTTTATTTTAAAGTATGTGCATTGAGATATTAGTAACTATTAAACCTATTCCCATACAGTCCCTCTTTTTTACACCCCTCAAAAAAAAAGCATTGGAAAACATTATGGATATGTAACAATCAATTTTTTCATTGTCCACCGTAGTGTCTAAAGTTATTTTTCAATGGCATAATAGTATAGCATGGAATTGGATTAGATGACAAAGCTTGTGCATATTTGGTTAGAAGATATATGAAAATGGAACATCTGACCAGGTCTAGACCATGAATTGATTTTTAGCTTACCTGAGCACAAAGTGCGAGGTGAGCTTTTGTGATCGGTCGTTGTCCGTCGTCCGTCCGTCCATCCACAATTTCTTTAAAAATCTTCTCCTCCTAAACCAGTAGGCCAATCAAGCTGAAACTTTGCAGGGATGTTCCTTAGGTGAAGTTCTTCAAAAGTTGTTAAAAGAATTTAATTCCGTCAAAAACTCTAGTTGCCGCAGTATTTGAAAATGGGAATCTTTAGTAATTCTTTAAATATCTTAAAAATCTTCTTCTCCTAAAGCAGTAGGCCAATCAAGCTGAAACTTTGCAGGGATGTTCATTGGGTGAAGCTCTTCAAAAGTTGTTAAAAGAATTTAATTCCTTCTAAAACTGTGGTTGCCGCAGCATATGAAAATGGGAATCTTTAGTAATTCTTTAAATATCTTTAAAAATCTTCTTCTCCTAAGCCAGTAGGCCAATCAAGCTAAAACTTTGCAGGGATGTTCATTGGGTGAAGCTCTTCAAAAGTTGTTAAAAGAATTTAATTCCGTCAAAAAATCTGGTTGCCGCGGCATATGAAAATGGGAATCTTTAGTAATTCTTTAAATATCTTAAAAATCTTCTTCTCCTAAAGCAGTATGCCAATCAAGCTGAAACTTTGCAGGAATGTTCATTGGGTGAAGCTCTTCAAAAGTTGTTAAAAGAATTTAATTCTGTCAAAAACTCTGGTTGCCGCGGCATATGAAAATGGGAATCTTTAGTAATTCTTTAAATATCTTTAAAATTCTTCTTCTCCTAAACCAGTAGGCCAATCAAGCTGAAACTTTGCAGGGATGTTCATTTTGTGAAGCTCTTCAAAAGTTGTTAAAAGAATTTAATTCTGTCAAAAACTCTGGTTGCCGCGGTAGTTGAAAATGGGAATCTTTAGTAATTCTTTAAATATCTTTAAAAATCTTCTTCTCCTAAACCAGTAGGCCAATCAAGCTGAAACTTTGCAGGGATGTTCATTGGGTGAAGCTCTTCAAAAGTTGTTAAAAGAATTTAATTCCGTCAAAAACTCTGGTTGCCGCGGCATATGAAAATGGGAATCTTTAGTAATTCTTTAAATATCTTTAAAAATCTTCTTCTCCTAAGCCAGTATGCCAATCAAGCTGAAACTTTGCAGGGATGTTCATTGGGTGGAGCTCTTCAAAAGTTGTTAAAAGAATTTAATTCCGTCAAAAACTCTGGTTGCCGCGGCATATGAAAATTGGAATCTTTAGTAATTCTTTAAATATCTTTAAAAATCTTCTTCTCCTAAGCCAGTATGCCAATCAAGCTGAAACTTTGCAGGGATGTTAATTTGGTGAAGCTCTTCAAAAGTTGTTAAAAGAATTTAATTCTGTCAAAAACTCTGGTTGCCGCGGCATATGAAAATGGGAATCTTTAGTAATTCTTTAAATATCTTTAAAATTCTTCTTCTCCTAAACCAGTAGGCCAATCAAGCTGAAACTTTTCAAAAGTTGTTTATAGAATTCAATTCCGTCAAAAACTCTTGTAACCGCAGCATATGAAAATTGGAAATTTTAGTAAATCTTTGATGTTGTTTTTTTCATAGACTACAAGGCTAAAGGCCTTTATATTTTGTAAAGAGCTTAATCATATGGTTCTCTACCAAGTTTTTAAATATTTAATCTCTGGGGTCAAAAATGGTATGTTACCATACCACCCCTGAAGTCCGAAGTTTGGAAAAATTCTTAATAAGAGCAATTTCAAAAGGCTTCTCCTCTTAAACTATAAGGTCTAGGTTATTCATATTTGGTATGTAGTATAACTAGATGGTTTTGTACTATATCACAAAAAATTATCATCAAAGGGTCAAAAATGGCCCTGACTAGGGGCCCAAAAATTTGGAAAAACGCAAAATTTGAGTATGTTGAAAAAAATTCTTCATTTTAAGGCGGAGGGCATTTATATTTTGAGTGTTAGTTAAAATCTTAGCCTGGGATAAAACATGGCACTGCCCCAGAGGTCAAAAATTTTGGAAACACCCAATTAGAGCAACTTCAAAGTCTTCTCCTTCTGAAAGTAATATGAAGGGCATTCATATTTGGTATGTAGCATGATTAAATAATTTAGTACTATGTTACAGGAAAATATGCTCTTAGGATAAAAAATGTCTGGGATTGAAAATTGCATAATCGCATTGAAAGTATTCTTCTGCTTAAAAAGAAATGGAGAAATTGCTTGCTTTCTCACAATGCTTTTTTAAACCTTTTTCCCTGAGGGTGACAAATTCTGGGATAGTTTGGTAATCGATTAAACTATGAAGCCAAAGGCATTCATTTTCATTTTTAAGCATTACTGGATTGTTTTGAACAAAGCCAAAATCTTATATTTGTTTTATTTATTTTGCTCAAGTTGTGTCTTTTTTATACAAAAAAGTACTGTAATTTGCAGATGCCTCAGGTGATCGATTTAGGACCATCATGGTCCTCTTGTTTTTCTTTTTCATACAGAAATTCAATATATTAATTGTTATGACTTCACCTTAATCCATTCCCACACAACAAAATTTTAGACTGGTCCGAATTGAAAGACGACAATTTCAAGATGATGGACTTTTATTTTTTTCATCTTTATGAGCAGACAACCTTGGGGATGTAGAAGAAATTGCTTGCTACAAGCAATTGCTTCATTTTCCTTAATGTTTTATAAAACCTTTTTTCTTGAGGGGCATAAGAAGGAGGGATTGAGTATAAATGGGTTAACTACATGACATTCAAGTTTTATACAAGTGGAGAGCTCGGAAAAAAACAACAACAGTTTATAATGTTTGTAACTAACCATCATTTTTTCCAATTTCCACAATGTAATCTAACCTTAAAATATGTAAGATATTTAAGAGATGAAGAGAATATCTGTTGTTTTCATGGAGGTATGAACCAAAAAACTAATCACACAGTATGAATAGGTAAAGCAGTTTCATACATTATGTGATTAGGTTTTTCGGTTCATTCCTCCATGAAAACAAAAAATATTCTATTCGTTTCTTATAATTTAATAGCACCGAGTGAAAAAACCAAAAGCTTTACTTATTTTGATACCTTTATGTTTGTGACTTTTTTTTGCGG
This sequence comes from Fragum fragum, assembly GCA_946902895.1. Taxonomy (NCBI): domain Eukaryota; kingdom Metazoa; phylum Mollusca; class Bivalvia; order Cardiida; family Cardiidae; genus Fragum; species Fragum fragum. The sequence continues at coordinate 48,628,865 of OX336376.1, read as the reverse complement.
AAGCATACAAAATTGCTGCGTGCTCATAATTTTGTTCATGGAGTTATGGATAATTTTTTTCGACCAATCAGAACGCCTGTTCTTGATAGATGCAACTGAAAATTAAATTATTTATGTATGATACAGATTTTTTGCAGAGTCCGATTTTGTTCATGTGCAATGAAATTACATTTGAAGGAAATTCTGTTGGTATAAAATAAAATAATTACTGTATCTACAGTAGATACATGTTCACCAATAATTGAATTTTCCAAAGTTTGTTGTATATTTTTAGTGCCCCTTTGTAGATGATATGCCTCTCAGCCTACACAATAAGATATTAAAAGACCCTGTGATATTTCCAGACTCGTGAGTACCAAAACTGTCTTTTTCTGTATGATATTTAGGCTGTCAAATTAAAAGGGGCGTTGCACCCCATTCAGTCAATTAACCCGTATCTACAGTGCATAACTTTGTGTGAAATGAAGAAGTTACTTGTTGCAAGCAATTTTTTTCATTTCTATAATTTTCTTCTACCTAAAAAGACAAACTTCATTAATTTAGAATAGTTGCCTGCAACTTCTTTGAATTTTGACTAGTCTAGAATTTTGTTATGTGGAAGTGTGGTGAGAGAAAAAAATTCTGCAGATTATACAAACCAGTTTGGCCATTTCATTTGTCATTATGGCAAGTTTTAAACTGGTCCACTTTAAAAGATGTAAAAGCATTTCAAATTAGGTGTAAGTGAAATAACAGGATCCAAATACAATGAAAATCGTTGTGAGAAAAGGAGAAATTTGCTTGTTACAAGCAATTTCTCTGTGCCTTACGATGTTTATTATACCTATTATCCTTAAGTGCTTAAAAATTCTGGATTGTGTAGAAATGGGATAAGAGAACAAGGTTTTTACATATTGAATATAGCCAGTTTCATCTATTTTAGCCAAGTTTTCATGGACAAATTCCTGTAGATATTGATTGGATAGAGTTTGAGTCAATTGACTTTCGATGATAAAATAAGGGTGAAGAACATGAACAGATATACAGAAAACATAAATTTACAAGCAGTATAGGACTTGGTATTGTCATTTATTTCTTCAGAAATCTTGTTTGTGTAAATCTTGTCTCAAGTCATTTAAGAATAAGCAATGTAGGTGTACGCAGAGTTTACAGAGTATCTAATGGTGTACTGTTTGGGTCAAAGTCCCCTTTAATTTGTTTTAGCACAAAGAACACTTGCAGGCATTAATAATGTAGGAAATCTGTTTAATTTAAGTGTGTGTGCTTATATTTTGAAAGTGTGTTATTTAACGTGTGCACTTTTGAAATATGAGTGTTGACGGTTAAAATGTAAACACCTTCATATTGTGCATGCACTTGCAATGTAGGGGTACATGCATATTTGAAACCATTGAAAGCTCAGTAATTATACGCACACCCCAACAATTTGTGAGTGCACCTGTATTATTTATGCACGCAAACATTTTCTTTAGCATGAACTACCTAAAGTGGATTTTTGAGCCATTCAGTGTACCATAGTATCTTTCGTGTATTACACATTGTATTAGAATAGTTATTATGTCTATCTGTGAATTATAATCTTGATGTTATCTATTGTAGGCCTGCTGTTTCACAGCCATGCAAAGATTTGATATTATTGATGCTGGATAAAAACCCTGACACCAGAATTACTCTACCAGAAATTAAGGTGAGCTTAACCCAGTACCAGACAGCAAATTTTTAGACTGGTCTGAATTGAAAGATGATGCAAACAACAATTTTAAGTTGATGAAAGTTAAAAGTTCTCTGTCCTTTGGGATAGAAAACATTGTTGAAAATGAAGAAATGCTTGTAACAAGCAATTTCTTCATTTTCCACAATGATTTCTAAAGCCGTTTTGTTGGGGGCGTAAAAAGAAGTGGATTGAGTTGGAATGGGTAAAAGAAACTGTATTCTTTCGATTATCATTTCTATTTTGTGATAAATTTCAGCTGAATCCCTGGGTGACTAAAGATGATGAGTTTTTGTTACCAAGTGAGAGTGATAACTGTATACTTGTGACTGTTACTGATGAAGAAGTTGATAATGTTGTTAAACATGTGCCTAAATTAGAGACTCTTGTAAGTATATAAAGATACCTATATCAAAATGTGAAAACTTTCCTTGGAACATATTTTAACCCATTCCTGCACAGTGACGCTTTAAGACGCCCCCAAGAAAAAAAGCTTTGGAAAACACTGTGGAAAATGAAGAAATTGCTTGTTACAAGCAATTTCCTCATTTTCCACATTGTTTTCTACCCAGAAAGTTAAAAAAATCCAAAATTTCATAAACTTTAAATTGTCTTCTGCAACTTCTTTCAATTTGGGCCAGTCTAAAACTTTGCCATCTGGTAATGGGTTAAGTCTTGTTATGCTGAATACCTTTTGGAATTGCGTTAAAATGAAAGGTCCAAAAGTATGTCCTTTGAAAACATCAATCTGGCATGAAAAGGACAAATAGGAGGTGTAAACTGAGATCAGACTGCACTTATGATCATTGTCTATACCTCCTGCCAAAACTGGAATATTCTAGGTTCAGTATGACAAGGTTTAACCCATGTCCACACAGTGACGCTCTTAAACAACCTTAAAGAAAAAAGCTTTGGAAAACATTGTCAAAAATGAAGAAATTGCTTGTCACAAGCAATTTCTTTATTATCCAGAATGTTTTCAAACCAAAAAAGTTGAAAAAATGTAATGTTTCATAAACTTTAAATTGTCATCTGCAACTTCTTTCAATTTGGACCAGTCTTATATTGTGAGTCAAAGGTAACAACAGTAAATGCATTCCTGAAAGTTGTTTTAAGCTTAACCAATTCCCACATTTAACCCCCTGCTTAACCCTTGTCATGCTGTTGAAATCCATTCATATTAAAATCAAAGGACTGAAAGTACTGGTAGTACTTGACCTCTGATTGGAAGTTGATCCATTCCCACACAATTCCACTTATTACACCCCTCAAGAGATGGAATACGGAAACATCGTGGAAAATGAAAATTAGAGTGAATTAAGCAATTTCTTCATTTCCCACAATATTTCCTACCTAGGCAGGCAAAAATAGACCTCTGCAACTTCAATGATCAGAGTCAAATTCCATTGTCTGGGATTTGATTAAATAATAACGGTATTTTTATGCAAAATTTCTGGTTAGTCATACAATAACAAAAAAATAAAATGTTTAGTTCATGTTCTAAATTTGGTAACTACACCTTAAATAAGTTAGGACAATAAAGTATCCAAATCAACAATAATGCATACCCATTCCCAAACAACAAAATTTTGTCCAAGTTCAAAGAAATTGCATACAACATTTCAAATTGCACTAAAATTTGAAAAGAGTGCAAAATAGGGTAGGAAACATTGTGAGAAATTACTTGTGACAAACAATTTCTACTTTTCTCACTAAATTTACCATGTACGTATTTCTTCAGGGCGCCAGAAAGCATCATTGTGTGGTAATGGGTTAAAATAAATGTCGGAGTTCAAAGTTCACTGCTCAAAATTCAAAGCAGTTACATTCAATCTGAAGTTGATATTATATTAAAAATCACTGTCTTTTTAGCTTTTTAAACATTGTTAAAAAGGAGATATTGCTTGTGTAATTCTTCAAAGTCCTTATTGTTTTAACAAACAATTTCTTCATTTATCATTGCTTATACAAACACTTCTCTTTTGGGTTATAAAAAGGCAGAATGGTCAATCCATTCCCATACAATGATGATTTAGGACGCCCCTCAAGAAAAGCAACTTTGGAAAATATTTGTGGAAAATGAAGAAATTGCTTGCCTCAATTCCACAATGTTTTTTACCAAGAAAATTGAAAAAATTAAAAGTTCATGAACTTTTACCCTTTCCAGTTCAATCCCTCTTTTTTATGTTACTTTGAATTTAAGATTGAAAAAACATTGTAGAAAAAGAAGAAATTGATTGTAATATGTCCTTTTTATACATTTTCTGCCATACTGAATAATTATTTTCAAATCAAAATGACTTGAAATTTTCATCCGCAAAACCTTTTGATTAGGACAGGTCTAAAAGTTTGAAAAACAAGAAAGGGTTAGATTGTCGTCTGCAACTCCTTTCAAATTTCTGTTTGGTAGTGGGTAAACAGGTCAGTCAAATTATTAACAGTACGATCATTTAAGTTTTGGTTGAAAAAAAAAAAAATCTAACCACAAATTGTTTAACCCTTCTTCACACAATGACACCTTATGATGCCCCTAAGACAAGGGGCTTTGGAAAATATTGTAGACAATGAAGAAATTGCTTGTAACAAGCAATATCTTCAATTTCCACAATATTTTCTGCCCTTAAAGGCAAAGATTTTCTAAATTCTACCGACTAAAATTGGTCGTCTGCAATGTCTTTCAATTTGGACCAGTCTAAAACCTTGTAGTGTGGTAATGGTTTAAGGGAAATAAACTCAACATTTGTCCCTTTCTTTCAGATATTGATAAAGAGTGTATTAAAACAGAAGTCCTTCAAGCATCCATATAGAGACAGTAGGGACAATAGTTTGAAGGACGAGTTTAAAAAATCAGGGAGATCTCATTCTGCTCCGAATTCTACATTCCAACAAGTTGTGAAACAGTAAGATATTAATTCCAAATTCTACTTTGGGTTAAAGTGCATATCCATGGTTCAGCGCAAAACAGTTGTTACTACCTATATGTTTATAGGCAGTTACAACTGTTTTGTGCTGAACCATTAATATACTTTTCTTGGAGTTATGGCCCTTTGTTTTATAAAAGGCTTTATTCCAGTGATAGAATATTCCTCTGTAACATGGAGCAATAGGGGGGATGCTATCACATTCAGTGATAGTCTAGTTTTCTTCAATGATTTGGCCATAAATCATTTTTAAAAAATCTGATGTTAACCCTTGTCATGCTGTATAAATTACCTTACTGAATTGTTGTATAATCAAAGTGCTGAAAGCACTGATAGAACTTATTGTTGAAAAATCAACATTTGTTTTAGAAATCAATTTCATAAACAAATCTGACACAAAAAGTACAAGTAGGAGATGTAGATCAAGATCAGACTGCACTTATGTGCAGGCTGATCTTGGTCTACACCTCCTGCCAAAACCGGAATATTCCGGGTTCAGCATGTTAAGGGTTAATATATACTGTACTGTTACAGATGCATGAGTGTTGGTGATAACATTGAAGAACAAGGCTCATGAATGGCTGAAGTATAACCTAGGCTCAACTACAAAACTCAAAATTGGCTGAAGTATAACCTAGGCTCAACTACAAAACTCAAAATTGGCTGAAGTATAACCTAGGCTCAACTACAAAACTCAAAATTGGCTGAAGTATAACCTAGGCTCAACTACAAAACTCAAAATTGGCTGAAGTATAACCTAGGCTCAACTACAAAACTCAAAATTGGCTGAAGTATAACCTAGGCTCAACTACAAAACTCAAAATTGGCTGAAGTATAACCTAGGCTCAACTACAAAACTCAAAATTGGCTGAAGTATAACCTAGGCTCAACTACAAAACTCTTAATTGGCTGAAAAACGGGACTTATGATTTGCTGAAAGACAAGGCTGATGATTAGCTGAAGTGAAACCTAGGCTCAAATACAAAATTCCTAACTAGCTGAAAACTAACACTCTTGTACCATTAAATCACAAGGCTTATGCTTGGCTGATGGCCCACTGGGATAATGATTGGCTGATAATTTTCTGTACCACAACTATAATTGACTTATGTACTGTTTTTTGAAATTCATCTTCTTAATTATTTGGATTTTAATTCAATAATCAATATTTCAGAATGGTTCAAAATAAAAGATAAAAACAACAATTTTAAGTCTGTACAATTTAGAATACTAGAAAGCATGGACAATGGAGAAGTTGCTAGCAAATTCTTTGTTTTTCACGGTGTATTCCAAAAGAATTTTCAAAAGGGTCATAAAACGAAGGAATGTTCAATTTGATATATGTTCATTAACAACAATACTTAAATACAGTCAAACTATTGATCTTTTCAGCCAGGTAGATAGAGCTTATTTAGACTTTTATGCATGTATTTATTCCTTGATTTTCAAAAAGATGTGCCATTGTAAAGATTTGTATAACAGATAAATTGTCAAGTTCTGTATTGAAGGATTATGATGATATAGGTTATCAAATTAAAATTGCTGAATAATGTACATTTACCAAACAATTGTAACATAGGAGAAGTGGCTTTTAACCCTGATCATTCAGAATAAGATATTTTTAAATCAAAGGGCTGAAAGCGCTTGAAACACTAGTTGTGGGATAAAGTTTCTTCGAAATTTATTCTCATAAACAACCAGTTTGAATGGAAGAAACAGGCAGTGTAGACTTAATTCAGCCTGCACATATGTGCGGGCTGATCTTTTTTTATATCTCATACAAAAACAGGATTTTTACGGGTTCATCTGACAAGGGTTTAAATGAATGGCAAAGAGAAGACATGTTTTGTTTTGCTTCCAAAATTCATTTTCAATAGAGACCATTATTGATCTTGCCAAATCTCATTCACTTTCTTTATTTTTTTTTAAAGAGAAAAAAATCTTTATTCAAAACGCACTTTAGATTCACATGCTTGTTAGAAGTTGATATACCCCCACCTCAAAGGGGGAAGGGATATACTAGAATCAACATGGCTGTCAGTCTGTCTGTTTGTCTGTCTGTGTGTCTGTCTGTGTGTGTGTGTGTCAAGAAACACAATTTTGTCAAAATTTTTCTTGTAGAGTATTTAACTAGTACTTCTCTTTACACTTGATGCCTGTGCAAAAATGAAATTGCGCATTTGCAGTTTTCATGACACATCTATCATTGGTTTGCTGAATTACCTCCCTTTTTTTCATCTTTGTGGATGAAAGACATTGTGGATAATGAAGAAATTTCGAGATACAAGCAATTTCTTCATTTCCAACATTATGTTTTCCAAATTATTTTCTTGAGGAGTGAATTAAGTAAGAATTGTGCTAGTATTGGTCAATCAGTTGTTATTTGATGAGAATCTTGACATTGATACAATTTTTTATGAAATGTAGAAATTGTCATTTTCATGTCTTGGTTTAAGACCTATTTATTTTACATCGATTGGGAAACAAGTTTTTCCAACTTAAGGGGCCTTAATGACAATTTCATTGTTTACAGTCTAGAGGCAATACTTTGGCTCAATCTTCATGAGACTAGGCCAGAATAATTGTTAGGTCACAAGGATGAACCCTATTGATTATGGGAAGGTTCGTTTGGAAAACACAGGAAAAGGGGCCTTAATGACAATTTCTTCGTTTACATTCTAGAGGCCACAATTTTGGATCAATTTTCATGAAAATTGGCCAGAATAATTGTAAGCTCACAAGGATGAACCCTATTGATTATAGGAAGGTTCTTTTGGAAATACAGGAAAAGGGGCCTTAATGACAATTTCTTCGTTTACACTCTAGAGGCCAAAATTTTGGCTCAATTTTCATGAAAATTTGCCAGAATAATTGTTAGCTCACAAGGCTATATCCAATTGATTTTAGGAAGGTTCTTTTGGAAAACACAGGAAAAGGGACCTTAATGACAATTTCTTTGTTAACGCTCTAGAGACCATTATTTTGGCTCAATCGTCATGAAACTTGGTCAGGATAATTGTTAGGTCATAGAAATGAACCTTATAGATTATGAGAAGGTTCTATTGGATTACACAGGAAAAGGGGCCATATTGACAATTTCTTTGTTTAAAATATAGAAGTCACAGTTTTGGCTCAATCTTCATGAAACTGGTTATTGTTATTTGTCTCTAGTTGCATTCTTTTCAACAGCAGACAATTCAGGTGAGCGATCTAGGACCATAATGGTCATCTTGTATATCAAACTATTCTGTAATATGGACACTGGTGGGTGATATAAGAACATTCTTTGATAGATTTAGTTAGCACTTGTTTGAATTTCACCACAAGCACAATTTTATAATATTCCTACATTACTTTTGATATTATTCAATTCTCCGATAAATAAAATGAGATAAAACACATTTCATTTAACATGTGCTATATTTTTTTTCTTGAATACTTTGTCTTTTTTATTCAATAATTTTTTATTGGCTTTTTTAACTTCAATCAGCTCAGTTTATCATTCTGATTCTGGAATTAATTTCTTAATAATCTTTAAAGATTATCTGTTACCATAGTTTTGACCAATCAGAATTTCTGATACAATTGTTTCACCCAATTCAATGTAATGTAAGAGTGATGAGGAATGGCTCAATCCACCACAACACAATCCATAGTGTCAATAGCTTCTCTTTCTCCTACATTTTTTAAACCTAGATCATATCTATTATGCATTTTGATATTGTTTTAGGACTTACAAAAAATTGTCCCCTTTTGATACAGTGGATTCCTGTTAATTGCAACACAAATTTGTTGAAGATTTTGTCGCAATTTACAGGATATTGCTATTGAAAGAATCAGTTTCTCTTTAAATCTGTTGTTTTGGCATACTCCAAGTTGCAGTGAATTGCTATTTTCAGGATTGCAATTAACTGGATTCTACTGCACTTTTCATGTGTTTAACCTTTTACTAGATGACAAAATTTTAAACTGGTCCAAATTCAAAGAAGTTGCAAACATTTTCTAGTTCATACAATTAAAGATACCTCTTTGTTGTTGAGCCGCTTGCAGTGAGCGAGACATACTTGTCAAGACACAGCTAAAGGTCAAACACTAAAATTGTGCTTGTCCGGAGCATTTCTCCTACAATTATGGATGGATTTCAAAATGAATTGGCACAATAATTCTCCATCATGAGTAGATGTGCCACTTGAAAGAATTTTTTGGATAGCTTCATGTTCAAGGTCACAGCTCAAGGTCAAATACTAAAATTGTGCTTATCTGGAGCATTTCTCCAACAATTATGGATGGATTTCAAAATAAATTGGCACACTTATTCTCCATTATGAGTAGATGTGCCATTTGATAGAATTTTTGGATAGCTTCAAGATCAAAGCTCGAGGTCAAACACTAAAATTGTGCTTGTTCAGAGCATGATACCTACAAAACTTTGAAGGCTTGACAGCAGTTGTCCTGGGACAACGATCTAGTTTTTTCAATAGAAAATTATATGGAGAATGTTTTTTGGTAGAAAACAATAAGAAGAATGAAGAAACTACTTGTAACAAGTAATTTCTACGTTTTCCATATTATTTTCCTTTTGTTTTTTCTTCAGGAACATAAAATCAGTATTGTGTGGGAATGGGTTAAGTTATTAGTTATGAGATAAGATTGGAAAAATTGTTTGGAAAAATCATAAACAAATTTTTCTGTTTGTTAACTCATTCCCACATAGTGACACTATTTGTAGCCCCTGAAGAAAAACAAATGGGAAAACATTTTGTATAATGAAGAAGTTGCTTGTTACAAGCAATTTCTTCATTTTACACAATATTTTCTACCTATAAAGAAGAAAAAATCTAAAATTTCATAAACTTCAACTTGTCGTCTGCAACTCCTTTCAATTTGGACCAGTTTAAAATTTTGTAGTCTGGTAATGGGTTAATCAGCAAGTATGACTACTCAGCAATGGCTACATTTTTACAAGCAACAAATAAAATTATTATGCTGATTCTAGTTTGATTTCTTGCATTTATGATATTATTGACTGGATTTGTATACTTGTATGTTGGGACTTGTTTCTGTACATATCACACTTGTTTTTTGCTCACTTTGTAAGATAATTTATGAAATAATTTTTTATTGTTTATGTCTAACTTATATTTTCTATAACTTTTTGTATATTTGCACATTGTTTAGGGTAAAATATCTCATCCGTTGGAGGAAAAAAAATTACTGTATCCGATTCCAAGGGGACAAAATTTTAGACTGACCCAAATTGTACGACAACGCCAAATTGATGTATTTTAAGCCATTCCCACACAATCCTGCAGATTCACAGGTCGATCTGAATGATTATTTGGTGCACATGTCATTAGAATCGCCATGTGAATGCCAATATGACTTTCGATGCAATTAGAATTATGTCTAAAGCTTCTTTGAAATACTTCATAGTCTGACTCTTATGGGCAAGGAAAAATAGAAAGTCGTGTATTTGAGTGAAATTTATCATGATACAAGCATCAAGTGACTTTATGAGGATTGATTGCAAGCGTCCAACCTTGGAATTAGGATTATTTTGTTTTGATTAATCTTTTTGAGATAACCCATTACCAGACGTCAAAATTTTAGACTCTACAGAATTGAAGAGTTGCATTTGACAAGTTAAAGTGTATGGAATCTTAGATTTTTCTAATTTCTTGGTTGAAAACATTGTGGAAATCAAGAATGGCTTGGTTGAAGCTATTTCTTCAATTTTATGCATTGTTTTCATAATTTATTTTTTAAGGGGCATTAAAAACCTTCATTGTGTGGTAATGGGTAAAACTTAAAAGATTTTTAATGATAATCTGTGACCCCTTAGGTGAAATGGCATCATCTTAGAAGCCGGTTAACTCATTACTACCCAATACCATATTTGATCCACTGTTGCTATGTATCTCTGGAAAACATTATAGGAAAATGACAATTTGCTTGAAATAAGCAACTCCTCTTTTATGCACAGTATTTAAAATAATTTAGCACTTTTTAGCTCACCTGAGCACAACGTGCTCAAGGTGAGCTTTTGGTATCACCTTTTGTCCGTCATGCGTCGTGCGTCGGAAGTCGTCAACAATTCTTTAAACATCTTCTCCTCAGTAACCACTGGGCGGAATTCAACCAAACTTGGTAGGAATGTTCCTTGGGTGACCCTTCTCAAAAGTTGTTCGCAGATTTTTGATTGACCCCCAAATATGGGCGTGGCAGGGCGTGGCAGTTTTTAACTTAGAAATCTTTAAACATCTTCTCCTCAGTAACCATTGGGCCAATCTCAACCAAATTTGGTATGAATGTTCCTTGGGTCACCCTTTTCAAAACTTGTTCGTGGAATTTTGATTTATGCCCAAATATGGGCGTGGCAGGGCATGGCAGTTTTTGACTTAGAAATCTTTAAACATCTTCTCCTCAGTAACGATTGGGCCAATTTCAACCAAATTTGGCATGAATATTCCTTAGGTGACCCTTTTCAAAAGTTGTTCGTGGAATTTTGATTTACGCCCAAATATGGGCGTGGCAGGGCGTGGCAGTTTTTGACTTAGAAATCTTTAAACATCTTCTCCTCAGTAACCATTGGGCCAATTCCAACCAAACTTGGCATGAATGTTCCTTGGGTGACCCTTTTCAAAAGTTGTTCGCAGAATTTTGATTTATGCCCAAATATGGGCGTGGCAGGGCATGGCAGTTTTTGACTTAGAAATCTTTAAACATCTTCTCCTCAGTAACCATTGGGCCAATTTCATCCAAACTTGGCATGAATGTTCCTTGGGTGAACCTTTTTAAAAGTTGTTCGCAGAATTTTGATTTATGCCCAAATATGGGCGTGGCCGGGCGTGGCAGTTTTTGACTTTAAAATCTTTAAACATCTTCACCTCAGGAACAATTGGGCCAATTTCAACCAAACTTGGTATGAATGTTCCTTTGGTGACCCTTTTCAAAAGTTGTTCGCAGAATTTCGTTTCACGCCCAAATATGGGCGTGGCAGTTTTTGACTTTAAAATTTTTAAACATCTTCTCCTCAGTAACTATTGGGCCAATTACAACCAAATTTGGTATGAATATTCCTTGGGTGACCCTTTTCAAAAGTTGTTTGCAGAATTTTGATTTATGCCCAAATATGGGCGTGGCAGTTTTTTTAACTTTGAAATATTAAAACATCTTATCCTCAGTAACAGTTAGGTCAATTTCATCCAAACTTTGCATGAATGTTCCTTTGGTGACCCTTTTCAAAAGTTGTTCCTGGAATTTTGATTTATGCCCAAATATGGGCGTGGCAGGGTCAGGCACTTTTTTGACTTTGAAATCTTTAAACATCTTCTCCTCAGTAACTATTGGGCCAATTTCAACCAAATTTGGTATGAATGTTCCTTGAGTGACCCTTTTCAAAAGTTGTTCTCGAATTTTGATTGATGACCAAATAAGGGCTTGGAAGGGTAGGGCAGTTTTTGACTTTGAAATCTTTAAACATCTTCTCCTCAGTAACCATTGGGCCAATTTCAATTTTGAATCATCTTACATTAGTCAGGTGAGCGATTTTAGGGCCATTCTGGCCCTCTTGTTTCATAATATTTGGAGAGTCTTCTTCAATCATTTTTGCACGAGTCTCGAATTTTGTCATCAGTTAATTGGCTAAAACAAATATTTAACCCTTTCCCTTTCAAATATGGGATTTTATGTTCCTGTGATTTTTACTCAAGAAAACATTGTGGAAAAAGAAGAAATTGCTTGTCACAAGCAATTTCTCCTTTTTCCACAATATTTTCTACCACATCGGATGGTTTCATTTCAAATGGGATCCAGCTTTCATTGGCGTCTGCAGCCTCTTTCAATTTGGACTAGTCTTAAATTTCCAAAATCGGGAAAGGGATAAAACAGAGATAGGATCCAGTAGAGATCATATAAAGAAGGGTGTATAGAGGGTAGATACCGAGTAGGGTAGAAAACTTTGTAAGAAAAGGAGAAATTGCTTGTGACAAGCAATTTCTCCTTTTCCCTCAAATTTATCCATGATTGTTTTTCTTAAGGGGTCAGAAAGCGTTATTGTGTGGTAATGGGTGTTTGGTAATGGGTTATTGCATTTATGACTCCTAGATTCAGGCAATCTTAAAAGAGCAAAACCTGTTGATCCAAGTCACATTCTCATCAAAGACCATTTATGTGTTCCAGATGGTCTCTTTTCTCTGCATGGGTCACATGATATATATATATGTTTGTGGTTAATTCTGTATGGATACCTTGTGCTTTAATCATGTTTGTACAATCATTATTTGTGAGATTTTATTTTTTTAAACTGAAATAATCATTCAACATTAGATTAAGCTTTAGTTGTAGTATGAATTGTAAATTTGAAAGTTAAGGTGATGCATAATTCTTAGTCTTTTGCATTTTCAATCTTTTTCTGCACATAACATCCTAGTCTTTCTTTTTTTCACAATTTTCAAGTTACATACCACTTGGTGATCTGTTACTCAGGCTGTAGTTGCAATTATTTGGTTGTACATCAGCATCATTCTAAATGGAGGAATTATGCACATTTTACCCCCCCTAATAATGAGAAGGTACTTCTGTCCTTCATTGCGACCTTGACTCATCCACTTTTTGCTTGTGTAAAATTGTTACAATCCTTGATGTCTGCTTGTAGTCTGCAAGTGTTCCCGACTCTTTTAGGGAAATTCAAGAAAATTTACATTTGTTACCCGCACCTACGAAGTAGAGGGGGTATATTGGTTTCACCATTTCTGTCTGTCCATAGACTTTTTCATTTCTATGCTCTAACTCAAGAATCAATAGACCCATAGCCCTGAAACTTCATACAATTGTTGCTAATGACCCAGGGAAGTACCCTGTTGATTTTGGGTCATAAAGGTCACAATTGAACTTTGATTGAAATCCATTTCTGGTCTCTAACTCATAAGCTGCCTAGTACCATGAAACTTTATACACATGTTGCCCATGACCCAAGGAGTTGATCTAATTTTTTGGTCATGTGGGTCAAATGTCAAGACCACAAATGAACTTTGATTGAAAACCGTTTCCGTTTTGGGGTAATGAAGGTCAAAGGTCAACTTGAGTGAAAAAGGGCTGGTGGGGGTATTAGTCTGTTTTGTGAAAATTTTAGTTGGGTTTTTTAAGTGCACAGGTCAAAGGTCAGCATTGGGGTGTATGCATCTATGTGTGTATGTGCATCTATAAACTTTTCAAACCGTTAATGTACAATATATCTTGTATAAAGCAACCATTCATGAGACAACTAGAAAGTTGTGGCTTAAGAGAATGGACACTTAAAACAAATTTTTGTGAAATATTTGAAAGATTGGTTCCATTGAAAACACAAATTATTATAGAGTAATCCCTCAATCCTATGTTGTTGGAATTCATTAGAATCATCTCAGTGAGATGATTCTAATGAGTTCCAACAACATGGGATATAGATAAGATATGTTTTAGAAAATACGACCACTTCTTTATGTTAGCTTTTGGTTTTGAAAAGGGAATTCTATTGTGGTTACTTAAAGGAAGTGGTCGCTTAAAAGAGGTGGCCACTCAAGTAAGATTGACTTTAATCACTTCCAACATGCATGTGTACAGGTATAAACACATGATAAGATTATTACAATGGCAGCATGTTCTGACCAGGAGAGAACTAACAACAAATGATGAATATTCTATTTTATTATATACATTGCTGTGAAATCTTGGGATTTCTCGGTGTAATAAATTTTGATAATGTCACTGGAGTGACGATAACACTTTTCATAAAGATTGGTTTCGATATTCTAATAAAGAAAAGAAAATAATAATAAGGTATATAATAAATAGAATAATCAACTGGTTATTCCAGATATGAAAAAAATATTCACTCCGATGCGGTGTTAGGCGTTAAAAAAGCTCGTGCTGCGCACTTGTTTTTGCAATGCCTAACAACGTATCCTCGTGAATATTTTTTCATATCTGGAATAACTAGTTGATTATCGTCTATATATAGTTTATTTATATGCACATTTACATATGACATGATAAAGTTTGTCTGACAAGTGCGAGATTAGAGAAAATATTGTCTCTGTCATTCTAAAACCTTGTAACTACAGCTTGATTCAATCTGTAGTTACAAGGTTTTAGAACAACAACAATAAATGGAGGGGGTGTGCAGGGGGTGTTTGCAGGGGACACGTCTCATACGTGTCTATGCTGCATGCATTCAAATCAAAATTGTAATAGAGCCTTATGTTCACTTTCAAGAGTACTTGATTCTTTCAGGGGAGATAACCCTTTTAGTAAGAATTTTGCTGCTGGCAGGCTGTGAGGGACTGGAATGTGCTGCTCTCATTTCATACAACCCTGTCTCACTATCTGCACCTTTGCACTTTAACTTTAACCCATTTCAATACAATATTACTTTTTGACACCCCCCAAGAAAAAAAGCTTTGGAAAACATTGCGGAAATTGCTTGTTACGAGCAATTTCTTCATTATCCACACTATTTCTATGTCAAAAGACAAAAGGATTTAATTTCATCAATTAAAAATTGTCGTCTTTGAATTTGGATCAGTCTAAAATTTTGTTGTGTCTTAATGGGTTAATTTCTTTGCCCCTCTACTTTGACATGGGTTTTAAGTGCTAAATGATCTCTGCAAAAAAGAATATTTTGTTTACTTAATACAAAAAGTATGATGACTGCAGTGCTTTCATAAAATCAGGATATTACAGTTCATGTATAATAAGCCCATTTACAGGTCAGAGAAATTAATTCTGGTCCAAACTCACTGAAGGTTTCAAGGAACTAGAGAAAGATAGGTGAAATGTAAAGGTGTAATCAAGAGGGTAGAAATTCAATGTGGGAAAACAAATAATTTCTTGTTATGAGCTATTTACCCTTTTCCCATAATGTTTCCTATGTCATTTTGTGCTCATGCGTTTTTTGACTGCCGAGGATTGTAAAAAGAGGTGCTCATTTTTAACCCTTTACCAAACAACAAAAGTTTATACTGGTCAAAAATAAAAGATGTCGTAGAGAACAATTTTAAGTTGACAAAATATTTACAAATATTTTTCTATTTGGGTAGGAAATGTAGTGGATTAAGAAGAAATTGCTTGTAACAAGCAATTCCTTCATTTTCCACAATATTTTCCAAAGCTTTTATATTTAGCAGTGTTTAAAAGGGTTGTTCTTGTGGGAATGGGTTAAAGATTCCAAAATAGACTTATCATGCATGTTACATGTTAAATACCCAGTATGTGAGAAATGTGTTGAACCATTTCTACAGAATCTGGCTTTTATTGCTCCTTAAGATGAAAGCTCTAGAATACATTGTGGAAAATGTTTTCCCAACTAATTATTTGAGGGGCGCCAACACAATGTCATTGGGTTATGTGTTTTCTTCCTTTCTAAATAAAATTGTCCTTGTCTAAAGTGTGGGCTTTTAAAATTTCAGGATTTAATAATAAAAGATCAATCTACTGCTAGACTATAAAGATTCTGACTTTTTATGTTTTGTATTTCTTGTATTTATTATTACACTTGTGAGAGAGTTTAATATTCTAGCAAAAATCATTTTGATTAAATAATTTATTAACAGTCTTGCCTTATTTTTTAAATTAACCATGGTAACCTTTGATAGCACACATCACCATTTACTAATACATTACCAGACAACAAAACTTAAGACTGGTTCAATTCCAACAGAAGTTGCAGATAACAATTTTTAGTTTATGACTTTTTTAGCTCACCAGAGCTGTTGTGATCACCTTTTATCCTGCATTTGTCTGTTGTCCCTCTTTAAACATCATCTCCTCCCAAACCACAGGGCCAATTTGAACCAAATTTGGCAATAATGTTCCTTAGGTGATCGATCCCCTGGGGTTTATATAGAAAAAAGAGCAATTTTTGAACATCTCCTCCTAAACCATTTGGCAACCTTGAACCAAATTTTGCAGAAATGTTCCTTAATTGGCCCTGTATTTAGATAGCTAAAAGAATTTAAATCTGTTGAAAATTCTGGTTGTCATGGCAACAAAAATGAAATTTTAAAATAATCTTAGAACATCCTGACGCAGAAGGCATACCAGTAGGTCCTTAATATTTTGCTTGAAACATCATTATATTGACCTCTTTAAAAATTACTAAAATAATGACTCTCTAGTCTCCAAGGGTGGAGCTTCAAGGAGTTGGGGTTAATAAAGAAATAATGAATGTTTTTATACGCCCGTCAGAGACGGGACGTATTATGGGATCACCTGTGGTGTCCGGGCGTCCGGTTGTCCAGGGGTGTCCACTTCTTTGTCCGGAGCATACCTCTGTCACCATAAGTCCAATCGACTTTAAACTTGGCAGTTATATTCTTCTCATCAATACGGAGTGCAGTGCTCAATAACCATAACTCTACCTGGCCTATTTTTTGAGTTTATTGCCCTTTGTTGTTTTTCATACATGAATCTTGTCCGGAGTATATCTCTAAAAGTATTATAGCTAGGATCATGAAACTTCATGCGTGTATAGATCTCACCAAGGGGGAGTGCAGTATACAAGAACCATAGCTCTACTTGGCCTATTTTTTGAGTTATTGCCCTTTGTTGTTTTTCATACTTGAATCTTGTCCGGAGTATATCTCTAAAAGTATTATAGCTAGGATCATGAAACTTCATGGGTGTATAGATCTCACCAAGGGGGAGTGCAGTGCTTAGGAACCATTACTCTACCTGGCCTATTTTTTGAGTTTATTGCCCTTTGTTGTTTTTCATACATGAATCTTGTCTGGAGTATATCTCTAAAAGTATTAAAGCTAGGATCATGAAACTTCATGGGTGTATAGATCTCACCAAGGGGGAGAACAGTGCACAAGAACCATAACTCTACTTGGCCTATTTTTTGAGTTATTGCCCTTTGTTGTTTTTCATACTTGAATCTTGTCCGGAGTATATCTCTAAAAGTATAAAAGCTAGAATCATGAAATTTCATGGATGGATAGAGCTCTCCAAGTGGGAGTGCAGTGTACAAGAACCATAACTCTACCTAGCCTATTTTTTGAGTTATTGCCCTTTGTTGTTTTTCATACTTGAATCTTGTCCAGGGTATATCTCTAAAAGTATTATAGCTAGGATCATGAAACTTTATGGGTGTATAGATCTCACCAAGGGGGAGTGCAGTGCAGAAGAAC
Source organism: Fragum fragum (assembly GCA_946902895.1). Classification (NCBI taxonomy): domain Eukaryota; kingdom Metazoa; phylum Mollusca; class Bivalvia; order Cardiida; family Cardiidae; genus Fragum; species Fragum fragum. The sequence goes on along the minus strand of OX336376.1, from coordinate 48,611,064 downwards.
CATAACTCTACCTGGCCTTTTTTTGAGTTATTGCCCTTTGTTGTTTTTCATACTTCAATCTTGTCCAGAGTATATCTCTAAAAGTATTATAGCTAGGATCATTAAACTTTATGGGTGTATAGATCTCACCAAGGGGGAGTGCAGTGCAGAAGAACCATAACTCTACCTGGCCTTTTTTTGAGTTATTGCCTTTTGTTGTTTTTCATACTTCAATCTTGTCCAGAGTACATCTCTGAAAGTATAATAGCTAGGATCATGAAACTTCATGCGTGTATAGATCTCACCAAGGGGGAGTGCAGTATACAAGAACCATAGCTCTACTTGGCCTATTTTTTGAGTTATTGCCCTTTGTTGTTTTTCATACTTGAATCTTGTCCGGAGTTTATCTCTAAAAGTATTATAGCTAGGATCATGAAACTTCATGGGTGTATAGATCTCACCAAGGGGGAGTGCAGTGCTTAGGAACCATTACTCTACCTGGCCTATTTTTTGAGTTTATTGCCCTTTGTTGTTTTTCATACTTGAATCTTGTCCGGAGTATATCTCTAAAAGTATAAAAGCTAGAATCATGAAATTTCATGGATGGATAGAGCTCTCCAAGTGGGAGTGCAGTGTACAAGAACCATAACTCTACCTAGCCTATTTTTTGAGTTATTGCCCTTTGTTGTTTTTCATACTTGAATCTTGTCCAGGATATATCTCTAAAAGTATTATAGCTAGGATCATTAAACTTTATGGGTGTATAGATCTCACCAAGGGGGAGTGCAGTGCAGAAGAACCATAACTCTACCTGGCCTTTTTTTTGAGTTATTGCCCTTTGTTGTTTTTCATACTTCAATCTTGTCCAGAGTATATCTCTAAAAGTATTATAGCTAGGATCATTAAACTTTATGGGTGTATAGATCTCACCAAGGGGGAGTGCAGTGCAGAAGAACCATAACTCTACCTGGCCTTTTTTTGAGTTATTGCCTTTTGTTGTTTTTCATACTTCAATCTTGTCCAGAGTACATCTCTGAAAGTATAATAGCTAGAGTCAGGAAACATTATGGATGGATAGATCTCACCAAGGGGGAGTGCAGTGCAGAAGAACCATAACTCTACCTGGCCTTATTTTTTGAGTTATTGCCCTTTGTTGTTTTTCATACTTGAATCTTGTCTGGAGTACATCTCTGAAAGTACAATAGCTAGAATCATGAAATTTCATGGATGGATAGAGCTCACCAAGTGGGAGTGCAGTGTACAAGAACCATAACTCTACCTAGCCTATTTTTTGAGTTATTGCCCTTTGTTGTTTTTCATACTTGAATCTTGTCCAGGGTATATCTCTAAAAGTATTATAGCTAGGATCTTGAAACTTTATGGTTGTATAGATCTCACCAAGGGGGAGTGCAGTGCAGAAGAACCATAACTCTACCTGGCCTTTTTTTTGAGTTATTGCCCTTTCTTGTTTTTCATACTTCAATCTTGTCCAGAGTATATCTCTAAAAGTATTATAGCTAGGATCATTAAACTTTATTGGTGTATAGATCTCACCAAGGGGGAGTGCAGTGCAGAAGAACCATAACTCTACCTGGCCTAATTTTTTGAGTTATTGCCCTTTGTTGTTTTTCATACTTGAATCTTGTATGGAGTACATCTTTGAAAGTATACTAGCTAGAATCATGAAATTTCATGGATGGATAGAGCTCACCAAGTGGGAGTGCAGTGTACAAGAACCATAACTCTACCTAGCCTTTTTTTTGAGTTATTGCCCTTTGTTGTTTTTCATACTTGAATCTTGTCCAGAGAATATCTCTAAAAGTATTATAGCTAGAATCATGAAATTTCATGGATGGATAAAGCTCACCAAGGGGGAGTTCAGTGCAGAAGAACCATAACTCTACCTAGCCTATTTTTGAGTTATTGCCCTTTGTTGTTTTTCATACTTGAATCTTGTATGGAGTATATCTCTGAAAGTATAATAGCTAGGATCATGAAACTTCATGGGTGTATAGATCTCACCAAGGGGGGGTGTGTGTGTGCAGTGTACAAGAACCATAACTCTACCTAGCGTATATTTTGAGTTATTGCCCTTTGTTGTTTTTCATACTTTGTTTGACAAAAAAAATTTATTCAAAATAACCTCAGTTCTATTCAAACCCCCAGTTAATATTAAGCAGTGTGACGGGCGTACTTGTGACAATTTGGCACCTTGTTTATTATATCTCTTCCTTAACCACTGTACCAATTTGAACCAATTTTGGCAGAAATTTTCCATAGGTGGTCATTTTTCATAATAGCTTAAATGATAGAACTGCAGTGGATGAACTCTGTTTGCTATGGGAATGAAAGTTAAATCTTTAAAAAATATTCTCCAGGCCTCAGATTTAATGGGCCTTCAGCATTGATATCTAGCCTGAAGCATCAGCTTATTGACTTCTTTCATAATTCTAAAATTATTACCCATGGATTCAGAGATGGGAAAAAGTTTCCTCTTCTTTTCATGCAAGTCCTAAAGCCTTTGAATTTGTCATTAAGACTTTGGAATCCCCAGGTACAGAGCCTATAAATGTATCAAGTATGGTCAGCCCCACTTGTATCTTAACATTAAATTAGAATGTTGAAAAAAAAAAGATCCTCTATCTCGAGCGAGTGCCCAAGGGCCAACAGTCCTCTTGATTAGGAAGAATTTCCTTGTGACAAGCAATTTCTTCATTTTTGTTGAGCCCGCATGATCAGCAAGACATAGTTGTAATGATTTCACTTCAGTGTTAGTGCGTGTGTTAGTGTTTGCATGCGTGTGTAAGTCTATCCGCAATTTTGTTCAGAGCTTAACTTCTATATTATGGTTGGACTTGAGAATAACTAAGCACATTTGTTTTTCTTGATGAGTGCTGGTTTCATGCAAAACATTTCTTGTGATAAGGTCAAGGTCACAGTTGAAGGTGAAACGACAAAATTGACTTTGTCCAGAGCAATTTTAACTTCTACATTTACGGATGGATTTGAAAATAATGTGGCACAGATGTTCTACTTGCTAAGTGTCATATGATAGGTATCAGTCAATTGATTTCTTCAATAATCTTAACTAGAGGGGCTTGAGTGCCTGTATCACTCCATAGGCATGAATGTACTGATTAAGCAAATTTTTCATGAATTTGAAATAAACTGAATATGATGGAAATAAATCTAAATCATTGAAATTTTTGAAATAGTTCTAGAGATCTGATAATCTGATAAAACGTCATCCAAGGATCAATCTGGTCAAATTTGGTTGAAATCCATCCAATTGTGTCTGAGAAGAAGAATTTTGAAGATTTTACCATAAATGGAAATTAGCCCAACCTATTAAAGCCACATTTTTCATCTTATCAAAATAATTTGAAGCTATTCAAAAAAAGTTTACCCTATGATCATTTCTGTGAAATTTGGTTGAAATTCATCCATTAGTTTCATGGAAGAATATTTTCAAAGCTTTTACCATATATGGAAATTAGCTCTGCCCATCAAGGCCATGTTTTACATCCGATCAAAATTCTTTTAAGGAATGTGATAGATGTTCAATTGTGAAATTTGGTTGAAATCTATCTACTGGTTTCTGAGTATTGTAAAAGCCATGAAATTTCCATGTATGGTAAAAGCCATGAAATTCTTCTTCTCAGAAACCAGTGGATGGATTTCAACCAAATTTCACAGAAATGATTCTTTTCCACAATGTTTTCTATCCTATCAGACATGCATGAGCATTTTTTTTATAGCTATGAATTTGTTGTCTGCAAATCCTATCATTTTGAAAAGTCCAAAATGGCTTGAGTGGTAATGGGTTAAGCACTCTCATTTTCTATCCCATGTGTATGACACTTGGTCAGAATAGATGTTGTTGAGCCTGCTTGCAGTTAGCGAGACATAGTTGTCACGATGACAAGTCAGTGTATGTGCGTTAGTCTGTAAGTCCATTAGTCCTTTCCTTCCGTCTGAATTTGTCTGGACAATTACTCCTACATTTATGGATGGATTTCAAAATAACTTGGCACAATTGTTCTCCATCATGAGTAGATGTGCCATTTAAAAGTATTTTTGGGATAGTTCTAATGTTAAGATAACAGCTCATGTTCAAACACCAAAATTGTGATTGTCAAGAGCAAATCTCCTACAATTATAGATGGATTTCAAAATAAATTGGCACAATTTTTTACCATCATGAGTAGATATGCCATTTGAAAGAATTTTTTGGATAGCTTCAAGGTCAAAGCTCAAGGTCAAACACTTAAATTGTGCTTGTCTGCAGCATGATGCCTACAAAACTTTGCAGGCTCGACAACAGTTGTCCTGAGACAACCTTCTAGTCTTAATGATATTTGGGCCAAGTGTGAAACTGGGTGACATCTGTCCTGAGAGTAGGTCACTAGATCAAATCTTTAGATAAACCCTTTGTGCACTCATTTTACCACATTTTCTGTCTGTTGTCAATGCAAGTGGGTCAGAATGTTTCTATGAATTATAACTAGGTCAAGTTTCAAAATGGGTCATTTTCATCTTCAAAGTAGGTCATGAGGTCAAATCTTAGTAAAACAGTTTGTGCACTCTGTATGCCACATATCTAGTCAAATGTTAATCAGGCTTGGTCAAAAGTTTTTTTTATAGATACCTCAGCCAAACTCCAATATGGGTCATGAGTGTTGAGAAAATATGTTACTAGTCGGATTCTGTGTGCCACATTCTCTGTACAAATCATTAAAATTTCAACAAATATTTGTCTGTATTTGACCAAGGGCATTAATTCATTGCTGTGTCATGGAAAAAGGAGAATTATTTGTGCAACTACTTCAGTACTTGTGACAGATTTTGATAAAAATTTCACCAAATGATTTACATATGACCTAGTGCTTATTATCAGCATTTTGTGATTTAATGCTGTGTCTGTGAAAAAATAGACTTATTACCAAAGTTCTTGTGTGTGCAACTACTTGTGTAATTTTTGAACGATTTGGAATATGTGAAAATTTTGTCTCTTGTTTTGTTAATGCAATAGAGTCTATATAATCTATCCTATTCTCTTCAAACTTGCAAAGAATGATTGTACCATCAAAATGATATTTCTTATCAAAATTGGGTTAACATCATAATGATATTTCTTATCAAAATTGGGTTAACATCATCAAGTAACACATGAAAAGGGTCTTATGAAAACTTGATTAACCCATCCCCGTTTTGCAAAATGTTAAAAATGTTAAACCTGTCCAAAATCAAAGGCTTTGCAAACGAAAATTTAAAGTGGATTTGATTTGGAAAAAAAAAAACCCCAAAAACACTTAGCAGGATAGAAAATATTGTCTAGACATTATTTTATACAATTTTTTTCTCAGTATGTTTTTCTTAAAACCAGAGGGACGTAAAAATCAGGGATTGAGGGGGAAAGAGTTAAAAACATCCTTGTAATAACAAGAAGTCCACAGTTTTCTTTAATTTTACCTTAAATTTGTTCAAAGTGATCATACATACATAAGGTATGTTCTTTTCAAAATTAGCTGCCATCAGAGCGCAGTTGGTAGCACGTCGGACTGTCAATCGAGGTTTGATCCCCAAAATCCCCTCAAAATTCTTTGGAGAAATCTGATAAAGGGTCATCAGAGGATCATTTATGTGAAATTACGTTGAAATCCATTGACTGATTTTTGAGAAAAAGATTCTTAAAGCTTTCACAATATATGGAAATTAGTCCCACCCATTTAAGCCATGTTTATCATTCAATCAAAATTCTTTGAAGGAATCTGATAAAGAGTCAACCAATGACCATTTCTGCACAATGATCATTCCTGGTTGAAATCCATCAACTGGTTATAGAGAAAAGATTTTTGAAGCTTTCACCATATATGGATATTAGGCCCACCCATTAAAGCCATGTTTATTATACGATCAAAATTCTTTTTTTGAATTTGATAAATGTAAAATTTGATTGAAATCAATACCAGGTTTCTGGGAAAAAGATTTTTAAAGGTTTCACCATATATGGAAATTATTGATGTTATTCATCCAATCAAAATTCTTGAAGGAATCTGATAAAGGGTCACACACGGATCATTCTGTGAAATTCGGTTAAATTCTGTTCAAACTTTCTGAGGAGAAGAATATTAAAATTAAAGTTAACAGGCGTACAACTGCAAGACAGACACAATGCCATGAAAATAGCTTGCTGGCTTTTCAGCCAATTGAGCTAAAAAAACAAACTTATACTTTGCTAGATTTATGATAATTCTTAAAACACTTGTTTCATTGAATTCATAGTTGTTTCCTATTTGCATGGTGGATTACATATTGAAGCTGTGGAAGCGATGTCTCAACAAAAGCTAATTGAAACTAATGTAAAATTTCCAGCAACAAGACATGAAATATGATTAACCCATTCCCACACAATCCCTTCTTTTTACGCCACTCTAAAAAAGCTTTGGAAAACATTGATGAAAATAAAGAAATTGCTTGTATTAAGCAGTTTCTTCATTATCAACATTATTTTCTGTCTAAAAAGTTGAAAAATTTAAATTCAATCAACTCGAAATCATTGTCTGCAGCTTTTTTCAAGTTGATCAGTCTAAAATTTTGCCATAAGGTTATCGTTTAAGTTCCGTAAAAGGAATATTGTATGAACTGGCAGACTCACAGCCAGTTTGGTAGCTAAACATTCCCTCATATTCTGTAATCGTGCAAAATAAGACCAACTTTCTAATAAATAGTTCTATTATCTTTATTTCTCAATAAAAGTAAATCATAAATGTATGTATATATTAAAGACATAATGTGTGACATAAAAAAAGTTACTGTAACCCATTCCCACACAATCTGTCCCTTTTACATCCTTCAAGAAAAAGCTTTGGAAAACATTTTGGAGAATGTAGAAATTGCTTGGATCAAGCAATTTCTTCATTATCCACGATGTTTTTCTATCAGAAAAGACAAAAAAATGTAAAATTCCATCAACTTGACCAATTTGCTCAAGTCTGAAATTTTGTTGTATAGGAATGGGTTAAACTACATGGTTGCCATTATAAAGTATCTATGACTATGTGAATCCGAATTGAATAAAAGTGAATCAAAAACAGTTTGTCCCTTCAGGCATAATAAAGAGATAACCCTTTCACACACAGTCACACTTGTTGATGACCCTTAAAGAAAGAAATCTTCAAAAAATATTCTGGAAAATGAGGAAATGGCTTGTTACAAGCAATTTCATCATTGCCCACAATGTTTTCTCCAAGGAAATATAAAGATTTTTAGGCTTACATCTACTAAAATTTGTTGTCTTCAATTTCTCTGAACTTGGATAAGTCTAAATTTTCATCATCTGGTAATGGGTTAAATCCTTTACCTCACAACAATTTTTGACTGGTCTAAATTTAAAGGACATAGTAGACAATGATATAAAGTCCTAATCAATGATTTTTTGAGGACAAGGTTAAAATTTCATCTGCAACTTCTTTTAATTTAGATCAGTCTAACATTTAACAATTATGAAGCCTACAAATCCTTTTAATTTAAGTGTTTTTTTTTTTTCTATTTTCAAAACAATTAAATTAAAAACAATTGCCCAGGTTTTTCAGACAGATTAATTAGGAGACAATATGGCCTTATCAATTTACCCATTTCTGCACGATAATGCATTGTGATGCCCCCAAGAAAATATCTTTGAAAGACATTGTTGACATTTAAAAGATTGCTTGTTACAAGCAATTTCTTAATTATTCACATTTTCAACGTCAAAAGACAGAAAATTTCAAGTTTACACCAACTAAAAATTGTTGTTTAGAGCGTCTTTGCAATTGGACCAGTCTAAAATCTTGCCATTTGGTAATGGAATAATCCTAATACTAGAAAAACCTGATACAAAGTCTGTAGCCCTAGATGTAACTACATGTATCTACAAGTAGTATGGCACAGGGAGAAATACAAATAGCACTTATACAAAGGAACTTCAAATTCTAACTAGAGCTTAACATACAACAAAATTTTAGACTGGTTCAAATTTATAAGTTCTTTATTTTTCACAATGTTTTCTCATGCTTTTTTCTTTAGTGTCCAATATTTCCTGATTTATGATTTTCTTTGTGTTAAATTGTCATTCTGCCTTACCAAACAATTATTTCAAAGAGATGAAGAAGTAACCATGTTTTTCCCAGTTATTTTTGTTCAGCACATTGAATGGTAAAGGGTTTATTTGACTTGAAGGATTTCTGTATGGTTCTTCAAAATGATTCATCAATATTTCCAAAATGATAAGAGATCTACTGAAAGCCAGTCTGCTTGAGACTGTCAATCAAAGAATCAGTCAACCAATCACATGACTCATTTAGACTGGAAATGAAACTTTGAACTCTGACGTTGACTAATATTAATGTGAAGCTTTATTATTGGTTTGGCGACTTAATTGTTGTAACTACATCTTATTCAACCTGTAGTTACAACATTTAGGTCACCAATCACCATTCTATGTTATTGTTACATATTATTGGCCATTACTTTTGAAAAATAAAGCCGTTTTATATCTAAAACTTCTTGTTGGAGCTGAGTGGATGTAGCCAGAGATCTGTCGATAGTGCAGCCAGACTTGGGTAAAAACTATGTAGATTGGAGAGAATTTCTATATTGAAATTTGTGCAAAAGTTATTGGCACTGATCTGGCTGTAAATTAGAGCAGACTGACAAGGGTCGGTTTTTTTCTGATCACTATGTCTGATAGTACTGGATTCTATCTATATCACAGAATTCCTGTGAGGTCACTTTTTGCACGAAAGGTCATATACAAAGTGTGTACATATACAAGCAAAATACTAGTAAATAAATCTACAGTAATGAACTACTTCATGATCCAAAATAAAATTCTCTGACAAAAAATATACATATGGCTATGAAACATAACAATTTCAACAATAACAAAAAATCTTTCATTTCAGCTGCTAATAATATATGGCCCTGCACTTGACAATCCAACAATTGACAGCTTGTGGCTGTCAACCAAAAATTCTATAGACCAATCAAATCATCCGTTTACACCAGAAGTGAACTTGAACTCCAACTTTAATTAACAATTATGTTACATATATTTTTTAGTTTAGCAACTTAAATGTTAATTTCACAGCTTATTCAAGCTGTAGATACGACCTTTGGGTCACAAACCAACCATTCTACTTGTTTGTTACATTCCCTGGCCATGATTCTTTACAAAATATAGCTGTTTAATTTCTAAGTTGAAATCAGTTGGCATTGCAAGAGATCCGTTTCGCATGTGCTAGAGACAAAGATGCAGACCAGATTGGATATTCATACTCTGTATTGAGTATTATCTCTACTTATGTACAAAAAACTTAAACCACAGAAATATAGGGAAACATTTTGGAAGAAGGAGAAAATTCTCCTGTTCTTACAATGATAATAATAATAAAGACTGTATTTAAAGAGGCTGCAATGTTTTCTCTGTATCACACTTAATTACTAAAATTGTCCTTTGCATCTTCTTTTGATTTGGAGCAGTCTAAAATTGAGAATTGAAAATTGAGCTCATTGACATACAACTGGTCCGAATTTCATATGTTGAAATTTAAAAATTCTTTCTATCTTTTTGGTCAGAAAACATTGTGGATAATGAAATGGCTTGTTGAATTTCTTCATTTTCAACAATGTTTTCCCAAGCTTTTTTCATGAGGGGCATCAAAAGTGACATTGTGTTGGAATGGGTCAAGTACATGCCTAGCAGTTCACATGAGATATCCAATGATCTTAGTTTTCATAACTAATGTTCAATTATACATTGTACAAAACGTATTGTGGAATGCTAACCTTAACGTCATAGTTACAGCTTGAGGAAGCTGAAGTTATGACATTCAAGTTGCAAAACCAACAAAAATGCTTAACATAACTGTCAAGAGCTCATTGTTCCCTTCTGATCTAAACAAATGATTCAATTGGTCAACCAATTATTTGACTGACAGGGATGTTCTGTCAATTGCTGGATATATTACATGCAGACTCATGTATAATGAAACAAAATATATAAAATAATCAAACTTCAAATACTTGATAAAATCTTAGAAATTCAATAATGATAGTCACTATATTGAAGGGAATATAGTTTTATTTTGTCAGATCAAAAATTTATTCCCAAACCATTACCACACAATGACACTTTTTGACGCCCCTCTACAAAAAAAAATCAACATAGGAAAACATTGTGTAAAAAAAGAAATTATTTGAAACAAGCAATATCTTCATTTAACCCTATGTTTTCTACCCAGAAATTTGAAAACTAGAGGCGCTTGAGTGCCTTACTATTGCTTCACAGGCCTGACTGTAGGGATTAAGCAAACAATGTTTTCTGGAATTCAACATAAGCAGAATCATATTTACGTGTGGCAAATAAATCTTGTCAATAAAATCTTGTAATATATATAAAACATTTCATTGGTTTACAAAAGTCAATTCTTTAACATGGTCAGATGAAAAAGGTATTGACAGTTTTTCAAATAATTGTCACTGTATACCATATAAGGACATAAGCCATGACCATAAAAGCCACGTTTTCAAGCTTAATCTCAGGATCAATCCAGTTAAATTCAGTTGAAATACATCTACTGGTTTTAGAGAAAATGATTTTCAAAGCTTTCACTATATATGAAAATAAGCCCCACCCACTAAAGCCATGTTTATAATCTGATCTCAATTCTTTGAAGGAATCTGATAAAGGGTCATGAAATGATCATTCCAGTAAAATATTTTGAAATCCATCAACCAGTTCTTAAGAAGATTTTTAAAGGTTTCACCATATATGCCCACACATTTAAGCCATGTTCTTCATCAAATGAAAGTTCTTTGAAGGAATCATTTCTGTGAAATTTGGTTGAATTCTGTTCAGTATTTTCTGAGGAGAAGGTTCTAAAGTAAAAGTTTACAGACTGACGCACACATTGACAGTGAATACCCCACAACAACTTGATGTCAGAACTTGAAATTCTAATCAAATCCGTTCCATGGTTGAAGAGGAATTTTTAAACAAAGGGTCATAACTTCAAGGATTTTAAAACAGTTCTGCTTGATACCGAGTGTGTGCAGGAAATATTAAACAAGTTGGAAGAAAAAATGTGTGGATAAGGACAGCAAGGAAAAATGCACCTAACAATGGATTCCTGGTATTTCTCACACCAGTACTACCACTACATACTTTCCTAGCCTCCAGCTGCTATCCCATTTAGGTTTACGATTATCCAACCATTGGTGAGAGACAAATGTTGGATTATATTGACAAATCAAAATTTCTCAAACAAGGTTTGAACAGGGTAATTCCTGCAAAGTTTTCTTGAAATTGGCTCAATAGTTACAGAGGGGGAGATTTTTAAAGAAATGTTGACGACTCCCGACACACGACGATCAATACAAATCGGACACAGGGTGATCAGAAAATCTCACCTTGAGCATGTTGGACAGAAGCAACCAAGCAATAAGCAGACTTCCATATACCTCCTCCCCCAAATAGTTTGGGGGGAGTGTCATAATTGTTTTGATGATCAAGCACACTTTATCATAATTGTGCAAACAAGTCTATCAAGTTATATACAATGATGACTGTGATAGTAGAGGTCAAACTTCAAACAAATGGTCGTGAGAGAACTCATATTATATCGAATTGAAATTGTGGCAACTATAACTAACTACAAGTGGCTCAATAAAAGTGGAGGGGAAGATTTTCACCAATATAGTTCTTCTGGCTTTTGGACCAGTGAATCCAAAACAATGTATGAATATCTCCCAATAAGAAACAAATATTGTAAACACTTCCTGTATAAAAAGTAATATAATCATGGTGCCCTGAAGACTGAATCTAATCGACGGATTTTGTTGCAAAAAAGAATTTGGCAAGAACAAAGAAAATTTGACTATATAATATCTCTGGGTGTATTTTTGTCTTTACAATTGACAAATCGCTGGCCCCGCCCACTTACTCCTTTTGCCACACCCATTGACTCCAATAGGAAGTCCCACTTCCATTTCAAACGGCATTATTTTTGTACAATCTATGGTCAGTAGTATGTAACAAAAAAGTAGAATGGTTGATTGGCAACCTAAACATCATAACTACAGCTTATTTTCATAACTACAGCTTAAAGTAGTTCAAGTCGCAAAACCAACCAAAAAGGTTAACAAAAATGGGGGCCAATGTCAGAGTTGAAAGCTACGGTCCGGGCTGAATGAATAATTTGATTGGTTGGTTGATTCCTTGATTGACAGCAGAGATTGGTCAATTCAAATGAAATAACATGAATAGAGTGCAAACATTGTATATAGACATTCTACAAGACATATGCAGTAAGAGAGGTTGGATTTTTATCTACATTTAGTACTGTCATTCCATTTATTATATACCCATAAATTTTCCTGAATCCAAAACAAAAACTGTTTAGGAAGATTCTGACAGTGAACCTTTTTTTTACATCTTGTGTCCTTTTTTTCATAACATTAATGCTCATGATGATTCATTTTATAAACCTTTGACATGTTGAATAAAATCTGTGTTCAGAATTACATCAAAATCAAAGGACTTCAAGCATTGAATGGCTCTAAACTGGGGGTCAACATTTTTATCTTTTCATAATTTCATATACAATTCTGGCTTTCAACCAAAAGCTAAACCAGTGGAATTAAGAATTGCCGTCTTCAACTTCTTTCAAATTGGACAAGCCTAAAATTTTGTCGTCTGATGATGGGCTAAACTTTTGCAATCATTTATTTCTATTACAAAGCTCTTTCAAACCCTTACAAAATAGGACCATTTTATTGAAATTTAGAAAAAAAAATTTCATTAATTTTAATTACAGGTACATTGAAAAATACAGTTAAGCGCTCATTAAATCTCATCATTCAAATATCACAAACCAACTATTCATGTGATTTTATCTCATCAGGCTTTGTCAACTTTTTAGTGAAGAGTAACTAACCCAATACTGTACGACAAAATTTTAGATTAATCCAAAATGAAATTGAAAGGAATTGCATATAAGAATTTTCTCACAATTGTTTTTCTTGAGGGACCTCAAAAAGCATCATTGTGTGGGAACTGGTTAAAATTGATCCAATTTGTCTTTTATACATCACTTTAGGGTAACTTCAGTGGTCGCTGGTGATTGTAAATATCGTGTAATATCAGACTGGTTGTCGGTTGGATTTCCGATATGAATATGAAATACTTTGAAGGTGATGCTAGAAGTGTGGTATGTATATCAGATTCTTATCCTCATGTTGATTGGCTAAAAACATCTACTGGTTGGCTCACCTCAACTCTGAAATGAAGGATAAACATAACAATACAATAACTGTTTTGAATATTCAAGTTAACAACCATTTTATGGGACATCTGGTGAGACATCTGATGATCAAGATGAAAATTCCCAAAATGAAATATAATAAATGGATATAACACCTCATCACTCAATCTCTTGTTTTGAATTTTTTCACACAAATCCCCCTTTTATGCCCCTCAAGAAAACAATTTGGGGAAAATTTGTAGGAATGAAGAAATTGCTTATTATAAGCTATTTCTTCATTTCCCACATTTTTTTTCTACTCTCTAAAATTTCATCAACCTGACACTGCTGTCTGCAACAGCTATCAGTTTGGACAAGTCTAAAATTTTGTTGTCTGCTAAGGACATCAGATTATAAAATTAAACTTAATTTCAAATGTACACTTTACAAAACCAAATGCAATATGTTTTTGTACATACAAATTGAAATGAGAAAAATAATTATGAAAACTATCAAAACTTTACTTTCCGCCTTTTCCTTTTTATTGTGTACATTAAGACCTAAAAACAGTTCAAGCTGAGTGTTGTGTATGAAAATTAAAAACAAGATTTACGATGAAGAAAATTGAAATCTGCGGGCACCAGAAAATAGTAAATGCCTACTGATAAGATAGCAATTAAGAAATATCAATCAAACATACATTTCACATTACAGTATATATCAATAGACTTTCACTACAAGTTCATTAGCATGTGCGCTTGTGACATTTAATCCATTCCCATACAATGACACTTTTTGACACCCTTCAAGAGAAACAACCGGGAAATCAAACTGCATTTCTGTGCAGGCTGATCTTAGTCTATACACCTGCCAAAGCCATTGTCAAAGCAGGAATATTCTGGGATCAGCATGACAAGGGGTAAAAGCTATTTTCAATAATGTCGTCTACCCAGAAAGTTGAACAATTCTAAAATTCCACAAACTATAATTTGTTGTCTACAATTCCTTTCACTTTGGACCTGTCTAAAATCATGCTGTCTGGTAATGATGTATGTGGCTCATGAAGCAATATGTATCTGCTAGGTTCTGGATAAGATATACTCACTACAGTCTCATAAGGGTGACAACCTGTTCATTTTTAGTAGATTATCCAAATGTAAAAAGGTCATGTGACCCTATGGAATATTAATTTTTTTGTACAGATCCCCTTGGACTGATCCTTACTAGACATACTGTTTACCAAAATGCTTTTTTCAAAAATAGTCCCTTCTTGCATGACATGTCGATGCGTCAGCACAAAACAGTTGTAACTGCCTAAAAACATATTAACATATAGGCAATTACAACTGTTTTGCGCTTACCCATCTATGTGTCATACAGTCTGGTGACAAGACATCTATTCAAAGGTGTTACTTTTTAACTTCTAATAGGCAAAAACTAAGGAAAATATATTAGTCTTAACCCTTATCATGCTGAATAAAATCTTTTTTTCAAAAGTGAATGAAAATTAAAGGACTGAATGCACTTAGAATACTAGTTAAAGGGCAATACTTATTTTGAAAAGTAAACTTTATAAACAACTCTGACTGAAAGGGACAAGCAGGTAGTGTAGACTAAGATAAGACTGCATGTATGTGTAGGCTTGTCTTTGTTTATATCTCATGCCAAAACAGGAATATTTCAGGTTCAGCATGACAAGGGTTAAAGTTAGTATAGCTTTCAAAAAAGTTCAACAATAACACTTCAATGCAATAGCTAAACTTAGTCAGGTTAACATGTCCCTGGGGACATAACTTTACCCTGGTGACATGTTAACCTCAAACACTCGGTTTATGACCAATGTAATAAGTTAATACTTTCAAGAATATAACAACATAACATTGTTTGTGAAACACAGCACCCCTGTAACAATCTTTTTGGGAATGTGACCTTGGCAAGTGACCTTCACCTTGATGTATGACATAAACTCTATAAGCAACTAATGCCCATCAATGGAAGGAACCTGTTCTCCAAATATGAGCCTTGTATCTCCAATGGTGCTTGATTAATGGTATAATGGATAAGGCTGTGAGGACTGAAGTTTTTTTCTTTAGTCTACTTGACACCGACACATGGACAGACAAACAGACGGATATCTATAAAACATCATGCCCCATATCTTATTGATGTGGGAGGCATAACAATGATAACTCCATGCTGCAAGTTTCATCACATCATTACTATACCTATATGAGATATGATGTTGGTTTTTTTCCTATAATAACGGACTATAATCCCAGGGTTTGGGATCTCTCATCTCATCCTCCTATAGACAGTGAACAATATTACATGTACAAGTTGACAAGTTAACCCATTTGAAGACAATCCTGCTTTTTCATGCCCATAAAGAAAAACCTTTGGAAAACATTGTTGACAATGAAGAAATACCAAAAACAGATTTTTTTTTAAATTTGCCAACTTGAAAAATTCATTATTAAAGTACAGATTTAATTGTGTTTTAATTGTATCACTCTCTTGCCACTATTTACAACAGTGATTCTGTTACTAAATCCTTTACCACATGATCTACCATTTCTCAATTCTTCAATGTAACATGTAAAGTCTCTATTCCATTATCATTTTCTACCTTAGCTTGTACTTTTCAATATATACCGTATAGCGCTTTATTTCTGTGGGGTCCAAATTCTGTGTTTTTTCACTAATTCAGGGGGTTTAACCCATTCCAACACAGCAAAAGTTTAGACTGGTCCAAATTGAAAGAAGCTGCAGACGACAATTTCAAGTTGATGTAATTTTGAATTTTTCCGTCTTTTTGGATAGAAAACATTGTGGATAATGAAGAAATTGCTTGATACAAGCAATTTCTTCATTTTCCACAATGTTTTCCAAAGCTTTTTTCTTGAGGGGCGTAAAAAGGAGGGATTGAGTTGGAATGGGTTAAATTCCTGTGTAACATTTTTCTGCAGTCTTTTACCTTGCCAAGAAAAGGATTAGATTTCTATGCTATTCTGCACCAGCTTTTGAAAATATCTATAAGCAATAACAGGTATTTATGAACATCCAAAACCAAGTACATATATCTGCAGAAAAAATAAATTCTGATGTGAACATATATACCAAGTTTCAGGTGTATGCCTTCAGTAATACAAGAGATATAATAAAATTTCCATTTTCCCCACAACAACAACAAGACTATGACAAAACCTTATCTAGGATCTTTTTTCTAAAGCAGCTGAGCTAGACATACTAAAACTATTGCTACAGTCAATATAGAACAATTGCAGGAAGATCTAAGCAGTATGTATTTGACTAATTTTCCAGAGTATTGCTGTGAATATATTTCCCTTGCTTTAAAGCAATGCTTAGCAACAACATCATAATGTGTTTGATTGTTGATAGATAATGCTCTTTAAATCCTGTAACATTTTACCCATTTCCTCATACTAATGCTTTTTGAAGCTTCAAAGAAAAGAATTTGTGGAAACACAGTGTAAAATGAAGAAAATACTTGATACAAGCAATTTTTTCATCATCAACAATGTTTTCTACCCGAAAATATCTTGAAATTTCATCAACTATTAGTTGTCTGCAGCATTTTTTTAATTCTGAGAAATCTAAAATTTTTCTGTCTGGCAAAGGGTTAAAATGACTTCAATGTAACAAACCTTACAAACTTGTTTACAATTGTACAATTACAAAATCTAATCAAATTCAAAGAACTTCTCTGAAGACAAAAAATTAGTGTAATAGAGAGGCAGAAGTGATTATTGATAAGCTCACATGTAAGGCAGTCTAATCTTGTCATGCTGACTAAATCCTTATTCAGAATCGCATTAAAAATCAAGCACCAAAAGCACAGAAAGTCCATGATTGTCGCTCAATATTTCTTTTATTAATAAATTTTATAAACAACTCTCATTCAAAATATCGACTAAGCTAAGACACCACATATAAAGTCTATACCTCTTCATAAGGAAGAAATATTCAGCATGACAAGGGTTAAGAAAGTAACAACTATATCCTGCGATTGTTTTGCCTTCAAGCATAACACTAACCCACTGATGATAGGAAGACATGGGGATAATCATTTAAAATCAATCCATAAATGTAGGATCTGTTTAAGACATAATATGATCTTCAAGCATGACATCTGACCTTTCTGGAGAAATGGCATATTTATCAATAATAGCTAACAATTTTGCAAGCCTATTCTCAAAAACCTTCCATTATTGGCAGATCTCTGCAATCAATTAAACAAACAACTGACCAGTCAAATAATTCATTTAGACTGAAAGTAAAAATTTGACCTTTCAAACAAGTTCACACAATAAAACTACAGCTTATTCTGACCATAAAGTAGGCAAACATATTGAGGGTTAACGCTTTCCTGTTCAATCCTTGTTTTTTACATTCCTTTGTTTTCATACTTGAGGAAACATTGTGGAAAAAGAAGAAATTGCTTGCAACAAGCAATTTCTTCCTTTTCCTCAATAGTTTCTACCCAACTGAATGATAAATGATTATTTTTTTTTCAAATAAGTTTGACTATGAATTGTCATCTGCAAAACCTTTGAATTTGGACAGGTCTAAAATTTTGAAAAACAGGAAAGGGTTAATCAAAATATTGTTCTATGTGTCTATACAATGTATAGACTCTTAGAACAGTATTGAAATATCTCTCAATATGTTGGTGGATAACTGGGTCAAACATGTAAGAGGTCAGTGGGCATGGCTAAAAATCTATCTCTTGTAGAAGTAAGGGTTAGGGCAAGTTCAGTCTGACGGCATGATGATACATATGTGCATATACTAATACACTTAACTTCCAATGTGGTAATATACATTACAGAACATCATTAATTTGACAAGCTGATTCTAACCAGATTGAACGCTACAAAATCGTGATTAAATGATTTTTATTGAACACTGATCGCTTTTTCACTCTGAGCAGATTGAACACTTTGTTTTGTCTTGTTTAAATGCGTTAACTCAATCATTTCAAAATTTCTTATAATCACTACAATATCAGAAATCATCTTAAACAAAACTAGAGCTGTCGCTCTCAAGGGCTGACGAGAATACCCCCCACACCGCTAAAAAGGCTTTTCTATGAAGGAGTGGAATTTGAAGCTGTTTAATCACATGCATGTCATGGTGGATGAACATTGCCAACCCTCCACCTCTTTCTGATTTTGTGTTTGTTGCTAGAGTTGACTGATTAGGAAAGGTTGGTCAATATGAGCCTATGTTAAAGAAAACTGTGTGAGGAGATGATGACACAAAATTATATCCACGAAAAGTCAATATGAGCCTATGTTAAAATTTTTGACTCCCGGGGGGGGCGGGGTCAAATTTGACCTCAGGAAATAAGCCGTTCGATATTTTGTAAAGGTCAACAAGATGATGTTACTTACCAAATTTGGTAACTCCCCTTATGGTTACTGAGTTTTGCAATTTTAAATTTTGACTACTCCCCCCCCCCCCCATTAAAAAGTTCAAAATGGCATAACTCTGAAACTAACAATTGGATCAAGATGAAAATTGCAGGTGCACAACTTCATTTGATAGGAAACAACCTGATAAAATTTCAGCAAAATTGGTCAAAAAATGTGGGAGGAGAAGAGGACACAAAATTATGTCCACGGACGGACGGACAGACGGACAGACAGACGGACAGACGGACAACCTGATTCCAGTATACCCCCCCCCCCCCATAACTTCGTTGTGGGGGGTATAAAAATCATCATTTTTTAAAATATTTGAATTTCAAAAAAAAAATTTAAATTCACAAAACTAATATGGCAAGTTTATTATCAGAATGATTGAACTCTGCTGAATGAATGGTTTTGTTTCAGCATTGAATTGCACATTCGAAAATCGCGATTGCTACCTGATTGAATGCTGAACGGTGATTGAACCTGACTGCCGGGCATGTGATTGAAATGATTGTCAAAGTAAGGTTGTTCTGTGCAGTAGCTTCTTCTTTAAAAGCAGGCTCTACTTATGTTTAATTACTACAACTATGATTTTTTTTAACTTCTGGATAAAATCCTTAAACAAGAATTCAATCTTATCACACAGTTTGAATCCTAAAAAATACTCAATTTTCATGTTAGAAAGAGAGGATTTTTAACCCATACCTATATATGAAAATTTTAGACTGGTTCAAATTCAAAGAAGTTGCAGACTACAATTTCAAGTTGAAAGAATTTTGAGTATCTCTGTCTTTTTTTGGTAGAAAACAAGGTTGAAAATGAAGAAATTGCTTGTAACAAGCAATTTCTTCAATTTTAACCTTGTTTTCCTAAAGTATTTTAATGAGGGTCATAAAAAGCGGGATTGTGTGGGAGTGGGTTAATTCAAACTTCAAATTTATCATATATTTTTACAAGAGGACATAATGGTACAATAAGGCTCATCTTACAATAGGCTTTTCTGTGATAGTTGGCAGAATCTTGGTAGAATACCATATGGCAATGTTTTATATAAAATATATAAACTCTATGCAAATGAAGGGATTGGGAGAATTATTTTCTTCTTTATCTATTTAAAAATCCAGGAACCCCCAATATAGGGTTTATGTTAATCCAAAACTAACTAGAAATTGTTGCAAAGCAGACTAATACCCCAAACAGCGCTTGTCCATATACAAGCGCTATCTGCCAAAGGGCCGTAACAAAAAATGGACTTTTTAATTAAAGGGCAACAAATCAGTCAAAAATAGATGGACCATAACCAAAATAGGATATGCACATGCCTGATTTACACAAAGTCTTTCTGTGAAATTTGAATCAAATCCGTCCAATGGTTGCTGAAAAATTGAGCAGACACGATTTTTCGTCAAAGGGCCATAGCTCTGTCAAAAATCAATGGACTGTAACCAAAATAAAATTTGCACATCTCTTCTTGATACTGATTATATCAGTGAAGTTTGAATAAAATCCATGCAATATTTGCTGAGAAATTCAGTGGACACGAAAAAGCTACAGACAGACCGACCGACCAACAACCTGACTCCTATATACCCCCCAAACATAGTTTTGGGGGGTATAATATCTTCAAGTATTGTTGTAGAGTCAGCTCTTGCAGAATTTGTAAGCCCTAGGCTGAATAGTTTGAGTGATTTTTAAAGAATTCCTTCTTTGTTCAAGAAACCGCAACATAGGCTTTCCGATGACCCCAAGTAATACTTTCTTTTAGGTATGTAAGAAATTCCTTCTTTCCCCCCTCTGTTCTTGTGAAATGTAGGAACAAGGTTAAGTTAGTAGAAGAAATAACAGATAAACTACAGAACCACAACTATACACTTACACCTTCTTCTTCCATCTCCTAGATAACAACCAATAAATAATGTGACAATATTAACTAGTTACTCTCCTCACAAACAAGAGGACTGCTTACATGATACCAAACTCAGCTGTTCAAGTGCTTGATACTAGGTAAGATTTTAAAGTTTGTAAAGGCGCACAATTCTTTAAAAAATGAATGTAGTTATCCCCCTTGTTGGTACTGATTGCTATTTTGATAGTGAATATATATTCCGAGTTTCAAGTGAATGTGTTCAATAATACTAGAGATATTACAAAATGTTAGTTTTTGGATGTTAGCGCTGCCGACGCAGACCCTGACAACGACCTGGCCATGGCATTACCTCAAGTTTTCTCTGAAAACAGCAGAGCTAAAAAGGAAATCCTCAGACAAGCATAAAGTATTCATCCTGGTCAGATTGCCTGGACATATTAGGGTAAAAATTGAAGGATTTTCTGAATGGTGAATAATCATTCAACCTCACCACAGATTCATTTTGGGAATACATGTACCAACTCTCCCAAACAATCCCAATTTTTGATGCCCTGCAGGAAAAAAGCTTGGGAAAACAACGAGAAAAATGAAACTTCTTTAATGTCCATAATGTTTTTTTCACCTTATAAGGCAAAGATGTTCTAAACTCAAGCAATCTGAAATTGACATCTGCAACACCTCTTTCAATTTGAACTGTCTAAGATTTTGTCATGTTGTAATGGGATAAAGGGTTAATTTTAACTTGTTACAAGCAATTTCTTCATTGTCCTCAATGTTTTTTTATCCTAAAAGGCAAAGATTTTCTTAATCCACTTACTTGAGATTGTAACCTGCAACTACTTTTAATTTGAATCAGTTTAAACTTGTGTTTTCTGGTAATGAGCTAAAATATATGATCCACATTTCCCCTTAATAATAATAAGCTACTTCCATATCTTCCATATCCAAGAGCAGTAAATAAGATAAAACCTTACTTTCTACCACTTTCTAACATCCTTGCATCTCCTTGATCTACTTTTAGAACAGCAAAGAGGAATACTTTTTCGAAGTGTATGAAGACATAAAATATGCAGTTAAAGTTTACTGTAAATAACTGAACGGTGTAACCTTAGTTACAACAGTATTTCTTGGAAATTAGAAGTTCATTGTCCAATATATACGCAAAACCTTGTAGTCTCAAAAACTCCCCATAAACTTATAACCCTTTAACACAGTTCACCCTAAGACGATTGTAAAAAATCTGCCGTTCAAGACTGGCCGTTTAAAAAAAAAAGAAACAGCTAGAAACCTTTAATTTATGTTCACCTAAGAAAAACATGAAATAACTATTTTATTTTTGTTCTTAAATCGCATACCATGTTGATGGGTCAGCACAAATCAGTTGTAACTGCCTATAATTATATTGGCAGTGACAACTGTTTCACGCTTACCCATCAATATAGCACTTTATTTCTGCGAGATCTAAATTCAGCGATTATTCCCAAAACCAGAGGGGTTTGAATTTCTTTGTAACATTTTTCTGCGGTCATATAACTTGCCAGAAGAAGGATTAAATGTCTGTGTTATGCAATAAAACAAGAGGACCATGATGGTCCTAAATCGCTCCCCTGAGTATGATGGTTCATGGCTTTATGATATAAACAAAATGGCAAAGCCCTCTGTCTAATTATTTTGAAGAAGATGTTTACAGATTTCTCTTTTAAACCTAGGAATATTGATGTTCCCACCATATAGCACTAATTCCCTGAATATGGTAATGCTTTGAAGTATAGACATCAATACATACCAAGTATAAAAGCTGTAAGCCTAATGGTTTAGGAGAAGAAGGTTTTCAAAGATATCATTATTTATTCCTAACCAAAATTAGGGATTGCACAGAAAAGGGCTTATTCTTTAAGTAATTTGGTAGAGGGTCAATGGCTGATGATATGTACCAAATATCAAAGCTCTAGGCTTTATGGTTTGGGAGAAGAAGATTTTCAAAGATTTCCTTCTTTATTCCTTTGTTAAATCAGGAATCGCACAGAAAAGGGCTAATTTTCAGAATACAGTAATTCTTTGAAGTATTTTGGTAGAGGGTCAATGTATTATGATATTTGCAAAATATCAAAGCTCTAGGTCTTATGGTTTGGGAGAAGAAGATTTTCAAAGATTTCCTTCTTTAATTCTATGTAAAATCAGGGATCATTAAGAAAAGGGCTAATTTTCAGAATACAGTAATTCTTTGAAGTATTTTGGTAGAGGGTCAATAGATGATGATGTATACCAAATATCAAAGCTCTAGGCCTTATGGTTTGGGAGAAGAAGATTTTAAAAGATTTCCTTCTTTATTTCTACGTAAAATCAGGGATCATTAAGAAAAGGGCTAATTTTCAGAATACGGTTATTCTTTGAAGTATTTTGGTAGAGGGTCAATAGATGATGATGTATACCAAATATCAAAACTCTAGGCTTTACCGTTTGGGAGGAGAAGATTTTTTAAGTTTTTTCACTCCGTTGCAATGGCAACCAGAGTTCTTTATGGATTTCAATTCTTTGAAGTATTTTGAAAGAGCATGACCTAAGGATCATTTCTGTGAAGTTTTGTTGAAATTCCATGGTTAGTTTAGGAGGAGAAGATTTTTTTGTAATTGTGAACGGACGGACGGGCGGACGGACAGACGATGACCGATCACAATAGCTCCTCCAGAGCACTTCGTGCTCAGGGGAGCTAAAAGAGTGCCATAAATTTGGAATTTGAATTTTGATGTTGTTAAATCTTGTCTACTTACTCTATGAAATACTAGGTAATACTAGTCTAAAATCTAATTGCTGATAAAGGGATAATCTGACACAATCAATCAGTCGTTATATAACTTGTTATGGGAAACAATGTTATATACAGTATGTGTGAAAGAAAGACATGTCAAACTTTTTCTTCAAGTATTGTATTTTATTATTGTTTTCTTTTGCTTTTCTATTTTTTTAAAAAAATCTTTATCTACGAGTCAAATTTAGTAGCAAAAACGCTTTATACATATACTAGAGATTTCCCTCTTTTGCCAACAGGCTTTTGAAGTCAAATTTACAGGTTTAGTCAGTTTTTAAAGAAAACTGGTTCATATATAACTGTTCCTCTAAAGCTGTTTCCTACATCCAGCCTTAAAGAATATACTCCTGACCATTGTATGTTTAAATGTAATACAAACCTCAACTCCTTCTGTTTCAGCCGCGAGTTGATAGTGTTGTTTACGCAGGACGCCTAACCGTTTTCTTTCCATCTCCAGTTCTCTTTCTAACTCTAATACCCGGACCTAGAATCATTACCATAATAGTATTTAACCCATTATCAGACTGCAAAATATTGGACAGGATTCAAATTGAAAGAAGTTACAGACAATATTTCAAATTGTGCTAAAATTGGAAATCAAATGTGAAGTAGGATAAAAAACTTTGTGAGAAAAGGAGAAATTGCTAGTTACAAGTAATTTCTCCTTTTCCCAAAAAGTTTTCCATGATTGGTTCTCTTCAGAGTGTCAGACAATTGAGAAAATGGTAATGTGTAAAGTCTAAATAAAGAAAATGGATACCTAAGATATTTCTCAATAAAATGAAGATTCACTGTACGTTAATTAACAATGAACACATTCTCTGAGGCAACAAAATCTTAAACTGGTCCAAAATGATAGAAGCTGCAGACAACAATTCAAGTAGATGTAATTTTAATTTCTTTCATCTTTTTGGACAGAAACATTGTCGATTATTAAGAAATTGCTTGATACAAGCAATTTCTTCATTATCCACAATGTTTTCTAAAGTCATTTTCCCAAAGGGCATAAAAAGAAGGGGTTGTGTGGGAACGGGTTAAACCTCCATTTATTTCAGAGTTAGACTTATTTTTACGAAATAAACATCATCAATAGGAGATCACAAACTTTTTCTAAAACCTTCTTTTTTGCTGTGTTACTGATATTTAAGTGTCCTTAAGTGCATATATCTGTTAGGTAAATAGGGACTTCCTGGGGTTCTGTAAAACAAATACTTTAGAAGGAAACTGGATCTAGCAGAGATCAATCAGAACTAGTAAAACCGATGTAAACTTTTAGAATGACTATTCCATAGGGCTAGTGATAGTGTCTGAAAATGAGATGTCATTGATTCATTGACCACAAAATTCTGAGGGATCAAATTCATTTTGAAGGGGCTAAAATAACAAAAAGAGTGAATCATGAGTATAAATAGGAATGTTTAATTGCCAACAGACCTTTTCTTGTGAAGATATGAAGTAAGCAATTAATTTGTATGTTTTTAATTGAACATATGGTACTTCACTAAATAGGAGGGACATCTTGATAGCTGACCTAAGATCTTTACAGAAACAAGAGGACCATGATGGTCCTAAATTGCTCCCCTGAGTATGATGGTTCATGGCTTTATGATATATACAAAATAGCAAAGACCTCTGTCTAATTATTTTGGAGAAGTAGTGTAAGGATTTTCTCGTTTAATCCTAGGTATATTGATGATCCCACCATATAGTGCTAATTTCCTGAATATGGTAATTTTTTGAAGTATTTTTTTAAAGGGTCAATAGACATCAATACATACAAAATATCAAAGCTCTAGGCCTAATGGTTTAGGAGGAGAAGATTTCCAAAGATATCCTTCTTTATTCCTATCTAAAATCAGGGATTGTACAGAAAAGGGCTAATTTTCAGAATACAGTATTTCTTTAAAGTATTGTAAAACCCCTCTAATACGACCACTTGCAGTACTTTCAGAAAGTGGTCGTAATAGCGGGGTGGTCGTATTACTGAGGTTTGGTCGTTTGTTGTCAAGTAATGCATGTTTATTTTATTTTCGTTATTTGAATATATTAATACTATACATACAAAAATGAAACTATAAGAACAAGTTTTACAGCGGAATCTAATGTCATTTTCAAATTTACGATCTTAGGTAAGTTCAACTTTCTCTATTCTCCATTTGGATCTAATTAAGAACTCCGACCTCAGATTATTTATTCGTAAGTACAGGTTCAAAGTGTCAAACTGTCGATATTCTATCTTCTGTAATGCGAATACCAGGCATCTATTACGTTGAAATCAAAATTTAATTGCTAATCAACTTTTCGGAACGCCGTAAACAAACCAATCGTAACTTCTCGGATACGTTTTCACTCGCGAATCTTTTTCTCGAGTCAAAACCTGTGAAACATTCAAATAACAATAAAAAATATTACAAACTATAATTTCTAAAAGTGATCGGCCAATTTAATCATAACACCTATTATAATAAGGGTTCGATATCACATAATCAAAAATCCGATAATGTATTTACAATGTATTCGTACCCAATTAGTGTCGCTCTTATCAAGTGTGAAATTCGGGTGATTGGTCTCAATGTGTGAAAACTGGTCGTTTTAGTGGGGTTCAAAATAGTGTATCAGCTATGGTTGGTACTGAATTTAGTGGTCGTAATTCGGAATAGTGGGGTGCCCGTTTTAGAGGGGTTCGCGACCATTGAAATAAAGAACAAAAAATTCCATTCTGTAAAAATTCGGTCGTAATAGAGGGGTGCCCATATTTCCGGGGTGGTCCTAAGGAGGGGTTTTACTGTATTTGATAGAAGGTCAATAGCTGATGACATCTACCGAATATCAAAGCTCTGGGCCTTATCGTTTGGCAAAAGAAGATTTTCAAAGATTTCCTCCTTTATTCTTTTGTAAGATCAGGGATCGCACAGATACGGGCTAATCTTCTAAATAGGGTAATTCTTTGAAGTATTTGGTAGAGGGCAAAAAGCTGATGATTATGTACCAAATATCAAAGCTCTAGGCCTTATTGTTTGGCAGAAGAAGATTTTCAAAGATTTTCTTCTTTATTCCTTTGTAAAATCAGGGATCACATAGAAAATTTCTAATTTTCAGAATACAGTAATTCTTTGAAGTATTTTGGTAGAGAGTCAATAGGTGATGATACATACCAAATATAAAAGCTCTAGACCTTATCGTTTTGGAGAAGAAGATTTTCAAAGATTTATTTTGTTAAATCAGGGATCGCACAGAAAAGGGCTTATTTTAAGAGTACAGTAATTCTTTGAAGCATTTTTGTAGAGGGTCAGTAGGTGATGATATGTACCAAATATCAAAGCTCTAGGCCTTTTGGTTTAGGAAGAGACGATTTTTTGATAATTGTTTACAGATAGACAGACTGACAGACAGATGGACAAAAGGACACCAGACATTTACTGATCACAATAGCTCACCTTCAACATGTTGTGCTCAGGTAAGCTTAAAGGAAACAAGAAACTGAACGTTAAAGCTTGTCTAATTTGTGAAGAGAAAAGCAGTACACAAGACTTCCCATTGATTGATTGAATGGGGTTTAACCAATTACCACACAGGTGAAAATTTCTAGTTGATGATATTTTTAAAAATCTCTGTCTTTTAGTGTAGAAACATGGTGGATAATTAAAAAATTGCTTGTCACAAGTGATTTCCTTATTATCCACGATGTTTTCCCAATCATTTTTCTTGAAAGGTGTCAAAAACTGTCATCGTGTGGGAATGGGTTAGCACCACTTTAAACAGTATTTCAGTCCTTTTGCAGTGGCTGGAGCACGTAACCTTGGATTCCTGGTATTTCTCACACCAGTACTAAAACTACATCTTTTCTGAACCTCAAGCTGCTCATCCCCTTTAGGTTTACAATTATCAACACAATTGTAGGAGACTAATGTTGGAAAGGATATCAGCCTTGGCTGGGGATCAAAACCATGACCCCATGACTTGGAATCCTATATGCTACCACTGTTCTATGGCCGTGGCTCACAAGGCTTACAAAATTTGTTAATCATTAATCAAATTATCAGTAATGCCCCATTTCCAATGTTTTCCAATGTTTTCTTATGGAACCTTTAAACTCTCACTAGGATTCATTCTTATGATTTAACAATCATTCTAGCTAAGATTCATCAGGATTAGGCAAAACTTGTGACCCCTGGAGTGTTAGGGAAGAAATAATCCTTCAGGCCCCTTTTCCCATGTTTTCCAACGATTTTTTTCCATTTTTGATGGGGTCCATCCTTGTGACCCAACAATCATTCTGGCCATGTTTAATTAAGATGGAGCAAAAATTGTGACCCCTGTAATGTAAACAAAGAAATTGTCATTAAGGGCCCCTTTTCCTGTGTTTTCTGATAGAACCTTTCCATTTCAATAGGGTTTATCCCTATGACCTTACATTCATTAAGCAAGATTGGGCAAAAATTGCGGCCTCTAAATGTAAACAAAGAAACTGTCTTTTAGGTTCCTTATTGCGTGTTTTCCAACGGATACCAAAGAAGTCTCTATTCACTTGATGGTTCACAAGTGATCAAACAACATTAACTCCTCAAGAAATAATCGAAATAAACTAGAGTTAAGTAAACAGACCTGTGTATCCATTTCTTGTTTCTTTGTTTGAATAAGAGACAGATGTGAGAAATCCATCAAACCTGAAATACACGAAATAAGAGTAGATTAAGCATCACACAAAGGTTTGTTAAAATGTTGTTTTCACGTGTAATTTTTGAAATTTTGTGACATTTAATTGGTTTTAAAACAATCTAAAATTGTAATCTCATAAAATATGTGCAGATGTGCATCAATGAGATCTATCATCATGCCAAATATGAGCATGGCACCTTAAATAGGCTGAAAGAAAATTTAAATCTTAAGTTTCTGGTTAAATTTTGCAGAACCATGTTCTAATCACTTGAGTACCTGTATCACTCCAAATGCTTGATTGTAATGATTAAGTAAATGGTGCTTTCTGCAATTCGATATAAACCGAATCATATTCTTGATTTGTGGCAAATAAATCTTGTCAATGAAATCTTATATTTCAAAAGTTTATTTGTTTAACAAAAGTTAATTCAGAGTCAAATCAAAAAGGTATTGGCAATTTATTTTAAAAAAATTCACTGTATACCACATATGGACATAAGCTATGAGCACAAAAGCTGTTTTCAACAAACCAAAATTGATTGACGGAATCGAAGAAGACTTTTAAAGGCTTCACCATAAATGGAAATTTGGATGAGCCCTGTTTAATATATTCTGAGGAGAAGATTTTTAAAGTATACATTTACAGACAGACAGATGCACTCACACATGGACGGATGCATGACAAACACAACGCCATGACAATAGCTTACTGGCTTTCAACCAGTGGAGCTAAAAACTGTTTGCCTCAAGTTTGGGGGAAGATGGACCTCATTATGAGATGTGGGTGCTTACTTTGTTCTTCTATAATCTGTGTACCAGTTTTCACCGAGGCCACCACATTGCCAGTACATTTTGACACCTCTTTTGATGCCTCCTGTACCTTGCCCAAAGTCTGGCTGGTTCTCTTGGCCTTGACCCTTGATGCTACAACAAGCTGGGCTGTAGAAGCAGCTATCTCCTGTGAGCAGGCAATTAGCTCCTCAAATTTACCTTCACCTTTTATCACCTTGTCAGCTGCTTCCCTGTTATGAAAGTAACCATAGTAAATATAGCTTACTATTCTCAAAGTCATTTTGTTACCATATCAACCCATTACAAAAAAATATAACTGAAATAGCTTGAAGACAACAATCTGGAAGAATTTAAAAAAATATTTGTCCTTTATGGTAAAACAAGAGGACCATGATGGTCCTAAATCGCTCACCTGAGGCATCTGCAAATTACAGTACTTTTTTGTATAAAAAAGACATAACTTGAGCAAAATAAATTAAACAAATATAAGATTTTGGGCTTTGTACAAAACAATCCAGTAATCCTTTACAATAAAAATGAATGCCTTTAGCTTTATAGTTTAATCCATTACCAAACTATCCCAGAATTTGTCATCCTCCAGGAAAATAGGTTTAAACAAGATGTGTTTGTGAAACACCATGCCCCCGAAACAGGAATTCTTTATAAACAGGTGATTTTTATGGGTTTTTGTTTTAGAAAGGGTTAAAATTTTGACCTTGACCTTGATGAAATGACCTTCCCCAGTTGTGCCTTGTTGAGACCTATCTACATACCAAATATTAGTATTGTAACTTAATTAGGGATGAAGTTATAAGAAAATTTTCAGTTGGCAGGTTAAGTTTTTGAGTAATGTTTTAGGGAAAAGGGTTAAAATTTTGACCTTGACCTTGATGAAATGACCTTCCCCAGTTGCACATTGTTGAGACCTATCTACATAAGAAATATAAGCATTGTAACTTAATTAGGGATGAAGTTATAGGAAAATGTTTAGTTGGCAGGTTAAGTTTTGCAGACAGACAGACGGACATACAGACAGACAGACACCGGTAAAACAATATGCCTCCGATCTATTGATGTGGGGGCATAAAAAGCATTGTGAGAAAGGGAGTGACAAGCAATTTCTCCATTTCTATTTAAGAAGAATAATTCTTTCAATGCGTTTTATGCAATTTTCGACCCAAGGAGCAGAGACGTTTTTCTTTATCCTAAGAGCATATTTTCCTGTAACATAGTACAAAATCATTTAGTCATGCTACATACCAAATATGAATGCCCTTCATCTTATATTTCAGAAGGAGAAGACTTTTGAAGTTGCTCTAACTGGGTGTTTTCCAATATTTTTGACCTCTGGGGCAGTGCCATGTTCTATCCAAGGGCTAAGATTTTAGCTAACATAGTAGAGAACCATATGGTTATGCTATAAATCAAATATGAATGCCTTAGACTTTGTAGATTGGGAGGAGAAGACTGAAGAACATGGTCTAATTGACAATTTTTACAAACTTTGGACACCCAGGGAAGGGGCGTTTTTTAACCTATAGGCATAATTTAATCAAAATTGATAGATAACAGCCAGACTATGCTACACTCAAAATATAAATGCCCTCCACCTTAAAATGAAGATCTTTTTTTAACATACTCAAATTTTGGGTTTTTCCCAATTTTTTTACCCCTAGTGCAGGGCTGTTTTTGACCCATGGAGGACAACTTTTAGCGATACAGTACAAAACCATCTAGTTATGCTACAAACCAAATATAAATAATCTAGACCTTATAGATTAAGATGAGAAGTCTTTTGAAATTGCTCTTATTAAGCATTTTTCGAAACTTCCGACATCGGGCGGGGCCATTTTTGACCCCAGAGATTAAATATTTAAAAAATTGGTAGAGAACCATATGATTAAGCTCTATATAAAATGTAAAGGCATTTGGCCTTGTAGTCTATTAAAAAAACAAAGATTTACTAAAATTTCTCATTTTCATATGCCGCAGTTACAAGAGTTTTTCACAGAATGAAATTCTTTTAACAACTAATGAAGAGCTTCACCCAATGAACATCCCTGCAAAGTTTCAGCTTGATTGGCTTACTGGTTTAGGAAGAGAAGATTTTTAAAGATATTTAAAGAATTATTAAAGATTCACATTTTCAAATGCCGCGGCAACCAGAGTTTTTGAGGGAATTAAATTCTTTTAACAACATTTGTAGAACTTCACCAATGAACATCCCGGCAAAGTTTCAGCTTGATTGGCCTACTGTTTTAGGAGGAGAAGATTTTAAAAGACATATAAAAGAATTACTAAAGATTCACATTTTCAAATGCCGCGGCAACCAGAGTTTTTGATGGAATTAAATTCTTTTAACAACTTTTGAAGAACTTCACCCAAGGAACATCCCTGCAAAGTTTCAGCTTGATTGCCCTACTGGTTTAGGAGAAGAAGATTTTTAAAGATATTTAAAGATTTACTAAAGATTCACATTTTCAAATGCCGCGGCAACCAGAGTTTTTGATGGAATTAAATTCTTTTAACAACTTTTGAACAACTTCACCCAAGGAACATCCCTGCAAAGTTCAGCTTCATTGGCCCACTGGTTTAGCTGGAGAAGAATTTTAAAGAAATTGTTGACGGACAGACAGACGGGTGACAGACAACATCCAATCACAATAGCTCACCTTGCACTTATTGCTCAGGGGAGCTAAAAATCAATCAGGTTGATGATGGAATTGCTTTAATAAGGATTTTCACCAGTGTCCAGAAGGTTTTTCAAGCTATTTTCATCAGGGGCATAGAAAAGTGGTATTTTGCCAGCATGGATTACAACTTTCACATCTGGATTCCTTTAGCTACATGCCCTAAACTATAACACGTTTTCACAACCTTGAGAGTTTAAGCTTTTAAATGTTACAGATGGAGTAGGTTTGAATTTTCAGATATAATTATTTCAACAATACTACCCTTAACCCTTTGTTGTAGGTAATCTTTGGAGTTGATGGATCTCTGACCACACAAACTGACCTCCTACAGGAAGTTCTACTTAGATATCAAACAACATTAATTTATAAAATTTATGGTCATTTATATGTGACAAAGAAGTATAACAGTAGGTTGTCTGACAAACTGAATACCATCAAGCTGTAGTTACACCATTCATGGCACCAGACTAACAAAATTGCTGAACATAAATGTCAGAGTTCAAAGTTTATTTGTCTAAATAAATGATTTGATAGGTGATTGACAACGTTGATCTGTCAATTGATGGATTACTGGCCCTGTCCATTGACCTCCAAACATGGCAGTTCCACTGAGGTAAGAAACAACAGAACGTCGTAAAATACATGGCCACAAACGTAAACAGCTTCAATAAACTGTAGTTACGATGTTCAAGTCACAGAACAAACAAACATGGTTATTAAAAATGTCGGAATTCTTTAAGTTCAATTCTGGTCTAAATGAATAATTTGATTGGTCAATTGATTTTGTGACTGGCAGTGGCCATGGATCAATTGTCTCAGAGAAGATTGAAAGAACTATCATGTCAATAACATTATTGAATAGTGTTAGCCTCTGTTAGTAAGACTTTCAATTGAGAATTCTAGGGAAAAAAGAAACTACTTGGGACAAATAATTTCTTTTCTTCCCTCAAAGTTATCTAACCTCTTAGATGTTTATTTCTAATTCGGAATTAGTTTGAATTGTCATCTTTACCCTTACCTATTTTTGGAAATTGTAGACTGGTCCAAATTAGAAGAGGTTGTAAATGAAAATTAACATTGGATGCAATATGAAATGAAACCATCCTATGTGGCAGAAAATATTGTGGGATAGGAGAAATTGCTTGTTAACAGCAAATTTCTCCTTTTTCTACAATGTTTTCTCAAGTTTAAAATCACAGCCATATAAAATCCTGGGTTTGTACGGGGAAGGGTTAACCCTCTAAAAATGTTATATTACCAAACAAAAATCTTTTATACCAGTCAAAAATGACAGAAGTTCAAGAAAACAATTCAAATGGTAGGAATGTGTTGTAACGGGTAAAAAATGTAACATAACAATCTTATTATTTTTAAAATATTACAAAACATTTAGAGAACTAAATCATAGTCAAAGAAAAACAATGCCCTTTTATTACTATAATGATTTTCTCGACAAATTAAATTTTCTGTCAAAACATTAACCGATTACTAGACAATAGAACTTTAGGCTTGTCCAAATCAAGTTTTGGAAGACCATTTCAAGTTAATGAAATTTTCAAAACCTTTAACTTTTTCAATTCTATCAATTTCTTCTTTTTCTAAAATGTTTTCCAAAACTTTTTTTCTTAAATATGAGGCATTCTGTTGGAGTGGGTAAATATAAGATACAATCAGTTAACTGAACTTACATAAGAGTGGTAGCTCCCCATCCCACAGTTTTAGCTGCAGATATAAATCCTTCTGTCCACCTGTGATTCTTTTTGTAAAAATCTTTAGCTGATGAAGTTCCCTGAAATAATAATATTACTAGTCATTATAAAATATTTCAAAAGAGGTTCATGTTAAAATAACTTTTTTTAAAACAAACTGTAGGCATAGCTTCATACATTTTCTATGCTTATATTTGAGAGTCATGCTTTTTCAAAACAAGTTATGTTTGATAAACCACAATGCCCCAACAACTACAATTCTTCATAAACGTGACCTTGCCATTTTACCTTTTCACATGGTGTTGAACTTTGTACCAAATGAAAGACATGCCAACAAAAATGTTGAGGCGAAATATGGCAGATAGTAAGTTTTTATATAGGACATACATAACCTTGAAGAGACCCTTGATCATTTTTGATGACCTTGAAAATGTAACAAGCAGAATTATCATGTCACAATCAATCAGTATGGAAGATATGAAAGCTATATCAGTTCACAATCAAAAGAAATGGCCATTGAAATAAAAATGTACAAAACTGACCCTTGTAAAATGTCCATGTGCTTCATTGGTGACTTTAATGATGTTTCCAAAAGAAAAGTCTTGTCACAAGCAATATATATTTAAATACAAAGGCCTTACCTCTTACCATTTGAAGATATGGCAAATGTTAAAACTTTACTTTTACTCTTAAAAATAACCTCAACCTTGACTTATGACCTTGAAATGATTTCAAAGAAAGGTTTTGTCACAAACAATACATGTTTAGAATATGAAGGTCCTATTTCTCAGCATATAAAGTTAAAGTTAATATTAAAGTTTCATTTGGAAAAAGCGTGACCATTAAATTGATCTAAACCTTGACAAATGTCCTTGAGGTTTGTAACAACTGAAAGGAAATGTAATAAGCAATTCACATAAGAAATATGAAGGTTATTGACCTTTGAAAAATGACCTTGACAGATAAACTTGAAATTGAACCAAATGATCTTCTTGAAAAATAATAGCTTGTGACATAGGGAAGCCCTATCCCTGACCATATAAAATTTATGACCAATCATGAACATTTTCATATGCATGAATTTGACTTCTAAAATTGAACTTGACCCTAATTGATAAACTTGAACATGGTATCAACAGGAAGGTTATCTCCCTAGTCATACACATTCAAAATATGACAGCTCTATCACGTATCCTTTGAAAAAAAGAGTAATGTAAAAGGTTTTGTGGACAGATAGCAACAAACTATATAACCCTGATCTATTGATATGGTGCATAAAAGTTTCAATCCTTGTATGAGAATTCCAACTTGTTCTATTTTATAAAGTGGCTGTTATGCTGAATGAACCATTTACTCAAACTGAGCTATATATTTAAAAGTACACTCTATAGTTTAAACAAAGGTCTATATCTTGATAATTAATTGCTAAATTATCTTACCCTGCCCTGTGCCACAATTTCTTGTTGCAAATCTCTGGATTTTTCTACCAATATCTTTATGGCCTGTAGAACAATATAGAATAATTAATAGTTGATCATAATGTAAATATTTTGATTGGTAATATACTATCCTACATGTAGTTATGACTTGTTCAAACAGACTGGTACATTAGATTAAGCAGGCCACGCAATTAACCAATTAACAGACAATAAACTTATAGACTGGTTGAAATGAGTTGCAGACAATTCATGATTAATGGATTTAAAGAAATATTTCTTTTTGTGGTAGAAAACATTGTTGATAATGAAGATATTGCTTGAAACAAGATGCTGGATCAGCAAAAAACGTGAAAATTAAGATGAAATATCAACTTTTAAGACCTTGGGAATAAAAATCGATAATACTTTGATAAAACAATGTCAGAGTCTATCCAACTCTTAATGGATCACTTGACTTCAAACATTACTTCTAATCTTCAAATATTATCTAGAGAAGTTGTTTAATCCATTCCCACACAATAACACTTTTAGACACCCCTCAACATAAAAGATTTAGAAAAGTCATAGAAAATGAAGAGAGTGCTTTTTGCAAGCAATCTGTTCATTATCCACAAAATATTCTAATCCTAAATACAAAGACTTTTACAATTTCATCAACTTAAAATTGTTTGTAACTTCTTTTAATTTGGACTGGTCTAAAAGTTTTTTTTGTGGTAACAAGTTAACCTTTTCCCACTCAATTATGCTCCAATATGAACCTCAAGAAAAAAGATATGGAAAAAACGAAATGGAAATGAATTTATTGCTTTTAATGTGGAAAATGGAGAAAAAGCATGCAAAATAAATATCTTCACGTGCAACAGGCTTTAATAACCAGAAAGATGAAAATAGATAAATGAATACATAAATAAATGAAATAAATAAATAAAACTCTATCAATTTAAAACTGTTGATCATCAACAATTCAAATATTGCGTCATCTAGTCATGGGCTAAGAGCTATGCCATAATCATGAAGCTTTAGTTGCAATTTATGCAAAGTGATAACAACTGAATAAACAAATTTGGTTATAGCTTACCTTCATTAAATCTGTACAAGCATCTAAAATTCTCTCATTCACTTCTAATTGTACTCCTGTATTATCCTGTCTTGTTTTTTGTAACATTTCCTGTAATAAGAAATATTAAAATTAAAATTGTTCAAAAATTGAAATACCATCAAATATCTTAAGACGTCTTTTGCGCTCATTACCTAATAAAATTTTGATATTTCATACCACAAAAGGTAGAGTGTAATACAAAATTTTTCCTATGTAACAAGACAATGTGTGGATCCTCATTCTGACTTGATTTACCATCTTATACCTTGATGATTAAAAAAAAAGAAGAAATTTTCCAAAAATAAAGTTTTCTACCTGTCTCGTACTTTTTATAACAGTGATGATTCTCAATGTGATGTCATTTTAGCAGACATCATCAAACATTACTATGGACTGCTTAAGACATGTTCAGATACAGAATTTTTTCAGTCTTTTCATATTTTATTCCCATGCTATGTAAGTATCTACCCTGAAAAAGTTATAGATATAAGATTTAAAAGGTTTTACAACAATTAAAATTCATGTACACATTAGAAATATCCTTACATATGGCAGAGTGTCTGAATGAATATTTGATCATGAGTATATATTTGATACATTGCACACTGACGAAAACAAACCAGAATAGAATTGTTTAAATCTACATACTTAAACATGCCATTTAGCTACTTAAACATGCCATTTACCCAACTAAGATAAACACTCTTGAGATTTGAGATTTTTAGAATATTTATAATAAGAATCCTAGGAAGAAATTACCAATACCATGCATTGGCCGAAATGAGTGGCCTTTACAATGCTGAATTTTTCAATGAAATAACAAAAATCATTCTTTTAGATATCTCAAAATCTTATATTGTGAGATCTTTCATCTCTACAACAGGAACATAATCAGAGTATTTTTCTGATTTCAGAAAAATCTTTCTTTCTTATTATGTATTTTCAGATTACAGATTGTGAAATACCGTAATTTGTCCATATATTCGGACACAATTAAATAATTATTTTTTTTCATGTACGAATACATAGATAATTACTCAAGTCAGTGTCCGAATTTATAGATAAATCGTCGTGCGGCCGGGAACAACCATTGCCGATTTTCATGAGTCACTGTTTTGCTCAGACACTGAATTCATTTCAACAGTAAATAAACTTGATATGAGTTACGCATTACGTTCGTAAATTTATTCATTATTACTTTTTTTTTTTTTCAGATTGTTCCAAGATACCGGCGAAGACGACGTGAATTTAATGATCATTCACTGATTAAAAACCTTACGATTTACTTTTCTAAACTGTTGTTTTTCTTCGTTTTAACGATTGATAGAACCCCACATATCACCGTAAGAATACGAAAGATCGTAACTGCAGCATGTTCAGGCAAAATTGTTACGACTTTTCGGTAGTCAAAGTCCGATTTTGAGAGGATAGTAAATTCATTTTCTGTCATTTTTATACAATCATCGTCGGTTGAATTAAAAAAAGGGATATTAATATGGAGAGCTAAACCAAATCTTCGCATTTAAATTGTTCATGTATTAAAGTCACCAAGAGATAAGAAGTAATTTGTCAGAATAAAATCACGGCATCGGTCAATTACGACAGTTTTTCTCTGATCTGCTTCACATAAATCATCGCGTAAATGCGGTGGCCTACCTGTGAGAAAAAATCCTTTTTTTTTTAAATTATATCCGTATTGTTTGAAGAGTTTTCAGACTGTCGATTAAACCATGTTAACTTTCGGCATAATGACAAGGGTAAAAATTCGGTCAACAAGAATTCTCACAGGGTACGCGTCTGGCACGTGCCAACTCCGGAAACTCTCCCAAATATAGCTGAACATCTGGCGGCGGCGCCTTTGATCACCTTTCCTCCCTCGTAGTAAAATAAACTGTACCCGAAAACCTTTACTTTATATTTGTCGAACGAGACTTGTTACGTGTGTTTTATTGAACAGTATGAGATTAAACTTTCGGATTTATTAAAAGAAGCGGGGATAATAAAAGGTAATTTATTTTAATCTACCAATATTATATATCGGATGAGAAGTTAATAATTTTGTGACAAATTAACAAGTAAAATTCTCGCATTTTCCGTATTTAGGGAAAACGTCGTAGCTACGAATGATTCTTCTCATAGCATATCATTGCATTTTTTTATTTTTTTGATTTGATTCGGCCGATGACAATACACTTGATGAGCTCCGGATACGAGGAAAGTGTAGTAAAATCGAAAGTAGGTTCAGGTCAATTTGACTAATTTCATAGGGTCGCACATGTTAATCGTAGCCATCCTTTCAGAGCAGGTCCTGTCGGGGATAGAAAATTAGGAAATCACAGAGAGAAACCAAGCGTGATATTTTAATTGCATCACCTTCACGATTCGTAGCTTAAGCATATCGAGGTGCGTGCCTATTCTCGGTCACTGTTATAAACAATATACACCTGTTGACACTTAACCCAGACAGTTTGGAGATACTGATCGCGAAGATTCCAAATTACCGATAATGGATGCGGTATTTGTTCACCTGATATTTCATGTTCGTAAATTCGTTGTCCGAATTTATAGATAAATTCCAGACACCGTTTGTCCGAAATTAGAGGCACAAAATTAATTATTTCATGAAATAATTAATGGTGTCCGAATTCTTGGAGTGTCCGAATATATAGACAAATTACGGTACATATCCTTTCATAATAGCTTGTTTTTCAGACGTTCAACCTTATCAAATGACCTTGACTTTGTCAGAAGACCTTGACCTTGGTAACAGCAGTTGCATATTAATGAGATCTATAATGATGTAAAATATGAGCATTGGAACAAAGGAAAAAGTTTAGTTACTGTTTATAGATTGATTTTTCAGCAGACAGACTGATGGACAGACAGAAAGCCATCAGAAAAACAATATGCCCTATGAGCTACCAATGCAGGGCATTAAAATGTAGACAGGTTAGAATTGAAAGATGTTAGAGATATCATTCAAAAGTTCTTTAAGATTGAATCATAAGTGTTATATAAACAAAACCATTGTTAAAAAATAAGAAATTAGTTACTAGCTGATTGAAAATACTTGAAAGGTACCTGGAATTTCTTCGCTGCTTGTTCAATAGCCCGACTTGTCAGTTGCATCTCACTATCTACCATATCACCAATTTCTTCTGCTTTGACATCCACAGACTTGGGAACAAGTTCCTCTGTTAACTTCATTAAAGCTTTGATATGTTCTATCGTAGTTTTAACTTCATTATCAATACTAGCACCTGCATACACATAAAATAGACATGCAAGACAACAAAAACTGAAGAGGGGTTTGATAACTGACCAATTGTGGCCGTCAATCAAAGAATCAATTGAACAGTCAAACCATTTATTAAGACCAAAAACAAACTTTTAACTCTAACATTGGCCAGCATTTACACCATTTTTGTTGATTTGGAGACATAAATATTGTAACTACAGCTTATTGAAGGTCAGTGGGCAGGGCCAGCAGTATCAGTGGGTGGGACCAGCAGTGTCAGTGGGCAGGGCCAGCAGTGTCAGTAGGTGGGGCCAGCAGTATCAATAGGCGGGACACAGTATCAGTGGGCGGGGCCAGCAGTATCAGTAGGCGGGCCAGCAGTGTCAGTGGGCGGGGCCAGCAGTGTCAGTAGGGAAGGGCCAACAGTATCAGTGGGCAGGCCAGCAGTATCAGTGGTCAGGCCAGCAGTGTCAGTGGGCGGGCAAGCAGTATCCGTGGGTTGGGCCAGCAGTATCAGTAGGCCGGCCAACAGTATCACTCGGCGGGGCCAGCAGTATCAGTAGGCGGACCAGCAGTGTCAGTAGGCGTTGCCAGCAGGATCAGTGGGCGGGACCAGCAGTGTCAGTAGGCGGGACGAGCAGTGTCAGTGGGCAGGGCCAGTAGGATCAGTAGGTGGGCCAGCAGTGTCAGTGTGCAGGTCCATCAGTGTCAGTGGGTGGGGCCAGCAGTGTCAGTAGGCAGGGCCAGCAATATCAGTAGGCGGGCCAGCAGTATCAGTGGGCGGGGCCATCAGTGACAGTGGGTGGGACCAGCAGTGTCAGTGGGTGGCAAGCAGTATCCGTTGGTTGGGCCAGCAGTATTAGTAGGCGGGCCAGATGTCTCACTGGGCGGGGCCAGCAGTATCAGTAGGCGGGCCAGCAGTGTCAGTGGGCAGGACCAGCAGTGTCAGTAGGCAGGGCCAGGAGTATTAGTGGGCATGCCAGCAGTATCTGTGGGCAGGCCAGCAGTGTCAGTTGGCAGGGCCAGCAGTATCAGTAGGCGGGCCAGCGGTATCAGTGGGCGGAGCCAGCAGTATGAGTAGGCAGACCAGCAGTATCAATGGGCGGGGCCAGCAGTGTCAGTAGGCAGGGCCAGCAGTATCAGTGGGCAGTCCAGCAGTATTAGTGGGCGGGGCCAGCAGTATCAGTGGGTGGGGAAGGCAGTGTTAGTTGGCGGGGCAAGCAGTGTCAGTGGGCAGGGCTAATAGTCAGAGGGCGGGGCCAGCAGTGTCTATGGCGGGGCCAGCAGTCTCAGTGGGCGGGGTCAGCAAAGTCAGTGGGCAGGGCCAGCAGTCATAGAAGGTTTGTCAGAAACACAAACAAGAACACTGCACTTAGATGCAATTATGAGCTCAAGGTTCCAGGTAGTGAAAAGGGGCAAAAGTCTTAGTAAAAACACACATCAAGTTACCTTCACTGATTATATAGAAGACTCTTTTGACAGTGAGGATACGTACCAAGTTTCAGGAAAATATCTCAATTAATGGCGGAGATGTGACCAAGGTTATCGTTTTTCACCCTAGCATATACATCTACACCAATGATAAAATAATGGCAACTGATTTATTGAATATGGTCTAATGCCAGTATTTCAGTCATATTACAGTGGCTGGAGCAACCAACCATGCATTCCTTGCATTTCTCCCATCAATACTACCACATCCTTTCCAAGCCCCAGTTGCTAATCCCATTTAGAATTATGATTATCCACCCATTGGTGGTAGACAAATGTTTGAAAGGATAAACTATTTGGTGTTGGATCGGACCCTTGACCCGGAGATTAGGGTAATGTTTGAACCTTGACATTTACTCAAAAATAGCCGAGCAAAAAATATAAGAGCTAAAAGAGTTCAAAGTAATCTCCCTCTTCTGTCAACCCTTATCCAACTAGTTACATGAATGACGGAAATTTTGAGAGTAAAAAGAAGAAAAAGCTACTTTATTGAACTGATATCCTAAGCTGACATGTGCATCGTCTATGTAATTTGTCCTTAGGCTTTCAAGATTGACAAAATGCATGTAACAAGCAGTTACTTCAGTTTCCACAATATTTTTTGATACCTATTTTCATTGGGGCATCAAAAAGCAGGACTGTCTAGTGAGCACCCAAAAGAATATTATGTTGGAATGAGTTGACATTTGACTTTCACCTGTGACCTTGAGGCTATTCGCAAATTTGTTTCAAATGGGACATCTACAATGATGGGGAATAACTATGAGAAAATAATTTTAAACTTATTGACAACTGTATGAGTTAGGGTGCAGAAAATTCAATCTTTAAAATTGACAATGGCATTCACTGTTCAGATTTATTTTGAAATGCATCAATAAATGTATGAGCTATGCTTCAGAAAGGCTAAGTTTGACACCTTTTACAAGGATGGAGGGATTAAACAAGATGTGTTTGTGAAACACCATACCCCGTAACAACCCTTTTTCGGAAAAATGACCTTGATAAGTGATACCTATCAACTCAAGGAACCTATATCCCAAATATGACTCGTCTATCTTTGATGGCATTTGGATAACAGAAAAATGGTAAGTTTCTGCATTAGATTAACCTTGATAAGTGTCCGTGATTAAGATGTGAAGTTTTTACATTAAGTTTACAGCTGGCAGACAGACAGACATTGGTAAGACAATATGCCCCCGATCTTATCCATGTGGATCAAAATGAGTTGATGGCTACGAATGAAACAACATCCCTTTGATAACTATTCAGTACTAAGAATCTATGCAAGCTCTTTACCTTTTTCAATAGCATTTAATACTAAGAGACCACTCTCTCCAGCAGACCGACAAAGATTTGCCAGTTCTTGACCTGGTTCGATTTCTGCCGTTGATTGGGATGTGGCAATTCCATGTATCACACAATCTCCCATATGATGAGAAAACCCTGTTATACATTCTACCAGTTGGTCTATATCTAAAACAGAAATCAAGTAATTTATAGTGATTTAACAGAGACTATATTTGTTTAAAAGATATATAGTAACTAGAGGGACTTGAACATCTATATTGCTCCACAGGCCTGAATGTGCTGATAAACTCATTACCACTTTATCCCACATTTTTAGGCACTGGAAAAAAAGGCATTTGAAAACAATGTGAGAAAAGGAGAAATTGCTTGTTACAAGCAATTTCCCCTTTTCTCCCAATATTTTCTAGCCCATATGACACTCATGATTTAATTTAACTGAACTTTGAAATAACATCTGCATTTCTTTAAATTTAGCCTTGTCTAGAATTTTACCATTTGGGAAGGGGTTAAGCAAATGTTTTTGGGAATCCAATATAAACTGAATCATATTTGCAATATCTGGCAACTAGATATAGTCACTGAAGTCTTTGAAATTGGTCTAGAAAAGAGTTTTAAAATATACATTATTTTACAAAGTTCCTGTCAACTGTCAACTTATGTAAAAGAAAAATGCCAAGTCATATCAAAAGGAATAAACAAGAAATCCACTTAATACCACATATGGACATAAGCCACACCTATGAAAGCCATGTTTATGAAACAATCAAATCATATGAAGGAATTCGGGAAAGAAGATCAACCTTGTAAAACTTAGTCAAAATCCATCAACAGGTTTCTGAGGAGAATTTTTCAAAAGTTTTCAGTAAATACCATGTATGGAAATAAACCATCTCACACAAAAGCTATGATTTAATGCAATACAATTCTTTGGAGAAATCTTATGAAAGGTCTCCAAAGATTTATTCCTGTGAAATTTGGTTGAGATCCATCAACTGGCTTCTCTGGAAAAAAAATTCATGGCTATCAGTCTATATGTAAATAAGCCCCACTCATAAAAGCCATATTTTTCAAATCTCTTTGAAGGCATCTGATAGAGATTCACCTAAAGATCAATCCTGTAAAATTAGTTTGAATTCTGTTCAGCACTTTCTGAGAAAAAATTCTGCAAAGCTTTCACTATTTATAGAAATAAGCATGCCCATAAAATTCATGTTTTTTACCAAATCAACTTTCTTTGAAGGAATCTGATAAGAGTCTTCAAAGAATTATTCCTGTACAATTTGATTGAAATCCATCTACTGATTTCATTGAAGCTTTAAAGCCTTGGCCATTTATGATAATTAGCCCTGCCCAAAATAGCCATGTTTTCATCCTATCAAAATTATTTTAAGGAATCTAATAAAGTGTCACCCATGGTTAAATTCTGTTCAGTACTTTCTGAGGAGATTTTTAAAGTAAACTAGAGCTGTCGCCCTCAAGGGCTGACGAGAATACCCCCCACACCGCTAAAAAGGCTTTTCTATGAAGGAGTGGAATTTGAAGGGGCATTTTATGACCCCTTTTTAAGTAGGAGTGGAAAAGTAGCAATTGTGTATGTAATTATGTTTTCAGCTTCTCCCCCCCCCCCCCATCGCGTCTTTCTTTTGCAAGTCTCACTCTCCAACACTTCTGACCCTTGAAAGCTATGTACCAAGTATTAGAGAGGACGGAATTGTTCAGTTAATTGTTAATTGTAAATGACTTACAGCGTTTTGATGTCAAACATGTATATATATACAAGATGATGTTACTTACCAAATTTGGTAACTCCCCTTATGGTTACTGAGTTTTGCAATTTTAAATTATGACTACTCCCCCCCCCCCATTTAAAAAGTTCAAAATGGCATAACTCTGAAACTAACGACTGGATCAAGATGAAAATTGCAGGTGCACAACTTCATATGATAGGAAACAACCTGATAAAATTTCAGCAAAATTGGTCAAAAAATGTGGGAGGAGAAGAGGACACAAAATTATGTCCCCCCCCCATTAAAAAGTTCAAAATGGCATAACTCTGAAACTAACGACTGGATCAAGATCAAAATTGCAGGTGCACAACTTCATATGATAGGAAACAACCTGATAAAATTTCAGCAAAATTGGTCAAAAATGTGGGAGGAGAAGAGGACACAAAATTATGTCCCCCCCCCCCATTAAAAAGTTCAAAATGGCATAACTCTGAAACTAACGACTGGATCAAGATGAAAATTGCAGGTGCACAACTTCATATGATAGGAAACAACCTGATAAAATTTCAGCAAAATTGGTCAAAAAATGTGGGAGGAGAAGAGGACACAAAATTATGTCCACGGACGGACGGACGGATACAGACAGACGGACGGACAGACGGACGGACGGACGGACGGACAACCTGATTCCAGTATACCCCCCCCCATAACT
Organism: Fragum fragum; assembly: GCA_946902895.1. NCBI lineage: Eukaryota > Metazoa > Mollusca > Bivalvia > Cardiida > Cardiidae > Fragum > Fragum fragum. Next base: position 48,566,824 of record OX336376.1, on the reverse strand, counting down.
TTGTTGTGGGGGGTATAAAGATTACAGGCACAACACCATGGCAATTGCCAGCTGGCTTTCAGCCAGTGGAGCTAAAAATTATCTTGAATTATTTTATTTGGACACATTTTTACGCGCTGCAGTTCATACACTTGTCATAATGACAACCATGTCTTGCTCATTGCAAGCAAGCTCAACAATGATTCCGGTAAAAACCATTGGTAATAATCTTGACCAAGTCATGTCTATGGCATTGACAGCCTGTAATCTTACTGACCTTTCAGCTTGAATGGATTGTATGGGGTTAAACATGGCTTTGAGCAGTCTTCAACTGTATTATGATAAAGTCCAATGATTCATGTTGAAGGTTTATTGTGATATAGTTTAGACATATAGAACAGTATTACCCTTGAAAGCTTCCTGGGTATCACCAGTGCTAGACAGAGGCTCTCAGACATTTCCCAAGGAAATGTTCATGTGACTGGGGCGCAGCTTGGATTCGAATCCTCTAACCCTCCAAGATTATGTGTCTACCACTGAGCCAAGCTGGAGCCCCCTTTCAGCTTGAAAGACAGTAACAAAGGATTAGAATGAATTGACATTACTTACCTTTCTTATCTGTAGAATATGCACCCCTTGAGGTCTTCAATTTTTCTAAACTATTGATCACAGGTTCGCCTCGCATTAACAGGAATTCTGGAATCAATAGAAAACTAGAATTGTTGAAAGCCAGACTTATACCCCACCAGCATTTTGTCACTCAAATACAACAGTAGACATTTGCCCTTTGTGACCCAAAAACAATGGGTACTTCCTTGGAACATTGGCAAAAAATATACGAGGTTTCATGGTTGTAAGTAAATTAGTTGTAGAGTTTGAGCACGGAAACAAAAAAGTCTCCAGATAGATGGACAGATGAATGGACAGACAACCAGACAAGGTGAAACTAATATACCCTCCTATACTTTGTTGGTGTTGTGTATAATAAGCAATACTTTGTAATGTTTTAATACTTCATCAGAAGACAAAATTTTAGACTGATAAAAAGATAATAAAAATGACAGTAAGTTTAGAAATGGGAGCAACACATCTTGGCTGCAAAGGCTGGATAGAGAAGAGAATCAAAATAGGGCATACATTAAGTGATATCCCCCTTAAAAGTAGTGTCTTGTTATAGTAAGCACAGAAGCCAGGTTTCAAGCAAATACCCACAAAAATAACTGTTATATGATCAAGGTTCAATAAAGGACATGATTTGTCTTGACTGAACAACATTCACTAGTGGCAGAGCCATCAATGAAAACATGCTTTAGTTGTTCACAAAATGGAAGATAAATTGATATTACGACAAAACAAATAATTGGTCTGTATCTTTAATGAAAAGAAGAGACAGTTAATGATTTTTTTCCCTAAATCTTTAAAAATGCATCATTACACAAGTGAATTACATGGCAAAATGATGATGTTAATAGCATCTTGGGTCTTGATTAAATGACTCAAAATAAACAAAACCTTAACCCTCAAAAAAGCGAATTTATCATTTTAATCATTTCACTAGTTTTTCTAAGAAAGCATTACATGATAATCCTCTAAATAATCTTAATAGTCCACCAAAAAGCATTTTTCAACACAATCTCTTCAAGATATATGACACCAATGTGATGAAAATACCACCACTTTCTATTTTCAAAATTAGCCAAGTTAATAAGTACTGGAATAGGAATAAGTCAAAGTGTAAAAAGCCTTTTCTCCCGTTACTATGACTTGAGCCTTGGTCCTACCCATTAGGCCAAATTATGAAGGCAAAAAGTCATTTGATAGTAACTAGATGGTTGTCCAAGGACAACTGCTGTTGAGCCCGCCAAGTTTTGACCATGAACTTGACCATAACCATCAATTTTAGTGTTTGACCTTGAGCTTTTACCTTGAACTTGAAGCTATCCAAAAAAATCTTTCAAATGGCACATCTACTCATGATAGAGAATAATTGTGCCAAGTTATTTTGAAATCCATCCATAAATGTAGGAATAATTGTCAGGACAAATTCGGAAGGACAGACTATGGGATTTAAAGACTAACGCACAAATGCACATACACTGACTTGTCATTGTGACAGCTATCTCTCGCTCACCACAAATGAGCTCGACAAAAAATTGGTCTCACAATGACTTGAAGTAAAAGTACATATATTATCTTAGGTCATTATGAACCTGCACACATTTACTTCAAACAATGTTGCATGGGGGTATAGTAATTTCTTTATTTTCCTTAATGTTTTCAAAAACTTTTGTTTCTTTGGGGGAGGGGACCATCAAAAAGTGTCAACTTACCTGCAGTACATCTAACAGTCGTAAATGTGGGGTTGTGGAATTGGTCCAGGGCATCTTGTATAAAGGCACGTCCCTCCTCAATACTGCTACCTGTAACACAGAAAACAAGGACAATTAATTAGTAACAGTTCAGACTCCTATATTGTTTACTTAAATTTTTTAAAACAGTTGTATGAAAGATAATTAAGCACCCTACAATAAGTCTACCTGCAGATTGGCAATCCCAACTTTTTATGTCATTGAAGCAAATTGTCACAGAAAACTCTATGGAGAATAAGAAATGCTAGCTATAAGCAAGTTTTCCTTTTTTCATATCTTTTTCTAAACTCAATGGTTATTATAGGGCAAAGTTTTTAACCCTTTCCCGTAAAATTCCTGATTTTTTATCCCTATGATATTATACGTGAGCAAGCAGAGTGGAAAAAGAAGAAATTGCTTAATTCAAACAATTTCATCTTTATTATCAACAATATTTTCTTTCTCATAGGGTGGTTACTTTTTGAATTGTGCTTACCTTGTAATGTTGTCTGCAGACTCTTTCAATTTGGACAAGTCTAAATTTTGAAAAACAGTAAAGGGTTAAGAAGCAAGAGAATGGTTCTAGTATTGAATTATAAACCTTTTAATGCCCATCGTAACTGCAACTATTAAAAAAAAAAATATTCAACATTAAAAAAGTTTACTCACTTTCCTTTGTAAATACATGGACAACAATGGCAAGGCTTAAGCAATATCTCAGATTTTCTATTCGAACAGTTAATCTAAAATCATTCCTGATGAATTACTGTAAGCATAATCATTCCTTAAAAAATCTTTGAGCTGCCATCATAGCGCTGTCGGTAGCGCATCAGACTCCCAATCCTCAATCATGGGATGTCATGGGTTCGATGCCGTGTGGCAGCATATATCCTTTCCGACATTTTTCTCTCTGGGATAGCAGCTGGAGACTAGGAAAGGATGTAGTGGTAGTACTGGTGTAAGAAATACCAGGAATCCATTGTGAGGTGCTCCAGCCACCTCGATATCACTGAAATACTAAAGAGGCGTTAAACCCCATTCAATCAATCAATCAAAAAAAAATCTTTGACTTGACCCTGTAAACTAATAAATTCTAAAGACTTGCTCTGAGTTTAAACAGTACAACAACTAACACATGTAACACTACCCAGGTAGTATACTTACTTAACAATTTTCTGTGTAAATCTTCCATGAGTCCTGTTAATCTAGATTCTGTGGACTGTTTATCTTGTGTTAATCTTTCTAACTTTTCCTGTAACTCCGATACCTGGCCTGAAAGACTGGTCTCTATTTCTAACTTATTTTTCTCTGTCCTTGACAGGCTTTCCTAGTAATATAAAGTCATAGTGAATTTTTTAATAAATTCCTAAACAAAGTTTTAGACTTACCAAATTGAAAGAAGGCACAAACAACATTTCAAAGTATGTGTAATTTGAAAAATAATGCCTGTGTACTGTTGTAAACATTTTGAGTAAAGGACAAATGGCTCTTTACAAGCCATTTTTCACAACTTTCTTCTAAGTATTAATTGACAGGGGTATCAAAGGGGTTTATTGAGTGGTAATGGATTAAGGCTAGAATCCTTGCCATGCTGCATAAAATCCTCTACAAAGCTCTGATTATATCAAAAGATGGAAAGCACAGAAAATATTCTTTTGGTAAATAATTATTTATCTTAAATAAAGCTTACATTAAAAGGACAAGCAGGAGATCTTGACATATACAAGCTTGTCTTTGTCTAGACCTGCTGTCAAAACAGGAACATTTGGGTTCAGCATGCAAACAGTTAAACTTCCTTTAATTTCTCCTTTAACTCTGACGGACTGATCTCTACTTCTGCATGACAACGACAACAACAACAATAACGACACCAAGGCCATAGCAATACCTCGGGTTTTCTCCAAAAACAGCCGAGCTAAAAATTACACTTTCAATTTCATATTGATAGTGTTATAAAATTCTTTGTCTTTTAGGGTAGAAAAAATTAAGTACAATGAAGAAATTGCTTGTTACAAGCAAGCTTCTTCTTTGGCCATTTGTCAGGGTTAATAAAATATTTACTGTACCTTCAACTCCTCTAGCTTTTTCTGTAAACTTTGTTCCAGCAAGTCTTTTTCCCCTTTTAGTGCCTCTAAACCAGCTGACAATGCAGTTATCTGATTGGTTAATGATTTCTCTAGCTCCTCTTTAGACTCAATTGTTTGTTTAAGCTTCAAGATAAAATATTTTTATTATTAACCCTTGTCATGCTGAACCCGGAATATTCCGGTTTTGGCAGGAGATATAGTTCAAGATCAGCCTGCACATAAGTGCAGTCTGATCTTAGTCTACACCTCCTGCTTGTATTTCTCCTGCCAGAGTTGTTAATGAAGCTGATTTCCAAAAGAAATATTGATTTGTGAACAACAAGTTCTATCAGTGCTTTCAGCCCTTTGATTTTACAGCAATTCAATAAGCTAATTTATACAGCATGACAAGGGTTAATATTAATGATAGGTAGATATTCTTATTTGAAACAGAATAGAGGAAATATCATAGATTTTACACTCCAATATTTGAAAAATACTGCCTTGACCAATTCCTACACAATCACACTTTTTGATTGCCCCAAAGTAAAACAATCTCTAAAACATTGTGGCAAATGAAAAAATTGCTTGTATCAAGCTTCTTCTTTCTATCCAGAAAGGTGAAAAAATCTAAAAACCTCTATAAAAATCTATACCTCCTATCAAAGCACTTATATTCCAGGTTCAGCATGAATTTAGTTGATAATATGATACTAACAAGAGGGCCGTTGGCCCTGGGGCGCTCACCTGAGATAAAGGCTCTTTTTCTTTCAACAGTCTAATTTCATGTTAAGGTTAGGATTATGAAACAAGTGGGCCACAATTACATATAAAGACTATGAACCTGGAAATCCAAAAGTCCAAATTACAAATTCCAAGGCTTTAGTGCCGATTTGAAAGAAGGAAAAAACTTTTTCCATGGGTTATAATTTCAGAAATAAGAAAGAAGTCTGTGAACTGATGCTTCATGCCTATACCCCCCCCCCCCCCCTGGGTCTGCCCCTGGAGACCCGAGGATCATGATTTTAGCTATTTTGAAAAAGGTCAATATACTGATGCTTCATTCAAAATATCAAGGCTCTATGCCTTCTGGGTCAGGAGGAGAAGATTCTTAAAGATTATTTTGAAATAACACTTTTGTTGCCATGGCAACCAGAGTTTTTAACGGATTTCAATTCTTTTAGCTATTTTCGAAGGGGACCACCTAGGCAACATTTCTGCCAAATTTGGTTCAAATCGGCCCTGTGGTTTGAGAGGAAATGTCATTTAAAAAATCGTTCTTTATTTCTATATAAACCCCACCCCCCTGGGGCTCCGCCCCTGGGAACCCGAGGATCATGATTTTAGCTATTTTGAAAAAGGTCAATATACTGATGCTTCATGCAAAATATCAAGGCTCTATGCCTTCTGGGTCAGGAGGAGAAGATTTTTAAAAATTATTTTAAAAATTCACTTTTGTTGCCATGGCAACCAGAGTTTTTAACAGATTTTAATTCTTTTAGCTATTTTTGAAGGGGACCACCTAAGGAACATTTCTGCCAAATTTGGTTCAAATTGGCCCAGTGGTTTGAGAGGAGATGTCATTCAAAAAATCGTTCTTTATTTCTATATAAACCCCTACCCCCTGGGGCTCCGCCCCTGGGGACCAGAGGATCATGATTATAGCTGTTTTGAAAGAGGTCAATATACTGATGCTTCATGCAAAATATCAAGGCTCTATGCCTTCTGGGTCAGGAGGAGAAGATTTTTAAAGATTATTTTAAAATTTCACTTTTGTTGCCATGGCAACCAGAGTTTTTAACGGATTTCAATTCTTTTAGCTATTTTTGAAGGGGACCACCTAAGGAACATTTCTGCCAAATTTGGTTCAAATTGGCCCAGTGGTTTAGGAGGAGATGTCGTTTAAAGAAATTGTTGACGGACGACGCACGACACACGACACACGGACGCCGGACAAAAGGCGATCACAATAGCTCACTTGAGCACTACGTGCTCAGGTGAGCTAATAAGTACACACACACTATTAAAAAGAGCCATGTCAGACATGGCCATCCCCCGCTGTAAAAGCTTGATAGTAAACAGAGTTGTGATTCTTGTACAATGCACTTCTCCTCAATGAGATCAATCCACCTATGAGGTTTTAAGTTGATAGCTTTTATACTTTCAGAGATATGCCCCAGAAAAATGTTAGTCTTTAAAATAACAAAGGGCAATAACTCTGATTTATGCAAGCAAGAGTGGTGGTTCTTGTGCACTGCATTTCTCCTCAATGAGATCAATCCACCTATGAAGTTTTAAGTTGATAGCTTTTATACTTTCAGAGATATGCCCCAGACACAATGTAAGTCTTTAAAATAACAAAGGGCAATAACTTCGATTTATGCAAGCAAGAGTGGTGGTTCTTGTGCACTGCACTTCTCCTCAATGAGATCAATCCACCTATGAAGTTTTAAGTTGATAGCTTTTATACTTCAAGAGGTATGCCCCAGACACAATGTAAGTCTTTAAAATAACAAAGGGCAATAACTCTGATTTATGCAAGCAAGAGTGGTGGTTCTTGTGCACTGCACTTCTCCTCAATGAGATCAATCCACCTACGAAGTTTTAAGTTCATAGCTTTTATACTTTAAGAGATATGCCCCAGACAAAATGTAAGTCTTTAAAATAACAAAGGGCAATAACTCCGATTTATGCAAGCAAGAGTGGTGGTTCTTGTGCACTGCACTTCTCCTCAATGAGATCAATCCACCTATGAAGTTTTAAGTTGATAGCTTTTATACTTTCAGAGATATGCCCCAGACAAAATGTAAGTCTTTAAAATAACAAAGGGCAATAACTCCGATTTATGCAAGCAAGAGTGGTGGATCTTGTGCACTGCCCTTCTCCTCAATGAGATCTATCCACCTTTGAAGTTTAAAGTTGATAGCATTTATACTTTAGGAGAAATGTTCCAGACAAGCTTAGTGACAAAATGACAGACGTAGACCATTACTATATCCCCTTTGCCGAAACAACGGGGGATAACAATGAAAGCTAATCCTTGTCTTGTTGATCTTAAAACACTACTGTTTTGGTAGGAGTTTTAGACAAAGATCAGCCTACACATATATGCAGTCTGAGCTTAGTCTGCACCACATGTTTATCCCTTTCAAAGGGAGTTTCCATTTAAATTTTTTTCCAATAAGAAATATTGACCTTTAACAAGGCCTTTTGGTGCCTTCAGGCCTTTGATTTCAAACAACAGTAAAACCTCGGTAGTTGGTAGCACATGACTGAGGAAATTTATATGAACTAAGCGTAGTAAGAACAAAAAGGAGGGTAAGTGGTCAGCTATTTGAGATACTTGGAATTAGACACATTCTTGTTCTCTCCCCCATTCAGGAATGGAGTCTAAATTGGTTAGTTTTTAAACAAGATCTGCAGATGTTGATTGAGGAAACATAAAATAAAAAATACTCATTGTGTATTTTCATGATTTTATCTCCATGTTAAATTGGGCATTTTTTAAACACAGCCCTTTTATCATAGCTCTACCTCCAAATATGATTTGTGATTTCCCTTTGCAATGCATTTGATAAAATCACTCGGAGTATTCTATAATCAAATCATGAAATTTAGGACCCGCGTTGTTGAAGAAAACAACTGCAGATTAAAATAAAATGGTAAGAATTTCTTAATGACCAATAACATTAATATTAATGGGGGTGTGGTAATTTAAAGTAAATTTTTGGCGATAATTACGGGAACCTTTATTTGATTAATTACCCACATCTTAAAACCAAACAGTCCCTTTTAATTAAAGGTGTATAATAACAGATTGCATGTAAACAGATTAAAGGTGTGAAAATCAAGGTAAGCAGTGTTTTGTGGCACCTTGTTTGCCCATGATAGGATCACACGAATTAAACATCGGAGTTAGTGCTATAACCGTACTCTCGGGACTTGAAATAGCCTACAAACTACGAACCAGTGACGTCCGAATTAGAAAGAATTTTCTAACAAAGATAAAGAAGGAAAAAGATTGGGACCACGTAAAGTATATGAACAAACGCATATCTATGAACCAGTGAAGTTCAAATTAACGAGGTTCAACTGTAATTCTGAAAGAAGGATTTCAGCATGACAAGGATTAGCATTTCAAAACCATTCCCTCTCACTTGAGTTTATGTCTCACCTGAGATTCTGTTTCAGACAGTGTAGAGTTGGTAGAGTCCAGATCAGCTGTTAATGATTCCTTGGTCTCTTGTAAAGGTTTGACTTGATTCTCCAAATCCTAGAGTAGATATAAAAATGGTAAAGCATTTCTGGAAATAAATTTGAGTACATGTATGTGAAACACATATTTACTCTGATGCCTCATAACCTTGTTTTCTACAGCAACTATAAAATCTTCCAGGGTGAATATGTCAAGCCCACCAAACACTTGACCTTGAGCTGTTACCTTGACCTCAGAGCTATATGTACATTTATTTCAAATAACACATCTACTCTTACTGGCCAAGTTGTTTTGAAATCCATCCACAAATGTAAGAGATATATTCTGGACAAGCTCAATTTGATCATTTGATCTTGAGTAATAACCTTCACCTTGGATCTATCCTAAGTTTTATTCCAAATGGCTTGTCAACTCATGATGAAGACTAGATGTGCCAAGTTTTCGGGAAATCTGTAAATGTGGGAGATATACTTTGGACAAATGGGGTCATACTGATGCACTTACACATCATCTAAAACACTAACACCAACTTAAGACAGTGAGCATCATGGGCTCCAAAGAATGCATTTGAGGCCTCATGTGAGAAAAAGAATCTGTCACTTGATTTTCTTTGAGATAAGCTGATATTAATCTAATAAGGGAAGTGCAAATAGAATTGGCCCTGGTCAGACTCTGCACATTAAACAGGCAGAGTAGTAAAAAAAATTCACCTTGGGGATTTTCTCCACTTTTGCACTTCAAATGAAGATTCCGAAAAACTTTAAATCATTTTTTTTTTAAATACTAAGTACTAGATCCAAATCTTTTTCCTAATTTTTACACAGGAATACATTTCATATTTTATAATGTAATGGATTAATGAACAACAACAAAAATCTACTTAACCCATTACAACACTGCTTTTTGATACTATAATGAAATATAGTTACAGAAACTTTTGTGAGAAAAGGAGACACTGTTTGTAACAATTAATTTCTCCTTTCTCACAATGATTTCTACCCAATTTGACACAAATTTTCATTGCATTTCTATCAATTTGAACCAGTCTAAAGTTTGGTCAGGAAATGGGTTAAAATTGGAACAGCAAAAACAATGTTTTCAATATTGAACTAATTGTGTTGAAAGATAAACAAATGTCAACTTTGTAACTAAACCTCAATGATCAAGAGCAAAACTATGCTAGGTAGCCTACTTAATGTAACTTTCCTTAGAATAGCATGCCCATATATAAACAGAACATACCTGTGCCAACTGCCAGCCCTGGTAAAACATCTCCAGATCTGATGCCTGATAATAAACTTGATTCATGATTACCTAGATTTAGGATGCCCTTATTTCTTCCTTTTCTCTTTTGCTTTGCTTTATTCAAAAAGGCTTTTAGTGTGCCTTTTCTATGGGCAAAAATCCAATGCAATACACTAAATATGCATTACATTCTAAAAAGCATTTTCATTGTATTCAAATCATCTTCAAAGCATCCTCAAAATAGGTCAAGCTTCTATTTTAAATAGTTTTTTAACCCAATACTACACAGCCATGCTTTTTTACGACCCTCAGGAATGAAGCGTAGGAAAACATTTGTGGGGAACGAAGAAATTGTTTGGTACAAGCAAGTTCTTCAATATTCATAATATTTTCTACCCTAACATTCATGATTTTTTAAAAGAAAAAAAATCCTCAAATAAAAGTTGTCATATTCTTGTCAACTTCTTTGAATTAGGACCAGTAATACTTTCGTTGTCTGGTAATGGGTTGACAATTTATAGAAATAGAAGTTTCATTTTAGTTGAAAAATGTGTTAAAATGCTAAGCCATTCATTAACATGGTTGGGAAGTCATGCATGAATGCATGCAGCAAATGCAAATGAAATTATGAGGCAGCATTTCACTTATACAGATAAAACTTCACCTACCTTTCTTTTGAAAACTTTCCTGTTTTAACCATTATCCTTATTTTTACACTTTGAAGAAAAATAATAACATAAAACTTTATAATAAAAGAAAAAAGAAAATGTTGTTTACTAGCGATTTCTTTTTCAAATCAATATTTTTCATCCTGTCTGGCAGGAATTTCAAAAGTTTGTCCTTAACTAAATGTGGTCTGCACCTCTCTCCAAAAGGACAAGATAAAGATTTTGTCATCTAGAAAAGGGTTTATATAAACTGTCTCTTAAACTACCACTTGTACTTAAACTACTAGAAAACAGTAATCGAAACACAACTACAGGTAATTCTTCAATGATTTTTGTGCTTTCTACAGTACCCAGTAAGTTTACTTTCAGCAGTCCTTCTGGTTGTTGAAAACCATCTGTATCAGCTGGCAGCATTGGCAAACATCAGCCTGTACATCTTAATGTACACTACCTACCTGCCTCTTGATGAGAATTTTGAAATAGTTAGGTATATCTACATATTATATTATATGTTTCTTCATTTGCCACAATGTTTTCTACTCAACCAGACAAAGATTTTTATTTCATTTTGACTTTGTATTGTCATCTGCAACTTCTTTCAATTTGAAACAGTCTAAAAATGATTGTCATTTGGTAAGTAGTTCAGTATTCTTGACTAACCTCTGAAACATCTATTCCTCTTGAGGCTCCTGTTGGCAATTGATAGCAATTCTAAATTAACCAAAAATACATTGTTACCCATACACACCTGTTTACATTTTTCTAGGTCTGTATTTTTTGCTGTTGTAGCTGCTAACTGCTGCGTCACTTCATCTGCCGATTTCTGTAGACTGTCCTGAATAACTTTACGCTCCTCTTCTAGTCGAATCATGTCTGCTTGATTGTCCTTAATTAGAAACATGCACCATTGCAAGCATGCCCATGCAAAATGTTAATTTCTATGAAAAAGATATTTCTTACATAGCTGATACATGTATTTGGAGCTGATATTTTTTTCTTTCATTTAGTTAAAAAAAACAAAATCTTTTCAATGTTTTTCTGTATTATATACAACTCTAGTTCGAGGTCTATTTCCTCTAAAACATCTTCAGTTTAGACAAAAATTCATATAACTCTTCACATTTTGCTCATAATATCAACTGATATGTTCATGGAACTTTAGGATTTTCTGGCATTATGTTTGTATTGAAGATAGACCTTTTTCTTTTTTGTATTTTTTGGGGGGAGGGGGGTAGGTTTTAAAAATGGATAGCAGTGAGCAGTCATATTCACATCATTAAACTCATTACCACACAATGACGCTTTTGTTACCCTCTTGGCAATATGATCATATGTAAACTTTGTGGCAAAAAGAGAAATTGCTAAACTGTTTTCTCACAATGTTGTGTGTCCTATTTGGCGCTTGTTCTCCAATTTCACACAACTTTGAAATGTCTTCTGCAGCTTCTTCATTTAGGACCACTCTTATACTTTTCTGTTTAATTTATACTAATTTATTATAGTTCGACTGCAACGAAAGCTTTAAGCTTATAGAGTCGCTCTCGAACACACAAACCAGATGTTTTCACATCCTTGAAAGAGAGGCAGTGGCTTAATCCCACTGCTACCCACTTCTACAGCTGGGTAGACTAGGGATGGCTATTAAGTATCTTGCCCATGAACACATCCCGGTGACGGTGCGGCTCAAACCCATGACCTTCAGATCATGAGTCAAGCACTCGGCCATCGAGGCAGTTTTCCGTTTGATAATGGGTAAATTAGTAAAGAAATGTCTCTTATTCAAAATAACAAAAGCACATAGTATGGCTGACTGAATTTAAGTATTCAAAACATTGTAAGAACAATGCAAGACAGCTTTTTTCTTTTATTAATACATGATATCTTTACTGATCTAGTAAAATGAAATAAGTTGTGAAGTTTTCCGTAACCTCATTTAATTTTGGCAAGTCTACAATTTTGTTGCCTGGTGTTAGGTAAAGCACAAAGTATTTATGGATAAATTTTAATTCTGCATAACAATAGATAATTGTTGTTAATTTGATTTCAGTTTATTATAAACATGTCCATGATGTTTTCCAGCTTTTTTCTTAAGGGGCGTAAAAACTCATGATTGTGTGGGAATGGGTTTAATACCATCAACAGTATCTATGGTAGTATACTTAACTTATTCCAAAACGACAATATCTTAGACTTGTCCAAATTGAAGGCAGTTACAGACAATAATCTTTAGTTTATTAAGTTTATTTTATGGTCTGCTTTCAAACCGAAGTTCACTCAACAGAGTTAAAACTTAGCCTAAGATCATCGCGTTCTAAGTCGGCTGTTAATAGATGGCACAAGCGCAGCCACAGCACATTGGCTTATAACCCTCCTATATACCCAACTGGATGGAGAGGGGCAATATGGACTTAGTTTTTTGCTAAAAAAAAATTCCATTGCACAGACCAGATTTGAACCCGGGACTTTCCAATCCCCAATTCTGCGCAGAGTCTTACCACTAGACCCTCAATCCCACAGTTGATAGTATTTAATAAATAATTGTCTTTTTGGGAGGGAAACATTTTGGATAATGGAGAAACTGCTTGTTACAAACAATTTCTTCATTTTCACATCATTCGCCAAAGTTTATTTTCTTAAGTGGCATCAAAAAGCGTAATTAAGTGCATAAATAAAATCATAGTGTAAACAGTATACAGATTGTTCAAAATTTCCATTCAATCAGTTGATGCCAGAGCTCTTTAGAATCGTGTCAGTGAGACTTTCACTTATTGATGGGGAATGTTGACAAAGATTGCTTTATAGACGAGATTACCTAACCCTTTACTGATTTTCAAAATTTTGGACTTGTTCAAATTCAAAGGGGTAGCAGACAACATTATAAAGAAAGTACTATCCAAAAAGTAACCATCTTATATGATAGAAAATATTGTGGAAAAAGAAGAAATTGCTTGTTACAAGCAATTTCTTCTTTTTCCACAATGCATTCTCAAGTATATTACAGGGACATAAAAACCAGGGATTGTACAGGAAAGAGTTAATAGTGTTTGACTGAGCATGATCAATTTAAATATACTGTAATTGACTGTATACAAAATTGATCAACAGGGTATGAAGAAAACTATAATTAGCTACTTATCCCTTTACCTGACGATGAAAATTTAGATACAAATTGAAAGGAGTTGCAGAGGACAATTTAAAGTCTATGAAATTTTAGATATCTCAACTTTCTGGGTAGAAAACATTGTGTATAATAAAATGGGTTAACTAAACTTATCTAGTGTGTTAGACATAAATACAATTTGTTGTTTTTTTTTGAGAGAGTTAATTTTGATTTTCCAGGATTTGAGCTTTACTTCTCCAACTCTGTTTGTTTGTGAAAGAACTATTCTTTCTTATACAGGTGCCATATTTGATTAAGGGAGGAGAGTGCAAAACTAACTATTTCAATGGAGGATCTCTAGTTGATCCTATAGTACAGGCCACACTTCAAGGGCAGGGCAGCGCACCCTTCTGAAAGGGCCTAGCTGGAGCACTGGTTACTATAGTGCAAAATCTATCCAAACTTATGGGTTTTGTAGATGACAAAGACTTTCATATTTTAAAAAATAACAATTCAGTAGAGTAGAAAATATCGTTTATAAAAGGAAGGAATTGCTTTTTACAAGTAATTTCTTCTTTTACGACATTTTTTCTAAGTATAAAAACCACAGAGGCCTAAAAACAAAGGGGTTTTAACAGGAAAGGATTAATCATACTTACCAATATCAGAGAATATGTACCTTACAATGTTAAAAAATTCTCTCTTTTTTTTGCAAATATTTGTAAATATTTCCATTTTAGAGTCAGCTGATCATGTGCTAAAGTTGTTGTCAAAGGACAAATCATTTGTCCACTAGCATACTAGGTTGACATTAACCAAACCATACATATTTTTAATGCTAGCTTTTCTGACAATGGAGAACAAGTAAATCAAAATGAAACCTACAAATCATGCTCAAGACATGCTCAAAATATGCAAATTCTTATGTTTGACTTAGAACTTTGACCTAATAGAAGCACATTTTTTCAAATGGTATATCGACTCATGAATGAAAATCAAGTAAGCCAAATTGTCTTGAATTTCTACCCATTAAATCAAGAGTTATGCCTACACAATTGACAGCAAAGCCTACGAGTGCCTGACTCTCACCTGTTGAGCGCTGGATAGGGAATAAAAATCTAAGCAAAAATTTTTTACTCTAAAAAATATGCATTAGCTTTGCATGTTTGAGATTATGATGAAAGGCTTCAGCAATCTGAACTCAAAGATTCTAGAACATTTTGAATACAGTATTTTCTGATACTTTCTAAGGTTTCCAAGGAATTAATGCCTTCGAATACTCTCATGCACAGAAGCATCAAAATTTCACTTATTCATGACAAAAAGATGCAGGATGGAAAAAAAAAAATAATAAAGCATGCAAAGGTTTATCAACAGGAATCGCTTGCCTACTTTAAAATGAACACAGCATGTTTTTAATTTGTTTTCTATTAATCCTTGTCATAGCAAATAAAAATCCTATATACAAATGTATTAAAATCAAAGGACTGCAAGCACTGGAATCAATAGTTGTGAGTCAATATTTCATTTTACAAATGATTATGCCTTTCAAGGGACAAGAAGATAGTGTAGACTAAGATCAAAACTGCAAATATGTGTATGCTGATCTTTGTCTACACCTCTAGTGAAAAAAGATTAATCCAGGTTCAAATGACAGGGGTTATATATCTTCACAATACAATGTTTTCTCTCCATCAAGCTAAAATTAATCAAAGGCAATACAGTGTTCTTTCAGTGTCATATTAACCCTTGTCATGCTGTATAAATTACCTTATTGAAATGCTGTAAAATCAAAGGGCTGAAAGTACTGAAAGAACTCATTGTTCAAAACCAACATTTCTTTTAGAAATCAATTTCATAAACACCTCTGACAGGAAAAGTACAAGAAGGGGGTATACACCAAGATCAGACTGCACTTATGTGCAGGCTGATCTTGGTCTAAATCTCTTGCCAAAGTTGGAATATTCCGGAGCTCTGCATAACAAGGGTTAATTATCAAACATGGCCATTGTTTCACCTATGACAGAGTCACAATTGGAAATATAGCTATTGTTGCCAACAGACTTTTGCTCATGCATTTAAAACAAAACAAGATGTGTGTTGAGAAACACCATGCCCCAATAACAGCCTTTTTTCAGAAATGTGACCTTGAAAAGTGACCTTGACCTTGATGGATGACTTTGACCATACTGCCAACTGATGCCTATAAATGCTAGGAAACTATGTCTGGCCATGAGCAATGTATCTTGAATGGTGTTTGAATAACAGTAAAATGTTAAGATTTTTGATTAAGATGACTGATAAGTGATATTGACCTTGCTACAAGACCTTGACCTTGCAATCAACTGATGCCTATCAATTCAAGCAGCCTGTGTCTCAAATACCAGTAATGTATCTAGAATGGTGTTTGATAATAATCAAATACTGAGATTTTGTGTGAAGTGTATTACTAACAAATAGAGAGACAGACAGAAATCATCAGTCAAAAAATATAACCCTGGTGTAATCAATGCCAGGGCATGTAAATGTTCTTAATTACAAGAATGGAAAAACATAAGATTCTACAGAATAAAATCTCTTTTAACACATAAAACAGAATGGAAAACATTGTTGGTTAAGGAGACATTGCTTGAAATAAGTAATGTCTCTTTTCCCCACAATATTTTCTACACTATATTGTTCTTATTTGTTACTTTAATTATTGTTTACAACATCTTGCAATTTGGACCTGTCTACATTTTTTTTGTAGTCTAATAATGGATTGAGAAACAGATTTTTCCCCCCAAAATGTGATTTTAAAAGAACGATTACTGTATACTCTCCCCACATTCAAAATAAGCTTTTAGAATCAACTTCTTTTATTTTTGCTGGTTTGTTCATTTGATATCACACTGAAATACTTTAATTTTAGTTTTGTATTTCACAATCCAAGAATTTTGATTGGCTGAATATTTCTTTTCATACCTCCCTGAACAAATTTTTGAGCAAGCAGCTGTTTTGTTTGTAGATCCATTAAATCTTACTTAACCCATTACCAGACAGCTAATTTTTAGACTGGTCCAAATTGAAACAAGTGGACTGTTGGCCCTGGGGTGCTCACCAGAGATAAAGGCTGTTTTTCTTTCAACAGTCTTATTTCATGTTAAGGTTAGGATTATGATACAAGTGGGCAAAACTTTATACATATATAGACTATGTACCTGGGGATCTAAAAGTCTAAATTACAAATTCAAAGGTTTTAGGGCAAATAAGATCATGATTTTAGCTATTTTGAAAGAGGTCAATATACTGATGCTTCATGCAAAATATCATGGCTCTACACCTTCTGGGTCAGGAGGAGAAGATTTTTAAAGATTATTTAAAATTTCACTTTTAATGCCATAGCAATCAGTGTTTTTAACAGATTATAATTCTTTTAGCTTTCTTTAAGAGGGGATCACCTATGGAACATTTCTGCCAAATTTGGTTCAAATTGGCCCAGTGGTTTTTGGGGGTGTCGTTCAAAGAAATTGTTGATGGACGATGCACGACAGCCGAACTCTGGACAAAAGGTGATCACAATAGCTCGATGAGCTAAAAAGCTGCAGATGACAATTTCCAGTAAATGAAATTCCATGTTTTTGGAGCATTTTGGATAGAAAACATTGTGATTTTAGCTATTTTGAAAGAGGTCAATATACTGATTCTGGGTCAGGAGAAGAAGACCTTTAAGTTTCTCTTTTTTAATTTCAATTTTGTTGCCATGGCAACCATAGTTTTCAACGGATTTCAATACTACTAGCTATTTCTAAAGGGGGCCATCTTTGAAAAATTTCTGCCAAGTTTGGTTGAAATTGGTCCTGGGGTTTGGGAGATGTTTAAAAATCCTTCTTTGTTTCTATAAAAAATCCCCCCAGGGGCTCCACCCCTGGGGACCTGAGAGGAAAGCCTTTAGCTATTTTGAAAGAAGTCCATGTACTTATCTTTTTTATGCAAAATATCAAGGCTCTAGGCCTTCTGGGTTAGAAGGAGAAGATTTTAAAAGTTTTTTTTCTTCTAAATTTCACTTTTGTTTCAATGGTATCCGTAGTTTTCAGCATATTTTATTTCTTTTTTTAATTTTTATCAAAGGGGGCCTCCTAAGGAAAATTTCTGCCAAGTTTTGGTTGAAATTTGCCCAGTGGTCTTGGAGAAGATGTGGTTCAAAGAAATTGTTGATAGACCACTAACAACCCACGGACGCCGGACAAAGTGTGATCACAAAGCTCACATGAGCACTTTAAGCTCAGGTGAGCTAACAATTGAGTCAAATAAAGAAATTGTTTGCAACAAATTCTTTAAATTGACTTTTTAACTTTCTGGGTAGGAAACATTGTGTAAAATGAAGAAATTACTTGCAACTAGCAATTTCTTCATTAAACACAATGTTTTATACCCAGAAAGTTGAATAAGTCTATAATATTATAAACTTTAAATTGTTGCCTTCAACTACTTTCAATTTTGACCAGTTTAATTTTTTTTTATCTGAAATGAGTTAAAGACATAAGATACCTATTACAAGGCCTAATGTGGACCAGACTTTATGCCTAAATAGGGATCAATCACATGATCAAGATTTGACAAGTCATTGCATCACTGTTTGAGGGCCAGCTTAGTTCAGCCATATCATTTAGGATCATCCAAGGCAACTCAAACTCTTTTTAACCTATTACCACATAATCACACTTTTTGTTGTTATGACTTACACTTTTAGTCTTTTTGTGTAAAACAGTAAAGCTAATATATACCTGTATAATCTGTTCTTTTTCCTGCAAAGATTTCTTGTCAGCTGTGTGCTGTTTTGTCACATCTGCATGCTGTAATAAACCATACCCATATGTCAAAAACAAGAAGACAGTTAAATCTCACATAAAAGGGAGAATTTTGGAACTCCAGAAAGGATCAAACCTGGCCAGACCATGCAATTTGACAGGAAGCAGCTGTAAAACAATAGACTGTTAGACCAATTTAATCAATCATTAGACCTAAAGCTAATGGCTGACTTCCTGCATTCATGTTAAGCATTTTTGTTGGTTTGGTTTGGTCTAGCATGTTTTAAGTACAGCTTCTTCAAACTGCAGTTGTGGTGTTTAGGTTGACAACAACAAATTGTTTTGTGTTTGATGTTCTTGACCATGAATTATGCAAAATAACATTATTCATAACCTTAGTTAACCCTTTCCTGTACAAACCCAGGATTTTATGACAGAGAAAATATTGTGGAAAAATAAGAAATTGCTTGTAACAAGCAATATCTTCTTTTTCCACAATATTTTCTTTCACAATGTGTTTTCACTAGTATCCAAAAGTCAAGAGTCATTGACCCTTGGGCCAAAGTTTACGAGAGTCAAAATTGAAATCCAAAGAGTCAAAATGCGATTTGCCCCCATGTGATGCACAGTGGCAAGTTTTCGAGCGTCAAATTTACTTCTCTTTGAATTTCTTCTGTGCTTCAAAACCCAAGGTCTTGGGTTTAACAAAAACCCTGGGATATATGTGGCTATCAGGGATCAAACCTATGACATCCCATGATTGAAGATTGGGAGTCTGGCACGCGATGATGGCGGCCTAAGCAGGTTTATAAGTTTAAGATGTTGGAAAATATTGTTTCTATCACATTTTATAATCACATCTAATATGAAAGTAAACATAAATTCATTACCTGTCTTAGCAATGTGACATGCTCATCTCTCAATTTTTGGTAAACATCTTTCATTTTCTTAAACTTTTCTTCATTTGCTTTTGACTGTTCTGAAATATAATGAAAAAGATGTCTCAAGTTCTGCAGGTGTCATCAGAAATTTTAGTATAAGTTTGTGTTTTGCAACTTCAGTCATATTGTTTTTCATCAAGCAAAACTTATAATAAATATATTTTCATTGAAACATTGAGATTAAAAATAAACAATAAATTTTCATATTAGTGGGTTCGATAATTGTAAAACAGTCTTGTCCTTTTCTTATCAAGATGCCTACATACCAATAATAATAATAATAATAATAACAAGTATGATAAAAAAGTTAAATAAAGTAAACTTGAATGTTTTTTTTTTCTTCTTTTAAACTTACTTATCAGATCATTATCATATATGAACCCTTGTCATGCTGAATCCAGAATATCCCTGTCTTTGTAGAAAGTAAAGACAAAGATCAGCCTACACATAAGTGCAGTTCTGATCTTGGTCCACACCTCCTGCTTGGTCCTATTAAGCCGAAATTGGTTAAAGAATTAATTCTAAAAGAAATATTGACCCTAAATAAGCTCTTCAATTGCTGTCATTCCTTTGATTTTAGTTTAATTCCGTAAAAACATTTATTCAGCATGACAAGGGTTAATTTGAGTAACTGTTTTCCAGCAGTACTTGCACATGAAAGCTTTTTGTTTTCCTACAATACTGATGTTTATTTCATCATCATACTTACTGCCTCTGGAAACATTTACCTAACACATCAACAATTAACCCTTTCATCTTTAATCCCTCGTTGTTAAGTCTCTGTTTTTATAATTGAGAAAATATTGTGGAAAAAGGAAGAAATTGCTTGTGAAAAGCAATTTCTTCTATTTCCATAATATTTTCTATCCTACTGAATGGTTATTTTTCCAAGAAAATCAATTTTCAGTTTTTGTCTGCATAACCTTTGAATTTGGACAGGTCTAAAATTTTGCAAAGCAGAAAGGGTTACTGGATAACTAGTTCAAAAGAAAATAAACAAAGCAAGAAAATAAATCTTACTTTCAGATTCTGTTAATTTAACTGCAGCCCCTGCATGTATTTTAGCTCTGGACAACTCCTCCTTTAATGTCTCATTTTCTGTCATGGCAGTGTCTGCAGACAACCTCAATTCTGCCAAAATCTTCTCTAGCTTGGATATTTCATCTTTCAAGGAGCTGATAATTCTTTGATCCTAAAAAAAGTATTCATGAGAGTATATCAAAGAAACAAGCGTACTGCATACCAGCACAATACTAGACTGGAGGTGCTTGAACTAGAGGTACTCAGGTGCCTGTATTCCTTAGAAGGGCTCATTTTCTTGATATAGAGAACAATATACTCAAAGAGTACCATATTTGGAAATCATCCCTGCCCATAAAGTCATATTTTCACCTAATCTAGATCTCTTGAAAGAATCTGACAAAGGGTCACCAAAGTACATTCTGTGACATTTGGTACAAACTAAGCGTAAGATGTTCTTTCAAAATGTTCACTAAATATTATTATTGAAATTAGCCAAGGCATAAAAGCAAATTTTTTGTAAGGCTTCTGGAATAGTGTTATCTAATCATCAATTCAAGGATTTAAAATCCTGCCTATAGTTTCTGAGAAATAGTTATCACTACAATAGAATTTTGTCCTGTAGAGATATTAGATATGTAACAATTTTAGCACTTTAGGATAGTTCTTATGGAACTACTTTGGGTCAAAGTGTATAAAAATGTATGAATCTTGATAGACTCAACTAAAGTTAATATGTTCATTCATGTTTGAGTATCAGTATAGCAGCAGCACATGTATATCAAGCTTTTATTAACAGAAACCATCATTTAGACTAGCCCAAATTCAAACAAAAGGACCATAATGGTTCTAAGTCACCCACCTAAATCATCTGCTGTTAAAAAAATGCAACTGGAGCTAAAGAATTATAATCAGTTTCATGAAGATTGAGACAAAAATTGTGGCCTCTATAATGTAAACAAAGAAATCGACATTAAGGCCCCTTTTCATGCGTTTCCTTAAATAAACCTTCCCATAATCAACAAAGTGCCAAATTGTCACAAGATACGCCCGTCACACTGCTTAATATTAACTGGGGGTTAAAACTGAATAGAACTGATGTTATTTTAAATGAATATTTTTTGTCGAACAAAGTATGAAAAACAACAAAGGGCAATAACTCAAAATATACGCTAGGTAGAGTTATGGTTCTTGTACACTGCACTCCCACTTGGTGAGCTCTAACCATCCACGAAATTTCATGATTCTAGCTATTATACCTTTAGAGATATACTCCAGACAAGATTCAAGTATGAAAAATAACAAAGGGCAATAACTCAAAATATACGCTAGGTAGAGTTATGGTTCTTGTACACTGCACTCCTACCTTGTGAGCTCTATCAATCCATGAAATTTCATGATTCTAGCTATTATACTTTTAGAGATATACTCCGGACAAGATTCAAGTATGAAAAACAACAAAGGGCAATAACTCAAAAAATAGGCCAGGTAGAGTTATGGTTCTTGTACACTGCACTCCCCCTTGATGAGATCTATCCATCCATGAAATTTCATAATCCTAGCTATTATACTTTTAGAGATTTACTCCGGACAAGATTCAAGTATGAAAAAAAACAAAGGGCAATAACTCAAAAAATAGGCCAGGTAGAGTTATGGTTCTTGTACACTGCACTCCTACCTTGTGAGCTCTATCAATCCATGAAATTTCATGATTCTAGCTATTATACTTTTACAGATATACTCCGGAAAAGATTCAAGTATGAAAAAAAACAAAGGGCAATAACTCAAAAAATAGACCAGGTAGAGTTATGGCTCTTGTGCACTGCACTCCCCCTTGGTGAGATCTATACACCCATGAAGTTCCATGATGCTAGCTATAATACTTTTAGAGATATACTCCGGACAAGATTCAAGTATGAAAAACAACAAAGGGCAATAACTCAAAAAATAGGCCAGGTAGAGTTATGGTTCTTGTGCACTGCACACCCCCTTGGTGAGATCTATACACCCATAAAGTTTCATGATCCTAGCTATTATACTTTTACAGATATACTCCGGAAAAGATTCAAGTATGAAAAAAAACAAAGGGCAATAACTCAAAAAATAGACCAGGTAGAGTTATGGCTCTTGTGCACTGCACTCCCCCTTGGTGAGATCTATACACCCATGAAGTTCCATGATGCTAGCTATAATACTTTTAGAGATTTACTCCGGACAAGATTCAAGTATGAAAAAAAAACAAAGGGCAATAACTCAAAAAATAGGCCAGGTAGAGTTATGGTTCTTGTACACTGCACTCCTACCTTGTGAGCTCTATCAATCCATGAAATTTCATGATTCTAGCTATTATACTTTTACAGATATACTCCGGAAAAGATTCAAGTATGAAAAAAAACAAAGGGCAATAACTCAAAAAATAGACCAGGTAGAGTTATGGCTCTTGTGCACTGCACTCCCCCTTGGTGAGATCTATACACCCATGAAGTTCCATGATGCTAGCTATAATACTTTTAGAGATATACTCCGGACAAGATTCAAGTATGAAAAACAACAAAGGGCAATAACTCAAAAAATAGGCCAGGTAGAGTTATGGTTCTTGTGCACTGCACACCCCCTTGGTGAGATCTATACACCCATAAAGTTTCATGATCCTAGCTATTATACTTTTACAGATATACTCCGGAAAAGATTCAAGTATGAAAAAAAACAAAGGGCAATAACTCAAAAAATAGACCAGGTAGAGTTATGGCTCTTGTGCACTGCACTCCCCCTTGGTGAGATCTATACACCCATGAAGTTCCATGATGCTAGCTATAATACTTTTAGAGATATACTCCGGACAAGATTCAAGTATGAAAAACAACAAAGGGCAATAACTCAAAAAATAGGCCAGGTAGAGTTATGGTTCTTGTGCACTGCACACCCCCTTGGTGAGATCTATACACCCATAAAGTTTCATGATCCTAGCTATAATACTTTTAGAGATATACTCCAGACAAGATTCAAGTATGAAAAACAACAAAGGGCAATGACTAAAAAAATAGGCCAGGTAGAGTTATGGTTCTTGTGCACTGCACTCCGTATTGATGAGAAGAATATAACTGCCAAGTTTAAAGTCAATCGGACTTACGGTGACAGAGTTATGCTCCGGACAAAGAAGTGGACACCGCCCAGACGCCTGGACGACCGGACAACCGGACCACCGGACGCCCGGACACCACGGGTGATCCCATAATACGTCCCGTCTTCGACGGGCGTATAATAAGGTTCATCCTTATGACCTAACAATTATTCTGGCTATGTTTACTGAAGATTAAGCCAAAATTATGAAATGAAGAGGGCAACAAAGAACTTGTCATCCTTATGACCTAACTATTATTCTGGCCAAGTTAAATGAAGATTGAGCCAAAATTGTGGCCTCTAGAGTGTAAACACTTCAATTGTTGATGCCATATGTTGCACGACGGAGGACAGACATTCAACGATCACAATTTGTGCTCAGGTGAGCTAAAAGCATTTCACATATTTCTGTCATTCTGGGTATAAAAAACAATGTAGAAGAGACAGAATTTTGTTGTAACAAGCTATTTCATTGACTCTCTGCATTGATTTCCCAAGGTCTTTTCTTGAGAAAACATTTAGTAATGGGTTGTAGTCATGTTACATTGAGTTTCTTAATAATTACAACTTACCTCAGTTTTGACTCTCTCTAGCTCTGCTCTTAATTGCTGAATTTCTTTAGTTAGTCTTTCTATTAACAAGTCTCTGTTTAAAGAAGATAACAAATCAAAATGAGATGTAATTGTCAACCATCAATTGTTTCAAAAAATTTTAAATTTCTGAATTATGATAACCTTCATAAAGCAATGTAAAAAGTAATAAAGAAATGACAAATGGCATATTGACCTATGCTTTTTGGTTAACCCTTTACTGAACAATCACTGGTTTTTACGTCCTTGTGATTTTATACTTGAGAAAACATTGTGGGAAAAGAAGAAATTGCTTGTAACAAGCAATTTCTTCTTTTTCCACAATATTTTCTACCCTACTGAATGATTATTTTTCAATTTCAATCTACTTTAAATTTTCATCTGCAAAACCTTTGAATTTAGACAGGTCTAAAATTATGAAAACCAGGACAGGGTTAAAAAGTTGGATGATCTCATATTCCTGAACAATGATCATTGATTAATGTTCTTTTGACCCATTATCAGACAACAAAATTTTACACTGGTTCAAATTTATAAGAGTTGCAGATAACAATATTAATTTCATGAAATTGAAGATTTTTTCAACTTTCTGGTTAGAAAATATTGTGTGTAAAATGAATAAATTGCTTCTTGCATGCCATTTTTTCATTTTGCACACCACAGTCATAGCACAGTCGGTAGTGCATCAGACTCCCAATCTTCTTTCATGGGATGTCATGGGTTTCATCCCGGCAGCAGCACATATCCTTTCCAACATTTGTCTCTCACCAATGGGTAGATAATCATAAACCTAAGAGGGATAGCAGCTGGAGGCTAGGAAAGTATGTAGTGATAATAGTGGTGTGAGAAATACCAGGAATACATTGTTAGGTGCTCCAGCTGCAACAATATAACTGGAATACTGTTAAAAGTGGCGTTAAACCCCAAGCAATCATTTAGCACAATGTTTTCCCAATTGTTTCAAGAGGGGCATCAAAAAGTATCATTGTGTGGGAAAGGGTCAGCTTCTGCCAAAGATATGGGTTCAATATAAACCCGTTACCAGAAGGTAAATTTTCAGACTGATCCAAATTCAAAGAAGATGCAGCCAACAATTTTTATATAATAAAATCTCAAAAAGCTATCTTTTGGAGCAGAAAAGATTGTGGATAATGGAGAAATTGCTAATAACAAGCAATTTCAAATTTTCCACAATTTTTTCCAAAGTTTTTTTTGGGGGGGGGGCATCAAAAAGCATCATTGTGTGGAAAAGCGTTAATGCAATTTAGAAATTCTATTTTGATTTGATCTCCCAGAAAAACAAACTAATAAAAGTATTATACCTTTCATCTATTTCTGGTGGTCCCCCATTAAACACAAAGGCTTCCGATTTACTACCAAAGGCTGCATCAAACCGGTCTTCCTTTGGGTAGAATATAGGAATG
The DNA here is from genome assembly GCA_946902895.1 of Fragum fragum. Taxonomy (NCBI): domain Eukaryota; kingdom Metazoa; phylum Mollusca; class Bivalvia; order Cardiida; family Cardiidae; genus Fragum; species Fragum fragum. The sequence goes on along the minus strand of OX336376.1, from coordinate 48,541,317 downwards.
GAATAAATAATAAACAAATAATAAGCTGTGATACAATATAATTCTTTGGGCCTTTCCCGTTTTGTTTTATTTCAGACTGGTACAAATTGAAAGGGGTTGCAGACAACAATGCATATTGGTTATAATTTGAAATGAAAACATCCTTTGTGGTAGAAAATTTTGTAGAAAAAGGAGAAACTGCTTGTCATAAGCAATTCCTTATTTTTCCAGAATGTTTTCAAAGTGTATAAAAGTGTATAAAATCAAAGTGTTGTAAAATCCTTGTCTGTACATGAAAGGGTTAAACATAAACATTAAAAACTGTTTTGAGAAGAGCCACTATTCATTTCTAAATGGAAAGTGGCCAAAAGCCCAGCTTCAATATGAAGAAGAGGATTTCATACATAAAATTCAAATGAAGGAATAACAAATTTAAAAGCAATACAGACTACATAATATCAATAAAATCTAACCAAGCACCAGGTGAATTTAAAGGCTGGTATTGATGTTTTGAAATCTAGAAAAGAAAAATTTCCAAATTGCTTAAAAATTTGCTCAAAAGAATATTTAATACTAAATTTTGAGTCAGAAATTGTCTTCACTGTAATCTGATAGGCAAAAAGTGGCTTTTAGTGCTTATATAGGATAGGTTCAGCAGAATTAAAGGTTTTTTTTAGATCTCCAGGGAATTCAGTTGTTGGAACTACATAACATCCTTTGCATATGACTAAAAGTCAACAGGAAGTAACAATCGAAGCAACCAACCTGCTAAACTGTCACATAAAGTGGTTAGCGCCAAATTACGGTAAGTATCTTTACTCATATAATACAATAGTTTTGGACTGGTCTTTACAGAACTGGAGACCAGCTAGCGAACATAATTCAAACTAGATGTGGGATTCCAACAATTATGCGCACCACTTGAATGACCGAAAATTCATTGCTACTGTCTGAGCATAATCTTAATTTAGATTAACAGCCTATATAGGCTTTTAGGGGGGGATATTAACCGTTTCCTCTACAAACCCAGGATTTTACATCCCTGTGATTTTATACTTGAGAAAATATTGTGGAAAAAAAAGAAATTGCTTGTAACAAGCAATTTCTTCTTTTCCCAAAATATTTTCTACCATATAGGATGGTTTCATTTCAAATTGCATGCAATTTTCATTGTCATTTGCAACTTCTTTCAATCTGGACCAGTCTAAAATTGCTAGAAACAGGAAAGGGTTAAATAATTTAACTCTGTGACATAAAAAAACAAGAGGACCATGATGGTCCTAAATCGCTCCCCTGAGTATGATGGTTCATTGCTTTATGATATAAACAAAATAGCAAAGCCCTCTGTCTAATTATTTTGGAGAAGATGTTAAAGGATTACTCTTTTAATCCTAGGTATATTGATGATCCAACCATATAGCACTAATTTCCTGAATATAGTAATGCTTTGAAGTATAGACATCAATACATACCAAGTATAAAAGCTCTAGGCCTAATGGTTTAGGAGAAGAAGGTTTTCAAACATATCATCTAAAATTAGGAATTGCACAGAAAAGGGCTAATTTTTTTAAGTAATTTGGTAGAGGGTCAATGGCTGATGATACATACCAAATATCAAAGCTCTAGGCTTTATGGTTCAGGAGTAAAAGGTTTCAAAGATTTCCTTCTTTATTCCTTTGTAAAATCAGGGATCGCCCTGAAAAGGGCCAATTTTCAGAGTATGATACTTCTTTGAAGTATTTTGAAAGAGCGTCAATATATGATGATATGTACCAAATATCAAAGCTATAGGCCTCTATGTTTTCGAGAAGAATATTATTTAAGTTTTCCTTCTTTTATTTTATGTAAAATCAGGGATCGCCCAGAAAAGGGCTAATTTTCATAATACGGTAAATCTTTGAAGTATTTTGGTAAAGGGTCAATGGATGATGATGTATACCAAATATCAAAGCTATAGGCCTTATGGTTTAGGAGAAGAAGATTTTAAAGATTTCCTTCTTTATTTCTAAGTAAAATTAGGGATCGCCCAGAAAAGGGCTAATTTTCAGAGTATGATAATTCTTTGAAGTATTTTGGAAGAGGGTCAATAGATGATGATGTATAGCAAATATCAAAAGTCTAGGCCTAATGGTTTAGGAGAAGAAGATTTTTAAAGATTTCCTTCTTTATTTCTATGTAAAATCAGGGATTGCCCAAAAAAGGGCTAATTTACAGAGTATGATAATTCTTTGAAGTATTTTGGAAGAGGGTCAATAGATGAAGATGTATACCAAATATCAAAGCTCTAGGCCTAATTGTTCAGGAGAAGAAGATTTTTAAAGATTTCCTTCTTTATTTCTATGTAAAATCAAGGATCACAAAGAAAAGGGCTAATTTTCAGAATATGGCAATTCTTTAAAGTATTTTGGAAAAGGGGAAATAGATGATGATTTGTACCTTATAACAAAGCTCTAGGCCTAATTGTTTTTTTCGAGAAGAAGATTTTTAAAGATTTCCTTCTTTTATCTTTGTAAAATCAGGGATCGCCCAGAAACGGGCTAATTTTCAGAGTATGATAATTCTTTGAAGTATTTTGGAAGAGAGTCAATGGATGATGATGTATACCAAATATCAAAGCTATAGGCCTTATGGTTTAGGAGAAGAAGATTTTTAAAGATTTCCTTCTTTATTTCTATGTAAAATCAGGGATCGCCCAGAAAATTGCTAATTTTCAGAGTATGATAATTCTTTGAAGTATTTTGGAAGAGGGTCAATCGATGATGATGTATAGCAAATATCAAAGCTCTAGGCCTAATGGTTTAGGAGAAGAAGATTTTTAAAGATTTCCTTCTTTATTTCTATGTAAAATCAGGGATTGCCCAAAAAAGGGCTTATTTACAGAGTATGATAATTCTTTGAAGTATTTTGGAAGAGGGTCAATAGATGAAGATGTATACCAAATATCAAAGCTCTAGGCCTAATTGTTTAGGAGAAGAAGATTTTTAAAGATTTCCTTCTTTATTTCTTTGCAAAATCAGGGATCGCCCAGAAAAGGGCTAATTTTCATAATACGGTAAATCTTTGAAGTATTTTGGTAGAGGGTCAATGGATGATGATTTGTACCAAATAACAAAGCTCTAGGCCTTATGGCTTGGGAGGAGAAGATTTTTTAAGTTTTTTCACTCCGTTGCCATGTCAACCAGAGTTCTTCATGGATTTCAATTCTTTGAAGTATTTTGAAAGAGCATGACCTAAGGATCATTTCTGTAAAGTTTTGTTGAAATTCCATGATTAGTTTAGGAGGAGAAGATTTTTTTGTAATTGTGAACGGACGGACGGACGGATGGACGGACGATGACTGATCACAATAGCTCCCCCAGAGCACTTCGTGCTCAGGTGAGCTAAAAATTGATAACTACCTTTAAAAGATATACCAGAATTAAGGTGGAGAGCAGTTAACAAGATCTGTCATTATATCTGGCTCTGAAGTTGTTGACTCTCCTTTTTATACTTCTCTGTGCCTGTCTGTCTCTCTCTAATAGGTTTTGCTTCATCACCAAAAGGCATTATGCTTTAATGGTATCCAAACATCCATCAAATCTAACCTTGGCACGTGATGAGCTGTTACAAGGAAACAAACTCTACTTACTGAAGTGTCTACAAGATCTGTAACAATCTCTGGCTCTGGTGTTATTGATTCTCTCTCTGGTTCAGGCTCATCATGAACAACTGTCTCTGGCTTCACATGTTTACTAAAATCTGACTGGATTAAAAAGTTTGGAGGTTCCTGGGAAAGAAAAAATGCTTTCAGTCTTAAGTGTTTAAAGAGTTTTATTTATGTTCTTCTCCACTAGTTCCTGATAAAAGACTTCAGTTTTCCAGTTGAATGTAAGGGTAATGTAAATGATTAATTCCACAAACTAATGGTAGCCAGATATCCGGTATATCTTTGATTTGTGACCAAAACCATGTAATATAGCTGTAACTAGAATAGTCAGAAAGCAGAATAATACCCTCTATAAGCACTTTGTCTATTAAGATCCCAGTAACTTTGACCTGTGCTACCCACAATTGGGCACCTCCTTGGGTCATGGATGACATTTGTATAAAGTTTTAAGGTCCAGAAACGGTATTCAATAAAAGTTCAAGTCTGACCTTGACCTTCAATATAAGGGCACATCTTTGGATCATTGCAACAATTGTATTAAGTTTCATTGTTGTAAGTCGATTGGTTCTAGAGTTAGAGTACAGAAACAAACAAGAGCTGTCAGATATGGATTATGCTTTTCGAATATAGCCCTGTATAAAATAAACAGATTGAGTGATTGAGTAATTGATTGGGGTTTAACACCACTTTTAACAGTATTTCAGTCATATACAGCAGCTGGAGCACCTAACAATGGATTACTGGTATTTCTCACACTAGTACTACCACTACATCCTTTCCTAGCCTCCAGCTGCTTTCCCACTTAGGTTTACCATTATCCATCCATTGGTGAGAGACAAATGTCGGAAAGGATATGTGCTGTAGCCGAGGATGGAAACCATGACATCCCATGATTGAAGATTAGGAGTCATATATAAAATAAACAGGGAAAAGGAAAAGGGTTTGGATGGACCAACAAATGCAGATGCAGGTATATGATGGCTATATTCCAGTCATGCTAAATTTTAGTGAACATCCTTGAGCTGTGACCAGGACTTCAAGCTATCTGAAAATTTGTTTCAAACGGCACATCTACTCACAATAGAGAATAATTGTGCAAAGTTATTTTCAAATCAATCAGTAATTGAAAGAACTATGCTTAAGACATGCTTAATCATAACATTCAACCTTGAGCTGTGACTTTGACCTTGGAACTATATGAATAATCTATTTTGAAATCAAACTATAAATTCAGGAGCTATGCTCCAGACATGCTTAATTTTAATATTTGACCTTGAGCTGTGACTTTTACCTTGGAATTATATAATAATTTTTTTCAAATGGTATATCTACTCGTGATTGAGAACAACTGTGCCATAATCCATCAATAATTGAAGGATTCATGCTTTGGAAATTTTCACATTCGATCTTTAGCTGTGACTTTGACCTAGGAGCTACCCGAAAATTTATTATTTTTTTATTGCACATAAACTCATGATAGAACGCAATTGTGTCAAGTTATATTGATTTCATCCATAATTTTAGAAGCTATGCTACCAACATGCATAACCTTTTCCTGTTATTTTTACATTCTAGACTGGTCCAATTTGAAAGAAGTTACAGACAACAAAGAAAATTAGATGCAATTTGAAATGAAACCTTCCTATGTGGTAGAAAGTATTGTGGGAAAAGGAGAAATTGCTTGTTTTCTCAAGTATAAAACCACTGTGACATAACATCTCTGGTTTGTAAAGCAAAGGGTTTATTTTAATGTTTGACATTGAGCTTTGACCTAGACCTTTGAGCTATTCGATTTTTCTTCCAAATGGCACATCTTCTCGAGACTGAGAACAATTGTGCCATGTTATATTGAAATCATCCTATAATTGAAGAAACTGTGCTCTTGACATTTTCATTTACGACCTTGTGATGTGTCCTTGACTTTTGAGACCTAGTGGATACATTACCCTTTTCAAATAGAAGTCTGAAACTTCTTGTGATTGACAGTGTTAAATACCATTTGAAGTATAAGCTTATTTTGTTGTAATGAAAATGTATTAGGATTATAGCAATGTGTACAGGCTCTTTCAATTTGTTTAACATATTACAAATCAGTCCCACATTTTTATGCAACTCAAGAAAGAAACAACTTCGAAAACATCATGGAAAATGAAGAAATTGCTTGTAATAAGCAATTTCTTCATTTTCCATAATGTTTTCAAAGTTGTTTTCATTATCCCCAATGTGATCGTTTTCTACCCCATAAAAGGAAGTTTGGTAATGGGCTAAAGTTCAAACTTCTACTCAGAGTTACACAAATATTATACTTACATCAGGTAAGTGTGGCACTTGGACTAGATTTTTAAAATACTGGAGGTTAGAACTGTTGAAATAAAATTCTTTTAATCTGAAAAAAAAAGTTTCAATAAAAAATGTGATACTTTAACCATTGGAGTAAACCTATCTTATATCTTATTTTTTTATAAGTTTTAGAAAAATGAGAAAAAATTGCAAGGTAATTAATAAACCCAGGTTTCTGCATACTGAATTGATAAAGTAACTACCAATACATATCTATGATAAAGACCCAAAAAATTCACAATTTATTATGCCTTAAATGGATCGGCTAAACTTGACATCACATTTAACCATTACCACACAGCAAAGTTCTAGACTGGTTCAAATTGAAAGAAGCTGCTGACAACAATTCAAAGTTTATGAAATTTTAAATCTTTTCAACTTTCTGGATAGCAAACATTGTGTGAAATAAAAAAATTGCAATATTGAAGAAAATATTCATTTAAAACAAGATGTGTTTGTGAAACACTATGCCCCCGAAACGGGAATTCTTTAGAAACGGGTAAAGGGTTAAAATTTTGACCTTGACCTTGATGAAATGACCTTCCCCAGTTGCACCTTGTTGCGACCTATCTACATACCAAATATTGGCATTGTAACTTAATCAGGGTTGAAGTTATAGGAAAATGTTTAGTTGGCAGGTTAAGTTTTGCAAACAGACAGACAGACAGACGGACAGACAGACAGACATACGGAGAGACTGACACCGGAAAAACAATATGCCCCCAATCTTATCGATGCGGGGGCATAAAAATTTGATCACAACAAGAAAACACCTATAAGCAGTCGAATTTCTGGTTTCATTTTACTTCATGTTGAATTAGTTCATAAGAAATCTTAAAATTAGCTTAAGCCATTAGCAGACTGGTCAAATTGAAAAAGAGTTGCAGACAGCAAATTAAAGTTTATAAAATTTAAGATTTTTGAACTTTCAGGATAGAAAACATTGTTCAAATTGCAATAATTGCTTGTTACAAGCAATTTCTGCGTTTTACAACATGCTTTTCTTGAGGAGCGTCATTTTGTGGGAATGGATTTAAACTCAGTTGTGTATGTGTCGCTAAATATTTGAATTTTGAACATATGAAGACAAACTACAAACCAATAAAAGCATGATTACAAAGAAATGGATATAGTTCATTACCTTTTATATTGGGATAGAAACCTGTCTCTGTGGCCAGCCAGAGTATCAGGAGGGAGACCTAAAATAAACACACAGAGAGATTTTTATTTCATTATTAGATATTGAACTTCTGTACTGATCTATATTGAAAGAAGTTGAAGACAATTTCAAATGAGGGACTAAATCAGTGAAATTTGAATCAGAAAGGCAGAAAATAACATAAGCCAAAGGTATTGCATGTGAATGCCTGACTCTAAATAAAACTTTAAAAAAAAACATATTATCAGTTACCTCTATTTATAAAGAAAATGAACATAGATTCAAACTTTTAAGTGATTGCCTTTAGTAGTAATGGTGTCATCTTTGCACAATAACAAAGCCAATGATAAGGCTATAGCAATTACTCAATTTTTCTCTTAAAACAGACAAGCTTAACAAGAGATGGTGTTGGTTGCTGAATTTAACACATATCTACACTGAGCACAGCAAGTTGATGAAATGCTGGCTGAATTGGATGAAGGCGCTAAATCTTGTTTTTGAAAGTCAACACAAGAATGACTGTCTTACACTAGCTCCTGTTTTTGGCCTTAAGACAAATAGATTTTCGAATTATCAAATCAATGGCACAACCTGGTGTGACGCAGATTTTGCAAATCGATTTATCAATGGACAAAACCTGTGGACAAGTTAGACAATGTTGTAATGGGGTTAAAGTAAAAAATTATCAGGTAACAAAATATTAGGCTTAATTACTAAAAATAACTAAGATAACTAGTATATTGATAAGATGAATTGTGAAATTATTAGAAAGAATGAAAACAAATATAATGAAAATAAATTGGAAATGAAAGAAGCATTTTCTTCTTTTATTACATTACATAGTTTTTCTTCTAAGAAAAGAACACTTTGCTTGTTACAAGTATTTCTCCTATTCTCATACTGTTTTCTGTAATTATCTTTCTTTTCAGAATTTTGTGGTAATTGGTTGAGAAAAAGTATGCCAAGTATAAAAATTTGATATAGAATCATGTTGGTATCACCTCAAATTTGTTCAAACAAGAGGGCCAAAATGGCCCTAAATCACTCACCTGAGAATTATTTGAACTAAGCCCTACCTGCCACGCAGACAATTCCTAATGAATAATTCTATGGTATCTCTCAGTCTGATAAGCCCGGCCCTGCCATTCCCCTGTTTTTCAAGAATTAAAATTTCACTATCAGGTTTTGAAAAGGGACACCAAAGAAACATTTCTGCCAAAATTGGTAAAATTTGCCAAAAGATTTTAGAGAAGAAGATTTTTTAAAGAATTATTTCATGATTTATCTCAGTCTGATAAGCCCAGCCCTGCCATGCCCACATTTTTTTCAAATCAAAAATTTCACGAACAAGTTTTGATAAAGGTTCACTTAAGGAACATTTGTGCCAAGTTTGGTTGAAATTGGCTCAGCGGTTTAAGAAGAGTAGATGTCTATAGAAATTATAGAGGATGGATGATGACCGGTGGGTGACGCCTATGGACAATGGACCGACTGATCCTAAAAGCTCCCCTTGAGCACATTGTTGATCAATCTCCCGTAGTTGGTGAAGATTGCTCTTTTGTTATGGAACATACATTTCAAGTTTCAAGTGAATATGTTCAGTAATACATGTACAAAAAGTTTTGGATGCTGCTTTATATGAAGCGGACTAAGACATTAAGCAACCTGGCTATAGTAATACTTCTGAGCTAAAAATAGATTGACTTATCAAATTGATCATTCAGACTGGAAGAGAACTTTCTATTCCTTCCAACATACAAACATCTATTATAAATATCAGCAGGTTAAAATCATTATTCAAAAAACTAAAACTTTATAAATCTAACTTGATGTGATATAAAACTGAAAAGGTGAAAACAAAACACAAAAAATATAAATTGTTTTAATGACAGCAATTTTTTTAAAATGCTATTCCTACAAGCAATTTCTCCCTTTTATCTAATATTTAGCTTTAAAATATTTTCCAAAGCACCATTCTAAAATTCATTCAGGAGATTGATCTAATAATTATATAATGGGTTTAGTTTTGACACTTTCCCACACAATTAAATTTTAGACTGGTCAATATTGAAAATAAGTGAAAGTTGATGGAATTTTCAAAATCTTCTTTTGTGGTAGAAAATCTTGTGGAAAAAGAAGAAAATTCTTGTAACAAGCAATTTCTTCTTTTTCCACAAACCATTCAAAGGCTTTTTTCTTGAGAGCTGTGTAAAAAAGAGGGCTTGCGTGGGAATTGGTTAGAATTGGTGAACTAAACAGAGAACAAACAATTGGAGGGATCCTTAAACTATTACCAAACGGCAAAATTTGGACAGGAAGAAGTTGCAAACAACATTTTAGCTTTGATAATAGCTTAAAAGTATGTGTCTTTTCGAATAGAAAACATTGTGGCCTATGAAGAAATAGCTTGTAACAAGCAATTTATTCATTCTCCACAATGTTTGAAAGCTAGTTTCTTAAAGGATTGTCTCTAGCCACAGACTATCATCATTATCTGTCTTGTTTCATTTTTTTTAAAGTTATGAGATGCATTGTAATGCCATGAACTTTGTTATACCCATTACCACACAATCCTGCATCTTTTATGTGCCGAAAAAATAAAACTATAAAAAAATGAGAGAAAAGAAGAAATAGCTTGAAATAGAAATTGCTTTCTTTTCTCACAGTGTTTCTTACCTCATATGGCCCTTATTTTCAAACCAACCTTGCCTGCAACCTTTTTTCAATTTGGACTAGTCAAAGTGTCTTGTATGGGAATGGGTTAATTGAAGCTTTTTTTAGAATATAATCTAGCATCTTGTGAGGTAACTTAGCAAAATAAAACACAACAAAACAGTATAATTCCTCAACCCTGGAATATTTGTTTTTTTTTCTGAAAACAATGGTGTCTATTGTAGCATAGAAACATAGTTTTAAAAATTGTCATAACCCACTTTTCATATGATACAGCAATGCAGTAAACTCTGGTTTCAATGGTACTCAGGAAACTGATATGAAATTATCATTATATCTGAATAAAGTTAAATCAACTTGACCTATTACCAGACCACAAAATTTTAGACTGGTTCAATTTGAAAGGAATTGCAGACGACAATATAAAGTTCATGAAATTTTAGATGTTTTCAACCTCCTGATTAGAAAACATTGTGGAAAATGAAGAAATTTCTTGTTGCAAGACATTTCTTCATGTCATAGTTTAGGAATGGTTTATCTATAAGTAATGTACCAGTGCTTTTGTCTGACTTGTAAATCTTGGTTTTGACACGAAAAAATCTGAAAACAGCTTGTTTTGACCTGTGAAATTTCTCCAAAAGGGGTCATTTTTTGACCTGTGGTGCTTTTTCTCCAAAGGGTCAAAATGACCACCTTGGGAGAAATTTCTATGAGTTAAAACAGGATATTTTTGAACCCTACAATTTTCAGTGATGTACCTTATGTACCATTACAACTATACAAATTAACTGCTAGAAAATTAATGTCTTTATAAGAGCTTTATAGAAGTGAATCAACTTAAGCAAGAAATAGAAATGTGTTAAGGACATGGAAGACCCCACTAAAATTACTTGTCACATAACCTTCAACTGTGACCTTGATCTTGGAAGTATTCATTAGAACTGTACCCATGACACAAGTACTCATCAAGGGGAACAACTGTCATGAAGTTATATTGAAAACCATTAACCTATGTAGAAGATATACTCTGGCCATGTAATGAACACTAACACTACCCCCCCCCCCAACACACACACACGCTTGTACAAAGACAGGTAACTCTTTATTCACATCTTTTACCATGATTCACTCCCTTTCAATAGTCAGTTTTAAACCCTAGAATGTCATTAACATAAACTTTATGGTAATATATCAATGCGATTATAAGCAGAGTTTACTGTATTGATGATTTTGTAAAGAGTTTCTTTCCTAGCACAGTAAATGCTGTCGAAAGCAGTATATCCTAATTGAAAAGTCATTGGATATGAGACACCATATATTTACAGACAGATTAACTTTCAATTGCATACCTCTGAATGCTATAAGTATGTGCATTTCAAAAGAAAAGTGAAAATAAACTACATCAAGCCAAGACATTCAGAACAGAATTTTATTTAACCTTTTCCTGCTAAATCCCTGCTTTATATGTCCCTTTGATTTTTATAATTGAGAAAACATTGTAGAAAAGGAAGAAATTGCTTTTAACAAGCAATTTCATCTTTTTCCACACTATTTTCTACCCTACAGAATGATTACTCTTCAAATTAAGTTCACTTTAAATTTCCTCTGCAAAACCTTTGAAATTGGACAGGTCTAAAATTCTGCAAAACAGGAAGGGGTTAACTTCATTTCTTTTCTCCAGAAAAAGAAATGAACATTATCTTGCCTTTATGGCTAAGTTCTAGACTGTTCCGAATTCAAAAAAGTTGCATACAAGAATTTTCAGTTGATGAAAATTTAAAACTCTTTATCTGTTTGGTAGAAAACATTGTGGATAATGTTACAGGCAATTTCTTTATTTTCCACTATGTTTTCCAATGTTTTTTCTTTGAGGGTGTCAAAAAAGCATAATATTGTGTGGGGATGGGTTAACCCTTTCCTGTTAAATCACTGGTTTTTACGTCCCCATGATTTTATACCTGAGAAAACAAGCAATTTCTTCTTTTTCCACAATATTTTCTACCCAATTGAATGGTTTAAATCGAATTTCAATTTTTGTCTGCAAAACATTTAAATTTGGACTGGTCTAAAATTTTGGAAAACAGGAAAGGGTTAATAGACCAATACATTGTTTGCCTACTAAGTTTATTACAATACAATACAAAAGCTGTAAGTAAAGAGTATCACTTAGTAGTCCTGGATTCAAGGACAAAATCTTTTAACCCTCCTCATGCTGAACCCAGAACATTCCTGTTTTGCCAGAAGGCATAGACAAAGATCAGCCTTCACATACGAGCAGTCTGATCTTATTCTTCACCAACTGCTTGTCCCTGTTGAGCAGGGGTTGTTCTTAAGATTAATTGTCTAAAGGAATATTACTTCTTTGAAAGAGCTTCCAGTGCTTACAGTCCTTTGATTTAAATTTAACTTTTTGAAGCAGATTTTATTCAGAATGACAAGAGTTAATTGTAAAAGTAGTGTAATTCTACCAATTAAATAAAAGCCATAGCAATCAATAGATTGCTAACCTTGCTCAATGCTATCCCAAAAAGGCAGTTTATCAGAAATTTGAAACAACATTAGTTTGCAAAATAGTTGGAACATAATAAGTTAATTATCGTTGGGCAACCTAAATACTGACCTAATTGACAAGTAAAAAATATCAAGCATTTGGTTTGTGCAGAAATTTTGTAGCAATGTCAAATTTTCAAACTGTATTTTGTTAATGTTCTTACTTCTGTTAGAACAAACAATGCCAACTGACAATTGAAAACCTGTCTAATCATAACTACCTGTCAAATCATTGTGCAAAGTAAAAGAAAGTTAGTAAAAGTGCAAAACAATAATCACATGACAACAAATACTAAGCATAATGCATGAATAAATTGTTTTTGTCTAGGAAAATAATAAGAGCAACCCATGCGGATGCCTTTGCACAGCTACAGGATGCTGAATAGTCAATGAAATAACAGCACTTGATCATTTGCAATGTTTCACAGGTCTAAATGACTGCTGTTGAAGAAACATTTTACTAGAAACTATACATGAAAGTAGCCCAGCAAATTAGAAATGTTTTTCATTGCATTGAAATTTCTTGATAGAGTCTAGTAATTGATGACTAAAGAGGCACTCCTGTAAAATTTGGTTGAACCTAGCCATTAGTTTCAGAAAAGCACTTCAAATTCATTTTATGCCAAATATGGAAAATAGTACATCCATGTTTTTCATCCAAATCACAAACTATACCAGTGAATTTTGATTGAAATCTTGTGAATAATTGCCGAAAAGATTTTAAATTTTTCAATGTATACCACATATGAAAATTTAACCCTTTTCTATTTTGCAAAATTTTTAACCAGTCCAAATTGAAAGGTTTTGTAAATGGGAATTTAATTTGAGCAAGATGTGTTTGAGAAACACAATGCCCCCACCATACATGAGGTTTTTTGCGTTCGACCTTGGTATGTGACCTTGACCCTATCACATGACCTTGACCATGACATGAGGAGATGCATATTATGGAGGTATATCATCATGCTAAATATGAACATTGTATCTTGAATAGGCTGGCAGTAATTGGCAATGTTTAGTTTTTTGGTTAAGTTTTGCAGAAAGACAGACAGTCCGACAGACTCAATGACGGACAGACAGACGACAGAGGGACAACGGTAAAACAATATGCCCCCGATCTTTCTATGTGGGGGCATTAAAATAACAATTGAGATGGGTATAAAATATTGTGGAAAAATTAGAAATTACTTGTAACAAGCCCTTTCTTCTTTTTCTACAATTTTGTCTCATTTACGAGTTCACAGGGACTTAAAAACCTGGAATTGGATAGGAAGGGATAAACACTACTAACAAAATGAGTTGTTTTTAATCAAATACAATTTCTTGATGGAATTGGGTAAAGAAAGCACTCATAGGGATTATACCTGTGAATTTAGGTTAAATCTATCAAGTTATTTTAGAGAAGAAAATTTCAAAGTTTTTACAATTTATAATATATGTAGAAATTGGGGATTGTCCAAATAAGCCATGTTTTTCATCCTATAATATTTTATTGGAGAAATCTGGTAAAGGGATAAGCTGATATTCCAATAGACAGATTCATATTCCATACCTTTTAACCCATTCTCACACAGTGACACTTTTGGATGCCATTCAAGAAAACCCATTTGGAAAATATTGCGTAAAATGAAGAAATTGCTTGGTACAATCAATTTCTTCATATTCCACAATGTTTTCTATCCAGAAAATTGAAAAAATCTAGAATTTCGTAAACTTTGAGATGCCATCTGCAACTCCTTGAATTTAAACCAGTCTAAAATTCTGTTGTCTTGTAATGGGTTAAATTAATTATGGCTGTAAGATGTTTGACACAACACAACAGAAACAACAGACTCTTTCTTGTAATATCCATAAAGTATTTGGCTTCTAACCCATCCCAACTTTTTTTTGGTGCCCAAAAGAAAAAAAAATTGGAAAACATTCAGGAAAATGCTTGTGACAAGCAATTTCTTCTTTATCCACAATATTTTTACAAGACAAAGAATTTTAAAATTTCATCAACTAAATTGTAATCTGAACCAGCTATGAATTTGGACCAGTCTCAAATTTTGTTGTTTTATAATTGGTTAAAACATAAAACATTCCTTACAGAATTCAAGACAATGAACATTTTCATGCAAAAGTTAACTGATTGATTGATTGATTGAATTGGGTTTAAAGCCACTTTTAACAGTATTTCAGTCACATCATAGCGGCTGGAGCACCTTATAATTGATTCCTGTTATTTCTCACACCACTGCATCCTTTCCTAGCCTCCGGCTGCTATCCCACTTTATGCTTATCCAGCCATTGGTGAGAGACAAATGTTGGAAAGGATGCAAAATCCCATGGTTGAAGAATGGGAGTCTGAAGTGCTACCGACTGCAATATGGCAGCAACTTCAAAATTCAACTAAAATCTGCAGATTAAATGGAATTGTCAATAGTCCTAAAGCACTATAACAACACTATCTTTGACATCCTGAGAGTGATACTGGAAACCAACAACAACTAATGTTTTAGAAATCAAAGTAAAAACTGGTAAAAAAGTGGCAACCACTGAATTCATCTATTTCTATTTGTCATCTACAAGACCTTATATCCTTTAAATTCAAATTTGGTAGTGGATAAACATGACCAATGTTTAATTAGCCCATTACCACTAAACGACACTCTCTGAAACCCTGGAGAAATACAACCAAGGAAAACTTTATGGGAAAAGGAGAAATTGCTTTGTAACAAGCAATTTCTCTTTTTTCACAATGTTTTTACCTCATTTAATACTCATTTTCTAATTTTAGCAAAATTTGAAATTCTTTAAATTTAGATCAGTGTAATATTTTGTCATCCGGTATTATGAAAGCCTAAAACTACATTTCCACAAGGTTTTATACTTACTAGAATGAAGTTTAAACAAAGTTTTCACAGTATAATCATAAAGTTGACAGGAATCTTGTATGCATAAAATCAATGGAGCAAGTCTACACTGTCCAGCATTTGTCATCGAGTTGGATCTCGACCTGTCAAGGCAACTAAATACTGAAATATATTTAATAAAGGCATTAAAAACTCTGTTTAAGGCTAATGCATAACCCATCCCCAAAAACATACGCTTTTTACAACCTTCACGGAAAAGACTAAGAAATATTGTGGAAAATCTAAAAAAGTGTTTGTTACTAATACAGAATTTCTTCACTTCCCACATTTTCTGCCCTAAAAGAAGGTCTAAAATTTCATTGATTAAAAGTCATCATCAGTAACTTATTTGGACTAGACTACAAATATGAAAACTGGTAATGGGTTCATCGGGCAATTTTTGTACGGTCTTATGTGAAAGTTTGAGCATGCAGTTCATCTACAATTGCTAATCTACTGAATGTTATAATCATACAATGTGTAAATTGTCTTTAATGCTTGAGCTTGTATTAGAATTAGCCTCTCCAAAATAGGACAGAACGTGGATTGTTTAGAGGCTATAATGCAAGCGAAATGTCAGCAAATGTCAGGACATTAACCCTTTTCCGTTCAATGTCTGGTTTTTATGACACCCTGTATTTTTATACTTGAGAAAACATTGTAGAAAAAGAAGAAATTGCTTGTAACAAGCAATTTCTTCATTTTCAACAATATTTTCTCCCCATTGAATGATAATTTTTTAAATAAAATTGATTTTATATTGTTGTTTGCAAATCCTTTGAATTTGGACAGGTCTAAAATGTTGCCAAATGGGAAAGGGTTAAGTAATAGCAGAGTTTTAGCCTAGGTCTTTGACAGATTGGCATAATATAGGGTGTTTAAAGCAATAGAAAAACAGAATAAACATCAATAAACTGTCTTTTCAACTTTTTAAACTAGTATTTACTGAGTTGACACTTCTTTTATTCTGAAAGTTTGAGTAGAAAACATTTAAGATTACCTTGATGTTGTAATGTGAGGACCTCATCCATATAGTCCAACATATCAACACTGATTTCAAAACTGTAAATAGATTAAATGTACATGTGTAACTAAATATACCCTGAACACGCACGAAAAGGGGCTTAACTAATCCAAAATCAATTTACAGATATCTGATTGAATGACATGTTTTATCTTTTGATAGTAACTATGTATAACGTTTTTGTTTCAAAGGGGTTGTGAATTACCTTTCAGTAATATAACAGTTTATATATGAGTTTGAACTGTACAAGGCTGGGACTCTGTATATCTTATCTAAAGACATACCCATGTGACCAGCAGACTGGAACACATTGCAGATTTCAAGTCTGCTATCTTAGCCTCTGTAGCCTCGCTAATCACCCATGAATAATTTTCTATCTTTAAAATCAATATCTTCAGTAATTCGAGAGATAGGACCAAAGTTAATTTTCTTTACTTATTTCAACAACTCTAGTTATACTTCTCTTTCCAAGGCTAGGATTTTTTTTCTAAAATCTATCTGCTAAAAATGAGTGCTTGATGTAGTCACAGCATCTTATCTAAAATGTTCAGTAACTCTTTGTTTGAGTTATTTTAGAGAATAGGACTTGTAAGTTGTCCATCAAAATTATGGAAATATTTTTTCTAAGAAAAACATTAAAAATAAACCAGTAACTTACTAATTGTTTACATCTGAACCACAGACTCGTGAAAACTTTTCATCTGTCATCAATAAGTTCCCAGGTATCTCTGGATTCTATAATATAATATAATCATTTAATCTTTATCTGGATGATAATTCACTTTAGAGAAGCACTAATTCAGGTCTGTAAGTTCAAAAGAGGGTCATGGGGTGCTTCAGGGAGCTTAGCCCCCCCCCCCCCCCTCCCTCTTTTAATTTAAACAAAAATGGAAAACAAAACAACTGATTTGCATATAGGCACTTATATAATTCTGATGAGTAAAACATCCTATATTGAAATAAATAATGCACCTAGTATACTTTCTCTGGTTTTAAAATATTGAAAAAGTTAACTATAACACATTATCTTTAATTCATTGAGTTTAGCTACTTTTCAGTAAATGAAATGAGGTAAGATGCTTGGTTGGTTGTACTGATTTTAACCCATCCCAAACAAAATTTTAGACTGATCCTAATTGAAAGGGGTTGCAAAGTGGATTTAAATTGAAAAACAAGAGCCATATGAGGTAGTAAAAATTGTAGGAAAAGAAGAAATTGCATGTTACAAGCAATTTCTTCTTTCCTCACAATGATTTCAATACCTACATTTCTTTAACAAGTAAAAATGCAGGATTGTGTGGTATCTGGTTAAGCAACTATTCACAGTATTTAAGTTATATAATACTAGGAGTGCCTACTATCATGACTCTGCTCATACCAGTACAAACAGTGTAACTACAGCATTCAATCTGAGCCAACATCCACTCATTCAACATAAATTGGCCCAACAAAATGTTTTTGAATACTATCTGCATTAGAATATCTCATGCTTTAGACACCAAAATATTTCAATTTAACCTGTTCCCACACTATCACACTTGTTGATGCTCCTCAAGAAAAATTATTTAAAAACAATGTGGAGAATGAAGAAATTGCTAGTTAAAAGCAATTTTTCATTAGCCCCAATGTTTTCTACCCCTCAAAACAAATAAAATTTGAAATCTATTGACTTGAAATTGTCAAGTCCAAAAATCTTTGAATTTGAACAATTCAGTCAAAAATTTTACCATTCAGTAAGCATAACTAACCTTTCTGTGAAATGTCAACTTCTGATTAAGAAGGGCAGTGTATGCAGCTATCAAACGTCCATAACCTTCTTTCAAATGGCCCTGAAAATGTCAAAATAACAGCTTGTCTTAACACAACACCATGAAATATGCATGAACTTTCACTAGAACCTTTGACAATAAAAGGTGAATGAGCTATCCAAAATACACTTTTTCATGTAATGTTTAAAACAAACACTAAGTCATGCAAGCTACTTACACAAATTACACAAAGCCTTGTTTGAATTTCAGGAGATTGATTTCGACCATTTCTAACACAATCCTACTTTTTTATGCCCCTTCCCCCCCCCCCCCACCAAAGAAAAGAGTTGCAGTAAAAAATTCTGAAAATGCTTGTAATAAGCAATTTCTTCAACTTCCATACTGTTTTCTACTAGAAAGACATGGACATTTTACATACAGTCAACTTTGAATAGTCCTAAGCAACTTCTTCAACTTGGACGAATTTCAGATTTTGTGGTCTGACAATGAGTTGATTGTTCTGAAAACCCTTGTCATGCTGAACACAGAATTTAGCATGAGGTATAGAAAAAGATCAGACTGCACATAATCACAGTCTGATCTTAGTCTACACTTCCTGTCTTTCCTTTTGAAACCAGAGTTGTTTATGAAATTCATTTTCGAAAGAAGTATTGACAATTGAACAACAAGTACTACCAGTGCTTTCAGACCTTTGATTTCTATACAATTCTGAAAAGGATTTTATTCCACATAACAAGGCTTAATCAACAGACTTTACCACCATTTATTTAATAGCTTTCTTGCTGACAGCATGTAAGATGGAAGAAAGATTCTTACCCATAATTTCCCAAGCTCATCTAGGTATGTTCTATATTTCATGGAGTCAGCAAACACATTTGGATGGCCCTCTCGAAGTAGTTTATGAAGTACATGACAAAATTTCCAACAAATGATTGGATTGGCCTGTAATTGAAGTTTTGTGGTGACATTCCAAAACAGATTACCTCCATGGTCAGTGAATGTTCCTAGTATTGTATCTATACAATGTTAAGGTGTTTATGTTTGAAGGTTTTTGTGCAATACAACAGATTTCATAATCAATTTTTGACAGTACACTGCAGATAACAATAGGTCATTCACAAATCCAGATACTTTTTCATGACCCTAATGAACAAGAAGGCTGTCGACCCTGGGCGCTCACCTGAGATAAAGGCTCTTTTTCGTTCAACAGTCTAATTTCATGTTACGGTTAGGATTATGATACAAGTTGGCCACGCTTACATATAAAGACTATGTACCTGGGGATCCAAAAGTCTAAATTACAAACTCCAAGGCTTTTGGGCGAATTAGAAAGGAGGAAAAAACTTTTTCTCCCTCTGGATCAATGGATTATAATTTCAGAAATAAAAAAGAAGTCTGTGAACTGACGCTTCATGCCTATAACCCATCCCTACCCCGCACACCCACTCCGCCCCTGGGGACCCGAGGATCATGATTTTAGCTTATTTGAAAGAGGTCAATATACTGATGCTTCATGCAAAAGTTCAAGACTCTACGCCTTCTGGGTCAGAGGAGGAGAAGATTTTTAAAGATTATTTAAAATTTCACTTTTGTTGCCATGGCAACCAGAGTTTTCAATGGATTTCAAATCTTTTTAGCTATTTTAAAGGGGACCACCTAAGGAACATTTCTGCCAAATTTGGTTCAAATTGGCCCAGTGGTTTGGGAGACGTCACTTAAAAATCATTCTTTATTTCTATATAAACCCCATCCCCCCTGGGGATCTGCATTTTGATATTTGACCTTGTCCAAGATAGACTTCCTTGACTTGGGTTTTTTGTTTGATTGGGGTTGAACACCACTACTTAGAGTATTTCAGTCATATCAACCCATTGGTGAGAAACAAATGTCAGAAAGGATATGTGCTGCCACCAGGGATTGAACCCATGACATCCCATGATAGAAGATTGGGAGTCTGATGTGCTACCAACTGCGCTATGACAGTGGCCCTTGACTTTGATACCAACAGAAAAGTTTTGCCACAAGAAATACAAGTTACCAGTATGAAAGCCCTATCACTTACTTTTATGGTCAATGCTACAGCTATTATTTTTCTATAAATATGGCCAAAGCAGGTGACCTTGAATGGAAAAATCTTACCACACAGAGTCACATTTCCTTTATTTTTCTCACAAAAGTACCTTAATAATTTTTAGATATAGAAGTATTCAAAATATCTTGAGATTTTTTGAAAATTTTACCATTTCCTTTCCACTTACCACTCCCTTAATAAAAAACATTGTGGAAAATAAAGAAATTGAGATGAAGAGTTTGTAGGTTTTGATACACACCAAATATTAAAAATCTAGGCCTTATGGTTTAGGAGAAGAAGACTCTAAAAGATTTCCTTCTTTATTTCTATGTAAAATCAGGGATTGCACAGAAAAGGGCTAATTTTCAGGGTATGGCATGATTTATGATGATGAAAGATGATGATTTATAACAATTATCAAAGCTCTAGGCCTTATGGTTTGCAAGAAGAACATTTTCAAAGATTTCCATCTCTATTTCTATGTAAAATCAGGGGTTGCACAGATAGGCTAATTTTCAGAGTATGGTAACTCTTTGAAGTATTTTGGTAGAGTGTCAATAGATGATGATTACTATCAATATCAAAGCCCAGGGCCTTATGGTTTGGGAGGAGAAGATTTTCTAAGATTTTCTCCTTTATTTCCCTGTAAAATCAGAGATTGCATAGAAAAGGGGTAATTTTAAAGATATGATAATTTTTTGAAGTTTTTGGTTAAGGGTCAATTTATGATAATAAATATCAAAGCTCTAGGCATTTTGGTTATATAGAAAAAGTTAATCAAAGATTTCCTTTCTCATTTCTATGTAAAATCAGGTATAGAAAAGGATAATTTTCAAGATACTGTAATTGTTTGATGTATTTTGATAGAGGGTCGATAGGTAATGATTAATACCAACTATCAAAGCTCTAGGCCTTATGGTTTGGGAGGAGATTTCCTTCTTTATTTCTAAGTAAAATCAGGGATCGCAGAGAAGGGCTAATTTTAAGATATGGTTATTATTTGAAGTATTTTGGTAGAAGGTCAATAGATGATGATTTGTACTAAGTATCAAAACTCTGGGCCTTACGGTTTTGGAGAAGAAGTTTTTTCACTTGCAATGGCAACCAAAGTTCATAATGGATTTCAAGGATCATTTCTGTAAAGTTTGATTATAAACCATTGTTAGTTTAGGAGGAGAAGATTTTTTTTGTAATTGCGAATGGACGGACGGACAGGCAGATGGATGCCAGATGATTATCGAACACAATAACTTCATGCTCAGGTGAGCTAAAAACAGCTGAGCAAATTTAAAAGACCTACAGTATAGAAAAGTAAGCAGAATAGGAACTGATATGCAATAGAGTCAATCTAGCAGCATTAACCAATTCCCACACAATGACGCTTTTTGAATCCCCTCAAGAAAAACATTGAAGAAGATCCAGTGTGCCATTTAACCCTCGCACGATGTATAAATTACCTTACTGAATTGCAGTAAAATCAAAGGGCTAAAACCACTGGTAGAACTTATTGTTCAGTGCCTATGCTCGGCTGTTGGGTGCTGGATAGTGAACAAAATGCATCTAGAGTTATCCCCCTTGATAATATCACTATGTATCATAAATGGAACTTTGCACCACCAATAAAGTCATATTTTCTATCAAACTAAATTTTTCCCACAGAATCTGAAAAAGGCCCAACAAGAATAATTCCTATGAAATATTGTTCAAATCCAGTGGTTTCTTTGAATATTTTCAAATTTTGTCTATATACATGTATCATGTATGGAAATTAGCCCTGCTCATGAAAGCCATGTATTTTGTTTTTTTGGTCCGGTCAAAATGTCTGGGTTCATTCGAATATGTGGCTTCTTTTATTTTTTTCCTTTAACTGATTATCACAATATTTAAATTGGCACTGCCCATGAAAGCCATGCTTTTCATCCGATCAAAATTTCTCGTACAAATCTGATAAAGTTTAAATTTCAGGTTAAAATTCAGCCAATAGAAAGAGTCTAATCCATTCCCAAATTATGATAGTTTTTGATGCCTTTAGAGAAATATGAACATGGAAAACTTTGTGGAAATAGGAGAAATTGCTTGTAAAATTTTCTAACAATATTTTCTACCATATTTGACAATTATTTTCCAATTTAAAACAAGTTAAAGTGTTGTCCAAAACTTCTTTCAAATTGTTTAAGTCCAAAATTTAGTCATCTGCTAATGGGTTAAACTTAAAAGAGAAGGTCAAATAAATTGCAGGAAGTAATGTTTTACTAACTAATTATATATCCACTTATACAAATTGATTGTTTTATTGTACAGTTATGTACCACCATACATAATATGTGTCATAAATACTAGAGGTCATGTAGTATCACTTTAACCCATTGCCCCATTCCCACTCAGTGACGCTTTTAGACGCCCCCAAGGGAAAAAACTTTGGAAAACATTGTAGATAATGAAGAAATTGCTTGATACAAGCAATTTCTTCATTATACACAATGTTTTCTATCCAAGATGATGAAAAAATCTAAGATTCCATCCACTTCAAATTGCCTTCTGCAGCTTCTTTCATTTTGGACTGGTCTAAAATTTCATTGTATGGGAATGGGTTACCAGTTGACATAATTTTTGACTGATCCAATTTAATATCATGATGAGAGGCGTCAAAAAATTGGGATTTTGTGGGAATGGGAAAGAAAAGGACTAAGTTTACCAAAATTTGACATTGACCATGATAGACATCCTTGACTGGGTTTTTTGTTTGAATGGGGGTTGAACACCACTACTTAGAGTATTTCAGTCATATCAACCTATTGGTGAGAGACAAATGTCGGAAAGGATATGTGCTGCCACAGGGGATAGAACTCATGACATCCCATGATAGAAGATTGGGAGTCTGATGTGCTACCAACTGCGCTATGACAGTGGCCCTTGACTTTGATACCAACAGAAAAGTTTTGCCACAAGAAATACAAGTTACCAGTATGAAAGCCCTATCACTTACTATTATGGTCCATGCTACAGCTATTATTTTTCTATAAATATGGCCAAAGCAGGTGACCTTGAATTTAGTTAAACAGACAAACCTTACTACTTAGAGTTCTTAAAGCAAAATAAGTCAGCCCTAACACATACAATTTTTAAGATATAGCAATTTTTTAAAAAAAAAGAGGGCCGTCGGCCCTTGGGCGCTCACCTGAGGCTCTGTCTCGTTCAACAGTCTAATTTCATGTTAAGGTTAGGATTATGATACAAGTGGGCCACACTTAAATATACAGACTATGAACCTGGGGATCCAAAAGTCTAAATTACAAATTCAAAGGCTTAAGTGTTGATTTGAAAGAAGGAAAAAACTTTTTCCTACCTCTGGATCCATGGGTTATAATTTAAGAAATAAGACAGAATCTGTGAACTGATGCTAATCATGCCTTCTTACCTTTTGTTACCATTGCAACCAGAATTTTTAACGGATTTCAATTTTTTTTAGCTATTTTAAATGGGGACCACCAAAGGAACATTTCTGCCAAATTCGGTTCAAATTTGCCAAGTGGTTTGGGAGGAGATGTCGTTTAAAGGAATTGTTGATGGACGACACACCATGGACGCCAGACGGACGTCAGCTGAAAGGTGATCACAATAGCTCACTTCAGTATTCGTGCTCAAGTGAGCTAAAAATTACACATAGGCAAATAAACAGAGAAATCGACAAATAAACAAAGGAACAGACAGGATAAAAACTATGCCCCAATCTATAGATTGATTGATCTAGTGTGAAACTATCTGCAGGCTTTTTTTCAAAGACAGTCAATTCAAACGCAAGTAATAATTTATAGAAGAGAGAAAACATTAATAGAAAAGAAATTACTGGACAAGCAAATTCTCCTTTTGCTGTAATGTTTTGTTGTTGTTTTTTCATTTAAAAAGTGATTAAGTGCCAGTTGGTTTTAACCCTTTTCATGCTGAATAAAAACTATTTCAAAAGGACACATTAAATCAAAGGACTGTAATCACCAGAAGCTCTTACAAAGAACTAATATTTCTTTAGTAAAATAATCTTATGAACAATTTCTGCTCAACAGGAACAAGCAGGTGCTGTAGACAAAGATCGGATTGCACATATGACAAGGGTTAATATGAGTCAGTTTTTTTTATCTGCATGTGCCTTAACTTCCTGGATGGATCTTGAATGACTCAAACAGGCCCTTCCTTACAAACAATGATTACAAACTAGACATTTAGCCTAGAGGCAGGACGTTAATCAGATCTTGTTTACAAGTAATGACAGCTTTTTACCGACAAACAACTGATATCAGTCCTATTTTCATTCACATTTTATCAGGGCAAAGTCAGTTTGTTTGCTTTAAAAGGCTTTAATGCCACTTTTAACAGTATCTCAGTCATATTGCATCAGCTGAAGCACCTAACCATGACTGGGTAAAGTCAGAGAAGCAAACTTGTTTCTGTACTCTCTCTCCTACAATTATCTGCTAGCTACAGTAATAAAGTGCCCCTGTCTGATACCTATTACAGAGATGAAGTGTGCCTTACACAGTAATCTGGTGGCAACAAGGGTAAATCCATAACCCATTCCAACACAACAAAATTTAAGACTTGCCCAAATTGAAAGATGTTGCAGATAAAAATTTCAAGTTGATAGAATTCTCTTTGTTTTCATCTTTTTTGGTAGAAAACATTGTGGATAATGAATAAATTGCTTGATATAAGCTTGATATAAGCTGTTCTTCATTTCCCACAATCTTTCCCAAAGCTTTTTTTTTGAGGAGCATAAAAAGGAGGAATTGTGTGGGAAAGGTTTAAATTTAACCATACCCACACGGCAAAATTTAGACTGGTCCAAGTTTAAAGAAGTTGAAGTCAACAATTTTGAAAACATTATTTGAAATATAGAAAGAAAGAAGTTGCTTGTTACAAACATTATTTTCATTTTTTGTAATGTTTTCCAAAACATTTTTCAAAAGCGGGATTGTATGGGAATGGGTTAAGAAATACCTCTCCTTCTAGCTAGTTCTAGGGGAATGATGTAATCAACTTCTTAACTAGGTTATGAAAACTACATTATGCATTGCTTCATGCATAATTACAGAAATACTTGATAATTTGAACATTAGATTAGTATGCATGTATCAAACCCACCCCCACAAAGCTTTGTGTTTCTTGCCTCCCAAGAAAAACTTAACCAATTCCCACTTGGCAAAATTTTAGACAGCTCAAAAATGAAAGGAGTTGCAGACGACAATTTAAAGTACATGAAATTCTAGATTTTTTCAACTTTCTGGATATAAAACATTGTGCAAAATGAAGAAATTGCTTGTCACAAGCAATTTCTTCATTTAAACAATGTTTTCCCAATTGTTTTTCTTATGGGATGTCCAAAAGCGTCAATGTGGTTAAACACATAGTGGAAAGTAAAGAAATTGCTTGAAATTACCCACAGTGCTTTCAAACTACAGACACTTTTAACCCTTTCCTGGACAAACCAGGGACTTAACGTTGCTGTAATTTTGTACTTGTGAAAACATTGTGGAAAAAGAAGAAACTGCTTGTAACAAGTTTATTGAAATTAGATTTCAGGATTGTACAAGTCTAAATGTTTTGCTTTGAATAAGGGGTAATAAAAGAGGTGAGTGGATTCGATGTTTGAATTGATTAATAATGTAATGATTTAAGGTCACACAGTGATATCCTTTGAGTTACATGTCGACTTTTGCAAAGATACTGATTAAAAACCCAATTTCTGATCATTTTGTTTGAAACTTTCCACATACCCATGAATGCGCAAAAACATAAATCTAGAACTCATCGATAAATAGTTCTGTCTTGTATGTACTAACAAGAGTGTGAAATTACATAAAATCTCACTCAATTGCCTGGTCAAGTTAATGCAGGTTGAATTTGGACCTTTCACTTTAAAATATTACCTTGACCTTGAGAAAATTACATCTTTCTTGCACAGCTATGTATAATACTCACAAATTATGTGAAATTTCATCAAAATTAGTCAATTGTGAGTCACTGAGATTTCATCAAGCCAAGTTTGACCTTGACCTATGACCTAGAACTTGGGGCAAATGTAATAATTTTGTTTCTTGCACATCTAGGTCTAAAGCAGAACATTTTAGTAAGAGAAATATCATCAAAATAAGCCAAATTGCTTTTGGGGTTTCATCTTGAAATGAAAAAGCAGATGGATGGACTGACAGACCGCACTGCCAAAAACAATATGTCCTTCCTTCTTTTATTCTATATAAAATCAGGGATCTCCCAGAAAAGGGCTTATTTTCAGAATATGGTAATTACTTGAATTAATTTGGTAGAGGGTCAATAGATGATGATTTGTACCCAATATCAAAGCTCTAGGCCTTATGGTTTGGGGGGAGAAGATTTTTTAAGATTTCCCTCTTTATTTCTATGTAAAATTAGAGATCACCCAAAAAGGGCTAATTTTCTTAATACAGTAATTCTTTGAAGTATTTTGGTAAAGGGTCAATAGATGATGATTTGTACCAAATACCACTTTGGAGGAGAAGATTTTTTTTAAGTTTTTTCACTATGTTGCCATGGCAACCAGAGTTCTTCATGGATTTCAATTCTTTGAAGTTATTTGAAAGAGCATGACCTAAGGATCATTTCTGTAAAGTTTTGTTGAAATTCCATGGTTAGTTTAGGAGGAGAAGATTTTTTTGTAATTGTGAACGGACAGACAATGACCGATTACAATAGCTCCCCCAGAGCACTTCGTGCTCAGGTGAGCTAAAAATTTGGAAAAAACATTAAGTAAAACAAAGAAATTGCTTCAACCAAGCAATGTCTTTATTTTACACAATGTTTCCTACCCAGAAAAATAACAAAATTTAAAATTTCATAAACTTTAAATTGTCATCTGCAACTTCTTTTAGACCACTCTTAAGTTTTGTCGTCTGGTAATGGGTTAAGAAGGACAAAGACAAACAATAATTCTGCCTACTAAATAAAGGATACTTCGTAAATGTTTCTCTTTCACTGGTGTTTCTTGTATGTTAATGGCTTTGTTAATGGCAACCGTCTGAAAAAAACAAAAGATATAATTGATTTAAGATAATGATAATACATGTATATTGCGATCAACTTTGGCCCATATGCTGACAACAAAATGAAAGGTCCTTTAAACAAGAAATGTGTCACAGATACAGACGCCTCTATTTAAGTGCTTGTCACATGACCTTCAGCAGTGACCTTGAACTTGGAAGTATCCAACAGAACTTTACACATGACACTTTTAATCAACAGGGTAATAACTGTGCCTATATATTTTGAAATCAATCAATTAATTTAGAAGATATGCTTGGGATAAGAAATGAAAACACACTCTAACCCACCCACTCGTCCATGTAAATACTCACACAAGAACAGAGGTAAATATATATGCCGATTGTCATTACATGGTGTGGGCATAATAAAAAGAGTAATGTTGTCAGGCTATACAAAATACAATACCAGATGGCAAATTTACCCTAAGACTCTTTTTTTCCATGAACCTGGTTGATTTTATACTAAATCAACACTCATGTTACATTTTTAGTTGAAGTTACATATAGATTTGATTTAGAAGAGATACTAACCCAAAATAAAAGGACCAAGCACTGTGCCTTCAGCTCAGCTCAGACTTTTATGCAATTCTAAAGAAGGATTTAATATAGCAAGACAAGTGTTCAAGTCTCATCTATATGACTCAAAGAAGCCAGGGATTGAACCTGGGAAGCCTGACAATTGATTCTAGCGTGTTACCACTTCAGCAAATCAATCCCAAACAGTTAGAGTAGATAATGTCTGTTTTAATGACTGCTCTACAGATGTATTACAACATCCTTACATAGGCCTTTTAATCCCTCCAATAACAAGTGTATTGTCTTTACCCATTAACAGAGGAAGAAATCTTGGACAGAAACAGATCCAATGAGGCAATAATCCTATAAGAGTGCTAAAAGCAGTTTTTCTCATGTTAGATTATGTGTTAACTGGTGAACCACTGAGCAATGCAGGAGCCCTCCCTACAACTTTTATTCCTTAACCTTATGTCTAGTAGTAAGTGACAAAGTAGGGTAAAGAATTCACACAAGCAATTTCTTCTCTTTTTCTCCACATCCATATCTATCTAAGCAACATGAAAACCTAACTCCAACAGCAAAATCGTTTCTGCCTGATACCCTTGTTCTTTCCATTACAATCGGAATTCAGAAGATGTAACTGAATACACTTTCTAGTAATAACATTACCCACACACTGCTGAACATGACAGATGTTGTAAAATTATTGTCGTGGAAGGAAATGTGTTCCCATTAAAACCTATTACCAGAGAATCCTGCTTTTTTTGCGCCTCTCCAGGAAAAGGCTTAGGAACTGTTATGGTAAATGAATAAGTTGCTGGTTAGAAAGCAATTTATTTTATTTTCTATAATGCTTTCTTAGAAGAAAGACAAAGGTTTTTGTTCATCAACTTGAAATTGTTGTCTGCATATTCTTTAAAAGTGGAAGATCTATCATAATGGTAGTCTGGTACTGGGTTAAACTAAAGATCACAATCGTTCCCAAATACTTGTATATATACATTATTCAGTATTCACCCTCTGGTTTTTAATAATTATTAACCCAATTTCCACAGTGATGCTTTTTGACACCCCTCAAGCAAAAAAGATTGAGAAAACATAGTGTAAAATGAAGAATTTGCTTGTAACAAGCAATTTCTTTATTTTACAACATGTTTTCTATCAAGAAATTTGAACAAATTTAAAATTTCATAAATTTTATTAAATTTGTCATCTACAACTCCTTTCAATTTGGAGCAGTCTAAAAATTTGCCATCTGGTAATGGGTTAAACAGATTGCACAACTATTATAGATTAAGAAAAGTCATGTATAGTAGATAATGAGTATTGATTTTAACCAACACAGCTGCTGTCAAACATACAATATCATAGCTTGCCTTATAAAAACTTCTTGGAATGTTGCCAAACAACAATAGCTCCAGAATTAGAGGAAGACAGATAAGCGGCATATTCCTGACCATGGCCAAATGACCTGCGACATGTTAGTTGGACTGAGAAATCTAATAGCAATAGATTTCAAAATTTATTGTCAGGAAATGAAAACAGTAAGAGTTGTCAGTCACAGTGTATAACAAAGCTTGTTCTTTTTGACTGATTGTCCTAAAAAGAGCTTACACAATGTGCAGAGGTCAAGGTCACACAGTTGAATTCTAGAACTTGATGAATTTCTGTACCAATATTATATAAGGCATAACACAATGAAAGAAAATTCATTTAAGTAGGCTGAAGGTCAGGATCACATGATGCTTCTATGTTTGAGGAACAGAAAGTACATTGACATGCAAAATAATGTTTGAGAAAAGTAGGTAAGAGGTCAGAGTCACAAAGGGTCATGGCGCCTGTATCAATCCACAGGCCTGAATATACTGATTTAGCAAATGGTGTTTTAGAAATTCAATGTAAACTGAATCACCTTAGCCATCTCTGGCAAGTAAAATTTAGTCACCAAATTCTTTGAAATAGTTGTAGTGAAGCATTTAAAATATTCCACTGCTCAAAGTCAAGGTGAGTTAGAAAAATTCATATACTATGTCAGATGAAAAGGCATTTCTGAAAAAAAAAGAAGATTTTTCAAGTTTTCACCTTATGTCATATATGGAAATAAGCGCCGTCTATTTAAGCCATGTTTTCATCCGATCAAAATTGTTTGAAGGAATTTGATAAAGGATCACCCAGGAATTATTTCCGTAAAATTTGGTTGAAATCAGTTGTCTTGTTTCTGAAAAGAAGATTTTTAAAGGCTTTCATCATATATGGAAATTAGCTACACCTATTAAAGCTATGTATTTCATCAGATCAAAATTCTTTGAAGGAATCTGAAAAAGGGTCACCCAAGGATCATTTCTGAGAAATTTGATTGAATTCTGTTCAGTACTTTCTGCGGGGAAGATTCTAAAAGGAAAAGTTTACGCACACACTAGGACACCATGCCATAACAATACTCCCATGGATTTCAACCAGTGGAGCTAAAAACTGATAGCTGTCATCTCAGAAGCTTCATCTTTCCTAATACTAAGTAATGCCCAAAAAATAAAATCAATAGGACCTGCCAACCAATGAGCACATTTCATTCATCTGACTTGCTGTCAATCAGAACTTTAATTCAATAGGGCAATGTTTTGGTGTTGTGTCAGACTTGACTCGATATACAAGATTTAGAGTAATTATTCACACTTGGCCCTCGAATTTAATTTCCGGTCATTTGTCAAAGTAAGTACATCAGTGCTCTCAATATTACAACCAATTTCAGGAATTTTTGAAATGCCAAGTGTCAATTTCAGGAAGTTTTCACAGAATAAAGGATTTTTTTCACCCTTGACCATACCCCCTCCCTCCTAAATAATAAAGATGAAATAAAAAAAGATACATAAAGCCTACTAGTAACATTTTTTTCCATCCTTTTTCCATAATTTACTTTTAGTCCTAAATTTCATGTCCCATTGAGTAGAACTAGAGAAAATGATGTGGTAAAAGAAGTGTTTCTTGAGAAATTTGTTTCTTGCATAAATTTTCACTTTTCCCACAATGTTCCCGCCCATTAAACACTATTATTTTCCAAATTTTGGTGGATACATTTGGTAATTGTTATTTACAAATATCTCAAGATTTGAAAAATTATGGTTTGTAGAATGTCAGAAAACAGGCTGTTTGAAACGTTTTGGGTACGAAATAATCGAGAATGGATTATTCCGAGACCGCCTCCGGTCACATCATAGATATCCAAATACAAACACCATGAATTACATTTACGTATGTAAAAGTAACAGTACAAAAAGAAATGAAACTTATAGCAGAGTTGCACCTTTTTAGAAATTCCCCGTTTCATTTCTACTAGTTGATGTTTACAGACAACACGTGTGATGTCATTGAAAAGGGACTGAACTCTAGTGAGATCAATCGGTAACTTTGATGTTTCTAGGACGGATGTCATATCCAGTTACAAAATAGAACCCCCTATTAAAAAACA
This sequence comes from Fragum fragum, assembly GCA_946902895.1. NCBI lineage: Eukaryota > Metazoa > Mollusca > Bivalvia > Cardiida > Cardiidae > Fragum > Fragum fragum. The sequence goes on along the minus strand of OX336376.1, from coordinate 48,510,160 downwards.
AATTTAGAATGCAAATTTGACGCTCCATTCTATATATGCGGTGAATTTGAAGACGGGACATGACATTTTGGGTGAATTCCGACCCTGAACTTAGTTTACATTAATTCGACCGAACAGCTATATATGACGAGATCTAGTCTGATGTCCACAGGCCTGCTTAATTTTTGCCCGGCGCATTATTAATTGAGTGACTTCCAAAGAAATGGTCCAAGATGCTGCAATGGCTTGGTTACCAAACCGGCTAAAATCGAGTTTTTCCATCTACATCGGTCGTCGGGGAGACAAATTGATAATCTCCTAGTGGATTCATTCTTACCCGAGTGTATGGCCAGAATATTAATTCTTTTGTTTGTCAAACCCTTTATATTGTAACTTCAGAAAACTTCCTAGAATCTCGGACATTAATTTACGTCTGGGTATCCTTTTCCGGACTTTTTTACTGATTTTCTGGACATAATATACGTCAACATCCGTTTATTGAGAGCACAGCTACATGTATCAGAAAAATCTATGATATTGTTCATGCTTTTTGGCGTCATAAAATTGTTGTTTCAGTAGATTCCATAAGAATTGCCCACCAAGGGGAAAGAGCCGATTAGGGAAGGAAGCCACCTGATAAACAACTAGGGCTCAGCCAATGAGAGAAGGGTAGCCAACCTTGCGCTTGCACAGGTGTCCAAATGGGCTATGATTTTCAAGGAACCTGTGCGCTTGAAGACTACCTCTGAAATTAGAAACATGTTCGTAACTTAGATGTTGGAGATTCACAGCTTGCTGGCCAAAGCACAGTGAGTAGACTCTCTACACAACAGCACCACCTACGGGTGCCTATGCTCGGCTGTTGGGTGCTGGATAGTGGATACAAAATCTAAGTCGAAAAAGGGGCATAATTAGCACAAAATGCATCTAGAGTTATCCCCTTGATAGCATAGGTTCATCTTTTGATAAGTGTGTCATGTTTCATGTGAATGCCTTCAGTAGTACCAGAGATATAACAAAATGTCAAAGTTTTCACATGACGATAAAAAAACAACAACAACGCCAATACAAAGGCCAGGGCTCTGCAGAGTAGGCGACTCAGGCGAAAAAGTCGCCTGGTTTCATAAAAATTTGCCTGATTTGCTGATCAAAGCGAAGTCGAAGTCGCCTGGAATTTTCGGGAAGTCGCCTGGATAGGTGATAACCAAATCTGGCCCAGTGGCTATAAAAGTGAGGGAAAGTGTGCAATTATACAATTGCCGGTGGGAAGCCCTTTGATCATAATTCAAGCGTGTATCGATAGTCGCTAGGCCAGCAGATTATCAGAAAGAGGGGTATGTTCTGGCAGCTAATAGTCAACATGCTTGCTTCATTCACACCTACACTGATTGGTTTCGACAAAGGATTTGTATACCATCGGCACAAGAAATCTTTATTTAAAATCCTTTCCCTTCTTAAGTTTTGATTATTTCTGTAAATTAAGTTATCATCAGTCTACGAGATTTGTTGCTTACTTTCACATAATGAGAGTAACGGCCTACATTTACGGACGCCGTGTCATTTACCAGAAGTCAAAATTTTGTTAAAAATTTGAAATCTTGACGAAAAATAATTCTGCCAAAAATCTACGTAGAGTATATTCATTTTTCATTAGAATCCTTCAATTTGAATTATCTGCTTTAATTGTAACAAGTGAAGAAAATTATGGCAAACAATTTAAAGGCTACTACGACCTTTTCCTGAGTTTCTTGTTATGATACATTCTTTCCAAAAAATAAATTTCACTTATATTTATTGGTAATAATTCCTTTAAATAACATGTAATCCTATAAAATGGAGCAAATTATCCTGTGTTAACTTTAAACCTCTGCATGTACACAGTCTGGTTTTGTGTACTCAGCGGTAAGCCTTACCCTTTACACACTATCACTGACTTAATCACAAAGGACCATTTTAGACCAATTAATGACAAATTTTATCCATTTAGGTCCTATATGTTACCAGGTAAAATGGGCAGACTTTAACTAATTACCACACAATCCCCCATTTTGAAATCTTGAAATGTTTTTATGGGAAACTGTGGAAAAAGGAGGAAATGATTGCAGCAAGCAATTTATCCTTTCCCCACATGCTTCTACCCTCTTTGGCACATTCTTTCTTATTTAAGCTCACTTTGAAATGCCTTATTTAGCTTCTTTCAATTTGTATCAGTCTGAATTTTTTCTTCTGGTAATAATTTGATTAAATACATGTTGTTACAATAAAATCTTTTCTCATTTTCTGCTTCAAATAGGACACTACTCATTTCATTCAGACTACCTAGACACTATTTGCATTTTTTATTAGTTGACTTTTTTATCATATATGAACCTATTATGAAATATTAGAAAAAATAATCAGAATCAAACTCTTGAATTCTCAAACCTAAAAAAAGAAAAATACAAAAGTATTTGTTCACAGGAATAAGATCTTTATTGAGTACTGAAGGATAAGCAGTATTTTCTATGTTTATTGCATAATACATTATAGTATAAAATGCAACTACTTGATTGGAAAGCTATTTTATTTTCTGATAGAAATGAGGATTACAGGCATAAACTTGAATTTTTAACACGATCCACTTCTCCTGAAAGTCTCACCAATTCTCCCCATTTTGAAAAACTTCCCCCAATTCTCAGACTAGTGAGAAGTGACTTCTCCCTAAATTCTGGGAGGCTGCAGAGCCCTGAAAGGCTATCGCAATACCTCGGGTTTTCTCCAAAATACAGGCGAGATAAAAATGAAAAAATTGCACCTGAATTTCATTTTTGTTTCAATTGGTGCCAATGGCAATCAACAGTGAGAACCCTGTAATATCCAAAAACAGGCCATTGTTTTAGTCTATTTTCTATGCCAATTTGTCCATATTTAACTGCTTTATCTAGTACTACACGTATTTACAGTAAGATCCATCAAAGCATTTATACTCTTCACCTCAATTATTGTGCACGTATTTAGATATTTATTTAGATAATGACTTCTTCATGAAATCAAGATTCGAAATTCCTAGAATAAATTGCATTCAAACGTTTATGAAAATGCTATGACACAATCTTATCATACCGGAAATCTTATTTAAAGTCAGCATCTGGAATCAGTGCAGTTTGTTTACATTTGTGATTCATGAATTTCACGTTTACCTGATTTTTCTCAAACTGTTCCCTTTCTATTTCGGCTGCCGATTTTCCACGTTGGGAAATAACTCTAGGAAGGTGTCTACTCGACATGTCGCTGACCAATTAGTCCAAATTAGAATGACCAACACTGTTTCAATTATTTTGACATTTCTAAATTTCGATATGAGTAGAGTTATCGTTCATTACCTACTCATGCGCCACCTTTTCTGTACTTCCGTTAAAAATGAAATTTTGTCAATTTTGTACTGGTAAACGGGGGGAGTAAGACAAAGCTCCATGCCGGTATGAAACTGCTTTAACTTGCTTAATAGGTGACGCGAAAACATGACGTATTTCGCGTTAATTCACATTTTTTTTTGAACAGTTTTCGTAATATTCATTTTATCATGTAGTATTTTCTGAAAAAAAAAAAAAAAAAACTACGATAAAACACACACACGCACACGGATATAGTATGCAGTGCAATTAATAAGTACAAAACTTATTTACTATAGATCTAATGATGTGTTAGCAGTTTTTGAGTACTAACATGTTACACCATGACGTGGGGTGTCCCAGGGTTCTCCGGGTTCTAAATAGCAATACCATCAGTACATAATTAGGTCAACATAATTCCTATAACACGCCGAATCGAATTAATTCTATTGTCTTATCAAAATGCGGGTAAAGGTGCTCTGGGTGGAGTATCTCTTTTTTTTTGGGGGGGGGGGTACTTTTCTATCTTTTTTAAACCATTTTTGTGTCGGATAGCCGCTATCAAAAATAATAATAACAACTCTGACAAAACATTTCTGCGACGTATATTTCCGATGCATATATAAAGCAAAATGATTTAGCCAGAAGGAATAAAAAACTGCGCAACTACGTATCCGTATTGAGTTACATAGTTTAGACAGCACTCAAACAATGACTGCGACCTAATTTTAGTAGGAGCCTTAGACCTTGGTTCAAGTTATGATTACAAGTATAACGAACGTATGCTATAAGTGATCTAAAATCATTTCTTTTCTAGGATAATGAAAAATCTGTCTCTTTCTCTCCACCCCTCTATCTCTCTCTCTCACTCTCTCTCTCTCTTTTCTCTCTCCCCCTCCCTCTCTCTCTCTCTTTCCTTCTCTCTCTCTCTCCTTTGATAGCTTATGTTAACAGACAAAGTTTTGAGGTTGTCTCAAAAACGGGTGCAAACTGTCACTGTTGACACGCGAGCCTGTTCTAATCAGACGATACAGCGCAGATGGGACAGGTTCACCAGTCTACCTGTCACTGGAGGTTTAATCACTAAATTCGTTAAATGCATACGCCATAAAGAGCAGTTCTTGTGTATTTGAGGAATATTGTAAACTCTGCTTGCAAGTTCATCCCCTAGGTATTTTAGCTCACTTTAGCACATCATGTTCAAAATGATTCTCAAAGAAGTTGCAGACAATAATTTCAAATTGTTGAAAATTCTAAAATATTTATCTCTATGTGGAAAACAATGTGGAAAATGAAGGAATTGTTTTCCAATGTCAATATAGTTAATTCAAAATTATTTTCAGTAGTTTCATTCTATTTGGACAAGTCTAAAATTCATTATCTCTGCAACTTTATAAGCTATTTTTTTTAATATGAAATTTGGACCTTTAATCCTTATCATGCTTGTTTGGAGTTTTATTTGAAAGTATGTGCATAAAGATGGGTCTTTGTCGCTACTACACCCTTTCCTGTACAGTCCTGAGATTTTGCGTCCCTTTGATTTTATACATGAAAAAATATTGTGGAAAATGAAGAGATTGCTCATAACAAACAATTTCTCCTTTTCCGCAATATTTTCTAGCCATCCTTTAAAAATCCAAAATTTCAATAACCAAAATTTGATGTCTGCAACATCTTTGAATTTGGATCAGTCTAAAATTTTATTGTCTTGTACTGGGTTAAAAGATTTTACATTGTTTAATGTCAAATTTTAACTCTGTCAGTAAGTATTCTTTTCTTTGACTTTCATTTAGGTAAACCCTGTCCTATATATGCTGTTTACATAGATTAAACTCTAGTCATTGCTATATTCTTACGGCTGAGTTTTTTTTCTTTTTTTTCTTTATAGATCACCGCACAGCTGAACATCAGGCACTCATAGGCAGGCAGTGCTCTCATTGCTATATTCTTACCATTGAGTTTAAAATTTCATTCCTTATGGATCACTGTTCAGCCAGGAACATCACTCACTCATAGGCAGGCAGTGCTCTCATTGCTATTTTCTTACCATTTACTTTAAAATTGTATTCCTTATGTATTACAGCATAGCTGAACATCAGGCACTCATAGGCAGGCAGTGCTCTCATTGCTATATTCTTACCATTGAGTTTAAAATTTTATTCTTTGTGGATCACCGAACAGCTGAACATCAGGCACTCATAGGCAGGCAGTGCTCTCATTGCTATATTCTTACCATTGAGTTTAAAAATTTATTCTTTGTGGATCACCGAACAGCTGAACATCAGGCACTCATAGGCAGGCTGTACTCTCATTGCTATATTCTTACCATTGTCTTTAAAATTTTATTCTTTGTGGATCACCGAACAGCTGAACATCAGGCACTCATAGGCAGGCTGTGCTCTTGTTGCTCCATACATATCTAACGCATTACCAAACAATATTTTAGACTGGTCCAATTCAAAGAGGTTTCAGATGACAAGTTTTAAGTGCTGAAATTTTCATCTTTTTGGATAAAAAACATTGTAAATAATGAAAGAGTCACTTGTAGCAAGCAAATATTTCATGGTCCATAATAGTTTCTAGAGTTTTTTTAGTGGCATAAAAATGCATAGTGTGGAAATGGATTAGATGATAAAGCTTGTGCATATTTGGTTGGAAGATAATTGAATATGGAAAACCTAACCAGGTCAAGGTCATGAATTGATTTGTTTTTCTATTTGACTTTTCATACAGAAATTCAGTATATTAATTGTAGTGGATCCATCTTAACCCATTCCCACACAACAAAATTTTAGACTGGTCAAAATTGAAAGAAGTTGCAGACGACAATTTAAAGTTGATGAAAGTTTATATTTGTTCACCTTTCTGTGTCCAAAACATAGTGGAAAATGAAGAAATTGCTTGTTACTAGCAATTTCTTCATTTTACACAATGTTTTCCAAATTGTTTTTCTAGAGGAGCATCAAAAAGCATCATTGAGTGGGAATGGATTATATATGTGCTAATGTGGTACCCAAATGAAAGACAAAAGGTCGATCGATCTATCCGAAATCGAACTCGATACCTCTAAAGAAGCTGACGCTCTAATTCACGACTTCGGACAAGTGCATTTTTGACCAACAATGCATAGTTATTATAATTATCCTTGTCATCGACTATAGCGGCGATTCCTTATTTCTATCCGCCGAAAAGTATTAAAAAATGGCCGACTGACGTCGGCGATTGCTAGGGAAATATTTATTCGGCAGTCATATTTAAACGACGACCATACACGCCCGGTAATCTCGGGCTCCATCTCTTTTGGAGGAAATCGCACCGCATCCTGGTCTCCTTCAGTTCTCATCTAAGAAAATCCGCAAAAGGTGTAGGAAAACGCAGTTCTTTGTGGTAACATTATTTTATATCAACACGTTCTCATTCATTTCACAGACATTGCCACTTAAATCTTTCAGAAGTGTTGATTACATGGATTTGAACGATTTCAACATTCATTTTCGTAATTAATCGGGTTCGATGTCCAAACTTTGATTCAAGTTTCTATTCACAAACGGAATTATTTTTGAAATCTATCACCGCCAACGGATAATATAATCATTTCTATGTGGCCTCTGGACGTTTTAGGAAAACGTATAATAGGTTAATGGGAGATCAAATTGTACGCAAGGTGCACTGTTTTATTTACTTTTCTGTTCAGTTCCGGTCCTTGGCTCCATATCGGAAGTATCAATCCTCCTTTTTGCAATGTTCTCCAAAAAGAGATGGAGCCCGAGATTACCGGGCGTGCCATACGACGTCTTATTTCTTAACCAGCGTTGAGAGTAGCACTTAATTGATCAAACAACCGATGATTAATCGTACGTTGAATCGATCGAGACTGATCAGTTGCCGACATATCGCGAATAAGTTGCCGATTTCATCACCGATTAAACAAAGAGCATTCGTTAACCCATAGCTGGTTTGTCAGAACGTATATGTGGTAGTAGCTTAATCTTTTTCTACAATTTTTTCTCAAGTATAAAATAACAGCGTCATAAAATCCCGTGTTTGAACAGGAAAGGGTTTAAAAGTGTTGTTCTAGTTTGAGGCAGCAAACATAGGTAAAATAATCTCTTCCATCGGGATAAAAATGATACATAGTTGAGAGCGGTGTTAAAGAGGCTCTTGCACAGATTATGCAAAAATCTTTTTGGCTTTCAAATTTCTAATTTTAATGCTTTCAGACGTTAGAGAGAAGGTGATCAAGCGGATTTTTTCAATGAAAATGAGAGAAGAGAAGCAAAAATAGTTCGCGTTACGAGACGCCAATTAAGTCAAATCAGTACAACCCAAATGGAAACGGAATTTTACATTTTACCAGGAATAAACCTAAAGAGTATTTAGAAAAGAAAGATAATATTTTTGTCTTCATTGAAGTATGAACCCAAAGACGAAACTATACTGTTTGAATACTCGAACCGGATTCATACATTAGTGTGACTAAGTTTGAAGGTCCACCCAAAACAAACGAATATTCTCTTCATTTGAAATAATTTGATGCCATCAAGCAAGAAAAGGCAAATATTTTACAAGTTTCGAGTAAAATTTTACGGCTTTATTTTGTGCGCTGGCATACAAAAAGTCGCGTGCTCAAAAGTTTGCTCATCAGCCAATCAGAAAGCTTGAATATGGATTGGCGAAACTATAAATAAATCATTTAAAGATGATATATAATGATTAATTATAATGATAATATTAATAATAATTTTTGAATCACTGCAATAAGGCAACTAAGAAACATGAGCGTTGCCTGGCCAGCAAACTGTCAATCAAAGCTGCTCTGAAACAGATTGCGAGCAAAATCTGAACTTACTGTCGTTAATTATTGTGAGTCTATTATCTCAGCTTTAATGGACAGATTGCCGACCACGCCCACTGACATTCGACAGGAAGTTTCAATTAGATATCAAACGGTGTTATTTTTCAACAGTCATGGCCAGTACCATGTAACAAAAAGTAAAATGGTTGGTTGGAGACCAAATGGCAATACTAAAACTTGAGTTAGCTGTAGTTACGGCGTTAAGGTCGCTAAACCAACAAAAATGTTTCGCTTAAATGTCGTCCAGTGTCTGAGTTCAAACTTCCGGTCTAAATGAATGATTTGATTTGTCGTTTGGTTCTTTGATTGACAGCCGCGAACTGTCAACTGTTTATGATAAAAATGAGTTATAAAGAAATTGTGTGAAGAATCAGACAATAATTTGATTTCTCCTTTTCAACAGAACTGACTGCGTTATTTGATTTTTTCCCTTTTTCCTATATTGAAAGATATTGAATTTGGACCAGTCGAAAACTTGGCGGATCGCTGGCCCCGACCACTGAGCTTCGACAAGAACTTCGACTTATCCATTAAACGGTTCTACTTTGCAAAATTGATGGCCAGTAACTTGTAACCAAAAGGTAAAAAGGTTGGTTGGCCAACTAAACTTCGTGACTATAGCTTGAATGCCGAAGCTAATGTTACCAAACCAACAAAAATGCTTTATATAAGTCTCGTCTAATGTAGGAGTTCAAAGTTCACTTCCGGTCTAAATGAATGATTTGATTGGTCGTTATGTTCTCTGATTGATAGCCGCGAACCGTCATTTGTGTCGTATTATATTGGTCAAAAAGGATGGTGACGGATTTTAGGTTAAAAGTTCGTTTTCAAAAAGGTCCAATAAACCCATTACGATACTGCAAAATTTTAGACTTGTCTAAATTGAAAGGAGCTACAGACGGCAATTCAAAGTTTATGGAATTTTGGATTTTTTCAATCCTTTTAGTGGGAATCATTGTGTATAAAATTAAGAAATTGCTTGTTACAATTTCTTCATTTATACGATATTTTTCCCAAATGTTTTTTTTTTCTGAGGTGCATAGAAAAACGTCATTGTATGAGGATGAGTTAAACGATTCTGATCAAATTATAGTCACATGAGGATAACTTAACATCCGTTTTCGGACGGCGTTATTAGTAGATTGACGTAATATTAACGTCTACATATTCAACGTTATTTTGATACGCTGTACTTCAAAGCCTAATTTGAATACGTCACCGCAAAACGGTCCAATAAATTAACGAATTATCTTTAACCCATTTCCACAGGTCGAAATTTTACCCAAGGCCGAAATGAAAGATGCTGCAGATGTTTGAAGTCTTTGAAATGTTAAAAAAAATCTTTGCCTTTTTGGCATAAAAACATTGTTAAAAGCAATTTTGCCATTGCCCAGAATGTTCATCTAACCTTTCTTCTTGAGGGGAAAAAAAAAAAAATCAGGAGTGTGTGGGAATTGGTTAAAAAAATGTTAACAGTTAATCGCGAAAAAGTTCACCGCTTACAAAAAAAAAACAACCAACAACAACAACAAAAAAAAAACATCCTGATATCCGTCATGCGTGTCCATTGGCAAGATATCCCAAATTCACGGCAAAGTGCAGGTGGAACACAGGAAGCACAAAAATAGACGAACTTTGCGTGATTGTTGGAAGAGGCATTAAATTAGGTATAGACAACCAAATCTATTCTTCAGTTCATTTGCGGTTGGGTCAATATAATTAATAGTGCCTTTTCATCACTTCCCATACTCTAGGATATGGCTGCTACCGGTCACGGTTTGGTTTCGCCTTTACCATAGGAAACGCTACATATCGTGTTTCAAAATTAAATTCAAAACGTAAATTGGCCCTCGCCAGATGTTTCCGGCATTCAGACATCCTCGCCGTCTGACCCGAGTCTTCACTGTTCGAAAAAACAGTGTGCAAATGTCCAATCATCTCATCCACGCGTCCACGCTTCACAAACCTGCCCACTTGCTAAAAATGTGGGCATGCCGAAACAAGAAAGAAGGAAATGATTGCACCATTGAATTCATATTCACAGCACCGAAAATTTGAATGCATATGGATGGAAGATCTGAGGACGAAGCTATTTTTTGGTTGATACGCGTATCATAATTTACACATTCCTAACCTCGGAAATTTCAGTTCAACTGAGATATCAATCGGGTATATATATTGTTTGTGGCTCTTGCAATTGACTTAACGCTTCTGTCAATCAAATAACCAGCTGTCAAATGAAATCATCAGTTCAGACAAGAAATGAGTTTTGAACTCCGACATTGACCGCGATTTTCCTTAAACTTTTTTGTTGGTTTGGCGACTTAAACGTCGTAACTAGTCACGACGTTTAGGTCTCTATTCTATTTCAAGTTTTGCAAAATAACGCCGTTTAAAATCGAAGCGGGATTTCCCATGGATATCAGTTGGTGTGGCCAACGGAGTAGGTGGGTGGTTATGATTAATTATCATTATTTGCAAAAATTGACCCCCCAGCCACTATTGCTCCCTCCTCCCCAAAAAAGCTCAAAAACCCGTAACGTCACGTATAAAATAAGCGTGAAAAAGCGACGCCAAAATCACTCATTGCTCATTGATATCATATCGTAAGTGTCGTTGTACTACTGATTTATAATATGATATCCAGCAGGTGTTAATCACTTCTGTGCGGTAAAAAGGTGATATCACCATGTAACTAATCTTTCCTTTTTAGATGACTTAATTCGACATGCTTTATATACGTTGTGCGTGACTTTTTCTAAAAGCACTGTAAATATCACATCGAATCAGACCAGTTTGTTGAACAATCGACTTAAAACCGCGAGGTTGAGATGGGGCTGGGGGTTGGCATTCCTCTGTCTAATAAAAAACTAAATTTTATTTTGATAGGAGGTTAAATGGATGGCTTGCTGACCTTTATACTACACGTTATTTCCACAAGAATTCTTTAGACTAGTCCAACGTCAAAGAAATTGCAGAAGAGAATTTTTAGTTGATGAAATTTTAGAAATCTTTGATTTTCGTGTTGAAAAATATTATGGACAATGAAGAAATTACTAATAACAAGCAAGTTCTTCATTAACCACAATGTTTTCAGAAGCCTTTTTCTTGGGGTGAGTAAAAAGCGGAATTGTGTGGGAATGGGTTAAAAGACTAGGTTGAACTTACACCGGTAATTTCGCCCCAAACCATTCACTATCCTGATAGCAACCCATGGTTGCTATCAGGAGTATTCAAGTGCATTTTGTTTGTTATTTGGCTGTTTTGGCCACATAGCTTAAGCTTATAGTCCTTTAACTTATTACCAGACGACGCAATTTTAAAAAAGGCTAAATTGAAATAAGATGATGACAACATTTTAACCCATTACTACACAATCGTCGAAACCCGTTTTTCGACGACCCGAAAAAAAGTCAGGAAAACAATGTGGGAAAAGTAGAAATTACTTGTTACAAATAATTTCTGCTCTTTCCACATGGTTTCCTACCTAGAAAAAGAGATATATTTGGAATTCTATTAATTCTAAATTATCGTCTGCAACCTCTTAGATTTTGACAAGTCTATTTTTTTTTTGTTGTATAGGTATGGATCAAACGTATCCAAAACTTTGATAATTTTTATCAGATATTGTAGAAAACCTCGCTATAAAGGAAGAAAATGCTAGTTATCGGCGTTTGCATCTTTTCCACACATTGTTTATTTTTTCTTCAGCACGTGAAAAGTAGGATTGTATGGTAAAGGGTTAAATAAAAACGAATAAATGTAAAATAAGTGTTTAAGTTGTAAAAGATAAGATCTTAAAGGTTCTTTTATTCCTGACAGGACCTACATAATGCATATTAAATCATTATCATTTGAAAATGTAGTCATGCGGAAATACGAGGAGTGTTCATTAACCTCCTATAGAATAACATAGTATACGTGCATGCTGTCTATAACTTCTCAGGGCCCAAGGTTATACAGCTTTTTCGTACTTTAATACGAAAATTTAATCTAACTTCGAGTTGGGATTGCAGACTATGCTAATTGAGTGAAAATAAATGACAACGTTTGTACGTTCTTACTTATAAATCTTTATTTATAATTAAAATCGAAACAAGATACTTATTGAAATTTGAAGTTTGAGTAGATTCTTAACTGAGTACGTGAAAAGGTTTTATAATCTCGGTCTCGATCTTATATAGTAAACCTAAAAGACGACTTATATTCAGACTGAAATATTTTGTAATAAGTATACAGATCACATTAAACACAACAACGGGCTCGCGCACGTTCGCGTTTTTTCTTGTTTGTCCATTTCAAAATCGATTTGCCCTGTCTGTAGAAGTTTCCATTCTATGTAAAATCGGTGGAGATCGTTTCTTTTAGCAGGGAGCAGGAATTCGTGCTTGAAAGCACACACAATAGTTCTACTCTACAACCTACAATTGAAACAATGGATTTAAATGTGAGCAGACACGCAAAAAGGGAACATTCGGAAGTTAAACAGCGCAGATATTTGAAAAAAGATTTTGGACGAAGTGAGGGTTAACAAAGATCTTAAAAAAAGAATAAACAGCGAGGTAATATTATGATTCTATAATCTGCAAAAAGCGAAATGTTTCCAATGTTTAGTGAGAATAATCGTTACATACTATGTCGTTAAAACCATCCAAGAAATGAGGAGAATATATTCTGTGTTTTCATTGAGGTATGAATCTGAAATACTGTTAAAAGTGGCGTTAAACCCTATTCAATCATTCGATCGAATATGGTTTTACGTCGTTTTGAACAATCGTTCAGTTGTTTAATGGCAAAAGTCATTTATTCCTGTGCTTCCGGTCATATCGCAGCGGCTGAGCACCTAACAATGGATTCCTGGTATTTCTCACACCAGTAATACCACTACATCCTTTCCTAGCCTCCAGCTGCTATCCCACTTAGGTCTACGATTATCCACCCAATGGTGAGAGACAAATGTCGGAAAGAATATGTGCCGCCGCCGGGGATCGAACCCATGACATCCAATTATTGTGATTAGGAGTCTGATGCGCTACCAACGGCGCTACCAACGACGGCAATGTTGTCAAAACAAAGGGGCAGCGAAAAAACTATATCCGCGACGAAAGATGTTGACCAGATGATAAACGGAATATCTAAACAACTGTATTACTAATAAAGATTATACTGTCCGATGGTTGTGTTTTCTTATTCTTATTGAATAATTTGCACCAGGTTTTAAAAACGTGGTATTATTTTTTTCTTTAGCTTTGAAACGTCGATGAATAAATTTTGAACATCCTCGCAATACGTCATCCCATGATTTGCACATGAACGTAAATTACGTCACCACTTCGCAAACCTATAAAACCTCAATTACCGGTTTAACAAATTTTTATTCAATAAATTATAATACCTTATCACTATCTGAGCAACCATAGAAAATACAGGGCTTTCTTTTGTTTATTAAATTCTTTCCTTTCATTTATTAAATGAATTGAAAAAAATATACTCTTTCTCAAAGAACGAATTAAGTGAACATAAGTTAGAAATGTTTTTCGAAAAGAAATCATTGTGTTAATATTCGGATCAATGATAATTAAAGAACACAGAGTACAGCATTCAAGAGAAGAAATTTGTGACAGCGGAACGTATATAAGGTGTTAAGGAAAAAAAAACATGAACAACGAAAATACAGAAGTAAGTGCTTTCTAGTGGATGCTTACACGTGTCAACTTTTTGCATGAGAAAGAGATGATCTGGTTCGAGAGAGGCTTGATAAAAAAGAACAAGTCTTTAGCAACCTGGGGCCTGTTTCATCAATCTATTTAGGACGCATTTGTCTTAAAAACTCCCTAGAAAATTTTTAAGACACAAATCGGGTTTTATCATATTTTCGGGATTTAGGAAGTTCTCACATATTGTCCAAAACGTAGGACTGCTATTTCGACGTCCTACACGATACTTTTGTCTCCAAATTGTAGTGGAAGATAACGACGAAGATAATCGTGCAAGGTTAAAACGACCTAGATTTTTCAGAGACTGTTAAAAACTCTTTTAAACAATTCTATTCAACCATAGGGAATTTAATGGTACCGCTACTGTACTTCACCCCAATCTCAACATCCAACCCATATTTGTTGCTGTTGCACTTATATGTAATAAGCATTTGTTATTTCCCTAGCGTTATACGCTAACGTAATCCTTTCCCCGAGATCTATGTCACAGCTAGAGAAGTTTCTGAATGATACCAATGCTCTTCTGTTACACTGGTAGAAATCTTTAACCTTTGTCCCGCTGAATATTTATCTTTTCTTCATAAAATTTTGATTTGTCAAATTAAGACCTACTTTTTGTTCATATATTTGCTCAACACTAAATTAACAAGCAGGTAGTGTAGACCAAGATCAGACTGCACATCTGTGCAGGCTGATCTTAGTCTATACATCTGCCACAGTTGTTGTCAATACAGGAATATTCAAGGAACAGCATGACAAGAGTTAATACAAATGATATCTTATTGGTTATCCTACGGCAGAGCCTTTCTGTGTCCCATTGTTGGGACAATAACGTTGTTCTCGCTCACAGAGGACTTTGTTAGAGCAAAAGAGTGTTTCCTATAGAACTCTTGATCCTTCTGTGTAGAGAATGTACCTGATTATTCACTGGAAGGAACACTGAAATTTCTGTAACATAGTATAATACAGACGTTTCCCCTCGCTGTAACATGTTATGGTTTGTGACCTAACTCTCATTCATGTAAACATTGTTAAAGACAAAGAAGTTTGGGTGACATTTTTGTCTTATTCTTTTATATTAACTGTACCCGACTATCGAAGTTTTTCGTGCTCATTCTCGCACTCACTTACTAGCTCGTGCAATCGACTAATCCATCAATAAATCAACCAACTAGTTAGTCAATCAATTCATCAATGAATCAATAGATTTATTAGCCGATAATTGTACAATTATCGGTGCAATTTTGAAGAGAATCCGATGAAAACTATTGAATTTATTGTGTAAACAAGATGACGTTTGCGGACGGCAGTAACAGAGGGTGGAAACATTCCAATGCAAGAGCTGTTCTAGTCCTCGGCCAGTAGAATTAAGAATGAAAGAGATCGGAAAACCATTGTCTTCATCTTTTAAGATAGTGTTTACCAAATACCATTTTTTTCAGTCAGCCATTGACCAATCGCTGGCCATGCCAAGTTCCTCTCCTATTCAAAACGGCGGTTTTTTGCATAATTCATGGCCAGTAGCATGTAAAAAAAAATTGAAAATGGTTGGTTGGTGACCTAAGCATAGTAACTAGAGCTTGAATAAACTGGAGTGTATGTCGCCAAACAAAATAAATGTTTCACATACATTTTGGGTCAATGTCGCATTCAAAGTTAACACCCAGTCTAAATGAATGATTGCATAGGCCGATTGATTTTTTGACTGACAGTCGCTATTGGTCAATGGTCAGTCTGACGTCGTTATTTTTTCTGTTTCGCCGAACATATCGTCTTTTGCGTTGCTTTGCGTTGACTACTAGTATGTCATTATGTTTCTCTAACAATTCATTATGCTAAGAGTGGCTACAACAATGCCCGAGGAATATAGTATTTTCTTAGGAGAGTACTATCTAAAATGATATTATAAGAACACCGGAAGTGACTTTAATGACATTTTTTAGAATTCACGCAAACACTTTGCGAACCTCCGAAAATTGAGATCCAATAGAGAACGATGAGCGCTTTTTCCTACAAATTTTCACGAATATAAGATTCGGTATTAATGAATGAATTTTAAAAGTGCCAGACAAATCGATCGAAAACCTTGCTTGCTATGAGTATTTTCATAACAGTGATACCGCCGTTGGCGGAGATCACGACATGACTTCCTTTCATCAAACTATTATTCATAGGCTCGTTTCCTCGTGTAACTTTCCTGCTCTTTACTCTATGTTTTAATCAACAACTAGAGATATGGACACTACAGATTTTTTTTTTCAATTTTGTGATTCTAAATGTAACACAAACATTAATATTTATGTCTTTTTATGACTATCTATCAATTTTCTTTTAAGATTATGAAAATCCCAATCATGTGGGAAATATGGAAATTCCTTCGAAAACTTATACAGTGACTCCCGATTTTTCTCATTATTTATGGTAAGATATAGCGAACTCCAAAATAAAAATCCAACTTGAACACCTTTTTTTCTGAAAATTAAAGGAGTGTATCCGCTCATGAAATTCTTATTCCAGTCTTAACCCATTCCCAAACAATCTTACTTATGCCCCTCATGAAAAAAAGCAATGTGTTAAATAAAGAAATTGCGTGCTAGAAGCAATTTCTTCATTATCCATAATATTTTCTACCCCAAAAGGCAAACATTTTTAGAACTCCGTCAACTATAAATTGTCGTCTGCAACTTCTTTCAATTGGACCAGTTGGGCTTTGTTGTGTGGTAATGGATTAAGTCGTTTAACCGATGAAAAGCGATACTGTCATTTTTCAAAACATATAAAAATATCCCTAATAGGTCAGAATGAACAAGGACAAGATTTATACGAAAATGTTGGGCAATATGAAGTCATATATATCTACAAATCGTATTTTTTACAAGTTGAATATCTTGTAAAGGAATCTAATTATAGAAATCTTCCTCGAAATCGGCTCGATCAATAACGTCAAAAAGATGGGAAATGTGACGAGATGACATTTATAGTGAAAGGCAATGTATATTAAGGAAATATTAACGTCGTCTAGAGAAAAACGTCGAAGAAGTCCGTCGGTGAACGTGATTGATTATCGGCAAACAAAAATGTGAAATCAAGATTGTATATTTAGTAACTTTAATAAATCATTAAAGCTGTAAAGTATGATTTCGCAAAGGCGGCAAAAGTAAATCATATTTAGCGCAACTAGCGAGGTTTGTGTAAAGTGCCTTGTACGGACTCGCTTGTCTGATATAACATGTCAAATGTTCGAGGGTGACTGCCTCAACCGAATTTCAGTCAACTAGTCTTACTGACAGAGTTAACTTCATTATCCAATCTCTGTTCATCTAGTCTCGCTGACAGAACTAACTGTAGTAACTAATCTCTGTTCGACAGATCTTGTTGACAGAGTTAACTACAGTAGCCAATCTCTGTTCGACTGGTCTTGTTCACAGAGTTAACTGTAGCAGTCACTTTTCGCCCACTTCTCAGTCACTGGACATTCTTCTGTCGTTTGTTAGCGAAGATGAGAGATTTTCAAACAGGACTGAAAATGAAAAAAGAAAATAGGGCGGGGGAGGAAATTGGAGTCTTACTTCAAGAGGTAGTCAAAAGGAAATTAGTCCTGTTTGGAAAGCCCAATCTTCGCTTTTAAAGGACAAAAAGAATGTGCAGTCTAGGGAAATGGTTGCTGCAATTAATTTTGTTAAACAGAGATTGGTTCCTACAGTTACCTCTGTCAGCAAGTCTAGCCGACATGTTGAGGTGATATAGTCACATTAGAAAATTTGATTAATCATATCCGGAAACCGTATCCGTCCACTGTCTTTCCCACTTACCACTCTAGGGCCCTACGATATGATTTACTTTTATCACTTTTACAAAATTATATCTTACAGTTTAAATGTTTCATTATTGTTACTAAAATAGGTATTTCTGATTTCATTTTCCCGTTTTCCTTGATTAACCACGTTCACCGACGAACGGTGCGCTCTTAACTCCTATGTTTTTCGGTAGACAATGTTAATATTTCATTGATATACATTGACCTTCAATATAAAAGTCATCTCATCTTTTCTTTTATAGTTATTGATCACTTTCAGTTAGGAACGATTTATAGAATTACATTCCTTCCATAGAATCTACCTTTTCCCACAAATCTGTATATAAACGAACGCTTGATCGAAAAAGAAAAAGAAAAAATGGGGTCACCGAACTGAATTTTGTGTAATATGTTGCCGATTATCATGGGGGGGGGGGGGGTTAACCATTTCTTAACCTTTTAGTAAAGGTTGTACAAATTTATAAAAAATATCTATTTGTAGAAACATTATTGCCATATCATTTTCTTTATTCAAGCTTTAGTTACGACAATTAGGTCGCCTAACCAACAAAAACACTTAACATAGATCCAGTCTAAATGAGTGATATCATTGGTCGACTGATTATTTGATTGACAGTCGCGATCTGTCATTTGATAGATAATCATAAACAGACATAGAAAACTAATTTTGTGTTTCTGTTAGATAAAGAATAAGAAGAATTATGTAATCGTTAGTTTCTGCATTTTTTGAAATTGATTAAAACATTGAATGAGGAGGAATGGATGTTACACGAGAAAATGACGTTTAGAGCCCATGTCTAACGTTATGGTGAATCGCAGTCACGTCGTGATCTGTCGTTTGATAGATAATCATAAATAGACATAGAAAAATAATATTGTGTTTCTGTTAGATAAAGAATAAGAAGAATTATGTAATCGATAGTGTCCATATCTTATGTAATTGATTAAAACCTTGATTAAGGAGCAATGAATGTTACACGAGAAAATGACGTTCTGAGCCCATATCTAACGTTATAGTGAATCGTAGTCACGTCGTGATCTGCGCTAGTGGCTCTATTATAGTTGTGAGAATACAACTTTCGATCGACTGGTTCAAAATTGTAATGTTCATTCATAAACTCAGTTAAAATTTGATTGAAAGCGCTCATCGTTTTCTATTCGTAGCCTATTGAATTGCCAGAGAAACATAATGACATACTAGTAGTTATTTCGTGAAAGCAACGCAAAAGACGGAATGTTCGGCGCAACCGAAATATTGCGACGTCAGACGGAAAAATACGACGTCTGGCCGATTAAACATAATTGCAATCGCTAACTCTATCCTGTAAACACAATAAAGCCCAAAGTTTCTACCGAGTTCTATTACAATTTCACTCAATAAGTGTACCACCATAAAGATCGTTCCCTTCGAAACGGAGTCAAATAAATCAAGTTACACTGGAAAAGGACTGGTATACTTTTTTTAATTTTTTGTCTAAATTATGTTAATTATGTCAAGTATTACAAGAAAGGGGGCCTCAATAAAAACGCCAATCTTTGGATTGGAATATCTTTCACATTGCATTCTGTTCTTGACTCTGTGACCTTCGGTTTGACCTTCGACCGACTTTAACTTTGTTTACATTCCTTACTCCTAGCATCTACAAGTTTGATTGTTATATTTCCCGTATATGTATTTTAATCTTGTCATAATTTAAAGTAGTTGATTTTCTTTTAACATATCTTTTACCATCAATAATGTTCAATAAAGAGTCTCTTTGCCTGTAGATCTATGTAGGCCTGCATCCGATATTATTAAGCTTTTCTAGTACAGATGGGTTGGACTGGTCGAACGTAATATTGTTGTGCAGCACTTGGGCGATACCGAATGTTTATAATATATTGTCCAACAACAACAAATCTGGTAACAGGGTTGGATGTTGAGATTTATATGGGGTACCGTAGCAGATACCGTTTTAAGTAAGTGCTTTTATTTCGTTGAAAGAAAGTTGTTTAAAAAGGATTTAATCGTATCAGAAATTCTGTACCCATTTTTTTTCTTTGGTCGATTACAAGTAGCTTCGTCTTCATCTTCAAGTAAGAGTAGGAAAACAGTAGACGATATACTATCTAAAACGAAAGTATCTTGTAGGACGTAAAAATAGAAGTCATGCGTTTGGGACAAAATGTCAGAAATTCCTAAATCTCCAGAATAAAGACATAAATGCGTCACAAACAGTTTTATTAAACACGTCCCTATTATTAAATTTTATCCGTAGTGAAAACGCTTGTCTGTGACACATCGACTCATAAGAGGCATTCTTGAAAGCGTAAATTATTACTCCAGTAGGACAGCGTGAATCACACAGGCTAAACTGAATCAATTCTCGCTCTCTGCAGGTTAAGCGAATCTTTAGTATACTTTTTAAATTACACCAGTTACTGAACTAAAGCAAGATTTGTGTAATTGTATGCAAATTCCTTAAAGAATCTTTTCTTCTGAGAGGTTAGACAGAACAACTAGACAACTTAACATTATACAACTTATATATCGTCATTTCAAATTAACCCATTCTCTTATGATATTCGTCGCCAATGATAAGTAATATATTGTAACGCAATATCGATTTACATGTTCTTTTCTTTGTATTGTATATGCTATGATGATGTTCCTTGTGAAAAAGTCATTAATAAACCTTTATTCTATTCTGTTCTGCATATAAATGTCGGCAAATACCCGTATTTACCCATTTCCAGACGAAAAATTATGTCTGGTTAAAATTGCAAAAAATTGCAGACAATAATTCGAACTGCGCTAAAACTGGAAAATAAAGACATGTCATAACTCCGCCTTTATATCCGCCGAGAAGATAGCTTGGCAAAACATCGTGGAAAATAAAGAAATTACTTGTTACAGGCGATTTCTTCTTACTCCAAAATATTTTCTTCCCAGAGAGACAAAGAATGGTAAAGTTCAATTAACATTAAATTGCCGTCTGCAGCTTCCTTCAATTAAGATCAGTCTAAAATTCTGTCGTCTGGTAATGGATAAATGCTATCCCCATTTTGCATTTCAGATGTTACAAATACTGGTCATGGGTTTGTGTTACATACTCACACTGCAAACAGTGTATTGCCGGGTCGAACAGCTGGAGTTGCTCCCGGAACATCTTCAGCACAACTTTGATATTTATCAACAGATGACCAGGCTTGATAAACAACCAGGTAAAACATACTTGATTAATCATTTACCAGACGACAAAATTTTAGACTTGCAGACGACATTTCAAATTGCGTGTAAATCTTAAGAAGATAATGGTAAGAAGGGTGGAAAAATTGTAAAGAGCAATTCTTAATAAAACTTCAAGGAGGTTAACAATGACGTATCGATGACCACGCCCATTGAGCCCATAGCGGTTTTTTACAAAATTTATGGTCACTAATATGTAACAAAAAAGTGTTATGCTTTGCAAGCGACCTAAACGTCGTAACTACAGCTTGAATAAACTGTAGTTACGATGTTTTCGTCGCCAATCCAACAAAATGCTTAACATAATGTCGGCAGTGTGGGAGTTCAAAGTTTACTTCCTGTCTAAAGGAACAAAATTATTGGTCAGCCGATATCTGTCAGTTAGTTAAAAAGATTTCTTTTTCGTTTTCCCCCCACCAGCATGTTGTGTAATTATTTCAGTCTCTATATGAACGTTTAATGACAAATTGTTATTCCCTTGTAGGAAAACTGATATTCTGGGGATCTCTGCAACATTACGTCAGCCAAAAGTTTCTCCAAAAGAACTGGACTATGTTGCCTGCAGAGGAAGACTTCTTCCAGAAACACACGGCCATGTTTATCGAACCAATTTACGCCTACGAGAACGCAACTCGGCTCAAACGTCAGGCGCTTAGACCCAGAATACGTAAAGAAATACGTATGTTGTCCATCAATGAACGAAGAACGTACTTCAGAGCTTTAAATATTATGAAACGAGACAGAGTAAGTGAATCCGGCACACTAAACGAGCAAAAATATCCAGTAGTTCGTTTAAAAATAGAGTAATGGCGTTCGAATAAAAATGAAGACTACTTTAAATCGGTTGCACTATTAACCAATTAACAAAATTCGCTATAAATTTGTTTTAATTAAGAGATGAAGAGAGTATTTTTTGGTACAAAAAATATTCTTTTCATTTCTTATAATTTAATAGCATCGAGCGAAAAAACAAAAGCTTCACAAATTTTGATACCTTTTTGTATGGGACTATTTTGTGCGGAAGCATACAAAATCGCTGCGTGCTCAAAATTACGTTCATGGAGTTATGAATGAAATTTTTCGACCAATCAGAACGCTCGTTTTTGATAGACGAAATTAAAAATTAAATTATTGTGATATACTCCCTATGCCCTACTTTGAAACATAGGAAACCATAAATAATGCAATTTTCAATCGATCGACAGATTACGTAATTTCCCGATGAATTCCGGTTCCATTAGGGCTGTACTTCTCTCACTTATTTGGCATCTCGTAACTATTTTTACCATTTTTCTTACTTTTTCTTAAGCTATGGGCAGTCAAATACATTAAAAATTCAGCTTAATCGCCTACATACAAATGTCTGAAAGCATTACAGTTAGAAATTTGAAAATTGAGAGCCAAATATTTTCTGTCATAGACTGTGCAAGAGCCGCTTTAAAATGGGGTTCTATTGACAATTGTGTTTTGTTTTATTTGATTGGGGTTTTACACTACTTATAACAGTATTTTAGTCGTACCCTGGAGGCTGGAGTACCTAACCAAAGATTCTCGGTATTTATCACACCATTACTTCCACTACATCCTTTCCGATTCTCAATGTATATCAAAAGAATATCGTTATACCTTACATCAGAAATGAAACGACTTTTTTACAGCTCATACATACTACCGTGTTTCGATTACTGTTGTCCTGTTTGGGGAAGGAATACTAAACGGAATTTATCTAAAATCAATATGCTTCAGAAAAAAGCTGCACGTATTATACTAGGGGTTTCAATAAGAACAAAATCAAAATCTCTCTTTAAGCAACTTAAATGGTTAAATTTCGAAAATAGGTGTAATTACCACACTGCTCTACTAATATATAAATCTCCGAATAATCTCACACCAAAATACATTACAGACATTGTTTCATTCTCTAATAATTCTACGTATAACTTAAGGTCTGCTACGCGTCGTGATATTACCAACTCTAGATACAAAACAACTTTTAAGAAAAATGCGTTCTCATATGCAAGCATGGAAGTATGGAATGAAATTCCTACTTTCATAAGGGAGGCCAATACAATTTGCAGTTTTAAAAAACAAATTAAAGCTTATCTTCTTGACAAACAAAATAAATGATATAACCCTGTAATTGCAAATCAGTGTGTCTGTCCGTAGACAATTTTATCAAAACATTCTTTCTCCTCATTATATTATTTGTTTCATTTTCGCGATTTATTTTTACGTCGTTCACGTTCGTTTATTAATGGATCGAGAGAGAGAGAGAGAGAGAAAGAGAGAGAGAGAGAGAGAGAGAGAGAGAGAGAGAGAGAGAGAGAGAGAGAGAGAGAGAGAGGGAGGGGGGGACGGAGAGAAAGAAAGAGAAAGGATTTGAGAGAGATGAGAGAGAGAGAAGGCAACATTGTAAAAAAAGACATGTTTTATTTATTGTAAATTGAAAATGCTGTCTTAATGTTTTACCTTCTTAAAATAAAGTAATTATTATTATTATTATTATAATGTGCTCACCAAGCTTAGGTTTACGATTATCCATCCATTGGTGAGAGAAAAATGTCGGAAAGGACATTAGCCGCGACTGGGGATCGATCTTTGGCCTCATAATTGAGAGTTCTAAGGGCTACCAACTGCGCTAAGGACGCGGTCTGCTTGACAATTTTACTTGGACGATTCTTGTGAGTATTGATAGAATGGCGCTTTGTTTACATTACTAAGTGGAACAGCAGCTGGAGGCTAGGAAAGGATGTAATGGTGGTACTAGTGCGAGATATAACAGCGGAAGCAATTGTTAGGTGCCCCGGCCACCGCGATATAACTGAAAAATTGTTAAAAGCGGTGTTAGACCCCGTTCAAACAAACAAATCGTTAATAAAGGCTTTTATTAGCAAACGCGATCTCTTGCAAAGTATTTTATGCTTCTGCCTGGGTCCGTTTTCTTTGGTCGCCTAGTACAAAGACTCGTTAATTTGAGGTGATCGCTCAACCATGATCCGCCGCATGTACAAGGGACTTACAATGGAAAAATATATATAGAAATGAATAAAAAAAGAAATACAGGCTGATAAATGAAAGAGGATATTTCTTGATTAGATCATAGATTTGAATGTCACAATTAGTCGAAAGTCATTAATTGGACTGACAACAACAACAACAACAACAAACAAGCAAATCTTCAAGTCTTATTTCCCTGACATTTGATAGCTGGATTTCAAAATAAACAAAGATGATTAATCTCGCTGAGGATGAGTTTGCATATCTATCATATTCAAGGTTAATTATTGACTTGTCAAATTTTGAGGTAAATGCTTAAATGATGTAGAGCTACTCCGCTGTAGTTATGACGTTTTAGTCGCCAAAACATCAATTCGCTTAGCAGAGATATCGGAGATAAAAGTATATTTCCGGTTTTAGTGAATAATTTGATTCGTCTATTGATCCTTGTTGTGATGGCAGGAATCCGTTAATTTATAAATAATTGTAAAAAGTTAATATTCAACGATACCAGGAAAATTATTTGTAGGTTTGACATTTGGTATTAATTTCTTCCCTTCCATATATAGCGTATTTAAGTTAGTGCACAAAATATTAAACATATTTCGACAACTATTTTTTGATAGTGTTTATGACTTACTTCTTACGGATTTCTAGCAGATCTCCACTGGCATCTCAATATGTTAAGCCATTCCCACACATTTCCGCTTGTTTTACGCCCCAGTACCCAGACAAAAGGTTTAGAAAACACTGTGAAAAATGAAGAAATTGCTTGTTATAAGCAATTTCTTGATTATCTATTTTTTCTCTACCATATGACACACAGATCTTTTGAAATACCATTAACTTACAATTGTCGTATACAACTTCTCAAAATTTGGACCGGTCTAAAATGTTGCTGTATGGTAAAGGGTTAAAATGCTTAGGTTCTGAGTTTGAAACTGTTGGTACGTTTTACTGAGACTTGTGGCGATTAGGGATAACCTCTGCTAGTTAAAGAATCGAATGACCAATCAAATCTTTCTTTCAGACAGGAAGTGAACATTGAGTCCCTTGGATAAATGTTAATCATTTTGTCTGTTTTTCGACATACAGTTTATTTAAGCTGTACTCACGACGTTAGCTCGCCTTACAACATTTTTACTTATTGTCACATGTAAGTGACTTCCACTTTTGCAAAATGATGCCTTTTAAGTCGAAATCACTGCCGGTAGACAGTGATCCGAAAATTGACGGATCGTTTTTGTCAATGATAATTATAATAATAACAATAATAATACAATAATAATAATAAGATAGGCCGATAAAATCATGAATTCTTTTCATTCCCACAAAAGTAATCTCTGACAAAAATATGAAACCATTTCGTCGGTGGCCAACCAAAACGCCGTTAATACAGTTCAAACAAGCTGTATCTACGATGTTTTGGTCGCGCACCAGCGATTTGATTAGTTTCGTCCCAATCGATCATCAATCTAATGTCGTAAGATATATCAGACAAAGTGTCTTGTCGGGACGTCGTTTAAAAATGACATGTTGAGTCTATTCTCTTTTATTTTATTTCAGAGGCTTAGACCAAATGTTTACGATTGTTTAGCCGATTTTCACCAGGGAGAAAATATAGGCCGTGCACACTTTGGGCCAGCTTTTCCGGGATGGCATCGACTCTATCTGTGGTTGTAAGTTAAATTTATTGTAAAGATACAATTTCAAACAGGTCTAAATTCGATGAAGTTGCAGATGACAATATTTAGTTGATGAATTTTTTTTATTTGTCTTATGAGGTTGAACACATCATGGATAATGAAAAAATTGCCTGTAATAAGTAATTTCTTCAATGTCTTCAATGTTTTCACAAGGTTATTTTATTCCAAGAACTAGACTGTGAAACCACGGATCGCCGCTTCAAATAACAACAATAATAATAATGTAAAAAAGAACAACCAAACCCAAACACAAATAAACAGAAACAAACAAACAAAAAAAAAAAACAACAACAACAACAACACACACACACACAAAAAAAGAAACCTTCCAAACTCGAATTGTCTTATCAATTCATAAATTTTGACCGAAAATAATCGAGATTTGTGATAAGCAGTTTTGTTACTTTGGCGACTTCAACGTCGTAACAACAGCTTAATCAAGTTACAATCGTGACGTTTCGGTCGCAAACCAACCTATTTACTTTTTTGTTATATCTTAATTTTTTAAAAATGACGCCGTTAAATATTCTGTCGGAGGTGATGGGATATACCCAGCGATCCATTCAGTAATTTCTCGTTATTGGGAAGGTAATGAATCTCCCAGAAATTCTTTAAATTATCAGAGTTTCAAATGAAATGTACGTTTTTCTTCCTTTGCAAAACTATTTCGATGGGTCAGTATTATGAGCAAGAGAAATATGAAGCCCTTCTTGAAAAACTATCTCCAAATAAGAAGAAACTGCAAATAACAATTTAAATCGCATTAACAAGGTCAATGTCATTATCGAGTAAATAAGATAGACATCCCCTTTCTTTATCAATTCATTTAATTGATTGCTTATTTTTCATGAATAGAAATGTTAATGATGACAGATGACGATTTCAAAAGAAACATGAATAATAAAATTAAAAAAGAAAAAAACTTTATCATTTAATTTTGAAAAGGTGAATAATTAAGTTTGCTTTCTTAACAAGTCTGGATAATATATAGGGTCTAGAGAATGTAAATCACGATCAGAAATGAGGTTACAGTCTGATATTCTGACTATTTTAGTACACTTTATATAGTCGACGGACGTGCAAAATGTGGAAACTACAGCTTTATTCAAGCTGTGGCCCAAATGACGTAACTTAATGCACTATAATATCACGTTTTATTAGTACGCCCCTCAAGTAAAAAGCTTGTAACAAGGTTATGCAGCTTCAGGGAGAGTCTAAACGGTTTTCGTATGGTAATGGGTTAATTCACCAAAACAATAGTTACTTTGTCAGTGTTTAAGATGTTGACATTTTTTCGTCATTTTTATGAATAACAAATATACTTTATTCTAAAAGGAGAAAAGTTGATTTTTTGGTCAATTAGGCAGATTATCCTTGAAATCGGACTCTTTCCCTTTAATCCCTGGTTTTTACGCCCCTGCGCTTTTATAATTTGGAAAACATAGTAGAAATTATGTGTGTTTTTTTTCTTTCAAAGAAAATCCAGTTTAAATTTTCGTCGACGAAACCTTTAAATTTGGATGGGTCTAAAATTTTAGGCAATAGGAAAGGTATAATAAATAACGCTTTGTCAGGCATTGGTGACCACCTTTAAAGTGTGAAAAGTACCGATTTCAGTCGGACAATATAGTCGGCTGATATAGTGGAAATGAGAATGATCTATCAGTTTCATTTTTAATCGCGATCTTTTAAAAATGAAACTGATAGATCATTCTCATTTCCAATCGCGACCTTTTAGGAGCGATGAAACTCCGCGTTTTCGAAATTCAGTTGGTGACCCTATTTCC
The DNA here is from genome assembly GCA_946902895.1 of Fragum fragum. Taxonomy (NCBI): domain Eukaryota; kingdom Metazoa; phylum Mollusca; class Bivalvia; order Cardiida; family Cardiidae; genus Fragum; species Fragum fragum. The sequence continues at coordinate 48,482,702 of OX336376.1, read as the reverse complement.
CAAATGTTCCTTTAACACAATACTGAACATTTTTGGTAATAAGCAGTTCTAATAGCTGTCAATAAAGGATAATCTGAATTTCTTTGAATGTTGATTCTGGAATATCTTTTTGCGAGCATGTCATAATGCATTTAACAGTAGACTCCTTTGAATTTAAGTTGAATAAGTAGAATTACAAGTCAAGAATTATGTAACAAATCGGTGCATCATGCTAGTGGTAAATTAGAACTAGGGGCTCCTCTTCTGGTTTGATAAATGAATTCAAGCAGAATTTCACGACTTCTATATTGCTGAAGATTATTGCGGCTTAAATCATAGTGGAAAAACAGGAAATTCAACAAATCATCATAACGCGCCCCCCCTCTCTCACCATCTCTCTCAGTCTGTCTGTCTCTCCCTTTCTTGATGCCCATTTCTCTATTTTCCCTTTTCTTTTTTTTCTCTCTCTCACTCCCCCTCTCTCTGTCTCTATCTCTCTCTCTTCCTTTATTTTTCTTCTCACAAATATGTACAATAAAATCAGTAAACTATTAGCTAAATGGAAAAGGTAAAATCCAAATTTGTCTCAGAACTACCAATAATCTCGTAACCACGGTTTCTAAGCTGTAGTACAATTTTAGCACGATAGACAAGTTATCGTTTATTATAACGAGAAAGAATCGACAACGTTCGTATTTATCAATCAACAATTTTAGCTGTGGGTATTTCAGACTTAGAAAGGTCCCCATAATGCCTTTATTACTTTACAGAAGGGAAAACAAAGGGCTATTGGTAGTTCCTTCTTTCCATGTGTGCACCTGTGGATTGCAAGTTTAACTCATTCCCACAAAACAAGTTATTGGACCAGTCTGAATTGAAACATGTTGTGGACAGCAATTTTAAGTTGAAGGAATATATTTGTCTATTGGGATTGAAAGCACCGTGATAATGAAGAAATTGCTTGATTCATTTTCCACATTGTCTTTCAAAGTTTTTTTAAGAGGTGCGTAAAAACGGGATTCTGTGGGCATAGATTTAGGTCCATTACAACGGTCGTCATACCTTATATTGACTGACTTGGGGCCACAGCGTTTTACTAACATCTTTGTTCAACAATATTGTCTTCAAAACTATTATACTCTAGGAGCTGAAAATAATGGATTGTCATTTATATGGTAAAATATTGATTTGATAAATTCTGATAAAGCAATCTTATTCCATCAAATGCATATTGTTTTTAGGAATTATATCTAGTGATCGCATTGTGCTACCCTTAAAGAAATGTATCTATTTTTTTCAAAGAAACATACAACCCTAAAGGTCACGACAACAACAACATTTCTCAATCATTCAGTGGTGAGCGATTACAGTGCTGACAGCACTTTGATTAAAAACCCAATTTTTTACCTGTGCTAGCACCCCTCCAAATATTCATTCTTTAAAATATTCGTATAATTTACATCTGCAAGTAAATTATACTAACCTTTCCTGTACAATCCCTTGATTTTACGTCCAAAATAAAGAAATCATTGTGAAAAAAGAAGAAATTGCTTGTCAAAAGCAATTTCTTCTTTTTCCAAAATATTTTCTACCTTATAGGGTCGGTACTTTTCATATTGTACTCACTTATAAGTGTCGTCTGCAATTCATTTGAATTTGGATTAGTCCAAAATTTCAAAAACTTGAATGAGTTAAGTGCAAAACTAATTTACAACTGACATGTGGCAAGCCACGCCCACTGACCTCCACTGGCCTCTGACATGGCAGTTCGACTGAGGAAATAAATGACGTTATTTTGTAAAATATGTGGTCAAGAAATAAAACGCAAAACGTTGGTCCGCGACTTAAATGTCGTAGCTACAACTTGAATAAGTTAACCGAAAAAATGCTTGAAATAAATGAAGGAGTTCCAAGTAATCCGGTCTATTGGTTGATTAGGTTGGTGAAACGATTTTTTATTAACAGCAATGATCCATCATTTATTTTGTCTACCAGGTTTGAGAGTTTTCTACGCCTGTACGAACCTACCGCCACAATACCTTACTGGGCCTCTGTCCTGGACAACGATATGAATTCAGCGGTCCAATCCGTCATCTGGAGTGAGGGATTCTACGGTAGGGGTCAGGGAGGGCCTTCAGGACCCTTTAGAACATGGCCAACCGTTAGTCCAGACTATGTGTTTACAAGGGATATTGGAAACGGTCCTCTATACTCCTACGAGGACATCAACGCCATTTTAAGAAAACGTTTCAATCGGCAGATTTTGATACCCACTGCGGACGAAGACAGCAATTTTGAATTCCTGCATGGAGGTCCACATACGTTTGTGAGTGGGTCTATGAACTCCCTTAATGACGCGGTCAAAGACCCAATATTTTACAGTCATCATTGTTTTGTTGATTACATTTGGGAACTTTTTCGTATACGCCAAAGAAACACCCCTGGAGTTAGACCTGGACAAGACTATCCATTTAATAGCAGCGATCCGAATTTCCGAGCGGAACATGCCCCCGGTGGTCGTGCGGGATTCTTTCCCCGTAGACAGATGAGAATCGATTACACACTGAGGACAGGTCTATCAGAAAGTTTCTTCTTTCTTGTTCAGTATGAAGGTCTGCCACGATGCCCGAGGTGTGGGAATTCGCCTTATCTGTTTTGTAATCAAACATTATCGCGATGCGTGTCAAGAACAAGACAAGAGTTGGGAGGTGGAAATTATGTTGATGATTTATTCGTCAACACAACACATTCGAACACAACTGAGTCAGATCCGTGTCCTGGGAAGCCATTTATAAAAGAAAAAGATCCCGGGACAACCATGTCCGATTTGGCATACATCCCGATACGGATTATAAGTAAGAGACCTCCAACATTTAATCAGTTTAAGAAATATTCCTTGTACACCTATAGCAGCAGATCCAGGACGCCTCTCCCGTCAACAAAAATACCATTGATACAGTCCGGCACTCAAACAGGATTCAAGAAATGTGATGTACGGGACGACGCTGTTAGTAAAATCAAGATCATAACATATGGATTAAATTACAAAGGAGAGACTGAAGAAGAATCTGTGATTGACAACCGTCTTGGTGTGTCACAATCAACCGGATTTGCTGTTGTGAAAGCACCAACTCCCGGAAACCCTACTGAAGCAATGGTTGCAGCTTTCGATTCATGCGGTTGTGTCTGTCGGCCATTTTGTATAAAGGGAATGAACTCTTCTAGTGTTTCTAAATTTACCGGCGGTGTCCGAGTGACGACAGAACTTCCTTTACAGTACGGGTTATCGTATGCGGAAGCAATACTTGGTACATGGAACATGCCGACGGATGCGGAAAGCCCTGAAATAGTCTCAGCAAATATTCCTTTAACATTTTACTGTGACTATGGGGATGATTGGATTTGGCAGGGCCCAGGAAGTTTGTCACTAGAAAAATATCGCGCCGTTACAAATGGACGATCGAACAATGATCTACAGGTAGGGAGAATCCCAGAGAGAGAAACCCAACCCCCAGCAACAGGGAGAACTACGAAATCAAGAGCCCTCAACCAAGTTAGAGGACTGAATCGTTTAGAATCAAAGCATTTAGCTTCTGCGATGGAGTTGGGTTCTAATTCATTACCCACTTTAGTTAGAATACCTCAAAATGGAGGAATCAGCCTTACAGGTAATGATTCCAAATTTGGGGCTAGTATGCCGCGCGAAAACGCCATAGTAAAGAGATTTAACATGCGAGGAAGAGAGAACGCTCAAAGAAGACATCGCAATCTTGAAAGAATGCGTCAAGAACGACAAAGACTAAGAGCAAGGGGACGAATAAATTCCGGAAGAATTGAACCGATTGCAAACTTGGCAAAATACGCTGGTCGGGCAGAACTAGGTTAGTCTAAACTTTGTGTGAGGTTCGTTCGTAACATAATCTTTGCACACATTAACCCAGACGGTAAATTTATAGACTGGTTCAAATTGAAAGGATTTGCAGACGGCAATTTAAATCTTGTGAAATCTTAGATTTTTCAACTTTCTGGGTACAAAACATTGTCTTAAATGAAGAAATTGCAAGCATTTTTTTCATTTTAGACAGTGTTTTCCCATTAGGTTTTCTTGAGGGGCGCCATAAAGCGTCATTGGGTGGGAATGGGTAAATAAATATCGATAAACTCCATTTACCTAATTTTCGGCTATACTTCTAAACTGTGTATACCGAACAACCTGCGTATCTCTAGAACTTAACATAGCGTCGTATGGTTTAGTAGTCTAGTATTCTTACCCTTTTTTATCATCCGTCCGTCTGTCAAAAGTCCTACAGCGTTACAGGTACTGCTCTGAAATTTACATGTCATTTTCGTGTACATTTGAAATCGCGGCTTTCAATCAAGGATTCAAACGACCAATTAAGTCATTCATGCAGCCCGGAATTTAGCTTTGAACTCCGACAATGGCAGCCTTTTTTGTTAAACATTTCTGTTGGTTTTTAGACTTGAATTTCGTATATACAGCTTATTCAAGCTGTAGTTACGACGTTTAGGTCGGCAACCAACCACTTTACTTTTCGTACTGTATGAATATGCGAAGTGGATTCATTCACAAGTGTGATTAAGTTTTTCGGATCATACCTCCATGAAAACAAATTCTTTTCATTTATTATGATTTAATAGCATCGAGCGAAAAAAAAAAAAAAACTTTACAAATTTTGATACCTTTTCGCATGGGACTACTTTGTGCGGAATCATACAACATCACTGCGTGCTTAAAATTTTGTTCATGGAGTTATGAATATTTTTTTTTCGATCGATCAGATCGCCCGTTTTTGATAGACGAAACTAAAAATTGAATTATGCCACCATGAAAACAAAAAAATATTCTCTTCATTTGTTATAGTTTAATAGTGAGAAAAGCAAAAACTTTACAATTTTTGATACCTTTTTGTATGGAACCACTTTGCGCGGAAGCATTCAAAATCGTTGTGTGCTCAAAATTTTGTTCATGGAGTTATGAATATATTTTTTCGACCGATCAGAACCTCCGATTATGATAGACGTAACAGACAATTAAATAAGTAAACTATAGCAGATACAAATTTACGGTTATCCAGGCTAACTAGCCTAAATGACGTCATTCTTTGACATTGGAAAATGTCCTTGTTTAGGTGAACTCATCGTAGGTATATTCATGATCCGTTATTCAAGGAAACCTACCCAAATTATGTTTCTTTATGACATTGAAATTCAAATGCTTTGATGACGTCACAAGTGTCTATTTATTGCTACGACTCCCAAAGACAAGCGATTTGGAAACATTGTGGTGAATGAAGAAATTGCCTGTTTCAAGCGAACCCTTCACAATCACATTTTTTTTCTAATCCGTATTTCAGATTTTAAGTATAACATTACTACTAAACATAGTAAAACCTTAAGATAATCATTTCAAATTAAACAATTAAGTGAATGCACTGATTTAATTGACAATGATGCCACGTCAAACACGCGATCAAAGAGAATAAAATATGATGACGTTAAAAAGGATGATATATGAAATTACGATAGATGGGTTTGATGGGAACAAATGAAAACAATACACGCATTATAAAACCTTTTGACAGTCACGCACTGTACTTTAATGATTTGAATAATTTCTGCTGGATCTGTTAATTTGATTACTTGCAGATGCCGTTTAAGTTTAATTTTGAAGCTCGATAACGAATATGTATTTCTATTTGAAATAGAGATTTTATTCCACACACCCATGCTACAGTATGAGAAAGATCGTTTTTTGTACAATGTATTATATTTTGAGTGTGTGATGTCACCATGTGCAGATGATCATAAGTTATAATTATTGTTCTTACAAAATAAAATGACCCCATTAAGATATTCTGGAGATAGGTTATTACAATATTTAGAAATTAAAGACCACAGTAATATTAATATGTTGTTTACAGGTTAATGAAAGAAAACAGTTGATACTTTTCCGTTTCTAAGATATCTACTTTTTTAATTTTTGTGTATCAGGAAGATGGTTCATTCTAAAATTTGAAAATAAAACCAAGCTTTTGGTATTCAGGCTTTTTCTTCAAGATAACTATAACTATTTTACAGGTTGTGTTCTTTCAACCACGTGTACCCTCATAGAACAATGTTCTCCGTGTGTAGACAGACAGCTTGCGCTATGTCCAAGAACTGGACAATATGCCGTGTGTTTACATGGACGGTTCCAGATCATAGAATACTTACGGCGACATGGATAAACGGGATGTAAACTTATTCTAAAACGGATGCAGTAAGGCATTACTGCAGGAGATCATTTTTCAGTATTTTTTTTTCATCTGTCAACAGCGAATGATTTTTTTTTTATTTCAAATGATATGCTTAAAATACAATCCTTGCATCTTTATCTGATATTGAGGAAACTTTTTATTGGGTCGTTCAAACTGGTCACAATTGGAAACAACAAACACAACAACACCCTCTAGGAGAGAGAGAAAAAAACTATAAAGATAACAAGATTCCAGGAGATTTTGTGCCGCATCAGAAAATTAAGCAAAAACTCTGACAATGCTGAAGATTTTTTTTAGAACTCGTTTAACGCATGGATTTAATGAAAAAGTGAGTTACAATCAAATTCAACCAATTTTGTTCATTTTGGCTGACTTCTTTTTTTCATTCGATAGGAATTCTGCTTGGCTCAGTGATTTGTTTTCATTCGATAGGAATTCTGCTTGGCTCAGTGATTGAGAGGTAAATGAGCCACTTTAACCGTGTGTGTATCTTTGGGAAACATGGATTAGTGAACTTCGCTTTGATGTTTCATAACGTCGTAATTGACAAATCACTGGCCCCGCCCACTGACTCCCTAGGCCCCACCCATTTACTCCGACAGAAAGTTCCGCTTCGATTTTTACGGCGTTATTTTGCAAAATTCATGGTCAGTAGCATGTGACAAAAAAGTTATTTTATTGGACGGTATATTCTTTGATTGACAGGCGCGATTGGACAATTCCCATTTAGAATAAATTTATAGATAAAAAACATTGATAATACCCATGACATAACAATGACCCTCATAAAGAAAACAAGTCTTTTCAGTTAATTCCGAAATTGACCAATCGTGGCTCACAAACAAATAATCAGTCGACTAAAGAATTCATTCATATAGACCAGATATGAATTTTAAACTCAGACATCGGACGCCATTTTTGTTGTTTTGGCGATTTAAAATTCGTAAAAAGGTTTAGGTCGCCAACCAACCATTCCACCTTTCTGTAAAATACTACTGGTCACAATTTTAAAAGACATGCCTTTTAATATCGAAGCGGAACTTCCCGTCGGAGTCTGTAGGAGCGCCAGCGATCGGCAATTGTCAACAGGAAGAGCACGACGTTGGATATATTCTATCCGACAGTAATAAAGATGTTGATCAATAACGAAAGTCGATTTTAAAACATTATAAATGACATAGCCATAACTAAAGGTTTAATTTACTAGGCTATCACTGGCCACGTCCACGCTGTTCCGAAAGGAAGTTACATTTAGATATTAACCATTGTCATGCAGAACCAGAATAATCCGGTTTTGGAAGGAGGTGTGGACCGAGATCAGCCTGCACAGAGGAACAGTCTGATCTTACTTTGCACCTTCTGCTTGTACTTTTCCTGCCAGATTTGTTTATGAAATTGATTTCCTAAAGAAATATTGATTTTCGAACAATAAGTTTTATCAGTGCTTTCAGCCCTTTGATTTGAATATATTCAGTATGACAAGGACTAAACACTTTCTTTTTTGAAAAAAAGTGATGGCCAGAAACCTATAACAAACAAGGGTGCCATAATCACGATACACGCCGCCATATTAACCCGTTTCCACTCAAAACAATTCTTGATAGGTTAGAATTTAAAGAAGTTATAGACGGCAAGTTTACATTTCGGAATTTTAAAAATATTGTCTTTTAGGGTAGAAAACATTGTGAATAATGAAGAAATTGCTTGTCACAAGCAATTTGTTTATTATTCAAAGTGTTTTCCCACGTCTTTTTCTTGAAATGCTTAAAAAACGGGATTGTGTGGTAATGAGTTAAGGTTCCCTTTTCAGTGACACAGTCTAGAAAGCTCAAACCTGAGAATATACACAAAGTCACGTGAAAAGGTCAGGAGGAGGAAATGCGTTAAAAGAAATTTTGTATGAAATCCCCCTTTTCTGTGAAGCATCCTGAAAAGGCGAAACCCCGAAAATATGCGCAAGGTCAGATGACTTAGAACGTTCTGCTAATCTGTCCATAAATGGAGGTGGAGATGCGTTAACAGGTTATTTTGTATTAAGGCACCTTTTTCTGTGACGTAGCCTAAAATGACCAAACCCCGACAATATAGACAAGGTCAGGTGTCAAGGAACATTGTGTGAGAGTTTGATTCAAATTCGTCCTTAAATATAGGAGGAGATAAGTTAACAAGATGAGGATGAATGGTCGGACGGACGGACCAACGGAGAAGATGACACCAATATGCTTCACCTTCGGCGGTGTATAAAAAGTAAGCTGTAGTTACGGCGTTCAAGTCAACAAACCAACAATACTGTTTCTCATAGACGTCAGCCAATGTCGAACTTCTAGTCTAAATGAACAAATTGATTTGCAAATTGATCTTTTAATTGAAGATTGGAAAACAATGGCTGAATATTAATAACTTGGTAATGGATACGAAGAATTGATATTTGAATGGGGTTTTACGCCGCTTTCAACATTCTTTGAAATAATCATGTATATAATGTAGGGTCGAAGTAAAGGTTACAAATAAAACGCTCGGTTTTACATGAAGTCTCCCTATTCAATACCACAGCCGCAAAAATGATCCGAACTAGTGTTTATGGGAATTCATAAATTAAGTTTTATCAATCAAAAAAAAAAAAATAATAAAAAAGTGACATGTTAGACCTTCGGACGGACGGATTGGAAGACTGACCTTTTGAATAAAATATAAGACGATGACTCTCAACAGGATGTACAAAAAGACAATCGCATAAATTTACACGTAGGTACACAATACGTACACAAACACAAGGGCGTGCGAATGCACATATAACAAAATTAAAGTACTGAAAGTACTGGAAGCTAGCAAAGCAAGGTTTTGTTAAGTAATCTTCTTTGTCAAGGGTAGAAGTAACCTAGGAGTTACCCACTACAATATGGCGTCTTAAATTGGTATAAAATGAAAGACGTTGTAGACGACACTTTCAAGTTGGTAGAATATAGAAAAGTTTTACCTGATAGGGTAGAAAACATTGTGAGCATTGAAGAAATTGCTTGTCACAGGCAATTTCTTCACTGTCCACAATGTTTTCCAAATAATTTGGCTTGAGATACCTAAAAAGCGGGATTTAGTAAAATATCATGCTTTGAAGGGGTTCTCTATAATTTGAATAAAGTTAATTCATATGGCCATACAAAGCCGTGCGCATAGTGAAGACTCTGATCAGACTCATTTTGAATACTGTATGCTCAAGTGAGCTAAAATACGTGGAAGATGAACTTGCAGTTTGCAATATTCCTGAAGTACAAAAAGTCTATTTTATTATAGCACAGGCTTTCAATGAATTTAGTGGTTCAGTATCCAGTGGTAGTTTACACTCGTTGAACATTGAGAATGCCTCAAAATTTTGTCTGTTAAAGCTAACGTTTTGCTAGGTAATGAAAATTAAGTATATACTGACGCAAATTGTTTCAACGTTACAAGTATAGCCTATTTTAAATGTGTAGCGGCCAACACAGGATTTCCTCTTGGCTTTAGTTGATTGATTTATTGAATGGGGTTTAACGTCACTTTTAATAGTATATCAGTCATATCGCGGCGGCTGGAGCACCTAACAATGGATTCCTGGTATTTCGCACACCAGTACTACCACTACATCCTTTCCTAGCCTCCAGCTGCTATCCCACTTAGGTTTACGATTATCTACCCATTGGTGAAAGACAAATGTCGGAAAGGACATGTGCTGCCGCAATGACCCATGACATCCCATGATTTAAGATAAGGAGTTTGGTGCGCTACCGACTGCGTACTTTTCAGAGTAGACTATGGGACCTAAGTGCAAGTCTACCACTGCACTACATTGGGGCCAATATTACAATGTAGTTCTATGTATACACAGCTCTCTCATATGATGCAGAATTTTGGATAATGGTACCCGAAATACAAACTTTGAACACTATTCGACTTAGTTTGCATTTTGACAAAAGACAAAAAAGTATTGTTTATTCCTTTTTCAATGCGATTAGTCCTTTTTCCCCACAATAGTTTTACGACATAGGATGCTTTCATTTCAAATTGCATCCGATTTTCATTGTTGTCTGCAACTTCTTTCAACTTTGACCAGTCTAGAATTTCAAAAAACAGGAAAGGGTTATACCCAACAACATATGGTAGATTCAGTGTAAATATCAATGCAGTCTTGAAGAGAAAGCTTTTAACAGTAATACATAATCGTTTTCTCTGCTTAAAATTCACTTAAAAATGATCACATAAGAAATTGATAATTTTGATCTCTGTAATAGCAAAACCGAACGCATCTATTAAAGTCTCTCGTAGGGACAAAATTTCCGACACATAAGAATCTCGAGAGTTTCTTTAGAATTTTTTACAGACCCCTCTATCATTAATATCAGAATATGTCCCAAGTCCGATTATAAAACGAAAATAAATTTCAAAACTATTTTATCTTGACAACATTATTGACAATATTGTTCTCGTTCAGCCTAGCTTGATGAGAATTGACCAATCGCTGGCCCCGCCCACCTACTCCGTTGGCCCCGCCCACCTACTCCGTTGGCCGCGCCCACCTACTCCGTTGGCCTCGCCAACTGAATCAGACAGGAAGTTTGAAAATGAATGATTTGAATGGCCGTTTTTTCATTGATTGGCAACACGATTGGTTAATTCTTGACAATGCACAGGATGGTTAGTTTCCGGTAAATGGTGGTAACTGTAGGAAACCAAATGTTGTTGTATCCCAATTCGAACACAGATATCAATAATGAAATCTTTATACAAATATTAGAATTTTTCAAGCAGCAACTTCTAATCATCCTCTGTCGATTTTCAAGTTATTGCGAAGGGATATGTTAAATCCTGCATCCCCAGTCTGTCCGTCTACCCGCCTATCAATTCGTCCACTCTTTCTTCACATTTTCACTGGAACACTTGCTGAAGTAAATGCGGTACCATTGGACATTAACCATGGCTTGCTTTATTTTCTTGATAATCGTGTTGAAATTATTTTTCAACACTATGCTACATGTAAATCAAGCATTTGCGTCTAGCAAGTATGGTGGATTTTACTTCATCATTGAACCCTGCAGTCTATCTGTATAGGATTCCTTACACGTTTGCTTTGATCAGAGTGTGTAAATTTTAGATTTTGTCAACTTTATGGGTAGAAAACATTGTGTAAAATGATGAAATTGCTCCTACAAGCAATATCTTCATTTTAAACAAAGTTTTCCCATTTGTTTTTCTTGGGGGCGTCCAAAAGCGCCACTGTGTTGGAAAGGGTTAAGATAAACACTTATTTAACCTACATTAACCCTTGTCATGCGGAAGAAATCCTAGTACAAGACGGCCTTTAACAAAGGACTGAAAGTGCTGGTAGTCCTTAATTTCTGCCCAATATTTCTATTGATAATTAATTCTATAAACAACTCTGACTTCTAACGTTAAACAGGTGATGTAGACCAAAATCAGATTTCGCATAAATGATGTTTGATTCATGTAAAAGTTTCGCAAAAACCGGTCATCGTCAGGGGTACAGACGATATCGAAACCTATACTTGTTCTATGTTGATTTTAACAATCGTGTTTCCCTAACTTCACATCCGGGCGTTTATTCATCTTAATATCTATGCAATTTTTTACGACATTTGTGCTATATTTCACTATCAAGCAATCGATAAACAGCGTTTCCCATGTTTTTCTCTCTTTTTTTTTTGGTCTTCGTTAGTTTTCGTTTGTCCACAAAAGATCCTAGCTTGTTTTTAGTGATATTCATTATTACTTCAGTTAGGAACAGAACGAGATGTCTTAACAAAAGCCATATCACGTTAAATTGTCTTTACAAAAGACATAAAACTAGACCTTCATTTTACACCACACATGTTTGCTAGTATAAGGAGCCATTACTGTTCTTTATTCATATTTTTGAAAACCCTTTATTACGTCACAGTTAACGCATGTCCTTTAAAAAGTCTTAGTTAAATTAACAAAAGACAAACAACGAAATACCTTAACAAAAGACATTGAAATAGACGATTAACCCTTTTTCCTGTTTTCAAAATTTTAAGACTGGTCCAATCAGACGACAATTAAAAGCGGGTACAATTTGAAAAGTAATGCAAATTAGAAAATGTTATGTGAAAAGAAGAAACGGCTTGATACGTTTTCTCAAGTATAAAATTACAGGAATGTAAAAAACAAGGAATCGTGCAGGAAAGGGTTGATGATAATAAATATCCGTTTACTTCTTAGGTTTTGTATTTTTGCAAAATACACTCTGTTAAAAAAAACACAACAAGACAACAACAACAACAACAATATTCGGAAATACGTGCAAACCAGAAATCAAGATACGTACGAACAGATAAAGACAACAGACAAGTGCTACATAGAAATACTAGAAAACGTTACCAAAACGGCCATTCACAAGTGATAACACTTACACTAATGGCTTACAGTTGCATTAGACAAATACCAGACGATGGCATTTTAGACAGCTCCATTTTCAAAGAAGATGCAAACGTAATTTTCATTGCGTAAAAGCTTTTTTATGGAGAAAATATTTTGGATAATTTTGAAATTGCTTGCCTTAAGCAATTTCTTCATTTTCTATAATATCTTCCGAAGCGTTTTTCTGGAATAGCGTAAAATGAAAATTTATGTGGGACTGGGTTAGGTCTTGTGAACATTTTGAACTATGTCTTAAATATGATCTGACAGTCAAGAAACGGGAGACAAATGGACTATTCCACAAGAATAATAATAACAAAAGAAAATAGACTACATTTAATGCTTTCCTATATGTCGTCATTTGTCGAACATTTATCATCTATAAAACTTGAGGTTTTCGCTTTAGTTCTCCGAATTGTATAAAATGACCATGCAAAAACTTGGAGGCTTCCAGATACAACCGGAAATAGGCACAATATTTGGAACATGACGCCATTGAGCTCTTCCTGTCGACCTGGAACCAACCCGCCTCGTTTCGAATCCTCGTAACCATAGCGATTCAAGATGTTGACAACAAACATGGGAGTCAAGGAGTTGATGGGTTTGACGATGATGGAAATAGTTCCGTGAATCATGGCGGTGATAGGGCGCCTGAAAATAGCCAACCAATTATAATAATCTAAATATAGATAAGAGCGGATCTGATTGCGTACATGGAATTGAAGGAAACAAATAAATCCTTTTGAAATCGATTCGCTTCTCTTCTAACTGGATGCAAATCTCTTTCAGTTAGAAGATTAACTCAGCTTTTTCAGAAATGTAGTTCCTTTCCTCCCATTGTTTGGTTCACTCTAAGAACTTTTTTTTATAATTTTGCCTGGCCAGTTTGACCGAGATATCAAACGACATTATTTTGTCAAATATATGGTAAGGGACATACAACCTATATACGGGTGGCTTGACGTAGTTATCATAGATCAAGTAAACTACGAAGTTAAGGTCGACCTTAAACTAAAATACTTGAAATTAATGTTAGAGTCTCTACATAGCCCTTTCGGTCTATAAGAATGATTTTATTGGTCAATCGATTTTTTGGTCGACAGTGGCAAACCGTCAATTACGGAAAAGCCTAGTGATATTTTGAACATTTTTGAAATCTACTACTAGTATTGACGGATTAATTGCCAAACATAGAATCAATCGACCAAATATAATTCAATTATTCTGGAAATGAAATTTGTACTCCTATATCAACCGACAGTTTTGTGAAGCATTTTGTCGTTTGGGCGAGCTGTAGTTACGACGTTTAGATCGCAAACGATCAATGTACTTTTTCTAACATTAACCTGGCCATAAATTTCGCAAAAAAGCCGTTTTACGTATAAGTGGAACTTCCTGGCCCCACTAACTTACTCTGTTGCCAGAAAATTCCGGTTCGATATGTGGCCAATAGCATGTAACAAAAAGGTGAAATAAATAGTTGGCGACCTGAAAGTCGTAACTACTGCTTGAATAAGCTATACTCACGACGTAATTTTCAAAAATGGGAGCCCATGTAGGAGCTCAAAGCTCAATTCCGGGATGAATGATTGATTCGATTGGACGACTGACTCCTTGATTGACACTCGCGATTTGTCAAATAAATATTACTCTGTAGTTCGTTACTATTCACTCGAATAGAAGGATACATAAAGCGAGGTAATAAGAGCTTGACTTACTCTCGATTGTGTTTTCTTGCATCGCTATCAGAAATGTCTGACAAGGCAAGTCCATGGAAGGCACCCATACCATCCGCTGTGAAGCTGCAAGATAGTCAAAATACGACATTTTGCAGGGCTAATATGACCAATGACTGAAAATAACACTTGATATACATTAGAGACATCGATTTCGCCAATATTACATGTATTATCAATTTTATGTAGCCAAATGATATTTGTAGCTCTGCAGGTTTAGGAAAAATGTTGTACGAGTATTCCAGCTTTACCTTGTAGGGAAAATAACAAACCTCTTATCGATTATACCGATCGCTGGCCCCGCCCAATGAGTCCGCTGGCCCGGCCTACCGATCTCCAACAGGAAGTTCAACTTCGACATTAAACATCTAACATTATGACCAATTAAATGTCAAAGTTGAATTTTTGATTGGCGACTTAAACGTCGTAGCTACAGTTTGAATAAGGTGCAGTTATGACCTTGTAAATCGCTAACCAACAAACATTCTTTACGGAGAAGTCAATATAGAAGTTCAAAGTTCACTTCCTGTCTATATAATTGGGTTTTATGTGGTCGATTGATTCTTCGTTTAAAGGTGAGATCGGTCAATAGACCAATTGCGCCTGCCAATCAAAGTAAACAGTCGACCAATCAAATATTTCGTTCAGACCTGAAATGAGTATTCATCAGCAATAGTGGCCGCCGTTGTTTTGTTGACTGTTTTTTGGTTTGACGACTCAACCGTCCTTATTCTAGCTACAGTTACGACATTGAAGACGCCAACCAACCAATTTGCTTTCTTGTCCTATTTAACTTGACATTCATTTTGCAACATAACCCCGTTTAAAATCGAAGCGGAACTTCCTGTGTGAGTTGATGGGCGGGGCAAAAGAAGTAAGTGGGCGGGACCAGCGATTTGTCAATTGAAGATGTTGACACGTAACCAAAGTTGATAATTTAAGCTTCTCATGGTAAGAAAAAATAATATATAAAGGCTACTCACACGTCGATAAAGTAGAAGAATATTAAAGCCCAAGGGTTCATCAGTTCTAACAGGAGATAGGACGTCCCCATAATTATCTTCAGTATATAACCAAACATGGCAATCTTATAGTAACCATACAGACGGACAACATCTAAACAGATGATCGTGGTAACCTGTGAAACAAGATAGGTCAAAACGTACAGAGGTTGTCGACGGTTTCTCAATATGCGAATGTCAACTGACCAATCGCGATTGTCCATCAAAGAAACGGTCGTCCGATAGGATCATTCATTTACGGGAGGTGAACATTGTCATTGAACTCAGACATTGATCGGCGTTATTATTTAACCAATTTCCAGACGTCTATGTCAAGTTCATGGTTTTTTTATAATCTTTGCCTGCTCTATAGGAAACATTTTGGGGAATGAAGAAATTGCTTGTTACACCCAAATTTTTCAGTTTCCACGATGTTTTCCCTTCCCATCTCTTGAGGGGCGAATAAAAGTGGAATTGTGTTGGAATGGATCAACTTCCAAGCAGAAGTTAGAGGGCGTGGCTAGTGATCCTTCAACTGAAATGTCATCTGTTGGTTTTGCGATAAAAACGCCGTAACTACAGCTTATTAAAGCTGTAGTTACCACGTTTAAGTGACCAACCAACATCTTTTTTTAGATAGCAGTTTGAAACTTCCTGTTGGAGTCAGTTCGCGAGGATAACCGATCCGTCAATTGACGGGGATCACCGTTGTCGATAAAAAAGAGCAAATGGCCAATCAAATCAATTTAGACCAGAAGTGAAGTTTTAACTCCGACATTTATGTTACTCACTTTTTTGGTAAGGTGATTTAGACGTCGTGTCTAGAGCTTCTTCTAGTAATAACGTTTAGGTCGCCAAACAGCCATTTAACTTTTTAGTTCACCCGAGCACAAAGTGAACTCGGTTGAAAACTCTGGTTGCCGTGGCAACAAAAGTGAAATTTTAAAGTAATATTTTAATAATCTCTTCTCCTGACCAAAAAGGCTAGCGTCTTGATATTTTGCATGAAACATCAGTATATTGATCTCGTACAGAATTACTAAAACCATTACCTTCGGGTCCCAAGGGGCGCAGCACCAGGAGGTTGGGTCTATATAAAAATAATGAAGGAATTTTAAAACTATATCTCCTTGCATACCACTAGGCCAATTTCAAACAAGAACAAAAATGCGCCTAAAGAATTACCACAAGGCTTGAACTCGATTTGAAACTATGGTTGCTATGTCAACAATAGTGGCTAAAAAAGATTTTTAAAAATCTTCTTCTTCTGACCCAGAAGGCGAAAAGCCATTAATATTTTACAGCAGTATATTGACCTCTTTCACGATGTTAAAATCCAGGTCCTGAAATAAAAGTGGGGTTTATATAGAAATAAAGAAGTATTTTTAAAACGATATCTCCTCTCAAACTACTGGGACAATTTGATCATAAGTTGTCAGTAATATCCCTTAGGTAACCTCCTTAAAAAAGCTAAAAGAAATGCAATCGGTTGAAAACTCTGGTTGCCATTGAAAAAAAATCTTTAAAAATCATCTCCTATTGACCAAGAAGGTGTAGTGCCTCGATATTTTACAGCGAACACATATTGACCTCTTTCGAAGTTGATAAAACTACAACCTTTACCTTTAGGACAGTGTCTCCGGAGGATGGGTCGATATAGAAATAAGGAAGGATTTTTAAAACGATATCCGATTCCAAACCTCAATCAAACTCGGCAGAAATGTTCAAAGGTGGTCCCCTTTCACAATAAAAAAAGAGAGCAAAACTGAAAACCATGTTTGCCACAGCAATAAACATGAATAAAATATGTTTAAAAATCTTCTGTTCCAGACCCAGAAGGCGTAGATCCGTAATAATTTGCATGAAAGATCGGTATATTGACCCTTTTCAAAATAACTAAAATCGTTACCCTTGGGTTCCGATGGGCGGAGCCACAGGGGGGCAGGGGACTATTTAGAAATAAAGAAGGACTTTAGGAAGGTAAATTCCCTCAAAAACCAATGTGTCATTTTGAATAAAAATTATCAGAAATGCTCTTAGGTGATCCTCTTTCATAGTAGGTAAAAGAATTGAAAGTGCATGGTTGAAAATAATGGTTACCATGACGAAAAAGTGAATTTCTAAAACATTCTTTAGAAATCTTCTCCTCCTGACCTAGAAGACATAGATCCTTGATATTTGTAATGAAACAGCAGTATATCAAAATTGCCAAAATCATTGACCTCAGGTCCAGGGGAGGAGTGTTTTTAAACCACATCCCCTCCTATCCTATTGGGCGAATAACAACCAAATTTTGCATGAATCATTAGTATTTTGACCTATTTCAAAATTACTATAATCATGCCTCGGGGTCGCAAAGAAATAAAGATTTTTTTAAACAATATCTTATCTCAAACTACTGGGCCATTTTCACCCATTTTTTCGGAAATGTTCCTTAGGTTGTCCTTTTGCAAAATAAGTAAAAAAGTTGAAAACTATTAAAAAACTCCGGTTGGCCATAGCAACAAAAGTTTAATTAGAAAAAAATCTTCTCAAAACCCAGTTGACCTCGAGCCTTGATATTTTGCCAGAAACATCAGTACATTGACTTCCTTCAAATTTGTATAATTATTACCCTTTCATCCGGTGGGGAGGAAAAAGTGTTCTCCTAACATGTAAGTCCTATTCAAATCTAACGCCTTTAAATTTGTCATTAAGAATCTGCTTATGGAATACTGTTGAAATTGCTAGATAGTTATGAAAAGTCTTTTACAGATATCAGACAGTCTTTTATTTTTCTTTAAAACATTTAATATTGGATATTTATCGTAGAATTCAATACTTCATACCTCTTAAAAAGCAACCCGTTTTCATGTACATGTATTCAGGTTTTGGTATAAAATGGAAAGAAATGTAAATGTTTGTTTCGGGTCTTAGAATATAAAACTGATTTCTACTTAGATTTAAAAGGTTTGACATGTAAGAAGGCGTAATTCCATTAATGATCTTAGGCAACATCAAAATAGTAAATTATTCGCATCGAGTTTTCTTTTATGTTTGTTAACCTTGATGATCCATTCTGTTCTTTTTTGAATTTTGGTTATTCTGTTTGCAGATGCTGACGTGAAATGTTTCCAATTGATACATCCATAGTCAAAACGTGATAATATATATCACATTTCAGGGGTTATTAAGTAGTTTATCTCTTTTAGCAAATTCAATTTAGATGATAACTTAGCAAATTCAATTTAGATGATAACTTAGCACGTGCCTTATCAATATGAAGTCTCAAATAAAGAGTGTTATGAGTCTACTGGTAAAGACTTCAATCTAGAGATCTTGGAATCACGATTTGTTGATGATTGCAAGAAGATTGCAGGAAGATCTTTGGATACTTAACTTTGTTATCATGAAGACTCCCGCATAAAAAGCGCTTCGAACTATGTCCGGAATGGCACCTTTCGGAATGAGTTGATCACAGAATATAGCTAAGAACTTATTCAAGGATTGAGCATGTATATGTTGAAGAAAAATGACAGCCAATAAACACACCATGTCTCTATTAGACAAGAGCTCTCTTGACAATTTGAAGAAAGATCCTGACAGCTCTTTCTCTTCAAGACACTCATTTGTTTCATCTTCGCTCATTTGAATTAATTCTCTCTCCGTAAAAGCCCGATTTGCACCGTATCTTGTCAACACACAACTTAAAATCGCAATTATCACGCACACTGATTGAAAAGTTCGGAAGTCCTCTAATCCATTCGACACATATTCCACCACAAACACTGATGAAGACCCTATCAAATTTGCGACATGATTGTATCGACTCACTTTGATTCTTGTTTCATAGTCTAAAGCTAATTCCGCATTTAAACAACTTTTAGAAAGCCCTATACAGGTGGTAAAGGTATCCCACACGCAAAGTGTAACAATTAGATGTACACCAGTTATCCAAGATGGCGTGGCCCCCGGCCATCCCCATGGAAACCATGGAATAAGAAAGGCTAATGCAAGTAATGGAGATAAATACAAAATATTAACACGTCTACTTCTTGTACATGGGAAATTTTTGTTATCCTGTAGATACGCAAATAACGGATCATTTACAGTGTTCCAAAATAGGTAAACGGTCTGTGCAATCTGGAACCAGTTCTCTTGTATATGGTAATAATTCAGAAAACACTTCACGTAGTAGAAGCCGAACAAGGAACCAATCATGCTCGTTCCAAGTGTAATGGCTGTCACTGCAAATATCCTAGATTGAACTGATAGTCGTTGGTCTATTGAAGCCATTCCAAATATCGTCCCTTTTCAAATTGTAATGTCATATCACTACAGCATCGATATGAATACCTTTCACATATTCATGACTAGATCGTTCCCTACGAAATAATCGTTACATGTAGACAGTTTGATTATAAAACGTCGTAACAAAGCTCGATTAATGCTGTAGTTACGGGGTTTTAGCAATAGATGAACTATATTACTTGACTTTAA
The DNA here is from genome assembly GCA_946902895.1 of Fragum fragum. Taxonomy (NCBI): domain Eukaryota; kingdom Metazoa; phylum Mollusca; class Bivalvia; order Cardiida; family Cardiidae; genus Fragum; species Fragum fragum. The sequence goes on along the minus strand of OX336376.1, from coordinate 48,462,800 downwards.
TCTTTATATATGTATATTTGTAAAGAAGGATATACGCCTCTGCCCTTAAAAGCATTTTCTAGTTCACCTATACATTTTATAAAGCATTTCTGTTTATCCTCGCTGAGCTTACAAAATGTCTTAACTGAAGTTTGAATAACGCTTTAGTTACAACATTTTGCGCTGCCAACGAGGATATATCGTTTTGTAAAATCGTTACAACGGGTGAGGTTTTAAAGCCATATTCATACAAATTCCACAAAACGCAGAATATTCTATTCAAATTTTAGATAAATATGACAGTGTAATTTATTACTTAGATTTTCAATTGAAGACTTCTCTAAATTTATGATCATTTTAGGTACGGGATATCGCGAGAAAATCCTTTTAACCCTTTACCATCAAATTTTTAGACTGGTCAATTTAAAAGGAGTTGCAGACGACAATTTACAGTTGATAAAATTTTAGATTTTTTCAACTTTCTGAGTAGAAAACATTGTGAAAAATGAAGAAATTGATTTGTTCAAGCAATTTCTTCATTTCACACAATGTTTTCTCAACTGTTTTTCTGTGAGGGAATGGGTTAAAACCACGTGACGCTGTGCCAAGAGATGAGTGTTTTATACAAAGTATCGCATGTATCAAGAATCCGTGAAAGTTACATCTACATATCGAAGGTAAATTGCGATACTTTTCTAAGTGGGTTTACAATGTTTAAACACTTAGAACAGTATTGTGATTAACCATCAACATGTTTTCAGCAACAATCACTATCATGTCCCAGAGGTTTTTCCAGACGAACCATTTCCACCCAGATGTGATGTACATCATTTATTAAATTATCGCTGGCCACGCCCACTGCCACTGTTAGAGACCCTCACTGACTCCTACAGGAACGTCCACTTCGATATTAAAAAATATCGTTTTTTAAATGAAACGCTTTCAGACATTTGAGAGAAGGCGATAAAGCCGATTTTGTACTCAAAATGACTGTTCATAACTTAAAAAAAAAAAAAAAAAAAAAAAGAAAAGAAGCTAAAATATTTCGCGTCGAGAGGTCAAATAAGTCCAAAGTTGATCAGGAATTCATATGTAAGTACATTATCTATCGATTGCACCAAAATTGCCTTAATTGTGGTTTCCATGTCATCTCAATTACGTCGTTGGCTTCCGCTAGCGACTCAGTCGTTATGGACATTACCCGAAAACTAACGACCTCATCCGACAAATTCCGATGTTTCAAAGTAGAGCAATTGGTTTAATTCAAATAGTTATTTTAGTAGATTTAACCCTTTCCTGGTTAATCCCTGGATTTTACGTCCCTGAATTCTTATACTTGAGAAAATATTGTGGGATAAGAAGAAATTGCTTGTAACAAGCAATTTGTTCTTATTCCACAATATTTTCTACCCTGTAGGTTGGTTACTTTTCAAATTGCATTCACTTTTGATTGTCGTCTGCAACTTCTTTGAAATTGGACAAGTCTAAAATTTTGAAAAACAGGAAAGGGTTAAGACGAAGAAAGAATATTTATCGCGAAAAGAAATTAATAATTATTGGAAAAGAAGACAATATTCCTATATCACATTTTCATAAAAATCTGTTGAAGAGCCGTATTACACTTAAACGTAAACCCTATATCCTGACTTGAACAAAAGCAGCTGTCGATACTGTTTATGCAAAGGAAATCAGAATATGGTTATATTATACAATATATTGATCATCATCAACGTAAACATGGTAGCAAACACATGGACCTTCACCCTAGACACAATAAAGGTATAATTGACTTATCCCTGGCCCCGCCTACTTACTCCTTTGGCCACGCCCACTGACTCAAACAGGAAGTCCTGCTTCGATTTTAAACGGCGTGTTTATGCTAAATTTATGATCAGTAGCAAGTAACAACAAGTAGAATGGTTGGTTGGCGACCTAAACGTCGTAACTACAGCTTGAATAAACTGTAGTTACAACGTTTAGGTCACCAAACCAACAAAAACATTTCACGCAAATGGCGTCCAATGTTGGAGTTCGAATTTCGATTCAGAGGCTGAATGAATGGTTTGTTTTGTCGATATGTTTATTGATTGACAGCCGCGTTTGTCATCCACCACTCAAAACATCTTTTAAAGCGGGAAGTTAAACTTTGTACTCTGACATAGGCCTACAATAATTTGAAGCATTTCTGTTGTTTTGGTGACTTATACGTCATTTTTACTGTTTTGTTAAATGCTGCTGGCCATAGATTTTTACAAACTATTGTCATTTAATAACCTGTTGGAGCTCAGTGGGCGTGGTCAGCGGAGTCAATGGGCGGGGTCAACGATCCACAAACTCCACACTCTTTTCGATCAAAAGTTTCAATAGGACGACAATTGTAATCAATTCATTTGTGAAAAATATTGCAATAATAAACATTTTCTTTGGTCAAAAGATTTATGTAATTACATTTCTAATTGAAGTAACGCTATACATGTAAAGAATCCCGTTTCCGCCACCCACTTTTCGAAATACGAGGAACTAGGAAAGTAGAAATTAGGTGCGCTAACTTTCACTTTTCTAGAAAAATTTCAACCCGAAAAGTCGAAAAGTGTAAGTTCTAACTTCGGTATTTCGCAAACAACTTTCGGTTCGAAAAGTGGGAAATTGGAAATTTTCACTTGACAATTGTGAAAAAATCCACCTTTCTTTCTAGCAAACAGGATAAGACACACAATGAAACATATTAACTTAAACTTTCGACCTCTCCGAAAATTCAAAATGTCGAAAAGTTGAAAAGCTGAAAAGTTGTAAAGCTGAAAGGTCGAAAAGTTTGAAAGTTGAAAAGTCGAAATTAGTTGATTTTTTTCCTGGGTGGGGCTTATTGTACTGAAAAACTAAATGTTCATGGGATAAGTCAACCGCGTTATTACTCTACATACAACAAAGAACAACAACAACAATGACGTCCTAGTCAAATCTCACAGGATTCCCGGTCTTCTTTATTCTATATAAAATTACATATGTTAATGAAGGTGTAGCAGATTACAAAACATCCATTGACATATGACGTCTTATAGCTTCATCCTCATTCATTGTTCTGTCTTTTTAGACCGAAATTCATAGGCCATAAATGATGATTTCCTAACCTTTCTAGCCAGAGTAGAGACACCGTCTCTTTTCCACATATGAAAAGGTCGGTTAGTTTCGGCAAGCCGTTATGCCTTTGACGTCCTCTGGTATATAAAGAGGAGGACCGAGACGCGTAAATAAATAATGAAATTAAAGAATAGGCGCAGAATAAAACATTTGACAAAATTTGATAAAACAATGGATCACCATTGTGTATTTGAAAAAATGTTGTTTTCGTGTCGGACTTGTATTTCTAAAAGAACTACCTTACTCTACAACGACTCCCTGTATTAATTCAAGTGTTGACTTGCGATCTGTTCTTATCTTACGAGCCGCCGTCATAGCGCATTCGGCAAGGCGTCAGACTCCTAATCTTCAATCATTAAATGTCATGGGTTCGATTCCCGGCGGTGGCACATATTCTTTCCGACATTTGTCTCTCACCAATGGGTGGATAATTGTAAACCTGAGTTGGATAGCAGCTGGAGGCTAGGAAAGGATGTAGTGGTAGTACTTGAGTGAGAAATACCAGGAATCCATTGTTAGGTGTTCCAGCCGCCGCGATTTGACTGAAATACTGTTAAAAGCGGAGTTAAACCCCATTCAAACAATCAATCAACCTAATCTTACGATACAAGGAGGATACGTTTCTCCCTTTAGCGTCTTGGCGATATTGAACTGTATTCATGTGTTCAAATGGATTTTTATCGGGACTATTTGTTGTCAAGTGATCACAATGACGTCATTTTGACCGCTTTACCGGCAAATTTTCAAACTTCATCAAGATATGTATTCAACCTACGTTCTTTTTCAGTCTAGACACCTATCCTATCATATGCGCTATTGTCTAAAGCTTTCACTGATATCCATCTTTTCCTTTTCTGGTCGCTGTATATAGAAAAAACACTTCGTGAATATTTTCGAAGTGACGAAAATGCCAGATGGGTGTTAAGCACGTCGCATCATATTTACGGCTATATTTAATAGCCAAAGAACTCTCTGTTCATACGGTATATTTCTGGACTCCTTTTTATCGATATCTTTTCTCTCCAGCCCATTTTAAAATCCCAATATTTCTTGGGTATTTGTATTCACAAAATGAGCTAAAGCATATGTGGTATAAGACACGCCAAATCTTAATACTCGCGATGTTAAACACGCACGTAAAACATTGTCATGGCAGATAAAATAACGGCGTTATATTCTTTGAGTTTCAGGCTTTGAAATCGTTTGAGCGCTTTAGGGATCGTATCTTTAGCACTAACAAGTAAGTAACAAGTGTTCTCGATATTCATCGAACAGAAAACGAAAAGTTGGGTATCAATGGAAACCTTAGACAGAAGCACATATGACAGGCTAGGTGGCTGTGTTGAAAAACCACGTAGCTTGAATACATAGCTTGTTGAGGTTTGAACTCTGCCGATGAAGCGTGTGTTTCAAGGTAAATGAACACTTTATAAGATGAATCCAAGTTTGAGTCCGAACGAGACTTATGAAAAGACTTATATTATGTTAAAAACGACCCTTTTTTACTCTATTTTTAATTAATGAAAAAATGACTGTAACCTAAAAGGGGCGTTGAAAGAGTAATTGTCATCCTCAATCAGTTCAGGCAGTGCTAGGGAAGAAATAAGTATGCTATCTGTACATGTTAACGACATGAAAAACGCGCATTAACCCTATATTACCCTCTAAGTGTGACCAATAGAATGTTAGAATACATTTATATTTTCAATTGTTATATACATCTTTGCTTATAAATATCATTTGTTTATAAATATCTACGCATTGGCTACTGTACTGATCTAACAATTTAGCATCTATTGGCCAATATGTGAACTAGAATAACCGGTAATATGTGAACTTGAATAACCTACAATATGTGAACTAGAAAAACCTACAATATGTGAACTAGAATAACCTACAATATATGAACTAGGATAACCTGTAATATGGACTAGAATAACCTGTAATATGGACTAGAATAACCTACAATATGTGAACTAGAATAGCCTATAATATATGAACTAGAATAACATGTAATATGTGAACTAGAAGACCCTGCAATATGTGAACTAGAATAACCTGCAATATGTGAACTCGAATCACCTACAATATGTGAACTAGAATAACATGTAATATATGAACTAGAATAACCTGTAATATGAACTAGAATAACCTGTAATATGAACAAGAATAACCTATAATATATGGACTAGAATAACATGATGAATAATATGAACAAGAATAACCTATAATATATGGACTAGAATAACATGAAATATATGTGAACTAGAATAACCTGCAATATGTAAACTAGAATAACCTGCAATATGTGAACTAAAATAACCTACAATATGTGAACTAGAATAACCTGTATATGAACTAGAATAACCTGTAATATATGAATTAGAATAAGCTACAATATGTGCCCTAGAATAACCTACAATATGTGAACTAGAATAACCTACAATATATGAACTAGAATCACCTATAATATGTGAACTAGAATAACCTATAATATATGAACTAGAATAACCTACAATATGTGAACTTGGATAAGCTACAATATATGAACTAGAATAACATGTAATATATGAACTAGAATTTCATGTAATATGTGAACTAGAATCACCTACAATATGTGAACTAGAATTACCTACAATATATGAACTAGAATAACTTGCGATATGTGAACTCGAATAACCTGTAATATGGGAACTAGAATAGCCTACAATATATGAACTTGAATCACCTACAATATATGAACTAGAATAACATGTAATATGTGAACTAGAATAACATGATATATGTGAACTAAAATCACCTACAATATGGGAACTAGAAAAACCTACAATATGTGAACTAGAACAACCTGTAATATGTGAACTAGAATAACATGTAATATGTGAACTAGAATAACCTACAATATGTTTTGTTTGTTTGTTTGAATGGGGTTTTATGCCGCTTTCAACAATCTTTCTGTTATATCGCGGCGGCTGGAGCACCTAACAATGGAATCCTGATATTTCTCACACCAGTACTACTATCACATCCTTTCTTAGCCTCCAGCTGCTATCCCACATAGGTCTACGATTATCGACCCATTGGTGAGAGACAAATAGTCGGAAAGGATGAGTGCCGCCGCCTGCAATATGTGAACTAGAACAACCTGTAATATGTGTACTAGAATAACCTGTATCATGTGAACTAGAATAACCTGCAATATGTAAACTTGAATAACCTGCGATATGAGTGCTAGGATAACCTACAATATGTGAACTAGAATAACATGTAATATGTGAAATAGAATAATAATATGTGAATTGATAAACCTGCAATATGTGAACTAGAATAACCTGATATATATGAACTAGAATAACCTGTTAAATATGAAGAACAACCTACAATTTGTGAACACGAATAAATTGCAAAATGGATCTAGAATAACCTGTAAAATGTGAACTAGAATAACCTGTAATATATGAACTAGAATAACCTGCGATTAATGAAATAGAATAACCTATAATGTGTTAAACTAGAAAAAACCTACAAAATGTGTACTAAAATAACCTGATAAATGTAAACTTGAAAAACCTGAAACATGTGAACTAGAATAATCTGTAATATTTGTACTAGAATAAAAAACAATATATGATCTAGAATAACCTGTAATAAGTGAAGTAGAATAACCTGTAACAAATGAACTAATATAACCTGCGATATGTGAACTAGAATAACCTGCGATATGTGTGCTAGAATAACCTACAATAAGTGAACTAGTATAACCTATAACATGTGGACTAGAAAAACCTGCTATAGGTGAACTAGAATAACCTGTAATATATGAACTAGAATTACCTACGATATATGAAATAGAATAACCCGTAATATTTTAAACTAGAATAACCTACAATATGTGAGCTAGAATAACCTATAATATATGAACTAGAATAACATGTAATATGTGAACTAGAAGAACCTGATTTATGTAAACTTGAAAAACCTGTAACATGTGAACTAGAATAATCTGTAATATGTGTACTAGAATAACCAACAATATATGATCTAGAATAGTCTACAATAAGTGAACTAGAATAACCTGTAACATGTGGACTAGAATAACCTGTTATAATTGAACTAGAATAACCTGCAATATATGGACTAGAATAACCTGTAACATGTGAAATAGTATAACCTGTTAAATATGTGAGCTAGATTATCTTGTAACATTTGAACTAGAATAACCTGTAATATGTGATCTAGAAAAACCAACAATATTTGAACTCGAATGACCTGTTATATGTTTAACCAGAATAACCTACAATATGTGAACTAGAATAACCTTTAATATGTGAATTAGAATAACTTGCAATATGTGGACTTGAATAACCTGCAATATGTTAACTAGAATAACCTGTGATATATTAACTAGAATGACTTGCAATATGTGAACTCGAATAACCTTCAATATGCGAACTAGAATAATCTACAATATGTGAACTAGAATAACCAACAGTATATTAACTAGAATTATCTGCAATATGTGAACTAGAATAACCTGCAATATTTGAATAAAACACAAGTCGGTCTTCGTCAGGTGAAACAAACTCGTCGTTGGATTAAACCTGTAGCAGGTGGAATTAGCTGATGAACTGGGAAATAATTTCTGATTTTTTTTACTAATCGAAGGGGTTTTAACAGTATTTTACCCATATCGCGACGGCCGGAGCACCTTACCATTGATTTCTAGTGTTTCTCACATAAGTACTATTACAACATCCTTTCAGAGCAGCTCATCCCACTTAGATTTGTGATGTTCATACTATTGGTGGGAAACAAATGTCGAAAAGGATATTCGTTGCGGCTAGGGATTGAACCCGTGACCCTTTGACCATATGAATCATGCATTCTCTTGGAAACTTTGATTTTATGTTCAGAGTCAAAAGAGCAATCTATTATATTAATGAGCTATTAATGCACTTGTGTACAATATTTACTCCCTTGCGATTTTGTTTACTTTCCAGCCCGGAACAGTCAATCGTCATCTATTTGAATGCGATGATTTTTTCTTTCATCTTTTGTCATAGACTGATATGAATAAATGAGGAGTGCATAAAACAGAAGAATAAAGAATACTATTCAGTTTGCAATCGGCTTTACGCCCCATCTAAATCTCTTCTTGCGTCCCCTGGGGTCATATACTCCTTTGCTTGCGCATGAATGTCAAAATCCTGGATGCATCTCTGGTTCTGATAGCAATTACCCGATCACTCACATTCTTTCAAAGAACGGATCCTTACAAAACACAGAGTCACAAATTCCCATGAAAACACCGCTATCTCACTAATATAAAATGTACTTAAAACAGTGACAATCGAAATAATGTCAAAGAATCCATCCATTGTTTATTTACAAGTTAGATGCCAAGGTAGCTAGGCAATTAAATTAGTTGATGCGAAACCATCAATTAGTTTATATGTTTTGATGTAATAAGGTTGCTAGTATAAAAAACAATGAGTGAGATTGTTTATTTCCCTATACGCTTTCGAGGAACGCAAAAGATGAAAATCATTTAACCAATTCACACACAATGACGCTTTCTGACGCCCCTCAAGTAAAAAAGGCTTGGGAAAACATTGTGGATAATAAAGAAATTGCTTGTAACAGGCAATTTCTTCATTTTCCACAATGTTTACTACAAAAAAAAAAAAAAAAAGACAAAGAATTTCAAAATTTCACCAACTTAAATTGTCGACTACAACCTCTTTCAATATGGACTAGTCTATATTTGTATCAAGTGGGCATGGGTTTAAGTGGATTTCTCAAGGCTACAGTGACTGTACAATTTTTTTTATCAAGTTAACCCTTCCGACATAATGAGTGTTTTGAACCCCCCCCCCCCGAAAAGCAATTGAGAAAATATTGTGTAAAACGAAAAAGAGAGGCATACATCAAGCAATTTCTTCATTTTCTACAATGTCTTATTCCAAGAAAAGTGAAAAAATCTAATATTTCAAACTGCAACTTTAAACTATCGTCTGCAACCATTTCGTTTTGGACCGGTCTAAAATTTTGTCGTGTGGTAAAAGGTTAACACTGATGTAATCTGTACTCCAGAGCAATAGTAAACCCCCCCCCCCCCCAAAGGTAGAGTGTTTTAAAAGAACTTGAGGTATTGTAGGCTTACCACATTTTAGATGTTGGTTATCGTTGTTTTTGTATAATGAAGATTTATTTGTAGCTGATTGAAGACTAGATTAAATTATATTATCAAAATTTCATTAATGCATTCCCTGGGGAAATAAGATTTGTTTTGTAAATGTACAAGTTACGAATTCATTATCTACCATATTTCTCACAATAAACTTAAGTTATTCTTTCAAATGGATAAAAATCCGTTGATTCCCTCTGATGTAAGGAAGAATTACCCTAAAGAATCAACAATTCAATTTTAGCTTTGTCTATTAAGATTCAAGCATTTCTATTGGCTTTTAACAACCTCGAGCATGCAACTATTTTCTATGCTTTCGCACAAATTAGATCTAATCAAACTAGTAACATGTTTTCTTTTTTTTCTTGGTGGCAATTAACTTTAATAACCTTAGAGATTGTTTTTCCCGTTGAGGCATTGTCCTTAAAAGTTCTATTATACTTTGAATTCAAATTTTGACATTATATTTACAAGTCCAATTTACAAATTTCGTTATTTATTACTTCACCGACTGGAAAAGACATTTGTCAATGACAATAAAAGTAGTTGTTATGAACTACAACCCCCCCTCCCCAAAAGAAATGAAAAAAAGATAAAAAAATAAACAACTTTAAATAAAAAAATTGATATAAAATTTGAATACACAGCAACAACAAAGAAAAAGCACAACAACAGCAACAACAAAACCCAAACAACGTTAATTAAGACTGTTTGATGAATGACTACTGATCCATTTTTTGACGGATGACTATTTTCAAAATGAAGAGTCGATTATAATTTTAATGCGATCTGATCTTTATTATCATTAATGATTCTCTGTCCGCGACATCCGAGGTTTATTAAAATGGTAAGAATTGTCCTCAATTCCGTTACGTTAGAGATTACAATTAATATATATAAAAACCAGGTCAATTTCGGGGCCAAATTTTGAATTCTTTTAACTATTTAATTGTTTGCTGGCTAATTTCATATCCATTAGTGGGCCTATCTAACAATCGTTTCAATACTTCGCTCTCTTTTTATTTCAGTCGGAGCCGCGGTCGTTGATAGCGCAGTTGATAGCTCGTCGGACTCTCAAATGAACGCGATGTTAATCAAGGAAACAATCGACCAATCAAATCATTCATTCAGCCCAGAATTGAACTTGAACTCCAACATTAGCCGCCATTTTAGTTTAACATTTTTGTTAGTTTGGCGACTTTAATGTCGTAACTACAGCTTGAATAAGTCGCAAAGCAACCGTTTAACTTTTTTTGTTACATGCTTCTGGCCAAAAATTTGCAAAATAATACAATAAAAAATCCAAGCGGAATTTCCTGTTGGAGTCAATGGGCGGGGTCAACAGAGCCAACGGGCGGGGCCAGTGATTAGTTATATATGAGTTCCAGGGTTATTTAACCTGTCGCGTCACAAATATACTTTGTCTTTCACAAATGGGTGGGTAATCGCAAGTCTAAGTTCGATGAGAAGCTGGAGGCTCGGAAAGGATGTAGTGGTAGTCTTGATGAGAGAAATACCAGGAACTAATGGTTAGGTACTCCAGCATCCCGAATATCACTGAAATACTTTGCAAACACGCGTTATAACCTATTAAAACAAACAAAGCTTTTTCATCTCATACCTTTATTTTCAACACTACACATTATCTCTTTATTGACCCTTTATTTTTTCACATGGTCGTCAAAATGTGTTATCATGTGATGATTGTTTAATCAAGTATGGACATTCAAAAGATTGCTCAAGTGGATCACGTGATTTGTTGCCTTCATAGCGCAGTTGGTAGCGCATCAGACTCCAAATCTTCAATCATCGGGTGTCATGGGTTCGATCCCCGGCCGCGGCACATAACCTTTCCAACTTATGTCTCTTACCAATGCAATGGGTAGATAATCGTAAACCTAAGTGGGGTAGCAGCTGAAGGCTAAGAAATGATGTAATGGTAGTACTGTTGCGAGATATACATGTACCAGGATTCCTCTGATGGGTGCTCCAGCCGCCGCAATATAAAAGTATTAAAAGCGGTGTTAAGCAAGAACTAAAAATAGGCCACCTGCTAATGCATTTTACATCTTCTGTAAAGGAACTTAATAACATTAACAAAGGACCATATAATAAAAAGGAATATAATCTCATGTTAACTAATTACAATGATAAACGAGATTTTTTGACGCCATAATGAAAGACAGTAATTTAGTGAAGGGGCGTTAAATGGCACTACTTAGAAATTTGAAGAGATTTCAGTCGCAATTTCGATATAAGTGCAATAATTTGAGATATTTCAATGAAAATTCTCAAAATTTTGCTTCATGCTTCGAAAGCTATGTGTATTACGATTTTGGAGGAAACTCTCCCATCTTAATTTCAATATAAACCCGGGGTTTAACAAGAAAGGATAAATTATACATGTAATTAACAGAGGAATCAAAGCATATTGGTAGTACATCACGTGATGTTGCTACATCTATATGCAAAATTTTGAAAGCTCTCAGCCAATTGGAGAGCGAGGGATTTTAATGCTTTTTCTGTATGATAATGCAAAATCTGAGATAAAAATAAATAAAGTCTAATTTTGATCTTGGAACGATAATTTAAAGTAGTTTGGTAGCCACGAGGCAAGGCTACAAGGACAATTTGACTCTAGCTAAATGGTGTTTCAGGAGAAGATTACTTCATCTATGCCTAAGTAAAATTTGAGATCCAACAACGTTTAAGTTAAAGAACATTTCTGGTAAAGGATAACTACTTGGGCTATGGTATTTACAAATTTATAATCCTGTGGCTTTCGGAGAAGAATTTTTTTTAGCCTTTTTAACCCGATTGCCATGGCCACGATAGTTCAGAATGGATTTAAAAAGTTGGGTCTATTTTAAAGCGAATGATCTGAAATCTGCTGGTTAGCTTAGGAGGAAAGATGTCCATAGAAATATAACAACACGCATTTTATTCTTCGAATCACGTGGAAAAGTTCCGGAATATGGCCGTATTTTCTCGATCGAAGAACGTTTACCGTAATGGTTCCGACTGATGCGAAGCAAAATTTGACCAATCACTGGCATAATTCAGAGATATTTCAGTGCAGGTTAACAAAAATGGCGGCCAATGTCGGAGTTGAAAGCCCAGGTTTTGATTTACTTGGTCGTTTGATTCCTTGATTGATATTCGTGAATGGCCAATACTGGCCGTCAATTATATGTAACGTCATATCTGCTTTCTATCGGACGAAAATGGCCAATTTATACCGCAAATTCTTAGGAGAGGTCAACTTTTTTTCATGCTCAATTCAAATCCGAACTTTATTCGTAGCCAGAATGCAAACAATATTTGCCGAAAGAAGGGATTGTCATTTTAAATTCAAAAGCATTTTTCTTAGTTGAGTATTCTCTTTAAATCATTTGATTTCGAGGAAACAACAACAACAAGAAGAAACCACAAAAAATGGTTTTGAACTCCGACATTGGCGGCAATTTTCGTCAAACATTTTGTTTGTTTGGCAACTAAACCCATTCCCATACAGTGATGCATCTTTGACGCCAATTAATACAAGCAATTCTGAAAATATTGCGCAAAATGAGAAATTGCTTGTGACAAGCAATTTCATTGTGTTACACAATGTTTTTAACCAAGAAAGTAGAAAAAATCCAAAATTTCATAAAATTTGAAATGTCGTCTGCAACTCCTTTCAATTTGGACCAGTCTAAAATTGTGCTGTCTGGTAATGGGACGTCTAACTACAGTCAAATGTAGTTACGTCGTTTAGGTCTCCAACCATCGATTCTACTTTCTTGTTACATGCTGCTTCCTATATATTTGTTCAAAATAACGCCGTAAAAATCGAAGCAGGACTTCCTGTTGGAGTCGATTGGCGTGGAAAATCGAGTTAGTGGGCAGGACCAGTGATTGGTCAATTCCGTATACTATCTGAACCAATCCCCCCGTTTAACACATTCACCTCTTGGTATTGATTGATTGATTGATTGGGGTATAACGCCGCTTTTAACAGTATTTCAGTCATATCGCGGCGGCTGGTGCAACTAACTATGGATTCCTGGTATTAATCACACAAGTACTACCAATACATCCTTTCCTAGCCTCCAGTTGCTATTCCGCTTAGGTTTAAGATTATCCACCCATTGGTGAGAGACAAATGTCCGAAAGAATATGTACCGCCGCCGGGGACGAACCCACGACATCCCATGTTGAAGATTAAGAGTCTGACGCTCTACCAACTGTGCTATGTCGGCGGCCTCGCCTCTTGGTAAAGGCTTAAAGTATGTTCGTCATGTTCAATCGAACAGAAGATCCCAAACCATGTTGCTTGCAAGTATGTTAGGTGTCTGTCTAACGATATTTATATCGTTGGTATTTTATCTAATTTTTGGACACACCCGTCACAAAAATAGCTGGATTTCCCATCTATATAAACGTCAAACAGTTTCTGGATTTTATTCTTTCCGCGAAGCATCTTTGACTTTCATCCTTTTTCATTTTTTAGCGCAGACTGAATTTAATTCATGGTTTTCTATATCTACTTTTTCAGAAATAATTTAAATTTTGCATGTAATGAATTCTTCTTACATTTTTAATGGTTGTTATTTTTACCTCCTGACCTTAGAGGCCATCCATCTTTCCACTACAATTCTCCGCCAAATAAACGATACGTAAGTTTATACAACAAGATGTCCACACGCATGCACTTCAACATTTTTAAAACTTACTTTTTTTTATATACAGTTATTCTGTATTATACATAAGAAGAATTAATGGTATAATTTAATTTTGGTTTCATATATCAAGATTTAGTGTTTGATTTGCTGAAACTATCTTTTTATACTTCCATGCACAAAATTTTGAGCTCGGTACTATGTTACATGCTTAAGCAGAAAGTAGATCCATACAATTTTACTTAAACTAGTAAAATAATTTCTTCGCGTACTCAAACATAAGTGTGATTAAAATGATAGGTCCATACCTCAATAGAAATAATCTCTTTTTAACTAGCAAAGCGTAAGCTTTGATAGCTTAAGTTAACAGACAAAATTTTGAGGTCGTTTTAAAGTTCAAAGAGTGCAAACTGCCACTGGAGGCTTAACCACTAGATCCGGTGAATAGCTATGCCATAAAATGTAGGTCTTATGTATTTCAGTAATATTGTGCCTGCAAATTCATCTCCTAGGTAATTTTAGAGGACTTGAGCATATCGTCGTTGTATTTCTAAATGGTCGTAACTATCGCTTGAATCAAGCTGTAGTTACGATGTTATAGAACTTCTTTAAAAGCATGCTATACAACCCATTCCCACTTCATCCCACTTTTTAAGACTCTCAAGAAAAGGTTTGGAAAACATTGTGGACAATAAAGAAATTGCTTGTATCAAGCAATTTCTTCACTGTCCACAATGTTTTCTACCCTACAAAAGAAAATGATTACTTAACAAAACCATGCGTTGCTAGCTTGCAGTTCTTTCAGCACTTTGATTTTCTAAATGATATAAATAATGCCGCGTGGGAGTGGATCAGTGTGCGAAAAAGACAGCAAAAAACGCATACTTAAGAAACTGTTAATCACGCACTTCCTTTTATAATCATTTCGTGGTTGATGTTGCTAATCACAAACTACATTTACAAGTACTAGAAAAATCTATTTAGAAATTCCACAAAATCATATTCAACGAAAGTAGAAAAATTAAAAATATTTAGTATAATTTCAAGCTAAATTTCGTACAATTTTGCGTGCTTGACAATTTTCGGCAGAAGTTTTAATGTTTGCCAGACAACTATTTAAATTTCACCCGATTACATTTCATCAGACGTTAATTGACAGATTTTCATACTTTTGTTCTAAAGTAGTTTTCATTGTTTTGAATAGAAAATTTATATAAAAGTAATTTGTGTCGCGTTTTACAGACGTACTATTAGCGTGTTCGGGTCACAAGACTGTAATTTATCTTACCCATGATTCCCTTGTACACGCCTCTGTTTCGTTATCCTGAAATAAGGGATTGATGCATTGTGTCATCTCTTTTGTATTATACCACAGAAACTATTTTTTGGGGGGGTAAATAGGAGTCAGCTTGTCGGTCGGTCCGTCCGTCCGTCGGTCGGGCCGTCTGTCTGTAGCTTTTTCGTGTCCGCTCAATTTCTCGGCAACTATGGGTCGGATTTTATTCAAACTTCACTGATATAATCAGTATCAAGCAGAGATGTGCATATTCTATTTTGGTTACGGTCCATTGATATTTGACTGAGCTATGGCCCTTTGGTGAAAAATCGCGTCCGCTCAATTTCTCAGAAACCATTGGACAGATATGAAACAAATTTCACAGAAACACTCGGTATAAGTTAGACATGTGCATATCCTATTTTGATTATGGTCCATTAATTTTTGACAGAGTTAAGGTCCTTTTATTAAAAAGTCCATTTTTTTTGTTACGGCCCGTCGGTGGATAGGACTTGTATATGGACAAGAGCTGTTAGGGGGTATTAGTCCGCTTTGCGACAATTTCTTGTTTCTTTTTGTCCAGTTTTACCGCATAACCCACTGAGTAGTTTTAATGTGCAATAATTATTTAGCTCTTTACTGTATCGCAAAATTTAAGATTTGTCCTAATTCAAAGATCCCCAAGCCGACAATTTGAAGTTTATACCATACTTTAATAATAATAATAAGAAAAAAAAGGTTATTCTTTGTTGTAGAAAACATTGTGAAAAAAGAAGAAATTACGTGTTACAAGTAAAATTCTTTTTCCACAATGTTTTCTCAAGATTCATTTCCTAGATTTTTTTTGTATAGTTTTTGATACTCTATTTATGAATGAGGTCACCGAATTGAATTTTATGTAAAATGGAATACAATCCATTTTTAACCTTTTAGTAACGGTGTCCAAATTTAAAAAAATCTATTTCACACATTTTGTCCGTGTACACCATGAGCGATAACAATGTAACATATTTGAAAACATTTTATGCTTTCAAAAAGTTGTTACGTTTGTCGGATAAGCGCCTTAGGCTGAAATAAAAACAGCCGAAATAATTTCATCAGCGAGAAATTTTATGAAAAATGGTCCATTTAATTGTTCATATTTTTGAAATCAATAGATCTATATGGCCATAAATATTGAGAAAAAATTGGGTATCACCGTGTTATTTTTTGAGAATTTGCACGGTCGGCCATTTCAAAGAGTATTGAAGTTCTCATATTTTCAAAGGCAACTGGCTGGCCCCGTCTACTTACTCCATTGGCCCCGCCAATTGACTCCTACAGGAAGTTCCACTTCCACATATTGGTGAGAGACAAATGTCGGAAAGGAATCAGTGCCGCTCTTAAGAGAGTTTGGACTGATTTTTACAGAATTGAGAATGCTAGCTAACTTAACTCCTGATGACCTAACGACGACGTTGGTTAAAGCGAATTCAAAACTGAATGAGGGATTCCAACGGTAATACAGCATACGTAAGCTATTTGGTAAATACTCGAAATCGACATTTTTTCGCAAAACTACTTTTCAGAATATTTGTATTTAAAAATATGAGATGGAATTAAAATTATAAAAATCTGTAAGATAAAAAAGATCGATACCTCCCTTTGTGTCTCTGATTTATCGAGGGGGGGGGGAATTCTCTCAACTTTTAAAAGTAAATACAGACAGTACGAACAAGTCAGTATCAATTGACGGATTGCAGCTGTCAATTAAAGTGTCATTCGACCAATTGACCCATCGCTGGCCCCGCCCACTGTCTACTTTAGCTACGCCCACTGACTTCGACAGGAAGTCCCTCCTCGATTTTAAACGGCGCTATTTTGCATAAACTATGGCTGCATGTAACAAAAAAGTAGAATCTTTGTTCCGTTGAACTATAGTTACGACGTTTAATTCGCCAACCCAACAAAAAAGATTAATCAAAATGGCGGTTTATGTCGTAGTTCAAAACTCATTTCTTATCTAAATGAACGATTTCATTGATCGACAGATCAAATGATTGACAGCCGCGATTGATCGGTTAAATAGTTCATTTGAACCGAAAGTGAACTTTGAACTCCGATTTTAGCCGACATGTATGTGAAGCATAATTGTTGACTTTGAGACTTAAACCTCGAAACTACATCTTATTTTAGCTGTAGTTACAACATTTAGGTAGCGACCCAACCACTTTACCTTTATTGTTACATTTTACTAGCCATAAACTTAGCAAATTAGCGGCGTATAATGGAACACCCTGTCCGAGTCAGGGGATAGAGGCCAGCGGAGTGAACGGGCGGTACCTGCGATCCATCAGTTGACTATTAGCATTCATTTGACCTTTGTCGAGAAGATTCGAGGGCGAGTAACTGTCGTTCTAGAATCGTACGCATGTCAACTCGTCCTCTTTAAAACTCGGCTTCAGACCATTTCATTTGGAAGAACTCGTTCAACACCTCGATTCATATCTCGGAGGTACGCGGCTGGACTACTTTCAATGTTCCAACTGTCAAATCAATGGCTGATTTATTGATTGAATGGGGTTTAACGCCACATTTAACAGTATTTCAGTCACACCGCGTCGACTAGAGGACTATAGATTCTCGTTATTACCCAAACCTGTACTCAAACCAGTGATCCTTTCCAAGCATCCATGTAGCTGTTCATTGCACTTAGGTTTACGATTTCCCACCCATTTGTGGGAGACTAATGTCGGAAAGGATATTCCCAGCGGCCGGGGATGATCGAACTCAGGACCTCAAATACTAGGATTCCTACGCGCCACCACTCCGGCCTCAGTGAATGAGCAATCCTATGAAAAGTTCGAGAATTGTTAATGCGTAAGGTAACTAGACTGGTACCGACGTAGACTTTAGCAAAGCGTAACCTACAAGTCAACAGCTGTACCAGTCTATAAGGTAAAATCGATTTCTGTTGCTGTTATAATTTCGTATTAACGCTTGAGCTACATCTTTAAAGAGTATATCTGCCAGAATTCTTTTCGTAAATCATATTAAAGTTATTTGGTCCAACTCCACTCCGCAATTCAACCTAGACCCGATGCCCCTGAAATAGTTCCGTTATAATTTCATTGTTCTCCTTCTGGCATGGTATTTTCGAGTCTTGTTGATAGCTAGAAGCTATACACTTTTGTTATAATCTGCGAGGTTACACTGCGTTTAGGCACAATAATCCTGTTATATTATTATAGATTCACTTTGTTTTTAGGACGAGACCTTTCAGTTCTTACAGTCTCGCATTGAAAGCCGTGTTAATAGTTTTGCATAGTATCTCTCAAAATTGTATTGATTTTATAGAGATTGGAACAAACTGAATTGCAATGTATTCTCCGTGCAATGAACACAAGCAAAACCACACTCAGTCCATAAGTGCATTCCTTTACATTTAACTATGGTTTATAAATGAAAATGATAAAGTGTGCAGTCTATTTTCTTGCGGTCGAGTGAAAAGATACAAGACTGAGAGTCACGTGACTTAAAAGATGTTCAAACAAGGGGTATATTGGTTGAAACATGTAACAAGCTTTCATAACTGTCAGTCTCGGTTGGCTAAACTGTATATTTGTACAGTAACTAACCATATGAAGTGCAATCGTTTTATAC
The DNA here is from genome assembly GCA_946902895.1 of Fragum fragum. Classification (NCBI taxonomy): domain Eukaryota; kingdom Metazoa; phylum Mollusca; class Bivalvia; order Cardiida; family Cardiidae; genus Fragum; species Fragum fragum. The sequence goes on along the minus strand of OX336376.1, from coordinate 48,443,917 downwards.
TATATTAGCTGCAGAAATTCGTGTTAATAGGACTTCTGAAGAACGTATCTTTCTACATTTGTGTGTGCTTACAAATCACAATTTATTTTACTACTTTTTGAAAGGGGACTTTAATTCAAGGGAAGGGGTATTGGTAGTAGGTTTTTTTCGGTTGTCAGCTTCAAAGGCTGACAATGGTCATTGAATATCGATCGGTTCATTGAAATTTCAATTGATTTTGAAATGCACAATAAAAATAGGTTGGGACCTCTTCCAGGCTACCGTGCGAGTGGGAAATCTGCGTAAATGACATCACTTTGTTATTATCATGCTGTCGTATTTCTCTGATTATTGTCTTTCAAGATTTTCTTTTAAAACATTGCGGGAAATGAAGAATTTGTTTGCTACAAGCAATGTCTTCATTTTCCATATTTTTTCTGTCTTAAAATTCCGATTTTAAAATTCATATAGTAAAAATTGTCGTCTGCAACTTCTTTATATTGACAGATCACTGGCCACGCCCACTGACTCCGACAGGAAGGTCGAGTTGTGTATTAGACGGCACCATTTGCAGAATTTATGGTCTGTTAAAGGTTAGAAGATCACAAAAGATAAATAAAAAAGTAAATAAACTAAAATAAAAGTGGTTGGTATGCGACCTTAACGTCCTAACTACATTTTGAATAAGATGTAGCTGCAGCGTTTAAGTCGCCAACCAAACGAAATCGCTGTCGGAGTTTAAAGTTCATATCTGGTCTATATAAATGATTTGATTGGCCTGAAATACAAGATCAAAGCCAGGCTAAGATTTAAGGCCCAAAACTGAACCTTTAAGAGGGAGCTACAGATTGTAAAAATGGACGCTTTTTTATATCTATTAATGAGGCAAAAACGGACAGTGTAACCCAATGCAAGACTCAATTTAGAGGAAAACTGTACGACACCTTCTAATCGAACATTCTTTAAGTAATACTTGGTCTTACCTGCATTTCGTCGACACGCGACCAGAACTTGGTTTATATATACATTTGTATATGTAATAAGCTGTGGTTACGAGATTTTTGTCCCCGCCTACGATTACTTTTTAGCAATTTAAAAGAGATATAAACAGATATATATGTTATTTCGCTATTACAAAAAGGAGTAACAACAACCATGTCGGGCAACCTTACGCTTACGCTTTGTTAAATGATCAACATTTTGCATTTGTGTATTTGTCTGTGTGTGTGTGATAATCTATTTTATATATTTTCTTTTCATTGAGGGCACGTGTTTGTGTGGTAGGCTTAGTTGGTTAAGAAATAAAAATAAAAACAAAATAGTGTTGTCACTTGTTGGGGAGGGCAATTCTAGTGATGGCTCATAAATGAATAACGAACCTCTGGTCTTAACGACGATTTGTTATTTTCGGAAAATCTTAACTTGAAGCACAAAAAAGAACATGGGATCGTCAAAATAATTCAGCAGTGTATAATCTGGAACAAACTTTGGTTATAAGATTATGATGACAGTGCTGCCGCTTTTAAAATCTAACAGTCAAATGCACCAAGGAGATCATACAAGTGTATAAAAACTATTAATTATTGGCCAGAATTAATGATTGAACAACTTTTTGCCCAATAACATAAATATTAAGGAATAAAAAAGAATTTCTAACTGGTAAATTTCTTTTTTAAAGAAATCGTCTTTAATATATCGGTAGAACAACCGGTTTCAACTCTCACCTTTTAGAATACAGTGTGACATTAATGACTGATCGGGTCAACTGTTTCGCCCTCACGACTAATCTGGGTCCTACATGAATAAAAGAGATATAAGTATTTATTTCGGTTCAATTAAGTACTTTAAAGGGAGAAAATAGAATATTTCTGTTAAATCTTGAAACACGACAATTTCTGTTCACTTAAGCTATACATGTTTGCTTAATACGACCTAGTTTGTTCTTATCAAAATACCCAATGTAAAAACCAAAGACTATCTAATTAGCAACTTTTTAGACACCTTAAATAGAAGAAAATAAATCTGGCTTATAAACTGCACGTTTCTCTAAAAAACGGACACTAACGTCACAATAAAGGATAGAGATAGTAGTCTCGGTCCTTCCAATATTGAAAGTCTTGTCCTGCACTGCACCTCATACACTCGCACTCACATATGATAACACAGGGAGAGGGGGTAGAGAAAGAGGGAGAGAAAGAGCAGGAGGGAGAGAGAGAGGGAGAGGAAAAGGGAGAGAGGGAGGGAGAGAGAGGGACTGTCCTGGTGCTCCCCGAATTTTCTTCAGCAGTAATTTGACGATAAAAAAGTCACCTAATTCTCGAAAAAAAAAAAAAAAAAAAAAAAAAAATTGGAAACCACGCATTCAATTTATTGTCGACGACTATCTTTCCTTAGACCTTATGGCTGGGGCTCCCCGGGGCAATCGTACAATCAGAGTATACAAACAAGGGGTCAGCATTTGAGAATTAACTTACAGCGATAGGTGTTCCTAAATGTTACCATTCCACTGGCATTTACAGCTTATCACTGTAATTTGTATCGTGCAGATTCACTCACTCTTGCCAGAACTGTGACGTTGTACAATCGATGTACAAAACTAATTCTTACACATGAGTAAGTTTCTTCAGAACCTACTAAATCATATTCCTTTATCAATGCACGAGTACAAAATGTTGTGTTCTTTAATATGAATTTGTTTTAAATGATTAAGAAAGAAGTTGAGAGAAAAGGACACTTTTGGCATGTTTTTACAAGTAATTTCTTAATTTCCCTCTAAGTTTTCGTGTTCTTTTATTTGTTGGCCACCTAAGTTTAAAATACTTGTGTTACCCCTTTCCCACACAGTGACGCATTTGACCCACTCAAGAAAAAATGCTTTTGAAATTATTGTGGGAAATGAACAAATTGCTTGTCACAAGCATTTTCTTCAATACCCACAATGTTTTCTACCCAAAAGGTTAAAGATTCTTTAAATTCCGTCAACTAAGACTTGTCGTCTGTACCTTCTGCTACTTTGGACCAGTATAAAATTTTGTCATCTGGTATAGGGTTAAATGACCGCTTAGATGCTGATTTCCGTTCATGTAATACAGTAATGCTTCACAGAGTAGATATTTAAGCAAAAGGCCCTATCAAACTTTAGAAAATTATGAAATTGAATTTTTGCGCTTTCACCACTTTTTGTCTGACCATCGCTTAAATGCAATTTTTACGAATTAAAATCTATTTGTGTCTTCCCTGTCCAAAATTAAGACAGCTCCTTAAAGGTCTCAGGGACTGTGCTGGTTGTGACGCACCCTATTATCTAATTCTGCAAGTCAGTTGTAGTCTGGAACCCGTTGACATTCTAACTCTTGCCATGCTGAAGCCTTTTTCAAAAAAAAAAAAAAAAAAAAAAGAAAATGCATTTAAACCATAGAACTGGAATCCATTATTGATGGTTTATATTTCTTTTGAAACTGATTTTATAAACAGCTGAGATTTTAAAGGGACAACTACGTGGTTCGTAGACTAATTATCAGATTACACTTAAGTGCAGGCTGATATTTGTTGATACACACTGTCAAATAGAATAAAAAAAGTAATTAAGTTTAGCATTTTGTTTTTATCACCCAACGAAAATTAATTTGAGCTTACATTGAAACAAATGTACATGTAAACGCGCTTCTAAGGTGCCGCCTGGACCGCCACTTTGGCCAATTTTCGGTAATCTGTTCTCGGTGATAGATAAAGACTTGTTCAAAAATTAGAAATCATAAGGCAAAGATGTGGAGACATCTTTAGTTTGCACATTGGTTCTGAATTATGGGTATTTTTGAACGAATATGACGTCATAAAAGACGCTCTTGTAAAGAAAGGGAGGCTATTCTCTAGACGACCCTCTGATCAATACAAAAGATGTTTTTGGATTTTCAGCGATTGCTATTGAGACCGGAATAGCATGGAAAGAAAGAAGGTCGTTTCTACTTTTAGCTCTTCGCAAACTTTGTTTTGCAGACGCCGGAAAATATATCGAAGAAGTGGTACAAAATGAAGCATCACACTGTCGTTAACCAAGAAGGAATCAGCGCAATACATGAATTGAAATTGTGAATGATTTCGAATGCCATTGGTAATTATGAAGAGGGACATGAGACATGCCTTACTCACCATAACATGGAGGTTCTTAGAACTGAAGAAATCAACGGAAACCCGATGTCTAAGGGAAGTTTTAGTATGGATTGACTGAACTCTTTGTTCCAAGATAAAGTTGTGGCTGGGAGTGAAACTACTACCACTGTAACCAAATGGATTATATATGGCGTTCAAATTCGATTTACAAAGGGAAACTATAGGGGAAAACGGCGATATCATACGATCGACCCTGTTTACCTATTGTTGAAGCAATTATTCTTGAAGGCCTCAGAATTGGCATGATTATCCCATTGTCAGTACCTCGAGTCCTAACAGAAGACACAACATTCCGAGGATACTTGATAACCAAAAATACCGCGGTAATACCAAACTTATCATCGGTATTTATGGACCCTGAATGTTTCCGGAACCGGAAAACTTTAAACCGGAACGCTTCCTAGACGAAACCAAAAGATAGGTGCTTGTACCGAAACAAATGGTTCTCTTCTTTTTAGGGCTAGGATCTTGTCCAGGAGAAACACTAGATAGTTAACTTTCTTCTTCTTTTCAATGTAAAATAAATTGCATTCAAGTATGACCCAAAGCGACATCATATGAGCAAAGTTAATAGAGTTCCCCTGGTATGTAGGTGCCTTAACCCTTTACCATACAACGGTACTTTCTGAAAAAGAAACACAACGCCCTGAAAAAGAAACACAATCATGTAAAAAATCGTTGGAAAAGGAGTAATTGCTTGTGACAAGCAATTCCTCCTTTTCAAACAATGTTTCCTTCCCTATTTGACACCCATTTTCCACTTACTTTTGTCGTCTGGCAATGTGTTAAATGAATATACACTTGCTTACGATTAGGTCAATGTCTATTTTTATGCAAGTTCTGACCAAGATCGACCAGAAACACCAAGCACTACTATATATATGAAACCGTATTCGTGATCAGAAACGGGTCTTTGTCGAAACTACAGCTTTATCCCGACTGTAGTTTCGACATTTTGCACGCTAAACGAAGATTTGTTTTAAATATTTAAATATAAAGATGACATGACCTTAACATAATCCCTGTTGAAGACAATTCATTTCATAGTATACATAGTGTTGACATGTCGACATTTTCACGTTCATGGAGATAACGAGAAACGACAAAACATGTTAATTAAAGCTTATTGAGATGAAGTTTGGATGTTTTCACGGCGCAAAAAATTATAACAATAATAATGACAATAACAAAAATGACTTTAGTCTAATCATTTAAGATAGTATTTTAAATTTATACGAACTAAAACGTGTTCTTTTTTACATAGCTTCCCTCCCCTCTTTCGCTGTCTCTTTTTCTTTCTTTTTCAGTTTCAATATATTAATATAACGAAAACTATGATTTAAAAATGAATCACTAAAATAATACAAACAACACGAATTTCAATAGTTACTTATTGATACACTCGTCTACGACATTTCTTATTGATAATACATTATAACTTGCATTTCAATGAAGTCTGTCAACAGAATTATCACCAAAGTATTTTATAGATCTAGGTGAAATTAGCCATTCTGTTCATGAATTTTTCGAAGACCACATCCTAGACAATACCAGTTGCTGAAAAGACACATGATCACATCAGGTCATATATCAACAGAAAACTGAAAAAAGGATAAAGATAATGTGATCATTTTAAAAACTACGCTACGATTATTTTTCGGAACTTTATAATCGAGTCTATTTATCGGAGGGAATAAAAAGTTGTCTTTCGCTTATAATTCATTAACCCATTAACAGACGACAATTTTTAGACTGGTCCAAACTCAAAGATAATGACGACGATGTGTTTTGAATTCTTTTTACTTTTTTTGAAGAAAACATTGTGGATAATGAAGGAATTGCTTGTAACAAGCAATTTCCTCATTTGTCCACGATGTTTCCCAAAGCCCTTTCTTAAGGTGTTAAAAAACGTCAGTGTGTGGCAACTGGTTAAGAGAAAATCTATAACATGATTTTTAAGTTGGAATGCGGAGCAATTCCAACTTAGATTTAACAAAACCGCAAAATGAACAGAAGACAATTTCATTTCAGGTTTCTTGATAACACATATCACGTGATCTCTTAGATAGGTTACTTCTCATCTCTACTTGCCACGGACAATCAATTAGTTGTAGCCGAAGACAATAATATGGCACATGTAAAGGATGGTATAAAATTCGTTTAGAGACTTCTAAATATTCTTTACTTTGCTTTGAATTATTGAAAAATAAGGTAATAATCAACGCAGTAATTTGGTTTATTTTGTGATTCGCCGTCCCGTGTTTGGTAATCACGTGGTCTCCAGTGACATGTGGTAGTCATGTGACCAAAGATAGGCAATGTTTATAAATATGGCTCAGGTCGCAAATGCTTTTTTACAATATTAAGTTCCGGTTTCTACTTATTTACTAAATAATTACGTTCTATTATGTCGTTATTTATAAGTTTAAATCAATAATAACACATCAAACCTTTAACAAGTGTCATCTAGCTTTCAACTTGGTCCTTTTTACTTAAGATTTTTTACGGTTCTAAAGCGAATAACGAATAAGGAAATCGCGCGACTACATGGCGCCGAAGATAACTTGATACTATCTTCATCATATAGGAATTTTTTAGGAAAAAGGCAAAACTACCATGTGCAAACAATAACGTTACAATAACGTTAACGTCTTTTTTTCCTTTTTTTACTCACAACGCTTTAAATATTCTTTTTTCCTAAGTCTAAACCGGTATTTGAAAGCGATCACCCTGAAAACAAGTTTCCGCGCATTTCCGCAAATTTCCACGTATACTCATAAACTTGAAGTGAAAATCTACGAGAGTTTAGTATGATCGTTACAGAGTTTGCCGAGTTGAAGGTCAAATAATCATGGAGGTCATTGATTTCTTACTGTAGAAGCTGTTATTCTCTGTTTTCAAGATTCTAAAAGGTGTTCACGTATTACAGTTGATCAAAAGGAGAATGTAATGCTTGAAAATTCTAATTTTGCTATGCGTGACACGAGCTTATAACCCATTCCAACACGATAAAATTTTAGATCAGTCCAAATTCAAAGAAGTAGCAGACGACAATTGTCTTTAAAATCCTTGTCTTTTAGGACAGAAAACATTGTGGATAATGAAGAAATTGCTTGTAACAAGCAATTTCTTCATTTTCCACAATGTTTTCCAAAGCTTACATAATCAGGGTCATTTAAAAGCGTCACTATCTGGGTTAAGACAATGCTAGTTTTTGATTTCTGTATGTGGATTTATGTTTTTGTGCGTTATTCACTCTGTCTCACATTTGTACACGCATGGAAATTCTGATTTAAGTTTAAAGGAGGGAGGCTAACTCGGAAAGTGATAAATGAATTTGAACCGAATTCCATTTCACAGTTATGACCCTTTCAGCGCATTCCAACTTCTCAGTACTTTCAGTCCTTTGATTTAATGTATGTAGAGCTGTGAGGAATTAGCGAACAAAATAAAAATGGACTGCCAAATAATTTTAGCACAGCGAAAGTTTAAACGTGAACTTTGTTGAAGACGGGTACCTGACCACACTCGCTTCACTGCAATAATATAATATCTCGGCATTAGTTTGCAAAAAATATGAAAAGAAACATATGAAGAGCCCTGTCACACTACACGGGCGATTGCACCGCGATTGCACGGCGCTCTAGCATTTTTCAGAGCGCCGTGGGATCGCCGGAAAATATCAATAATTTTCGGGAAAATAGAGATACACGGCGATGCTACGGCCTCTCCTACGGCGTTCCTTCGACGATTCTACGGCGATGTATCGCGTTTCCTACGGCGATTGACTGCACTTCTAAAGCGCTTCTACCGCGCTCATGGAGACGTCACGGCGCGGCGCGTGCACTAGGCTCTCACGACGATTGCACTGCGCTAGGAGCGCAGTAGAGACGCAGGGGATGCGCATAGAACGTGGTATAGTCGCCGTGCAAGCGCCATTGCCTGCCATGGCGCTCTGACTACGCTCACATCGCGATGTCGCGGCGCTCTTGTGGCGTTGTAGGAGACCTCGTGGCGCTGCTAAGGCGACCGCACGACGTTCCTACTGCGCACTTATCACACCGCGCTCCCACGGCGATTGTTTTGTGCATGTTCAAAGTGCGCGCCGTCCCTCGCCGCTCTACGCGACTGCACGGCGCTCCCACTGCCCTCCCGCAGCGATCATGGCGATGTCACGACGTCCTCACAGCGCTCTGGAAATTTTAGGATCGCCGTGGGAGCGGCGTGGGATCGCCACCCTGGTGTGACAGGGTATTGATGGTAGGCGACCTGAACGACGTAATTAAAGCTGTAGGTATTCCATTTAACCCATACCAACAGAAACACGGTTTTTTGACACCCCCCCCCCCCCCAAAAAAAAAAAAAAAAAAAAAACAATTGGAAAAAAAGTGAAAAACTTGCTTGTGTGAACCAATCCTTCATCTTACAATGTTTTCTTTTCAGAAAGTTGAAAAAATCTTAAATGTCATAAGCTTTGAATTGTGGTCTGCAACCCCTTTCAACTTGTACCGGTTTAAAATTATGTCGACTTGTAATGGGTTAAGTCGCCCGTCGACGTGAATGACGAATGACAATACTCAGCCATTCCAACACAATCCCGTCTATTCAAGCTCGTGATGACAGAGAGCTTTGGAAAATATAGTGGAAAAATGAAGAAATTGCTTGAATCAAGCAATTCTTTATTACCCAAAAAGTTTTCTACTCCAATAGAAAAATATTTTTGAAATTCTATCAACTATAAAATGTCGTCCGCAAGGTCTGTTAATTTGGACCAGTCTTTAATTTTGTTGTGTGGGAATGGGATACCTTTCGGTTTGAATTTAAAGCCATACATAACAAATGATTTGCTTTGTTTATTCGATGTTTTTTGAAAGACAACAACATTCCATCAATTAACGGATCGCTTCTGTCAGTCAAATCATTCATTAATTCGGAAGTGAACTTTGAACCTCAACCTTTATGTCCCTAAACGACATTTAAGTCGCTAAACCAATATGACGCTTTAAACAATTTTGACTAATGTCGATATTCAAAGTTTACTATTCAGGTCAAACTGTTTGCGATGCGTAAATTGAGAAAGGCAAAACATATTAAAAGATGCAAAATACAAAAAACCCTAAAAACCAAAAAAACATTTCTAATTTTTGGCGAGCTATCTTCGCTTCGAGAGAGAGACAGAGACAGAGAAAGAGAGACAGAGACAGACAGACAGACAAACAGACAGACAGAGACAGACAGAGAGAGAGAGAGACAGAGACCGGGAGACAGAGAGAGAGAGACTTACTAAAGGAGAAAATATTGATCACTTACTTCTTTTTTGCAGCTTTAAACCTTTTCCTCTTCATTCGTTTATTTTCTTGAATCTTTTTCAAAGAATTTCTAATTCATCATCTACGTCTGTTTCAAGTTCTTTAATTTCATTTTCTCCAACCGTAAAGCCAACGTCTGCACGAAAGTCCTGTATCTTTGCCTTCGTCTCGATGATCTTGTGAATATCGTTTTTCTCTTTCTTGATTCCGCTCACTGTGATTACTAGAAAAAGTAAAAAATCATGATGGTTCACTCTCATAGACTCGTACTAGGAAGTGCTATAGATATCGATCCTTGTTATGCCTTTGCATTTCACGAGTTCTAGCTATCATATGCTAGTATTTTCCTTTCATAATACGCTGGTCAACGTGCTACAAGGAACGCGAAATTGTACGCCAGACGGTACGCCAGACGGTACGCCAGACGGTACGCCAGACGGTACACCAGACGGTACGCCAGACGGTACGCCAGACGGTACGCCAGACGGTACGCCAGACGGTACGCCAGACGGTACACCAGACGGTACGCCAGACGGTACGCCAGACGGTACGCCAGACGGTACGCCAGACGGTACGCCAGACGGTACGCCAGACGGTACGCCAGACGGTACGCCAGACGGTACGCCAGACGGTACGCCAGACGGTACGCCAGACGGTAGTTCTAAGTTGACGGATCGCCCTTGCAATCAATAAACAACAACAACAAAAATAACAAAAACAACAACCAAAACCACCTCTGATTGGCCAATGAAATCTTTCACTTAAACTGGAAGTAAATTTGAACTCCAACAATTAGGTAATGCATTTTTGATGCTTAGGCTCACCTAAATAAAAAATCGAACAAGAATAAGCATTATTACATAAAATGATAAAATGATATTAATTTTATTATAGAATGATCAGCAGCCTCCTGATCCTCACCATTATCATGATACTTATAAAACATGATAATTGACTCAGCCAAATTTAGCAAGTAATGAACGAAGAAAATTTTTCTTGCAGGACTTTACAAGTGTTTAATATTCTTTATGTAGATTCGGGTCACTTTACTAAGACATTCCGATTGTTCAGGCGCAAAACTGCTAATATATCAAGTACCATCCGTAAAGCCTCCGTCATGGCGCAGTTGGTAGCGACTCCCAATCTTTAAACGTTGGCTGTCATGGGTTTCATCCCATGCGGTGGCACATATCCTTTCCGATATTTACCTCCTGATAACGAGTGGATAATTGTAAACCGAAGTGAGATTGTAGCTGGAGGCCAGGAAAGAATATAATGGTGGTAATGATGCGATATGAGCCAGGAATCCATTGTTAGGTGCTCCAGTCGCTGCGATATGAATGAAATTTTGGAAGTGGCGTTAAAACCTATTCAAACAAATTACCACTCGTTGAAAAATAAATACAGAAAGTTAAACATACCGGCTAAAATCCAAATGAAAAGTAAGTAAAGTCTTACTACCATTTTTGCGCAAAAAATGTCTGATAACTGTTGGGTGTAAAATATGATTAAAAATTGTATTTGGCGTTGGTGAACCAGAAAAATATGAACACATGAAAACGCGGCTTTTAATTTTTTCCGTGTTGCGTCACGGCAATTAGGGGAAGATCCATAATGGTGATACTAAACACACGGTACCGACAGCATGGACTGATCTTTGATTTTATTTCTTCCAGCCGTAAAAGGATCGATTCAAATAGATTTTATTAACCCATTTCCACACAATAAAGTTTTGGACTGGACTAAAAGAAGCTGCAGAACTTAAGAGTTGATAAGCTCAGGTCCGGGCTGAATAAATTATTCGATTGGTCGGTTTATTATTTCATTGACGATCGCGATTAGTCAATTAAAGCCTTGTTGAAAATGCCATGCATTGACACTGATAATTTAACCCTTTACCACATGACAGAATTCTAGACTTGACTAACCTGAAAGAAGCTGCTGAAAACAATTTCGGCTATATGAAAATTTTTAAATCTTGGTCTTTCTTAACGGAAAAACATTTTGGTAAATGAGAAGGTTGCTTGTTACAAGTGATTTCTTCATTTTTCCATAATGTTTTTCTAAGCTTTTCAGTTGCGGACTCAAAGGTTTTACAGTGTCCTCGATTTATTATTCGTGACATAACTTCAATATGAATCAATTTTTCTGGGGGTGAGAATAAAAGAATATTTTTAAGTCAATTCAATTTCAATCTACCGAAACGGTCATGGTTTTAAACTTAATGTTAGTTAACTTTCGCGTTCTTTTGATCTTATCCGCGAAATACCTGAACAATTATTTACGAACAATCTAATTTTAGTTTGATCTAAGCGTTTTGGGTGGTTGGAATTTTTTATATTTCCACGCAGCTATTTTGTATGTTTGCGCACGAAGAGGACTCATAAAATTTTTATAACATCTTAAATCATTTGTCTTTAATGCTTAAAGTTATCAGATTATAATAAATGGTGATAACATTTTATTGTTTTCATTGAAGTATGAACACAAAACTAAATCACTCTAATGTATGAACCTGCTTTTCCTATTTATACATTGTGATTAAGATTTTCGATTCATACCCCAAAAGAAAATAATTAATACCCTCTTTGTCACTTAAAGAACTTAACCTCCATCAAATCTTTAAATGGGTATTTGGATAGAAAGAATAATGGGACATGAAACCTGGCAAGTAGAAGCATCAGAAACAACAACAAGAACCACTGCAACCACCACAACCACCACAACCATTCCAACCTCCACCAACAACAACAGCAGAAGAAGCAGCAGTAACAATAACATTAACAACATCAGCAGTCGCCACCACCACCCAACAACAACCTAACGAGAAAGAGTGAATGAGAGAGAGAGAGAGAGAGAGAGAGAGAGAGAGAGAGAGAGAGAGAGAGAGAGAGAGAGAGAGAGAGAGAGAGAGAGAGAGAGAGAGAGAGAGAGAGAGAGAGAGAGAGAGAGAGAGAGAGAGAGAGAGAGTGAGAGTGAGAGAGAGAGAGAGAGAGAGAGAGAGAGAGAGAGAGAGAGAGAGGGAGAGAGAGGGAGATTCTTAATCACGGGGGAATATTTCAGCTAAGAATATTTTCAATGTAGAAATATTTGTCTCCCTTTCGATGAGAACTGATTAACCAAAATATCGTTGACGATTTACAGTACAAAATAATATGAAAGAGAAACTAAATGTACAAAATAAAAACGAGTGGTCCTGTGCCAATAACGTATATATGATACATTGATTGATTTGGGTTTAACGCCACTTTTAACCTTTAAGTCTTATCGCAGTTGCCGGAGCACCTAACAATGGATTCCTGGTATTTCTAGCACCAGTACTACCACTACATCCTTTCCTAGCCTTCAGCTGCTATCCCACTTAGGTTTACGATTATCCACCCATTGGTGATAGATAAATGTCGGAAAGGATATGTGCCGCCGCCGGGGATCGAACTTATGGCACTCCATGATTGAAGATTGGGAGTCTGATAAAGATCGTATATAAAACAAAACTTACAGTGTGCATAAGTAAACTAAAGTTTTGCGAGCAAAAGTTGTAAATACATCTTGGATAAAGCTGTATTTACGAAATTTTGAGGGCCAGACGATGATATTCTTGTGCAACATACTTTTATTTCATATCTCGATCTGAGATCTCAGTAATAAGGACATCTTGCTGTACCAAGGGTGGCGAGCGTTTTATTTATCTTTTAGAGAAAAAGATGATCTCGATATCCCGTCACTCGTGAGTTTGTAAGAGGGGCAGTGTAAAAGAAAATGATACTCGTATTCGCACAAACTTTGAGAGCACCTTTTACAAATTTCGTCATTTCTTGGTACGCAAAGTGTCTGTGAGATGATGAGAACTCAAACGATTTTTGACGTTTTCAATAACATCTAACAAACGTTTCAAATTTATAATCTAATTTATAAAACCCAGACTTAGCTTTGATGTTTTGTCACCCCATGTTTGCAGAAAATGAATTGCGTTTCTTCTTAACAAGTATTGGTATATATTAAACATTCGACTAAAATCCAGGTTTTCTAAATTATTCTTGTTGGAAGAGTTTTTTCTTAGATCATTAGATGGTAATTCCAATAGTACAAATTGTTTAAGATATTTCACCCGCAATATGGAGGTACCATTTCGCTCAAATTTAACCGATCTTTATGATAATGCAAACAAGGCGACCAAAATGGCCCTAAATCGCCCACTGGGTCCAGTATAGGAAATCTTTGTAAAATTGCAAAATGAGAGGATGTGAAAGGGATTTCAGATAGATGTTTTAGGTCTCATTTATATATGATATCTAAATAAAATTTAGTATCACAATAATTTTCCCCAGGGAACTGTACTTAATCACTCTAATTTTCAATATTTGGGCAAAAATGCCTTTATCCTCTTTTTCTTGATAAAGGCATTTTTGCCGAAATATAGAAAATTAGAGTGATTGTCAACAGTGTAAATAAAATCTAGTATGTTACATCCAAGTCATTTTATACAAACTAATATAAAAGTACGTCATTAGTTACGCAAGGTAATACACACCTAGAACAAGCCCCAAACAAATTTGAAATGAAATCGATAATTTTATTCGTAGTGAATCACGAAAATTTCCAATTCCTAAAGTTTATCCCATTCTTCATCTTGACTTGGTTTCCTAGGTAACCACAGGTCAGTATTAAGGTACTTCCTACTGGTGTGACAATAGCAAGAATATGGCAAAGACAAACAAACACCAAACATCTTGATAATTAGGTCCTGTGAACTATTTTTCACGCCAACCATAAAATCAGATATCATAAAAATCAGAGCCGAAATTTTTGCAGCTGTATAGTTCACAAGATTTCCCCATATTTGATCTAGTGGTGTATTTGTGTATCCTATTTAGTCCATATTCGCACCTAACTTTCATAAGACCCATTTAGTGATAAAGCTGTAGTTACAACATTTTGCACGCTCAACGACAATATATTATATTGGCAAAGGCAATTTTTCTTTCCCCTAAACATAAAACTCGAGATAGGGGAAATCATTGATCTTAAGTTACATTTCTAGCATTTTCTGTAATTTAGCGTAGCCGTCCAAACTGACCACATTTCCTCAGTGGACGACCGAATATTGCCGCCACAATAATATCAAAGTTGTAGATACGACGTTTTTATTTACAAATGTTTGTAAAACCTGTCCCTTATAATCTTTTTCGATACATAGAAACAAACGTCAAAGAAAGGGGGTGTTCACTTTACTTCTACAAAAACAACAACAACAACCAAACAAACAACAACCAAACAACAACACCAAAAAACAACAACAACATCAAATTAAAATTTAGGAAATTTAATCTTCATTTCTGTTCATCTTGGAAAAATTAGAAAACTCTGTTCGCTAGCCTGTATCCCAGGCGCTCAGTAAGTGTGCACATACATTTCATAACTTGAAATTACCTCCCTTGCGTCTCACAAACTGACATTTATTAGAAAAACAGAGAGAGAAAAGATTGAGAAAAGAAACTTTTGAATGAAATACAAATATCAGTGAAACTGGGAGAGAGTGTACTATGTACCCCAACACCCGACGAATAGGTTAATTAGGTAAATCTTTCAGGTGTAAAGAGTTAAGGGTGTCAATAACAAACAGTAAAACGAAATTTAACGTCAAATTCTTTGGACATAGCGTAAAATGTTATTTTATCATCATTTAAGATAGACCGCCTGTCTACAGTCATAATCCTTTTACATTCAATTTACGTAAGTCATTTACGCATGAAAAGTTTGCGTAAAAGTTGGAGGGAATGTCCGCTTACATTTTACACAACCTTTTATCAAACAAACGAAAGACATGTAACAGCCATGCGAAAAGGAGCCAACCGCATATGCGTTAACTCTTCTCGTTTTTCAAAATTTTAGACTGGTCCAATTCGGTATGCTGAAGACGATATTTAGAAATGGGTGCAATTTTAAAAGTACATACAAATTAAATAGGTATCCGTATAAGTTAAGCCAATACATGACAATTGATCGAGATAGCCCAGCCCCAAGACTCTCCTGGACTCTCTTCTGACTCTCGCATACTGGAAATCCAATTTAAGTATTAAACGGCATTATTTGGAAAATTTATGCCCGGTTATATGTAACAAAAAGAGGAAAAGATTGTTGGTTCGCGACCATAACGTCGTAACTACTGCTTGGAAGAGCTATAGTTACGACGTTTAAGCCGCCAAACCCACAATCAAAGCTCTTAAAATACTGATGATAGACATTTGTGTTGGCATAGTAGAGTTATATGCCCGTTTTTGGTGTACAAAATGTAAAATTTCACATAGATAATCTTTAAACCCTTTCCTATACAAACCAAGGATTGTACGTCACTGTGAGTATATACTTCAGAAAACAAGGTGGAAAAAAGAAGAAATTGCTTGTAACAAGCAATCTATCCTTTTCCAATAATATTTGCTCCCACATAGGAAGGTTTTACTTAAATTGCATCCGATTTTATTTGTCGTCTGCAACCTCTTTCAGTTTGTATCAGTCAAGCATTTAAAAAAGCGTGAAAGGGTTAAGCATTGCCTATCCTGGTTGTTTAATAGGTATTTGTAATACAGGTTGTTCTATTCTAGAGTCCTGCTCACGATCACAAGTTCGGGGTTACACACGTCATTTGTCTTTCACCGATAAAAATATAAGTAATTTGCCTGTTAAGTTGGCTGGGAAGCTACACATGCAATTGTCCGAATCAATTGTTGCAGTTGTACATGTTACTGATGTGAAAAATGACAAGAAGTCATGGTTGTGTGCACCTACCAACCACGATTTTACTGAAATACTGCTGAAAGTCACGTTAAACCAACTTCACTTGATCGCAGTCTGACCAGCTTTCAAGATCAATACTTTTTTTCCTTTTCCGAGATAATCCTTTTCCGAAGACATTAAACAAATATTTAAGATATTAATTAAGATATCATTAAAGAAACTTGGGCATTATTAGATTTGCAATATATTTATTGTTAAATTTCCTGTAAGAAACAAAATGAGAAATTTTGTAAACCTTTAAACCTTCCTCAAACCTTTAAACCTTCCTCGATCCAGAAGAAGCTTGACGCATTCCCACACAATCACGCTTTTTTACGCCCCTGGAAAATTGCAACAAAGAAAACATTGTGAGAACGTTTCCAAAAGCATGCTAACGTTATTTAACTCATTCCAACTCAATTCCACTTATAAGCATCTCAAGAAAAACCCATGAAAACATTGTGGGCTATGAAGAAATTGCATGTTACAAGCGATTTATTCATTGTCCACAATGTTTCCTATCAAACACGGGGAAGATTTTCTAAATTCATCCAACTTGAAATTGTCGTCTGCAACTTCTTTCAACTTGAACCAGTCTACGACTTTATCATGCCATAATGGGTTAACTCCTGGGTTACTTTAACCTCGTTTATTTATCATGATAACTTTTGATAAGGAAGATAACTTAACAAAACTATGCTTTGCCACCTATTGTCTGGACTTTGATTCGTATTCAAGAGGAGTCTTTACGCGTTCTACGAGTTATATGTAATTAGAATCCTCGTATTACGCCATTTTCAAAATGTTAATTTGAAACATTAACAAATATTAATTTGAAAATATTATAAAAATATTAAATCGAACCTAACTACTTCTCTTCTAACATAGTAACATCCTACTGGATTTTCTAAACTGGGTTACACTGATGGACGTCTACGAAGTCCATCAAAAATGCCTCACTGAAATATCGTCCAATGTCGAAGTTCATAGTAAACTTCCGGTCTAATAGAATAATTTGATCGGATAGTTGATTGTTGAATTGACAGCTGCGGCTGGTTACGTGACGGATCACTGATCACGCCCATTGACCTGTGATATTAGAATTTAGCGGAAGTGATAAACGTCATTTTTATTGTTTTTAAAATGCGATCAACGGTCTAAAGTTAAAAAAAATCGTTGTTTGGCAACCTAAACGTCGTAATTTCAGCGGAAACAAACGGCGTTTGAGAATTCAAACCAACAAATGGGTTCTAAACGTCATTTCCGGTATGAATGAAACATTTGGTTGGCCAATCGATTTTTTGATGGACAGTAGACACTAATTCTAAAAAATTCTTTGCAAGACTATTCTTTCTTGCTTTCAATGAGGTATGAAACTTAAATTCCGAATTCATACAGATGTGTGTTTATACCTTTAGATTCATTACCCCTGAAAATAAACAAAACAAAACAGAATTTAAGTCTATTTCTTCCTTACTTCTGTTTCGTGGAAGTATGAAACAAAGTTTTCGACCAATCAGAGTACAGGACTTCGACACAACTAAATTATACGTGCGTAAAGCAAACGCAATTAGTAATAATGCCATCTACAGGAGGCATTTAGAGAAATGTCTATAGAAAACTGTGCTTCATTCAAGCTGTAGTTACGACATTTTACATGCCCAACGACGAAATCTGAGTTAGTATTTATCTACAAGGCGCATGGTGTAGACTCTGATCAGACTATACTTGATAAACATGAGCAATATGTTCTGTGAAATATATGTATATAATTAAAAACTCGGTTCTAGCCCATATATATGGTTTTACAAAGTAAATGTATATTTGTTATTCTATTTTCCGAAAACCCATCAAACCGTCTGACCGTGGTAGGTTATTTTCGTAATTTTAGCTTATACGAATTCATTTTAGTTCGATTGCGACGAAAGCTTATAGTAGCGCTCGAACACTCATACTCCAGATAACCCACTGCTACCCATTTTTTTTTAGCTGGATAAACTGGGACTAATAAATGTCTTACTCGTAAGGTGGAGTTAGCACCCTTGGCTTGTGAAGATGATATCAAAAGGAGAACGATCTCATTATAAATGTATGGTTCTGATTTGCAAAATAGAAATTACTCGGAAATGCAGGAAGAATCAATCCTACTCAAATACGCAGCTAGTGCATGCTTACCATGGTCGATAATGTTCGCTTTTGCTGATTCTTAAAACGTCCTCCTTTGAAAATGAAATGAAATGAACTTTGGATTCCGACATTTATGCCTGGTATTTTTTGTTAGTTTTACAATTTAGTCGCCGTACGTATAGCGTATTTAAGCTGTAGTTAGAGCTTTGGGTTACCAACCATCGATGTCTCTGATCATAAATGTTCATATTAATGTCTGTTGACCTGAGTCGAACTACCATATCGGGGGGTCATTTGGCTGGCGGTCTGCCATTTGTTAGCTTTTCGAATATTGTTGATCGATGGATCTCACGATGAATGTTTAGAACAAAACAAGTGTAACTGGATAATGAATATAAGCTCAGTATTTTTGCACTAATCCCTCTAATATGATGGTGGTAATAAAGAATTCAGTGAAAATGTTCAGTATTGTATAAGGTCATTGAACAAATCCAAACTTTAAACCGGTTGTGAGTGTTACATATAAGTTTAACTTGTCAAACCTATCTATCAACATATATTCCATGACCATATTGTTGCATGATTAAATCGATCTCGAAAAAGTCAAAATAATGTTCTTGTGAACCATTCTCATATATATGACATCATGCCCATGGAAAGCTATTGATGAATATGCGTTTCTTTTTACAATTCAGAATACGAGGATTAACTCCCCCCCCCCCACACACACACCAAGAGAACAACAACATAATGAAATTCATGTACAATCCGTTAACAAAATTCAAATGCGAAGCCTCAATCTTATACCAATTTTAGCATATTCCGACTGCCAGACTACACACTGTGCTGTAAAGTAAATCAAGAATTCAACTAAGTATGTTTCCGACAGTGCGCTAGATTGGCGTCTCGTTTTTTACCGGAAGAACATAAGAAGCGCCGAGTTACTAATAACATTATCATGACTGCTACAGGTTGAGCCGTCTCGTTCACCCAGTCGAAAACACTTGTGCCATTTATAAACTCAAATTCTTGATACCTTGGAGCGTTTAATTTCGTTACTAGCTTCTCCTGGTGTAAGTCCGCGCTCGTCACAAAGTCTTTTTTACGTTGATGAAGTCATTTAGAACAAACATAAATAGGGACACGTCCACTGAAAGAGTCATTCGAAAATAACAAATGGCGTTAGTATATACAAAGGGAATATTTTGTTACGATAAAGCGATGCAACATTTTGTATTAACTTTGAGCTGAAGAGGAAAACGAGACCGAAGGTGCAGCGAGAAGCAAAATACAAGATGTTGTATCGATACCGTAACGTAACATATACCTACGTTTTCTTAAATAAAATCGATGAAATTACAAACAATTTGTATAAATTTGTACATGTATTTCCATTCTCGATATAATTTGTTCACACTATGACGTCATCTACAGAATAGAAATATTGTCGTCTTAGACTACCATATATGGACTTATTACCACACGGTGACACTCTGAAGAAATGCAACCATTGAATGTTAGATGGAAAGGAGAAACTACTTGCAACGAGAATTTTCCCCTTTTCTCTCAATATTTCTACCTTATTTGGCACCTAAAAGTTTGATCAAAATTTGAAATGGCTTCTGCACATTCATTCGATTAGGACCAGTCTAAAATTTCCTAGTCCTTTTAAATGTGTTGAAAGATTATACGGTATTTTGAATGGACCTCGTATACAGAAGAACGTCATATAATAGACTTATTCAGTCCAGAAGTGATTTTTAATGAATCATATTCGATATGATTCAATGGATAGGCGATCTCTTTATCTAAATTCTAAAGTTTTTCAATTCTCTATTTATTAATTGTATTGATATCGACTTCCGCTTGCGCCGTTGTCCATTAATTTTGATTTGTGGTGTTATTTTCAATCAATTGATTTTCGTGAATAATGTAAGAGATGAAGAGAATATTTTTTGTTTTCATGGAGGTATGAACCGAAAAACCTAATCACACTGTATGAATACGCGAAGCGGATTCATACATTGTGTGACTAGGTTTTTCGGTTCATACCTCCATGAAAACAAAAAATATTCTCTTCATTTCTTATAATTTAATAGTATCGAGCGAAAAAAGCAAAAACCCTACATCTTTTGATGCCTTTTTGTATGGGACTATTTTGTGCAGAAGCATACAAAATCACTGCGTGCTCAAAATTTTGTTCATGGAGTTATGAATTAAATTTTTCAAACAATCAGAACGCTGGTTTTTGATAGACGAAATTAACAATTAAATTATTACAACATAAAAAAACTTGGGCAGATCAAACTGAAAGCTCGCTCATTTCCGTATATCTTCGGATATCTCAAAAAGTCCAAATATAATGTCGGAAATATCCTTTATCTATATCATGTAAACATTTTGATTGGTCAAGCGAAAAGAGACTATCTGGAGAAACGAAAAGGATCGACCCCGTTCAGCCTGCGCGAATCGATCATACTGACCGGGGTCGATCCATTTCGCTCTTCGCAAATTTTCGGAATGAAGGATGTTCATTCTACCATACTACATATTCCTATCATGATCGTTGACCTTTGATAGATTCAATACCTTTTCTTCATATATCTTTTTCTGAATTCCGAGGTTGCCGTCTTTACGTATAACTGGATAGATAACGAAGCCAAACTGGGTCTATATCAAAATCCGAATCTAAAATGGCTCTCGACAGCTTTTTGAAATATTAGACAAAAATCTTCAAAAGGGATCATAATTAAAGGACCATTGGCCCGGGCCACTGCGTTCAAAAGGGAAGTTCCACTTCAACAGAAAATGGCATTTTGTTACAAAAATGATGTAACATGTAACAACAAAGTAAAACGATTTGTTGAATAAAATGTATTATTGACATTTAAGTCGCCTAATCGAAGAAAATGCCTCACTTGAATGTAGGCCACTGATTGAGTTTAAGGTTCATAGGCGAATATTTTGATTGGTCAATTTACTGTTTGTTTTATGGACGCGATCTGTCAACTGACGGATCTCTTGTCGGGCCTCCTTACCTTCGACAGGGTTGATCGACTGAGATATCAATCAACTTTAGATTTTGAAAATAAATGGTCGAGATCAGCAGATGTAACAAAAGCAAATCGTTTATGGCCGACCTACACGTCGGAATTACAGCTAGAATAAGCTGCAATTACGGCGTTTAAGTCGTGTATTAATGGAAATATATTATATGCCAGTACCACTACAAGTCTAAAAGTCAAATTATAGGACAGACGATTCTAAGCTAGGAAAGCGTCAGCTTAAGTTCACAGACAAAGTTTTGAAGTCTTCTCAGAGTTCAACGAGTGCAAACTGGTACTGGTGGCCTAACTACTAAACCATTTGAATACCTACGCCATAAAAAGTAGTTCAGGAATATTGCAAACTCTACCTACAAGTTCGTCTCCTAGGTAGGTTTGCTCTCTTGAGAATATCGTGTTGAAATGAGTCTGATCAGGGTCTCCACTATGCGAAATGCTATGTAAGGCTACATGAATAAACTTTATTTACAATGTAGAGAACTCCTTGCTAAATATGCTATTTAACTCATTCCCACTCAATCCCGGGTTTTAAGCAAACCGAGAAAAAAAGCTTTGTGGAAAACATTGTGGACAATGAAAAATTGCTTGTTACAAGCACTTTCTTCAATTTCCTAAATGTTTTCTAGCCTATAAGGCAAAGATTTTCTAAAATCTACCAAGGTTCTTTCAATTAGAACGAGTCTAAGATTGTGTCATGTTGTAATGGGTAATATCCTTGATTACACCAACATCCTCTATTTATTATGATAGCCTTTGACAAAGAAGATTACAGTAGAAAATCATGCTTTGCTAGCTTACAGTACTTTCAGTACTTTGATTTATTGACAGCGGTAATCAGGCGCATTTTTCAGACAAATTAATCCTTGTAAACCATAAAGCCTGCTTTTATATATTTTAGATACGCACACTCTTTAAAGGGTCACAAACATGCTGACCTGTCACACGATATAAAAAGAATCAATCCTGGTCACACCGCACCAACAGAAGAAGTAAGATTGTTACGTGGACTTTCTCGAATTATTTCGATCTTATTTTTGCGAACAAACGAACAAATTTAGGCTGTCCTCTGATAGACCCGATCTTTTATTTTCATTTGAGATTGTCTCGCGAGTAGGGACCATCTTTGAAGTGCAGTAAGGTATCGACATCGTTTAGCCTGGAGAGACCATTTGGATTCGAAAACTTTCGAGCCGCCGTCATAGCGCAAACGGTAGCGCATCATACTCCTACTCTTCAATCATGGGATGTCATGGGTTTGATCCCCGGCGGGGACATATATCCTTTCCGACATGTCTCTCACCAATGGGTGGATAATCGCAAACCTACGTGGGATAGCAGCTGGAGGCTAGAAAGGGATGTAGTGGTAGTACTTGTGTGAGAAATTCCAGGAATCCAGTGTTAGGTGCTCCAGCCGCCACGATATGACTTAAATACTGTTAAAAGTGGCGTTAAATCCCATCTAATCAATCAATGGAAAACATTCGCTTTCGGTAGATTTTCTGAATGGTCTTTCTACATCTGTATTTTTATTTTAAATTACCCCGCCCTCTACCCGCTGACAGGAAATTTCACCTCCATGTAAAACGGCGTTATTTGCAAAGTTTATGATTATTAAAATGTATCAAAAATAAAGGGAAAAATATTGGCTGGTAACCTATACATCGTAAGTACAGCTTGAATAAGTTGTAGTTACGACGTTTAAGACGCTAAACCAACTAAAATGTTTCCCATAAATGTTTGCAAATGTCGGAGTTTAAAGTTCGATTTCAGTCTAAATGAAGGATTTGATTGGTCGTCTCACTGACAGTCGCCCTCTGTTAATTACTGGCTGTGTTGAAAATGTCCTTCTGTCAACCGATAATTTACGGAATTCTAGCATTGTACCTTTCTGCATGGTAGGTCACTTAAATATACTTGTGAAATTGATGGATAGCCCATGTCAAATCAAAACATCCATTGACGAATCAATTAAATAATTTAGACAGGAAGTGAATGGTCAATTTTAATATTTATGTCAAGCATGTTTGATAGGTTGTGGGCTTAAACGTCGAAACAATGGCCTATTTAAGCTGTATTTACGACCTTTATGTCGCTAATTAATATCTCTGACCATAAAATACAAACTTATGTCGTTTGATAATTCAGTCGAAAAACCTTGTCGGAGGTCAGTGGGCGTGTCCAGCGATCCATTAATTCTAGATTATCTCCCTTGTATCTTATAATACAATCATACAGTAGTATGAACCAAATATACTTGTTTTCTTGTGGTTTGGTCATATTTACGGCATTCCTACTTTAACCTATTTGAACTTTACGCTACCCTTTAATCTAACAAATGTTGAAAAAATGGATTATTAGGGGATCAACGTAATAAGTAGGGTATTAACCCTTTCCTTTATTCTACATTTATATGTTTCAAAGAATTTCACGAAATTTTGAAAATGGTCAAAGAATCATGACTATAGAAGTCATAGAACGATGTATGGAAAAATAAACTTGTATATCCGTGAATCTAAAAAGTACCACTAAATATCTTGGTTTTACTGCACCAATGAATAATACCTGGAAAAAAATGGGAAAAGACGACGAAATAAAAAATAGAAAGAAGTCCGAGAATGAAAGAAAGACTATTTCATCGGTAGATGGATATATGAATTAAGTATCTAATTGACATTTCCAGCTATTTCCCATGCTCGTAAGATGTAGACACAGAGCAGCCTGGACGGCCATTCGGCTCGCTGATCGCCTGAAGAACCTTGGAGATAGTATCTGTCTTTAGTGCGAAATATATCCTCAATTCACCAATCTCTGGCCCCGCCCACTGACTCCCTCTGCACCGCCCGCAAGACAAACAAACAAACCAACAAACAAACATAAAAGTAAAATGGTTTCTTCCAACAGGAAGTTTCGCTTCATTTTTTTAGCGGCGTTATTTTCCAAGATTTAAGGCTAATAGCATGTAATAAAAAGTAAAAAGGTTGGTTGGCGACCTAAACGCCGTAACTACAGCTTATTCAAGCTGTAATTACGACGTTTAGGTTTCCAAACCAACAAAAAAGGTGGACAAAAATGGCGGCCCAAGTAGGAGTTGAAAGTTCAGGTCCGGGCTGAATAAATGATTTGATTAGTCGTTTGATTCCTTGATTGACAGCAGCGATTTGTAAATTGACCTCAACAGGAAGTTCGATTTGGATATCTTACCGACTTAGTTTTCAAAATTCACTGTCAGTAACGCAAGACAAACAAACAAACAAAAAAGTAAAATGGTTTCTTTGTTACCTATACGTCGAAATTACTGCTTGAATATAGGTCGACAAACCAACAAAAATGCTTCACATAAATATTCAGCATTGTTAGAGTTCAAAGTTCACTTCCGGTCTAAATGTATGATTTGATTTGTCATTTTCGATCCATAAGTTTGGGAAGTAGCGTCCGCTACCGAATGAATGATCTCTAGAATGAAAGAGTTTTTGATCTTTTGATCAATGAATTGATGTTAAAAGGTTGGATTGAGAGATGAACCGGCCAAGGAACGAATAAAACAATGAATGAATCATATATTGAAAAACAATGGACGAATAAAAGAATGAATAATCGAAAAATCGAATAGACGTTTGAATGAATGCAATATATATTGAAAAATAATGGACGAATTAATGAATGAATGAACGAAAAACCGAATGGACGTTTGAATGAATGACAGAAATAAGTGAATAAATAAATAAATAAATAGATAAATAGATAATTATATAGATGTATTAATGTTTTAATTTTTGGACGGAAGGATGGTAGACTAATGATGGATTCATTAAATGAAAGCTAGATAGACGTAGGGACGGACAGATGGATGATATTATGATCGATTGATTGGTTTATTGATTGACTAGTTAATCAGTGGATAGATTGTTGATGAACAGATGGATTTCGTAGGCATATTCTAATGTTGATTCTAAATCATTTTTTATAGATACAACTTTCTGTGTCAATATAACGGTTTTTATTTGTATAGTTAAGGGTTTTACTAAATAGATTGTCGTATGTATATTTAAATTGTATCGGGTAAAATTTTATTTCTGCATAAAGAAAGGAGGCGGGCACTCTAAGAACAAGTTCTATATCAATATTTTTACACCGTAAACAGTCGTTAAAATAGTATTAATACACAAGTTAGAGTTCGTTTGGATGTGAATCAATTTGGATACGATCTTACAAAGTAAGTGCCAAAAAGCATGTAATAGATAAAAGAATGTGTACATTTACATGTACTTGACTAATTTGTTTAGTTTATATTTTATATCATTTTCCACACAGTATCATTTTTGACGGCTCATTTGAAAGAAGCCTTTAGAAAACATTTGTATAAGAAAGAAATTTCTTGTTACAAGCAATTTCTTCATCCACCATGTTTTGTACACTTAAAACTTATCGTCCACAACTATTTTTCTTATTTTGACCAATCTAAGTGTTTGTTGTTTGGTATTGGGTTGAATTCATTATGGAAATTTCAACAATTTATTGATATTATTTTTTTTAACAAATATCTGTTTCACGAATACGTTTTCTATTCTATATATGATAATCTAGTTAACCTCGAAAATATCTTGATTCAAAATCTTTCATGAAAAATAGTACACGTTAGTAATTAAAATTGTTATTTCCCCTTTTTTCCGAAATGATTCTGCCGTACTGTCCGCGATTTTTTTTCTTTTCCTTTTCCCCCATTTTTGTTTTGAAGTAACCCGCAATTCAATTTTAAAATCAGATAAATCTTAAACCTTTTAATGGACAATCGCGACTGTCAATCATTCATTGAGACCAGAAATTAGTTTTGAGCTCCAACATTGGCCGCCTTTTTTGATAACCTTTTGTGTTGGTTTCGCGACTTAAACATCGTAAATACAGCTTATTTATGCTACAGGCCATAAGTTCTAACAACGCCGTTTAGAATCAAAGCGGGATTTCCTGTCGGAGTCAATCGGTGTGGTTAATGAAACAATTGGTCAATTGAGAAATTAAGGAGTATGTGTTGAAAAGGAACAATTCCGTTAAAGATAAATGTAAAATATACCAGTAGAAATAACAATTTTGATATTACTCATTTTCTTAGTTCCACCAATCATTTCTACTCGAACTTTCGGGATGACTCAAGTTTCCTGGACATAATTCTAGCAGTTTTATCCCTTCTTTAACACATTCCCACACAATCCCTCTTTGTACGCATCTGAAGAAAGCAACTTTAGAAAACATTGACGACAATGCGTAAATTGTCTGTGACAAGCAATTTCTTCAATGTCCACAACGTTTTCTTCCCTAAAAGGCAAATATTTTTTAAATTTCACCAACTTGAAATTGTCGCCTGCAACTTCTTTCAATTTGGATCGGTCTAAAATTTCACTGTGTGGGAATGGATTATGGAAAAACTCGGTGCAAAAATATTTTCTTTTCTCTTTCCTACACATTTCCTGCTTTTTTAAGGCATTCTTGAAAAACGTCGTTGAAACGAAGAAATTACTTCCAACATGCAAATTCTTTATTTCGTATGATTTATTGATGCTATAGGACAAATATAGTGACAAATAGGATAGAAAACATTGTTAGAAATGGAGAGATTGCTTTTACTTTCCCCACAAAATATTCAATATTTGTACTCCTTCAGGGTACAAGGAAGCGTCACTGTGTGGCAACGGATTAACTTTAAATCATCGTCTGCGTCTTCTATGAATTTGGAATAGTCTAAAATTTCTTCGTCTTTGAAAAGGTCAATATGACCATTCTAGAAAATACCCCTACTGTAAACAAAGAAACAAACAAACAAACAAACAAACAAAAATAAACACAGAATCAGATCCAGTACCGTTTAGTTAGGGATTTTAAACAAGATGGGAAAACAATAGAGAAAAAGGACTTCCTTGGAAGTCGAGCATTTTCAGACGGCGTTGAAACGTTTCCCTTATTGTAAATTTTCTGAATTTTGAAAGGCTATTCTACCCTACTTTACATTCACATTTTAAATGCGACATCCGGTTTATCTCTGCTGGAGTGAAACTCTTTTTGATTCTTTTTAGTAAAACATTTTTTTTCTTTTTTCGCCTGGTGCCTCACAAATGATAATGTAGTAGGGTAGAATGTCCATTCTAAATTCTGAAAATTTACCGAGATGGAGAGAATCGACTGTCGTAAGTCCGCGAGGTCGGACCAGGGTACATGTTGATAGTTTTAACAGGTGCGGTAACAATCACTTCTTTGTATTCAACCCATTCCTTCTTTTTACACCTCTTGAGAGAAAAAAAAAGTTTCTGAAAACATTATGGAAAATGAAGAAGTTGCTTGTGAAAGTAAATTCTCCATCACCACCAACGTTTTCTTCCATAAAAGATAAGGACTTTTATAATTCCACCAACTTAAAATTGTCATTTGGACAATTCAAAATTATTGTCAAATCGAAATGGGTTAATGTTAAATGTGAAAAAAAAAATACTTCAATTAGAACTAAAATTCCTCATCGTGGTAAAATTCAGGGGAAAAAAATTGAGTATAGAGTGTAATAATAAATGGTCGAAGTTTGACCTCAAAATCATAATTTTGGAATTTATTTTCTATCATAATTCGTCTCAAGAGTTCAAATTCCAAGTAATTACATTAAATGCAGGTTCTCTCGTTACACCGTTAGTAACATATCAGCAATGTCTATCATGTTTATCGATGGTATCGTATATATTTTGAAGATCATTATCACCCTATCTGCATTGATTCATAATAAATATAAATGTACAATATACCATTTAGATGTCCTTTTTGTGTATAGAAATTATAATGGAGGCCTTTGTAAATACGTCAAACATGCGCGAAGGTCATGCTTTACCACAATTTAAGCGAGCAAAGCGTCAGCTTTGATAGCTTAAGTTAACAGACAAAATTTCGAGGTCTTCTCAGAGTTCAACGAGTGCAAACTGCCTCTGGAGGCTTAACCACTAAATCCGTTAAATACCTACCCCATAAAAAGTAGTTCTTATGTATTTGAAGTTCATCTCCTTGGTATTTTAGCTCACTTGAGCACATCGTGTTCAAAATGACTCTGATCAGAGTCTTCAAAGAAGTTGCAGATGTCATTTTCAAATTGTTGAGCGTTCTAAAATATTTATCTCTTTAAGTAGAAAACAATGTGGAAAATGAAGAAATTGCTTGTAACAAGCAATTTCTTCATTTTCCACATAGTTTTCCACAACTATTTTCTTAAGAGGTGTAAAAAGGAGGGATTATGTTGGAATGGGTTAACTCCTTGGTTACTTAAGCCTCGTTTCTGTAAAATGAAAACGTTTGACGAAGAAGATTACTGAACAAACATTGCTTTGCTAACTTACAGTACTTTTCAGTACTTTGATTTCTTCAGGAGAGGATAAGAATATTATTATTTTGTTTTTATTGATGGATGAAACGATGAACCTAATCACACCATACAAAGTCCCGAAGCGGATTTATACAAAAGTATGATGCATGGTAGCTTTTTTTGCTTCAAATCTCAACGAAAACAAAACTATTTTCATTTCTTAAAAGGTTATATAATTAGGGCATGCTTCACAAAAAGGCATTTAATAAGCAACAATTTCTAACAATTTTAGACAGTTATTATAGAACTATTTTGTGCATATTCATTTAAAGGTACATGTATTAAAAAGGTTATTTTCCAGTCAACCCGAATGCAAGAATAGACAAAAAATGGATCCATCATCCAGGAAAACCTGCCTAAATGGACAAAAATGATTTTTTTCATATTTTTTTCAAATTTTAAGATAAGTTATCTCTCTGATTCACAAAAATGAGGAAAAAATAGCAATGTCTTAAAACTGACAGAGTCACAACTGTTTTTGTACTTAAACCGATAAGAAGACGACATTGTTTTCTAAAACAATTCCTGGATGACGGAGACAGACAGGTAGAAAAACTGTTTTATCCCAAAGTATAACATTTTACCAGAAACGCCAGCACAAACTGCAAACTCTGCTCGTGATCAACGTTTTCACAATCTCACATTTTCTAGATTCTTTATATTGGTTAAAAAATAAGGAAGTGATTTGACAGTTCACGTTACAACGATAATTACATATCTTCGACGTGTACAGGTTCATTAAAAGGATAATTTATTTTCAAAGATCATTATCACTATATCTTAATTAAATCAACCCAAGATCAAATGTACAGCTATTAAAATACCCCTTTTTGTGTATAGAATTTATAAAAGAGGTTTGTGTGAAGACGGCAGAATCACTAAACGCCACGAGAAAGGTGCCACCTGAAAAAAATTGTAAATACATTTGAGGTATCATTTCTTAGTCACAGAACAGAATACTTTAATTACGTAATAAGGCCTCCGGCCGAAAATATAAACAAGTTTTCCTTGCAATTACAATCCAAAGTTATGTGACAAGTTCAAATATTTTCAATCAGTCCTTATTGTGAAATTACTGAAGGGTTTTTCCGCTTTAAAAGGTCTAGAAAGATTTTCTCTGCTAGGATAAGATATTAACCAGGGGAATATATATATATATCGCGAATAGTTTTAAGTTTTTCACAAAGAAAGCATGGCATTCATCTTCTAAGATCAAAATATCTTTATGAATAAAACAATATTTACAAACTTCATCCTCCCCGTATAATATTGAAATGCCGATCATATTCTATATTTAATATATGGTTAGAACTGCGGAAGCGCATCTGTTTGAAATGTAAATCTAAAGTGAAGCGTTTCTCCACATTTAAATCTTTTGAAGGTTTTATAAAAATCACATCTGGCGGAGTCAAACATTTCACTATGCCAATAGTCTTTCAAAGATTGGCTTAGCGTTCTAATGAAAAGTAGGACATCTCCAACTTCTTGGGATAGCCATACAACACCAAATCCATTTCTAAAGAGAAATTGTCTTACTTTAGAAACCTATTTGATTTTCCCACGATCATCATCTTTTTTAACAAAACGTCACATTTTTTGATGGACTCCCTAGGCGTTCATCAGTGTTACCCAGTTTGGAAAATCCACTAGGATGTCACTATGTTAGAAGAGAAGAAGTACCCAGTGAGCTGGGATTTGTTATATAGTGAGTAAGTTGCCCTCTACTTTGAGAACTCAGCATAACAGCTGTATACCGCGGGAGTGATAGGCTGTACAGTTACATATATTTAAAAATGTTTATCATTATTATGATCTAGCCTTTTCAATCCATTACCAAACGGCAACATTTTGGACTAGTTACAGACAACAATTCAAATCGCTCTGAGATTGAAAACTAAGGCCCAGATAGGGTAGAAAACATTGCGAAACAAGCAATTTCTCCTGTTCTCACAATGTTTTCTGTAATGCAATTCTCTTTGGATGTAGAAAGCATGATTGTACTTGAATGGGTTAGAATTCTAATGGAAAGCGGAAGGATTAAAAGATATACAATATCTCTCATTTGTTTCTTACAGGTAAAAATTCTCAATGATTATTGCTAATCTGATAAATTGATCTAGTGTTAGACCGCGATCAAATGCATTTAGTTTAACGTGACTTTCAGTAGTATTTCAGTAAAACTCCGGTTGGTAGGTGCATCCACCCATGGCTTCCTGTCAATTTTCACACCACTAACATGTACGACTATAACAATGAATTTAGGTCATTACATGTGTAGGAGCTAAGCCAATTTTGAAAGCAAATCACTGATCATATTTCTATCGGTGAAAGACACGCGTAACGATTGCATTTTTCCGAACTAGCGATCGTGCTCAGGACTCTAGAATAGAAATACCCCTTATAACATATGCCAATCAAAAAAACAAGGCTAGGGGAGAGGTTATGCTTAAAAGATATTATCTATATGAAAATTGCCATTTTGAACACCAAAACAGGCATATCACTCAACTAAGCAATCACGGACGTCTATCATCGGTACTGTCGGTGCTTTTATTTGGATATCTATGCTGTTCCATTTCGATTAACTTTACCCAATAGTTTATACATTTATTGTTGTAGTTAAGAGGTTAACTTCGGATTCAAGAGTTCATACATTACTCTATGATAATAACATGTTTCTTCCTAAATTGAATGAATTATAAAGCATCGTTGATGATATATACCTTATCTATACCTTTTTAAAAAAATTCTTTGTGGTATGAAAATAAAAATAAAATTATGATCCTGTAAGAAACCCTATAGTTTTTTATTGAAATCCTATGATAACAACAACAGTGTTGACAAAATGTTCTTTTCATTTTTCAAACAAATGGTATTCGTCAGGCGACAAAGTACCTTCTGGTAAGAGCGAATAAGATAGATCCTGATCCAGCTGCGAGGATTGTGCCGTCTGACCTGGATCTTCACTTTTCGACGTTGTTTGATTTTCCGAATATAGGATGACCATTCTTCCTAAGCATGAATCCATTTTTATATGCCATCCATAATTGACCTGTGATGTTTCCGATCTCTGTTCAGACATATATTTAACAGATTTCCAATGAAGTCTATTTCTGTCCCATGGGACAGGTGTACCTATCCAATCTTTTAATGATGCTGGAATGATTTTCTAAAGACATTCAGCCTACAAAATTTACTTTAATGTACGCCGTCTACTCGCCATTGAATATAGTAGGACAAGAGTTAGAATTTCCAAATTAAAGAATTTATGAAAACAAGGTTTAAACTTGGATCTAAAATATTTAATATCAAAATATTTGAGGAAGCTATTAGTAAAAGGTTTTGGTATCTAAGGTCACAAAACATTTCTTTCAAATCTTTATATGGAGGGAAACATACTTAACCCATTACCACATGGCAAAAATTTAGACTTGTCCAAATTAAAAGAATTTGCAGACGACAATCTTTAGCTCATGAATTTTTGGATTTTCTTTTACTTTTTGGGGTAGAAAACATTGTAAATAATGTAACAATTGCTTGTAACAGCAATTTCCTCATTTTCCACAATGTATTTCAATGTTGTTTTTTTCTTTGGCATTGCATGGCTAAAGAAACTGGAACATTTACAAATAACCTTACAAACATCTTGCGATTGTAGTTAAGCAATGCACATGTGTGACCTTAATGTTTGACCTTTAATAACTAAAATAATGATAGGAAACAATGTAATTCTTTGGTCAGGGACAGTCTATTGGTTAAAGTTTCATGGCTCTAAGCGAAAAGACTTGAGTTAGAGCCAACGGAAATGTAGTCAGACAGACAGACATTGTGAACCCATCGTACTTTATCAACTTCGTGTGTGAAGTATAAATAAGTCGGTAATAATAATAATAATAATAATGATAAATTAATAAGTAAACAAGAAGGAAAATATCGTAGTAGCCGAGGTTGTCATAGCCAAACAAGTTCATTTTAGTTTCATCTATCAAGGCCCAAAGAGTTTTGATTGGCTGATTATTTCATATTTCCGTGAACAAAGTTTTGAGCAAGCAACTATTGCGCACAAAGAAGATTCATAAAACTTTACTCAAAACTTTTAGAATATTTGCGTTGATTTGCTTGATGGCATTTGATTTAACAAATAAAGGGATTTTTTTGTTTTCATTGCGGTATAAACCTAAAAACTTGATCACACTAATATATGAATCCGCATCGCGTATTCATATATTAGTGTGATCAAGTTTTTCGGATCATGCCTCAATGAAATAAACAGCAACAGCAAAAAATGCTCTAATCATTTCCTAGGTATTCAAATGGTAAAAGATTGATTGATTGATTGAATGAATGGGGTTTAACGCCACTTTTAACAGTATTTCAGTTATATTTCGGCGGCTGGAGCACCTAAAAATGGATTCCTGGTATTTCTCACACCAGTACTACCACTATATCCTTTCCTAGCCTCCAGCTGCTATCCCACTTAGGTTTACGATTATCCACCCATGGTGAAAGAAAAGTTAAAAGAATACTCATGCTATTTACATAATACTAATATACAAATATGAGCTTGACTGAACAAGGATAATGTTTGTTGAAAATTGTATATTAACAAGTGGAAGAGGTCATTCAACTCGTACTGAACCACTCAAATATCCACATTGATAGAATTCTAACTATTTAAAAAACGCACCAAATAAGCTATGGAAAACATTGTGGAAAATGAAGATATTGTTTGTTAGAAGCAATTTTATAATTATTCTACATTGTTTTCTATCTGAATATACAGATTTTTAACAACTAAAAATTATGAGTCTTCAACCTTTCTTTTTTTATACGGACCATTCTAACATTTGGTCGTCTGATAATTGGTCATTGTACAAATATTTGTAGTTTTGTCATTTTCTTAAAGATATTTTCAAACATTTAGAACATTTTTTCCATATCCTAGAATTTGAAAATATGAATGTTTGTCAGTCGACCAGTCTGTATTTATCCCCTTAAAATCCGTTCCATTCTTTACATAGGACTTTGAAATCGTGTCCAACTTTTACAGTAGACAATCGTAAACCTATGTGGGATGAGCATCTGGAAGTTCGGAAAAGATTAGTAGTACTGATGTGAGAATACCAGGAACCATTGGCTAGGTGCTCCAGCTGTCGCAATATGACTTGAATACTGTTAAAAGTCGCATTAAACCTCATTAAATCAATCAGCCTTTTTTACAGCAATTAGACACGTTAACGGGTAGACGTCTGTCCATAAACTGCGTAGCCGTAGAGAAGTTTCAGCACATACTATAACGTTGTCCTTGGAAACGATCATATACAGCCAACAAGAGTCGAACCGCTTGAAAGTGTACCTCTGTTTAAATCAATGGAATTATGGGTCCTCAGAGGGCTTCTTGAAAGGAAGTCACAATTTCTTGTTCTCGTTAATCAATATATATATATGTTTTTAAAATCGTGGTACATGTAAAAAAGGCTGTTCCAATACGTGACTCGGCGACAATCCAAATCTTATCGCCTTACGTCTTGAACATATACCTTATTCAGAAATGTTTAAGGGTGTTGCACTGAAACTCAATGTATTGTTGTTCAAATTGACCTTTAGCCCATTCCCACACAATGATGCTTTTTGCAGATCGTAAGAAAATAAGCTTTGGAAATAAGTGTTGATAATGAAAAAAATTGCTTGAAATAAGCAATTCCTTCATTTTCAACAAAGTTTTCCACCCAAAAGGCAAAGTTTTTAGAATTCCAACAATTGAAAAACACTTGTCACTGATAACTTTAAGTTTTGGACCAGTCTAAAATTTTGTCGTCTGGTAATGGATTAAAGAAAGGAATCTCAACCAGAGGATGTCAGGCTAATTTTTACTTAATAGGTTTGCCAAAGATGGTGTCAACAATAAACTGTTTCTCTGTACAAGTCAGTTGGAGCCCATATTTTTTTCTCTTTCGTAGGGAATAATAGCAGCCTAGTGACTTATTTATACACCTGGGAAAACATATCTTAAATGAGGTTTTGTATCAAACTATTGAAAATTCGCATTGAATGAGTTATGTAAGATTTAAAAAAGCATGTGAAGCTGTTTCGAATTAACGACTCATAAATCTAGAGTCGCTATATAAGTTAAGGTGAATAAAACAGGAAAATAAATTAAACGAATGTTTGAAAACTAACAAAAATACCAGAAAGAGTCAGATTGCCCCTAACAAAGATAAGGTTACAATATTTGCACAGATTGGTTAAGTAACCCTTTTTAGTTCACATTAACGGTGAACTGAAAAATCAAATATATACATGTATTTCTGAAACATGATGCATATTTTTCAATGTACAGAATTTAATGTGATGTTTGAAGAGAGGGTGAATTAACGGAACAACTGTAAGAAAACTTCAAATTTGGACAAAAAAGGCAACAAATTGCTGTACTTCAGCCCTATATCTGTCATTTCAAACACCTTGAGAATCAATAACGATACACCTGCGTAAACAAATCATGCATTGCGTGTGGTAATACGTATTCCTCTCTCTGTTTAAACTCACACGTCATTTCCCAAGGTGTACTCCATCGGCGATAATGTGTTAGTTGACAAAGACCGACTTGGTCACATAACGCAGGATACCGAGCACACCTAATAGGTTAAGTAAGCGATAGTCACTAGCCTATCTAGTGATCTTAAAGGTTTTGTTTGTAAACAGCGACATTTTATCCTCGGTGTGTTTATATCTGGGTTCGATCCCCGACGGCGGCAAATATTCTTTCCGACATTTGTCTCTCACCAATGGGTGGATAATCCTAAACCTAAGTGGGATAGCAGCTGGAGGCTAGGAAAGGATGTAGAAGTAGTACTGGTGTGAGAAATACCAGACGCTGCGATATGACTGAAATACTGTTAAAAGTGGCGTTAAACTCCATTCAATGAATCGTTGTGTACATGACCGCTTTTTTTTCTTTTTTGTTTGTTAAAAGTCAGCTAAGTTCAATTATAATAAGAATAGTTTTAACTTAGATAAACAAAGCCGCAACAAGACAGATAGATCGGTGTGGATATTTCGGATTTAAGACCAATGTCTCATCCAATCTCGATGAAAGCGTCGTAGGGAAAGATTTCCGTCCATAGACTTTCACGCGACTATCAAAAAAAGTCGCAGTGTTTGTTTTCGTTTCTTTTAGCTTGATAGGCATGATTTGAGTGTGATAACTTTGAGTTTGCGATGAGGCTGTCCTTTGAGTTTTTAAGATTTGTAGAAACTAAGCAAACATCAAAATCTTTAGAAAATACAGTATACATGCGAATATCTAACATTCGTTTATTAACCCATTCTCACACAATCACGCCCGGTAATCTCGGGCTCCATCTCTTTTTGGAGAACAGTGCAAAAACTTCCGATATGGAGTCAAGGACCGGAACTGAATAGAAAAGGTAAATAAAACAGTGCACCTCGCGTACAGTTTGATCTCCTATTAACCTATTATACATTTTTTTCAAAACATCCAGAGTTTCATACCACATAGAAATGATTATATTATCCGTTGGCTGTGATATATTTCAAAAATAATTCCGTTTGTGAATAGAAACTTGAATCAAAGTTTGGACATCGGACCCGATCAAACACGAAAATGCGTGTTGAAGTCGTTTATGAGCATGTAATCAACATTTCTGAAAAATTTAAGTGGCGATGACTGTGAAATGAATTATAACGTGTTGATATGAAATAATGTTACCACAAAGAAATGCGTGCTCATGCCCCTTTTACTGATTTTCTTAGACGAGAAGGAGACCAGGATGCGGTGCGGGAGACAAGATTCAGAGGGAGAGGCGATGCATATATATATATAAATGTACTGTAAAACTTCTAATGGAACCCGATACTCTTATGTAACCCCAGCCTCCTCTTCGGGCGTCAAAACCGACCCTTTTTGTATGACTTTCGGAAAACTTTTAGCCTCTAATAATCCTCAATCCCAAACAAATCAATGCCACAATGAATTCAATAGAGGGCGAATGTAACTGTTCTCAACCAAATGTTCACCTTTTGTGATGGTTCAATGCTTAGATAATTGATTTGCCTAAGGTTTTTTCTTTATTTTTAGAAGACTCTGTATCCTGGGCTAATATTTGCGATATTATAACCTTCCTTTATTAAAATATACGTGATTTTGTGTTCGTGTGTCTTCATGGACCAATCAGACGCTTTAAAACCCACAGCAGCCAATAAAATTGTGGTAAATTGTTATCGATTTGAATGAAATGCTGTGCATTTTTGACGGGTTTTAAACGTTTTAAACTATTTTGAGCGTCTTAAAATGGTTTGAGTGAGTGTTTGGAATGAATGGTTGGAGCGCTGTGTAAGTGATTTTGAATGGTTTTGATCGATGTAAATGTCAATTTCACGATGTTACTAACTGTATACTATGTATACTGTAAATTCATTCCATTCACGAACCCCCTTTTGTTTTGATCTGCTCTTTACTGTCGAAGTAAATCTTCGCCCCCTTTCCGTCTTAACATCTGTAGCTTGCAATTAACACCCACCCCTTTTTAAAGAAGTCTGAAATTCTAATAAACCACCGGTGCTGTTATAGAGCTTTTACCACGTATAAGGTACAGAACGTCCGTTTATTGCAGATCTGAACTCCTTCCGCGTAACATATTTCTAAGAACCTAGCGTATTTTTAAAATTTTGTGATGACCTGAATTCTCAAATTAGCTATTTGTTTTTCTTTGAAAATGATTCGTTAGAATATATTTACACTTTATATTCACCATTGTGGCCCGGTACGTCGATTGGAAAAAGGAGAAAAATATAGACCAGATATAAAAATGGCTGTTCTAGAGAGTCTGAGAGACACATTTACTGTATAAAAGGAAAAGAAAAAGTGTCCTGTAATATTCGTAAAGTTACAGTCCTAGAAAATCATTAGCTGTATTCTTTTATATGCATCGCCTCTCCCTCTGAATCTTGTTTCCCGCACCGCATCCTGACCTCGTTCTCAACCAAGAAAATCCGCAAAAGGGGTAGGAAAACGCAGTTCTTTGTTGTAACATTTTTTTTATTAACACGTTATCATTCATTTCACAGTCATTGCCACTTAAATCTTTCAGAACTGTTGATTACATGCATTTGAACGATTTCAACACGCATTTTCGTGTTTGATCGGGTCCGATGTCCAAACTTTGATTCAAGTTTCTATTCACAAACGGAATTATTTTTGAAATATATCACCGCCAACGGATGATATAATCATTTCTATGTGGTATGAAACTCTATACGTTTTGGGATAATGTACAATAGGTTAATAGGAGATCAAACTGTACGCGAGGTGCACTGTTTTATTTACCTTTTCTATTCAGTTCCGGTCCTTGGCTCCATATCGGAAGTATCATTGTCTCCTTTTTGCACTGTTCTCCAAAAAGAGATGGAGCCCGAGATTACCGGGCGTGACAATGCCTTTTTTGGACGGCCCTAACTAAAAAACAGTTGGGAAAACATAGTATAAAATGAAAAAATTGCTTGTGACAAGCAATTTCTCCATTTTACACAATGTTTTCTATCAAAAAAGTTTAAAAAAATCTAAAATTTCATAAGCTTAAAGTTGTCGTCTGCAACTCCTTTCAATCTGGACTAGTCTAAAATTTGCCTTCTGGTACCTGGTTAAACCCCCGCCTCTCTCTTTTCAGGGCTGACCTAAGATGTACCACACATACAAACGGTTGAGCATATCGAATGGGTAAGTAGGAAAATGTGAGCGCTGGTCTGGAATGAGGCATGCTGTGGTACTCAAAATGTTTTTATAATTTTATAAGCCGCCGAGGGCGGAGGTATATTAGCATCAGCTCCGTCTGCCCGTCCGTTCGTCCCGCCGTCCGTCTGTCCGATGATTCGTCCACCCGTCCGTCCACATCTCGTTAACTCATCTTCTCCTATATTTATGGACGAGTTTGAATGAAATTTTCACAAAACGTTTCGAGTCACCTGATCTTTCTCATACTGTCGAGGTAAGGCCATTTTAGTCTACGTCACAGAAACGGAGGGGGGGGGGGGAGAGCTCAATTAAAAATGTTTTGTTAACGCATCTCTTCCTACATTTATGGACGAATTAGAATGAAATTCTCACAGAATATTCCTAGTCACCTGACCTTGTGCATAACGTCGCGGTTTTGTCATTTTACGCAGAAAAAACAACAACTAACAACAACAGCAAAAATGGGACAAAATGCAAAAGTCTAAGTGGGGCGTATATTGTCACTGTGGAACTCTTGTTTCGTGCGTGTAATATTCGTAACTATAATGATTTAAACTAATTTGGTGCACTTGAACAGAATTACTCTTTCAGTATAAAAAAGGCATAACATTAGATCACTTTCAACCTTTCCTGTATAGAAAAATTCTAGACCTGTCCAAATTCAAAGGTTTTGCAGACGCAAATTTATTTTAGATTAAAAAAGACATTCTGTTACAAGCAATTTATCCTTTTTCTACTATATTTTCTTAATTATAAAAATCAAAGGGACGTAATAACCAGGGATTGAACAGGAAAGGGTCAATAAAAACAACAAAAAACATCTGGAATACTGATTGATTATATGCTCCCAAATAATTGTACATGAATTTTGGTAAATCTTGTCAGAAAAGGAGTATCGGTGAAAAAATATCCAACTTTCAAAACATGATTTCGGACACACAAATGAAATAATACTTAACTTCTATTTCGAAAAGGTGGCAATCTAACGGAAAACGAAAGTTGGACATAAATAATTGTAATCGAATGGCAGACGATGATTTTACTGCCTTGGTACTTTATTTTAGTTTTTCGGCTGTTTTTACCAAAATTCTCAACTTTTAGCAGAAGCCCTAAATACACTTTGCCTCATGACAGTAAATCAAACTTTAATACGTCTACATTGTTACAATTAAATGTAGATAATGGTTCTAATAACTAGTGCTACAATGTCAAAGATAAGTTACATAGACGCGAATTTGTATCATTGACCCATATTGTGTTAACCATAAACATTTCTATTCAGTTCTTAAATCTCGAGTTATTGATGAATTTCATCTATGTCTGAACACTTATATTTGTAATAGTACAGTTAAAACTCGGTATATAAACAGAAAGCGGAATAAAGTAACATTTCAAAGTTACAACTTTCATATTATTCTATTAGAATTGAGACAGGTATAGATATGGCACTCACAGAACTTGGAGTGAAAGTAATTTAGGGTGAATGTCATTTTCTTCTTACTTGTTCGGCAAGTACTTTTGAAAGAATAGTCTGTATTGGTAAGAAATTCTATCATGGTATTTGAAAATGGTTAACTGATTAAATATGGCCAACTTAATTCTCTTTGGTTTTAAGACATACACAATCTGAATATATGTGAAGAACGCGCAAGTATACATCTTTTGATTTGCTCTTTAAATGAAAAGCAAAAACAAAAGCAAAACAAACAAAAACAAACAAAACAAAACAAAACAAAAAATAAAAATAAACACACAAAAGAACAAAAACAAACAAACAAATAAACACTAAAAACCAAGCAACGTCAGCAATCCAAGACATTTTTATAACCTAAAAGTAAGTTATTAACGTTTAAGACTTTTGTATCATTACCTAGATTTAAGAGTTATAATGAACAGTTCAAGGGGCTTTAATTGGATTAATGTCACAATCGAAACAAGTAGGAGATTAACGAGTCTGGCAAGTTAAGTGAGATATTCAAACAGAGAAACATTTTTGTGACCTCTCAAGCGAAAAGGAACGATTCGTTGACCCAGTTTAGCAATTGACCAATCGCTATTCACACCCACTGACCTCCGACATAGCAGTTCAACTGAGCTATTAAACTATATTTAATGGCCAGAAACATAAACAAAAGGTTTATTGAGCTGTAGTTATGGGATTTAGGTCGTCAAACAAATACAATACCTAACCCTTTCCTGTTTTACAAAGTTGTAGACCTGTCTAAATCAATAAGTTCAACAGAAGAAACTTTTAAGTTGATTTTATTTGAAAAATAACCATTTAGTAGTTTAAAAAAATATTGAGGAGAAAGGAGAAATTACAATGTTTTCTCAATTATAAATCATAAGGGACGTAAAACCCAGGGATTGAACAGAAAAAGGTTAAAATAAATGTCAGAGTTCAAAGTTCAATTCCCGTCTGCATTAATGATTTGTTTGATTTCATTTCATTTCATTTATTGGCATATCGACATTACAATATGTCTTTGGCCATTTACAAATACTACAAAGAAAATATGGCAAAGACAAACAGAGATATAGATATGAAATATACAAAATACATTTATAACAAATCATTCTCAGGAGTGCTTAAATTTATGAACATTAAAAAAAAAGGAAGAGAAAAAAAAAAAAAAAAACACTATGAATTATCATTAATGGATTTTTCACGTATTTCAAAACTACTATCAAGAAATTTGCAGACATTAAATATTGATTTTTTGTTAATGCTTGACATTAAGTTAGCAAATTTATCAATCGTCGGAAAGGATATATTACCTAAATATGTTTTTCTTAGATTTGAATATTTTTGACAAACCATCAAAAAGTGATACTCAGATTCTATAAATGTTTTATTACAAATAGTACAATAACGTTCGTTTCTCGGAATATTAGAATATCGTCCAGTCTCTATTGCTAATTTATGCGAACTAAGCCTGAATTTTGCAAAAATTCTCAACAAATTATTGTTATGGATTTTATATAGATAAGGTTCGAAACAAAATTTAGTCTTAAAAAGGCGGTAATATGATAGTTTAGGAAGATTATTTATAACTGTAGACCATTCTTGTATGAATTGGTCGTTCGATCGAGTTTTTAATATAGAAAAATTATTACGTTCTTTATTAAAGTTTGTTCGAATATTAGTTAAACCCAAATGGTCTATAATTGAATTAATTCTGTTTGCCCAACAATTTGTGTGCATTGAATTTGATTGGTATGTATAAATTTCGTACATAAATGAGCTATCGTTTTTCATAAACTTACACCAAAACTTTAATGATCATTGTTTACAAAGGATCGATAAAGGAAATCTACCGAATTCGCCTAATAAAGCATAATTTGGTGTGTGTGTGTGTATTTCCGTTTATTTATCGTCGCTACCGTAGCACATGCCCATATGAGCGACGCCCCCAGAAGACGGTTAGTTGTTACGGGGGATAGTGCAAGGATACAGGACGAAACTACTGAGAGCCCCGCCTGGTTCTTTAACGTGCTCGATGGATAGCATCGTCACACGGGGCCTCGGTTTAACGTCTCATCCGAAAGACAATTAGTTAGTTAGTTGATATGGTCAGCCCAGGGCTCGAACCCGTGATCTTGAGGTGTTTGCGCTTTCACTCCTAATAATCTTCTCAAAAATCTGTAGTGAAGCTTATCAACGTCTTTGAAATTATATACACCCCATACCTCGGATCCATAAAGGAGGATAGGTACAACAAGTGAATCAAAAAGCGAAAGTTTAGTTTGAACATCTAATGGTATTCTGTCAAATAGTTTTAATAAATTGTGGTACGCTTTCAAAGCCAGGTCAAATAA
This sequence comes from Fragum fragum, assembly GCA_946902895.1. Taxonomy (NCBI): domain Eukaryota; kingdom Metazoa; phylum Mollusca; class Bivalvia; order Cardiida; family Cardiidae; genus Fragum; species Fragum fragum. Next base: position 48,401,536 of record OX336376.1, on the reverse strand, counting down.
AGTACGGATGGCTGTTTTAAACGTACCCGTATAGTGAAAATTTATACCAAGATATGTAAAGTTCTCGACTATATCAACTTGTTACCCATTTATAGTAAAGGTTTTATTGTGATTAGATTTTCGTTTTTCGAAAATGCAAACTTTGGTTTTAGCAACATTGATTTCGAGACCCCATTTTTCAGAGTATCTATAGATACTGTCAATTTGCGCTTGTAAACTGTCTGGATTTGTGGTAAACACAACAAGATCATCAGCAAACAAAATTAGATATTTAGACAACAACACGAGATCACTGTCAGATAATGCATTGGAATCTAAATTATCAATGATATCATTTATAAAAAGGATAAAAAGAAGCGGCGACAACGGCTCGCCTTGCTTCAAACCTATCGATATATCAAAAAAATGGGACATTTCGGTGGTGCTAGATAATTTGATACATGATTGTACCTTTCTGTATATGCATTTAACCATGTTAACCATTTTACTACTTATTCCAGTGAGTATCAGTTTGTGCCAGAGTGAATCTCTATCAACAGAGTCAAACGCACGTTTGTAATCAATGAATATGCACCACAGCTTTTTATTTTTGCCAAGGACCTTTTGTATTATAGTATGTAAGATAAAAATGGCATCAGCTGTAGAATGGCCATCCCTAAATCCAAATTGATTGTCAGAGAACACCTTGTTCTCTTCAGACCATTTATTAATCCGATTTCGGAGAACTAAAGAAAAGATTTTTGCTGTTAACCAATATTATTCCCCTATAATTCTCTGTATTGTTTCGATCGCCTTTTTTGAATAATGGCACAATTACACCCTTAGTCCATGCCTCTGGATAAGTACACGTATCAAAAATGTAATTGAATATAGTGCAAAGGTATGGTGAAATGAATGTTTTACATTCAATGAAAAAATCTGCAACGTTATTTTCCAAATCGGAACTCTTATTTCTATTCATTGACGCAATTACCCTTTCTATTTCATCTATACTTATTTGCCTATCTAATTCATTTACCTGTATATCATGTTGATCATTGTTTTCAAATGAATTAATATTTGGACCCATATTTGATAAATTAGAAAAATATTCAGCAAACTCTTCGACTGATATGTTGTTGCTATTGTTTGAACTAGTTCTGAAATTATTTATATGTTTCCAAAATGTACGTGGCGACTCCTTACTTAATTTACATAAAGATTAATCAATTTTACATTTACAGCGATGATCTGATAAGTATTTGCCCAAGGAAACGTCACAAGCTCAGATTATTCAGAGGTAGTATTTTACACACTTCTATGGGCATCCACAAAATCACAACCACCCAAGAGCCTCACGATATTATTATGAAAAGCCGTTTTTTTGTTTCCTTACTTGATGCCCTGATTACTAAATCTTATTATTTAAAAATACAAACTAACAAACAAAAATAAACAAACAAACACAAAAAAAACCCAAACAAAAATTAACAAACAAAAACAAACAAACAAACAAACACAAAAAAACAAACAAAAATTAACAAACTTAAACAAACAAACCAAAAATACAATATAGTGGACGACGATAAGAAAATATCAAAATGAATATCAAACATCTCTAGTTGAAGGCTTTCTGAGACATCCACGCAGACGGTCGGACAACCTGTAAAAGTATTCGATGTATGGTAAAAAATGCGTATTTGCTGCGTAAATACGATTGCTTGCTTTCAACAGTTTACGGTGACAAAGTACAATCCAAATTAATGCAACATTTTCTCTACAACTTTAAAAGGATGATCGTAATATGACAAAAGGATTTGTGTAACACCAAAGTTCAAGGTGCCACAAGTAGGATTAGTTAACACATTGGATAGGAAAGGGATTTGGATAGTCTATCCAAGTTAAGTGGATTAAATGTTGGTACTTGTTTTCCTTATAAGTTACATACCGCGCCCATGGCGCAATTCGTAGTGCGTCGGACTCTCAATTATTATATCCAGGGTTCGATCCCCGGTCGTGGCAGATGCAAATGGATAGATATTTGTAAACCTAAGTAAGATGGGTTGCTGGAGGCTCGGAAACGATCTAGTGGTAGTACTGATGAGAGAAACACCAGGAACATATGTGGTTAGGTGCTCTAGCCGCCACGGTATGTCTGGAATACTGTTTAACCGATTACCTAACAGTGACACTTTTAGACGCCCCCAAGAAAAAAGCTTTGGAACATTTTGTATAAAATGAAGAAATTGCTTAGCACAAGAAATATTTATTAACACAATGTTTTCTACCAAGAAAGTTGAAGAAATCTAAAATTTCAAAAAAATTAAAATGTCGTCTGCAACTCCTTTCAATCTTACCAGACTAAATCCTACTTTTGTGGTAATGGGTTAAAAAGACGTTAACCCTTTTGAAACAAACAAACAAACAAATAAACAAAGAAAATAATAAAGAAAGAAACAAACAAAGACCATGTATGACAATTGTAACAATAGAAAACAACCGCGTCATCTGTTAAGATTCAGAACAGTCTATGCGTCCATGCAGCCTGATCAGTAGAACAGTACTGACGATCAGAGAAATTTGTAAATATACAGGGTGAACGACCAGGCTGCTGAGTAACTTTGCTAACATGTCAAACAGACGTCTCGCTGGTCACGCCCACTTACCTCAGACAGGAAGTTCTATTTCGGTATTAATCGGCATCATTTTGCAACATTTATGGACAGTAACATGCAACAAAAGAGTAGTTGCTTGGCGACCTAAACGTTGTAACTACAGCTTATTCAAGTTGTAGTTACGACGTTCAGCTCTCCAAACCAACAAAAGATGCTTCACATAAATGTCGGCCAATGTTTGAGGTAAAAGTTCACTTCTGGTTTATATGAATTATTTGATTGGTCGATTGATTCTTTGATTGACAGCTGACTGATCGCAGGCTACACAAAGTGATCTCTGACAAGGTAGTTTGACTGGGGTAAAACATATCGTCAGGAACATGAATATGTAAATTGTTTATTGACGTTCTATCCGTCGTTACTACAGCTTCCTAAAGTTGTAGCTACGACGTTTGAGTCGCCAAACCAGAAACGATATCTATTTTGTACCGCGGAGTAGGGACCATTAAACGGCTTGAATAAAAGGAGTCTTTATGGATATCAACATGCTCGGAATTTAATTAAATTTCTTCTGACAGAAAAAAATCGACAGATAAAACAAGCCTTTATAGCCATTACCGTATCTAGGAACAGCTTTCGGCTAAAGACGGGAATCCGGTCTAGATAGAAAACCCCTGTTTATCCAACGTAGCCTACTTTTAGAATAGTCAATTGTTGTTCAGGGATGTCGTCGTTTCTTTTTTCAAAATTAATCATAGCTTAAATCATTCACTGTAACGAACGCCTGATATCTTTCTGAAACAACAAAAGCTCGACTAATTGACAAATCGCTGACCACGCCCATTTAGCTCAGACAGGAAATGCCACTTGCTATATTTTGCTAAATTTATGGCAAGTAACGTGTAATAAAAAGTAAAAAAAAAATTGGTTGATGACCTTTGCGTCGTAACGCTAGCTTGAAAGAGCTGTAGTTAAGACGAATTAGGCGCAAAACAAACAAAAATACTTCACTTAAAATGTTAGCTAATATCGGAGTTCAAAGTTACTTCCGGTTTAAATAAACGATTTTATTGGTCGGTCGATTCTTTGATTGACAACTACAATCCGTTATTTGGGGATGTAGATCTTATTTTACCTCAGTGACAGTTAAGGTAGAATACCCACTTTATTTTTAACCGCACGGCGTCGGGATTTCTCGGATGACATCGTAACATATCGGTTCAACTAGGATAACAATAATGACGTATTTATTACGTTATTTCAACATCCCCCGACAGCAAATCAAAAGGCATGAATGTACCCGAGGAGTTTCCATGTTCCAAAATAGCACATTACGGGTATTCCATCTGAATACACATATCAAGTAAACAAAAATTGAAAGGCATATTGTCAGTGATTGCAAAATCATCCTAACCACATAGTAGTTAAACCGAAGAAACCATGTTTTGGAAGCGTGTCGACAATATGGCTTATAGAAAGAAAATGTCTCTTCTAAACAAGCTTTGTTTTTTCACATTAGACTTCATGAGGGAAATGGACAAATTTTGACAAAGGGATGAACTGATCTGTCAATAAATCTATCATTAATTCAAAATTAAAGTCCAGTTGACCCGAGTCCTGGTGATAAAAGGGACATGAAAGAATTTTAAGTAAAATAAAATCTTATGAATAAACTAACATGGGGTACTGAAGGCATATTATCAGCTGGTTGGTTTGACCCTACACCAAATGTACACTGGGCTTTTAAAGAGGAAACACGATAGAAAGAAATGTGTCACATTTTTGTTGGTTTGGCGGCTTCAACGTTAAGGTCGCCAACCAACTATTTTACTTTTTTTGCGACAAGTTACTGATTATAACATTTTCAGAATAACTTCGTTTAATATTTAATTGGAACTGAAAATATTGTTACGATTAAATGACGTCACAACACTGCCTGCTGCGAGTGCGTGTGGTCGTGCGAATTCTTAAAAATAACTCATAGATTACACACTTTTCGGTTGATTGAGCTGGAAATCCTTTAATCAACTCGAAAGATGTTTAATTTTCAGGGAAATAGCGGTCGTAGAAGAGTTATGTTCTCTTTTTTAATGAGCGTATACTTGAAAATAGATCTTTTAATAGTCATTCATAAAAGTTTTACTATACGAGCACACTTTGCTTTGACGTTTTATATTGATTTCCGACTATTAAGACAATTTTGTAAATCATTTTAACGGCATAAACTTCCCTTTGTTTTTTTCTCGTTCCTTTATTATTCTTATTTTGACCCGTTTGAATTATCTAGTGTGTAACTCCTTTCATTTCGACTACTTTTGAATTAAGTCGTCTGTTCCTAATATTTTACCTGCAGAACTGGTGAGTCGTGTGAGCTCCCTCCCTCTGAAGAAGCCATTAAAGCGTCTAAGTTATTTATTGAGAGTATCCGGAAAAAGGAACCACCCGAAAAGGCGTTCAGACACCTTGGAAAGACAACAAATTTTGACGTCATGAGATGGTTGGATGAAAATGACCTTGATCTCTTACATCATATGATCATTATGAACAGCCCAGAATCGGTGGAGTATCTACTAAAAAAGGGCTACTTCCAGGTAATGAGGACCATTCTAGTGTATCTTCCCTTTGTTCTATTACCATATAATCAGAGGTGTGGCAAATTGTACATTGGTCCCTTCACATCATTATTTTTGTTTAAATCCTTGTTTATTATGGGAAAGTTGCGATTTTTATTTGATTTTTCCAGTTTTATAATATAAAATATGTATTAAATCTCTCAATGGTATTATTTTATAGAACGTAGAAATATTTTTATTATGAAACGAACATTTCTAGCTCTAAAGTTTGTATCATAATGCTGACCTTCAAACCAGGTAGTGCAAAAAAAAAACTAAGGATAAAGTCCAAGTAAAACACGGACGGCGGTACTCATTCTTTCCGGTTATTTGTCTCTCACCAATGGGCCGATAATCGTAGACCTATGTGGGATAGCAGCTGGAGGCTAGGAAAGGATGTAATGGTAGTACTGGTGTGAGAAATACCAGGATACCATTGTTAGGTGCTCCAGCCGCCGCGATATAACTGAAAGATTGTTGAAAGCGGCGTAAAACCCCATTCAAACAAACAATCAAGTAAAACACTGATAAGGACCAATACATTCAAGAGAGATAACCCAAGAATTACTCTCGTTGTTGACTGGCGAGCCTGTCCTAATTTGACGGTACACCAATATCGGAGAGCAGCGCAGATGGGATAGGTTTACCAGGCAACTCTCGTTGTTGACAACATGAAGCCGGGTAAATTTGAACATATGATATAATGTTTATTGAATACAGAATGTTTTCGTCTAATCCAGTTGTAATGGCATCTGTGTCGCTTTAACTGATAAATATTAGCATGGAACTTATACGGAATACTGGTTCCGCTTGCCATTTTTCGACCTACGAGGAAAAGTAGAAATTAGGCGCACTAAGTTTTGGTGATAATGAATTTCTAAGTCGAAAAGTGGAAGTTTTCCCTGACAATTGTCACAACACTTTCGACTTTTCCACCTCACGTTTGACCAGAGAGTGGAAATTAGGGACTTCAATCTTCAACTTCCGCACTTTTCGGGTTGACATGTTTTCCAGAAAAGTGGAAGTAAGAAAGCATAATTTCTACCTTTCGGGTCCCTCGTATGTCGAAAAGTGAATGATGGAAACAGGATTCCATTTATTTAATGTGTGTCAGTAGTTTTAGTTTCAAAGACGTGCATCATCATAATAGACAATGCAAAATGTCTATAGTCAGTAGAAGTAACCCGTACAAAGATAGTCCTAGATACCTTAATACAAGCGACTCTTTTTTAGACCACATTTAACCCATTCACACACATTGACGCCTTTTCTCGTCCTTCAAGAAAAATGCTTGAGAAAACATTATGGAATAAGAATAAATTGCAAGCATTGCAATTTCTTCATTATCCGTAATGTTTCCTACCCTAAATGGCAAAGATTTTTTAATTCCCATCATTTTTGAATGGTCGTCTGCAACTCCTTTGAATTTTTACAAGTCTAACAGTTTGTCGTCTGGTAAAGGGTTAAATAAGAAGGAAAAATCTGTAGTCTGAAACTTTTAAATTTTCATCCATTTGTTTGTGTTCAAGAATATGTACTATTTCTAGGCCCCATTCGAGCCAAAGACCAACCTGTATGCCCATTTGGCATGTCTCCTTGGACACAGAACGGCATTGAACATTATTCTGCAATACAGAAAAGATGATAATCGAGCAAGCAAAAAGCTCACTTATAATCCCAATAACAATGGAATAACAGAGCGACACAGAGAGGTGGGTGCTCATAGCTATTTTGAAGTTTTTATGAGACAAGCCAATCTTATGCGAGTCAAGAGTAGAAAAACGAGTCTTAGCGACTTTTAGAACTTTCTTATTTTAGAAGAGGTGATGATAAAAGAAAATCGAGAGAGATTCTTTCTCTCATTAATAAATTCTATCTCACCAAATGGCGTCAAACAAGGAGTGAGTGTACATATATGTAAGATAGAATATGTTCGCCAGATAGCAACGAAATATTTTTCTTGAATCTTGCTTGTTTTATATTCATTACTTGTATCATGGTGATCCGAATATTTCATATCTTTCTAACCAAGCTGAGCCTTTATTTATATGATACGGCAACGCCGCCTATCGACGTATTAACCTCTGCGCTACCGAGACGTCCCCAATGTCTAGGGGATATCTCGGTAGCGCAGATGTTAAAGGTGTGATGTCTTGGTAGCCAAGAGGTTAAAGACGCCAGACATTGCAACGCCAGGCCGCGTTGCCGTATCAGCATAGGTTCGAATCCCGTAAGAGTAATACTAATAATATTAGATCTCCACTAGGATTGAAAAAAGACAAAAGACGCTGTCGTAGTTGAGAGAATTCAATATTCTATAATTAGAACTATTAGATATATCCAAGGGTTTTGTATGACCCTGCAATGTGCAGATAATTCAGCTGAAGGTAATTCATGAACAACGTATTAGTATACATTTCGTGAGCCTTATCGTTCTACTTTTTACTTTCAGATCACCCCACTCGATGTCGCAGCAGAGGCTGGTCACCTCAGCTGTGTCAAACAACTCCTTGATCAATGTGTTATAAAAGAACATCCTGATTTTGCCAAATACCCGTATGTGGCCCTAGCTTGTATTCCTGGTTCATACTCCGCTCTGCAGCTCATTATCAAAAAAGATAAACCAAAATCAGATGACAAGAAGAAAGCAATAGAGATAGCCTTACAATTCGCAAATGCTCGATGTCTTGATAGTCTTTTAGAAGAAAAGATCAAGACAGACGATATGTTCGGCAAAAAGAACTTTTTCCATATGTTATACACGTTCAGTCAAACACAGTCATTTGGTACGGACGGGTACCGGCGTTTACCGGATGTGACCCAGATATTAGTCAAACGGAAGTTCAATGTCACAGTAAAAAGCCCACCAAATACATATCCACTGTATAGTTTGATAAAGAACTCGGTGTGTATACACGATTATGTCAACACAAGACATTACATCATGTGTATGCGAATCCTCATTGATGCTGGAGCCGATCCGAATTTTGACGAAGTTGAAAACGAGAAGAAATTGAATATAAAAGGAATCAAAACAGAACATGGCCGACCGGCATACAGTTCAGCGATGCATTGCTTGCTCGAAACAGTAGAGAGTTTTTCGGAATATCTAGAATCGAAGGCTCTCGGGGTGAGGTTTATTATACAGATGGCCGAAGTACTTCTACAGAACAAGGCGAGAATCAACACAATTGGTCGTTTAGGTGATAAGTCTAGCAATAAATTTGGAACTGTTCTACATCAATTTGCTAAGAGTAGTGTGAAGTTAGGTGTCGACGCTGATGTTTTTAAATATTTATTGCGTCAGGGAGCGGACCCTAATGCCAAAGTAGATGGAAAATACGTCATCAATACATTCTTTGATACCCTGTTTGCTGGGCTAAAAGAATTTAAAGCCTATTCAACCCCACCAGATCACACGGAAGACTCGCAGAACATGCTTGCACTAGGTTATTACATGGATAGAAACTGTATCAAAGATACATTAAAAATTCTGAAAAATGACTTTTCTAAGAACCCTCCACAACATATCAAGAAATATTTAACCGTGGCAATAAAAGAACTTGAAAATAAAATCCAAGAGGTCTGGCCACTTAAGAGAATGTGTAGGACTCTTATCTGGGATCTATGTGGAAGAGACGCGTCTGTGGTTACTAAACTACCAACTGATATAGAATCTAGATCATATATCCTTCCTAGCATATGAAATTAGGATAGCTGCAAAGATCTCAATTAATTATATATTGACGTTCCGTCAGTTCGCGACCAGATTTACCGACCGCGGTTATCAAGAACAAATCGACCGATCAATTTTTTTTCTCAATTATAGCAGAAGTGAACTTTGCGCTCTACCATTGGCCGACATTTACCTGAAGTATTTTTGTTGGTTTGGTGACACAAGCATCGTAACTACAGCTAATTCAAGCTGTAGTTACGATGCTTAGGTCTCCAATCAACAATTTTACCTTTACATAGCAATCATGTTCCTTGCCATAAATTTTTCAAAATAACGCCATTTAATATCGAAGTTGAACTTTCCGTCGAAGTAAGATGGCGTGACAAGCGATGTCAGTGGGTTGGGCCAGCGAAACTTTAACTTTAGTAAAGCTGTAGTTACGACGTCAAGGTCTCCAACCAACAATTATACTTTTTGCTACATGCTACTGGCCGTGAATTTCACGAAATGATGCCGTTGAATATCGAAGCGGAACTTCCTGTAGGAGTCAATAGGAAGGGCCAACGGAGTAAGTAGACGTTTATTTATCTAAGGCCAGTAACATGTAACAAACGAATAGGATTGTTGGTTGATAACCCAAACGTCATAAATACAGTAACTACAACATTGAAATCGCCAAACAAAAAGAAATCATTTACGTAAATGTAGTCTTAAAAGATCACTTTAGGTCTAAATAATGATAAGATTAGTGTGTCGATTATTTGATTGACAGAAGACGTAAATTCTAAAATGAAATGTTTGAATAGGATGACCATTGAACATGTACATTCCTCATGTTGGTAGGATACCAAACGAGTCTTATTTGGCCAAAAACGCTTGTTTACTGCCTGATTATCACAGAAATTGGAAGCCGTCGTCATAGCGCAGTCGGTAGCACATCGAACTCCTAATCTTCAATCATGGGATGTCATAGGTTCGATCCCCGGCGGCGGCACATATCCTTTCCGACATTTGTCTCTCACCAATGGGTGGATAATCGTAAACCAAAGTGGATTGGTAGCTAGAGGCTAGGAAAGGATGTAGTGGTAGTACTGGCGTGAGAAATACCAGGAATCCACTGTTAGGTGATCCAGCCGCCACGATATGACTGAAACAATGTTAAAAGCGGCGTCAAACCCCATTCACTCACTCAAAGGGATAACGACATGCCGGTTTGATTCAAGCGTTAGCAGTAAATGTTGATCATCCCAAATTTGTGTCTAATTACGTCCAAAGAAAGAAATTGGAAAAAAAAGATCACCTACAACAACAGAAATTGGTACTTCAAAAATCACTTGTACGTTTCAATATTATAAATGTATTTATTTTCATTAATTGTTACATTATGGTAGAATATCAACAACTGTCTTGCTTCTCATTCAAGCACCCAATATTACCTGTATCAAACAATTCCTGTTTTTCCTATATCACGATCCTAGAGTATTATGTTGCATATACATGTATATTTGTATATCGTTAAAAAAGAAACCGATTGTCACAAAAAAGTCTACTTTTTTTCATTTTTTTATCCTTTGCTATCTTGTAATTCCGAGTACATTTACTTTAATTAGTCGTGTACAATTCTGTAGTATGCGTAAAATATTATTGGAGTCGAATATCAGAAGTCTCCTCCCCCACCACCCCCACCACAACCTCCTCCTCCACATCCCCCACCCCCACAGCTAGCTCCTCCACTGTCTCCGCCCCCTCCCCCAATATCTGTACCGCCACCTCCTCCCCACCCACCACCACTCCATGCCCCGCTCCCATCATTATCTCCTCCCCCATACGTCCCACCTCCACTGTATCCTCCAATCGGCTCATGGTCATCGTAGTTGGCCATTCCAAAGTCTAATTCCTCTATCCCGCGAAAGTTTCCCGAGATACCAGTATCGGAATTCATTCCATTACTATAAAGACCACTTGAAACGACATCATTTGTATTTCCAGCCTTGCGGTTGGTGTTCGAATCCTCAGTTTTATCTACTTCCTGAATGCCTGGTGAACTTGTTTCATCAACTTTAAAACCATAATCTTGAAAGTCACTCCCTCCAAAGCTTGCCACTGATACAGAATCAAATTCCATCATTGTGCAATCATGAACATCAACATTTTTACCTTTCTCAAACTCATCGTAGCCCCAACCATAACAAGGATGGTAGTCAGTCAAACCCCAACCCCAGCCCCACTCCCAAGGCTTTCCATATCCGAAACCAATACCAGTTTCTGCCCAGAAACCTGAAATAGTAGTTTTTCCCTTAACCATTTCCTGTTGTTTTTTTAAATTTTAGACTGGACCGAACTGGAAGAGGCTGCAGACGATAATAAATTGGATGCAATTTGAAGTGAAACAATCCTATGTTATAGAAAATATGGTGGGAAAAGGAGAAATTGCTCGTAACAAGCAATTTCTCCTTTTTCCACAATGATTAACCAAGTATAAAATCAAATCGACGCAATATTCCGGGTTTGTACAGGAAAGGGTTAAAGGCTCTATGAGTCTCGTAGGGACAAACTTTCTCATAAAAGGGAATGCTCAAATATTCATTAAAATTGTTTACAGATCCTCTATCGGTAATTTCAGAAGAGGTCAAATGCCCGCTATGAAAAGCCTTGCAGACCAGAAACGAAAATAAATTTCAAAATTATTTCATGATGATAACTTGCTATAATTATGATTTTTTTCGTTTTTTCCCTGTTCGACAAAGACATTCATAGAGGCATTGTAACCAATCCTATTGAAACAGCGGTCAAGACACAACTTTAACAAAGATTTCAGGATACCATTTCGTGAGAAATTTTGTCCCATTAAGAGCCATTGAGCCTTTAACTCCAGACGACAAAGTGCAGGTCCCGACAAGAGCCATTTATGGCTAGCACCGATTTTTTTTCAAAATACTGACGAGTTCTTTTTTTTTTAGATTCACTCTATTTTTCATCTCAAAGATATGGTATGAAGGGCGAGATTTTTAAAGAACAACTACTTTGTTTCTACATTTAAATAAATAAGGTACTCTCCGGCGAAGCCCAAATATTAACATAAGGACAACACATGAACAGACCCAATACAAGTTCACTTGGATATTCGGTGCTCTATGCTGTCTCAAATCAGAGAAGAAAATTATTAAAATTTCCTTCTGTGTTTGAATGATAAAATAAGGTGCGCCCGGGCAAAGCCCAAACATGATCCAAAAGGCAGCACGTGAATAGATTCTATGTTAAATAGGGCGCCTGGGTGGAGTCCCAATTTGACCACAAGGAGATGCCCCATACCAAATATTAATAATATAGGCTTTCTGGTCTCAGAAAATAGATTTTTAAAATTCTCCTTCTTTGTTTAGACCTAAAATACTACCGGACATATGATCTAAGGGGCATAATTTGAGCAAACTTGACAGAGGTACCCTAGGAGATGCTGCTTACCAAAATTCAGAGCTCTTGGTCTTCTAATTTTTGACGAGAAGATTTGAGGTTTTCCTTATTTGTATCAATGTTAAAACAGGGTTCGCGAGGACAGAGCCCAATTGTGACCCAAGGGACATGAAATGAACATACTTGATAGAGGTTCCCAGGGAGGTGCTGTATACCAGATGTCAAACTGTCGGTATTCTGATTTCAGAGGAGATTTTTTAAGGATTTCGTGATATTCACCCATTTTGTTGCCATTGCATTAAGAGTTAAGGGTTGAGTTCAATTATTTTAACATTTTGGAAGGGCTTAACCCATACATCCTCGCCAGGTTTTATCATCCAAATCCATATCATACTTTTATTTGAAACTAATACTTGGCTTTATACAGTGTTTTTCACACTCTACGAATTGAATTTACTGAACATAAATCAAACAAGACGACTACGATGGTCCTTAACCGCTCACCTAGTCATCAACTCAACTTAATGTGCCTTTGATCATACAAATAGTTACATAATAATATGCATTTGCATAGAACAACCTACAAATACAAATATCTAACAAGCCATTATTACCTTATCTTCATTATTCAGTTTTTTTCTCTTTTAACCATTATTTCCAAAATATAGCGATATAACGATAAGTACTATAACGGGTTTTCTTATTTCTAGATGACATTACACGAACAAATGTAGCTTAACTGGGAAATTTAAAGATGCCCCTTGCCTTGTAGTTTTAGAAAAAAAAAAAAAGTTTTCCAAAGATTTTCCTATTTCAAATGTAAATTTGGAATTGAATTCTTTTAGCAACTTTTGAAATGCTTCACCCAGTATATATTCCAGTAAATTTACAACTTAATAAGCTTACTGGTTTAGGGAGTGACGAATTAAAGGAATTGTTGACGGACGGATAGAGGGACGGACGAAAGCCAATGACCGACCACAATAACTCACTTCGCACTTTGATGTTAGGTGAGCTGGAAATCAATTTTATTGATTTGGCTTCTTAAACCTCGTAACTATAGTTTTTTTTCAAGCTGCAGTTATGACGTTCTGTTTGCTAACCAACAATATTACTATTTTGCTAAATAATACAGGCCATATATTTTGATTTTGTGTTCCTTAATATCTGAGTCGTCCCCTGTCGGAGTCAGTTGTTGTGGGTAGGGATCAGTGAATGATCTTCATCCATTTTATCAAACTTAACCCTTGTCATGCTGAACCCTGAATATTCCAGTTTTTGGCAGGAGGTGTAGACTAAGATCAGACTGCACTTATGTGCTGGCTGATCTTAGTCTACACCTCCTGCTTGTACTTTTCTTATCAGAGTTGTTTATGAAGTTGATTTCTGAAAGAAATATTGATTTTTAACAACAAGTTCTATCAGTGCTTTCAGCTCTTTGATCTGACAGCATTTCAGTAAGGTAATTTATACAGCATGTCAACGGTTAATACTCACCTGATAGAGATGTAGAATCCTCATTTGTTGTAGATTCAGTGTTTCGTTGTTGTGAGTCAGTTTTACACTCTTTCGTTCTACTTGGTTGGCGTTTTAAAGCCCTTATTGCCTTTGGCGGTTGGGGAAGCTAGAAAATAATAAAAAATACAAGAGGACCATAATGGTCCTAAATCGCTCACCTGGGGCATCTCCAAATTACAGTACTTCTTGTATAAAAAATACACAGCTTGAGCCAAATAAATAAAACAAATATAAGTTTTTGGTTATAGTACAAAACATGTTGTGTAATGCTATCCAATAAATATGAACGCCTTTGGCGTTTAATCATTAACCTAACTTTCCCAAATCTCGATGCCCTCAAGGAAAATAGGTTTAAAAATACATTGTGGGAAAGGAAGAACTGACTAGTTACAAGCAATTACCCCATCTCTCACAATGTTTTCTACCCTAAAAATTCCTTGTATTTAGATTTCAATCAAACTTTGATTACCGTCTGCAACTTCTTTTTAATAAGGACCAGTGTTAATAGGAGAATTTGATATTGCACTAATTGTGCATTTTACCAAACTTTGAACATGCTCTTATCGAGTGTTTTTCATAACTTTGGATGCCTTGTGAAGGCAAAGGATATAAACATGGTAGATAACAATAAGGTTATGCCATGTTTTAATATAAATTCTCTAGGCCCTATATTTAAGAAAAAGAATTCTTTCAAATTAAGCGATTTACACAATTTGACCCCTGGAGCAGAGACTTTTTTATCCTTAGGGCATATTTCCATGTAACTTAGTACAAAATAATGTATTAATGCTTAGTAACATACCAAATATGAATGTCCTTCACCTTATATTTCAGAAGGAGAAGTCTTTCGAAGTTGCTCTAATTAGGCGTTTTCCCAAATTATGGACCTCTGAGGCAGGGCTATGTTTTATCCCAGATCTATGATTTTAGCTAACCTGGTAGAGAACCATCTGGTTATGCTATATACCAAACATGAATGCCTTAGACTTCTTAGATTGGGAGGAGAAGACTGTTGAACATGGTCTAGTCGAGCATTTTACAAACTTTGTACACCGAAGGAAGGGGTGTTTTTAACCTACAGGCATAATTTAATCGAAATTGATAGATACCAGTCAGGCTATGCTACATTCCAAATATTGATGACCTCGGCCTAAAAGTGAAGATTTTTTTTGACTTACACACACAAAAAATGTACACAAGTTTTGCGTTTTTCCCTATTTTAGACCCCTAATGCAGGGTCATTTTTTACCAGAGAAGAACAATTTAGGGTGATATAGTACAAAATCATCTGGTTATGGTACACATCAAATATTAACATCCTAGATCTTATAGTTTACATGGACATGTCTTTTGAACTTGCTCTAATTAAGCATTTTTCGAAACTTTGGACCTCTGGGGCGGGGCCATTTTTGACCCAACAGATAATTTTTTTGAAAACGTGTTAAAGAACCATATGATTAAGCTACATATGAAATAAAAATGCCTTTGGACTTGAAGCTTCAGAAAAAAAAAATTCAAAGATTTACTAAAATGTCCCATTTTCAAATGCCGCAGCAAAAAGAGTTTTCACGGACTTAATTAATTTTGACAACTTTTGTAGAACTTTACCCAAGCAACATCCCTGCAAAGTTTAAGCTTGATTGGCCGACTGTTAAGGGGGAGAATTTTTATTAAAGATTTACAAAAAAATGTCCCATTTTCAAATGCCACGACAACAAGAGTTTTTCACGGAAATAAATTCTTTTAACAACTTTTGTAGAACTTTACCCAAGGAATATCCCTGTAAAATTTCAGCTAGAATGGCCTACTGGCTTAGGATGAGAAAATTTTCAAAGATTTATTATAATGTCCCATTTTCAAATGCCACGGCAACCAGAGTTTTTAACGGAATTAAATTCTTATAACAACTTTTGTAGAACTTCACTCAAGGAACATCCCTGCAAAGTTTCAGCTTCATTTGCCTACTGGTTTCGGAGTAGAAGATTTTTAAAGAAATAGTGGACGGACGGACAGACGGACGGACGGACGACGGACAACGACCGATCACAATAGCTCACCTCGCATTTTGTGCTCAGGTGAGCTAAAAAAATGATGAGGGTTATTCATCAGTATTAGAAATCTGAAAGGTTTCGTTACTTTCTAAAACCGTGATGAGCTTTAAAAAACCGCGGTGGCTAGGTGAATTACGGCGTTAAGTGTGTGTGTGTGTGTGAATTGCATACCGTTTTATTTATAGGACAAGATATTTATAAAAAGTTTAAAGCGTGTTCTAATCACACTTTAAGGGCACGTGGCTCAATATTTTTAGCTGATAAATTATGTCAAGCATTGAAATGAAGCAATAGTTTGATTTCAATTGAAGGAATGTTCACATGCATCACGTTGACACCAAAAGAAACGTGATAGGCGATTTCGACCTTGGATAAAATTAATTTATTTGCACCATTTTCATTAAGACGATTTACCGTTACATAAGAAGGTGAAGGTTAGCGATTAGATACTAGACTGATCAATAGATCGCTGACCTCGCTCACTCATTTCCGACAGGTCAGTTTGTCGGAGGTATCAAACGCCATTAATTTGCACAATTTCTGGCCTGAAGAATTAACCCTTTCCTGGACAAACCCGGGTTTTTAATAACTCTGATTTTATAATTGAGAAAACATTGTGGCAAAAGGAGAAATTGCTTGTAACAAGCAATTTCTCCTTTTCCCACAATATTTTCTACCAAATAGGATGGTCAGATTTCAAATTGAATGCTTTTTTCATTGTCGTCTGCAACCTCTTTCAAATTGGACCAGTCTAAAATTTCATAAAACAGGAAAGGATTGAACCAAAAGAAAATCACTGGTTTGCGACTTAGATTGAATATACTGTAATAACGACGTTTTAATCATCGAGCCAATAAATTCCTTGACATGGCTGTAGTTGTTCAACGTTCACTAAAAGAACAATTTGATTGGTCAGTCGATTTTTAGATGGACAGCGGCGATCCTTCAAATCGAAACTATTGAAAATTTTATGAGCTAACACAATATTACATCTTAACCCTTGTCATGCTGTAAAAATATCCTTACTGAATTGCTGTAACATCAAAGGGCTGAAAGCACTGATAGAACTTTTTGTTGAAAAATCAATATTTCTTTCAGAAAACAATTTCATAAACAACTGTAGCAGGAAAAATACAAGCAGGAGGTGTAGATCAAGATCAGACTGCACTTATGTGCAGGCTGATCTTGGTCTACACCTCCTGCAAAAACCGGAATATTCCGGGTTCAGCATGACAAGGGTTAAAACGTCTGTGGACTTTGAAAATTGACTTATCGCTTGTTCCACACCCTTACTGCGTTGGCCTCGCCCATTGACTTCAGCTGATTCAAGCTATAGTTACAACGTTTAGATCGTAAATCAACCATTCTATTTTGATTTAATGTTACTGACCATATTTTATTGCCAAAATACGATATTTAATATCGAGGCCAGAATTACGTCGATTGTTTATTTGAACGTAGGTACTTACAGTTCCAGCTATAGAAGTCAGCCATTGTCTGAAATATGACAAAAAGTGGCTCATCAAAAAAAATAAATAAATAAATAAATAAGATAAACAAGAGGACCATGAGTATGATTGCTCAAGGCTTTACGAGATAATATACAAAATATAAAAGCCCTACACCTAATCCTTTTGGAGAAGAAGATTTTTTAAATAATTTCTCCTTTAATCCTAGGTAAAGTGAAGATCCGATTAATACATACCAAATATCAAAGCTCTAGGACCTAAGGATCATTTATGTGAAGTTTTGTTGAAATTCCATGGTTAGCTTAGGAGAAGAAGATTTTTTTGTAATTGTGAATGGACGGACAGACGGATGGACGGACGGACGAAGAATGACCACAGTAGCTCACCCAGAGCACTTCGTGCTCAGGTGAGCTAAAAAATAGAGGATATTGAATGAGTGGCCACGGAATACCGAATTTATTGAACGAGTCATCTATAAAGAGAGAAAACGAGGCTCTGTCGAGTTTTTATCCGTTTTAGATGACTAGCTCAATTATTACGGGAATTTTTGAACACGAATCCAATTTTCATTTATAATATGTGTCCAATTATTGCCAAAAAATCACTAAAAAACAGGATTCATTTATATATGAAATTATATGAAATACATTACGCCGTTTGTAATAGACGACATATGGCCGAATTACTGTTAAAAGTGGCGTTAAACCCCATTCAATAATACAACCTGGTTTAACCCATTCCCGCACAGTGACAAATTTTCGCGTTCCCCAAGAAAAACGATTAGGAAAACATTGTAAACAAGCATTTCATTCATTTTTCACATTCTTTTCTACCCCAAAGGATTTTTTATTTAAACAAGAGGCCCATGAGGGCCTGAGACGCTCTACTGGTTATCAAGTTTTCCGAAAAGAAATCTGATATTTAAGGAAGTTAATTGCTCAAAGAAGAATGCATAAAGAAAAAAAAAGGGGCTTTATCCCCTTTATCATTTTAAGCAACAATCCTCAAGGCACCTTTTCCCATGTTTCATGACGGATCCACTCCATTTCCAAAAGAAAGTTACCTTATGACCCTACAATCATTCTGTGAATATTTCATCAGAATCTGACAATAATTGTGGACTTTATCACATAAACAGGATTGTTTTGAATGAAAATCAATGAGGCCCCTTTTCCTGTGTTTTCTGATGGATCAGTTTCATTCCAAAAGGAACTTTCCTTACAACCCTACAATTGTCCTGTGAAATTTAAAAGACAACTTGATAATGATTGTGATCTTCATCACATACACAAGAATGTTTTGAATTATAATCTGTAAGGCCCCTTTTCCTGTGTTTCTAATGCCACAATTATTCCATGCATCTTTGAAGAGAATCCAATAAAACTGTTGACTTTATTGTGTTAACAAAGATATTAAATTCAAGTTCTCATAAGGCCCCTTTTCCCGTGATATTTTACTGTTGGTTTTATCATTCTATGAAAGTTAAAAGTGAATCCGATGAAATATTGGAATTCATTATGTTTACTAGAATATTTAAAAAAAAATCATATGTCCCCTTTTTACATGATACTTGATGGATTGTACCCAGTTCTGAAAAGAACCATCTAAGTATTTGTACAATCATTCTGTGAAATTTTGAAGTGAATCCGGTGAAATCAAGGGACATCATTGTGTTAACCAGAATATTGAAGAGAGTTTTTCATAAGGCCCCTTTTTATGTGACCCTTGCTATAGTCAGATCCACTGTCAAAATCAACAATTGGAATGATGGTACAATCAATCTGTTTAATCTGTGGAATTTATTGTGTTAATGAATTATAGTGAAATATTCATAGGGCCCCTTTTCTCATGATACTTTACAGAACAAACTAAATTTCAAAAGGAACAATTCTAATGAAGGTAGAATCATTCTTTAAAAGTTAAAGAGAATCAATGAAAACAGTGGACTGAATTGTGTCAAGAATGTTTGTAACTAAATTTTCATAAGGCCCCTTTTCCAGTGAAACTTAACAAATCAGACCCAATGTACAAAGGAACAATCCTAATGATAGTTTGAAGAAAATGATAAAGACTGAGGACTTTATTGTAATAATGATGTTTTGTAATAAAATTTTTATAAGGTCCCTTTTCTTGTGTCACTTAACCAATCAGACCTAATTTTCAAAGGAACAATCCAAATGATGGTACAATCATTCTATTAAAGTTTGAAGAGATTCTGATAAAGACTGAGGGCATTGTTGTGTTTATGAGGATTTGGTAATAATTTTTCATACAGCCCCTTTTCCTATGATACTAGACAGATCAGCCCAATTTGTAAAGAAACAATCCTTATGATGGTACAAACATTCTGTGAAAGTTTGAACAGAATCTGATGAAAACTGCAGACTTTATCTTGGTGTCAAATTTCTAAAATAAAATTTTCATAAGGCTCCTTTTCCTGTGATACTTGAAGGATCAGGCCTCATGTCAGCCTCAACAATCGTGATTATTGTACAATGATTCTGTGAAGGTTTGAATAAAATCCAATGAAAGCTCTGGACTTGGTTACAAGGATTATAGATAAAATTCTCTAAAGGCCCCTTTTCCCATGATACTAGACAGATCACGCCTAATTTGTAAAGAAAGAATCCTCATGATGGAATAATCATTCTGTGAAAGTTTTAACAGAATCTGATGAAAACTGTTGACTTTATTGTGGTACAATGATTTTAAAATTAAATTTCATAATGCTCCTTTTCCTGTGATACTTGGCGGATCAGGTCTAATGCAAACATCACTAATCATTATTATTGTACAATTATTCTGTGAATGTTTGAAGAAAATCTGATGAAAGCTCTGGACTTTGTAACAAGGATTTATAAAAGAAATTTTCATAAGGCCCCTTTTCCTGTGCTTCTTGACAGTTCAAACCCTGTTATGAAAATAATGATAGGTATGACCTTCCAATCATTCTGTGAAAGTTTCAACAAAATCTGATCAAAGCTGTGGGCTTTATTGTGTTAACAGGGTTTTATTAATTGAATTTTCATATAGCCCCTTTTCCCATGTTACTTGATGGATCTGAACCAATTCCAAAGGGAACTCTTCTTACAAAATTATAATTATTCTGTTTGAGTATAAAGACAACCCCATCTCACCTGTGGACTTACAAGCATTAATTAAGATTTTTTTAATTGAATTTTCCTAAGGCCCCTTTTCCTATGTTTCTCAATGGATCAGACCCAATTTGAAAGGAACAATCCTTATGATGGTACAATCATTATGTGAAAGTTTGAAGTCAATCAGGTGAAATCTAGGGCCATTATGTGTTAACTAAGATTTTTTTTATTAAATTTTCATAGGGCCCCTTTTCCCATGAAACTTGATGGATCAAACCTACTTCCGAAAGGAACAATCCACATAATGTAATAATCATTCTGGGAATGTTTGAAGAGAATTTGTTGAAAACTATGGACTCTATTGTGTTTACGAGGACTTTTTCAATCCAATTTAATCGGGCCCTTTTCCCGTGTTCCTTGACTGATTATACCAAATTTTGAAAGGAACAATTCTTATGATGGTACAATCATTCTGTGAAAGTTTGAAGTCAATCAGATGAAAACTGTGGACTCTAGAGTGTTAACAAAGATCTTTGAATTATATTTTAATAAGGCCCCTTTTCCTATGTGTCTTGAGGAATCATATCCGATTCCAAAAGGTACAATCCTTATGATGGTACAATCATTCTGTGAAAGTTTGAAGTGAATCCGTTGCAAATTGTTGGCTCTAGATTATTAATGAGAATTTTTTATTAAACATTTCATAAGGCCCCTTTTTCCTGTGTTTCTTGAAGGATCATACCTAATTTCAAAAGGAATAATCCTTATGATAGTACAATCATTCTGTGAAAGTTTGAAGGGAATCCGATGAAAACTATTGACTCCAGAGTGTTAAAGAGTATTTCTTAAAAAGATCTTTCGATTAAATTTTCATAAAGGCCCCTTTTCCCCTGTTTCCAGATGGATCTGACCAAATTTCCAAAGGAACAATCCTTATGATGGTACAATCATTCTGTGAAAGTTTAAATACAATCTGATGAAAACTGTGGACTCTAGAGTGTTAACAAAGATCTTTGAATTATATTTTAATAAGGCCCCTTTTCCTATGTGTCTTGAGGAATCATATCCGATTCCAAAAGGTACAATCCTTATGATGGTACAATCATTCTGTGAAAGTTTGAAGTGAATCCGTTGCAAATTGTTGGCTCTAGATTATTAATGAGAATTTTTTATTAAACATTTCATAAGG
This sequence comes from Fragum fragum, assembly GCA_946902895.1. Lineage (NCBI taxonomy): Eukaryota > Metazoa > Mollusca > Bivalvia > Cardiida > Cardiidae > Fragum > Fragum fragum. Next base: position 48,379,918 of record OX336376.1, on the reverse strand, counting down.
CCCCTTTTTCCTGTGTTTCTTGAAGGATCATACCTAATTTCAAAAGGAATAATCCTTATGATAGTACAATCATTCTGTGAAAGTTTGAAGGGAATCCGATGAAAACTATTGACTCCAGAGTGTTAAAGAGTATTTCTTAAAAAGATCTTTCGATTAAATTTTCATAAAGGCCCCTTTTCCCCTGTTTCCAGATGGATCTGACCAAATTTCCAAAGGAACAATCCTTATGATGGTACAATCATTCTGTGAAAGTTTAAATACAATCTGATGAAAACTGTGGACTCTAGAGTCAAGAATTTTTTTTATTAAATTTTAATAAAGGCCCCTTTTCCCCTGTTTCATGACAGATCAGACCCATTTTCGAAAGGAACGATCCTTATGCTTGTACAATCATTCTGAGAAAGTTTGAAGAGAATCCGATGAAAACTGTGGACTCTATCGTGTAAACGAGGATTTTTAATGGAGTTTTTAATTGAATTTTCATAAGGCCCCTTTTCCCATGTTTCTTGACGGATCATACCCAATTTCGAAAGGAACGATCCTTATGTTGTTACAATCATTCTGTGAAAGTTTGAAGAGAATCCAATGAAGACTGTGGACTCTATCGCGTTAACAAGGATTTTTAATTGAATTTTAATTAAATTTTCATAAGGCCCCTTTTCCCATGTTTCTTGACGGATCATACCCATTTTCGAAAGGAACGATCCTTATGTTGGTACAATCATTCTGTGAAAGTTTGAAGAGAATCTGATGAAAACTGTTGACTTTATCGCGTAAACGAGGATTTTTTAATGAAATTTTAATAAGGCCCATTTTCCCGTGTTTCTTGACGGATCATACCCATTTTCGAAAGGAACGATCCTTATGATGGTACAATCATTCTGAGAAAGTTTGAAGAGAATCCAATGAAAACTGTGGACTTTATCGCGTAAACGAGGATTTTTAATTGAATTTTCATAAGGCCCCTTTTCCCGTGTTTCTTGACGGATCATACCCATTTTCGAAAGGAACGATCCTTATGATGGTACAATCATTCTGTGAAAGCTTGAAGAGAATCCGATGAAAACTGTTGACTTTATCGCGTAAACAAGGAAAAGTTTAACGGACGGACGACGGACGGACGGACGCACGGACGCCGGACGGGAAAAAGCCATCGCTATAGCTCTAGTGGCCTTCGGCCAGTAGAGCTAAAAACTAAAATTTCATAAATTTCAAATTGTCGTCTGCAACTACTTTCAACTCTAAAACTTTGCCGTCTGGTAATGGGTTCTTTTTTCGCTCTCGTTTAACGCCGCTTAAAGCACTTTTCAGTCATATCGCGGCGGCTGGGGCACTTAATCATGGATTCCTCGAATATCTCGCACAGGTAATTGGGTATAAAAAGAAGATATTTACAGTTAAAAAGGATGCGTTCAGGCGAAACCAAAAAGAGACCAACTGGACATCACATTAACAAACTATCTGGAGGTCCATTAATGTGAAGAAATTGCTTTTTACAAGAGAACAAAAAACACCGAGCTCCGACAATTAAGTTTGACAGAGGTAAATAAACCCTGGTCAAGCTGTACAAAATCCCTTACGGAATTGCATTAAAATCAAAGGGGTGAGAGCACTGAAAGAACTTGTTGTTCAATAATCAATATTTCTTTTGAAACTCAATTTCTCTGGCATGAAAAGTACAGACAGGAGGTGTAGACCAAGATCGGACTGAACTTATGTGCAGGCTGATCTTTGTCTATACCTCCAGCCCAAACCGGGATATTCCGGGTTCAGCATAATAAATGTTAAATGATATCATTTTGAAACTATTTCATCAGAAACATTATATAAGAGGCGAATCGTCGGTTAGCGACTGAAAAGTTGTGACTACGGCTTGAGTAAGGTATAGTTTCGGCGATTATGGCACTTAACCAATAAAAAAATTGAAAATTATTGTCGGAGCTAAAAGTTCATTTCCGGTCTAAAAATGATTCATTGGTCTCTCGTTTCGGATGACAACATCGATTAGTCAATAGACCAATTGCGGCTGTGAAATCGTTCATTGGAGTTACCTTTGAACTCCGAAATTGGTTGTCATTTATGTTAAACATTTGTATTAGTTAGGTGATTTAAACGCCGTAAGTACAGCTATCCAAGCTGTAGTTACGGTGTGGTCGCAACCAACGATTCCAAATTTTTGTTACAAAATAATGCCGTTTAAAATCGAAGAGGAACTTCCTGTAGGAGTCAATTGATGGGGCTAAGGGAGAAAGTGGGCGGGACCAGCGATTGGTCAAGTGCTTGTCACGAAAAACAAATGATTAATTTATAATGCTCTCTGGCTTGAATTACACTTTTAGCATTTCACAAGCATTTTGCAACCTTTTATTGTTTAACACGACACTTACCCCATAGATTTTCCGTTCGGGCACAAAAAGTAATATATAGGACATTGTATACGGTTGGGCATGGACTCGTATTCCACTGCCTGTGGGAAGGCAAACATATAATCATAACTTAGTTTCTTGGGTACACTGTTTGGGCTCCAGTGCATCTTAGAGCAGACTGGCCCTACAAGCATCATACTGCATACACTCTGAAAAACATTTAGAGAACAATAATCGTCGAAAATCCACTCTAATTTAAATATCAATCAACTGATCAATGTCAAATTACCGACTGACAAATCAACAATAACAAACACACACAGACACATACAAAGACGAAGAATGAGAACAAAATCTGCTTGTATCGCTCAACCGAAACTTTCTGCCATAAAAATGAAAGTCTCATTAACCCTTTCCTGTTTAATCCCTGGTTTTTAAGTCTCTGTGATTTTATAATTGAGAAAACATTGTGGTAAAAGAAGAAATTGCTTGTAACAAGCAATTTCTTCTTTTTCCACAATATTTTCTACCCTACTGAATGGTTATTTTTTAAATTTAATCCACTTTAAATTTTCGTCTGCAAAACCTTTGAATTTGGACAGGTCTATTTTTTTCAAAACAGAAAAGGGTTAATATGACATTGATTTGCAGAGTAATTAGCTAGGATAAAGTTTATAAGAAAGCAGATCAAAGGCAAATGTCAACATATAAGGCAAAAATGTTGTAAGATGAAATATCAATTAACGATTTGTTCAAGTATTTAAATAATGATAATAATGATAATAGTAATAATAATGACAGTAATGTTATCAATGATAAAAACATATTCTTTCAGTTTGGACTAGTCTTAAATATTTGCATCTGGTCATGGGTTTAGAGGAGAATAATTTAAGAAATCCGCTTACAGAGCATTCTTCCAAACTTTTGACTTCTAAGGCAGGGCCATTTTTTGACCCATTGCGTACAATATTTTAGCATCCTTGGTAGAAAACCATCTGGATATACTTCTCGTAACATAGTACATTGATTGATTGAATGGGGTTTAGCGCCGCTTTTAACAGTATTTCAGTCATATCGCGGCCGCTGGAGCACCTAAAAATGGATTCCTGGTATTTCTCAAACCAGTTCTACCACTACATTCTTTCCTAGACTCTATCCCACTTAGGTTTACGATTATCCACCCATTGGTGAGAGACAAATGTCGGAAAGAATATGAGCCTCCGCCGGGTATCGAACCCATGACATCCCGTGATTGAAGATAAGGAGTCTGACACGCTACCAACTGCGCCATGACGGCGGCCGTAACATAGTACAAAATCATCTAGTAATGTTGCATAGACCTTATATTTCAGGAGAACAAGACTTTTGAACTTGCTCTTATTGAGCGCTTTTCCAAATTTTCACCTATTGAGTGGGTCTATTTTTTGACTCAATGAGTATAATTTTGGAGAACTTAGTAGAGAAGCATGTAGACATGCTATATATGAAGTATGAATGCAATAAACATCTATACCTGCATGCTCTAATTGAGTGTTTTTCCTAACTTTGGACCTAAGGAGCCCCCATTTTTGACCCCAGGGGCATTATTTTAAATAACATACTACAAAACCACCCAGTTATATTACCTGCCAAATATGATTGTCCTACGTCATATGAATAAGGAGGAGAAGATTTTTGAATTTGCTCTAATTGAACGTTTTTCTTTACTTTGGTCCGCAGGGGCGGGGCCAATTTGACCCCAGGGATATATTTTTTATAAAAACAAACTACGAAACTATCTAATTATGTTACATACCAAATATAAGTGTCCTTGGCCGTATAGTTAAGGAGGAGAGGACTTTTGAACTTGATCTTATTGAAAATTTTCCCCACTTTGGGCCGAAGGGGCGGGGCCATTTTCTACCCAAGGGGTGTAATTCGAGAAAACTTGGTAGAAAACTATGTGATTATGCTAATATAAAATATAAATGCACTTGGCCTTGTAGTTTCTGAAAAATAAGGCTTTCCAAATATTTACATAAATTATCCATTTTCAAATGCCACGACAAATAAGAGTTTTTCACGGAATGAAATTCTTTTAGCACATTTTCTAGGGCATCACTCAAGGAACATCCCTGCAAAGTTTCAGCTTGATAAGTCTGCTGTTTTTGGAGGAGAAGATTTTCAGAGAAATAAGAATCATAAGAATATCAACGAAAAGAACGTATTTCAGGTCTAAAAATATCAAATATTAGAACGTATCTTAAAGTACAAAGTCATTTAAAAGGTTAATAGTTTAAGACAACCCCAGGTGACTAGTCTAAAACTTTGTTGTGTGGGAATGGGTTAAAGTATTAAATTGGCATAAAACAGTTGAGTTTGAGAATTCAAAGTTTCAGAAAGTGGCTAAAAAATCAAGATGCAAGATGCCAGACGAAAGGAAATCTATTCTTAACACTTTATTTCAACATGTTCAGTCCCTGTACCTACTACCCTGAGATTTTATAATTGAGAAATATTTTAGTAAAACAAGAAACTGCTTGTAACAATCATTTTTTCCTTTTTTCTACCCATATGAGTGTTTTTTTTCAAGTTTTTGTCTGTGAATCCTTTAAATTTTGACGGGTCTAGAATTTGAAAACAGGAAAAGGTTCTAGTATGGTATGTTCTTTCAATACTAGTTGCAAATGTGTAGGATCTTCGTGATTTGAGTGTATGATGTTTAAGTTTGATTGATTAATTGATTGATTGTTATTTGAAGGCCTTATTGTAAATAAGTTAATCATTTTGTTGTTGTTTGGATATGTATGATGATGTCTTAATAAGTTACCTTCACTAGATAAAGCTATTATTACTATTATTATTATACTTTGCAACGTGTAATTTAATAAATATCAGTACAACCCGCCTTTTCTAAGGTCAGCTAGCGATCCATCAAGACAGCTCTATACTTACCCTAAGGGAAACCTTTTCTATTGGTTCTCTTCGCTTTGGCTCGTTGAACCATGCTATGGTCGAGTCTTCGAAGAGAATTGCGAACACTTTCTTCCATTTGCCCCTCCATTGCGGGCGGCTTTTGTCGCGCGTATAGTACAGCAAATACCCGGACTTACAAGGCCTGGACAAGGCTGAAATGAGGAAAATATTGAAAGGCATTTGTTTTTCTGCTAATGCGTGAATGGATTAATTTCAGAATAATGTTTTCAGGAATTCAATACTTCGCCATATTCGTCCAATAAAACTATTCACTGAAATCTTTGAAATAGTTCTAGAGAAGAATTTCAAACATTTATTTAATCTTTTTATGGCAAGTCAGGTCTTGTAAAAAATATGTACTATATCAGATATAATTGAATAATCGCGTCTGCCAATCAAGGAAACAACCGACTGATTAATCATTTATTTAGACCGGGAGTGATGTTTGAATTCCTACATTGACAGCCTTCAAGGCCTATGTGAAGAATTCTTGTTAGTATGGCGACTTCAATTTCGTACCTACAGCTTATTCAGCTTATTACGACGTTTAAGTCACCAACAAACCATTTTACTTTTCGTTATATGCTACAAGCCATTTTTTTTCAAAATAACACCCTTTAAAATCGAAGTGGAACTTCCTGTTGGAGACAGTGGGGTAATCGATTGGTTAATTGCATAAAAACAAATAAGTCAGTTCTATAGAGCTTAAAGAGCTTTTAACAACAGTTTGGATGCAGGTTTTACATATAGAATAGAAAATATTGGTTGACAGAATTTCCAGGTTTGAAGGGAGACAATACTGCAAGAATTTTGCAAAATTCAAATCGAATTATTATTAATTAGTTTTATAACGGGTAGCCCAAGATCGATTTCTTTGAATTTGGTCGAAATCCATCAAGTCTAATCTGAGAATGAGATTTTTAAGTTTTCATATTTCATAGAAGCCCTTGGACTAAATCGAACACAATATTGACATAATAATGAAAATAGTCTGTTAAAATAATAAATTGCCTTTTAAAAGCAATTTCTTCTTTTTTTTCACAATATTTTCTAAAGTAAGAAATTATTTGGACCTAAGAACCAGGGACTGTACAGAAGGGGGTTAAACGTAATAAGACAGAAATTTGGCATGTCGAACATTTATTGCTAAAGCTTGAATCATATCAAACCGGCCTGTCGTTATCCCCTTGAAACTGGCCACAAAATAACTAAATGTAAAGAAAGGTGTATGACGAAAAGAAGTAAACATCTCATTTTCAATTTTGAAATACATTTATCTCATATTTTGCTATTGATTACAAAAATCAATTATAAATGTAGACAATTGTCTAATTTAAATCACAGTAGGGCCTAAAAGTTAAGTCCAAATCAAGTAGATATATATATATTAGTGTGGGGAAAGCATGTTTTTTTAAAACATATGTATGTACATGTATTCGAGAATTCACTTGACCTTCATCTGTTTGTCTATGGGTCGGTTCCACGAGGTGCTACCCACCTAACAACGTTGCGTTTAACTCATCATAACCTTTATCATGCGCTGAGTCAATATAAATATGTATTAAACAATCTAACAAACAAACAAACAAAAACTACAACAACAACAACCAAACCGGGTACGAAACGTTACTCACGTCTGAACGGCTTATTTCTTAGCCGTTCCTTGTATTTCCTTGCTCTATGCTCTCTCGTTCGAATGTCGTGTGTACTTTCAATACATCCCATCGAAAATAAATTATATTTCACATGATTACAAAACAATCATTTTGTCCTTTATATGGGTTTCATTTTATGTGTTCTGTGTTTATGCGCCTAAAACTTTGATTTTTTTAACCGATAATCAATACGGGACCATAGACCCAAGTCGGTCTTCGACATGAACATTATCGCCATTGGATTATAAACCAGGTAATAATTGTCATTTGTTTACCTACAAAAACCTTAAAATTCACAATTTATGGCGACGTTGTCATTATCACTAATTAGCATCTTTGGTCGCTTAATTATCACCATTTCTATGTGTTCACAGTCAATTCACAACCCGTTTTGACTTTCAATATGACAATAGACCGTCGTTTTATTACACAGTATTTATACACATATAATCTATAAAAACTGAAATATCACACCGTGTTAACAGTACAGGTGAATCTACCATCCTTCGCCCTCCATTGCGACTATCCATGTGTATCCTGATACATATCCGACGATTACTGTGGTGTAGGCTTAGCTCCGATATCGTAGCCCTATTTCTAATAATCTGGTGGAGTTGCGATATCGTAGCCCTCTTTCTGATAATCTGATGGAGCTGCGATATCGTAGCCATCTTTCTGATGATCTGATGGAGTTGCGATATCGTAGCCCTCTTTCTGATGATCTGATGGAGCTGCGATATCGTAGCCCTCTTTCTGATGATCTGATGGAGCTGCGATATCGTAGCCCTATTTCTGATGATCTGCTAATGCAGATTATTAGAAAGAGAGCTACGATATCGCAGCTATGGAAGGACTGAGATCAGCATATGCATCCGTGCAGTCATCCTGACGAGTGACGGGATATCCAGTAACGTTTTTAGCACAGAGAGACCAAATTTGAAAAATTATCCAAGTATCCAAGATACATACCCTCGGCTGATTATGAAATGTGACCTCGAGAGTACCAACAAGGATTTCTAGAAATTGACCCAGTGACCTAGTTTTTGACCTAAAGTGGTCAGATTTTAAATCTTCCAAGATTCGATAGAAACAAACACATTGGACGTTTTTTCCGAAGTGATTTGAGCAGTAATGCATGGTGTCTAGGGCACACATAACAATTATCTTAGAATAGTTCTTGATCCAAAGTACCTAATTTCAAAACAGATTGAGATGCCACCAAACTAATCTTCCGTTCAATTTTTGGGATGATTGTCGTTTAAGATGAGAGTTTTAACAAGACAATTGACCAATCGCGGCTTTCAATCAAGGAATAAATCGACCGATCAAATCATTCATTCAGTCCGGAATTCAGATTTGAACTCGAATATTGTCCGCTTTTTATGTGAAACATTTTTGTTGGTTTGACGATCTAAAAGTCGTAACTACAGCTTGTACAATATTTACTTGAGACGTTAAGTTCGCCAACCAACTATAATTGCACCTTCCTCTTAAATGCTACTGGCTATAAAATTTGCAGAATGACGCCGTTTAAGATCGATTGTGGAACTTCTTGTTGGAGTCAATGGGCGGGGCCAACGACGTAAGTGGGCGGGATCAGCGATTGGTCAATTGTTGACGAGGAAGGACAGACATCACACACCCTCTGGACTATAGCGATTTAGCCAGCGCTGTAAAACATGGTTTTGTTTGACGTACATTGAAAACAACCCGTCAGCTAGAGGTGCTTCAGCGTCTGTGTTTCTCTTTTGCCTGATTACCAGACGATAAAATTTTAGACTGTTCCAAATCCAAAGAAGTTTCAGACGACAATTTCTACTTGTGATGCAATTTTAGTAATCTTTCTATTTTGGGTTAAAAACATTGTGGGTGATGAAGAAATTACTTGTAACAAGCAATATTTTCATTTTCCACCATGTTTCCAAATCATATTTGAGGGGCGTCCAAGGCGTCGTTTTGTTGGAATGGATTTACAAGTTCTTAGACTGGTCCAAATTGAAATAAGTTGCAGACAATTTAAAGTTTGTTGAATTTAGAAAACATTTGCCTTTAAAGATACAAAACATAGTGAACATTAGAAGCATTTTTTTCGTTGTCAACAATGTTTTCAAAATCCATTTTCTTGAGGTGTGTAAAAAAAAGCGGGATTATGTGGGAATGGGTTATTTTTTTCTTTTTTCATTAACAAGGGAAACAACTCAAATTCGCCATTAACTGAGTCAAGAAAAAGTTACTTCCCATGTGCGAAGATTAGATGCAAACCAGCAGAATTTTTATCTATTATAATACCCACAAAAAAAAAAAAAAAAAAAAAAGAGGACCATTGGCCCTAATGCAATCACCCAAGTGAAAACTAATAAATGTTACACACCGAAAGTAGTCAGTTGATTCCACAATATATGAAACGTTTTCAGCTTCGCAATTTGTTTTCAAGAAGATTTTACACGATATTTTCTCTTTGTTTCTATATAAGCTAGGATGCTCTAGATCCAACATATAATCCTAGTAGCATCATATGAACAAAATTTGGAAGAGATCTAGTGGGAGATACTAAAGTCAAATTATCAGTCTTTCTTGTTTTGAAGATGATTTAAAGATTTCCTGCTTTGCCTCTATGTAAGCGGAGTCAAATAAATGACGAAAGGGAATTTTGAAGACGTTCACTCGAATATTCAACTTTACAAATATCAATTTTTACGCCTTCTAGTTTAAGAGAAGATTTTTTCATAAAATCCATCTTAGTTTCTATGTTACACCAGGGTGCACCATGTGAGAGCTCTAATATTGGCACAGGGAATATAATGAACTGACTTGGAAGAGATACAGTGGAAATGGCTGAATACCAAATTTCAATGCTAAAAGCTGCCTAGTTTCAGAAATTTTCCCTCTTTGTTTTTATGTTAGAAGAGGGTGTGCCCAGGCGGAGCCAAAATATGAACCAAATAGGGAATCATCACACGAACAAACTCTGTAGATGCTCACTAGGAAATTCTACACACCAAGTTCAAATGCTCTAAGCCATCTGGTTAAACAAACAAAAAAAAAAAAAAAAAAAAAACAACAAAAAACACACAACGTTTAAGTTGCCACGGCGGCCAATTTTCAGAGTTTAACGAGTTATTTCTGGTCTGAATGATTTCATTGGTCGACTGATTATATGATTGACAGACGCGATTGGTCAATTCCATGATTGCGCCATATTATGTGCATTTTCTGATGGATTTTTGAAACAATTCTTGAAACGACATCTGCTCCTAAACCACTGTGAGTGCCAACTTAATCCAATAACACCAGGAATATTCCTTGGGTGAACCTTTTCAAAAATTGTTAGCAGAATTTTGTCTGCTCCATGTAAAAAGGCATTTCAATTTTTTTCCCATTCCAACACTATTTCGCTTTTTTTACCACAACCCCGCAAAAAAGCTTTGGAAGAAAATTTGGGAAAAAAAATATTGTAATAAAAGACCAACGATTTAACTAATTATCAGACGACAACATTTTAGACTGGTCAAATTTCAGATGTTCAAGATGTTGCAAACGACAATTTTTAGTAGGCGCAATTTTAACTTTTTTTTTATTTTGGGGTAGTAAACATTGTGGTTAATGAAGAAATTGCTTGTGACACATTCATTTTCCACAATGCCTTTTAGTGGGGATGTCAAAAAGCGGAATGGATTAAACAGTCTAGTATCTATTGGCTATTGTGATGGTAAATCGTAACAATGTAATTATCCAAATAGTTTTATTCCCTGTCAAAACCTCCGACTACGTATATTTTGATATATACGAGGAGCATACGAAAACCATTCAATTGGAAACAATTAAAGCGTGTAGAAAATTCTTTAAATTTCACCAAAAACTTAATACTGTAAATAAAAGTGAAATGCAATTCATCGACACAATGCCTATTCACCTATTGCCCTAACCTATTCCCTTACAATGACGTTTTTTGACGCCCCTCAAGAAAAACAATTAGGAAAACCTTTTACAAGCAATTTCTTCATATTCCACTGATCTTTTCTACCTAGAAAGGTAAAAAAATCCAAAATTTCATAAATTTTAAATTGTCGTCTGCAACTCCTTTCAATTTTGACCAGTCTAAAATGTTGCCGTATGGTAATTGGTTAATTCACTTACCCATTACGCTTTTCGGAAAGGCCATCTGTGTTTTACAGTGTGTCCAAATCTTCCAGAATTGGGCCAATATTTGTAATGAATATCCGTCACATTTTTTCTAAATAAGTGTCGGTTTGTCATCATCCTTTCAAGGGCTATTTCTAGATTTTTCTCCAATAATAATTAGTGACGTTTAAGCGTCATAATGAAAATGAAACTTGAGATGAGTATGGTGACGGCTAGCTATCAGATACGGGACTGTAAAGTTTCCATCAACTTTAAAAATTCTATCTGCAACGTAGTTTAAAGATATTTTATTTGCATTACTTCATATAAATGTACATAATAATATAAACATATCTATAAATATCAAGCAAAAATGATTAGAACGGAAGCACAAACTTATGATGTTCTTCTCCCTAATGGTAATTCAAGATGTGAACTACTACATTTAGACAAACATAAATACAGTAATTCTTTCCGATGTTCGATTAAACTGTATAATTCTGTCGAAGAGGATATATCATGTAGAACTAGAGCAGGAATGAGATGTAACCATGGTTTTCTAAGAACGTATTTAGTAATCAATAGAAAAATGTTGGTTACATTAAATATCATTGTTTATGTTTTTATTGCTTTACATTAGAAGATTTAGACAAAAAAGCGATTACACTCTTTTACCATTGTCATGCTGAAATAAAATTCTATACATATTTGCCTTAAAATCAAAGGACTGACAGCACTGAAAAGTCTTAATGAGGGTCAATATTTCTTTTGAAAATTGATTATTTAAACAAGTCTGGCTTAAAGGAAACAAACAGAAGGTATAGACCAAGGTCGGATTGCACTTATGTGCAGTCTGATCTTTGTCTATACCCCCTACCAAAACAGGAATATTTACTGGTCGGCAATATATACTAATTTTCAACAACCAGTTACAATTCTTAAAGCTTTAATTTGATTCTTATCGAGTTGATCCTTTATATATAATGCACTCTCATCCCAAATGACATCTGACTATTCAATTATTGGACTAATTCTTGAAAAATAAATCCCCGCAACTTCTTTGTACATGTATTTAGATCAATTTAAACTTTTGTTGTCACGTAATGAGTTAAACATCATCTTCTCTATTCTCTATTGAACCCTTTCCTGGTTAATCCCTGGATGTGTGTGTATTTCCGTTTATTTATCGTCGCGACCGTAGCACATGCCCATATGAGCGACGCCCCCATGCAGAAGACGGTTAGTTGTTACGGGGGATAGCGCAAGGATACAGGACGAAACTGCTGAGAGCTCCGACTGGTTCTTTAACGTGCTCGATGGATAGCATCGTCACACGGGGCCTCGGTTTAACGTCTCATCCGAAAGACAATTAGTTTGTTAATTGATATGGTCAGCCCAGGGCTCGAACCAGTGATCTTGAGGTTTGGAGTCAAGTGCTCTACCAACTGAGCTAATCGGGCTGACAATCCCTGTTTTTTACGTCCCTGTGATTTTATAATGGAGAAAACATTGTGGAAAATGAAGAAATTGCTTGTATTAAGCAATTTCTTCTTTTTCCACAATATTTTCTACCCTGTTAAATGGTTATTTTTCAATTAAAATCAACTTTAAATTTTCGTCTGCAAAACCTTTGAATTTGGACGGGCTAAAATTTTGCTAAACAGGAAAGGGTTAAGATCAAACGAGTGTTCCTGGAGTGACCCATTTCAGTTGCTTGCAGAGTTTGTTTTATCCCTATGACAGGAAGGGACATTTATTTCTTTAACCCTTTCCTGTTTTTCATAATTTTAGTCTCGTCCAATTTGAAGGAAGTTGCAGACAACAATTAACCAATATACAGGGTAGAAAATAATTCGGGAAAAGAAGAAATAGCAATTTCTTCTTTTCCCACGATATTTTCTCAAGTATAAAATCACAGGGACGTGAAACAAATGGATTAACCATGAAAGGGTTAACCCTTCTCAACACGATAAAGTTATAGACCAGTCCAATTTCAAAGAACATGCAGACGACGGTTTTGAATTGATGAAATTTTGAAAATCTTTGTCTTTTAAGTTAGAAAGCATTGTAGAAAATGAAGAAATTGATTTTAACAAGTAATTTCTTCATTTTCTACATGCTTTCAAAAGCTTTCATATTGACGGGAGTTTAAAAGTGTCATTGTGTGGGAATGGGTCAAAGGCAAAATTTTCGTGAATGTTCTTTTGGTTGATTCTTTTATGGATTGTTCTCGTGACTTCATTTGTTCGCAATTTTCGACAAGGCAGAATTAGGGTTCTTTTATATTGAACTATCTGAACACTATCTCCTGATTAGACCACTACGTTAATTGACGGATTTGGGGTTGTCAATCAAAGAATCAACCGCTCAGTCAAATATTTATTTAGACCGGAAGTGAAACTCCTACATTGATCCATATTTAAGTGAAGCATTTTGGTAGATTTGGTGAAGAATTGCATCAAACAAATCACCTTTTTTTTTGGTCATAAACAAAGGCGTAGATCAAGCGCTGCTAACTTAAATAACAAACATGAAGGTGACGGTCTGAGAAAATTCTCGCCTCACCGAATTTTCAGCATTTTACGTCCCAACATGTACCCCACCCCTAACGCAGCTAGTTCTTGTCGTAACCCGTTCCAAAACGATCCCTCCTTTTTACGCCCCTCAAGAAAAAGGATTTGGAAAACATGATGGAAAGTGAAGAAATTGCTTGTGTCAAGCAATTTCTTCATTTTTCACCATGTTTTCTATCCCAAAGGACGAAAAAAAAAAAAAAAAAAAAAAAAATAAAAAAATAAATTCCATCAACTTGAAATTGTCGTCTGCAGCTTCATTCAATTTTGAACGGTCTAAAATTCCACTGTGTTGGAATGGGTTAAAGCCCCCAAATACCAAATGTAAATCAAATCAAACTACTGGTTCATGACAAGAAGATTTGTTTTAGATGTACCAAATTTTGCTACTTTTTGTCGCCTTATAGGGCACAAACGAGAGATAGCTCTATGACGTATACCATCTTGGATTGCCTTTACATTAGGACGCTTCCTGCCAAGTTTGGTTGAAATCCTTCCAGTAATGGAACGTTAACACACGAACGACGGCGTCGAACAATACACGACCGCAATAGGTCACCATGACCTTCGGTCATGTGACATACTATTAAAAGGATTGTTCCTTGTATGGCTCTTTTCGAAAGCTGAATTTTCGACTGGTTGATAAAATGGATGTAGTATTTGAAAGGACTTTTTTAAACTTTGATTCTTTAACTTAGAATACACACGATCTCAACCTGCTATGTCCTCAAGGAGTTAAATTTAGAAAAATATTGTTTAAAAGCTTGCTTGAAACATTTTCTCTTTTTTTTCTAGCAATATTTAGGCCATGTCTTCATAATCCAACATATTTTCTACCTCAAAAGACACAGATTTTTAAACTTCGACATAAATAAAAATGTTATTCGAAACTTCTTTGAATTTTGAACAGTCTAACATGTTGCCTAGTTGGGAAAGGGTTAATAATGGTGAAGCCAAGTCAGAATTTTGGACAGTTTTAAATTTAACCCAAATTTAACATTTCAAAGAATTTACAAAAGTTTAAAGTTACGGGTATATAGTTTGTTTCTACACCTTAGCATAACCATCTTTACGCATATACTCCTTGGTCATCAAATTAAGCAAATCTGTCGTTAACATACGGAAACCCTGCCGGCCACAGCCCATCCACTTACAACTCTCGCAGGTACATATACTCAGCCAAAAAAGAAAGTATTCATCCTATATTTCTCTATAAATTATAGAAATAAGCGAATAGTGTGACTATTTTTAAAATCCGTATTAAAGATTCATTCTGTGAAAATTTGAACTTGATGCGATGTTTTTTTTTCATTTAAAAATATTGCGCAGAATGAATAAAGTTTGATTTAAAAGATGATACGTTTTTGATACGACTGGATTCACCAAAAAGGAAAGGTTTAATTTCATTCTGAATGACGATTAATCACCATAATTGGGTTGTAAGTGTGGGATGCAGAGTCAGTACCTCATTTAACTACCATTTTGCCCAATATACTTGACTGATGTTAAATACAGATTTGTCGTAAAATAACACTTTTCTCCAGTCATTACACCACAAGCGCAAATGAAGGCAGCACCAGTCGCGCCTTGCATTGTGTGAGAATTTGGCCAAAACACGGACGATACGCACGAACCGGTTGAACCTTTTGTCGCAACCGATTCCTGAAGTCTGTGGGTGAATATCCTACTGTTTCGCAGTTACTTTTGCAGGAAGACGACGACTGCGGATATGTTTAATGATGATATGGCGATTGTTGGCAGCAGTCGTCACACGTGGCCGAGCACTCCGAGATGTGGCGATTGTCGGCAGCAGTCGTCACACGTGGCCGACCACTCCGAGATGTGGCGATTGTCGGCAGCAGTCGTCACACGTGGCCGACCACACCGAGGACAGTCGCGGACGTTTCCAGTATCCCAGAACCGTCTACGCAACCGCTCTACTGTCTTCAGAGTGCAACCAAATAACCTTGATACTGCAGCTACTGACGCATCTACATTCATCATCCCGATTGCTTGAATCCGTTGATCATTATCTAATCTTGGCATTTTGTTTTATTTGATATTTTGTGTGATTTTATTTAAATGTGACTTAATACCGGTAAATCTGTGCAGTCAGATACTTCCATCGGATATGTACTTGTGCTGCACGAGTTGCTCGTGCAAAATAACTAATCGTAATTTCTCGCCGAAATGAACGGATTGATACTGACAAAATCTAGGTCAACAGGTGCTCAATCGATTACATGTTCATTGCATATAATTCATATTTGTGATAAGCCATATTATATGATCTGCTGCATTTTTAAAAGTGGGTACTTTCTTTTTTGGCCGAGTATATTTATACACCTAATATAGGAGCCAATACTCGTGTTTTTTTTTTCAGAAAAATGATCCAGGTGGAAATTTAAACTAGAACCTATCAGTCCTGAGTCCTACGTCTTACAGCTAAACTACAGAATCATCAATTCTGTTAACATACGGCGCATCTACAACCCACATTACACCCATTTACTACCCTCCCAGGTACCTATTTATACATCTAGGTAAAGATGAGTACCATGTTAACAGTTAGTTTTGTGCTAAAAAGAATTTCAGGTTTAAATCGAATCTTAGACCCAACGATTCCGAGGCCTGCATTTTAACCCCTAAATCACGGTATCTTAAATAATCAATGTGAGCAATATGATCCTGTTCCTCAACTCTAGGGTATTACACCAAGACTAAATCTGCTCCCTAGCTAATTGGATATCAAAAATATTGCTTGTTACTTATATGTGACCAAATCAGTCTACTGTACTTTATTTCTCGGAGACAAAACAAATCACAATTACAGAATTAGTAAAGCTGTAGTTACAACAGTTGGATGTGTAATGAATTTTATTCAGCCAAACTTGCATGATCAGCGATAATAAAAGCTAAATAAAACATTAGAAAGAAACAGCTTGTAGCAAGCAATTTATTCATTTCCTACAATGTTTTCTACTCAGAAAAACAGTCACAAAAAATATAAACTTGATAAAGGCATCTTTCAATTTGGACTAGTCTAAAAATTTATTTTCTGTTAATGGGTTAATCTGTAGAAAAGCTCTAGTAGACCCGCACTAGAGGTACTTGAGCGTCTGATTCACCCCTCCCTTCCGAATTTACGTATCATAAAGCCAATTTATTTTTCTTAAAAAGGGTTTAAAAAAGAATTACTTTCTTTGCAATTTACCTTATTAGGGGCAACATTCTCCGATAAATATTCTTAGTCAAGCAATATAAATTATTTCCCTTGAACCACTGTGAGATCCCAATCTAAAATTTGACTAATTCTCCTTACCTTAATTATCAACCCTATCAAAACTGATAAAGGATCATCAAAACATATATCCTTGAAAAACATCCTCCCGTTTCTAAATACAAGATTTTCAAACTTTTCACTATATACCAAATATTAACACAAGCCCTATCCATAAAAAGCATTTACTTTTAATCAAGACATATTCTATGAAGGAAACCGACATAGATTCACCCAATGATCATTACTGTAAAATTGAGTTTAAATTTATTGATTGGTTCCAAGAAGATTTTCACTATTTTTTTAAAGAAGATTTTCAAATATACCATTTATGGAAAGAATCCCACCCCCTTTTAGCAATGTTTATCATCAAATCAAAATTCTTTGTAGAAATCTGAAAAAGGGTCAATAACCCATCATTCTGGTGAATTTTGTTTGAAAACTATTTTCCAGTTTCTGAGAAAAAGATTGTCAAAGTTTAAACTATATACCATATATGGAAATAAGCATATGAATTTTATGCAATCAACAATTTTTAAAGGAGTGGTTGTCAAAGTTTTCACTATATACCATATAGGGAAATAAGCATATTAATTTTATGCAATCAACTATTTTTAAAGGAGGGGCAGCCGTCATAGCGCAGTTGAGGGGGCATAAGACTCCCAATCTTCAATCATTGGATGTCATGGGCTCAATCTTTGGTGGCTGACATTTGTCTCTCACCAATGGGTGGATAGTCCTAAACCTAAGTGGGATAGCAGTTGGAGGCTAAGAAAGGATGTAGTGGTAGTACTGGTGTGAGAAATGCCAGGAATCCATTGTTAGGTGCTCCAGCTGCTTTAGTATGACTGGAATACTGCTAAAAGTGGTGTTAAACCTCATCTAATCAATCGATTTTCTTACAGGAATCTATTAAAGGGTATTCGAAGGATCATTCCTTTGGAATTTGTTTGAAATCCATCCACCGGTTCATGAAAGATTTTCAAAGTTTTAACAATATATAGACATTAGGCCTGTCCATTAAAGCAAGGTTTTTCAACAGATGAAAATTCTGATAGTTCAGGAGTCTGATAAAAGATCACCCAAGAACCATTCCTGTGAAATTTGGTTGAATTCTGCTCAGTGATTTCTGAGGAGAAAGTAAAAGTTTAAAGATGGAAGGATGCAATGCCATGACAATAGCTACCTGACTTTCAGCTAGTGCAGCCAAGAACCATCTGACTGTTACCTTATTGGTCCCAAAACAATCCCAATTTTGTCTGTATTTTAACCCAACTGAAAAGAGACATAGAATACAGTTATAGTGTGTCCTATTAACTGAAATGTTGACCTTAGCATTCTCTTTTTACTACAATGTGCTCACAGCAAATTTGTCTCAAGGTGCCAAAATGCCAGATCATAGGGTATTGAATTAGAGAATTAATAGTGGGATATGCCCCTTCACTGCCCTAAATTCCCCGGACTGATTATTAATTTGATCTTGGCAATTTTACAGCCATCTTACCACGAACTGTTTCCATCAACCCATTAACAGAAGACAAATTTTTGACTGGTCCAAATTCAAAGAAGTTGTAGACATCAATTATAGTTGATGAAACTTTCAAAGACTTCTTCTTTCAAGGCACAAAACATTGTAGTAAAAGAAGAACTTTCTTGTAACAAGCGATTACTTCATTTTCCTTATTGCTTTCCAAAACTTTTTTTCTTAAAGGGTGAAAAAGTGGGACTGTGTGGGTATCAACTTTACTGTGGACACTCAAAAGTACCATTTGTAGAAATATGGGTAAATAAATAATAGGTCAACAACATAATTTACCTTAGAAAACATTTATACAATAATGTTGAGAAAAAAGAATGCTTTAGCAGTACATCTAAACAGTCAAAATACTACAATAATTGTTTTTTTTTAAAAATTGAATTTTTTACAGAAAGAAAAAAAGATTAAACCATTAGAAAAATACCATATTGATCTCATGATTGTTAGTATTTTGTGAAAACTCAGGGGCAAAAATGATAACAGTATTTGAAAGATGCAAAAGTAAAACTTAATTTTTGGTATATTCAACTCAATTCATCTCCATACAACACAATTGTCCAAATTGAAAGAGGCTGCAGATGGCAATTTCAAGTTGATGGAATTCTTAACCTTTTTTTGTCTTTTTGGATAGAAAACATCGTGGGTAATGAAGAAATTGTTTGTCACAAGCAATATTTTTCATTATCAACAATATTTTCCAAAGCTTTTATTTGAGGGGCATAAAAAGAAAGGATTGTATTAATGAGCTAAGAAGTAGTATGACCTTTAGATTGGCCATATTTGTTTCCATCCCAGAGTCATCAGTTGAAATTAACCAATGCCAATTGAGCTTTGACAAGGAGCTCAAAAGTTATATTGAAAGGTTTATTTACCAAATTTATGGCCAGTACCATCTAGCAAAAACATTTAAGTACTTTGACTTTATGTCAGAACTACAGCTTATTCAATCTGTGGTGATGATATTTAGGCCACCAACCAAATATTTTACAACATTTTTGGAAACATAAGCCTTTAAAACTTAATCCTACATACAGCTTTGGAAACTTGTGAGGTAAAAATAAATTGCTTGTAACAAGCGATTTCCATTTTCTCAAAAAGTTGTCTAACAATTATTTTATTTTTTTTTAATTTAATTGTGTGTAGAAATGTCGTCTGCAGCTCCTTTCGATTTCGATCAGTATTTTGTCATGTGGGTTAAATATCATCCAATATCTCAGTCAAACTTCCTTGTCTAATGTAAGAACTTGAGGCCAGTGAACCCTCAATTTAACCCATTACCAGATTGTAAAATTTAAGACTGGTCCAAATTGAAAGGAGTTGCAGACAACAATTTAAAGTTAATGAATTTTTTATTTTTTCACATTTCTGGGTAGAAAACATTGTGGAAAATGAAGAAATTGCTTGTAACAAGCAATTTTTTTTATAAATATAAGTCAAGTTTACATGAAAGTAGATTAAGTTGAGCAAATGAAATATAAAATAATCTTTATAGTCTTTATAGAGTTTGAAAAAAAGGTTAAGTCATTTTTACCCATC
This sequence comes from Fragum fragum, assembly GCA_946902895.1. Taxonomy (NCBI): domain Eukaryota; kingdom Metazoa; phylum Mollusca; class Bivalvia; order Cardiida; family Cardiidae; genus Fragum; species Fragum fragum. The sequence continues at coordinate 48,359,894 of OX336376.1, read as the reverse complement.
ACCAGGTGACATAAATTTGAAAGAGGTCAAAGACAACATTTCTAATGTAAATAAATTGGGAGTCATTACTTGCAACAAGTAATTTCTCCTTTGGCCAAAATGTTTTTTCAAACTCATAAAAGAGTGGGGTTGTGTCGTAATGGTTTAAAATGACTATATAGTTAGTTATACTATTTATACTGGTAGATTGTTTGATTGGATGGGGATTAACACCACTTTTAACAGTGCTACACTCATGTAACAGCAACAGGAGCACCTAACCATGGATTTCTGGTATTTCTCACACCAGTCCTATCACTTCATCCTTTCAAAGCCTCCAGCTGCTCATCCCACTTAGGTTGAAGATTATTCATCCATTGGTGGAAGACAAATGCCAGAAAGAATATTCAAACCCAGGACCCCATTTTTGGCTTGGAAGAGCAAAACCCGTTGTTATGGACAAGTATTCCTAATTCTTCGTGCAAATATTATTCTCCTGAATCATTTTAGAAATTGTATGTTTAATGAATTAAAAAAAAAAGACATGTATCACAATCTAAGTACTTGAAATGCCCTTCATTATTCTTCTAACTTGATTAGATAAATCACAACATATAATAAATCAATGAGAAATTAATTGGAGAAAAAGAAAATCTTCTCATGATTAAAAACCAACCACTAGAAAAATATTGTTGGAAAGCATCCTTAATGCAGGGGTCTGACTGTCAAGTCCCTTTTTCCTATGATGTTATTTACACTTTCTGTTGTAATCTAAGGAACTAAAAACCTAATTGTATTGTATGCATCTGTAAAGAGGATTCGTAAGAAGTCTGATTAGGTTTGTAATTTCATACCTCAATGAAAACAATGAATATTGTCTCTGTTTCTTAAATAAAATGTAATCAAGGCAGTGGTGTGAAATACAAACTTTTCCCACTTATCCTCGGACAAATAAGACATAATTTTTGACTTGTCCTCAACTAAAATGAACTTTTCCGCAAAAAAGTGAAGAGATAAATTTTCAGAAAACATCTAGCTTCTCCTTCATTAACAACATTATTTCCTACCCTTCAGTATAAACTTTATGGTTTTTTGACAATATGAGATATCTTTGAGATCTATTTTATACCATTCGAAGATTTGTCCTGGTATTGACTTGACCTTGGACAAGTGGCCTATAAAAGATATACTTGTTTTAGAAAAGCCCATATTGGACAAGTTGGATGGGTATTCAACACCTGTATTCAAGGCATGTATCAAAAATCATCTCATAAGCTAAGAATTTACAAGCTTGAGAGACTTTTAAAATAGAAATAATTTGTGTGCACAAAATTACAAAATATGAAATCATTTTTTTTTAAATCAAGGTATCAAACTAATTTCTAAGCCAATTAGAATGCATTAATTTTGGATGATTCATTTAAGATTATCTAGGAAATCAGGAAATATCTTTGTTTTTATACAGAGTATAAAACACAGAGTACAAGGCTGTGAGGCTTCAATGAAGTTACAGACAGCAATTCAAAGTTGATAAAATGTCATAAATTTTTCTTTTTGGGAAGAAAATATTGAGGATAATAATGATATTACTATTTACAAGCAATTTCTTCATTTTTCACATTTTTTCCAAAATGTAAGGAAGTGCTTTGAGACACCAATAGCTTGGTACTAGAAAGTATCAATAAATATGACCTTCATTGATGGATGACCTTCACATTGCAGATACATATCAACAAACAGTACCAACATGTCATACTACTGATAAGTAGAACACCATTATCTGTAGGATTTAACCAATCATCAGACATAAAATCTAAGGCTGGTCTAATTTACAGAAGTTGCTGACAACATTGCATGCAGATGCCAATGCTTGGCTGTTCCATTGTTTGATAGTGGTTAAAACTTCGAAAATGGGTCAAAATCATTCAAAAATGCATTCAGAGTTATCTGCCTTTTTGGTATAGATTTTTCTTTTGATAGTGAACATACATCCAAATTTTCAAGTCAATAAGTAAAAAAAATATCAAAGATATTACAAAATGTCAAAGTTTTTAGACGACACTGACGATAACATGGTCACTACCTCAATTTTTCTCTTAAAACAGCCAAGCCAAAAATATCCATCATTGGATAGAATACACACTTCAAGAAATGAATTAATTGCTTAATACGAGCAATCTTTTAAATTTTAGCAATATTTCAATCAGCTCTACCTTTTGAGCATGCAAAATTGTTAGGTCTAATGGTTATGGATTAACCGACAATGATTTTTTTCCTGTAAAGTTTTCAAGGGACAGTTATGTGGTAAACAATTGACCTCATTTCTATTCACTTACGAGGCATAGGACACCCTAAAGAGAAAATACAATACAGTAACATATAATCTATAGCACTTAACATTTGACAAAATATTTAAAATAGATTTAACATGATAACATATTTAACAAGTTTCATACCAAATTCGTAACACTACAATCAAAAAGGACAGTTGAAATTATAAGAAAATGTTACACTCAATGTAACCATACTTTTTTACAGCCCCCCCCCTTCAAAACTTAAAGAAGACCACAAATGGGTCTAGATCACTCACCTAAGTTCACATTCTTATGCCAACTAATCAACCAACTGCAGTTTTTCAAAGGGGCCATCATTCCAACATTTTCAGCAGGTTTAACCAATTACGAGACAACAACATTTTAGACTGGTCCAAAATCAAAGATGCTATTGATAATAATTTTTTGTTTATGAAATATCAATTATTTTTGTCTCTAGAGGTAGATAATACTGTTGTAAATGAAGAAATGGCTTGTAACAGGAAATTTCTTCATTTCCCACAATTTTCTTCAAAAGTTATTTTTCTTATGTGGGCGTCTAAAACCTAATTGTGTTGCAATGGATTAACCCATTACCAGACAGAAAATTTTCAGACTGGTCCAAATTGAAAGGAGTTGCAGACGGCGATTTAAAGTTTATAAAATTTTAGATTTTTTCAACTTTTTGGGTAGAAAACATTGTGTAAAATGAAGAAATGGCTTGTTAAAAGCAATTTCTTCATCTTACACAATGTTTTCCCAATTGTTTTTCTATAGGGTTGTCTAAAAGCGTCACTGTGTGGGAATGGGTTAATATCATGAAGTATTGTGATCAGATTAGCAGCCACAATGATATTGTAACTAAAGGCCCTTTTCTCTTCATATCTAACGGGATGTCACCATTTTTAAGTTTTTATTCGTTTATGACCTTGCATATCAAGCATTTATTGTCATTCCATTCCGAGTGACTATACATTCTATAGACATTTAGAACAGTATCACAATTACCCCTCAAAGAGTGTTAAACTAATCTGAGGGAGATCAAGGTAAAATTTTGAATTGCACAGCAGTTGTAAGAAAGATGTAAATAAGGACCCTTTTCTCATGATATTAGTTGTAACATTACTATATTCTATCACATCCTTCCATACAAACATTTTCAGCAATATTTATCCGTTCCAAAATTACATGTATAATGCAGTTTTAATGCCCTCCAAAGCCATAAAGAATGTAGAAAATGAAGAAATTGCTTCTGACATTCCTAATTACATGCAATATACGCATATTTTTAGCAAGTTTGGGTATGATTGCACCAAAATTGTAAACTCAATAAGGGCCGGTTTAAAGTGATATTAAACAGTATCTCACCCCAATCAATAGAGTTCTTCCCCCATGATCCTAAAACATTTTCAGTAAGTTTGAGAAAGATTTTGTCACACTTGGGACCTGTAAAATGGTCACATTGAATTGGTGGTGACAAATGACGCATTATCAAGGATCACAAAAGCTCTCCATGAGCACATTTTGCTCAGGTGAGCTAAAACAATTCTATAAAATACGGAATAAAGAAATTTATGAGAACTTAGACATGAATATAAGACTGCTCATCTAAACTTATACAAATTATTTCTCTAATGTAAAAATTTCAATCTTTTATCAAACAATCTCAATTGTTTTTCTATGGGAAGCAGCTAAATATTCTTATATAGCTGAATTCAGATTTGAAAAGTTGTTTTTTTTCATTTACCTCATGAATATTGGTGAATATCTTACACACAAGCACATTTAGCATTGTAATATACAGTCAAATTTCCTTAATACAGTTTAATTTTTCAAGAATATTCTATAATTATATTTTCGAGAATTTCCTATAATTATATTTTCAAGAATATTCTATAATTATATTTTCAAGAATATTCTAAAATTATATTTCACTACAGATTATAAAGCCCTCCACATTACACTGTAAAGTCTACATTTCTATAAATACTGTTAACCCAATACCAGACGACAAAATTTTAGACTGGTCCCATTGAAAAGATGTTGCAGATTAATAATTTTAGTTGATGGAATTTAGGATTTTTTTATTATTTTGGTAGAAAACATTGTTGATAATGAAGAAATTGCTTGAAACAAGCGATTTCTTCATTTTCCACAATGTTTTCTAAAGCAATTTTTCTAGGGTGCATCTAAAAGCCTTGTTGTGTGGAATGGGTTAATCCATAATCGATAGTTAATAAAGACATTTAGCACAGCCTGATACTAACTTATCAACTGACAGAGAAAAGAGAATTCATCCTTTTCTCACAATGCCTTTACTTTATCATTTTTAAAAATTCTCATGAACCTTAAGCCATTCCCATACTATCCTGTTTTTTTATGCCCCTAAAGAAAAAAGCTTTTGAACCATTGTGGAAAATGAAAAAATAGCTTGTAGCAAGCAATTTTTTCCATTACCCGTGTTGTTTTTTTCATGCCAAAAGACAAAGAGGAATTTCATCAGCTGGAAATTTCCATCTGCAATCTGTTTGAAATGGGACAAGTCTAAAATTTTATGGTCTGGTGATGGGTTAAAATACATCTAACCTCATCTGTTGACAAATAATAGATTAGCTCCTCGGAAACAATTCCAACATTCTTATGACCCTAAGATACAGAAAATTATTTAAAGTATCATTGTGAGAAAAGAAGATATTGCTCATGTCAAGTATACAGCAATTCCTTCTTATATCTCAATAACTTTTGACCATTTTTAAGCACATCAATAAATCCATTAATTTCAATTGCTACAACCAAAACTTTATCAAAGAGAAAAATAATATTGCAAGTACTCAATAATACTATGTAATTATTTACAGGCTCATTCCAGATGAAATCTTATAAAAACATCATCAAAAGGTCTTTTAGCATTAAACTTATCAAAAAAATAAAACCTGAAAAATAATCTTTCATTACTTCTTAATTCAATGTTTTCAAAGGTGCAGTCATTGAAGATACACCATATTAACCAATTCTAAGTCAATCTCCCTTTTACATGCTCCTCAAGAAATATGCTATGAAAAACATTGTGGTTACACAATAAAGGAAATACTTGTAACAAGCTATTTCTAAATAGTCCACAAAATTTTCTACCGAAAAAGACAAATAACTTAACAATCCAACGACTTGAAATAGACCTTTACACGCTCTCACTGCACACATCAAACCAAGTCTCCTTAAATGCGAAATTTACTCGAGACTAAATCATGTGATCGGTTGCGTGGAGTCCATGAATTATTGCTATATAAACCTTTATAAATTGGCTATTTTGAACGAGAAAAAATAAAGGTTAAAAATCAAAATTTGGGTAGAAAAAGAGTTTCAACCTATGAGCAGATATATAAAGACCAATTGCCAAAATGTAGCAAGTATTATTGATAACATTATCAAATATTAGTATCTAATTTGAGTTTATCTAGGCCATATGAAATATGACAAACCTCGAGTTTAGTGAAAATTATCCTTTCATGCAATAATATTTCCAATGTTCGTATGATTAGTTTTTTCTTTATTATTTTAACCCGCACCCCCCCATCTACGGTTGATTGATTGAATGGGGTTTTACGCAACTTTAAACAGTATTTCAGTCATATCGCAGCAGCTGGAGCACCTAACAATGGATTCCTGGCATTTCTCACACCAGTACTACCACTACATCCTTTCCTAGCCTCCAGCTGCCATACCACCTAGGTTTCGATTATCAACCCATTGGTAAGAGACATGTAGGAAGGATATGTGCCGCTGCCTGGGATAGAATCCATGACATCCAATGATTGAAGATTTGGAGTCTCATGCACTACTGACCGTGTTATGGCAGAGGCCATATTTTTTTCCTTTTTTTATATTCACATCATTGTACACATCATTGTATACATTGTAAAATTTATGATTTAATGAAAAAAAATTTATCTTATGTTTCAACCGATATGCTGCAAAATACTGATTTCATGATTATTGATCAAAGGATGCCATCGGATGTCATTTTTTATCAGCACATTTATATCATGATATGCTGTTTATCCTCTAAGCATTTTTCCAAAATCAAATAAAATGAATATGCTTATAATCATTGAATGGATTAAAAAAAAAACATTTTCACCGCAGGATAAACTACCAGGTAGGCTTTCATTTTAAAAACTATAGCTTTAATATTTGAAAAATCAAGACTTATTAGTAGATCGATTGGCCAATATGAATCAATTTGTATTTCATAAACATCATCAATGGGCTACCATAAGGTTGTAAATACAATTTTAGTAATATGTAGTTACAACATTTTGATCGCCCACCGAGGATAGAATATCTGAAACATATTTATTTTTGATTTCACCTTTTTCTTATTACTTCAGTATTTCTGGAGACCAAGCACAGGAGTTTTTGGCGATTCTGTTGGTTGCTGGAGACAAAACGAGTAAATGACCTTTCCATGGTGCATTCCCCTTCATTCATCATAGTTTCAACATATACAATATACCGTGCTATCGTATGTTTTTTGTATGTGGTGAAAAATAGATCATAAAACAAAACACTTGTCATTTATTCCTTGAGGCTGTTAATATAGAGTACTTTAATGCTCCTGAAGTACAATACTGAAAACATGGGGCAACAGAGAAATAAATATTGTTACAAACAGATGTTACGATTCCAACAATATTACCTACATTATTCAGCCAATTCTTTTCATTGTAAAACATCAAAAATGTAGTTAAATGACTTGACACACTAATATAAGGCTTTCAGAAAACAAAACCGGAAGTAAATCCTCCCCGCAGTGGAAAATCGTTGTTTTTCTTCAAAAGCGTTTAACAGATACAGATTTTTGCGTGAAAAGGTCTATTGCTGTCTGCAATTTCTTTCAAATTTGACCAGTCTTAAATTTTTTGCATCTAGTAATGGACAAAACAAAAGGTGGGATAACTGAATCTTATTCTATAAATGAATAAATAATTGCCATTTTATTCATCCTATACATAAAAGCTGATACAATTTTATTGAATGCTAAATAATTGAAATACAAAACACATAAATGGTTTCAAGAAACTATTGCAAAACTATTTCCAAACTCCTCTATAAAAGGCTCTTACATTAGTTTAGCTAAAGCCCTTGGTTAAAGTATCATGGTGACGACACTATTTGACATAGCCGACTGCTCTATTTAGGAAAACTTTTGAGAGCTTTTTCAGCTACGTCATTATAGGGTATTTCCTTTTGGTTCCTATTCTGCTTATGATTCAATTTCGATGGAAAAAGGTAGAATGACATGATCTTGTATAATACAATTGCCTACTTTTTTGTCTATTGTAAGTCAAGAACACAACCTCTTTTCATTTGGACCAGTGTAAAATAACCAGAAGTTTTTGCAACAAAAGTTTTTGAAAGAGATACAAAAACTAAGCAGGGCAAGATTCAACGCTTTCTTGCTTTATAAAACTACAACTCATTTTTGGTTTAATTTAGAAATTTCAAAATCCACAATACTCTTATTACTGAAGAATCTCTTTATCCTTGTAATGCTGAACCCAGAATATTCCTGTTTTAGCAGGAGGTATAGACATAGATCAGCCAGCACATATGTGCAGTCTGATTTTTGTCTACACCACCTGTTTGAACTTTTAATATTAGCATTAGTTTCCAAAATTAGTTTTCAAGAGAAATAAATACCCTTTATAATGACTTCTGGTGCTTTCAGTCCTTTGATTTGAAAGCATTCTTGGAAACCGATTATATTCAGCATGACAAGAGTTAATATTCTTTCACAATATCTATGAGATACAAGATTTACTTAATAGGTTTTAGAATACATTTTAATCGACGAAAGGAAAGGAAAAAAAATCAAGAAAAAATATCTCCTTAAATTTAACCTATTCCCATATAATACAGCTAATTTAAGCCTCTCAAGAAAAAAGCTTAAGAAAACATTATAAGCAATTCTTCATTATCCAAATGATTTTCGTTCTGAAAGATAATGATCTTTTAAAATTTCATCATTCTGAAATCGCTGTCTACAATTTCTTTCAATTTCAACCAGTCTAAAATGTTGTCATCTAGTAATGGGTTACAGATAAAAATGGGTTACATCTAGAAATGAGTTAACTAAAACAAGTGATTGTTCATCATAAATAATATCAATATTATTGGCATTGTTGATACAAGTGATGAAAAAATTACAGACAATATCTATTGTACGCAGGAATCTTTCCTACCTGGGTCTTCACTGAATACCGAGTTACAGACAGAGGGGAGTAATTTGGATTTTAATTTAAACAAGAGTACCATGTGCTGATTTCAATGCTAAGTTATTAAAGTTCTTTATAGTGGTTCCATTTTCTAGGTCAACAAGGGGACATTGTTTGTTCAGCCCTTTACCATACAATTTTTTTTTATACTGGTCCAAAATTAAAGAAGTTGAAAATTTTGAGGTGATGATCTCTTAAAAATCTTTATCTTTTGAAGTAGAAAACATTGTCAATAAATGAAGAAATTGCTTGTAACAAGCAATTTCTTCATTTTCGTAATATTTATCATGGCATTTTCTTCAGGGTGAGTAAAAGAGAGGTATTGTGTGGGAATGGGTTAAAACGCATTTGGAGTAATCCCCTTTGTTGGTATAGATTATTCTTTTGGTAGTGTATAGGTATTCCAAGTTTCAAGAGATGGTTTTTAGTTATACAGAAGATATCACAAAATGTCCAAGTTTTCAGTACGACGCAGACACTAATCTCATAGAAATAGCCGACATTCTTTTAAATGCCCCTCAAAAGCTTTGGAATTGCTTGTAACAAGCAATTTCTTCATTTTACACAATGTTTTCTACCCAGAAAGTTAAAAAAATTTAAAATTTCATAATCTTAAAATTGTCGTCTGCATCTTCTTTCAATTTGGACCAATCTAAAATTTGTGTAACTTTGTGTAAAATGAACAAATTGCTTGTAACAAGCAATTTGTTCATTTTACACAATGTTTTCTACCCAGAAAGTTGAAAAAATTTAAAATTTCATGAACATAAAATTGTCGTCTGCAACTTCTTTCAATTTGGAACAGTCTAAAATTTTGTCATCTGGTAATGGTTTAATACAGTAAGAGTAACCAGGCACAAAATACATTCAGCAAAAAAACAATTACCAATACACAATCTCTTCTTGGTAATAACAATGTTTAGCTAAGCAAAGAACACACTTTTTTTTTAATTATTTTTTTCCCAAAATGGTTGTGAAATTGGATGAATGAAAAGTTGAGTTTTACATTGTATCAGCAGTAATCAAGGCTAAATGATCAAGAGATTAATCTCTGATAGATATGAGCACTGTAATATGACGCTTCCACACAATCCTTCATTTTGACACAAAGAGGAAAAAATAGCCATGATAACTAGATTTTCTAGTCCATTTGGCTCTCATTTTTAATTGAAACACACTTTGGAATGCTATCTGCGTCTTTTGCGTCAGAAAACATTGTGGAAAAAAAGAAAAAGAAATTGCTTGTAACCATGTCTTCAATCTTCACAGTATTTCCAAAAGCCATTTCTTGAGGAGCACAAAAAAGTGTGATTGTGTGGAAATGGGTTTACCCATTACCAGACAAGGACATTTTGAACTGGTCCAAAATCAAATGTTGCAGACTGAGATTTTAGCTGATGGAATTTGGATTTTTTTCTTCTGAGGTAGAAAACATTGTGGATAATGAAGAAATTGCTTGTCACAAGCAATTTCTTCATTAACCATAATATTTTCAAAGTCTTTATCCTTAAGCGGTAAAAAAAAGCATCATTTTGTGGGAATGGGTTCAGTAAATCAGTCTGACTGTACAAACAAAATGTAACAACAGATGAACACGAAAATGTGACAATGAAATGTACATAAAAATATACAGCCATTGAGATACTTTTCATACAGATTAAACCACTCTCTGAATTAACTCTGCCATAACAATATTAACCCATTCCCGTTTTTCAATATTTTAGATTTCCTATTTGGAAAGAGATGCAGATGACAATCAAAAGTGAGTGCAATTTGAAAAGTAACAAACCTACAGGTTAGAAAATATTGTGGGAAAAGATGATATTGCTTGTAAAGAAACTTCTCTTCGTTTTTCACATCCTTTTCTAACAAGAAAGACAGTGTAAAAGTTAAGTGTTTAGTTGTTTTTTTGTGTGTGAAAATCAGTAATCTTAAGGCAGAGATAGTTATTTGCACTCAATCCTGTTTCTTCTGCACTCAAGAAGGTGGAAATTGAGAGAACCTCTTGTTACAAGCATCTTTTCATTTTCACATTGTTTTTTCTCCAAAAAGACTCGGACAATTTAGAATTATAACAATCTAAGCTTGCAGTTTGCAACTCCTTTTTGTTGGCTAGTCTAAAAAATGTTGTCTTCTGGTAAAGATTCATCAATGAAGCTGTGACCATTATTGGTAGAGTGGTAGCCCATTCCCAAGCAATGATGCCTTTTGACACCCCCAACAATAAAACCTTTCAGAAAAAATTGAGGAAAATGAAGAAACTGCTTGTTACAAGCAATTTCTTCACTATTCACATAGTTTACTACCCCATAAGACAGACATTTTGAAATTTCAAAAACTGAACATTGTCACCTGCAACTTCTTTGAATTTGGACTGGTCTAAAATATTGTCATGTGGTAATGGGTTATTGATAGAGCTGACAAATGAAACAGAAAGATATGTATATAATGAAAGATTGTTTAAATAATGAACACTATTAACCATCCTGTCCCAATTTGGTTTAGTCTGACCATCTTGTCTTATGTTGTAGTCTGACAACCAACCACCTCCTGAAAAACAAACACCAAGAATTAACCTATTCCAGAATCATCCCTCTTTGAAATCTAAAACAAAAAGACCCTGACAAAGCATAGTTGAAAATATAGCAATTTCTTCATCCCCACAATGTTTTCTACCAAGAAAGACAATATTTTTAAAATTTCTTCAACTTAAGAATTAGAAATTCTTTTTGTACCTCACACTGACCTCTGACAATATAATTTGACAAACAATTGGACCTGTTGCGTTCACCTGAAATAAAGGCTCTTTCCCCTTAACCCATTCCAACACAATGACACATTTTGACGCCCCTAAAGAAAAGCAATCTGGAAAACATTGTGTAAAATGAAGAAAATTGCTAACAACAAGCAGTTTCTTCATTTTACACAATGTTTTTTTAATAGAATGTTGAAAATATGTAAAATTTCATAAACTTTGAATTGTTTTCTGCAACTTCTTTCAGTTCAGACAAGTCTAAAATTTTGTCATCTGGTAACAGCTTAAAAAGTTAAATTCAATATCAAGGCCAGGATTAAAAAACAAGTTTGCATAACTATCCTTTATACATAAGTAGGCTTTGTACATTGGGATCCAAGAGTCCAAATTTTAGCAATGTTCAGATTTTTTTAGATTTTAGATTTCACTTTTATTGCCATGGCAACCAGAGTTTTCAACGGATTTCAAATCTTTTAGCTATTTATCTGAATTGGTAAGGAACATATCAATTGGCCGAATGGTTTGGGAGGAGATGTTGTTTATAGAAATTGTTGAAGGACAATTGACAGACGAAGGGTGATCACAAAAGCTCACATGAGCACTTTGTGCTCAGGTGAGTTAAAAACTATCTTTTGTACAATAAGCAGTAAAGGATATAAAATACTAGAAATTTGTCAAAGACAAGGATACCTGTGTGTAATTGCTTATTGTCCAAAGTTTGCCATTTTGAATAGCTTATCCCATTCCCATATGACTAATTTCAGATTGGTTCAAGTTACATAAGTTGTAAATGACAATTTTTAGTTAATGAAATTAAAAGAAAAAAAATAATTGTAGAAAGCAATGAGGATAAGGAAGAAATTCCTTTTTACAAGCAATTTCTTCATTTTTCACAATGTTTGTCAAAGCTAATTTAAGGTAGAGCATAAAAATACGAGATTGTTGGAATGGGTTAAATATCATGCTCAGATTCTCTTTGTGTTAATTGACAGGATCAAGTATACCATCCGACTATTAGGTTACAAGAAAACACCGTTTTAAAGTCCTCCGATAATCCTACCAGATTATATGTAAAAACTCTTTAACCCATTCCCACTCAATGAAGCTTTTTGATGCCTCAGAGTAAAAAAAGCTTTAGAGAACATTGTGGAAAATGAAGATAGTGCTCCTTACAAGCATTTTCTTCAATTTCCACCATGTTTTCTACCCCAAAAGTAAAACTATTCCAAAAATTCCATAAGCTTTAAACTGTCGTCTGCACCTCTCTGAAATTTTGCTGTCTGGTAATGAGTTTAACATATTTTAAAACATATATCTGAACAGCGAGTGGTATAAATGCTTGACTTGTGATTTAACCCATTCCCACTTGATCCCTCCTTTTTACGCCCCTAAACAAAACAGCTTTGGAAAACATTGTGGAAAATGAAGAAATTGCTTGGATCAAGCAATTTCTTCATTATCCACAATGTTTTCTATCCAGAAAGATGAAAAAATTCAAAATTCCATCAACTTGAAATTGTCGTCTGCAGCTCCTTTCAATTTGGACCAGTCTAAAATTCCACTGTGTTGGAATGGGTTAAAGGTCATGGGTTCAAGCAACACCATTACATTATCATACAAATTGCTCACTGCCTTACCTGTTTGACAGATCTATTGAATGTCCAGTAAGCTCATGATAACTCCTGCATCTTTCTTGTGTTAAGAGCATTGATTTCGTCCCAGATCATTTCTTTTAGCTTTTCCTTTGGTAAATCATCTAGCTCTGTCTCGAATGTGAACGGTTCTTCAGCGACTGGCTGTAAAATAAGATTACTTACATGATGAGCAGCATTATGGCTTTCATGTGAATTACATATAACTTGGGGAATAATTTGCTGGAATTGTGAAATTGACTGAAACAAATTGAATTTTTGTGTTAGACAATTAAATTCTGTTTAACCAATTAGACCCCAAGAAAAACAAGGTGCCAAATTGTCACAAGATATGCCCGTCACACTGCTTAATATATATTATATGAGTTATATTATAACTGGGGGTTTGAATAAAACTGAGGTTATTTTGAATGAATTTTTTTTGTCAAACAAAGTATGAAAAACAACAAAGGGCAATAACTCAAAATATAGGCTAGGTAGAGTTATGGTTCTTGTACACTGCACTCCAACTTGGTGAGCTCTATCCATCCATGAAATTTCATGATTCTAGCTATTATACTTTTAGAGGAATACTTCGGACAAGATTCAAGTATGAAAAACAACAAAGGGCAATAACTCAAAAAATAGGCCAGGTAGATTTATGGTTCTTGTGCACTGCACTCCCACTTGGTGAGATCTATACACCCATGAAGTTTCATGATCCTAGTTATAATACTTTTAGAGATATACTCCTGACAAGATTCAAGTATGAAAAACAACAAAGGACAATAACTCAAAAAATAGGCCAGGTAGAGTTATGGTTCTTGTGCACTGCACTCCACCTTAGTGAGATCTATACACCCATGAAGTTTCATGATCCTAGCTATAATACTTTTAGAGATATACTCCGGACAAGATTCAAGTATGAAAAACAACAAAGGGCAATAACTCAAAAAATAGGCCAGGTAGATTTATGGTTCTTGTGCACTGCACTCCCCCTTAGTGAGATCTATACACCCATGAAGTTTCATGATCCTAGCTATAATACTTTTAGAGATATACTTTGGACAAGATTCAAGTATGAAAAACAACAAAGGGCAATAACTCAAACAAGAGGTCCATGATGGTCCTAAATCGCTCACCTAAGGCATCTGCGAATTATAGTACTTTTTTGTATAAAAAAGACACAACTTGAGCAAAATAAATAAAACAAATATAAGATTTTGGGCTTTGTACAAAACAATCCAGTAATGCTTTAAAATGAAAATGAATGCCTTTGGCTTTAATCGATTACCAAACTATCCCAGATTTGTCACCCTCAGGGAAAAAGGTTTAAAAAAGCATTGTGAGAAAGCAAGCAATTTCTCCATTTCTATGCAATTTATGCAATTTTCAATCCCAGGAGCAAGGACATTTTTTATCCTAAGAGCATATTTTCCTGTAACATAGCATAGAATTATTTAGTCATGCTACATACCAAATATGAATGCCCCTCATCTATATTTCAGAAGGAGAAGACTAATTTGGTGTTTTCCAAAATTTGGGACCTCTGGGGCGGTGCCATGTTTTATCCCAGGGCTAAAATTTTTGCTAACATAGTAGAGAACCATCTGGTTATGCTATAAATCAAATATGAATACCTTAGACTTTGTAGATTAGGAGGGGAAACTGTTGAACATGGTCTAATTGAGCATTTTTACGAACTTTGGACACCCAGGGAAGGGGTGTTTTTTAACCTACAGGCATAATTTAATAAAAATTGATAGATAACAGCAAGGCTATGCTACACTCAAAATATAAATGCCCTCCGCCTTAAAATGAAGAATTTTTTCAACATACTCAAATTTTGCGTTTTTCCAAATTTTTGGACCCCTAGTCAGGACTGTTTTTGACCCTTGGATGAAAACTTTTTTGTGATATAGTACAAAACCATCTAGTTTTGCTACATACCAAATATGAAAATCCTAGACCTTATAGTTTAAGAGGAGAAGCCTTTTGAAATTGCTCTTATTGAGAATTTTTCCAAACTTCGGACCTCAGGGGTGGTGCCATTTTTGACCCCAGAGATTAAATATTTAAAAACTTGATAGAGAACCATATGATTAAGCTCTTTACAAAATATAAAGGCCTTTGGCCTTGTAGTCTATGAAAAAAACAACATCAAAGATTTACTAAAATTTCCAATTTTCATATGCCGCGGCAACCAAAGTTTTTCAAGGGAAAGAAATTCTTTTAACAACTTTTGAAGAGCTTCATCCAAGGAACATCCAGGCAAAGTTTCAGCTTCATTGGCCTACTGGTTTAGGAGGAGAAAATTTTTTAATGGCATTTAACGAATAACTAAAGATTCCCATTTTAATATGCCGCGGCAACCAGAGTTTTTCACGGAATTAAATTCTTTTAACAACTTTTGAAGAGCTTCTTCCAAGGAACATCCCTGCAAAGTTTCAGCTTCATTGGCCAACTGGTTTAGGAGAAGATTTTTAAGGATATTTAAAGAATTACTAAAGATTCCCATTTTCAAATGCCGCGAAAACCAGTTTTTGACGAAATTAAATTCTTTTAACAACTTTTGAAGAGCTTCACCCAATGAACATCCCTGCAAAGTTTCAGCTTGATTGGCCAACTGGTTTAGGAGAAGAAGATTTTTAAAGATATTTTAAGAATTACTAAAGATTCCCATTTTCATATGCCGCGGCAACCAGAGTTTTTGACGAAATAAAATTCTTTTAACAACTTTTGAAGAGCTTCACCCAATGAACATCCAGGCAAAGTTTCAACTTGATTGGCCTACTGGTTTAGGAGGAGAAGATTTTTAAAGGCATTTAAAGAATTACTAGAGATTCCCATTTTAATATGCCGCGGCAACCAGAGTTTTTGACAAAATTAAATTCTTTTAACAACTTTAGAACAGCTACACCCAAGGAACATCCCTGCAAAGTTTCAGCTTCATTGGCCTACTGGTTTAGGAGGAGAAAATTTTTTAATGGCATTTAACGAATAACTAAAGATTCACATTTTAATATGCCGTGGCAACCAGAGTTTTTCACGGAATTAAATTCTTTTAACAACTTTTGAAGAGCTTCTTCCAAGGAACATCCCTGCAAAGTTTCAGCTTCATTGGCCAACTGGTTTCGGAGAACATCCAGGCAAAGTTTCAACTTGATTGGCCTACTGGTTTAGGAGGAGAAGATTTTTAAAGGCATTTAAAGAATTACTAGAGATTCCCATTTTAATATGCCGCGGCAACCAGAGTTTTTGACAAAATTAAATTCTTTTAACAACTTTAGAACAGCTACACCCAAGGAACATCCCTGCAAAGTTTCAGCTTCATTGGCCTACTGGTTTAGGAGGAGAAAATTTTTTAATGGCATTTAACGAATAACTAAAGATTCCCATTTTAATATGCCGCGGCAACCAGAGTTTTTCACGGAATTAAATTGGCCAACTGGTTTCGGAGAAGAAGAATTTTAAGGATATTTAAAGAATAACTAAAGATTCCCATTTTCAAATGCCGCGGCAACCAGAGTTTTTGACGAAATTAAATTCTTTTAACAACTTTTGAAGAGCTTCACCCAATGAACATCCTTGCAAAGTTTCAGCTTGATTGGCCAACTGGTTTAGGAGAAGAAGATTTTTAAAGATATTTAAAGAATTACTAAAGATTCCCATTTTCATATGCCGCGGCAACCAGAGTTTTTGACGAAATAAAATTCTTTTAACAACTTTTGAAGAGCTTCACCCAATGAACATCCAGGCAAAGTTTCAACTTGATTGGCCTACTGGTTTAGGAGGAGAAGATTTTTAAAGGCATTTAAAGAATTACTAGAGATTCCCATTTTAATATGCCGCGGCAACCAGAGTTTTTGACAAAATTAAATTCTTTTAACAACTTTAGAACAGCTACACCCAAGGAACATCCCTGCAAAGTTTCAGCTTGATTGGCCCACTGGTTTAGGCGGAGAAGATTTTTAAAGATATTTAAAGAATTACTAAAGATTCCTATTTTCAAATGCCGCGGCAACCAGAGTTTTTGACGGAATAAATTCTTTTAACAACTTTTGGAGAACTTCACCCAAGGAACATCCCTGCAAAGTTTCAGCTTGATTGGCCTACTGGTTTAGGAGGAGAAGATTTTTAAAGAAATTGTGGACAGACGGACGGGCGGAGGACGGACAACGACCGATCACAATAGCTCACCTCGCACTTTGTGCTCAGGTCAGCTAAAAATAGGCTAGGTAGAGTTTTGGTTCTTTTACACTGCACTCCCACTTGGTGAGCTCGGTCCATCCATGAAATTTCATGATTCTAGCTATTATACTTTAAGAGATATACTCCGGACAAGATTCAAGTATGAAAAACAACAAAGGGCAATAATTCAAAAACAGGCCAGGTAGGGTTATGGTTCTTGAGCACTGCACTCCCCCTTGGTGAGATCTATACACCCATGAAGTTTCATGATCCAAGGTATGATATTTTTAGAGATATACTCTGGACAAGATTCAAGTATGAAAAACAACAAAGGGCAATAACTCAAAAAATAGGATTGGAAAGTTATGGTTCTTATACACTGCACTCTCACCTGGTGAGCTCTATCCATCCATGAAGTTTCATGATTCTAGCTATTATACTTTTAGAGATATACTCCGGACAAGATTCAAGTATAAAAAACAACAAAGGACAATAACTCAAAAAATAACTAGGTAGAGTTTTGGTTCTTGTAAACTGCACTCCCACTTGGTGAGCTCTATCCATCCATGAAATTTCATGATTCTAGCTATTATACTTTTAGAGATATACTCCCGACAAGATTCAAGTATGAAAAACAACGAAGGGCAATAACTAAAAAAATAGACCAGGTAGAGTTATGGTTCTTGTGCACTGCACAACCCTTAGTAAGATCTATACACCCATGAAGATTCATGATTCTAGCTATAATACTTTTAGAGATATACTCCCGACAAGATTCAAGTATGAAAAACAACAAAGGGCAATAACTCAAACAAGAGGGCCAGAACGGCCCTAAAATCGCTCACCTGACTAATGTAAGATGATTCAAAATTGAAATTGGCCCAATGGTTACTGAGGAGAAGATGTTTAAAGATTTCAATGTAAAAACTGCCCTACCCTTCCAAGCCCTTATTTGGTCATCAATCAAAATTCTAGAACAACTTTTGAAAAGGGTCACTCAAGGAACATTCATACCAAATTTGGTTGAAATTGGCCCAATAGTTACTGAGGAGAAGATGTTTAAAGATTTTAAAGTCAAAAAAGTGCCTGACCCTGACACGCCCATATTTGGGCATAAATCAAAATTCCAGGAACAACTTTTGAAAAGGGTCACCAAAGGAACATTCATGCAAAGTTTGGTTGAAATTGACCCAATGGTTACTGAGGATAAGATGTTTAAAGATTTCAAAGTTAAAAAAACTGCCTCGCCCATATTTGGGCATAAATCAAAATTCTGCGAACAACTTTTGAAAAGGGTCACCCAAGGAACATTCATACCAAATTTGGTTGTAATTGGCCCAATAGTTACTGAGGAGAAGATGTTTAAAGATTTCAAAGTCAAAAACTGCCACGCCCATATTTGGGCGTGAAACGAAATTCTGCCAAACAACTTTTGAAAAGGGTCACCCAAGGAACATTCATACCAAGTTTGGTTGAAATTGGCCCAATGGTTCCTGAGGTGTAGATGTTTAAAGATTTCAAAGTCAAAAACTGCCACGCCCGGCCACGCCCATATTTGGGCATAAATCAAAATTCTGGGAACAACTTTTAAAAAGGGTCATCCAAGGAACATTCATGCCAAGTTTTGATGAAATTGGCCCAATGGTTACTGAGGAGAAGATGTTTAAAGATTTCTAAGTAAAAAACTGCCACGCCCTGCCACGCCCATATTTGGGCATAAATCAAAATTCTGCGACAACTTTTAAAAAGGGTCATCCAAGGAACATTTATGCTAAATTTGGATGAAATTGGCCCAATGGTTACTGAGGAGAAGATGTTAAAAGATTTCTAAGTCAAAAACTGCCACGCCCTGCCACGCCCTTATTTGGGCGTAAATCAAAATTCCACGAACAACTTTTGAAAAGGGTCACCAAAGGAACATTCATGCCAAATTTGGTTGAAATTGGCCCAATGGTTACTGAGGAGAAGATGTTTAAAGATTTCTAAGTCAAAAACTGCCACGCCCTGCCACGCCCATATTTGGGCATAAATCAAAAATCCGCGAACAACTTTTGAAAAGGGTGACCCAAGGAACATTCATACCAAATTTGGTTGAAATTGGCCCAATAGTTACTGAGGAGAAGATGTTTAAAGATTTCTAAGTTAAAAACTGCCACGCCCTGCCACGACCATATTTGGGGGTCAATCAAAAATCCGCGAACAACTTTTGAGAAGGGTCACCCAAGGAACATTCCTACCAAGTTTGGTTGAATTCCGCCCAGTGGTTACTGAGGAGAAGGTGTTTAAAGAATTGTTGACGACTTCCAACGCACGACGCACGACTGACAAAAGGTGATACCAAAAGCTCACCTTGAGCACGTTGTGCTCAGGTGAGCTAAAAATAGACCAGGTAGATTTATGGTTCTTGTGCACTGCACTCCCCCTTGGTGAGATCTATACACCCATGAAGTTTCATGATCCTAGCTATAATACTTTTAGAGATATACTCCGGACAAGATTCAAGTATGAAATACAACAAAGGGCAATAACTCAAAAAATAGGCCAGGTAGAGTTATGGTTATTGTGCACTGCACTCTGTATTGATGCGAAGAATATAACTGCCAAGTTTAAAGTCAATCGGACTTACGGTGACAGAGTTATGCTCTGGACAAAGAAGTGGACACCGCCCGGACGCCCCGACAACCGGACGCCCGGACACCCGGATGCCCGGACACCACGGTTGATCCCATTATACGTCCCGTCTTTGACGGGCAAATAACAAGGGTACCAAATGCAGGTTCCAAAGCTAGGCTGTTCAAGTGCATTTTTGTTGGTAAAACTACTGGTGCTCACCTGAGATAAGGCTCTTTTTATCTTCAAGGCCTTATACAAACTGTGTCGGGAGAAGACCTCCTTTAGCATTTAATTAAAATCAACAAGCCAAATTTGGATTAAATTGGCCAAATAGTTTTGAAAGGGTTGCATTCTTCATTTCTATATAAGCCTAATCACCCTGTGGCTCTAAAATTTCATCAATTTTGAAAGAGGTCAATGTACTGATGCTTCATGCAAAATTCAAGATTCTTCAACTTCTGGGTCAGAAGGAGATGTCTTTTTCTTAATTTTTTTTTTTTTTTTCAATTTCACTTTTGTCAAAGCAGCCAGAGTTTTCAACTGATTAAATTATTAGGTTGATATCAGCACAGTGGTTTGGGAAGATGTCATTTTAATATCCTTCTTTATTTCTATTTAAGCCCCACCTTCCCTGGGGCTCTGCCTCTGGGGGCCCGAGGTTGGTGATTTGAGCAATTCTGAAAGAGGTCAATATACTGATGCTTCATGCAAAATATCAAGACTCTAGGCCCTCTGGGTTAGGAGGAGATAATTTTTAAAGTTTTTATCAAAATTTCAGTTTTGTTGCCATGGCAGCTAGAGTTTTAAACAGATTACAATTCTTTTATCAATTTTCATATGGCATCACTCAAGGAACATTCCTGCCTAATTTGGTTGAAATCCACCCAGCAGTTTTGGAGGAGATGGTTTTTAAAAAATCCTTCTATACTTCTATTTAAGTCCCACCCACCCTTGGGCTCTCCCCATGGGTACCAGAGGGTGATGATTTTAGCAATTCTTAAAGAGGTCATTGTACTGTTGCTTTATGCCAAATATCAAGGCTCTACGCCTCCTGGGTCAAGAGGAGATAATTCTTTTAAGTTTTCATTTAAATTTCAGTGTTGCTGCCATGGACACCAGAGTTTTTAACGGATTTCAATTCTTTTATCAATTTTCATATGGCATCACCCAAGGAACATCCCTGCCAAATTTGGTTGAAATCCGCCCTACAGTTTTGGTGGAGATCTCATTTTAAAAAATCCTTATTTCTATTTAAGCCCCCCCCCCTTGGGCTCTGCCTGTGGGTAACAGAGGGTGATGATTTTAGCAATTCTGAAAGAGGTCATTGTACTGATGCTTCATGCCAAATAACAAGGCTCTACGCCTTCTGGGTCAGGAGATAACTTTTAAGTTTTCATTAAAATTTCAGTTTTGTTGCCATGGTAACCAGATTTTTAAACGGATTTCTATTCTTTTAGCAATTTAGAAAGGGCACCACCCAAGGAACATTCCTGCCAAATTTTGTTGAAATCAGCCCAGCGGTTTGGGAGGAGATGTTGTTTTATAATTCCTTCTTTATTTCTCTATATCTCAATCATGCTTAAAACATTGAGTAAGATGAATGAAATGCTTCAACCAGCAATTCATTCTTTGTTCTTATTATATACTACACAAACTAAAACTGTCATCTTCTTTCAATTTGGACCAGTCTAAAATTGTGTTGTCTGTTAATCCAAGGAATTTCCTTTTTGTTAGAGAGTTCACATAGGACTGCTAAAGGGTCCTTCCACTTAACCCTTTCCTGGTTTTCAAACATTTAGACTGTCCAAATTCAAAGGCTTTGCAGATGAATTTCTAAAGTGGATATGATTTGAAAAATAACCATTCAATACGGTAGAAAATACAATAGAAAAGATAAAAAATTGTTGTTACAAGCAATTTCTTCTTTTCTGCAATGTTTTCTCAACTATCAAATCAGAGGGACTTAAAAAACAGGGATTGAAAAAGAAAAAGATAATATTATTGACAATAAAAATACCAATATATTCACCATCAGAAACAAAGTATAAATATTGGCAATGTTGTTCACAAGGTTAATGATTTCCATTCCATATCTCATTTAGTAAGCCTGTTCATATGTGTTTGATTACCTTCACAATACCCTCTATAGACAGACCCCAAGGCTAACATTGCAGTTTTTGGGGATATCATAGCCATTCTATCTTCTATAAAATGCATATATGGCTGTCAATAAAAGAAACAATACACTAATAAAATTACTCATTTGACCAGAATTGAGCTTTGAACTCTGACATAAGCCGACATTTAAGTAAAGCATTTAAGTGAAGCAATTATGTTGCTTTGGCAACTTAAATGTCATAACTACAGCTAATCCAAGCTTTAGTTACAACATTTAGGTTAAAATCAACTATTTTACTCGTTTGTTAGATGTTATTGACCATAAATTTTGCAAATAATGTCATTTAACCCAGCAATGCTGAACCTGGAATATTCCTGTTTGGGAAAAAGGTATAGACAAAGATAAGCCTGCACATATGTGCCGTTTAAAATTGAAAAGGGACCTCCTGTTGGACTCAGTGGGCGTGGTCAAAAGATTACAGTCACTAAATCTGAATTCATTATGGTCTTCTAAAAAGCCAAAGATCTTAAAGTTATGAGTTCTTGCATCAAGAGTCAAATGTACAACAATAAGCCAATCAAATGTAACTTACCTCATCAGCGGGATCGTAATATTGTTCCAGGTACGGGTGCATTAATGCTTCAACTACTGTTATACGTTTGTGTGGGTTAAATGTCAACATCTTATCTAACAAGTCCAATGCTGTAATAATAGTCAAAATCTCTGGTAAAATTCTAAGGCACATAAGAAAAGTAGTACCCAATCTAGCCCAATCTATCTATTTCAACCCTTGTCATGCTGAACCAAGAATATTCCTGTTTTGTCAGGAGGTAAAGACCAAGATAAGCCTGCACATAAGTGCAGTCAGATCTTAGTCTACACTTCGAGTTGTTTAAATAATACATAAGAAATATTGACCCCCATTAAAACCTTCCCATGCTGTCAGTCCTTTGATTTTACAGCAAATCTGTATAGGATTTTTTATTCAGCATGACAATTTCAAGTTTATGAAATATTAGATTTGTTCAACTTTCTTGTAAGAAAACATTGAGGAAATTGAAGAAATTGCTGGTTACAGGCAATTTCTTCATTTAACACAATGTTTTCCCAATTGTTTTTGTAGAGAGGTGTTTAAAAGCATCACTGTGTTGGAATGGGTTCAGGCCTCTAATTTCCCTGAAAATTTGACTTATAATTTTTTGCAAGTGGCTTTTGAAACATCTAGCAAAAAGTTAAATTCACTTGCAATTTACGTATTAGTCATTAAACAGATTTATATGTAGAAAAACAAAATCATTTATTATTTAATGAGTTATTTTTTTATTGTAAAAAAAACTTCAAATAAAATCTGAGTTGATCTAACATAAATTTATTTCCATACAACACAACTCTTGACTGGTTGCTTACAAACTGCTCTTCCAGTGCTTTCAACCCTTTGATTTTGATGTAATTGTGAAAGGTATTTCATCCAGCATGACAAAAGGTTAAAACAAACTAACATATGGCAAGAGCGGCTAGTGAATAAAGCATCCTGAAAATTTACTTTTCAGATTGAGATTGATATTTAGATCTAGGAAGCTAATACTAAAATACAGGACATTGTCAACCGTATCTTACCGATATTCAGATCACAGGAATTAATGTGGTATCTAGACTTCCTGTTTAGGAAAAAATGTAAACAAAACAAGATCCGAAGGCAAAAGCATAAACCATGATACTTGCCTCAAAGGTTAAGCATTATCATTATGCAAAAAAATAATGAAACGAGATGTGTATGTGAAACACTATACCCCCGAAACAGGAATTTTTTAGTTTATTTTTTTATTATTATTTTTTCATTGTTAAGGGTTAAAATTATGACCTTGACTTTGATGAAATGACCTTCCCAAGTTGCGCCTTGTTGAGACCTATCTACAGGAAAGGTTAAGTTTGGCAGACCGACAGACGGACAGACAGACAGACGGACACCAGTAAAACAATATGCCCCGATCTATCCATGCAGAGGCATAAAAATAATGTGACATCTTTTTCTGCTGATTTGTTTCACTCACAAAAAAAATCGAGTTACAGAAAAAACATTCGCAATCTTTATCTTTAAATCACAAATTGCGAGTATGCAAGCTGAAATTTGAACCCTGGGGTTTAACAAGTTTTTATGGAATACTTTGTGCACAAGAATATGAAATATTTTTTACAAAAATCAATTGTTTATGGAAGTATAAACAATTTTCAGCCAATCAGAACTCAGTAATTTTATCAGACACAACTTGAATAAAATTCTATTCCAGTTAAAATCAGTTTTACCTTTCAGATCTGCAGCTGGGAAATATTTGACCCATGGAATTTTGGGTTTGTGTTGTAAAGATTGTATGTAGCCACGGGCTTTCTCATTTATAATGCAGTTAAGATCTTCTTGGGAAGGAGAACCAATTACCGTCAATATATGATTTAACTGGTCAAGATCTGGAATAAAAAAATTCTTCTTTACAATATATATATAGCTACTTTAAATTTACATTGATACAGAAAGAAGTTCTCCGAACTTAGCTTAATCCCTCTTGATTCTACCTCCTTGAAAATACATCCGTACTTGCGCCCAGGTGTGGGTCAATTAAGAAATCAAAATAAATAGCTATTGTAAGAAATCAAACTGAGTACCTCTTGATTGGGAAGACAACAATGCTCTATCTCTTGAAAAAATATTTCATGTATAGAGGCAGCTGGTGTACCTAGCCATGTGTCTTATTAGGAAATCTGATGACAGTCATTATCCAACTTAACCCAATACCAGAAAACAAAATTTTAGACTGCTTTATACTGAAAGAAGTCGTTGAGAACAATTGAAAACATTCCTACACAACCCGCTTATTGATACCCCTCATTCACACATTCCAAGATGACAAGTTTTTAGACTGGCCCAAATTGAAAGAAGTTGCAGACAACAATTTAAAGTTTTGGATTTTTTCAACTTTCTGGGTAGAAAACATTTTGGAAAATGAAGAAATTGCTTGCATTAAGCAATTTATTCATTTTCCACATTTTCCAAAGCTTTTTTTGTTTGGGGAATCTAAAAGGTCATTGAGTGAGAATGGGTAAAAGATCTTGGGAAAATATTGTGAAGAATGAAGAAATTGTTTATACATAGTTTTCTAAAATCTTACCAACAAAAAATGGTCATCATTGCAACTTCTTTCAATTTTAACCCAGTCTTAAATTTTGACATCTAGTAATGAGTTAAAGCGATGAAATTTCATACGTTTTTTTTAAATCCATTGTTGTTACAATTTTCTTCCTTTTCCTTAATAATTTCAAGACCATCTTTGTTGAGGGCCATCAAAGAGGGTTATTTTCTGAGAAAGGGTTAACTGCTCATGATCTGAACACAGAAATTTATTAGATGTTTATGGTTAATGTAATTTGATCCTTAAAAACAATTGTTCTCTAATTAGTTTTTTTTCCATTACCAAACAACAAAATTTTAGACAGGTCCAAATTGAAAGGAGTTGCTGACAACAATTTAAAGTCTATTAAATTTTAGATTTTTTCATCTTTCTGGATAGAAAACATTGTGTAAAATGAAGAAATTGCTTGTTACAAGCAATTTCTTCATTTTTTACAATGTTTTCCAAACAGTTTTTCTTTAAGGGCATCCAATAGTGTCATTGTGTGGTAATGGGTTAATTTGATATAACCTTGAGTTATATCATGGTGAAATTCTAATACTCAAATGCCGAAAGAGAATCACCAGTACATTAGGTCCACTCATACCATATCCAAATGATTTATCAAATATTCCCTGAAATGTATTGATTACAATCTTTTTCATTCATACATTTTTGTGAATTATGGAGATTTCTTTGGGGATTAGCATTTGCAAATTTTATCAAAAAA
This sequence comes from Fragum fragum, assembly GCA_946902895.1. Lineage (NCBI taxonomy): Eukaryota > Metazoa > Mollusca > Bivalvia > Cardiida > Cardiidae > Fragum > Fragum fragum. The sequence goes on along the minus strand of OX336376.1, from coordinate 48,334,128 downwards.
GCAGTGAAACAATTCCAACACAATAATGCTTTTTGACGACCCTATAAAACTAAAATACAATTAGGAAAACACTGTGGAAAATTAAGAAATTGCCTGCATCAAGCAATTTCTTCTTTTTCTGCAATGTTTTCTTCCAAGAAAGTTGAAACAAGAGGACCATGACCATCCTAAATTGGTCACCTAAATAACCTGAATCACCTGTTATTGAAAGAAGATCCAACTGGGGTCAAATGAGTATAGCCAGTTTCATGAGTATTGAGCCAAATCTCTGGCTTCTAGGGTGTAAACAAAGAAATTGTCTCCAGGGCCCCTTTTCCTGTGTTATAAAATAGAACCTTCCCATAATCATGGGTTCATTGTTATGGCCTAACATTTATTCTGACAAAGTTTCATGAAGATTGAGCCAAAACTGTGGTCTCTAGATTGTAGAGAAGAAATTGTTATTAAAGCCACTTCCCATAATTTTTACTAGAACCTTCACATAATCAATAGACTTCATTCGTAGCATCTAATAATGATTCTGATCAAGTTTCATGAAGATTTAGCCAAATTATAGCCTTGTGTAAATAAAGAAGTCATCATTAAGACCCTTTTCTTGTGTTTTCAAATAGAACCATCCCATAATCTATAGGGTTCATCCTTATGACCTGACAATTATTTCGGCCAAGTTTCATTAGGATTGAGCCAAAACTGTTGGCTCTAGAATGTAAACAAAGAAATTGTCAATAAGGCCCCTTTTCTCATGTTTTCAAATAGAACCTTCCCATAATCAGCAGGATTCATTCCTAGCTAACAACTATTCTGGTCAAGTTTCATGAAGACTGAGTCAAAACTGTAGCCTCTAGAGTGTTAACACTTCAATTAATGAAGCTGTATTATGCACGACAGACGATAATCATTGATAACAAAGCTCTCCATGAGCATGTTGTGCTCAGATGAGTTAAAAAGTTACAGACAACACTTTTAAGATGATGAAATATTTATAAGCTTTGTCATTTGAGAAGGAAAATATTGTGGATAATGAAGAAATTGCTTGTGACATGCAGTTTCTTCATTATCCACAATGTGTTCCAATGATTATATATTGATGGATGTTCAAAAGCATTGTTGTGAGGGAATGGGTTAACAGATTGCTGGCCAAGCTCAATGTACTCCTACAGGAAGTTCCACTTCCCTTAAAAACAGTAATATTTTGAACAAGAGAGCCGTTGGCCCTGGGGCGCTCACCTGAGATAAAGGCTCTTTTTCTTTCAACAGTCTAATTTCATGTTAAGGTTAGGATTATGAAACAAGTGGGCCACAATTACATATAAAGACTGTGAACCTGGGAATCCAAAAGTCCAAATTACAAGGCTTTAGTGCCGATTTGAAAGAAGGAAAAAACTTTTTCCATGGGTTATAATTTCAGAAATAAGAAAGAAGTCTGTGAACTGATGCTTCATGCCTATCCCCCCCCCCCCCCCGGGTCAGCCCCTTGTGACCCGAGGATCATGCTTTTAGCTATTTTGTAAGAGGTCAATATACTAATGCTTCCTGCAAAATATCAAGGCTGTACGCCTTCTGGGTCAGGAGGAGAAGATTCTTAAAGATTATTTTGAAATTTCACTTTTGTTGCCATGGCAACCAGAGTTTTTAACAATTCCTTTAGATATTTGAAGGGGACCACCTAAGCAACATTTCTGCCAAATTTGGTTCAAATTGGCTCAGTGGTTTAGGAGGAGATGTCGTTTAAAGAAATTGTTGACGGACGACGCACGACGGACGGATGCCGGACAAAAGGCGATCATAAAAGCTCACTTGAGCACTACGTGCTCAGGTGAGCTAAAAATTCATGGTTGGTTGGCAACCTAAATTACATGTCAGTCACTAAAAACAACTCACATTAACCCTTTCCCGTTTTTAGAAATTTTAGACTGGTCCAAATTGAAAGAGTTTGCAGACAACAATGAAAACTGGATGCCATTTGAAATGAAACCATCCTATGTGGTAGAAAATATTGTGGAAAAATTTTTCCACAATGTTTTTTCCAGTGTAAAATCACAGGAACGTAAAATCCCGTATTTGAACGGGAAAGGGTTGATATTGGTCCGTTTTCACTTCTTGTCTACATCAATGATTTGAGCCCTACTGATTATCTGATTTGTCCTGATTTGCAAAATAAAATGATTTCTGAGGTTTTGTCAGAAATTTTCACACAATTTTCATTTTCTGTTGGAAGGAATTAAATAATTGTTTTCAGTGTATAAACATTTTCAGTGTATAAACAATTTCTCCTTTTCCCTGAAAGCTTCCCATAATTTGACATCTGGATTAATTGATAGATAACAAATTAACGAATTTTACCTTTATGTCACCTGTTTTTAGCCATTAATTGTTCAAAGTAATGTTGTCACCCCATTCCCACACAGTGAGGCTTTTGGACGCCTGTAAATGGGAAAACATAATGATAAATGTAGAAAAAGCTTGTAACAAGCAATTTCTTCATTTTACACAATGTTTTCAACCCAGAAAGTTGAAAAAATCTAAAATTTCATAAATTATAAATTGTTGTCTGCAACTCCTTTCAATTTGCACTAGTCTAAAATTTTGCCGCTTAATTATTGAATTGGAACTTCCTGTCAGAGCTCAGTGGGAAGGGCTAAAAATCCATCCATTAGAAACTCATTTCAACTTACAATGTTTACCAGGAAAGAGTGGCTTATTAGACAACATCTCTGCTAAAATACAGCCTACTGACCAAACATCTATAGATTTTGTGTAGCCTTTGGAGTTTAGCATGATCTCGGGAGCTCTATACCATCGTGTTGCGACATATTCTGTGAGGAAACCGGTGTGATCATGATCTGGGTCCGCCACTCGTGCTAAGCCAAAATCACATATCTGTAAATAAAGTCTGAATTACTAGTCACAAGGGAAAAAGACCTTTACATTTTTTCACCGATAGTAATGGATTCATCATTCAACCCGCTCCCAAACAGTCCTGCTTTTTACAGGAATAATTCACCAAACCAATAAACAAATATTTACATGAATGTGTACGCCTCACTCACTGCAAGTGTGCCTGATAAAAACAAATCGGCAGGTAATTTCTTATTATAATTTGAATAAGCTGTAGTAGAGACATAAGGTCAATATAACATTTCTAGTCTAAATGATTTGACTGGTCAACTGATTTCAGTTCATTTAGTTTTACCCCTTGTCATGCTGAATAAAAATCAGTTTCAAAGAATGTTTTTAAATCAAACGACTAAAAGCAGTTGTATTTCTTTTGAAAATTAATTTCACAGACATATGCCCCTTAAAAAGTACAAGCAAGTGGTGTAGACTTAGATCAGACTGCACTTATGTGATCTTGGCCTATACCTCCTGCAAAAACAGGAACATTCCAGGACCAGCATGACAAAAGAAAAGGCTTCTCTTACCTTCAGATCACATGTTGTGTTTAAAAGCAGGTTACTTGGTTTGAGATCTCGGTGGAGTACATTGGCAGAGTGAATATACTTGAGTCCTCTTAGTATTTGGTACAGAAAGTAACATACGTGGTCATTACTTAGCTTCTGTGTCTTTAACAGCTTGTACATGTCTGTTTCCATTAGACACTGTACTATATAACTGTACAATTGGGTTAAGGAAAAGCAGTGATGAATTTAAGTGTCCTCTAAATTACCTTAGAGAAGCAGAGATTTCTTTGTCAAAGCTTTTTAAAAAGCGTTCACAATAAATTTTTATATTGAGTAGAGGCGATATCGTGTACCTGATTCACTCCACTGGCTTTAATTAGTTTAAGAATTTTGTTTTTGTAGTTTCTTTTAACCCTTTCCTGTTTTTTTAATTTTAGACTGGTCCAAATTGAAAGAGGTTGTAGACGACAACGAAAATTGGTACAATTTTAGATGAAACCATTCTATATGGTAGAAAATATTGTAGCAAAAGAAGAAATTGCTTATTACAAGCAATTTCTTCTTTTTCCACAATATTTTCTCAAGTATAAAATCACAGCGACGAAATTTCCCGGTTTGTACAAGAAAGAGTAAAGTGACTAATATTTTCGTTTAAGCTGTACAAATTGTTTTCCTTGCATCACCATGAAATGAGATCTCTGCCTAATTAAAATCTAATCAAAAAGTCCTCATTTACACTCTACAGTCTACATTTTTCATCAGATTCTCTTCAAACTTTCACAGATTGCTTGTACCGTCATAAGGATTGTTCCTTTCGGAATTGGGTCTGATCTGTCAAGAAACATGGGAAAAGGAGCCTTATGAAACCAAATGATCATTCCTGTGAAATTTCATTGAAATCAAGGGGAAGATTTTCAATGTTTTTACTGTAAACCATTTGTGGAAATTATAGCCCAACCCATAAAAGCAATGTATTTTTATTCCATCAAAATTCTTTGAAGTAATCTGATTGAGGTTCTTCCAAGGATCATTCCTGTGAAATTTGATTGAAATCCAGAGGAAGTCTTTCAAAGTTTTCACTATAAACCATCAGATTTAGCAAATCAGAATTCTTTGGAGGAATCTGATAAAGGGTCACCCAAGGATCATTCCTGTGAAAGTTTGCTAAAGTCTGTGGCATGCTATCTGAGGAGAGGAGCTGCTAGTAATAAAAAGTAAATTCTCCTTTCCCTGACACATCAATTGCGTCATCGGCAAAACCTCAACAGTCTCATAAGAATTCTATTTGTAAAAGAAATGCTACAGTGCAGGAAAGGGGATAAAAGTTAACCATACAGAATGTGAACTTGGGCCAAAAGTTTCATGTTAGAATAATATTAGCAGCACATATTACTGCATTCTCTAATTTGTTTGTCTAGACGGCATGATTGGCAATTTAGTGACTTTTCTCAAGATAAGATGAATCTATTTCATTTCAAACTAGAATAGCTGTAAAGCAGATACCTGACCCAACACCTTAACCATTTCCTGTTTAATCCCTTGTTTTTACATCCCTATGTTGTCCTACTTGAGAAAACATTGTGGGAAAAGAAGAAATTGCTCGTAACAAGCAATTTCTTTTTTGTTTTCCACAATATTTTCTACCCTACTGAATGGTTATTTTTCAAATTAAATCTAATTTCAAATTAAATCTCTGCAAAACCTTTGAATATTGACAGGTCTAAAATTTTGCAAAATGGGAATGGGTTAACTTTGACAAGGCATCTAAAATTAAAAATTTGGGTATTGCTTTATTATTTCTATCTAATACAACCATTTGATTAAAAGAAATCTGTCCCTCTCCCATCCAAATACCTATTTTTATTAAAAGTTTCATTCTTGAAAAAATGATACTACTTAGTAGTGTATAATTATTTCCTTCCAAGACTCACAAATTGTGTTTATCCAACGCTTGTCATACGGGGTATGAAATGCCTATTCAGAATTGCATTAAATTAAAGGACTTCATGATAGCACTTCAAGGCTCTGGGGCAATGGACCCTATTTCATTTTGCTTCACTGACTTGAAATCAATTCTAGCTTAGGATATTATACTGATGTAATAGACTCAGATCAGACTATATATAAGTGCAGAATATCTTAGTCAATACCTACTGCAATTTATTTAGGGGTGTCAAGAAGAAGAACAGTGCCGGAAAGGGTTAAATTTGTTTGAATAGATGATCCCAGATTAAAGGCATTCAATTTCAATTTTTCCACTTGAAGCACTGAAACTTTCAATGATAACAGACACATTTATGTCTTTTTTCATTTGATTGTTGATTGTATGAGGTTTAACATCTGACTAAACAAACTGTAGTCATAAAGGAGACAGGGCCTCGGTTAACAGACTCAGTTGAATGATTAATTGAATGGGGTTTAAGACCACTTTAAACACTATTTCAGTCATATCACAGCGGCTGGAGAACCTAATAGAAGATTTCTGGTATTTCTCACACCAAAACTACCACTATATCCTTTCTGAGCCTTCAGCTGCTCATTCCACTTGGGTTGAAGATAATCCATCCATTGGTTGGAGACAAATGCAAGAAAGCGACAGGGGATCGAACCTGGGAATCCCTGACTAGGAGTCCTACAAGATACCACTATGTTATGGCTGGGGCCGATTCTTAGTTGAAAGACCGGTGAAGCTGGGAATCAATCCAGGGACTCCTGACATTAGAGCCTACGGCCAAAGTTTATCCACTCCCTCTATCATTCGAGAAAGAATCATTCAAAATCTCACGGGCATAGACAGGCTTGGTCAACAACCCTAGCACATTACAGACATCATGACAGTCTTAGTCAACAACCCTAGCACATTACAGACATCATGACAGTCTTAGTCAACAACCCTAGCACATTACAGACATCATGCTATATAACATAAATCATTCCAATACCATTCAATTATTCATGCCATGCTTGTAATTCAATATTTATACATAAAACTAGAGGCAAAGTGCTTTCATCTCAAACGCCAAGATGATAAGTCAATATATTGTAATACGTGTATTTTGGATTCATGCAATATCAGGGTATTCATGTTTAGATTAAGATTTTTAATCCTTGTCATGCTTAACCCTTGTCAAGCTGTATAAATTACCTTACTGAATTGCCGTAAAATCAAAGGGCTGAAAGCACTGATAGAACTTGTTGTTCAAAAATCAATATTTCTTTTGGAAATCAACTTCATTAACAACTCTGGCAGGAAAAATACAAGTAGGAGGTGTAGACTATGATCAGACTGCACTTATGTGCATGCTCTGATCTTGGTCTTTATCTCTTGCAGAAAACAGAATATTCCGGGTTCAGCATGACAAGGGTTAATAAAAATCCTCTACAAAATTGGTCAGACGGCAAAATTTTGGACTGATCCATATTGAAAGATGTTGCAGATGACAATTTAGAGTTTATGAAATTTTGGATTTTTTCAACTCTTTCCCATGGGTAAAAACACTGTGGAAAATGAAAAAAATGCTTGTTACCAAGGACATATTTTTAATTAACTAATATTGTTTGATATTTTAGTTGACCAGGTCAGAGGTCAATTAGGATGGTCAGTGATCTTTCAATTTCCAGCACTCCATGGTATAAACCACACAAAGGATACACATCTTTCATTTTCTCTAATGAAGCTTGTTTGATGATGTCTTGAATGTTGATTATCTGAAATGAGAAAGAAATAATAACTCCTGATTGACTGGAATTAAAGGGAGGTATCAATGTTTCTGAAATCTTGATAAGAAAAATTTGACAATTACCTAAAAATACACTCTAATGGACACCTAAAACTTAAATATGAGTCAGGTAGTGCCTTCGTGGTAATCTGATAAGCCTAAAGTGGCTTGTTTTGGTTATATAGAAAAAAGGTTCAGCAGAAATCCAGGTTATTTTTAGATATCACCACATAGGTTGTCGACACAGCATGTCCTCTTTGCATATGACCCAAAGTCAACGAAAAATAACAAAATGACAAGCAAAACAACCAGCGCCCTAAATCATATCACGCAAAATGTTTAGTGCAAAACTAGAGTAAGTGTTTATATTCGTATTGGCACTTAGGCAGTTTTGGACTGATCTTTATCAAATTGAAGACCAGCTAGCAAACATTACTCTTGATGACGTAACAACGAAGTTGGTCTCAAACTGAATGGGGGATTTCAATAGTTTTATGCACTGTGTGAATTACCCAATATTCTTTGCAACTGTTTTGGCTTAATCTAAAAATAGATTAACAACCTATGTAGGCTATTAGGGAAATACCCTAGTTTATTCTCTGATTTTTGCAAAACTGCTCTAAAATATTGTTTTGACATAGTATATGTGAGGGAATAAGAATAATTGAGATCTGTGACATGAAAAAAACCCAACATGGATACCTACCTTTAAAGCATGATTGAATGCTTAGTTAATGATCATGTCAATGGGTCAGGGCAAAGCAATTGTAACTGTCTACATGTTTATAGGAAGTAATAACTGTTTCGCGCTTACTAATCAATGAAATTGTCATGATGCAATGACATATGCAAAATACATAACCTCTTTGCATTATTGCTGGTGAGGAGAGGATATTTAAAGATTTTCTTCTTTGTTTCTGTATAAGATCAACTTTTGCCATAATATGGCAATCAGAGATTCTAATGCAATTATATTATTTTGATAACTTTAGTAAAGCTTTGCCAACACCTCTGCAAAGTATCAGCCTTTTTGAATTTGTGGTTTAGGAGAAGATTTTTATCGGAAATTGGGGAAAAACTATGCATGGACAGATGACAGAAAGTGAGTGATAACAACAGTTCACCTTGAGCACATTATGCTAAGGTGTCGTAAAAACAAATCTAGACCAGTTGGAAAAATTTAATTTTCATTAATGACATTATGACAAATAACTCCCTACAGCAATTTGACCTTTGTCCATTGTATAATTTGATGTATTGATGGATAGCACAATAATCAACCTGGTTCATGACAGGGCATTAACCTAGTGTATCATGAGACAATTCGTTATGATGTTGAAACATGGCTCACACATGAAATACAGTTTATCAATAATAGACAGTTAATTATGGGCAAAGCCCACAAGAGCATGCTCAGACGAGCATACATGCTATCTTGTAATGTGCAACAGGGTGTTTATATCAGTAAACCTTAAATTTGTGGACACAGCAGAATAATTATCAACAGCCTGTCAGTCAGTCTGTCTGTATGTTATTCTATCTATCTGTCAGCTTGTCAGTCTGTCAGAATTTTTTTTATGCTCTCCATATCTAATCCTAACACGTTTTTAACATTAAGAGGGTGTGCAATAACTAAGAACCCTAACCCTAACTTCATTATTTTTGGAATTGTTACCCATTGGTTTTATTAAAGGTTAATTATGGGCTACTCCATATCTCAAAACTGTTGAATTTTGCAACATCTTGGGCTACATGATTATCTGATATTGAAGAGTTTGCAATAAACAAGAACTTAAACTCTTACATCATAATTTTATTAGTTTTTGCCCTTTGAAATTGATGAATATACTTAATATCTTGAGACAAGGTCACGGTAATTTGACAAGATCAAGGTCTACATTTTCCATTATGTTTTCCATAGCCCTTTTCCTTGGGGCCTAAGAAAGCACCATTGTGTGGGAATGGGTTAATCAGTTCATTGACTTTAATGCGATTCGGATGAAGAATTTTTCTTAGCATGACGAAGGTTAAACTTCCCACTCAATGACGCATGTAGACGCCACCAAGAAATAAAGCTTTGGAAAACATTGTCGAAAATGAAGAAATCGCTTGTTACAAGCAATTTCTTCACTATCCAAAATGTTTTCTACCCCAAAAGTAAAAATAGTCCAAAATTTAATAAGTTAAGAATTTAATAATGTTGTCAGCAACTCCTTTCAATTTGAACCAGTCTAAAATTTTGTAATCTGGGAAAGGTTTAAACCATTCATTGAGTCATTAAATGCTGTTAAATATTCTTGATAGAATGAAGGTTTAATAGGTTAGTATAATAAGAAAAATCCGTCTTTATCTTCTTTTATCTATTTATCTGAATTATCCCCTTTGGGAGTATTTATCAGAAATCTTAAGAAGGCAGGGACCATATTTCTGATAGGAAGAAATTGTCTACCAGGGAAAATAATTGAGCTATTTTTAACCAAATTCCACACGGAGAGGAGAAAAAATGTCACAGAATCTTTCGTATAAATCCATGAAAATTCTGAGAATGCCTTATTGTTGTCAGAGATTTGACAGTTCAGCAATCAATAGTTTTTGGTCTCAGCGTTCAGCTCTCTCGGAATTTCATTCATTAGTTCGAGGTCAGAGAATTGTAGTCTTAATGGGCAAACTTGTACCGTAATATTACTATAGTTTCTTATGTGAACTTCTGAAATGTGGGTTCCTATAATTTGGCTTAGTTAGACCTGCATAATTGATATTGAAGAAGTGTTGTTTTATTTCTTCTTTATCCCTTTCCTGCATAATCCCTGATTTTCACATCCTGTGATATTAAGTTTCAGAAAAAAATGTGGGAAAAGAAGAAATGCTTGTTACAAGCATTTTCTTCTTTTTCCACAACATTTCTATTAAATAGGATGGTTACTTTTTGAAATATACTTACTTTATGATGTGTGTTTGAATTTGCAAAAGTCCGGAACTTTGAAAAAGGAGATAAGGGTTAAATCCTCTCTCGTATTATCTCTTGGACAATGAACCCAAAGTTTCAAATCTAGGGAAACAAGGCAGAGAATGAAGACATATAGGACAGGGTAACCAAATTATTGTAACTACAGCTTATTAAGGTTCTTGGTATGTGGTATTAATTGGTAGGAAAAGACACAATACATACCAGTAATTGACTTACAGTTGCAAGGGTGTATGCCAAATACAAAGCCATTTTCTACAACCATAGCCCACTGCATGCTTTGAGACATTATTGAGATAACAAATTGATTCATCTGATAATCATATTGACCTTACTATAAAGTCATGTAAGGCTACTACTAATTTCGAAATTCAATAACAAAATGTCATTATCATGTCAGTGATCCATTAAAATCAGATTCTGTAAAACATTTCAAAGCATTTCACCTCAGCACTAAGTTAACCCTTGTCATACTGAATTATAAATCCTCTACAGATTTTCATTAGTATCGAAGGCCTGAAGGCACTGGAAGCATTAATTGTAGGTTAATATTTCTTTTGAAAATTTATCCAACAAACAATTCTGGTTTAAAAGGACCAAGCAGGTGGGGTAGACTAAAATCAGACTGCACAAATGTGCAGTCTGAACTTCGTCTATACCTACTGTCAAAGCAGTTATATTCCAGGCTCAGCATGACAAGGGTTAGGACCCAGATCATGCAGCCAGTGCATCCCCTCAGTCTCATCAGATCCCTGACTCTCTTTAGATTGTATTGGCTGATAGTTACATTTGACAATCAAATTTAAGTTTAAGAACAGAATTTCTATGAAGGCATTTTCAAGGATATCTCTTGAGGGAATGTGTTTTTAATTCGTTTTTATTGTGTTAAATCCAATTCCATTGAAATTAGATACCTCTTCAAGAAGGCAAAAAGCATTTTCAGTAAAATTAGTGTAACAGAAAAGTCATTAGCTTTTTCAAGCTTTTTTAACAACAATTATTCCATCACCAAGAATTCATTGTATTTTCTAATTTAGCGAGTGGGTTGGTGAAATCGATAATGATATCTGAATATTAAGTTTTCAAAAATAAGTTTAGAGCTTAACATTTAAATCCTTAAAATATCTAAGCACTGAAAGTACTGATGATTGACATCCGTGTTGGCATAATAGAGTGATATGCCCCATTCGGTGTACAAAATGGCAATTTAACCCGGAATTTTAAATCACTGTAATTCTATACTTAAGAAATCGAAAAAGTGCTTGTACAGTACGAAACAAAGTTAATTTTACAATCACTTTCAATTAGCGTTCAGCGTTCAATCGGGTAACAATCGCGGTTTTCCAATCTGCTATCAATCAATCCTTAACCCATTCCCACATAACAAAATTTTAGACTGGTCTAAATTGAAAGAAGCTACAGATGACAATTTAAAGTTTATTCAATTTGGAATTATGTCAACTTTCTTGGTGAAAAACATTGTGGTAAATGAAGAAATTGCTTGTGACAAGCAATTTCTTCATTTTCCACTATGTTTTTCGAAGCTTTTTACCTTAGGGGCGTCTAAAAGCGTCACTGAGTGGGAATGGGTTAAACGAAAGTGTTCAATCAACAGCGTTCAATCATTCCGATTATTTACATAGCCATAAGAGATTTGGTGATAAATATTTCTGTTAAAATTAAATTTGGTAATTCGAATAATAAAAATAACGATAGCATTTTCATTTAAGATGACTTCTGACATTGTAGGGATTGAAAGAAATTTTGCAATGATTGAGCGATCGCGTCTAAACAAGAAAGCGTTCAATCCGCTCAGAGTGAAAAATCGATCAGCGTTCAATCACAATCATTCAATCACAATCATGTACCATATAGCATTCAATCCGGTTACAATCAGATTGTCAAATTAACAATGTTCTGTACTGTAACAAGCAATTTCTCCTTTCCCAACAATATTTTCTCCAACATAGGAAGGTTTTAATTTCAAATTGCATTCGATTTTGTCGTCTGCAACCTCTTTCAGTTTTGATCAGTCGAGCATTTCCAAAAGCTGGAAAGGGTGAAGCCTCTTATCTAGCCTGGTTTGTTTAAAAGGTTTGGCTTAGTAGCTACACATGTAATATTGTTGCAGTCATACATGTTACTGATGTGAAAAATGACAGGAAACTCTGACTCTGATTTTTTTATAAAGAATGGTGTCAAGCTTGATCATCATCCACACTGTTTTAATTTGTAGCCACTATGCATGCATATAATAGTTAAATGATGTTTTGTTTATAGCTGTGAAATCATTTTACAGGCATTTGCTGATTGTCATCCAAAGATATTGGAAAGTGCTCCCTCGATAATGTATCACATGTTATCATTGGTTGACTTGCTGATATAAGCCACTCTTTACACTTCTACTGGTTGTAATTAGTTGCATTTACATGTAAGTAATCACGTTGCACTTTCAATCGAACTAAGGCAACATTTAAAGGGATATATACATTTATGGTTTTAACCAATTTCAAAATGTAGTTGTTTTGAGGAAACAGGTTTTGGAAATACAATGTATTATAAATCGAACCTAAATAGGCACTACTTCTAACATAGTAACATCCTACTGGATTTTCCAAACTGGATAACACTGATGGACGCCAACAGAGTTCTTCAAAATTGAAAGTGCAACTTTAAATCATAAAATTTAAAGCTTAATGATTATAACAAACTTCCACCTGAAAGGCAATTATTAATCCATTCCCACACAATCATACTTTTTGATGCCATTCAAGAAAGGGCTTTGGAAAATATTGTGGACATTATGAACAAATTGCTTGCTTCACAATTAAGTCTATGTCAGATCATTCAAAGAGACAAAATAATAAACAAGAGGACCATGATGGTCCTAAATCGCTCCCCAGAGTATGATGGTTCATGGCTTTATTATATATACAAATAAACAAAGCCTTCTGTCTAATTATTTTGGAGATGATGTTTAAGGACTTTCTCTTTTAATCCTAGGTATATTGATGATCCACCGTAGAGCGCTTATTTCCTTAATACAGTAATTCTTTGAAGTATTTTGTTAGAGGGTCAATAGACATCAATACATACCAAATATCAAAATTCTAGGCCTAATGGTTTAGGAGACAAGAGGACCATGATGGTCCTAAATCGCTCCCCTGAGTATGATGGTTCATGGCTTTACGATATAAACAAGATAGCAAAGCTCTCTGTCTAATTATTTTGGAGAAGATGTTTAAGGATTTCTCTTTAAATCCTAGGTATATTGATGATCCCACCATATAGCACTAGTTTCCTGAATATGGTAATGCTTTGAAGTATAGGCATCAATACATACAAAGTATAAAAGCTCTAGGCCTAATGGTTTAGGAGAGGAAGATTTTAAAAGATATCATAATTTATTCCTAACTAAAATTAGGGATTGCACAGAAAAGGGCTAATTATTTTAAGTAATTTGGTAGAGGGTCAATGGCTGATGGATGATATGTACCAAATATCAAAGCTCCAGGCTTTATGGTTTGGGAGAAGAAAATTTTCAAAGATTTCCTTCTTTATTCCTTTGTAAATCAGGGATTGCACAGAAAAGGGCTAATTTTCAGAGTACAATAATTCTTTGATGTATTATGGTAGAGGGTCAATAGATGATGATTTCTTCCAAATATCAAAGCTCTAGGCTTTATGGTTTGAGAGAAGAAGATTTTAAAAGATTTCCTTCATTTATTCTATGTAAAATCAGGGATCGCCCAGAAAAGGGCTAATTTTCTGAATATGGTAATTCTTTGAAATATTTTGATAGAGGGTCAATAGATGATGATGTATACCAAATATCAAAGCTCTAGGCCTTAGGGTTTGGGAAGAGAAGATTTTTAAAGATTTCCTTCTTTATTTCCATGTAAAATCAGGGATCACCCAGAAAAGGGCTAATTTTCATAATACAGTAAATCTTTGAAGGATTTTGGTAGAGGGTCACTATATGATGATTTGTACCAAATATCAAAGCTTTAGGCCTTATGGTTTGGGAGGAGAAGATTTTTAAAGATATCCTTCTTTTTTTCTATGAAAAATCAGGGATCACAAAGAAAAGGGCTTATTTTTAGAATATGGTATTTGAAGTATTTTGGTAGAGGGTCAATAGATGACGATGTATACCAAATATCAAAGCTCTTAATGCCTTATGATTTGGGAGAAGAAGAATTTTAAAGATTTCCTTCATTATTTCTATGTAAAATCAGGGATTGCCCAGAAAAGGGCTAATTTTGCATCATAATGTAAATCTTTGAAGTATTTTGGTAGAGGGTCACTAGATGATGATTTATACCATATATCAAAGCTCTAGGCCTTATGGTTTGGAAAGAGAAGAATTTTTAAGTTTTTTCACTCCGTTGCCATGGCAACCACAGTTCTTCATGGATTTCAATTCTTTGAAGTATTTAGAAAGAGCATGACTTAAGGATCATTTATGTGAAGTTATGTTGAAATTCCATGGTTAGTTTAGGAGGAGAAGAATTTTTTGTAATTGTGGACGGACGGAGCCCTGCGTACCAAATATCAAAGCTATAGGTTTAGGAGAAGATTTTTTAATAATTGTTTACAGACGGACAGACAGGCAGAAGGACAGACGAACACAGAACAATTACCGATCACAATAGCTCACCTTGAGCACATTGTGCTCAGGCGAGCTAAAAACCAGGATTTCAATTGCTTCATTATAATTCAATCAAGTAGTTGTGGGCATAAGAGTATTAACCAGGTTTTCCTAACTAATGGACAAAAGGTGTTGCAGTGCCTGTTGCCAGTCAGTGCGGTCAATTCAGGTCTGACCAGGGTTGATATTTTTCTAACTCTAAAGTGGCTCCTTATTCTCAGTGATACTTTGTATTAATATCTGAAGGTTTCCTATGTGTTTAAAGATGCAAAACTAATGTAATGACCTGTAAATGATTAACCCATTCCCATGTGACAAAATTTTAGACTAGTTGAAATAGAAAGATTCAGAAAACAATTTTCTGTTTTTTAAATCTACAATTCTTTATCTTTTGGGGTAAAAAAAAATCATTGTGGAAATATCCACAATGTTTTCCAAAGCTTTTTTTACTTGAGGGTCATAAAAAGGAGGGATTGTGTAGGAATGGGTTAAGGCACTCACAATAGTTTTGCACTTTTCCTTCCATATTCACAAAATACCAAAAATGATAAGTTCTACTATTATATAAATAAGAGGGCCATTGGCACTAAATCGCCCACCTGAGTTGCTGACAACAGATTTAAGTGAGAAAGCCCAAGTAACTTAAATTTGGCCAAAAGTGACCTGCTATCAAATCTAAGAAATCAAGAACAAAATTCTTACAACCTTTCAAGGTATTTGTGCTTAAAAAAAGAAGCATTCAAATTGATAAGAAGATCTACTTAGATAAGACCTAGGGACATAAATTTTTACTTCATGTAACCAATACTAACCCTTGTCATACTAAACCTGGAATATTCCTGATTTTGCAGGAGGTAAAGCCAAAGGTCAGCCTGCAGCTAAGTGCAGTCTTATCTTTGTCTACACCACCTGTTTGTATCATTCAAGTCAGTTACTTTCATTACACTGATTTTCAAAAGAAATAATGACAAACAACTAATGCTTCTAGTGCTGTCATCCCTTTGATTTTAATGCAATTCTGGAAAGGATTTTATTCAGCAATCTTGGCAGAGATTTATATTGAATCAAAGATCCTGAACAGATATCATGTAAAATGAGCAGAAAGGCTGCCTCTAGAGTGCATACAAAGTTTTTCTAAGATTTGACCTTGTGTCCTAGTTTTTGACCCCTAATAACAAAATATTGAACTTGACTGAGATATCATGCTGAGGAATATTCTGTCAAAATTCAAGACATTGGAGGCAAAAATTTGAATTCTAGAGTGCACACAAGGTTTTTCTACTATTTGACATAATGACCTAGTTTTTGACCCCATGTTTCCAAATATTTATCTTGTTCAAGGTTTCATCAACATTCTGACCAATTTTTAAGACATTGAAGCAAATATTGTGACTTCTATAACACAGGCAAGGTTTTTCTAAGATTTGACCTAGTGACCTAGTTTTGACCCACAAGACCAAATATCAAATTTAACTGAGATATTATGTAGACAAACATTCTGACCAAATATCAAGGCATTTGAGGCAAAAAATGTGACCTCTATAGTGCACACAAGGTTTTCTAAGATTTAACCTTGTGACCTAGTTTTTTAACTAATGTGACTCAATACTGAACTTATCAAAGGTTTGATAGAGACAAATATTCTGACCAAATTGCAAGACATTTGAGATGAAATTGTGGCCTCTAGAGTGCACACAAGATAAAGATATACGAAGGACAAAGGATACCAGACACAGATAGATCAAAATAGCTCACCTTGAGTATTTCATGCTTAGGTGAGCTAAAAATGAATATCAACCATACATTATCTTCAGATCATCTCTTAATTTGGCAAGGCATTAATTGCTATTTGGCACATGAAAAGGCTGTTAAAGGCTGATTATTCATTATGTCACAATCTATGGCATAATGATGGTTTCAAAATGAATGTAATTTGCACTTGGTCAGAATAGAGGCGGGAAAATCTCAGTTAATGACCATTATATGATTAAATATCCAGGATAACAATGATTCTGTTTACTGCTTGGCAATACCAAGTGACCCTCCCTGGCTGTAAAATTATTTCTCTCTTTATATCTAAAAACAACATTAAGATTTTTCACCAAAAATCAAACAAGACCATTATACTGTCTGAGTGGACAGTAAGCCTTAATCCTTTGCCAAACAATGGCGTTTATGGACGCCTCTCAAGGAACACAACTGGAAAACATTATGAAAATGAAGAAATTGCTTGTAACTTTAAAATGTCATCTGCATCTCCTTTCAATTTGGACCAGTAAAAAATTTTGGCATTTAGTAATGGGTTAAATATTCTAAGTGCTTGATAGCATAAACCCAGACGTTAGAAGGAGAAGATATTTAAAGAATTTTTTTCTTAATTCTTGAAAGTCTGGTAAGCCCTGCCCTACCATTCTCCCATTTTTCACAAATCAAATTTAATTAACAAGGTGACCACCCACGGAACATATTTCTGCCAAGCTTGGTCCAAATCAGCCCAGTGGTTTACAATGAAGATTTTTAATGAAATATTTCATGATTTCTCCAAGTCAGATAAGCTACTATGCCCTAATTTTTTCCCAAATCTAAAATTTTAGAACAAGGTTTGAAGAGGATTATCTAAGGAACATTTTTACCAAATTTGGTACAGATTGGCCACATGGTGCAGGAGGAGAAGATTTTCAAAGAATTATTTTATGATTACTATGATTTTTATGAAGTCTGATAAGCCCCACCTGCCAATATTATTTCGAGATTTAAGAAAAACATCCTGAGTTAATCACTTTGATGTTTTCTGAAGTCACCAGATAAAGGGTTAGATAAACCAAAAAATGTATACTCTGGCATAAAGTTGATGAAATACTCAGGGTAAAATTGCATCCATAAGTAGTTGATCGGAATATCTCCATGACTACCTAAGTAGATGGAAATTTACATAGCCCTTACTGCTGGTTAGCTAACTGAGCCTTTGCTGCATCTTGGACCATTATTTTAGGAGTCACTCAATTGATATCATGCTGGGCCAAAATCGAGTGGACATCGGTCTAATTTTCTTCAAATATTGCTGTTCGGTAAATTTATTTAAGTCCTGTTTTCTAGTACGTGGCAGATACAGAACAGAGCGTCAAAATTGCAAAAATACTTTGCTTTCTAAATATGTTTATGACACAGGGGATTCTTTATTTAAACTTATCATGACGTCCATCGTAGAAACATCTGAGTTACCTAAATGATCTTGCAGGTTTCTGAGAGTTCTCTCCCTTTTCAAGACGTCCCATTTGCATGAACTAGTAGAAATGAAACATGGAATTTTTTCCCAAGATGCAATTCTGCTATAAGTTTCATTTCTTTTTTTTACTTTTATTTTTATTTACATAATTGATATTCATTGTGTATGTATATATATATGATTTAACCGGAAACAGTTTCAGAAAAATCCAGTCTCTAGTGCGGGAACATTGTGGGAAAAGGAGAAATTAATCTAAAAAAAATCTCTCCTTTTAGCACAATGTTTTCTCTAGTTCCACTCAATTGGATATGAAACTGAGGGACTATAAGTAAAGTATGGAAAAGAATGTACTGTATGCTTTATGTATCTATATTCATTTCATCTTTTTTAGGAGGGGGGGTATGGTAAAGGGTGTGAAAAAAATCTTTGATTTTGTGAAAACTTCTTGAAATTCAAACTTTAAATTTTAAAAATTCCTGATATTGATCCTTATTGAATCACTGATAATTCTGTGAGTAAGAATGACCCCGCTGAGACACACAATGACACACTGAGACTTTCAGACACACAAACTATCAGGAAAACATTGTGTACGATGAAGAAATTGCTAGTAACAAACGGTTTCTTCATTTTACACTATGTTTTCTATCCAGAAAGTTGAAAAAATCTAAAATTTTATGAGCTTAAAATTGTTGTCTGCAACTCCTTTCACTTGGACCTGTCTGGAATCTTGCAGTCTCTTAGTGGGTTAAAGCAAATAAAATTACAATAATAGTTTATATACAGATACATTCATGAAGAAAATACTCCATCAGTTCTTGATATTATGCCTGATTTACTCTCTTCAAAGGCAATGCTTTTAAGCAAATATCCTCTAAGAATGTTGTTTCTATAGGTTTATTTAAGATCCTTTCTAAAACATTTCAATTTCTTCATTTGGCTATAATTTTCTTGTCTTCTTCAAGTCCCTTCAGTATAACCAATTTAGGTAAAAACCAGAGAACGTGGTTCATCTTGAATCAACCAATCAAATTATTCATTTTGTCCAGAAGTGAACTTTATACTCTGACATTTGCGAAAATTGACTGATTCTGGCTGTGAATCAAAGAGTCAAATGTCAAACAAAATCATTTGTTTAAAAAGGAAGTTAACTTTGAACTCGGACATTAGCCAACATGTCTATGAAGAACTTATATTGGTTTGGTGACTAAATGTTGTAACTACAGCTTATTCAAATCTGTGCCATTTAATATTTAAGTGGAAATTCCTTCAGAGTCGGCAAGCATTAATGGACAGAGTTATATATAGTGGGCATGGCAGTCAATTGTTCTTGGTTGAAGATTTTCATTCATGGATAAAGATTTCACAATGCCAATTATTTTGCTGGTCCTTCAGGTTGTCCATCCATTCAGGTTAATAATTCTGAAATAATACCCATTATCAGATGGTAACTAAATATCCACAAGAGGCCCAATATGGCCTTTATTGCTCAATATGGCACTTTCTGTCTAACAAATGAAGGGCTGATTAACAATCAAAACAATATCCTTTGAAAGGTAATTGGCTATGATAATGTTTAGATATAAGCAGATCAATGGCCTAAAGCAAAATAAGAAAGGAACCAATAATGTCAAATGAAAAAACAATCACCATTTGAATAAGTATCTGGAATAGAGGAAAGAAATTACTACCATAAAAAATTACAAAATCAAATAATTTCCCTTTAACCCTTGTCATGCTGAACCAGGAATATTCCGGTTTTGGCAGGAGGTGTAGACCAAGATCAGCCTGCACATAAGTGTAGACTGATCTTAGTCTACACCTCCTGCTTGTACTTTTTTACCAGAGTTATTTATGAAATTGATTTCTAAAAGAAATATTGATTTTTGAACAAGGTCTATCAGGCCTTTCAGTCCCTTAATTTTACAGGAATTTAGTAAGGTAATTTATACTGCATGACAAGATTAATAAGCTTTACAAAAGTTTGCCCATGCAGTGACTCCAAAGTTTAAGAGTGCAGATGCCAATTTTCAGTTGATAAAATTGTTAAAATATCTTGCTTTAAGGGTAGAAAACATTGTGGACAATGAAGAAAGTGCTTGTTACAATCACTTCTTCATTTCCAACAATGGTTTCCAATGCTCATTTTTGAGAGGTGTAAAAAAGTGTGATTGTATTGGGATAAGGGGACACTCAAGAATCATTTCTGTAAAATTTGGTAATAATCAAGCCAGTAGTTTCTGAAAAAAAGTGTTTCAAAGTTTTCACTTTACACCATTTACAGAAAACTGCCCTGACCATAAAAGCTGTCTTTTTCATTCGATCAAAATCCTTTGAAGGAATCTTATAAAGGGTCACCTAAGGATCTTTTGAAATTTAGTTGAATTCCAATCAGCAGTTTCTCAGGAGAAGACTTTTACAGAAAGAGTTTGTAGGCAAACAGACAAACAGATGATCCAACACTCGGCCATGACAATAAAAAAAAGTCATTTTAGGGACGATGATGCAGATGACATCAGAACTATAGCAACGCTTCAGCTAAAAATTACCCTCTTTGCTTCAGAGACAATTCACGACTGTTTATTAATTGAATAACTCGGATAAATCTTCATTGTTCCTTTACCCAGTTACTGACATTGTTCTTCGCCTTTTTTAACTCTTTCATTAATGATACCTTGTTTACAAAGTCCTAGGGTACACAGAATGCCTAGTGCTAATAAATCGTTGAAATTTTCAAATAAAAAGTACATGTATTAAATAATTGACCTCACTGCTACTGAGTCCCTGAATTCCAGACAGTACAAAACTGATCCACTAACTCCAAATCTCCATTTTCATTAATCCATTACCAACAACATTACCACACAACAAAATTTTAGACTGGTCCAAATTGAAATAATTTTAAGAAGTCACTTCTTAGTTGAAAAACTTTGCCTATTGGGGTAGAAATAGTGGATAATGAAGAAATTATTTGTAACAAGCAATTTCTTCATTTTCCACAGTGTTTTCTGAAGCTATTTTTTTGAGTGAAAATGTGAGATTGTGTGGGAAGACTGAGCCTCGAACATTTTGACATTACCTTCCAATCCTTCCTCTGTTATACCTAGTTTAACCCATTCTCACACAATGATGCTTTTTGACGCATAAACAATATGGAATACATTGTGAAAATGAGGAAATTACTTGTAACAAGCAATTTCTTCATTTTACACAATGTTTCCTACCAAGAAAGTTGAAAAATTCTAACACATTGTTATGACGTATATCTAGCCAAACAACCATTTCACATTTCTGTTACATGCTACTGATAACAAATATGAGCACGGAAATTTTCCTGTTTTGACAGATAGTATTTAAAAAGATTGGCCTGCACATATGTGCAGTATGATCTTAGTCTACACTCCCTCATTGACCAATTCAAGCCAGAGTAGTTGATTAAATCAATTTTCAAAGAAATATTGACCAACAACTAAAGCTTCCAGTGCTTTAGGTCCTTTGGTTATTAACCCTTTCCCAAATAAAAAATCTACAACTTGTCCAAATTCAAAGAGGATGTAGACCACAAAACAAAGTTGATTTTAATTGAAAAATAATTGCTAAACGAGGTAGAAAACAGTGCGGGAATAAAAGAAATTGATTGTTACAAGCAATTTCTTCTTTTCTCACAATATTTTCCAAAGCTGTACTTCTTCAATGCCTAAAATGTGGTATTGTGTGAGGATGCATTAAGCGATTTCTGAGAACAGATTTTATTCAATATGACAAGTGTTAATGAAAGCATATGGAAATCAAGCAGATGAATATGAACTGATGAAGTCCATTGTGATGGAAATATATTTGTCAATTGTTAACTCACTCATTGAAATAAATGAAAAATCAAAAGAAGTTGTTCATCTCAATTTAACTCTTGTCATGCTGAACCCGGAATATTCCGGTTTTGCCAGGAGATGTAGACCAAGATCAGCCTGCACATAAGTGCAGTCTGATCTTTGTCTACACCTCCTGCTTGTACCTTTTCTGTCAGAGTTGTTTATGAAATTGATTTTTTAAAAAAAAAAAAATATTTTAAACAACAAGTCCTATCACTACTTTTAGCCCTTTGATTTACAGCAATTCAATAAGATGATTTCTACGCATGATAAGGGTTAAGATGAGGATGAAATGAAATTCATTCCTTCAATCAAATGTTGAACCTATTCCCACACAACCCCCCTTTTTATGCCTCTCAAGAAACAAGAGGGCCGTTGGCCCTGGGGCGCTCACCTGAGATAAAGGCTCTTTTTCTTTCAACAGTCTTATTTCATGTTAAGGTTAGGATTATGAAACAAGTGGGCCACAATTACATATAAAGACTATGAACCTGGGGAAAAAAAGTCTAAATTACAAATTCCAAGGCTTAAGTGCTGATTTGAAAGAAGGAAAGAACTTTTTCCATGGGTTATAATTTCAGAAATAAGAAAAAAGTCTGTGAACTGATGCTTCAAGCCTATACCCCCCCCGGGGCTCCGCCCCTGGGGACCCGAGGATCATGATTTTAGCTATTTTGAAAGAGGTCAATATACTGATGCTTCATGCAAAATATCAAGGCTCTACACCTTCTGGGTCAGGAGGAGAAGATTTTTAAAGATTTTTTTAAAATTTCACTTTTGTTGCCATGGCAACCAGAGTTTTTTACGGATTTCAATTCTTTTAGCTATTTTTGAAGGGGACCACCTAAGGAACATTTCTGCCAAATTTGGTTCGAATTGGCCCAGTGGTTTGGGAGGAGATGTCATTTAAAAAATCGTTCTTTATTTCTATATAAACCCCACCCCTCTGGGGCTCCGCCCCTTGGGACCCGAGGATCATGATTTTAGCTATTTTGAAAGAGGTCAATATACTGATGCTTCATGCAAAATATCAAGGCTCTACACCTTCTGGGTCAGGAGGAGAAGATTTTTAAAGATTTTTTTAAAATTTCACTTTTGTTGCCATGGCAACCAAAGTTTTTAATGGATTTCAACTCTTTTAGCTATTTTTGACGGGGACCACCTAAGGAACATTTCTGCCAAATTTGGTTCAAATCGGCCCAGTGGTTTGGGAGGAGATGTCATTTATAAAATCGTTCTTTATTTCTATATTAACCCCACCCCCCTGGGGCTCCGTCCCTGGGGACCCAAGGATCATGATTTTAGCTATTTTGAAAGAGGTCAATATACTGATGCTTCATGCAAAATATCAAGGCTCTACGCCTTCTGGGTCAGGAGGAGAAGATTTTTAAAGATTTTTTTAAAATTTCACTTTTGTTGCCATGGCAACCAGAGTTTTTTACGGATTTCAATTCTTTTAGCTATTTTTGAAGGGGACTACCTAAGGAACATTTCTGCCAAATTTGGTTCAAATTGGCCCAGTGGTTTGGGAGGAGATGTTGTTTAAAGAAATTGTTGACGGACGACGCACGACGCACGACACACGACGCACGACGCACGACGCACGACGGACGACGGACGGACGCCGGACAAAAGGGGATCACAATAGCTCACTTGAGCACTACGTGCTCAGGTGAGCTAAAAAGCTTTGGAAAACATTGTTGAAAATTAAGAAATTGCTTGTATAAAGCAATTTCTTCAATATCCACAATGTTTGCAGTCCAAAAAGTCTAAAAATTTAAAATTCTATCTACTTGAAATTTCCATTTGCAGATTCTTTCACATTTGAAGGTGTCTAAAATTTTGTTGTGTGGGAACGCGCTAAAATGAAGAACTTGCTAGTCAGAGAAAACTTCTTCTGAGCCAATAATTTAATCCGTATCTACATTTAAATGTTATCAAAAGAAAATATTATATCTTCATTTCATCACATATAGAATGAATAGTTTCCAGAAATAGTCAGAGAGAGAGGGAGAGACAAAAAGTAATCCCATTAACCAAATACCAAATGACAACATAATTATAAACAGTCTTAATTGAAAAATGGTGTACATGACAATTTCAAGTTGGCGAAATTTCATCCCTCACCACATAACATTTTTTGGACTGGTAAAATTTGAAAGATTTATTTGTTTGAATGGGGTTTTACGCCGCTTTCAACAATCTTTCAGTTATATCGCGGCGGCTGGAGCACCTAACAATGGAATCCTGGTATTTCTCACACCAGTACTACCATTACATCCCTTCCTAGCCTCCAGATTATCGACCCATTGGTGGGAGACAAATAGTCGGAATGGATGAGTGCCGCCGCCAGGAACGAAACCCGGGACCTCTAGATTGACAGTCCGACGCGCTACCAACTGCTCTATGACGGCGGCGGCCAGAAATAGTCAGAGAGAGAGGGTGAAACAAAAAGTAATCCGATTAACCCAATACCAAATGACAACATATTAACCCATTCTCACACAATGACGCTTTTGGACGCCCCTCAAGAAAAGCATTTTGGAAAACATGGTGGAAAATGAAGAAATTGCTTGTAACAAGCAATTTCTTCATTTTCCACAATGTTTTCTATCGAGAAAGTTGAGAAAATCTAAAATTTCATCAACTTCATCAAATTTCATCAAATTGTCGCCTGCATCTCCTTTGAATTTGGACCAGTCTAAAATTTTGCCGTCTAGGAATTAACAGGTTAACAGTCTTAATTGAATAATGTTGTACATGACGAGTTGGGGAAATTCAAACCCTCAACTAACAACATTTTTTTAGACTGGAAAAGGTTGACTACAATTACAAGTTGGTGAAATTTTAAAAATCTTGATTTATTAGGGTACAAAACATTGTCACACACAATTTCTTCTTTTCAAAATATTTAACAAAGCTTTTTAATTTGGGTAAAAGAAGCCAGATTATGTGGGAATATGTTAAAAACCTGTTTTCTTTTGAGGTAACAAACATTGTCTACAATTTTTCAAAGTTTTTTCTACAGGGGCCCAAAAAGCAGAATTGTGTGGGATTGGTTCAATTGTCAATCAGATTCTTTGTTCTGGGTGCTCACTGGAATTAGCTCTTTGAGCCAAATGAAACTAAACATTTGAAGAAAAAAGATTAATGCAATACCAGATTTAGACTAGTCAATTTTCAAAGAAGTTGAAAACAATATGTCTTATTAGACAAAATTTTAAAATCTTTGTCTCTCAGGCTACCAGAAGAAAACATTGTGGGAAATAAATAAATTGCTAATTACAGGCAATTTCTTTATTTTCTACAATATTTCCCTGAGCTTTTACTAGAGAGTTATTGAAAAATAGGACTGTGGGTTTGCAGCCCATCTTTAGGTTGGCATCTGTTTTACTACAATCTACTTACATTTTCATGTTTGAATCTTGTGAGAATTTTAATCTCTCGAAGTGTTCTCTGGCAATATGTTTGATGTTCGAAAGGAGATATTTTCTTTACAGCAACTTTTGTTTTGGTTAAATTGTCGAATGCAGATCTGGAATGAAACATATAAGCCTTTGAGCAACCATACACAACCCCAATTAACAAGTGTACATTGGCTCTCTTTTGTGGAAAGAGCAATCAAACTGGCCACCTTTTGTCTATTTTTGATGAATACAAATGCCAATCCTTACTCTGGTCATAATTTCGTATATATCTGATGACAGTTTCAGTCAGTTAAATGTCTGATCTTGGCATGGCTACTGAGATTCCTTGCTATAACACTCAATCTGCATACACAGGTAATACAAAGGATATTCTGATAAACAGATGATAGAAACAATGGTTTATCCAAAATTTAGCACAAATTTTAAGAGTTTCACTGTCCTAAAAGCATTTCTTTTTTTTTCTTTCATACTCAAGAATATTCAACCTTATATCAATTTTTTTAAAATAACAGAGATCTATGTTATTTATTTTCAAATCAAGCATATCTTAATATGGCTAATGATTTCCTTATCTTTATCTCATCAAAGACTCAATGGGCCCCTACCGATTTATGGAGTGGTCCTGAAAATTGCCCTTTAATTAACTCCCTTGACTTTACTGGGTAGTTCCGGTTTAAATTTGCTATATAGAGAATAATAAGGGCTGAGACTAAATGCTCCTATTTTGCGTAGAATCAGATGTTTTTTCAGAAATTTGATACAGAGGAATTTTGAGTAATCTTAAAATACTCTTAGAATATGGAATTGTTGTGGTAGTTTATATTAACGTTGACACGTTTTTATCGTTTTTCTCTCCCAACCTAGGAACCAATTTCATTCTCCACGAGTTTTCACATTTTACTTTTCATTTTCGAAACAAAATTAGCAAATGCGTCCTTTGTAGGAAATCATTGCGCTTACTTTTTTCACTTGAAAAGACTTATTAAAACAAGGAAACCACACAACATTAACCCAGAATAAGAATATTGCTATAAAGAGTGCTTTTTCCGCCGATTTTCTCCACATTTGAAAGATCAATTATTTTCGGTACACATGGCTATTAAATTTTCATTCGTATTCTCTTTCGGGTCTGAGATTTATTTTTTTCTGTAAAGGGTTCAATAGTAAATCAATTTTAAAAGTTAACGCTGTCCTCTCATATACTGCTGTTTTAATCCAAGTAACTTACACGCTTCTGATCGGTATCTCTGACTGCGTAAGAGACCACGGGTGGTATTTTGGATATACACTGGATATATCTCATAATGATCGGCTATTTGCTTTTGATTTTCACCTGATATCCCCTTATTACAAGTAACAAAGAAAGTCGTTTGCTATTCCCTCTGATTCTAAGGAAATTATGAGTTTGTACATTTTAAATAGGATTATAAATGCAAGAGGTAAAGGAAATCTATTTCAAAACGTTTCTCATTTAGAAAAATTTTGAAAAAATGTTTAAGAATACGTGAAATGATATATAAAACAATAAATTCAGAAACAAAACATTCAGTAGGGTAGAAATACTGTGGAAAAGGAAAAAATTGCTTGCAACAAGCAAATTCTTTTTCTACAATGCATTATCAATTTGCATATTCTTTTTCTACAATGCATTCTCAATTTGAAAGCTACAGAGACGTTTAAACCAGGGTTAACCAGAATGATTTTTACATAAGAAATATAAATTTGTGCACACATCTACTATCAGATGCTAAAGCTTGTGCAGGTTGATTGATTTAAATTGGTTTACCCATTCCCACACAATGACGCTTTTAGGCGCCCCTTAAGAAAAATAATTGGGAAAACCAGGTGTAAAATGACAAAATTGCTTGTAAAAAGTAATTTCTTCATTTCCACAAGCTTGCAGACACTTTACAAAGCTTGTTGAGGATCATGCAGTGAAATTCTGGTTAGATTTATTTCATATTCATCAATGAAAAGGGTATTTGGTAAATTCCAAAGGTCATGAAATGAAGATGTATTGCGAGCATATTTGTAACAGTTCCCGTTTGTAAAATGACAGATATTTTATAAATTCAAAGCCCAGCTTGACACATGAAACCATTTTTTAAACAAGAGGCCCAGTGGGCCTTAACGGTCACCTGAGTAAAAGAGCACCAAGACAAGTGATTTTGTTTGAAAGAATTAGAAAAAGGTTTGGTTGAAATCCCCTCAGTAGTTCTTGAGAAGAAGATGAAAATGTTTAAAAGTTACCAAAAATTACCCCCTTTTGGTCCCCATTTTAGGCACCCCTGACCTCCAGCCTTTTAATTTTCACAAATCTGTATAATCAGTACCCAATGATACTTTTCACCAAGTTTGTTTGAAATTGGCTTAGTACTTCATCAGAAGAAGATGAAAATGTGAATTTTTTAACACGATGAACTTTGACCTCTGGGTGTGGCCCCATACATGACCCCAGGGACATGAATTTCACAATTTATAATAAACCTGTCCTAGTTGTCATGCACACAGAATATTTAAGCTCTGGCATTAACGGTTTATTAGAAGAAGATTTTTAAAGAAGTACCAAAAATTACCCCTTTTTGGCCCCTATTTGGGCCCCTTTGACCCCCAGAACCCCTATTTTCACAAACTTGAATTGGCATCCCACAATGATGCTTTCTACCAAGTTTGGTTGAAATCTGCCCAGTAGTTCTTGAGAAGAAGATGAAATATTTAAAAGTTACCAAAAATTACCCCCTTTTGGTCCCCATTTTTGGGCCCCCAAACCCCCAACCTTTTTATTTTCACAAATCCGAAAAACCATTACCAAATGATGCTTTTCACCAAGTTTGTTTGAAATTGGCTTTGTACTTCATCAGAAGAAGATGAAAATGTGAATTTTTTAAAATGATGAACTTTGACCTCTGGGTGTGGCCCCATACATGACCCCAGGGGCATGAATTTCACAATTTATAATATACCTGTCCTAGTTGTCATGCACACAAAATATTTAAGCTCTGGCATAAACGGTTTATTAGAAGAAGATTTTTAAAGAAGTACCAAAAATTACCCCTTTTTGGCCCCTATTTGGGCCCCTATGACCCCCCAGAACCCCTATTTTCACAAACTTGAATTGGCATCCCCCAATGATGCTTTCTACCAAGTTTGGTTGAAATCCTCCCAGTAGTTCTTGAGAAGAAGATGAAAATGTTTAAAAGTTACCAAAAATTACCCCCTTTTGGTCCCCATTTTAGGGCCCCCTGACCCCCCAACCTTTTTATTTTCACAAATCCAAAAAACCATTACCAAATGATGCTTTTCACCAAGTTTGTTTGAAATTGGCTTTGTACTTCATCAGAAGAAGATGAAAATGTGAATTTTTTAAAATGATGAACTTTGACCTCTGGGTGTGGCCCCATACATGACCCCAGGGGCAAAAATTTCACAATTAATAATATACCTGTCCTAGTTGTCATGCACACAAAATATTTAAGCTCTGGCATAAACAGTTTATTAGAAGAAGATTTTTAAAGAAGTACCAAAAATTATCCCTTTTTGGACCCTATTTGGGCCCCTATGACCCCCAGAACCCCTATTTCACAAACTTGAATTGGCATCCCCCAATGATGCTTTCTACCAAGTTTGGTTGAAATCTGCCCAGTAGTTCTTGAGAAGAAGATGAAATATTTAAAAGTTACCAAAAATTACCCCCTTTTGGTCCCCATTTTTGGGCCCCCAAACCCCACAGCCTTTTTATTTTCACAAATCTGAATAACAATTACCAAATTATGCTTTTTACCAAGTATGTTTGAAATTGGCTTAGTACTTCATCAGAAGAAGATGAAAATGTGAATTTTTTAACATGATGAACTTTGACCTCTGGGTGTGGCCCCATACATGACCCCAGGGGCATGAATTTCACAATTTATAATATACCTGTCCTAGTTGTCATGCACACAAAATATTTAAGCTCTGGCATTAACGGTTTATTAGAAGAAGATTTTTAAAGAAGTACCAAAAATTACCCCTTTTTGGCCCCTATTTGGGCCCCTATGACCCCCAGAACCCCTATTTTCACAAACTTGAATTGGCATCCCCCAATGATGCTTTCTACCAAGTTTGGTTGAAATCCGCCCAGTAGTTCTTTAGAAGAAGATGAACGGACAACGGACAAACGATTGCAATAGGTCACCATGACCATTCGGTCAGGTGACCTAAAAAAGGAATAACGGAATGTATTTCCGTGAGTATCATTGTATTTATTTCAATCAAAAAAGCTCTTTTATGGTAATTCAAACGTATATCAAGAATTAGGGTATATCCGAAAAATACACTTTCATATCGGCTCATTTATTATTATAAGCGCGTAAAACGTCACTTAGCTTTAAAAATTAAGCTCAGCTGTTAAAATAAAGTAGTCTCTAGATCATCTAGGGTTTCAACATTGATGACGCATAGTAAGAGCTTGCAACAGCCTGTTAATGTTTTCGATACCGATATCATCGAATTTTTCACTGGAACTACCAAAAAATTTAAGTGAGGTCACTCTAATACTAAAACTAAGCAGGGTAACTCTGGATATCGGTAGGGGCCCATTTCCTAATCAAAGTACTGAAAGCACTGATTGAAGAGGACTAAAATCATGTTGGGTGCATGAATTAGCTAAATTCATTTAAAACAAAATAACAAATGGATAGCCATGTTTACAACCTGTTTAATATGCATATTGTTTCTGATGACAGTTTCAGTCAGTTTCTAATCACGGCACCTCTACTGTGATTCCTTGCTAAAACACTAAATCAGCATACATGGGCAATAAGAAGGATATATATATATATGAACTGTTGATAAATAAATGGTAGTTTGTTCTAATTTGATATAAATTTCAAGAGATTCACTGTCCTAAAATTAGACGAATTATTTCTTTTTTTGTTCATACTTACCCTTCAACCTTGAAACAATTTTTTTAATTTGAGATGTCTATGTTATTTCATAATCAAATCAATCATAATTTTATGTGGCCTTCTCTCCAAGCACTGATTGGACTAAAATCATGTATTTTCATGTATGACTTAGCTACATTTATTCAGGACAAAACAACTAATGAATGATCATGTTTACAACCTATTTAATATGCATGATATTGTTTATTTTACAATTTCTGAGTTAAGAAAGTAAAAGTGCAGTTAGGAATTGTCTGGCTATTGGCACCAACTCCTCCTAAATTTGAAATTTCTTTCATTTGACCAAAACTTTTTCAATTTGGATGCTGCCAACTTCTTTCAAACCAGAGCAAACACATTATTTTTTCGCAATGTTTTAGATCGGGATTCAGATTGTTAATGTCCAATTTTGATAGCAATTTCTTTAATCATGAAAGTGTTCTGTGCAAGGTACATAGTAAATATCTATTGTATTTAAGTTATATACTTTAAGCAAACCAAGAAAAGACTGTCATATGAGGATTACCAACTAAGATCTGCTTTTTCTCAAAAAAGGGCAAGTATTCCAGTGCATTTAGTCATTTAGTTTAATCCATTATTGTATGTATCACGATGACGTCAGTTACACAGAGTGATTTCGTCATCAAGGCCAATCTTACTATATTTCAATAGTAAATAAACAGAAGTGCTATGACAGATCTCCATGATGTTTTGTAGTGGGCTAGTACTCCATCTTTGGGAAAGTCTATAGGTGTACAGGTCATCAAGTACCACCAATGATGTTGTGACCTGTTTTTCTGGTTGTATGGCCAACTATTTAGGTCATAATGTTAGTTACAACAAAGAATTTTGGTTGTGTGTGCTGTGCTTGCATAAAAAGGCTGCGTTTCTTGGGTAACAAATTCATTCCAAGCCTGAGGGCTAAGAGAACTCACATTATGTCACTATTTGAATCACTATACCAAATTTTGGAGTTTAGTTGAAGAATTGACAGTGAAATAAAATGCTGTAACTAAAGTGGGAAAATGATTCTAGATTGCAAATTTTAGGGATTATCTTACATCATTTTCAATTCCTTTATTGCCTGGGCTCACATTTGGCAACAAGAACCCATCAGGCAACATTGCAGGAAGCTCAGCAACTATTTCCAGAGAAAGGCTTGAGCTTGACACAGAACCCTGTTTGTTGTCCCCTCACGTGCATATACAATTCTATCTGACAGTTTTAAGCTGACAAGAGATACATAAGAAATGGTCACTTAAACATAAGAGTGTAAGCAGATTCAACTTGTTTCCCAATGATCCAGCTTTTGCATTTCCCTCAAGTATTAAAAGGCTTTAGCATACATTAAGGAAATTAAAGAAATTGCTTATACAAGCAATTTCTATCTATCTCTATCTATATATACTGCCCAACTCCCCTTTTGGGTATTTCATCATTACCCACGGTGTTTTTTTCTCTCAATGGTTTAAGCCAAAGATTTTTTCATGGAACTTGAAAATTCTCATCTGCAAATTCTTCGGACTTGGAGAAGTATGAAATATTGTTGTCAGATAATGAGTTTAAGTCAAATTAAGTTAGACACCGTCTTGTCCTTACCCCATCCCACTAAATATCGTGCTATGGACCAGCGCAAATCATTAAATCAATTGATAATGTCTTTAAACAACACATACAAAGCGCATTTTTGATGGCGGCAAATAGATATGTATAAAAGTATATATCCTTATGATTTACTGAAATTAAATCATATCGTCACCAATATTTAGAGAGCATGCACACGACAGTTTTACTTCTAGCGACATGGGAATGCATGCATAATTTGACACACATAGAAAAAGCCCGTGTTAAACTTACACAACCATTCCATAAGCGCCTTCGCCAACATATGTGAGGTTTGTATATCGAGGCCCTATTTCGAAGGTATGGCCTTTCACCGTCTCTTGGTGTGGATTCTTTTCGTCGTGAGCTGCCATCTTTGTTGATGGTTCCAGCTTGATCACGTGACATGAATAGACGTCATTCACATACATCTAAATCTATTTTAAGAACATTTTGGACTGGAATGACCTATTTTTAGTAACAATGAATTGTCAGGTTGTTGCATAATCCCTACCCGGAAGCTACAGCAATTACCTGGAAATGTTAAAATGGCAATCAAGTGACACTGATTCAGTACAATCCTGGTATTCAAGACCTTTTCACAGTATTTAGATTTTTTTGTATTGATCGGCTTCAACAATAAAACGTTTAAGAATAAGGGTTATCCCGAAAACTTAACGATGTTTCCTCTTATTGGTCCAGTGCTATCCGAAGTTGCAATCAGCTGATGCACGGTCACTATAAGCGGTAGCAATAAGCGCCACAATTTTAGCCTCTCCCCACAGAATGGCGCTTTTGGCGAACCCCAAGAAAAAAAAAATTAAAAAAAATCGTAAAACATTGTAGAAAATGAAGGAATTGCATAACAAGCAATTTATCATTTTCCGCAATGTTTTCTACACAAAAAGTCGAAAAAATTAAATTTTCATAAATTTGAATTCGTAGTCTGTAACTTCTTTCAATTTGCACCACACTAAAGCTTCTCGTCTGTAAATGGTTATCTCTTTCCTGGTTAATCCCTGGTTTTTACGCGCCCGTGTGATTTTATAATTGATAAAACAGTACAAAAAAGAAGGAATTGCTTGTTACAAGCAATTTCTTCTTTTTCCACAATATCTTTTACCTTACTAAATGGTCATTTTTCAAATGAAATCAGCTTTAATTTTTCGTCTGCAAAAAAATGAATTTGGACGAGTCTAAAATTATGCAAAACAGGAAAGGCTTAAGCTCTATAAGCGGCATTACAGAATAATTTGTTTGTATGAATGAGGTTTAATGCCGCTTTTAACATTTTTTTCAGTCAAATCGCCTCGGATTGAGTACTTTGGTATATCGAACACCAGTACTACCATTACATCCTTTCCTATCCCACTTAGGTTTACGATTATACGCCCATTGGTAGGAATGAATACATGCAGCCGCCGTGGATCGAACCAATGACACCCTATGATGTCACAGAATAAATATTGGGATCCGATAGTGATTAGCTTTAGTCAGAGAGTTGCAAACCACTGGAACTCCGATCGTCCGACCGTGCGGCCGACCGTCGCGATATATCATTATGCCACGCGGGAACTAAATTACTGTTAAAAGTGGCGTTAAACCATATACAACCAATCTTCAGTGTGTTATCGAATAACGGATTAATACTGTATACGCAAGTAAGATGACGCAAATAATTGGTTTCGTCACGTAGTGATTCAGATTAACAGATGTTATTGTCATTTTGACAGCAAATTTTAGATGATTCAATATTCAGTCTTAAACGATGACTTCTCGACGACATTTTACGAGACAAAGCTGTGTAAGCGTCTCGGCCTTGTCAGTTTTCGAATCTTGGCCGGTCAAAGGTATGCCTCGAGAGCCGAGTGCAACAATGCCGTGATTGCCTGCATTTGTTACCTAATTAACCCATTTCGACACATACCCCCCCCCACTGAACTGATCTGAGCTTTCAACTTCGTTATTGGTCGTCATTTTTGTTTACCTTTTTTTTGTTAGTTTAACGACTTAAAAATCGTATCTACAGCTCATCCAAGCTGTAGTTACGACGTTTAGGTCGCTAACCAACCATTCTATTTAATTGTAACATGCTCACTAGCCGTCAATTTTGAAAAATAACGCCGTTAAAAATCGAAGCGGATTTTCGGAGTCAGTGGGCGGGGCAAAAGGAGTAAGTGGGCGGGGCCAGCGATTGATCAATTGCAAAGACGTAATAAAGCTAAAACCATAGCCCGAAGAGACAAGAAGATACAATTATTCAATCTTTAAGATTTTTTCAAAGAAACCTATGTCATTAGTATTGTTAATAATCGCCTTGTTGAGCCGGGTATCAGCAACGCTCTACAATGGACGGATCGCTGGCCACGCCCACTGACTCAGACAGGAAGTCCAACTTACATATTATACGACGTTATCAGTCCAAACTTTATTGTCAGTAACAAGTAAATGGTTGGTTGGCGACCTAAACGACGTATGTACAGCTGGAGTCAGATGTAGTTACGACGTTTAAGTCACCAAATCAACAAAAAAGCTTCACGTAAACTTTTGATTAAAATGAATTATTTGATTGGTTGATTGTTTTTTGATTGGCAACTGCAATCCGCCAAATCTATAACTTCTCAAAGGATAAGACATGCATTAATGATTGTTTCCAAAATATTTCATGACGCAAAACGATTTCAGGTTTTGGCATCTAGCTCCTATTTTTTGTTGACTCATATGAAGGCTGTATTGAATTGCAATACCGGATTGCCGTATGTCTACAAATGTTCATCTTCTTTGCCCATTGCTTCTCGAATAACTTCTGTGGATTTATAGTGTGCATTCGCTTTTGCGTATTTAACGGACTTCACACTCTAACCCTCGGTTGTCAGCCCGATTAGTTCAGTTGGTAGAGCACTTGACTTCAACCCTCACGATCACGGGTTCGAGCCCTGACCTGACCATATCAATTAACACTACTAATTGTCTTTCTGATGAGACGTTAAACCGAGGCCCCGTGTGACGGTGCTATCCATCGAGCACGTAAAAGAACCAGGCGGGGCTCTCAGCAGTTTCGTGCTGTATCTTTTCACTATCCCCCGTAACAACTAACCGTCTCCAGGGGGCGTCGCTCACATGGACAAGTGCTACGGTAGCGACGATAAATAAACGGAAATACAAATGTACATGTTCATACAACCCTTGGTCATTGACGGAATTGCAAGTCGGCTGTAAACATACAGCAACAGCCATAGCACACTCACAGGTACTCAATTATACACCTTGATGGAAAGAAGCAACATGGGGTTGGCATTTGCCATGCCAAGAAAATTAAGTACCAAAAGTCCACTTTAAGAAACTGCAGCCAAAAGATCATATCTAGCTATTTGTCCGTTAACACCTCATTAAAAAATCGGCAGCAAATAGCTAGATGCCTTCTCGAAATAATTGATTCAATTTTAATTACCTGCAGGGTCGTAAAAGGGCCATGTACCGAAGTCTGGTTCTAAGTCAGGTATGTAGCACTTTCGACTAAGATAATTTCTCTACCATAACCCATCTCAATCCAGGTCTAGCGCGATAAATATTATTATAATGATTGTTACAATATTTGCCTTATTATTACTATTATTATTAGTTTATTTTGATTATCGATGTGGTCTGTAACTAAGCTCAAACAAAAACTATGATAGAGACAGACAGACAGAGATTAGAACTGAGACGAGTTTATTAGGCTATGAAAGAAAAATCAACGGTCAATGCGGAATTTGAACCATCTTATCCATAGACCATGCACGGCATGGGCCATGAAAATGACGAGTGCCTTGATTGATGACTTTCAGTACCAGATAGGTTTGGGTTGTGCTCGGACTAATGACGTCATCAAACGATTCAATTTTTTGGATGGCCAGTCGAGCGGAATCAAGTTGATTTGTACCAAAAACTCAGACCAACTGACGGATCAAAGGCCCACGCCCACTGGTCTGCGACATAGAAGTTTGACAGAGATCGGTAACAAACAACGCTGCAATATACATAAACACTCGAATTTTCAATATTTCGGCGAAAATTGTCTTTTTCGAGAAGGAGAAAAAATCTGTTATATCTAGATCATAACTTTATGATCACTCAATACAGCCATTTTGTTTCATAAAACAAAATGGCTGTATTGAGAAATCATAAAGTTATGTTCTTGATATTATTATTTTTTTTTAACAATTCTCTCAGGACTATTAATGCGATATTGCACCAAACAACTGTAGATTGATAAATACATAAAGTCGGGAATGTGAAGCAAAAGGCAATTCTTTGTTTGGCGACCTAAAACGTCGTGACTAAGATTTGTAAATAGGTTTAATTTGTCGATGCATAAATAATCAATATTCAATAAACACCAGAGGTCAAATTTTCAATGAATGATTTAATTGGTCACCCAGTTATTTTTAGCTCGGCCGTTTTCGGAGAAAACTCGAGGCATTGCCATAGCCTTCGTGTCGTCGTCGTGATGCGAAAACTTCGACATTTTGTGATATCTCTGGTTCTACTAAAGGCATTTACTTGAAATTTGACACACTTGTTCACTATCAAAAGAGCATATTATACTATCAGGGAGGATTACTCTAGATGCATTTTGTCCACTATCCAGCACCCAACAGCCGAGCGTAGGCACCCGTAGGCGGTGCTCTTGTTTGTTCTTTTTGACAGCAGCGATCCTTCTGTGTCGAACACCGTCTATGTGTCTCACAGTATACCAGCTGTATAGTCGGACACACCCTCGGAGTAGCTCCGATTACACGACCCCTTTTCTTTCAGTACATTTGGCTTAACCTTTCACCAGGCGCCAAAATTCTAGACTAGTCCAAATCAGTGAAAGGAGTTGCAGATGACAATTTAAAGTTTTCGAAAGTTTACATTTTTTTTCAAATTTCTTGGTAGAAAACATTGTGAAAAATGAAGTAATTACTTGTAGCAGGCATTTTTTTAAACAATGGTTCTCCAATAGTTTATGGGGCATCAAAAACGTCATGTTGTGGGAATAAGTGGGCTAACTGGCCATTCTGGTAAAAATCCATAATTTTTGAAAAACTTCTTTCTGGGTTTGTCGGTGGTATTGTCGCCAGTTTTGGTCGCGTCTTACCAGAAAAGCTGTGCAAAGCGAAGAACAATGTCTCTTTCAGACTAAATCCAGAAAAAATCGTTTCGTATCTTTGAAAATAAACATTTTTTTTCTCATTTCCGGCAAGAGCAATTCTCATTTATTATGTTTTTTTAATTAAATCGGATTACCGTATATCATATACGATTGGCAGATAGGCCTGTGGCGCCCCAAACTCAATAACGAAAAGTCAAATTGTTGAATATTTTCATGTTAAACCCTTAGCTAAAAATGTTCGCGTAACGAATCTCTGTCACAACAGGAATAGGAAGGGAGATAACGCATTTTTAACAAATCAGTGGTACCGTGCTATTGACCTCCCGTTGACTAACCAATATTGTGGGCCCACTTTAGACCGGTACCTCCGTCGACTTTAACAAGCGGCGTTTTTTGGTAAATCCGACAGTGGTACCAGTCTAGGCCCACTTGGCCATTAAAAACCGTATAACTACAGCTCAATTAACCCATTCCCACACAGTGACGCTTTTAGACGCCCTCAAGAAAAAAAGTTATGGAAAACATAGTGGAAAATGAAGAAATTGCTTGTTACAAGCAATTTCTTCATTTTTCACAATGTTTTCTACCCAGAAAGTTGAAAAAACCCAAAATTTCATGAATTTTAAAGCATTGTCTGCAACTTCTTTCAATTTGGGCCAGTCTAAAATTTAACAATCTGGTAATGGGTTAACCTTGATAAAACTGTAGTTTCGAGATTTTGGTGATCATACGATGATCTGTATTTTTATCGTAGAAATATAATATTGACGGCGTGTGACAAAAAACTCGTAACTACATCTTTATTCAAGCTGCAGTTATGAGTATTTGACCATCCACTAACGATTCGCTATATAGGCAGTGTAATTCAATCTCTACTCGCTCGGATGAATATATATTTCATAATTATATGAGCATTAAACCTTTCCTGTATAATCCATGTTTTTTATATCTCTATGTTTTTATACCTAAGAAAATACTGTGGAAAAAGAAGAAATTGCTTGTAACAAGCAATTTCTTCTTTTACCACAATATTTTCTTCCCTACAGAATGATTTTTTTTTCAAATAAAATTGACTTTATATTATTGTCTGCACCATCTATGAATTTAGACGTGTCTAAAATTTTACGATACATTAAAGGATTAACTGACATCCGACGATCTTCGTAGAATGAGAAATTATTAAGTGGTTCATCAAAGGACATTTCATTTATTTTTCTTTCATATAATTAGTCATGGATGATTGTACTAATCATTATTTTTTGCGACCGGCACAGTATTGAGTGATTAAACTATAAGTATGTACAGCGAAAATGGGACTCTGCATAAGCCGCGGCATTTACCCTGATATATTATGAGTAGAAAACAACTTTGAGAGTTATTAATCTTATACCGTTTTATCAAAATTTTAGATTTGTCCAAATTCAAAGGAGTAGTAGACAACTTCACGATGTAAGTTGAATTAAAAAAAGAACCACCATAGGGTAGAAAATATTGTGGAAAAAGAAAAAATGTTACAAGCAATTTCTCTTTTTCCACAATATTTTCTTATCTATAAAATCACAGTGACGTAAAAATCATTAATTGTACTGGAACAAGTTAAACAGTAGCTCGTTTCCATTTCTTCAACACATGTTTTGAGAAGTAAAGACCGCCTCTTATTTCTCATCTTAATCCATTCTCACTTAATCACCCTTTTAGACGCCCCCCCCCCCCCCTAAAAATAAATAAAGTTTTGCCAACATTGTGTAAAAAGAAGAAATTATTCGTTACAAGCATTTTCTTCTTTTTCCACAATGTTTTCTACCCAAAAAGATATACAAATGCAAAAGTTCCACAAGCCTTTTTAATTTGTCGACTACAACTCCTTTTAATTTGGACCAGTCTGAAATGTTGCTGTCTGGTAATGGGTTAACTGTTGATGACTTTAAACCAGTTGTTTGATGTATAGTTCGGTCGAGCGAGTTGAGAACTGCAAGAATTTTCAAGTCAAATACCAGATCACATACCAACCATTAAATTTTTATTCTAAGAAATAGGAAAGAAAATCTCCAAAAAATATACACAAACTGACATTTAATACATAAGTATATTGTATATAAGTTACCAGATATTGTCTTAGAGGTTATTTGATGAGCGAAAGCGGCCTTTGTTTGTGAAGGTCTAGCAAAGGTTCAGTAAAATAACGCATTATTTTTAGAATTCACGATATTTGGGTATCGATACCACTTTACCTCATTTTTATATAACTGGAAAACAAACTGACCATGCAACAACCAACGTCATGAAATAACGTGGAACTGTGTCCAAATTGACCTTCCGCAGCTGTCAATCAAATACCAAGTCGAAATATTTCACGTAGGCCGAAATTGAATTATGAACTCCAACATTTGCCGCCATTTTGCTGAATCATTTGTTCTGGTGTTGCGACTAAAACATTGTAAGTGCAGCTCATTTAAGCTGTAGTCACGACGTTTAGTCGCAAACCAACCATTCTACTTATCTATAACATGCTAATGGCCATAAATTTTGCAAAATCATGCGAAGAAATCTCCTCCACTTTAAGTTTGCATTGGCTAACGGACTTAGCGATTTCGATACACCGTTCTTGCAGCGGCCAGTCAATGTGAAATAAACCAGACACACATTAACTTTTAAGTAACGGTCAGTAGACGACCACCTCAATAAAGGGATAGAAATATGCCGTCTGTAGTTTTAATCGATGGATGATTCCGTTTTCATCTGTAATTCTCAAACAATTATGACCCGGATTAACCAATTACCAGACGACAAAAGTTTGAACTGATATATCTAAATTGAAAGAAGCAACATATATAAGTTCAAATTGTTTTGGAGCTGCAAAGAAGGGGATAAACACCGTACAAATATTGTGAAAGATGGAGAAATCGCCTGATTACAGCAAATTCTCCTTTTTCACATTTTTCCTGAAATTAATTTTTCACGGGTGTAAAAAGGCGGGATTATGTGGGAGTGAATTAAGCCTCGCAGAACTTTGACTGTTTTACAAAATAATTAACGACATCATAAATCACATTTTTTTTTTTTTTTATCAGAATTATATATGATTGGAATATGTATGCCGACATTACTTAACATACTTTTTTTCAAAATCGGACTAATGATAAAACATAAACATGATCAGAAAAAAGGGAATTATTTAGTAAACCAACGGTCAACGAGCCTCCGAAACGTATTAACTAAGGGGAATTTTAACGCGTGGTTAAGAGGTAAAGTATTGGCTTCACGATCAAAAGGTCCAGAGTTCGATTCTTTTGAGCATCTGTCGACATTAAGTCTGTTATTTGCCCACATAAATGGTGCGGGTACTGCTGTTTCTCCAGGAAGCAGAATCGAGGCTTGAAAAGCTTGTTTCCCACTCG